>OY743224.1:86084312-87426812 GCA_963555765.1 Orthonevra nobilis | reverse complement strand
TCTTTCTGGAGTTAAGGTTTGTTTGTATGGTTTTAGCAATGCGATGGACTTGGTTAACAGAATTATGTTGGGGTCTGAATCCAAATTGCTCAGGTGGCAAAATATTATGATTGTCTAGGTGTGCAGTTATCCTAGATTTAATTAATTTTTCGAGCCCTTTTCCTAGTGAGCTGAGTAAACTTATTGGCCGATAGTTTCAAGGCATGCTAGCATTTTAACCCGGCTTAGGAATTGGTATTACCTTGGCCGATTTCCATGCATTAGGATAGTAACCCAACTTAAAGCAACCATTGTATATAAAATGTAGGAATTGTAAACCAATTTGTGGAAGGTGTTTTAGGTAGAGATTTCGAATTCCATCCCAGCCTGCAGATTTAAAAGGTTTAAGTGACTTAATCAGGCACTTTATGTGGTCGACTGTTATAAAATCGATATCGGCTTGCATTGGAATTGCGTTAATTGATGTCATTGAACGCGATACTGCCGATTCTATGACGTTGTTGCTTATAATGCTATTGGTCAAGTTGTGGCTAGCGAAAAAGCTATGGGCTAAGTAGTTCGCTTTCTCCTCATTTGAAACCATCACAGTGTTTCCCACTTTCAAGGCCGGAACATGGGTTTTTTTCTTCTTGACGACTTTAACCGTATTCCAAAAGGGCCTACTTCCTTTCTCTAATCGTCGAAGTCTAGAGTTCCACAAATTATTCCTGAACTCGAAAATTAAGTTTTTAATACTGGTTGTTAGTAATTTTGTTATGGATAGATATACCCTGCTGCGAGTTCTGCCCCACAAGTTTCTGAATCTATTCCTTTCTTTTATAATGGCTAAGATATAGGTTGGGAGAAAATTTGCATGGCTGTTGCATTTAATTTTTTTTGGCACAGATACTTCTATGCTCTCTATTACTGCTTTCGTCAATAGACTGTACTGTGATGGTTTCGGTAAAAATTGTTTCATCTAACCTCAGTTTGTTTCTTAAAGTTCGTTTGTATCGACCCCATTGAGCATTTTTGAAGTCGGGAGACATGTATTCGTTCTTCTTTGGTGTGGACATTATGGTACATTTCACTGGTAAGTGATCGGAGCTAAGTTCGTTGATGGTCAATGGATGTGAGATAAGCTCAGGGACATTAGTTATAAATATATCTAGTGTGGAAGGATTAGATTGATGACTTGCAGGAATGTACGTGGGATGAGAGGGATATAGGATTTCAAAAGGATGTCTCGTATTCAAGTCGGACAGCATGTTTCCCCATGAGTTTGCCCTTAGACAACCCCAATTTCGGTGTCTTGAATTAAGGTCACCACCTATTAAATAATTATTATTCAAACTTATTAGTTTCCTCATATCGTTTCGCACATCAGTTCGAGTTTCCGATCGGCCTGGAAAATATATTATATTATTGTTACAAGGATTTTTTTATCTTCTTTCTGAAAAGTTTATTTTTAGTTTCAATTTTCTTTATTAATTCAGTAGTCATCCAAGGTTTAAGTTTTCTCCATTTATTCTTTCTTTTTACTTTTTTATCTGAGCATTGTGTGACATAAACTTGAAGCATGTCAATAAATTTAGAGAAAGCTATAGAAGGATCGCTTTCATTTCTTACGTTTTCCCTACATTCCTCCGTCTCACATGAAACATGTGTTCACAATGATAAATAGGTGACATTTTATTTTGTACTTTAATGCAAGACTCAAGTGTGCTCTCATAAACGAACCACGGTGAACTGTTGGGGTTTAGATTCAAGACATCCGTGAAATTTGTCCTTCCGGTTGGGTTTTTTTGTGAATCAATCTGACGATGCCCAGTGTTGTAACTTTTTCTTAAACATCAATTGTGCTTATTTTACCTATACGTGGTAGCCATCGAGTACTGTCCTAGTGCTTACAAAAAAGGAACTGGCCCCCCAGGTTGGCCCAGGTTGGGGGTTGTGTCGTCTGAGAAACTGCCCGGCCACGCAAAAAATGCTGGTAATGAAGCAAGAACAACCCTCGGAAATGGACGGAATCACTGATTATGAACCCTGAAAACGAAATAAGGACAAGGATCTTCGGACAGGTAGGTGGAATGTAAGTTCGCTTTAAAGGCAACGTGCAGCCGAACAATTAGCGGAAGCCCTAGACTGCTAAAAAGCAGTAATAATAACCGCTATCCCAGAAGTGCGATGGAATGGACCGGGCAAAAAGAACATGAAAACTATGATGTAAATGATGATTGCTACAAGCAACTAAAATAGCGCTTGTTTGGATGTGGATTCGACGTAAGAGGCAGACTGAGACAAGAAGTCTTGTTGTCCATCGCTTGTGATTCGCTTCAAGATCAAATTTGCCTTCATAATCCTTAGATGTGCATATGCCCCCACATGGTGATCTCCTCATCAATTAACCGTCAACCAGGAGATCGCCAAATCCTTTTCCGACCGAGTCTTTTTTAGTCTCATAAGAAGTCCCACGCCGCCAACACCAAGAATTAAATACAAGCATCCCGTACAAAATACTATCTGCCGTGTTGTGTGAATGCCTACCAGTGTGGTGAATTTAAGCCAGGTAAATCCGCCATCGATCAAATATTCACTCTATGGCAAATTTTGGAAAAAACCCAGGAACAGCAGAGCGGTACCCACCATCTTTTCATCGATTTCAAGGCCGGGTATGACAGCATATTAAAGACCAGCAATACAGCGCAATGTCTAGTTTTGGCATCCCTACCAAATCCAGTAGGATGACGATGGAGAGTTCACGCTGAAACATCAAGGTTGGTAAAGACCTAACCGAGACCTTTGGTGTCAAAAAAGGATTCGGACAAGGCGACGCGCTGTCATGCGACTTCTTCAACATTGTTTTTGAAAGAATTGTTCAAAACTCATAGGTCAACACCAGAAGATCAATCATTCAGAAGTCCGTCTAACTGTTCGCATATGCCGACGATATTGACATGAGAACAAGACAAAGTATATGCTGTCAATGAGGAAAGACTCCCAACACCGACGTCTCGGACAGAACGTCACAGTAGACGTAGACAGCTATAACTTTGAGGTAGGCAGATATCAAACCAATTACCAATCGCTGCTTCTTTGGGCTTTAAAAGCATTGATAAACAAAGCCTTCTCTCCAACCCTCTATAAGACCTTTATCGTCACAGTCCTGCTACCGGCTACTTCGAGAGGAAAATTCTTCACGTGATTTTCGGTATCGTCTGCATAGATGGTGAGTGGAGGAACAACGAACTGTACGAGCTGTTCAGCGAAATCGACTAAGCCAGAAGAGTGAAGATCAAACAATTGAGATGGCTAGGTCATGTAAGCCAATGCTCCGGCCGTGAAAATTTTCGAATCCACCTCCGAGGGACGGCGCAGCAGAGGAAGACCGCAACTCAAGTGGCGCATGCGAGTGGAAAGGGACCTCAACCAACTATGTGTGCGAAACTGGAGGCAGCTAGCTAAAGATCGAGATTCAGCCCGGACTATAGCGCCACCTTAAGTAAACTTTATATTAAGCTTTAACGGGATTGAAACAATGAACTTATATTCTCGTTGTGGATCCTCAGTGTTGATGTCCTGACCTTATAAAAAAACAAGTCGTGTATTATAATCAGGATGCAAATACATTGTTTATTACAAGTACGTCCACAGATAGATATTTGTATGCTTGTGCCACCAATTTGGTTTGACCTTTACCAGCAAGAGGCACAAGGGAATACTAGTGAGCGTGGGTCCGCAGAGTACCGCGCCGGCCGATCGACCCTTGCAGTGTTGGGTATTCTGCTGACATCGATACCGCTTATATCGCTCTTTTTATGCAGCCGGAGCAGCATACTTTCCTTTGAGTAACTTGATATTGCCGCTGTTGGCAATGATTAGCCAAAATGAAAAGGACACAACACATACATGTATGTATGTTTTTGTACATATGTACATGCACCGATGGAACACATACAAACGCGCGAGGGTTTTCATTTGGAAATTTGCATTTATTTGTTGTCCAATGTGACAGACCACTAATGTTGACGCCGCGGACTTTAACATCAAAAGCAATCACACACACACCCAGAAACACATTCTCGTAAACATAAAAATAAAGTGCGCACGTTTCTGTTCCTTTGAATTTCAGATCACCAAGGGGTTTTCTTTTAAGGATAATGAATATATGACAGGCGTCCTCTTTATACATGATGATTATGCCTTGTGCCTATATACCGAGAGGTTGGATAAACCTGATTAATCGTCAAGTTTTTGATTTTGATATTTGAGTTTTTTGATGTTGTGTCGTCGAGCGAAACACACAAATGTGGGGATCTCTTCTTACGTGGATGGCGCGGCGCAGATCAAACGAGCGGAAGTGTTTGTTGAATTAAATCGAGAGCATTCGCTCATAAATTGCGTTCGGATATTGGTTTCAAGATTGCATGAATAAAAGGGGTTACAACGGCAAAAAGGACCAAACAAGATATGAGGAATTATGAAAGAAAGGAGAACGATTATTATTTTTTCACAATGAATGTGCGAGTAGTTGGGGAGATAAAAGAGTAGCATTAAAAGAAAAGTGGAAGGTCGATTTGTACTTAAAATAAGCTGTCTTCACGAATTTTGGTGGAAGACGATCAATGGAGTAGATTAATAGATAGATATCTTTATTTCGTAACTAATTGGGGTTACCAAACATTTTACATTTCAGAGATTCGATATTAAGCTATCTTGCTACTGGAACATTAATTAATATTGATGAAATTGAATTTTAATATTTACAGAATATATCACAAAGGAAAATTCGAAAAAAAACTTTCACTGAATAGTTGTACCAAAAAACATAATAACAAAAATATTATACAATTGCTGACATCGATATTGTAATACATTGGTTATATAAATAATTAAATAGAAAGTAAAACTAATAAATTAATAAATATTTAAGTAATAATTATAAATAAATAAATAAATATATATAAAAATAAATAAATCAATAAATAATCAAATAAATAAATATATAAATTAAAAAATATAAATATGAATAAATAAATTAAATAAATAAAAAAAAATTAAGAAAAAAAAAGTAAGTATAATTATAAGTAGAAAAAGTTTAAGCATCATTTAAAATAGTTTGCTTTATGACACTTGTTATTTTCTGATGTGACAACTGTAAAGACGTATCGATTGGAAAATGATTTTATGTAATAAGATTTTGTTTTCATTTTTTGACGCAGATTTCCTGTTAAAAAATGGGTATAATATATTTGTTGCTTTTCTTTCTTTGTGAAGGGTCTTAGAGATATGTGCACTAAAGGTAAGTTTTGCGTCAAGATTAATTTTCAAATATTTCACACAGTTGCTACACTCTACCGCGGCTCCACAGATTTGTATGCTGCTGTTCGGAAGGAGGGAAGGACTTTTGCTTCTGATTAAAAAAGATGGCTTGCGTTTTGGTACCGTTCAGCTTTATTTTCCATTTGTTGTAGTAACTTTCGATAATTTTTATCGCATCCCTTGAGTTTGTCTCAATGATCAATGAAGTACTTTTTGATAAGATAAGATATACGAACGTTGACTTGGGTTCCTTTTTTTAACTTGCCATCAGGAAGTTCTTGTAATCGGTCTGATTTTCGAAATTCAAAATTTTTACATTTCTCCACGTTTGGCGGCCCCAGTAGTCGGATTCCATCATTGCCAATTGACTAAACTAAGTAAGTAACTAACTATAGAGGCTACCAAAAAGACTAAAACAGTATTAAGTTGAGTCCATTTCATACGATGTGCCCCTTTCTCTATTTCCTGATCCAAATTTCCACGGAAGTTTTTGGAAAATTGTTTAAGAAATGTGAATCCTGTAAATCGTGCCCATTTTTCATAACTCAGAATGACGTCTGCAACACTGACACATGAAAACATCTTTAGAAAATGATGGAGCCACCAGTTTTTTTGTTCGAAACTTGCTCGGCTGTAGCTTAACGCTTTTTTATCGTTATAATAAATTAGCAAAAAGAAGCTCATAGCGCAACTAACATGAGGCGATTAAATTCAAAGAAAAAACATCGAGAGAAAACTAAATGACAAAGTTTAAACACATGGCTAAAACTGCATTACTCTTATATTGCAAGGAAGACCATAACATACGATTTAGTTTGTTTTCCCCTATTGGGGTTTCTTATCATGAACCCAATCCTAGAGTTCTTTCCAGAAAATGACACAGAGGTAAAAAAAAATCTCTCGGAATCGGCGTGGAAAATCCTATCAAAATCTGCAAAGAAAACTGGACTGAATGTGATCCTCTATAAGCCATATATTTACCAGACAGAAAAAGATCCTTTGCTGAGCAGTTACCAGCTCGGAAGGAAGAGGTGGTGGAAATCTCTGGATTGAAACTATGTACTCTTGAACCCCTTCAAAAAGGACATAAAGCTAATCACGCGTTAATATTCCGAGCAGTGGTTAATATCTTCCAAAGAAAAACAATCAAACAAATTTGATTGATTAAAAATAATTCCAAAAATACATGAAGTTGAGATAAGCAGTTGGTCCTCAAACTTTTAAAATATGAATCCCTATAAACAGAGCTCTTACAAAATGTAAAACTTTTGAAACTAAGCTATATAATATTTGATAATTCTGGCTGTCTGATTTATAACACTTTATTGAAGAAGTTGAAAAACATCTGCCAACAGCAAATTCAAATTCAACTTCCAATGTTAAAGTTGTGGTTATGAAATCGATTTTCGCAACTCTAAATTTAAAATATCTTATCTTGACGTTAAGTTGGATACTCTTCGAGGGATGGGATGACTGGCTAAGATTTTGGGTCATTGGTCCTATATTACAGTCGAATAGTCGTTTTCATTGAGTCGTTTAATACAAGCCATGGACATCCAGCCATCAAAAACAATTTATCTCAAGGTTACACATCTCAAACCTAAGCCTGCAAAATTGGAAATGAAAATATCATAGTAGAATTGCAGCTCAATGCTGAGGACATGGAAAAACCAACAATGCCATCTACCTGACCTAGACGAAGTACAGATAGCAAGATAGAACTTCTAAAAGCGGCGGCGATGACTTAGTTGGGAGTATGCACCACCTCATTTGCAATCCACGGTCAGAAGAAAGCATGCGAGATGAATGGAATCTCAGTATTGGTGGCCCAATCCTGAAGGAAGGAAGCCAATTAAAGAGGTGTCAATCTCCTCAAAATTGCCTTTAACATCTTTTCCGCCGTATAATTCGAACGTCTGAAGCAGTTCGTCAACATCCTGATAGGTTCGTATTAAAGTGGTTTTTGACCAGAAAAGACCACCATAAACCAAATATTAACATAACGGCAGATCTTGAAAAAAACCCAGGAGCGCCAAGTCAGTACGCATCACGTTTTCATCATTTTAAAGGTTGGTTTTGGTGTCTGTTTCGTCCACAGAGACGAGATTTATGAAGTCATGCCTAGGATTGGCATCCCTGCCAAGCTCGTACTTTTGTGCAGGATGGCGATGGAGAAATAAGCTGCTCCATTGAGATCGGCAAAGACGTCATCGACCCACTTGATGTCAAACAACATTTTAGACAAGGTGATGCGATTTCTTCAACATCATACTTGGCACAATAGTGCAAAAGAACCTTGTCAACGCCAGAAGGCAAAAAGAGGCATATGCTGTCATAAGGAAAGACCAAACCCTGATCAGAAACAGCTATAAATTTGAGGTAGTTGGGGCTTTGTCCATCTTGGCTCCGCTATAAATACAGATAATAACATCAGCGCTGAGATCAAACGAAGAATACCTCTGGCTATTAAAGCTAAGCCCTCTTTCGAAGAACCGAAGTGTCGCTCTATGAGACCAATATCATACCCGTCCTACGAAATGGTGTAGAAGTATGGATACTTTCAAAAGCAGATGAAGGCCCCGTTGTTTCGAGAGAAAAGTGTGATCTTTTGTCCCATCTGCATTGACGGTGAGTGGAGGAGGAGATTCAACAACCAATTGACTAAGCCAAAAGGATAAAATATCAATGCTACGTGGACTGTAACGCCACCTCAAGTTAATAATTAAATGATTGACGACAAAAAAAAGTCCAACAAGCTATCATGTTTAAAAGAAAACGGTAAAAATTATTTTAAATTATATTAAGTTATTTCTGCAGTCAAACTAAAAATCTTATTTTCTTTTAGTATCATAGTAAGTAAAAAGTGTGTCCAAATTGATATATGTTAATCTATCAAACTTTTCAATCTTGTGCACAACATAAGATAAATGTTACTAAATCAAAAACGATTATTTCCAAACTGTTGTCCTGATCACTTAAAAGAATACTTTCGTAAGTAAGTTATTACCGAAATGTTGAATTAAAATTAATGTTGAACACTCAACTTTACCTTTATAGCAGCTAACCATTCCCCAATCTATCCCCATTTCTAGAAATAATTGTGATTTAAATTTCATAGAATTTTAACCGAACTAGATAAATTTCCTAATGATTCAACTCAATTATGATAATCTCAATCTCATACCTAATATTTCATCATGAATTTGTTTTAATTTAGTTTTAATCTTTATATTTATATATTTAATTTATTAGTCTGATATGTTTTAATTCAATTTAACCAATGCGTTCTTTATATCGCTAATCTTTCACAGATTTATAAGTATTTCTAACTGTGTTAGCATGTACATAATAAGTATACCCTTTAATCTATACTTTAGACGCAAATCGTATTTTATATGATTCAAAGATGCGAAAACAAATATAAACTTACGGGGAGCTAAAATAGTGAGTATCTTTGAGTTGACGTTGGGAGCAAATTAAATAGCACCTTTATGTTTTTTTGGTTATCATGAGATGGGAAGTTCATGGTATGGGCATGTCTACTCGCACCCAAACCAATTTTTGCGATTTTATATTTATCATATATTTTGACGTAAAATGTGCATACACATATATTTAAAATTCAGCCTAATTGAAGTCTTATAGCCTTAATTGATCACAAAGACATCAAAGCTTGAAACTAATGACATTTTTAACTTATTATAAGACGCCATCACAATTTGCATCCAAAAGCACTTGCACGTCTAGTTTCTACATTATTCATGCCTAAGCATTTATGCGTATTAACATTATTACTTTCCGGTTTAATTAATTTCAATCCAGACCCTTGTAAATGTCCTTTAAGAGCCCTCACCCACCCTTACATGAGTATAACATATATTTGTTCGTATTTGTGCACAAATTCTTCAAAGTGCCAACTTCAAAACGTCATTTTCAAAACGTTCTCCCCGATTTGAGGTTTTTTTTCCGACTTTTTTTTTGTATCCTCAATGAAGCATTAATTTGTTTTTTCCTTCCCTTTTGAGGTAAGCGTGAAAATTCTCTAACCCATTGTGACAAAAGACCGTAATACATACTCTCGATTATACATAATCTCCTTCTAGCTGTTATACATACAGTCAAGTCAACCATTCTTCCCTATTGCAGAAGCACTCACCCTTATGTATGCTGCACCAACCCCTGGGGCCAATACAACACAGCAACAAAAAACAAAATGAAACAAACGGGAAATTATAACAAAAAAAAAAAAAACTTACGGAAAGAAAGAAAGCAAGCAAACAAAAAAAGCGATTCTCCAATCCCTCGAAAAATTCGGGAAAGGCAAAAAACATTAAGCACTGACAAAGCACACAACACATAAGGGTAGCAACATAGCAGCTACACAACAGGAAACGCGAAGCGCAAAGCGAGATGCGAGACGAGAAAGAGCAAATATGGCAGCCAACACCAGACTTCGACACGTAAAGTGCCGCGTTGCTATGACAACGCGGACCCTTCATCTCCTGCTTCGCAGTCTTTATAATAAAATGGCTCTATTCAATTACCTCACACAGATATTGCGGAGCGGACACCACAGGGGCTCTGCCTGCCGTGTAGCCATATCTACATCTACATCCACATCCAGCGTCCTCGCTATATCTATACTGTTCATCTGTATACATAAAGGTCCCGTGATATAGATGTATATTAAGCATTATTATTCACCCATGGGTGATATGACACAGGGAACCCAAGCCCGAGCATCAAAAGAACCCGATAAGGGTTCGTTCGGTGTGCAAAAGGGCGCAGAAGAGGGGCGAGAAAATACCCTAATAGCCTTTGCAGAGAGTGTAGATACACTTTATGATGTGAAGAACGAACATCTAACCAAGCAAATGTTGGGGAGACTTCACCGGAATATACTCCCGGGCATACACATAGACAAGGACGAAAGAGGGAGATCATAAAAAAAAGTAAAAAATATTGTACAAAACCGACACGACGACGAAGAGTAGATAGGATTTCAGGTAAACATATATATACACGCTTCTGTGTGAAAAAATATACCCAGGATCCGGCTGAATGGTTCGGACCATAAGACCCTTGCTGTCCAAATGCCATCTATGAGCCCACCCAACTTATCACTCCACTAAAGATGGAAGCACAACCTCGTTTTTGGTGGCGACCAACACCACGATAAGACCACATGACAGAGAGACGAGCAGAGTTTAAAAACGGTAGCTGTGTTGGAACTGAAGTGTGCTGCGAACTTGCCTCTTGTATGTATACTTAAAATGACAAAAGAGGATGATAGTGGAAAATGTCAAAAATTCAGGCGACAAAAAAAAGGTTAAGACCAAATTTTTTAGCAAAGTTTTAAATAGCTTTTCATTAATTTTTCTTTAAAATTTCGAACAAGGGACAGGTAACGGATGAGAACAGAGACTAACGCAGTTCTAAAGAATCTAGCTATCTTTGACATGAGTTAAAACTGTTTGATCTTTGAGGTTCGGTATTTTTAAGTATAGTGAACTTTGTGGTTGCAATGCACTCACTGTTGCCTTCCGGACTAAATTCACAACCTCGGAGAACTCGAAGAGTTCGCGATCGTGCCTTCTCCAACATTTGCCTGCCTCACAGGCAGGACTTTCTTTCGAAACTCAGCTCTACTGTCTTCATTATTGTCCAACATATATTACAGCTCCATTAGGGGGAACAGGCAAGATAAGTATTTTTATCGCGAGATAGATAAACTCCTTTACTTCCTCATCTCTATAGTTTTCGATTGTTATGTTAGTCCGAGTATATTTCTCGTCCACAGCATGGTTTTTTTTTATCTTTATTAATTTAGAAGACCTACTGTGATTTGTCGAAAACGTTTGCCTCAACATTTATGACCATCACTCAGTTTCTCAACATCTTGGTAATGTAGCTAATGAAAGATGTAATTGATAGATAGCCTCGGGAAGATACAGAAACCTGCCAAAATTATTATCTCTTACTAGCTGACATTGAAAACATTATAAGAAAGCTGAAAGTGCGTAAGGCTTCTGGACTTGATGGAAAATCTGGGAAGTTCTTTCTTACTTTCATTTTAAAGGCACACTTAAAAATGCAATATTGTCCAGAAGCTTGGAAAATTTCGAAAGTAATTCCGATAATGAAATCGGGAAAACCATCTAGAAGCTTAAGCAGCTAAAGACCAATAAGTTTGCTCAGTGGTCTTAGCAAAATTTTTGAGAAAATATTTAAAAAGAAACTTTTTTTGACAGACCAGCAATTTGGAATCAGCAGTTTCCACAGCACATCCCACCAAGTGCTTAGGATCACCAAGCATATAAAAGAAAACCGTTCCTTAGGCAAATCAACCGGTCAATTACTTCTTGACATTGAAAAAGCATTTGGCATGAGGGTTTAATTTCCAAAATCGCTACCTCATAAAACTTTTTCAAAGTTTTCTAAACAAACGATGCTTCAAAGTTTATGTTGGTTCCTCCGCCTCTGATTTACAATATTTTTACGCAGGTGCACCTCAAGGCGCAGTAATGAGCCCTGTTTTTTATAAGATATACACTTCAGATTTTCCACAGCTATCATATTGTGAATCAGCCATCTATGCTGATGATAAGGCAATTCTTTCATCGCATAAATTTAGTCTTGACATTGAGACTAATCTTCAAAATGCACTCGAAATATTGAACCAATATTACAATTGGAAAATAAAATTATATGATGAAAAAATGCAAGGAATCTTTTTTTACATGAAAAAGAAGAACTTGCTTCGTACCAAGCAATCAAATTGTTCTAAACGGTATCTATTTGAACTGGGACAAGACCGCCAAATATTAAGGAATGCGCCTTGATGAAAAATTAACTTTCTGCCACCATTTCTTAGTTTTTTTATTTCAATAAATTCTTTATATACACATGTATATATATATTTATTTGTTTATTTATTGATTTTTTTATTAATCTTCTTATTTATTAATTTTTTTATTTATTTATTATTTAATATTTATTTTTTTATATAAGCATACAAAAAGTTGCAAAAAAAATTATGTGACAACAGCATACCTATTAAAATTAAAATGTATAAATATTCAGTGAAAGATTTAGTTTAAGTATCGAATCTCTGGGTGAATTGTGTGGACAACCTCCATTGTAATTTATAGATGAAAATAAAATATCTATCTATCTTTCTATCACACTTCAGTGCGTTTGCAATTTTGAATCCGGTGCAAGTTCCCGGAATCCCGAATTATGCCATCCATTTTTTTATTTTTATTTAATTTTATTTATTTATCAACAAGCAAAAGCTTAACTGATTATATTTTCAAAAAAAAAACATCAAACTACGGATACCTTAAATTACTAATGTTACATTCAGTAAAATATTGAAACAAAACCCTTTAAATTGCAATCCTAAACAGATCAAACACAGTGCACAAACAAACGTTAAGTTTATTTAGCATACAGTAGCTATTAAAATACAATCATACATTTTAATAAATAGTTATAAGTTAACATAATTATATTTATTATATTTAGCACGTGTTTCGATAAGTTTAAAATTCAGTTTTTACAAATTCAATAACGCTGTTTTAAGCACTCTCAAGCTTCCAATATCCTTTACGTGTACTGGTAACTTATTAAATAGTTTAAAACCCTGCTTTTGAAGTACTCTCTTGAAATCTGAAAATGTCAAATGTTCTATGTCTCCTAGAGATGGGCTCATTCCGGCTTAAATTTATCCTTTGTCCAATTTGAAGGAAAAAGTTTCCATCCCTTGATACCCGTGGGGGTGCATAAATTGGGAGCAGTGATAAAAGCACGGGATTTCTAATGCGGCCGCATAAAACATCTCTCAGAAAGAATATTTCGTTGGTCCTTCTTCTAGCACTAAGAGTCACTATGTCTAATAACTGGCATCTTGTTTTGTACGACGGCTCAAGGTTCCAACGCATTTTAAAACTAATTTTGTTAAGCGCTTATTTGAATGCATCTCATAAGAAAAGCACCGCGTAACCGCGTATTCGAGTATGGATCTTACAAGGGTTAAATATATAGAAAGAATGGTGTGATGGTAAGAGAAGTCTCTAGAGTTCCTTTAAATAAATCTCAGCAATGAATTTACCTTCGCAACTTCATACTCCAGATGTGTAAGATCTTTCATTGCTTCCACTCTTTCAAAGAGAATTAGTTAACTACTTTTGAAAAAGTTATGCAAAAACAATTCTCTATGTTTAACCTTCAACAATTGTCGAAACTCCATCTAGATAGATTTATTATTATCATTATCATTAATAATATCATTAATAAAAATAATAAAAAGCGACGGACCTTAATGACTCCCTTGAGGTATAAAAGATGAGTCTCGGACAATAGTTACTGATTAGTCATTGTACTCATCCAATTTAAAGCGATCTTCACCATTTCAATATTGCTGAGTGAAAGGCAAAAATTAACAACTTCCTTATTAGCATCACTTGATTTACTTCTTTAAGTCTGTATGCATGGCATCCAGTTTACAAGCGCCTTCTGCTTATCTTTAACAATATTTTCGAAAAACTTTGGTTAAGCTGATACTCTACAAATGATTTAATTATAGGTGCCAGAAACGAAAAGTTTTCCACTTTTTAAGAAATGACCAGTGGGGAGCGAAGTATTGAAAACTATGAGCAGAAGGTAGCAAAATGAATGACAGTTTTTCAAGATTATTGAGTAGTATATCCGCAATCGACTTTCGAACTCTTTGAACTCCAAAGTAATTTGGCCAATATCAATTTTTAGCACAGAGGAAGTATCGAAGCCTGTTTAGCAAATATTTCATCAGATGCTTGAACGTAATTGGATTCCAATTCTTTGTAAAACATTTGTATTGGTGGTCCTGTAGAGCCTCTTTTTTTCGTTAATGAACGACGAAAAAGATTTGGATTCATATCTGAGCTTTTTTTCTGGTCTCCAGTAAAGTTGATTCGCTTAAAAGCCTTGTTCGTTAATTTTTTTAAATGAAAACGGTTTCTCTTGTTACGAAATTTCAAAATTTTTTAAATGGAAACGGTTCCTCTTGTTTCAAGGGGCTCGGATCTCTTTTTCGACAATGAACAAGAAGCAAACATGGAGAGATCGGAAATAATCTTATCATTCAAATCATGAAAATACTGATTTTCAAATTTCACAGTAGTGTGATGGATTGAAATCTCGTTTGTCGTAGTGTGAAAATTTTGTCTACTGCTTTTTGCATTTCTCAGTCTGGAAGTGACACCGGTATTGACCGATTAGAGTATTGCAAAAAGAATTCGGACGTTCACACACTTAGCAACTTTACCCAGGCGCATGATAAACTCGATAGTTTCTGGAAGACATTGGATAGCATATGATAGATCAGAAATTCCAATCAGCGGACATGCTCTCGTTCTCCTTAACCTACCACTCTTGGTAAGGATTGTCAAGTAGTGCAGGTAATGATGCTTGAAACATCAACAACTCCTCTGCAAATCAGTAACACGACTCACTCTAAAATTACACAGAAACTGCCGCCCGTTCTGTAAGCTGCAGCAAGGCTTTCGGCTTTCGGCTTTCGACTCTTCGATATCCTTGAGATGCGTATTATTTTTTCTTCTTCTCTCCTTGTCTAGCTATGTACTCGTACTGCTCGAGTTTTCTTTCTTGCGTCTTCTTTTACGCCTTTAACGCTCCTCATGTAGAAACCTCCTTATAAGCATTGGACAGTGGCAACAGTGGCTTGTGGTTGGTGTGGATCTTTTTGTAATGATCTTGTGCTACTTGCCACAGTTTAACTAGTTGACGTAAAATTTATGGCTCGGACGCTATTATCTCTTGTCGACTGCTCCGCCAAGGATATTTTCTTTACCGAGTTTTTCCATAAAATCCCCAAATACGATTTTGATGTCGTATTTCGCGCAGGCTTCGTCCAAGAGTTCATTTTTTTCATAGTGTTTTCAGCGTACCGGTTCACAGCCAGACCATCTCTTGTCAGCTTGAAATCGATAACAGTTTGCGCAAACTTTTGTGAGAGCTGCACCTCGTACCGACTTGTCAACTTGTCTACTTGCACTTCTTAAAATAATCTTAGATCCTCCTCCGCCGAATACGTAGAAAAATTGAAGGAATTGTGGGGTTCGAAAACCTAACATGCCTTCCATGGTTACAGCCGAAGGGTCCTAGAGTTGCAGGGGAAAAAAATAACATAAATCAAAAATTGATTCTGCGTGAATTTTTTTTTTAAATCCAAAAAGCGGTACACATATAAACACGACAATTCGTAGAACAAACATAATTCATTTTTAATGACAAAGCTCTTATCAATCTTCAGCATTCATACACTCATTCTCCAAGTTCACTTGTAATACCTTTTCAGACCTTCATTTTAAAAAAAGGGAAAAAGACCCGTTTACAGCATACAAAGAACACGCGCACCTATTTAATCACAAAAAATACATCAAATAAAAGCAAAAAAAACCGACGGTGCTGTGAACTTGCTGCTACCTGTTATGTATGAGTTTAACTTCTTTCTGTGGTGTCCTTCAAAAACATAAATCGACGACGATGTCGCTTACGCTTCCATGAATTAAAATTATAGAAATGACGATATCAAGCGTTTAAACCGTTTTAATTACTACGAATCCATTCGCGCAAAATATTCAACCGAAAAAAAAGGTCCTGTGTAGTTATAATTGCTCGGGTCCTGGAGCTGGGGTTGTCCTTCGTCGGAATGGGTGACCGAAATGTGAGAGTGAAGGTGGTACACCTCAGTTTGAATCCAATATTTGGATGGAGTTCCGGTATCTGATTTTTTCTTCATTTTTTCTCTCGTTTTGTATGTTCCGCCTGAAGTGGACTCTCTAAGGGGTGGTTGGGCTGACTCTTTCAATTTATTTTCCGATTATTATTTCCTAATGGCATAATTCAGTTTTTACCTTTATTTCTGAAGTACCTGCCTCCAAAAGTGTCCTCTTAATTTATATTTAAAGGCTGCGTATACATAGCATAGGAGACCGTGGCCGATGTTTTATACTGAATACCGAACTGTACCCCCCCCCCCCCCCCTCAGCAATCGTATTCAAATGGAATTCTTTTAACAAGGATTTTTTATTTTTCGTAAATATGAAAATAAGGATAAATTTACAAAAAAAAAAGAGAAAATTGCAATTGAATGGGGAGCTCTGAAAAAGTTTTTGTCGTAGTTTTCTTAAGTAATTAAAATCCGATTTTTATGCAAATTTTGTTTTGGTCAGGTTTGAAGTTCCGATCGGGAGACACTTGATGGCAAATTCGCTGTAATTGGTGCTTGAGCTGGATTTTTCTGAGGACACTTTTTATTTTTATACACCCGAATGGTGTAGGACAATGGACGATTAAATAAAATTTTTCCGAATCCAAGGATTATGAAAGGGGAGCTAAATGAAGGTTCTTTATGAGTACCACTAACAAAAGCTTACACGATGATATTCAAAGAGCTTCTTTGCAACAAAGTCTAACACACAGAGGTTGAATTTGGGGACGTGACAGTGGGCACAGCCTCTCGAGAATACTCGTTGTTCCGATCTTTATAAAGCTCTGACGGAAATCGTTGCAGCTGCAGCACTATTTCGATCCGGATATATAAAAATATCAAGTGATGATAGGCTGCGCATAGTTCCTTGTGATTCCATCAGAGATGCCGCCTTCAACATCTAATCGTTAGATATGTGTGTAGATGGAAAATTGCCAAGATGGGACAAATCAAAATATGATAAAGGGTGTTCGGATAAAAATTAACACCCATGGGCTGCTCTCCGTCTTCGAATGCCTATGGGATAATCGGGATCAGGCCTTGAACTAGGAAAGACATCCGCAATTATTCTCTAATGCGCCACATCTTAGACAATTTAGATCCTTATGAAAGAGACAATTTTTTTACTTTTTTCAAAAAAGGTAGCCAAGTGAGGTTGACGCTAACACCAAGCCTACCGGGTCTCCTTAGAGTTTACAACACCAGATTCTAACGTCAAAATATAGTGGTGTTAGTGTGAACTCCAATTTCATAAACCTAACGCGTATCATATCTGTATACGTGTTTTGCTATCACAAATAGAGGTATTGATTATAATAGTAGTTTCATGAAAATAAGTTTTTTAAAGACAATTGTGTCATGATATTCTGGAGTTGTAAACGTACTGCTTTAAAGAAGGATTTGGAGAATATTGAAAAATAAGAAAAAATGTCAACATGGAATATCCTCTTTTTTAAATGCATTTTTATTGAATTGAATTCATGATAATTTACATGCAAGACACAAAAATGCTTAAACTAGCCTTAATAACTATTTACAATTTACTTACTGGCCCTATGCGGGCGCTCTAAACTAAACCGAATAATAAGACTATGTCTTTTGACGATAATAACTTAACATTATTATATATACTTTATTTATATTATGAGTAAATTGGCAACCAAGAAAATCTTTAACCAAAAACTTTGAATATGAATGTTTTGTAGAGTTTTCAACTTACAACTAACAACAACTACCTTTAAAGAATAGGCTTAAAAATAACTTACTCTAGATACTGTGCCATAAATTTAGTTAGTTTTTTTGTTTTTTCTTAAAATATACCTTATTACTAACCTAAACCTATCCTAAGAACTACCAAATGTTAAAGACTAAGTAAGCCGGCAAGGTATTATGAAACACTATTTTAAGACATAATTTATGACATTTAATGACAAAGGAGACAACAACTAAGCATTCTCTTTCTCCCTTAGCAACCAAAGTTGTTGCTGCTGTCTACTAACGTGGGATCGGTGAGTCTCTTCTTCGATGGATTAGAAACTACCTTTCGAATCTGAAGTCTGAAATTCACCATATAAATGCTTGTGTTACCCAAGGCTCAGTTTTGTCTCCGACTCTCTTTTTAATTTTCATTAACGATCTCTTGTCTATCACATCTAATCCAATACATTCCTTCGCAGATGACAGTACCCTCAGTTTCTCATATGCGTTTAATGATTCACGCCCCTGCTCTTCGGACGTGGACATCGAGCGACAACGTATGCTTAACTCATTAAATTCTGATAAAAAATAAAAAGCCTTCAATGCTCGGTATGTGCGTCAATTCTAGCCTACGTTGGAATGACCACGTATTCGATATAGCCAAGAATGCAGCGAAATGCTTAGGTTTTCTAAGCCGGTGCAAGAAGTTTTTTACCCCTTCTGATTTAGCCATAATTTATAAGGCTTTTATTCGGCCTAAAATGGAGTACAACGCTCACATCTGGGCAGGTGCACCCAAGACCACCTTGCAACTCCTAGATAGAATTCAAAAGCGAGCCATAGAACTCATAGACGATAACAACATATCGAAAGCAATTCACTCGTTGGAACACCTTCGAAATGTGTCTTGCTTGACTTTGTTTTATCGCTATTTCTACCACCAATGCTCCTTCGAAATAGCTAATTGCATTCCGCCCCTCCAGAAATTCACTCGCAACACCCGTACATCATCGAATGCTCATCAGTTTACCCTAAAGCCTACATTTGCATGTGGAATGCGTTATCTCGCTCTATTTTTCCTTTGCACTGCAACCTACAACAATTTAAAACCAATGTGCACTCGTACCTCCTTTCTCTCCCTTCCACTTCTGCTCGTGCTGTGTAAAAAACCACTTTAAGGGTACTTCAAATCCCTTGAGCACTATTTAAAAAAAAAAAAAAACTTCCTACTTGTCCCGGACTGATACCGCCCTTCTCAACCGGAGATTCTCCTCAGAGCTCCATGCGACATCTCCATTGTATGCAAGTCGCCTGTCCACACTCTTTCCGGCGACATTGAAAATTAACCGAACCGCATTTCTATCCTGAATCAGGCCGTTAAGGTCAAAATAGAGCCTCAGGTGGAGTAAAGCCATTAAGGCGAACTATCTCGTGATACATGACGTTGGGGTGGCAAGATCAGGTTATTGATTAAGTTCATTGTTCGTTGACACGTTGTCTCCGAGTAAGTTCAACGATAAAATTATCCACGCCGATTATGTTGGCCCCGTTGTACAGGACGTCGTTCGAGACAACTCGAATCTTTTCCATTAAGCCACACCACACGGGACATCCATATGCAAGCACAGACCGAATGAGGGCCGTGTAGCTGTTGGCTGCTGTAAAACAGTCTCTTTGTCATGGATTAGGCCGCTTTGGCTCTGGCTAGCTACTCTGCTCTGTTTGTTAAATTATAGATACTGATCGAGCCAGACTCCAATATATTTGACTACAATCCGACTCGCCAGTGGCTGCTCGTTTTGTCCTACGATAGAGAACTTTCACCAATTCTTTCTGGTATCCTAAGAGGCCCAAGACACCGGCGTCATTAACAAAATGGATTCGTACTTTTGGAAATTGATCTTAAACTTCTAATCGTCACAATATCGCATAATCATATCGAAGTCACGGTGTAAAAGACTGACAATTCCCTCTAGTCATCTGCGTATGCTTTAGCGTGGTGAAGAGAGCCTACAAGATCGCTCGTGAATATAGTGAATTAAATTGGCGATTTAACTACACCCTGGTGCAGACCGTTGTTAATTTCAAAGTTTCCAGCCGAAGTTACATTGCCATTCTTCACAATAAACGTTCTACCGAATAGCATATTTAACATTATGTATAGCATGGTTTGCTTATGCCCAGCTGGTCTAACTTGACAAAGAGCCCATGTAACCACACAGTGTCAAAGGCATTTTCCGAGTCGATCAGCCCGGCATCTCCGAATTGTTTCTTGCCTTTGTTCCAGTGGGATATGCGATACAAGTTTAGACGCGGCATGAATACAATCATGCTCCGCTCTGCATTGAATAAACTTATGCGCCATAAATGCCTAATCCACACAACCAAAGTTTATTGAAATGCTGGACCAATCATAACTCAAACACATGAAATACTTTTCGTAAAAATTTAGTTTTGGACAATAATATTGAAACTAATTTTGCGCATTTAGAAAAATGACAGCACGAAAGCAACATACGCATTCATGGATGTGACACTTCGTTTTGTTGGGTAGGAAACTATACAATATTTAATTCGCACTAACATCACTACATTTTGGCATTCGTTCCACAAGTTGCAAAATGTTGTTTTTTTTTCATTAGGTGATAAAACTCTGTGACGGGCGGACGGACAGCGGATGATAAGTAATAGTGTTCCCTTGGACCCATTGGGAACGGAACCCTAAAATGGAAAAATCGTCGAAAAATATTGTTTTCAAAACTTTTTTTTTAAATACTGAAGATTTTTGGCAGGAGGAGAACGATGAACGACGAAACACCCGTGCAGAGCAATCAACGTCCGATGCTTCCAAAAAGGCAAGGGCTTCCCTCAGGTCACAAAAACTGACAGAATGAAGCCACCGAAGGGTAATTGTTTGGTCCAGGCATAAATAACAGAAGTGTAAATATGCATTTTCCACGAAAATTTTGGTCTTGAAACTTTAAAATCATTTTTCTCGAAACATAATTTTTTTAAACTCTCATGATCCTAAAAAAATCATTCAACCGATTGCTTTGAAATTTATATATGTTCTTTTACTCTAAAATTGCATATTTTCGAAAATATTTTCTTACTTTTTTCAAACGATATTTAAAAAACGAAAAAAACACAAAAAAAATTTAAATGATTGAATTTTATTGTCTTATAAAAACAAATCCCTTAAGAGGCATACAATTTATGCGTTCACATGAGAATTCCCCCAACAGAGTGAATACCTGATCAGAGTGGATAATTTTCTGATAAAGCTTATTCGAAGTCACATTGCAAGAGTAATGACTTCGAACATCACCTTGATCTCCGTGGCTTCTATTCACCATGAGACGGTGTTCCTCAAGGGTCTTATTCCCCCTGAAGCGTTTCTCTATCGCGATAGAAAAGGTCTGGTCCAGGATAGATAAGCGGTGCCGTAAATCTTCCACTTTGGTCGAAAAGCTGTGGACGAGCGAGTCAACTACGACTAAAACGTCGCAAGTAGCTCATCGGAGACTCTTCGCTTTATTCGGTTGGCATCAGACCGCGACAGAGCCGATGTCGAAAAGCAATACCACCGATTGTTGGTTAGATGATGAGCAGAACTCTGTCATCTGTAAGTAAGTAACCTGTTCTGTTAGCCTTGGCCGGCTGGCGTATGTGGCTTTAAGGTATTTTTAGTAGCTAGTAATTAGTAGGTAAGTAGTTTAAATTTAGTTGTTGGTTGGGCGTAGAGCTACTAAGGTCAAGTTAAAAAAACATAAAATATTTATTTTTCTTAACATAACTTTAATTTGTTAGGTTTAGCTTAGGGCGCCCGTGGAAGGCCAGTAAGTTAGTTATAAACGGTAAAGTTAACACGCTAGGCTTAAGCATTATTTTGTCTAGCTTGTAAGTAAATGAATTAACAAATAAAAGGCATTTAAACAAACAAACAAACAAACATAGACGACATAGACAGGCTTTCACCGAATAAGCTACTGGTTTAAGGCAACAAAAAACTATCTCCACACAAAGAGACATATTAGCAGAGCGTAGTTTCGATCTACGGACCTCTGGGTTATGGGCCCAGCACGCTTCCACTGCGCCACTCTGCTATGTATCCCATTCTTGGCCAAATACCTATTTAGACCAGAATGGAAATAAATACATAGTAACTTGTCGCAAATTCTCAATACTTCGAGTTTGAGATTTGACGCGGATATTTATTTCTTGAATAAAGCGCATAAAGTTAGCTTTATTATTTGTCTAAGGTATAAATGCAACTTTGTTCAATGATATGGCCGCGCATATCAACCCTTAAAGGAAGGCTCGTGACATAAAACAAATAACTTTAATTTATTTTCAAAGAATATATAAATTATTAATTTTAACAACCGGTCTTAAGGGTTGAGATGTGGCTTAAAAGTTTGCGGAATTATTGAGCGACACTCGACTATAATTGCGATGGAGGTTTTTAAACATTTAGAGTAGTGATTATTAATTTATTATTATTAATTTTGTACTGCTTATGATCACCATCTAGTGCCTTCTTGCATCTTTTAAGCGAATTTAATCGATATATTTGAATGTCTCTGTCACGTTTATAATGTGAAGACTCCTAGTTCGACCGACAACGTCAGTGGAAAATATCTTCTTGGCTCAAAAAGAGTGGTATCTGATAATTGCGGGAGTAAAGCTGCACCAAAGACAGAACGTAAGCAGGAAGTTCATCTACATAGCATAGTTCAAAAATAACAAATCGAGGGATTAATATCGTTTTTTTATTAACTTATTATAACTTCTTATACACTAGACAAAAACGCTTAAACTAGTTTACATAAATTGATTTGCTTAACTTACTTACTGGCCCTATGCGGGAGCACTAAGCTAATACTAGTACTTAATTATATGTCTTTCGACTTGATCTAACTATTTTTATTAATATTTTAAGGTTAACAAATTGTAAACTAAGAAACATTCTTTTAAGCAAAACTTAGTGTTTGGACGTACAGAGATTATTATTAAGAGGCTGTTAATGAAATGGCAACAGAAGCATTAATTGACGACATTTTTATAAAGGAGGAAAGTAACATCAAGCTAAAAGCGTGCTAAGGTCTTGACTTATTCCATTTCGCCGCTTTCCCATTGGTTTTTGAGGGTTGAAACGCGTCAATCGATCACTTATTATTTTATCAATAATATTTGAATAATTGACACACCTTTCATTGCGTATATATATAGTACATAGATATCTGTGGAGCCTAGAATATGAGCGTTTTTATAGGCAAGTATAGAACAATCTCAAAAACGTAATCAAAATTTATCTAAAATTCAAAGAAAAAAAAATGCATTGCAAAAAAAAGTTTCCTTACAGAAACGAGAATTTAGCAGAGCGTAGTTTCGATCTACGGACCTCTGGGTTATGGGCCCAGCACGCTTCCACTGCGCCACTCTGCTGTGTATCTTTTGCTTGGCTAAAATACTATTCGGAGCAGAATGGTATTGGAAGATAGCAACAACCTGGCTTATTGGGGGTTTCTATCGAAATAATGGTTGAAATGTGTTTAATTTGCAACCAGTTTTATTTGGATTTTTAAATAAATGCAATGCAATGAAAGCAAGGCAAGCTGCGAACGAATACGCTGAAAGATAGAGTTGAATTGCGTATTTAATATTTACATTGTATTTGGATATACACTGCCGTCCACAAGTTTCAGCACGAATTATTTATCTTCGCAAATGTATGTACGTTGCTGATATTTTTAGGGCCGAAATTCAATATTATAGCTTTTAAATTTTTAAGGAGCTTTAAGAAAAAACTGGGATCAACCTTATAAACTATAAAAGTAAATTCGAAAGAAAAAAGAAAATAGGTGTGCAGAAAGAGACATTTTTTCTGAAGGGAAGCGAAAGTTCAAAGTAATCATCAACAAAGCAAAGAAAGATCCATGGCTTCATGCAGGGTACGGTTCGTACTCAAAGCAGATAGCAGGAACAATGGTTGAAAGGCGATTAGACGCCGTGGGCGTTCACGGTTCACTAAATCAAAATAAGAGTGGCTGGATTGAGAAAAAGATTACAAGCCCTGGTTTTCGATGGGATGCACACTGGGTGTTTAGAAAGTTTTCTAGGCTTCCGGAAAATCTTACAAAAATCTGGATTACTTTGTTAGTGCTAGTGTTATTTGTTTAGTGTTATCTACATGGCAGCAGTTGCCAAACTCAAAAGTTAATAACCGTTGTGGATTAAAATTTAACATAGACCAAAAAGCGGGAAAATCTTAATATTAAAAATTAAAAAAAAATGGTTATAGTCCTTTGTAGCTTATACTATGAGGTTTCAAAAGAATGTAGTCTTTTTGCCTTCGACTACAAAAACTTGAATTAATCAAGCACCTCACAAGACCTCTGATGCAGTCATTTTACTCGTCTTCGAAAACTGTCAGAACGACAATAATATCAGTGAGAAGCATGAACGTAAAAAAAACAGGAAGAAAGTGAAAAAATCAAAAAAAAAAAATGTATATGAAAAAGAATTGATAAATCAAAAATAAAAAATTTAGTAAAAATTAAACCCCCTTAAAAGTAGCCCAAAACAGCATCAAATTAAAACTGAAAAAACGAAAGAACTGCGAGAAAAATAAAAATAACACCGTTAACCTATCTTCGAAATAATAGACGGACGGGTAGCCGAAGCTACAGAGAAATGTGAGTCCAAAATTTCGACCGTTGCTTAATTGCCTGAAAGTTTGTTCTGTTAGTTAACTTATGGACGGTAGTGTACGTACGAAAACGCAAGTGATGAATGAAAGTTGTGCTTCTGAACTCAGGTAATGCGGTTTTATAAATGATCGTGGCTAGAAATTTATTAAGGAGCAGCGTAACTAGGTCATCAGAATGTGCCTCTCCTTGCGTTATTTTCTAGAAGATTTCCAGAAATTTGTTCATGGTAGGATTCAACAACATTGGTGTAATAATTTTTCCATTATGGGTAACTTTTGTTGCGACAGTCCTTGCCGACATGTGGAGTCAGATGATTGTTCGTATCCACGTCTTCTAAAATGCTCCGCCTTTGAAGGTATCCCAAGCAACGTAAGAAGTGAAATAGTTCGGACTTGTGATTTTAATTTTTTATTTCATATTTCTTCTGTGAATAAATTTGTTGGCTCAACATTGGTTAACACGAATTGGTGAAATGTTTTAATTTTAAAATCAATTTTTACTTATTGAATTATTACTGCAGTGTTCAGGTCTGGGTTTTGTTGACGGTCCTTAAACGTGGTTTGATGTTAGAAGTCATCCTCGGTGATACCTGTGTCCCGTTTCTTCGAAGAAAGCTGGTTCTTCATCTGCATCTGGGGGAGAATGGTACTCTTGCAGCAATGCCATTGCGTTAAGGTAACGGTGTTCGGGTATGTGTTCTTGGTTGGCCATGCTGCTGACGAGTTGGATTGGATGGTCCTTGGCGGTAGCTAGAATTTTTTGGAATAAGCCAACCATGTACCGGGCTATGGGCTTGATTCCTGATTTGCTGTAGGGTCTTCTGTTGCTGTTGGAGTGGAGACCAGTACATATGCGCAAGATTTTTCGAACATGGCAAATTTCTCGATGTACGTCTTCGGGCCTGATCTGGGGAATTCATATGTTATCACCGGCCTGATGAGCTGTTTGTATAAGAGCAGCTTCGTCTTCTGGCTGTGGCTATGCTGCTTGCGCATCAGAGGGTAAGCCGGATGGAAGGCGAAGCAAGCCTCACGAAGAATGACATCCACATGAGGGTTGAACTTCAGCTTTTCAGAGAGTTAGCAGACCTATGGAAGCACATCAGGTCCGCTTTCATCGGATCGATGCAGATTCCCCAAGCCTGGTAGTAGTTTCAACTCTTCGAGTCGGTGAGAGTGAGCTTGCGTACGTCAGGGAGTCGTCCGCGTACAAGCAGCATTTTGTTGAATTGTTCAGCCCGGATTGATCCGACGTCTTAAATGTCGTAAAAAAAGGAGAGGACCAACCTATGATCCCTGTGCGACACATGCTCTCATTGCACGAGTTGAAGATTTCGTGTTGCCTTCCTGCACGTCGAAAGTCCTGTGAGTAAGAAAAGAATGAAGAATTTTTATTAGTGACGTGGGAAAAGCCAATTTAAAAATGAATCCTTGGATCCAGACAGTGTCAAAGACTTTGTCAATATCCAAGAAACAAGCAACTGAAACCTGGTGATTGTTAAGAGCCTTTGTCACGTCATTTAAAAAATATCATCATGGGATGAACAGCCGAGTGATTTTCTCGGAATCCGGTATAATTTCACGAAGGACCCAAAATTGTTTAATGTTTCGCAAAAGTAACTCCTCCAAAATTTTGCTCAGGTTGGGTAGAAGTGATGCAGGCCTGTATCCATCTATACTGGCCCTGTTTTCCTTTTTCGGAATTACAACAACCTTAGCTAATTTTAGTGGGAAAATAACTGTTGTTGATGCAATTGTTGAATATAATAGTGAGGGCTGTCATCACAACGAAAGGAAACTTCTTCATTATGAAGCTTGTTATGTTGTCCGCACCAGACGATTTCTTGAAGTTGTTGCTGAAGATTATTTCCTCAACCTCTCCAGAAGGGCAGAAATTATCACAGTCAATTGGGTCGTCGGCAGGGTTGTCTAAGTCGAATTCATCCGCCCTTGTCTCACGTAGAGACAGTTCTAGCGACTTCCTCAATAAACTCTAGTTTACTAGGTGGCTGGGGCTTGACGTTATCTTCGAATAAGCGACTGCTTCAGCTTTATCTACTACTGTTGTGACTTCTGAGTTCGGCGTAATTAATTTGTCCGGCATTTCTATTTTCTTGAAGGTGTCAGGTCCAGGCTTGATTGCTTGAAGTTTTTTTCTGCAACTGTAGGTTGTTGTGGTATTGGACTGCATTCCGAAACATAATGTTGATACATCGCAGCTCACATTGCAGTGTCTTGTTTTCGGCATTGACCGAGTTCCATTCTCGATGAAATATCCATTGGAGTCTTTTTCGTATTCTTTGTCTGTGATTTTGGATTGCTAAGAGAAGGTTAGCATAATAATTCTTTGATGAAGATGGCCTTATTTGAATGTTTATGGCGATTCCAACTGCCAGCTGAAGTCCCTCGATTGCAGTGTCAATTTCCGAGTTGGATTAGTTCCCGGTATTAGGTGGTATTGTCTGGTTCTCCTCGATGTCCATTTTAAACGTTTTTTTTTTTTTGGTAAGGGGTTGTCTCCTTCTCAACCAATTTTTTTCCGAAAGATGGTCATCCCTTGGCCGAAACGTTGGCAGTTCTTGCATTGCGTAATGCTTTTTGGCTTGAGTCTCTCCCAAAGGACTCACTGGTTCAGCAGTAATGTCCGCTTATAACTTATAAATGCTGGTAAGATCGGAAGATTTCGACGATGAATGCATTAAAGGATTTACCCAATGCTCTAGTTGACTTAAAGGCCTTAACATAAAGCACCGGAATACCTTCAGCCTTCAATTCCTCCGCAACTTCCTCCTTAGTGTAGCTCCAGTGGATTCCCTTCAGAGGAAGGAGCGTTTTCCTATCCTTTTTTGGTGTAAAGGTATGGTCGTCTATTTTTCTGGACTTAAAAAATTCTTTGAAGGCTTCGAATCCCTCTCTGATAGCTGATAGCTGTTTCAGTTTGACCTAGGTGATTAGTTGATGTATGATAGTTAGCGTCGGTTTGTCAGATTTAGGCGATGAGTGGCTGTGTGAAGGTTGTGGTTGGTCTTCTTTTCCAAGACGTTTCTTCTTCGTCTTGGAGGAAAAAGACTTCTTCTGGCACTTCTGTCCGGGCTGCGGGGATGATCGACTTTAGTCGATAAACTTTTGACATCGCTGCTGGAGTCCTCGTTCGAATTTGTAAGCCTCGAAACCTGGCTGAAGAGCCTGCTTCCATCTCCGATTCAACTGAGTCCTCAACTGAGACTTTGTTGATGATGTCGATAAGGATACTGTTGAATGCCGGTCCAACTTCTTTCTTAATACGACAGATCAGTGATACGAGTGTGTCTATTGCCGTATCTACGGAATAGCGCTCTGCCATATTGGGTCTGTGTCTGCACCTGTTTTGGTTTTTTGTTTCCGTAAAGAAACACAGCCAGAAAATATTTCAAAAACAAAAACTTTACAAGGCAATGTTTCGATGGCATAAAAAAAAATTCTGAAAGAAATGAGGGTTACATTTTATCTGAGACCTGGGTATCGGAAAGAATAAAGCGCTGTCAAAGTATTTTTATCACTGAGTACCGATGAATGTCTGTACAGTGTGAACGACAAAACTGACTGTGTTAGGAGGACATAATCTGAGCTATGACTCCATCTCGATCAAACCACGATTCTAAATTATTCATTAGCATTATATAGCATTTCAATTACTGTTCAATCACTGAACCACAACTTCTCAAAGAAGTACTTCTGTGTCCAAAAAATAAGGTGACATATGAATTTAAACTGCGCGCGTCGAAGGATTTGGAAATTTTTCTTCCTTTTTAGGTTGGTAGTACTGTCAGTGACATCTATGTGAAATTTCATGTCAAAATATATTCATAGTGTTTGAGATACGCGTCGTTTTGTGAGCTGCTAAAAGTGAGTTTTTCGTTTTTTGCGATGTCGAAATTTATTGAGCAAAGAATTTGCATTAAATTTTGTTTGCGGAATCAATTTTCTGCTGCGGATACGTTGAGGATGGTGCAGAAAGCCTTTGATTATGAGGCTATGTCTAAAATAAATGTTTACAAGTGGTATAGTGATTTCCAAGCCGGCCGTGAACGTGTCGAAGACGAAGAGCGTTCTTGGCGACCATCAACCTCAACCGATGAAGCTCACGTCCAACAAATCAAAGATTTGGTGTTGAAAAACCATCGATTAACGATTAGAGACCTTGCTGATGAAGTTGGCTTATCGAAAGGATCAGTCAATACCATTTTGAAGGATGCTTTGGGCCTCAAGCGCGTCAAATCTCGACTGGTACCGAAAACATTGAATTTTTTGGAAAAAAGGCGTCGCGTTGAAGTGTGTGAAACAATGCTTTCCGACTACCAGGATGTCATGAAACGCATTATAACTGGCGATGAGACTTGGATCTATGCTAATGACCCGGAAACAACCGATCAATCGAGCGAATATCGTGCCAAAGGAGAGCCGAGACCAAAAAAACCGCGCCAAGTCGCTCAAAAATCAAGGTCATGTTGACTGTTTTCTTCGATTATCGTGGTGTTGTGCTTTATGAATTCCTTCCAACTGGCCAAACAGTCAACAAGGAATATTATTTGAACGTTATGCGTCGTTTGCGTAACGCTATCCGCCTAAAAAGGCCGGAATTGTGGAAAGACAATTCTTGGTTTTTACACCACGATAATGCACCATCCCATACCGCACTCGTAATTCGTGATCATTTCGCCAAAAACTCAACCCATATCGTTCCGCAACCACCGTATTCACCTGATCTGGCGCCGTGCGACTTCTGGCTGTTCAACAAGCTCAAAAGATCGCTCCGGGGACACCGTTTTGATACGATAGAGGAGATTCAAGCCGCAGCGAAGACGGAACTGAAGGCCATCCCGGAAAGTGACTACAACCAGTGTTTCAAAGATTGGAAAATCCGTTGGCATAAGTGCATTGCATCGGGAGGGGATTACTTTGAAGGGGATGAAATTGATTTGGAAGAATAAATAAAGAATTTTCAAAATAAATACAATGTCACCTTATTTTTTGGACACAGTAGTATATTTGCGAATGATCTGAACTGAAGTAAATTCTTACCCTAATTTTGCACGCATTTATGTATACATACATACATATGTACTTGACCTTTAACAATTATTTTCGATTGTGGTTGCAGTTTTGTTTATTTTCTTGAACATTTCTTTAAAAATGGTCTTGATGAGGTTGTGAACAAACTTATTGTACTTCCGGATCGATATTAAAAACGTATAAGTGATACGCAAACGGGCAGTATTAACCTTATTTGAAACCGGGGAAATTGCCTTTTTACAGCAAAAGGATAAGTGCCGAAATATCATATTGCATCACAAATAGGAACGCAGGTAGATAACTAACCACCCCACTTTATCACGACTTTTTTTGATGTCATGTTTTCTATTTTGTTAATATTTGATAAGTTCCAAAAAATTTTGAAAAATGTTAGTTAATTGAAAAATCGGAAAAGAGGAGAGAAAATGCCTCAATGCCTCATAGTTAAGTCTAAATAGCTTTTTGCAGTGCATCTGATGATAATGAGAGCACAATCAGTTCTAGCATGTTCCATACTAGTTCTTTTTGCCAAAGACAAATTACATAGGTTCTTAACTCAACTTTGGGCGGCTCTCCCAATGGCAATAGGAAACATGCGATACTGCGCTAATAATGATTTTACATTGAATCGAATGAGAGATCTCACATTAAAGCAACTCAATATCGGTCGAATGGAACATGTTGCTGATTGCGGCAGCATTATTGCTGCCGATACACAGCGCATGTTGAAAAGCGATATCGCGTCGTAGTAGGGATATTTGCGAGTAGTGATAGGTCGCTAGAGACTTTTGCGCATATTACTACGTTATTTAATTTTTTAAATATATCGCACGATCCAGTTTTTAAAATCAAATTTTTGGAAATATTGGAAATTGTTCGTGTATTTACGATTTCACTCTACAAGACAACAGCAGAAGGGATGTAATTGAAAAGAAATGCAATCGAAGCAAATCTTATCACGGCCTGGTAGTGCCTTTTCGGGCCAGTCCTATACAACCGAGCATAATTCACTATAACATCAAGAAATGCGACCACAAGAAATATATACAGAAGGACCATTACAAAGCTATCTCCTGGCTTTTTCAGCTCAACTTCCTGATATTACCACTTATACTTCGGAATCTTAGTTTAATTTTAAATAATGCATCAATGTACTAAATTATATTTTTTTTTGTAATAAAAATAAATTTCTTACCTTAGTGTTATCAACAATCTTTCCGTAGGACTGATACACTCCCTGCAATTAGTGTCTTATTTTACAATCAATGGCTCAACTAGATTTAAAAGAGTTTCAAAAGTTTCGGGGCTCATTCGATAACAATTTTGAAATTGGGTAGGGTGTGCTTTGAGTTCCCTTGCGTAAATATTTCCACCATGATTTATCAAATTAGTGAACGCAGGGTGTACCCAAATTTTTCCTTTATGTTGTCTCTTTTTTCTTAAATTCCATCACATTAAGGAAATCATATAATCGGTGTCGTCGGATGACATTACAGCTAGAAATTTCTGGCAAAACTGTTGCTTCAATGGGCGAATATGTTGAAATAAAAGTTGCGTATTGCGTATTGCTTACTACCTCGGTTGGGAGAGCCGTCCAAGGTAAGCGAAATATTTTGTTTCATGATTGCATTTCGTTTAAACTTTTATTATTTCTTAAAGTAATCACGGTATTAGAGATGAAACCTACTCCAAAATCGGGTGTCCTCACTTCTTTATTTTTTAAAGGCAACCAGAGAAGTAGGGAAGGGTGGGACAAGTCGGGTTAGATTAAATTTTGAAGCTTAATAAGGCTAATATTTTTGTATTTATATTACGATTTTAATACAAAAACCATCTTTGGTAATTATAATCCATGATTAAATCAAATAAGGATTAAAATAGAAAATGGATTAAAAGTAGAGAAGTCAAAAATCCCCATTTTGTCCCCTACCTCGGGTAATATGGGGTCCCCTTAGTGGCAAGATAGCCGTACAAAAATCAATTTATATTGAAGGAAGACGCCTGTATGAAAGCTTTCACAAATATTTCACCAACTTGCCGAATTTTAACAATTATACCTCGAAGCTTAGCTGTTATTTCGCTGCTAGATAGTAACAAACTTTGGCTTGTACCACCGAGTCCACCGCATTTCTCTCTTGCTCTTCTGACCGATTTTCTCTTTTTGCCGTTCTATAGTTAGTTTTCAATGTTTTTTTTTGTTTACAAATCATTACACTCTTAAGGTCCAAGCCAAAAACCTTTAGCCTTTAATTGGTCTTGCCCTATCATGCAGGATTGAATAAAAGAATCTACCGCTTAAAACTATGTTCCCATACTCATGGCAGTTACTGTCAGTGACTCGCGAGTGGTGGGGTCGTGAGAAAATGACAGATTTTCTAACCCGGATTAAAATAGATTCCTTCCAACTAAAATGGGACCTTTTATCTCTCATTATCGAGCTAAGTATCACATCTCTTTATTCCAATAATATATTTCTTATTATTGCATTTTTGGATTGTAGCACAGATCGTTCGATCGATCGGTGGGTTATATTGCACATTTGGGATTGACTCATCACCGACACTGTCAACAAAGTCAAATTCAACTTATCACCTATTCTTTTGGGTAAAGCCAGAGGCCAAAAGCAGCATATTATATGAGAATTGCGGCTACGTTTTCCAAACTTCATTTTACATCTATGAAACACTTATTCGAAATGTGACATCAATTTGACTGAATAATTCCTCTTTGCATTGCCTTCTAAGAAACAATTCAAAACCTCACAAAAAAACCGCATAAAGTTTTTTTCACTTTTCGCGGTTGTCCTTATCTCGCTGTGTAAAGTGACTCCTATCAGATAATGACCCTAAGAATATTGGATGAATAGAAACGATGATTCATACCGTCGAACCGGGTACAACTAATGAGCTCCAACCTAGCTGACCTTGCTTGAACGTCAAAACCACTTCCAATCAATTTTCTCCCCATTCGTCCATTCAAATGAAATCTCCCACAACCACAATTACTTAGCAATATCCGTTTGACAAACAGTGTACCTACAACATTGTTACCCATCTTATCCTTCAGATCGAACATTACCCACTAGATTCAGTTGGAGTGTTCCTATTATTCGAAATGTAAGCATTTTCCATCAGCCAATCCAACAAATACACACAGTGTCTCCCCCATATGGACTTACCCACAAATATACGTTACGCCGCAATTATTCTCATCTAAGGCCAGGTCCCCAGGACCATTCTTCGTTCTCAAGTTCTTGTAAAAATACGCCGTCATGCAGTCACAATTCAATAGACTTGACGGCGTATTATTGCCAGTGAATCTTTTTCCTTCTATAATATTTCTCTCCCGCTCGGCCTCTTGTAAATAACAAGACGATTAATTTATTCGTTGGAAAATGGATATTCAAATAATTAAAATGAAATATCCATTCCGAGATAGCAAAGAAAAAAAAAGAAAAAACATTTTACCGCCTCTCCAATAAATATGGGGTGAAAGGTAGAGCCAGGTTGCGCTTCACCCTCTCCAGGCAGCCATTTTCATTCTTCGAACCTGAATAATAGAAAAAAACAGAAACGCAAAACAGAATAACGGAAGGAAAAAACGCGCATTCAGGAAAAAATCTGCAATTTTCCACTCGTAATCCAGCAAATGCGACATTTTCCTAAGAGGTTGGCAAAAGAATCAAAAGAAAATGAAGGACGAGCTCCAGCAGCCCACCCCCATCATTCAAAGATTATTTCTGTTTTATTTTTTCCTCCACCAACTTTTTTTGTTTTTTTTTTTTAATTTGTTGATCCTTACGGATGAGCTTTTACAATTACTCCTCGTAATGTTGAAAGAATGAGAATCACAAAAAGGGAGCACGCAGCTCCTCCATGCGGTTGAATAAATACGACAGGACCTAGAATTGAAGTTTTTCTATGAGTCTATGAGCATTCTATCTACACCACGAGAGAGATGACAAGTCACTTGTTCATCGTTGTCGTTGTCGTTTTAATGATAGAAATGTCCTTATTAATACTCTCTAGAAAAGGAGGGAGGATCGCAGCAGCAATAATAGGATGCGAAAATAATAATCATCATCAACATGATGAGTAGTGTAGAGAATGGGGATACCAAGAGAACATAGAGAAAGGACTTGAAGCGCATTCATGTGCACGTGCTGTGTCTAGAATTTGCGTGATATGATGCGACGACAACGACGATACACCACTCACTCTTCGTTACGTTCATCATAAGGCAGTCCTTGCTGCTCCTTATCATGGTTGTTGCATCCTTTTCACCATTTGTTCGGCATTCCTGTATATTTCCCCATTCAGTGTTTGTTATTTCCTATTCAACAAAAAACAAATCCATCTCGTTTCAAGATGTGCAGCAAGTAGGTTCGTTTTTATATATTTATTTTTTTTACTTTTTTGAGTTATGTCTCTCGAGCATGGTTCTAGTGGGGGGCGCTAGGACTGTACTCTAATGGCGGAAGGTTTCAATTTGTCAACTTGTCAATTGACTGAGTCTGCTGTTAGGCACGAACACGATATATTCGCAGTGCTTATGTTGCCACCCCATCCTTTTGCTTTCATTCATTTATTCCACTCATAGTCATAAGCTTCTTTCGAGTGACTTCTTCTCCTTTGCAGTATGTGCATGTTTAACTTAAGCTGTGTATTATTATTTAATCCTAGAATACTCTTTCGTTAAAGTGTGTACAACATTTCAAAAGTAGATTCTATGTGAGGTTAAGAGGCGCCTAGCGAAATGACAAATTAGGATTTGTGAATCGTTTCAAGTGGTGGCAAATAGAACACGCTTCTTTTGACTTAAAACAAGACAAGATACTTCTTCTTCAATTATTAAGAACGATGTCCTCCAGACAGGTATGTCAAACGTCCTTAAAACGTATTCTATTTATTTAAAAAAAAAAGCAAAAGGAAACACCCTTCAACCATGAAGGTGACGAAAAATTCTAATGGAATGATTTGACGACACTGACAAGGTTATTGAACCAGCAGCCGCAGTGGCTTCAGCAGATGTTCTCTGTGGAGTCTGGTTCTTCGCACAATTGACAATTGTATCCGTCTTGTGTTTTTTACGGGTGATTGTTGCATCCGAGGTTGATCTCGCAAAGGGTTGACCACATGATCCTTTCTTCGGCAGCCCCTTGCTATTTTATCCTGGTGGAGCCTGTAAACTGTTGCCACAAAAAGTTTTCGAGATTTTGAGCATGCTGTTATTAATTTATTGATAAGTTATCGTACCAACACTTCTGGCCAAAATAATGTGATATTGAAATGATAATATAGGTTCCAACAGGACGGTTTAACGTACTACAAAAGAAAAAACTTAATATCACGAAAAAATCATAGGAAAATTTGGATAAAACTGGTCACTTAAATCGTGCGATTTGCGTCCCACAAAAGTATGTAATTATAATTTTTTTTCAATTTTCTGCCACGTCAGAAGGTTGATAGCCAAGCAGCTATCAAATCTATTGCCTCCTGTACTTCACATTCAAAATTAGTACAGGAATACCGAGCTGAAATAGCGTCGTTAGAAGGTCAGCTCATTTCCATAGGTAGGTATCTGTTCGTCTCACTACATGCAGTTAAGGCTATTATGTCCTCATACTTCCTTGAAGTAGCAAACCTAAGATGGGCCAATCTGACGTACTGTGCAACATCAAGGAAAATATGGCCTTAATACAAACAATCAAAAACTAAAGATCTCCTTCGGCGAACCCGTCATGATATTGTTTGAATAGTGGCCGTTTGCACAGGACACTGGCCGATTGGAGATCATGCCGTTAAGCTAGGCATCCCATACCATTCCCACTGTCGCAACTGCAAAAACACAGCTGAGAGGGAAACCCTTACACACTTCTTTTGCGCCTGTCCGGCCCTTGCTAGAGCTAAACGGCGAGCGCTTGATACCCTTCTGATTGATGAGATTTCTGCTAAGGACATTAAGCAACTTATGTAATTCTTAAATACCTCAGGCTGGATTTAGGGATATCTCAAATACGCCTCAAAAATAAGGTTCCAGTGCTGTGGCATCAAAACGGCACATAGTGCTTATTTCGTTCTCACTAAACCACCACTTTTACCTACCTACCTACCATAAATGGCATTGATTATTGAACGTCGTGGTACCCATTTGACCAATATTATCACAATACACATCATTGTGGAAGTACGAAACATGTCCGGCAGCCATCCTCAAAATAGACGGTGCTTTGTCTTGTTACAATATCGAGGCATTACACTGGCTCAACGTGGTTAATATCAACGATTTTATCCAAAACACTAATCACCCTATACCAGTGTGGATTCTGACAAGCGGTGTGCTGTGGTACCCACATTTTTCGCGACTCTTGGTCTCTTTTTTATTTTGTAAACCTTGTTCTACCGGATAATGCGCCATCGATATTGATATTTTCTTGGCTCTAAACCAAGTTATCGACTTTGTTAAAAATCGATCCATCGAGCTGCATCATCCACAAAACTTCAAATTTGACAGATGTTAAAAGGAAGTATTAAAGAACCTTATCTATCGGAAGACAAACAGAATCACATAATTCATGCTTTCCAAAAGCCTTCATGTTGAAAGTTCTTTTTCATGGAAGGGAATGTTGGACTCAAACAAAGCAGTAGAGCAGATTCTTGGGTTCTTGAAGAGAAAAAGGGCAAGTCAAGTATCAAGAGGAATGCTAGAAATCTTGACTTATGAAGATGATGTCATTTGCTTTGCCTTGAAGACAAGCATAGTGATGTTATGATCATTCGAAATATAGAAGCTGGTCATGCTAATACATAATTAACAAAAAATTTAAAAATATACTGCGAATTGAACGAATGAAAATCAGCCGGTATCAAATTCTCTGCCACTGTTCGGACTGAACCCATGGAGCAATAATAACCAGAATGCAACCAACATACAATTTTTATTCTTCTATTTCTGCTCGCTCTGTGCAAAAAGATATTATCAGTCTAGTCATAACCCGTTGAGAGCGAGCAAGTTAAAAAAAGCTGGGTCTTAACAACTGGAAATAGAGAGGCCCCGGGGAATTATGGTTGGGAGTAACAATAGCTCTGGATATTCTTCAAAGATCGAGAAGTTTATTAATCAAAATCGTTCCACTACAACTACAATATTCTAATTGGCCCACCCTTGATTTTGTTTTTTATTAAATACCATTCTCGATAGAAAACAATGCGGCAGCTGATGTAGCCCAACTCGATTGTACGACCCTATTTCCACTTGGCCATCGGCAATTAGCCTGGGGTATGCAATCCCAATTCCAATCAATCCCCTCACAGCTGTTTCTGGATTGTTTTTCTTACTTTTCTTCAACAGATTCCAATCAAACATTTCCATTTTGCAAAACATTTTAATTGCACCTACTCGACCCAATTCTAATTACAAAAGTGAAAATGCGAATACAAACGAAATCCTTGCAGCGAAAACGAATCCTGTCTTTTCTTCAATGTTTCATCTGTTATAACAATCTTTGTTCGGCATGTCGTTAGTATTGTTGCGTAACAAACACCGACGTAAACCAAACAGAAGAGGAAATTTTGAATTGGAAAAAAAAAAGATCGAGATCCACCCTTGAGCTAGAATTGAGGTTAAGACACTGTTAAGACACCGTTAATTTTTTTTTTTCCTTCAGGAAAATTCCCGCATTCGCATAAAAAGGAAATGTGCAATAAGGACAAAAGGAAAGAGATCCTTAATCAAAGAAACATTACAAAACAAGAAAAAAAAACGACAACACACACGCCGAAGAAACTTTGCATGGAGTTCCCCGTGTTGGTTAGGGTGTAGGTACTCGTATCCAAGGAAACGATTGAACTCTGAAGAGTCTCGCATTGTATAATGTGGTACCGCGTGTACTTAAAGAACACTTGAGATAAGCAGAAATAAAAAAAATATCTGATTTCTTTTGTGATACGCAAGAAGGTTTGAATATGCCAAGGCACCCAATAAGGAGTTTTTGTTGTCTCCTTTTGTGAATAAGCCTTTGAAAAGTTGGATTCATATCGAGTAAGATTTATATCTGGTCGCACCGTTCGAATCCTTTTTGCGTTTGTGCGAGGATCATAGTGTTGTTTAGACTTGTTCACCTTTATGAATCGTTTAATCCTGGCTTAGCACGTGATTTGACAAGCCGACACAAGCAGGTAAAAGTAGATTAGAATCAAAGGCAATAGTCTGTCGTGGGTTAAAGAAGACATCGATAGTGCTGATATCGTTAATCGCATAAGCGGGTCGAAGCTAATGACTTGGAGAAAAGGAATCTTTGGACTGCCGCAAATAATGTCGGATCCTATCTTTTCTTCCAACACATTTTTTGAACCCGAAACTAAGAAAATTTGTATATAAGTGCTCTCAGTGGGTTTCTGTTCCCAAACTGATCCTTTAACTAACGTCGTATCGTGCATCTCTTGAGAGTTTCGACACTGCTTCTTCGATGGTGAAAATTCCAACATAAGTCATCATTCTTTGCTTGGAAAATGTGCACCGGTAATCGTTGCAAAAATGCAGTGTAACAAAAAGTTGTGAGTTTTTAGTTGTGAGTTTAAAATATGCTTCAGTTCCATTTCCAAAGAAATTTGGATAGTGTCATCAGAAAATCATTTATGAAGATTCAAAACAGAGTTAGAGACGAAACGGAGTGCTCGAACACATCAACGTTTATATAGGGCATTACGCATTTCGTACCGCCCAATAACTAGCACAACTTTTCCGGATGAAAATTCATGGATTTCTGCGAGGGCTTCAAAAATTACCACGACACAACAAGAAAAATTATTCCAGAGATTGCCTTTCGTTGACCATCCAAAATTAAGCATGGCGGAATGATCTTCTTCCAGCATGTCTGACCGCGGAGACTGAAACCGTTTAAGAAAATAATATAGTTCTTTTGTTGTTTTTTTTAGGATTTGAAAGAAAATAAATAAAAAAAAATTAATCTCGGTAACCAAGTTTGTTCGTAACCGTGATTAGGTTGCTTCTTTTCTTCCCGGTGCCAAAATGAGTCATATATTGACAGCAGGAATGTGTTGTTGTAAACTAGAGTTGGAATGAAGGAGGACACACAAAAAAAGCATTCGGCTAATTTTGTTTGTCCTTTTTTCAGGCTTACTGATTTGAGTTGCCTTTTAATGTCCTAGACTTTCTCATCCTAATAGTTTCTCCAGAGCTGAAGTCGCACCACGTGTTTGCCTATGATTTGTTGCCTTTCATCCTGTGAGAAATAAAATTTCTCATACCAAAGCGAAAGGTATGTTCCCATATCGGTAGAGCTATCCAATTAAAGGTCCTAAAAAAACTGTTACGGCAGTCACAGTTGACTCCCTCATATTACCGTGTATTTGTAAGGGCTGCAACGAATTTAAAAGATCCAGGAGATTAAGTAAATAAACAATGAAGATAGAAAAGGACTAGTAAAGTGATTTTTAATTCTGTTTATAGCCTTATCGAGCTTAAAAAACATTATTTCGCCAGCTGTTTTATGCCTATAATTGAAGAAATTAATAAAGATGAGGATTAAATGTGTAAAGTTTCAATTATTTTTTCTTGTTTTATTGCATTTTGTTTTACGTTGCTTTCGGCTGAAAATGAATTGATTGAAATAACAAGCATAGACATTAAATGTTATTGAGAAAAAAAGATCAATTTTATACAATATTACATAGGTTGGTTACCGCACATTTTACAATTCAGAGATACTATACTTATTGTATATTGCTACTGAAAAATTATCTTGACTTTAAAAACAATTTGGAATTGGAATATAATCTTATATAACGAGGAAAATTCGTTTAAAAATACACAAAAAAAAATATTACTAGATTAGAGGTGACAATCAGGGTTCAGAGGCATGCATAGTTGTGAGTCGCTTCTTAATCTAATTATCGGCGACTAGAAAAATGAGGTGCACTCGAGGAAAAAAATTTTTGCAGCTTTCATCGACTTAAGGCGAGCTTTCGAAACAATAGACAGGAGAATATTACTTGACAAACTGGAGAAATACGGTGTACAAGGAAACGAGTTACAATGGTTTGAGTCGTACTTGAAGGGGCGAACACAGAGAACAAAGATAGACGAAGCGATATCAGATGCAATAAATGTAATCCTAGGTGTACCTCAAGGATCGGTTTTAGGAGCATTATTGTTTATAATTTATGTAAATGAAATGTCTAAAATAGTTAAATGTAGTAGATTACAACTTTTTGCGGATGATGGCCTGTTATATGTGTCGAATAATGACTTAAGTGATTGCATACAACAAATTAATCAAGATTTGAAACATCTGAATGAATGGTTCCAAATGAATAAATTAAGTTTAAATGTAGGTAAAACTAAATGTATGTACATAAATGGACAATCCGATACAAATATAATAATAGATAACGAGATAGTAGAAAATGTAAAGGAAATTAAATATCTAGGGGTTATAATTGACTCTAATTTGAATTTCAACAGTCACGTTGAATACATATCAAATAAGATAAGTAAAAAGATTGGATTCTTTAGGAGAATTAGGAAAAAAATACCAACATTAAGTGCAATAAATATTTATAATGCAATCATTAAACCACATTTTTAATATTCTTCCACAATAATATATCTAACAAATAACTCACTGCTGGAAAGACTTCAAAAATTTTAAAATAAAGCTATGAGGGTTATATTAAAATGTAATTGGCTAACTCCAATTGCAGATATGTAAAGTGCTCTAAACTGGTTAAGTGTGAAACAAAAAACAACTATGAATGTTCTTATTTTTGTATATAAAATGAAAAACATTATGTTACCCAACTATTTATGTAATAAAATTATATATGTCAAAAATGTTCATGAGTATAATGTTAGAAGAAAAAATGATATACGTCTTCCGCTGTTTAAAACACAGAAAGCCCAAAACACAATTTTTTATAATGGATTTAAAATATTTAATGAACTACCTGAAAAACTCAAATCAGAAAATGAACTTGTAGGATTTCAGAAAAATATTATCTCGCATGTTAAATTGAAGTATATATAGATATTAAATGTTGTATATTTCCTTTTTCTTTTTAGTTTGTATTTAAATTTTACTGTAGTCTTATATATTATTTTATTATAACAATTGTATAAGAATAGCTATATTTATTGCTAAATAAACAACAACAAACAAACAATCGTTTGTACAAACGAAAAAGAATAAGACAAAGAATAAATATTGATATGGATATATATATTTATAAATAAATTAATAAATAATAATAAAAAAATAAATAAATAAAAAATAGATAAACGTATAAATAATATATATAAATGTATAAATAAATAAATTGCCTTGTAAAATTATTAAAAAATAAATGAACAAAAAAATAAGTAAATCAATAAATAAATATATATAAGTAAATAAATAAAATAAAATAATCTAATTAATAAATAAATAGATAAATAAAATTAAAAAGTAAATAACTGGCTATATAAATGTATAAAGGGATCATTTACAAAATTGTTAATACAAAGATTGTGTTTTTGAAATATTTTCTTTTAATGGCCATTAAGCCGGAATTGCGTATCTACTTGGTAGAAAGCAAGCTTTATCTTTTCCGGGTGAAAAAGATAGCTTGAGTTTTATTCCCATTCAGTTTTATTTTCCATTTATTGAAATATTTTGCCAATATTTGAATCGCATAGTTGGGATTCATCTCAATATTGAGAGCGAATTCATGAGATGCAAATTATGCTGTGTCATCAGCAAAAATGGCGGCCTGACACTGGGGCAACTTTGGGAAATCTGACGTATACAAATTGTACAAAATTAGTGACAATAGAAGCTGTTCAATTGGTCAGTGTCAGGGAATAAAGCCAATCCATATCCCTTCTAAAAAGCAGTTCCGTCGTGCACCTTAAAAAATTCTATAGCACTCCTTAGTGCTATTAAAAAGTTATGGAAGAAAATGCTAAGAAATCCGAAATGCTGCCTTAGTAAGTAATTTGGTTGGAAGCCTGCATCTACCAATGATGTTATCAGCAGCATAATATAACTTGGAATCTCGTGAGACTACCCTTACCGAGTTACCCCGCTTTTCCACGTCTTTCTTGTTATCTGTTTTATTGTTTATTAAAGAACTAACAACGATTAAAAAACCGGCAAGTCAAATTGGTATTTTTAAACAAATAAGAATCCAGCTAAGCAAACCTTTGGACTGAGGGAGGAGGGAATACCTGTCAGTATCATATGCATAGTAACTGGAAACGGCACTAACTTGTGTACGTCATCGAAAAATGGATAACAGATAACAATTTTCATCGAACATCTTAAAGAAGAGCCTTCGTAAAACTCAGGAAAAGAAAGGCATTGCTTTCCTTGCATTAGAATGTTTCAAAAAAGACAATTGCCTGGCACTGGCACATTTAATGCAGGGATTAGACCGTGGATTTCAAATCAACTCGCCTTGATTGTCCAAGTACCAAAATTGCAACACCCGCAAGAATGTTTTATTCGCAGGTTAACGTATTGATTTTTCGTATTGATTGTGCGCTGAAAAAATCATTTCAGCTATAATGTTATGAGATATTTTCTTAAGCTAGCATTAAATGAGAGATGAATTCACTCTCCATTCACACACTAGTGTGTGGCTTAATTAATTATTATTAATTATTGGATCAATTGATTGGGCCTAAATACGAATGATAGGCCCCAGCTTCAAATCCTAGAGCAAGTCTTAATCTTTTATTTCCCGATTGGATCAAAATAACGATGCTATCACTGAGGTTGTCGACAAGCAATAGAAGAATGACGAAAGTGGGTTTCCATATTGAAGTCGGTTTATTATTCTGGAGCTTTAAATTCATGTTCACCGATTAAGATAAACGATAGTAAAATTATTTCTTTTGGATTCCTAGTCTTCGCCAATATCTTTACAGATACAAAAACTTGCGTTAACGCATCTCGGCAACAATTCAATCAAACAAGTCATAAACGTCTCTCCTTCCTCCGTTGTCATTAACAAATTGACTCTAGCAAGTGCTTTGCTGAACAAGGATTACGTTTCAATTACTTAAAAATAGGCTTTTTCCAATAAGACAAAAGCAAATGCTAAAAATAAAAAGAAATAAGGAAAAATCCTTAGAAAGTTCCTCTTTCTTCCAAGGCAATGAGCAATCCATTGTTTCACTATGCATTAGATATTTTCCTCTTCTGTTTATGTACAACATTCTAAGAGGGTGACAAAGTATGCGCATGTACAGGAATGAAATTGGAAAAAAAAAGAAAATGTCGCATCGTCCTTTTCCTATGTTGAAACTGGTCGCCATGTGTGTATTGTGGTATACGAATTGAATGTTCGTCGAGGGGGGTGAATCGTTTGGAAGCATATTTTCGCCATTTTGAATATAGCCAGCAAAGGAATATATTTGATAAGCTTTGAGTGCCTTGAGACGGCGAAGTGTGGGAGATAATTGGTGTTATGTAAAAGAGGGAAATGAAGATTAAGTTGAGTTAAAACTTTTAAGTGATTAAGAACACAAGGCCCGTTTGTGGAGGGTAAATGGCGCTGTTGATGTTTGTTGGGTGCTTATTTGCAGGCAAATAAAATTTTCTATTTGTTTGGAATTCAATTTCGGTGTATTGATGCAAGTTTATTAATAAACGACATAAGCCTCGCATACTCAGGTTTTTGCAGCTGCAGCATAATTGTTTGCTATTGACTTTGTCTATTGTACTGTGCTGGCTAAAACAATTCAAGAATTCGGGATCCCTTAAATTATGTCTGTACTGGTCTTATCAAAAAAAGACACTGATTGGCTGCCAGACCATTGAAATTTTTGAACAACTGCTTATACAACATTGTTTTCTTGTATGAAGTTCAAGAACAACTTTATTATTAGCAAATATATAGATATTTAAACAAAGGCTAAAAACCCGCGTTTATAAATGCGATTCGCGAAGAGGTAAATTTCTAACAGGGTTAAAAGTGTGTCCGGCAAAATTTTCAGTAGTGACAAGGTAAAATGGGCAATTGGCTCATTGAAACCCTTCAAAGCACCCGTTGGTGAGGGCATCTTTTCTGCCCTTCTCCAAAAGGTCATGGATCATATCCCACCGGTTTTCATCACTTTGTTTAAAGCTAGCTGTTCCCCTGATCTGGAGACAGATTAACATTGTATTTATACCAAAACCTGGAAACAGACCTCCGGAGCTACCTTAATCTTATGAGCCAGTTAGTCTATCCTCCTTCATCTTCAAGACCATGGAAAGACTTATAGATCTGCAGATCAAGGGACACTTAGAAACTCACTCTCCCCTGCAGCCCAACCAATATGCTTACAGGAAGGTAAAGTCCACTGAGGGGCACTTTACCATCTGGTTACCCTTGTTGAAAAGGCTTTTCAATCTAAGGACATTGCTCTCTGCGCCTTCCTGGATATTGAGGGTGCTTTTGACAATACCAGTTACAGCTCCATAGCAAACGCAATTCGGAGAAAAGGTATTGAAGACTCAACTAACAGATGGATAAGATCCATGCTAGAAAATCGAGTTATAACAACCGACTCTGTCTCCAATTGTTATTAAGGGAACCTTTCTGGTATACTGCAGTGAAGTCAAGTATCTCGTTGTTATCTCGGATAAGAAACTGAACTGGACCTCACTTATCAAGTCCATTAAGTGGACATGTAAGCGGTTCTACGGTAGGACTTGGGGTCTCAAACCTAAGATACTTTAGGGCATCCTGTCATCCAATCTAATGGAATCAAAATGTGTCAATAGCTGCTACAACGCCTAACAATCTTTAAACCGCGTTCACTGGTCCAGAACCATTCTGTGGCGTAAGCTGGACTAACAGGTCTGACCGATAAGTGGGAAAACAAGCTACGAATTGCCCACTGGAGAAATCTTCCTGGACTCAGACAATCTAAACTACAAAACTTATAAGTCTTGCTTCTTATAGATATCCTTAATCTCAGCAAGGAGAATATAAGAAAGCTCGTGAGCTCACTTCAAACTTCAAAATCCGTATCGATTCCAACACCAATCCAGTTCCAATTTTCGAATAATTTCAATTTCAGAAGAATGCTGGTCTCCTTATCTCTGCTGAGCAGTCGTGGAATCAAATAGATTCCTGTATGTTTTTGTTCTAGATTACTCCAAAATTGCACCGCAGAACGAGAAATGTCCTAAAACAAGGACATCAGGATATGTCAAGGGATATCGGTCCTTATCGTCGTTTACGAGATCCTATCCCGTGTACCGTGTGAACGTTTGAATGCTTTTTGCAACAAATTGACAACGTACATGCAATCATGGACCGATAAGCTCTGATATATACAATTGTTGGGTGAATTGAAAATACTCGTACATGACTTCGAACTTAAATTGATCTGAAGAACGTAATCTTGGAGAAAACATTGAGATATTACAAAAGTATATCAACTCAGCAAACGAACCCTCGATGGAAATCCGACGATTGTTCAAACAACGAGGATCAAAAATCTTAGCTCCAACGATCAAAATCTGACTCTTCAGAGCATCCATCTTGTCAGTTTTTCTATGGAACCTTAAGGAGAAAAATTTATTGCGCGAATTTTAAAGAAAACTCTAAGAGTTTGACAATTATGCGGATACAGTCCAGAAGGCGAAAATCCATCTTTGATTCATAGCCATCACATTCGGGAAAGAAGGGAAGCCCAAACGTTTGGAGCACAGATCTGGAGCTGCTAGAAAGCTGAGGAAACAAATTGGGAGCAGCGTTCTCGTGAAAATAAGTTTTAGCTCATGTCAGACAAATCGGTAAGTAATTTATGATTTGAAACATTTTTCTTTGATTCCCAAGGATGCGTGGATCAAGAAGAAATAAAAGAAACACTTAAAACTATGAAGTGACCTACTCAATCATCTCACTTGAAACTATGAGAACTGCTCTCGGACGAACTTCATAGGGATGTTCGAAATCGGATTTCGTAGTTTGCGTGCAGTTTGTCAAATTTTTCCAAAAGCATTTTTGACGCTGCAGATATTTCAAAAAAACGGCCGAATCTCGAAAAAAATCTTGTCAACAATATAATTAAAACCAAATATGCTTTGTAGAGCAATCAGCCTTCTTTTTACATGAGCAGGAATGACTTATGTAAAAGTTATAACATACACATTTTTATGTACATGCTTGTATTGCTCGGCATCACATCTTTGATAAAATCATAGCACCCTTGGCAAATGGAAAGGAAACACAAAGAAAAGCAGAAATAATCCCACCAACCCCTGCGTGTCCAATTTTCAAAAAAAAAGAAATCAAGTCAAGAGCTACGTTTGGCTTCCTTGTTTACATTGCTTACCCATTCGAATATAAAGCATTAAAAAAGGTTTTTCAAAATATCCTTTTGTTCTCTTCTCTTTGTATGCAACATTACACGGAAGCGCACATCCTTGATACATAATTAAAAGATTCTTTCGTAATTTGATGGCTTCCATAACCGAGAGCAACTAGATTGACAAAGAAATAGACGACACGTGCACAATCATATGCCCTTGCCCAAAAAAACAGCCCCCAGCGAAATACCCATGTCAGATTATATCCTAGCCAGAAATGTCCAAAATATTTCAAACACGTTCTTGGTAAATCGGCAACTTTCTTTTTTTTCGAACAGATCCTTTAAATTGTTTAGATGGTTCTTTTTTTTTATTTTTTTTTGGTTTTTGTTTACAATCCTGTTGGCACTTTTTCTCGAAAGTTTGTCATGCAATTGGAAAAAGGATATTGCACATGTGTGCTGTTATATGCCTAAAAAAAAAAGATAACAAAAAATAAAATGAAAATGAAAATTGAAATAAAACAAACGATCATCATGGTTGACGTCATTATTTGATCCGAAAGAATGTAGAGGCAAGCTTGAAATGAGGACAACCTGATGAAAGCAAATGCTTTATTGTGACAGGACGAGAGAGAGATGATAAATGTGGTGGTGAGTGAATGCACTCAGCTAGTATCTTTTGTGTGGACTTTCCAAATGCAACCGTTTCTCTACGAATATCCTTTCTGAGCACGAGCAACCAATGTTTCGTCTTTATTGTGACACAAGTATTTGTGTTTCTGAGTTTGCGGTTGCATGCACCGCCCGATCATTATCTCTGGAGGCGGTGGGTGGCTGTTGGGATTACATACATGGAAGCATAGTTTAAAAAAGTTTTACTATACTGTAATCAGCTCTTGAAGATTGGGTGTAGCACATCATTAAAATATAATTTTGTCTTAGAGACAGAGGCAGAGGATAAAACAGGAAGGCAGTTGACATTTGCTATTCTGAGTTGGAATTAAGTGCGGAAAAGCCCCTAATCACGAGAGATAGTTTGAATAGAAGATACAAGTAGAACCAAGAGAAGTAATTAGTGTGTAAAAAGGTACAAAAATAGCATGTATCAGTGGTTTAAAACAGAAGGATTTTTGTGACGATGATGCTTTGGAATTGACAATTGTGTGTTAGAATCATACAGTCCTTCAGTTTTTTACTATCAATGAAACTCAAATTATTCACTATTGTTCAACACTTAAAGGACTTTCCTGTAAATATCTAAATCTACCAAGGCTTTAATGATACTTATATTAAAATATTGGCGTTTAATAATATCAGTTTATGCGTTGTATCCCTGAGATAGTATCCCTGCTATCACTTGCAGAGTCATGCAATGTTTTTTCCGGAACTGGGAATAAAATACTGCGAATTGAGAAACTGAAAAAATGTCTATGAATCTAGAGAGCAGTTGAAAGCAAAATTTATTGAAGTTTCAATCGAATACAGACTCTTTGATTTCTGCATCGTAAGGGCAGCCATAACCCATTGAGTATCGGAAAATATTAAAAGGGAACTGCTTTTATAGTCCTGATCGGATGTTAGGAAAGGACGAACTGATCACTTTCCAAAAGATTGATTAACGAAGTTTGAAGGGTACATTCTATCGATGCCGTATTGCCGGGACTTACGCTTGATTTCATGCATTTCACTCGTGCATAGGCCTTGAGATGATGAGTGAAGGCTTCTCATTAATTGGCACTTTCCTCATATGAACAAGTATAAAGATAAAGTTTTAAGTCAGGAACATTGAGTAAAGACTTATTGGCTTGAAATGGTTTAACGGCTAATTCATCCGACTTACATGATAAAAACCACCGGAACTATCCTCCAGGTTGATGTGATGTCAGGATTAATAAATGTCCTGTTGTTCTGAGTCATGATTTACCGGTAAGCTTGTGTGATTTACGCAGCGAAAAGTTGTTTACGGCCCACATACTCTTTTCTAGGAAAATTACGGTTATAATTGCCTGCTGCATGTTTCTTGCTCGTAGTCGTCGTACTGATTTTCAGCTGACATAACCGTCCATAACAAGATTTGGTTGCTCAGGAGCTCCTCATGTGATTCCGTCATTGAATCATCTTAGGTCGTGGAGATCCAGGTAGAGGGTGATGCACGAAGTTCTCTTCTTTCCTCCAATTAAAGTTAAATCGTTCGAGCTTATGATGGGACGAAGAAAACCTCTTTTATTATTTTTAATGCAAAATAACTCTCAGATAAGGCTTTTGCTAATGCTGGTACAACAACTTGTCAGATGCATTGACATTAATGTCTTCGACATCGGCTTTTCCAAGAGGGAAACCTTACATTGTTTTCCATCGATCTTGCTCCCATGTTGAAGTACGCCTGCAAACGAGCATTGGCCTTAGGAGTGTCATGTAGCGGAAAACTCTTGCACCGAGTTGACCATTACAAAGAAGTCTATTTGTCATGACAAAGACCACTTTGGTTAAGCCGAAAGCAAAATCTATATGCTTGTTAAAATATTAAAACTGCAACCATTTCGGGTATGCTGCAGTGGACTGGAACAATAGCCTCACCCGCCGACCTTTTCTAATGAATAAGCGAAGTATTTCTAAAGATGGGTGTTGAACGAGTGCTTGAATGAATGGACGGTGATAACGGGTTTGCCTCGTTAACCGGGCTCTATTTCGAGGAGTCTGGGATCTCTTCTTTAAACATTTAACTTGTCGGTGGTAGTGTCTTCACTTTTGGTAAGGTTTTAATAGGCCCTTCGGTAGATTTCTTTCAATATATTTATACCGGAATATTTTCGAAGTTTGTTTTTGTCGGCACTTACGGAAACCAATTCACATGTATGCAAAACAGAATTGAAGTTTCTGTAGTGAGTGGTGCGAAAAATTTGAATAGTAATGATGTTCGCCGAATTGCTTCTCAATCTGGATGCAAAAGATTTCGAATTTTGCTTGCCACCTCTCAGAAACAAGATTTGTTAAACTTTATTATAGTAAAAATGTCGTACTGGTAACATTTTGAATGATCTAAAGAGGGCCACAGGCCCTTCATGGAGTGTAATTCTATAGAACAATATATGAATGAAAATTTTATCTATCCTTGCCCAAGTTGCAGATACTGCGGTCTGAAAGTAATGACCTGTTGTACCATAGGGAGTTCGAATGGGCCAACAGACATTCCATCCATCTGATGAAGTTCAAAATGTCTTTAACTTTAGACTGTCTTATGTCCGATTAGGAAAACATCTGTTTGAGGAAGATAATGCCTTATTAACCAAATTACAGCTGGACATTAACACAGTACATATACTGTGTACATACGTTTCGTCAAACAGAGTCGACACTCGGTGACTGTTCTAAGGTCTAGCTTGGTGAGATAAGCCGTGATGGCCTGAGAGGAAGCTCACAAGTTTTTGTTGTTTAGTTTGAGGTAATAGAAGGGACCGATCCATAATTTTGTTTGCTTAAGCCCAGGTTTGTTTCTCCAGTGGGCGATACAGAAATGGTTTTCCCCTCTATTGATCAGACCTATGGCCGTAGTCCAGTTTACGCCACGGAAAGGTTCCGGACCAGTGAACGCAATTTTAGGACCAACTCTGGCTAGTTCGTCCGCAATTTCATTAGCTTCGATTTCATGATAACCTGGAACCTACCTTTACCTAACTTTGTTACGTTGGGCTAAGGATTGTAAGGCATCATAGTAGCTTTTGATAGTTTTGGAGTCCATTCGATTGGATGACAATGCCTTTAGCGTTGCTCGTCTGTCTAAATATGTGAAACTTCTAACCCCTTTTTGGCTCTAAGCGCAGTATTCAAGTGCTTGTAATTCGACCTGGAAACCACTTTCACATAGGTATTGAAAAGTTTGTATTGGGTCCATAAACACGGGCATCTACACCATTTGCCATATATCCGTGATGAAACTGATTATTCTCAACTGACCCATCTGGTAATCTGTTGTTGCTTTCGCAGATCTTGCAAAAACTGTGAAAGCATGTTCACCGGACAAGAAATTATTAGACGACTGAATAAATATGAGTGTAGTAATCTCCCGATCAATTCTTGGTAGTCATTTTGATTAATGCGCTCAGACTCGCCTTTGATTGATGTCTCTTTATTTTTCGCTGGAAAAGGTAATTAATTTGGATTAAAGTTGAGTAAATTTTATTAAAAAAGTTAATTTCCAATGTATCCAGCCCTCAGCATGATTTCGGTCCACATCCACGCAAACGCAAAGTTTTGGTTCTCCTATAGATCTCGGATGTCAAATGCTGTCATTAAACACGATTTCAAATAATCAACACTTTTTGAACTTTTTGTTACTACGATTAATTCATCTGCATTAACTGTGATTATTGTTGTGCAATCGCCGTTTATTAAGCTGTGTATCCTAGTACTTTAAGCTTCTGGTCTGGCTTTAGATTCCACTGATTGTTTTAATCCAAAGATCGACTTTTTAAATTTACATACTTAACATTTAGAACAAAATTCTCAGAGATCTTCTTCTATATACAGACTTTGTTTCAATCCAAATCAATAAGCACTAAAAACCTGCTGTTCCTGAGGTAATTAAGAATTTTTCTCTTCACAGATTTGTCAAAAAGTTTGGACATTGAAGACAACAAGGAAATTGCCCTAAAGTTCTTAACATCTTTTTTATAACCATTTTGAAAGCCAGGAAACACTCAACTGGAAATCCTTAGAATAAATAAATGGTCCAGAATGTCGCCGTCGGGTTAATAGGAACAGTCTAATTGGACTGAAATAATCTCTATCTTTGTGTTAGCTAAAAACTTATAATTAAATTAAAGCATGTATATTTTTTTGTTCAACATTTAAATACTTATGTTTAGTTTTTGATTGACAAAATCAGCAAATAGTTTTCGGAACGGTTCACAAATTATTACATATAAAGTTCATTAAACACAAATTATAGCTATTCAAAACAAGAGCAACTAATTCTTGCCACCTCTTTTTTTCTTCTGGATAGAAAATACACCATAACCTAGAAATCTATTGACCATAGTCCAGCAATTGGATCTATCCTAGGTATTTTTGAGACCAACGGTAAGTAAATATTATTCTGAATTAACTTTTGGAATATGGCCGAAAACAAATACACTAATGAAGTGGAAAAAAAGAATATAAAAGTGAAAAACATAATACGGAAAAAAATTATAGGAATAAAATTTTACAAGTGCACTTAGTCAGTGAAAACGGTTCATCGAGGCGGCAGACCAAGGAAAACAACCCGGCATGGCAATATTGCAATACAAAAAACAACCAAAAGGGATACCTTTATTTCATCGTGAGACTTAAGTCTAAAAAGCCTGTAATTTTCTCAAAATAGAGGTAAGCTTGATTTAAATTTGCTCATGATCACATCAACTGAACCGCAAGAAATGACATTCTTCCAGATAAGTTCAAATTTATATATTTAGAGGGTTCGGATCGTTTCCATAGTGTTTGAAGGCCAGCTAAAGAAGCGCTTAATCCGAGTTATAAAAACACGCGAATGAGGAAACGTAATGATTTGGAGACATTTTTCTGAGCAAAGTCTATGACCGAATCATAAAATAAAATATTCGGTATGGGAACATTTTGGAAAATGTTATGCTGTAAAACTGCCAACGCAGTCCACAGATCTCAATCACATAGAAAATCTATAGGAGATTGTAGATAGCCGAATTTGAATGAATAATTTGGAACTAAACATACTAAATTGGCTTGGGAACATATTCCAAATAATATTATAAACAATTTCGAGAGTCCATGCCATAAAGTTGCGCGAAGTGATTAAAAATTAAGTATTTGCTAAATAATATTTGAATACATGCAAAAAGTTCCCACAAATTTGTCAAAATTTGCTTTTCTTTTGACCAGTTTACTATCTATCAGTCAGTCAACTCTTTATTAAGTTGGTTTCAATCAGATTGGAGCATAGGTCATAGCTGTTCGTCCCGCAATGGTTAATATCTTACACAATGTTCGCAACGAGTAGGAATGGTGTTATGCCACCATTATACACCTCGTGGACTTTCTAAGGCCTTTCACAAAGTCAATCAAAACATCCCTTGCTTGAAACGAAAGAATTTGTTTGACGTTACTCATAGGTTGAAAAAGTTTTCTGTGAGACAATTGATATGAACTTGTTGTTGATGGTAAGTGTTCAACTCTATAACTACTTACTTGGGGTGTGCTCCAGGCATTTACAATCAAATATATTTTATTTTTTACAATTTTCCTATAATATTAAAATATATTCCTGTGAGCGCATAGGGCTCTACGTTGTCCTTACGACTTAAAATCATTTTTCCAACAATAAATTTGTTATTATGTTTTTTAAATATATTGTCTTAATATAAGGTCGTGTGCGTCAGCAGCAGTTGAGGATAATGATGACGATGGATAATGATGATGCTGATAATGATTGCTAGAATGTTTCTGGTTTCTTAGTATCAACCCCAGTGATGGTTGCAGGCATTAATCCTTAACGACAAGCCTTTGGTATGTAAGCATGTGTCGGTTCATTTATATGCTTACAACTAGCTTTACTCTGATTGAGACTCATCGGAGGATTTTAATTACGATGAAGTCGTTAACTGCTACCTTGATTCATTGTCCAAGCATAAACTCCAGTTAGCTTCGAAGGTTATTGAGTTACCTTACAGCAATATCTTAGAGCTAGGGCTTGTAATTACTCTCATAAATAAATATCTCTATGTCGCTACCTTATTTGTTTCACAAGCTGGAGAACTTTGACAATTCAAAAAGTGTTCTTTACTCTCTAAATAAATGTGCATTTGCTGATTTAATAAAAAATGAATAAGAAGAACTCATTTTGAGTAATAACTAAAAAACAAAGCTTCGAGAATTCATCCCTTACGACTAGATTAATCCATATTAAACCAAAGACGAGTAAAAAGTATTAAAATATCCCTGTTCGAAAAAAGAACGTTCTTCTTATGATTGACAGCAGGACAAAAGGTGAAATGGTATGGTAGCTGGCTAAAGTGGATTAGAAGAAACGATACTGCCATCTCAATTACAATTATCGTCGCTATTGAACTGCACAGTACATTGGCTTATTTCGCAATCCATACCGGGGTTGAACCATCATTAAAGATGGTTCTGCAATTGATAGCCATATTGTGGGGGGAAACAGAAACCCAGCTACACCATTAAAAGGGCACAAAGGAAATCTCGCCCTCTATCAAGTGAGGAGAATAGGCTAAGCAACAAAAAAAAGAAAAAAACGAAAATCCTTCGCATTAACAAGCATCGAGCAACTCATCATCATAAAGCGTTCTCTAGGGTACGCCAAACAAATGACGCCTAGCCATCGCCAGTATATAATCCCAGCCACCCTCGGGTATTTACAGAAGAGGCTTTGCGTGAAAGTCTCTTACCCCCACCGACATCAACAAACCAAACGAAAGGGAAATCATCATCACTGATGGTGTATCTACCCAGAGATAAGTTCACAACTAGATACTACAAAGTAAATATGGGAGTTGTGGATGTATATACCTAGCCTATATTCTGTTCTGCACGAGTCCTTTTTTTTGTATTACATAATATATAACCCTGGCGTTAGATACTTGTTGTACATTGCAGCGCAGAGGACCCTTGCGTGTTAAGCTGGGTGTTCGAATATACACAGTTTGCCTCTCGTTCTGGTGTAAGTCTCCAAGGCAGGACTATTAATATCCATCACTTGGCACCAACGCGAGACGTCCATACACCCTTTTTCTCATCGTCATGTTTGCAAAACAACGAAGAAGTTCCCGCATTCAAAGCGAGTGATTATGAGAGAAGAACGAGGAGGTGGGTTAGAAGCACTTCACTTTCGCAGACCCTTCAAATCCACGAGGATTTCGAATGAAAGCCAGCATCAACACACCATTAACGACCGCATGATATCATCGCCAACGCTCGAGCCAGAGCCATCGTCATCGTCGTCTGTATTAGCTTCATCATCCTCACGCGAGTTTCGATTTCTTTTGTTAAATTCAGGCAATCCTAAAAATACAACCAGAGAGAGAGAGAGAGAGAGAGCGAGCGGGCAGAAACTTCATTTGATTTCCGCGCGCTTGAAAAACGGATATCGCCCCAGCGCACTCGTCGGGAGATTTCCTTTGTTTTGGTTAGCATTTCAGGAAACATTTCAACGGATTAGGATGCAGCTCTATGAGTTTCACCCCGAGTACGTCACACTTTATGTAGTAATAATACATGCATAACTGCGCGCACATATCTCTGGAACAGAATTTTTGTCCTTAATGAAAATGGAGGGTTCGTATCATTGTCAAGTGTGTACACCCTTAAAATTCATTTCTGCACTCTACGCTTGGCTAAAAAATATAGAAGGGTGACGTGACGACGACGAACACTTCATTTTGAATTCTTTTCCTCTTTGTTTTTTTTTTTAAATATTTACTCTCTATTCTTTGTCTCTATGCGCTTCAGAAAATATCTGGAAAATACTGAGGGTAGCTTTGGAAAACCTACGGTCGTATGTATATACATTTTCTTTGGGTGTGATGCTGTTATGTGTACATAGGAAAGGACACAATTTCGGGTAGTCGTTGCGGCTGTCAAAGGGAATTCATGGCATCCGATTACTACTGAAGCGTTCTTTGTTTATTGCAATGGCGAACACTGGCCATTGTGTGACGGTGGAAGCGTTTTTATATTGAGTGCAATATAATTAACAATTTGGAATGCAAGAAATCAAATCCCGGTTTTATTCAAACGTCATTACCAGCGGATGTAAGCCTTTTGGAGGAATGAGAGAAGACTTTTTTAATTCCAAACATGAAGCTAGAAAATTGAAATACAAATTTTTAAGTACGCATTCAGACAAACTAATAAAATCCTTCAAACATGGAAAATGTTTGGTGTGAAAGAAAGTAATGATTATGATATCAGTCTAGGTTTTTTTTATTGTTCCCCACAACAAGTCAGAAGGTCCTCTTGAAGCACATCCTGACGACAGGAAATATTGAACAAAAAATCAAGATCGACCGATATAACATTGAGTCAATAAAGTCGTTTAGCTATCGCCGCACACACGTTTGCTCCACAAACCAATTGCAATGGAGAAGTTTCATGATGTTGCTAATATTATATTTAACGTTATAGTATCAAAATATAGACCAAAACTCACTGAAAATTTTTTTGAAATCCATCAATAAATGACTGGGAAATAAACCATTGAAGTTTACGCATTTTTGCATTTTCCGATTCGCCTGTGACGTCATTTAGCCCATCCGAGATCGTCGCACCAAAAATCATTCAAATGTTTCGTTATTATTAGTTTCGTTGTCGCGCCAGGGCCCTCGCTCCTTTTGCTGTTATAAAAGTATAGTTCTATGTTTTTTTTATTTCACTATAATGAAAGAAGGTTTCGCAAAAGGACAAAGTGATAATTTGCCAAGCATTGACATATACACAGTGATGAACTTTTTTTCTTCAAATCCGTCATATGTTAGCGCTGAAATGAAATGAGTTAAACTTTTTAAGAAAGTATGTATCTACTTTTAAGTTTGTTTCATTAGCCACACGGTCTAATTTACAAAATGATTTATAAATAAAAAACGATAAACAGTTGCAGTACTGGTTGTCATATATTGTCATGTTTATATGACGTGTAGTATTGAGGGACACGATATCAAGAGTATCGATTTTTGTTCATGGCGGGTCGAGCATCATACCGAGATGAAGCTATTGGATATGTTCAAGTGAAACGCGAAAGCTCGAAATGCACTCTTAAAATGCAGAATTTAACCTGAACATAAAGTGAAAAGTACGCCTTATCATTACGTTAGTTTGTGATGAAAACGAAGGAAAAGTGGAAGGTGTAGTCTGTCACGATTGCGCTGCTAATCAAGGAGGATGTAAGCACACTGTAGCATTTTTGATATTTCTCTTTAAAAGAAGTGAGGAACCTGCCACTACGTCAGTGAAATGTTACTGGACAAAACCAGCACTTTCTAAAGTTGGTAGTCATGGTAAATATATAAAAGCCAAAGATTTTAAGAACAAAAAGGTTTCTGATTAAAATATTACTGAAGATACAACCCTTTTTAATAAATTCGTAACTGAATGTAAAAACCGTAAAACTAACAACGTGCAAATAATGACTTACTTTAAAGATATCAACATTCAGATGATAGCTTCGCTTCACTATCAGATCTGCAAATACAAGACTGAAAAAGACGAATTTAGTGTGAAGGATTTTATAATATTTTGTAAGGACAATATTACTGACGAGCAATGTGTTTTGATAGAAGAAGCGACAAAAGATCAATCTGCCAATTCTCTTTGGCTTGAACTACGATACGGCCATACCCATTTTCATACTTTACTTCAAGCACACCCGGAATGATTTAGTTCTTGGGAAAAACTGTATACTATATAACATGAACCTCCTTCCATAGTATAAGAATTTCAGTTTACACGTCAAAAAGTCAAAAGTTATATATGCATTAGTTTTCCACCTCATTCTCGAACTGCATACTTCACTTCCTTATCGCACAAATCTGGTTTGGCCCGGGATGAATTCATCTTGGGTGTGCAGGCACAATAGAATATCAATCAGAAATAGGCAGCTAGTATGAATAGTTACATAGGTACTTACATCAAAATGATCTTCACACGTATATCTAGTGCTTTTAGGTCCAATCAAATCACGCCTCATTAGTTTGCACCACTTTTTCCCTTTTTTTTACTTCATTTGGTACACGAACAATATTTTGTTTGCAGTTTTAGCTGTCGAGCTTGGACACTTCGGTACTATAAAATATTTTTAGGTGTATTTTTTTATCTCAGCCATTGTCTATTAACAAAATATTTATCAAAAACGACACGAACGGCGCAAGTGACTACACACCAATGAATTTGTACGTATTCAGTGAATACGAGCCGGCGTCGTAAGAGTCGTATGACGTCACAACCTGGAACGCTGTGTTACGAAATTTTTCTTCCAATACAACTTCAAAGCCCCATAACTTTTTCATTTCTATAGATATTTTATTGATTCTTTCACACTTCTGTTTCATTGAACTTAAATTTAAATAATTAATAAAAACAAAAAAATTGGAAACTTCTCCATTGGATATATGTACATTGCCATTGTTGAACATATTCTAATACATGGCTAGATGAGTGCAGTTAGATTCAAGGACTTTTGATCGATTAGATCAACATTCATCTAAGCAAAGAAGGCAAAAAAGTTAAGGGGCTTATGTTATGTAAAAAAATATTCAAAGTTTTAAGACCCAGCTTAAACATAACAAATGTCATCGCATGCAGAATGAAACCCGCACAACACTTTTTTACATGGCGCAAATATTTTCATTTTGCTGGTATCGACCAGCACCTATCGGAGTTCGAAAGTTCAATGGTGCAGCACTCGAAAGTCAATAGCAATGGAACAAATTTCTCTCAACTGGCAGGAAGAGCCATAGCTTCATTGTTTCAACGTTATTTGGAGAAGCTTCTTAGACAAAGCACCTCTTTTATCGAGAGATTTCACGATTTTGTACGCTTATGGCTCAAAAATAAGCGAAATACAAAATGAACTGCAAATCCATTCATTCTGCTAAGACTGGAAACTGAAGATAAAGAGCTCTATATGTGAGACCATACTGTTCCGCACCCCAATAGGAAAGACTTCCAATGGACTTCGACATCGAGTCGAAGCCTGAAATAAAAGTATTTGAGTGTTCATTTGGACAAAAATTGTGTATTAAAACGAACAAATAAATACCCAGTTAACAAATGCACAGGAGGCATTTATGTCCCTCAATAAGCTTTTCTACTCCAACTACCATTTGCTACCAAGCCTTTGTGCATCGAATTTTGACATAAGCGAGTCCAGTATGGTGGAACATTCTTCCATTTTTCTGGAAAAATACAGAATTTAGGGAAATGTAGAAGCGCTCATTCCGACTTTCGGTATTACGTCTCTAACAAAAGACTATTGGATGCGCCCGGGGTGTCCAGAATTGGCAATGTTGTTCTGGAACTTGTGAGGAATAACTCATATCTGGTTTGTTCTATTCTTACGCTGGATATTTTAGATATTCATAGGAAAGTGGACGCATACCTCTACCTATCTTAAGACTATTGTTACTTTCCAATTATATATCATTTTTTTATTTTAATATTTTGCTCGCACTACAAAGGGTTATTTATACTCTTATCATGCGTGTAGCACAGAGCGAGCGGAAGAATAAGGAGGAGAATGAAAGATTATGTCGTGGTTTTTGAGAAACTCAGGTGTATTTGATTTCAACTTACTACCGTGGGTGGAGGCCGAAACGTGGCGGAGGATTTTTTATATCGACCTATTAGGTTTCACCCAATCCGCAGGACTTTATTCGACACTAGTTTGATATATGAACTTTAAAAGTTTGGAAAATTTAGCTAAACACCCCGCTGTCAGTGTTATGCCTCCACAGCAGAGCCATCTATACACAATCTAAACAAACCACTATTTTGAAAACACGAATTAGGAACTAAGCCCATACAACAACCACTACAACAATGCCACCCATTTGTCAGACTACTATCGCTGGTCGACCAATCCAGTGATGGTGTTAATGGCACACTATGATCCCAATGGAAAATGGTAACTGGACCAGATTCGAAAAAACAAGACCACTTGAGGAATCGAACCTGCGATCTTATTAATTGAGTCAATTGAAAGGCAGGCGCTCTACCAACTTCACCAGCCAGCTGTAGAAGCTACAGATAAAAGCATACTCTATGTCTATGAGTCTACACATTCAGGGGATGGAGCCTTAAGCTGAAAATGCTGCATGAGATTACCTGATTGTGATATAAATAATGACGAGAGGTCAAACCATGAAAAGTACTGGTGGCTAGATTGGGGAGAGGTTGACACTTAGTGTAAGTAAGGTTAAGTCAGTTTTTCTCTTTTGTTTTGTTGTTTATGTCTTAAGTTACTCTTAAGGAGTTCTTTTTGCCTCCACATTTTGTTCTCTGTAAATAAATAAAATAATAACATTAGCAATAAATATTTAAATAAATAAAACAAAATGCATGGAATAAGCAAGAAAGCCGTTCATAAGTAACTGAACAAATTAATATTAGATTAATTTTTATTATTATTATTACATTATGCTTATTTAGCCAATTGACAAAATTAAGTTAGTTATGAGCTATAAAGATTAACTAAAATACTTATACAATATTAAGTTGAGGCTCTTCAATATTTTGATGTGCTCCTTTCCTTATTTCTTGATCCACATTTCCACGGCAGTGCTTGGAAATTTGTTTCAGAAAGGTGAATTCTATAAATCTTTTCTTCGTGCAGTGTAGCGCGTGGTTCGGCTTAGGGTCAGGTAAGGTTAAAAAACAGTGGTTTCCACAAGGCACAAAGCGTTTTGGCCTATTTTTATAAAACGAAGGTTATGTGGATTAACGTATCTAACTTTGTGGGGAGGGAAATGGGTTTTGAGAGGGTTTCCTTCTGGGTGGTGAAGAAGGGGAAGATGGAGGGAACTAGATATTTATAATTTTATTTTTATCGTATATGACAAATTTAGTTTAACACGTAGACACAAAAACAGACATCTAACTAAAAATAATGGAATCCAACTCCTGTGACCTGAAAACGTGGAGATATGTATGTAAAAATTCTGAATTCCAAAAATCGGACCGATTACCAGAACTTCCTAATGGGAAGTTAATAATGAGGACGGATCAGTAGTAGTGCAATATTCTGTATTTTGGAATATTTTTTCATTCGTCGGCTATCAGTGATGGATCATCTACTCAATTCATTTTATTGAAAGATAATAGCTTGGTACTCAAGTTTGACCAAATAAAATAACCACTACAGCGAGGGTGTCTAGCCAGACTTCTATCGCTGCGCGACCACACCAGTGAAAGGACTGTGAAATTGATATCAACGGCAAATTTTGACTGGAGCTGTCTGGACAGAAGAAAATTCCAAGACTTACTTAACGATTGTAAACAGGTGCCTATCCTACTGCACGGTCCACGCGTAATCTTTAAAGACGAGGGTTTAATTACAAAAAAATACTATGTATGATATTTAACGCTATGCACCAAGTTTAAATTGAAGTGTCCGATTGAGCGAATGCTATATGTTCTTTTGCTGCAAGAGAGATAGATTGCATCAAATTTCGAAAACTATGTCGATGTCGAATAACGAGCAAGTGTGGAGGATAAGTGACAGTTAAGTTCAAACGCCAACAAGTAATCTCGCAACAGTCAACATTTTACAGGAATGCCAAAATGCGTACGGAATAAATGCACCTTTCCTTGTTGCTGTATGTAAAGCATGAATCTTGTAAATGTCGGTCGACGTGAATGATTTGGAAAAAAGATACAGTCCTTTAGAACGCTAAGATTGACATAGTTCGTCATATATCAAGGCTCACCAATTTTACATCACCATCTTAAATATTCAATATCGAAAGACTTCAAAAATTTCGAATGAGGAGCAAAAAGAGGCCCATGATTATTTGGGACAAAAGTCTCTGGAAACGTTTGAAAACTGAGACACAAGCTACGAGAGATTAAGATGCAGTCAGCTTTATGGAAAGTCATTATGTAAATGAAGTTCACTGTATTAAATTGATTAAGGCATCCAGCTGAAAACTGATCATACTGAAAATAGCCAACCGTAGTAGTAGTTTTTGCATCACGCGAATGCGAATGCGCATGCTCACAAAAACAACAACTTTCTTATGGTCTCGGGAATTTGCTGATTCTTTCCTGGATTTAACGTCGTGTGATTTTTGGCAGTGACGAGAATTTAGATTCGTTCTACGTCGAAATCGGAAAGCATCATAAAGTGGATTTTGACGAAGATCTTCTTTGACATAAACAGCAGTTGAAGAAAAAAGATGAGAATAAATATCTTAATTTAAAACTATTTTCGTATTTAATTATTTTATCAACCAAAAGCACTTTAAATAGCTCTTTTATTGGTGCTTTGTTTCTTAATCATGGCGTTAGAATTACGAAGTATGATTTCCGCTTTCTTACTAGCGTCATACTTTTTGTTGGTTGATAGCGTCATATTTTTATTTGGTTGGAGCATGCGTAAATGTGCGAGTGATGTCGACGAATTAGTCCTTGATTTAACAATCTGTCATATATGGTTCAACATTTCTCGTGCTTATACCACTATTCGATTAACATTTTAGAGTCTGTTGGAGTCTAAGATGAGGCAACAAGTTTTCAATTTTTGCGACCGATAGTTGTCATGGAGAACTTTAACAATACATAGTTTTACAAAATTAACTACCTGTGAGTAGGTAAGTACTTTCCAAAATAAAGGCAAACAATTTTATAGCTAATTGGATAAATCCATCAAAATAAGAAAAGTTCATCGTGTATAAAATGATGCTCCACTTGGATAAGGCCAATGCGGAGTTTCGTTGTACTGAATGAGCGACTAAAATTAGGCCCAAAACTAGAGTCATCCAATATGGTATAAGGAAGAAAGACAAAAAAACAAAAAACAAAATCGTGCGCTGAATCAATTTGAAAAAGGAGCTTCGATTGAATTTCCAAGAGAACATGTCGCTTGAGGCAGTGAATGGAGACGTATCGCCCTTTTTGGATGAACACAAAATTTATCACAGCCGTAGCGGTTTCATGGTCAACTGTCACCTACTGTGGCTGAATCAAGTTGGAGTATTTTTCCACAGGGGACATCCTGTATTTGTTCCACATTTCAGTTTGAGTGTTGCTTGCGCCTGAGGCGCATATTTTCACCAATCATATCAGATAAGAGCTGCCCAAGTACGTCTGCGTCACTCCGATGGGCAAAGATCCAAACGTAGTCTTATACTATATAATTAAAGAATTGTGGCGGTAACCCGGTTGTGCTTGTCCAGAACTTAGTATCCGCCTCCCATCAAATAAAGGCCCTTGATATATGATCTTTGAATTACAGTTTCCTTACGGGACGTAGATTCTACATTCGTGTTGGAACTTCTACTTCACTACTCTTTGAAACTCATGCATGAGTGGCGCAAGATACAGAGCTTGGTCCGCCGAAATTGTAAGAAAACAACAACACTGCTATACGCGGATGACTCAGTCACGTAATTTTCTTCCAAAATGCACTCTGTAGCTCACCGCAAGGTTGAAGAACATATCCTTAAACTCTGAGACAACAATCGGAATGGGGAATTAATATAAACATGACAAAAACCGAACTAATCTGCTTCAGCACCGCCTCTTTCAATGGCTCAGCCACCAAGTGCAAGAACCTTGCCTTGACCATGCCCGATAGCTCGATCATTCGACCAAAACGAAAGGTCAAATATTTAGGAATTCACTTCGAAGAAAGATTCAGGTTCAATTCCCATGCGACAGGCACTCCAAAAAAGGCCAACCATGCCTATCCCTAATCCTCTCTCTGATGGTAAAAGGAACGGTTTGGATAAAAGAACCAGACTCTTGCTATACAAGCAACTAATCTGTCCCATCGTGACTTATTGTTTTCCAATATGGTTTACGATAGTCCAAGCATAATAAAGAAAATTCAAAACTTCGAGCGAAAAGTACTGCGCTACTGCACAGGTCTGCACAGACATCCAGACACCCGTCACTTCTATAGTAATGAAGTACTATATAACACAACATGCCACCCATAGAAAAGTATCTATGCGCAGTGTCCTCAAAGATACTACACAAAATCCCTTCCTACCCCAACAATATTATAAATATAATTACAAGTAGCCCATATATTGAAGATCGCTATCTCAATGTCCCTTCCATGATGGACCCGGGATAACGAATAGCTCATGAAGAAGGATTCATAGACGAACTCGACAAGAGTAAGCTGAATCACCCCAACTATCACCGGAGGCTGACACTAAGAAACCAGGAGCATTCTCATCATCATCATCAACGTCATCATAGACTGTCGGCGCTGGTCACGCACGGCGTTATATTAAGACAGTATATATATAAATATATATATAAAAAAAATGTTATTTCTAGAAAAAATGTAATTATTTTAAGACTGTAGGTCAACGCAGTGCCCTATGCGCTCGCAGAAATTTAGTTAGACAAAAATTATTGAAAAAAAAATGAAAATAAAACAAAAACATATCTGAGCAATAAAGATTAAATTGTAAAAATATGATACACCGCCCCCACCTCCACCGATTTAAATGCTGAATTCATAACACCAACGAATTTTAAAAACAGAATTTACTAAACCTGGATTACAGAATATTTCGTTTCTATTCCACTTTAAACTGCTGAGGAAAAATGATTAATCCTTAGGTTCGTTTTTCTTTCTAAGAACCAAGTTCTGTCGTTTCTTCTAGAGGTTACCTTGAATTCTTATTTAACCCTCACGAATGTCTCAAATCCCAGCATATTTTCCAAAACTTTAAACTTAGAATTTCTTGCTTTTACTATTATTATTCTGAAAATACAAACAAACAACAAACTTGAACATCACATGGATTCCTTCCCAGACTCACACATAAACCAACCTGGAACTTCTGATCCTCTTCGGGATATTTTCAACAAAAAACTTTCTATTGTTCCTCCGAACAATTGACCATGAAATAACAATAAATATTTTTGTCCTTAAAAAGTTGGGATACTGCAAACACATAACCAAAAAAAAAAACGAAAGCCTTCATGTCCACCTGTAGGTATTCAACCGAACGCTATCCACGCGCTTTCATTTTTGAGCTGCTGTGACTGTTTATGGACAAATTGCCTGGAAGCATTTTAATCGCTCATTCGCCTCCGAAAAATGTGTATTCTGGTTGCGTTTTCAGTATTTTTTATGTTTTTATTCGCTTCATTGAAAACAAAACAAAAAAAAAAGAAACCCTGATGGTCGAAAACTCAACCGCTTGTACTGAATTTTGACGCCCGCCAGCACCCAAACAAACAACACACGCTCTTGAATGAGGGTGGTCCGTCTCCGCCTCAGCCGGTTTTCGCCGCACGTTGGCCATTGAGTCAATGGATTATTCAAAATGATTTGCCAGGAAATGAGTATGCAGCTGGATCCTAGCAGGCTTGCACTGGAAATTGTTTTAATAGTGAAGATGCGGAAACCATCATCAATATAAATTCGTGCCAGGATAGCTCCAAACAAAGCCTAGCGCCAGCACACACTCTCCACTTACGTTACGTTTACACCTTGCTCGAGCGGAGAGAAATCTCGTCCTGCAGTAGAGATACCTGATCATGGGGCACAGGGAACCGTGATAGTCTTCATCATTCCAGCTTCTATGTGGATTCACTGATTCCACTATTTTTGAATGAATGCGTTACACTGAACAAAGGCCACCCGTGGTCTCTACATACTATATATGTAAATATGTCAGTGGAGGTGGAAGCCTTTCAAATATTTCATAGCAAATTCAATGGACTTCTGTCCCCCACTGCGCTCTGCAGCCAATTCTGTCCCACTTGGAATAAATGAAATTCGTGTTTTTCATAACAAAAATAATTTTTATTTCATTTTCCGGCGTGGTGGTCGACGGGCGCCGCGGTGAGCGCGCTGAAAAAAGCTCTGCCAAACAATGGACGTGCAGTTTTCATGGACGATGCTATGGAAAATGAACTCTCGGAAAGGTGCAGAGTCGGAAACATATTTCATATTTAATTTTTTGGACGGATTTGGTGAAGCTCAAGCGAAATGTAAAATTTAACACTCGAGCTGCAGGGCTTCGCCAGGTGGTGTTTGTGTTGAATGAGAGCGAAATTCTATAGTTGTCGGCGGAGAGAGAAGCAGGGGGCAACACTGAAAAGCCTGTTGAGAGGTGCTATGTGGTGGAGTGCATTTTGGTTGGATGGAACGGTGATTGTTGTGCAGGTTTGCATTTTGAATTGTTGCCGCAGGAGTTTTTTGGTCGGCCTAAAGGGGTAATTTCTCCAAATTCTATTCAGTCCATTGACCAAGTCAACAATAACTAATTGAGCGAGCTTAAGTTGGGACTTTTGACAGCATTCACAGTAAATGATATACAGCCAGTTCCACCCACATTTATATGAGTTTAATAAATTGTTTTCAGTGCAGGGATGAGCATAGGGTTCCAACGATTCCCGCCGCGTTACTTTGGTAAATAGTAATCAGACAGAAATGTGGATTTTTACGAAATTATTGTAGAATGATTGGTCATAGGGCTATTGAAACAAGAACTTCCTAATGGGAAAATTTTGATTTGATCAATTGACTTTTCTTGCGCAGAGAAAATAAATGTAGCTCTAGTCAATATTCGTCTTAAAAATTCTTAGAAAAAAGTGATAATTTCTTAAAAATTTAATTTAGAACAAGTACAAAATATTACCAAATGTTAACCAACTTTAACATTAGCCAATCATAATAGAAACTTTGCGTATCATGAGATGTTTGGTTGGTTGGTTTGAGAGTCCTGTGAGTCACTAATACCGCAGTTCGAGCCCATTATGACCATAAAAAGTTTTAAAAGATGTCTGTAAATAAATAATAGTTTTCGACTCATGCTGTTTGCCCTATCTCTGACGTTACCCAGTTTTAGGGTTGCGGAGATCCTAAAGCCCCTCGTAGTACCTGCTGCCTAGAACACGGTTTCGTCTTTGTAGCTTCTGGAAAATTCGTTTTAGGGTATCCCGAGTCGCTTTAAATTGATATCACCGAAAATGGCAGGTAATTATGCCTGATAATTTGCGAAATCATTCAATTAGTTCTTTTGCGCCGAAAGTTGCCCACAGTATTCTGGCTGTTGCGCAGGAGTCTACTCGTTATTAGCTCCAGCGCTTTTACCTCATTGATTTTTCTAACAAATTATTTTAACTTTTTGTGTGCTATTCTTGATTTCTAGCTTTAATTTTGTCAAAGTAGATGGTTATGATATTGCTGGCAATGTTGTTTCAAATGCATGCAGGATAGCTGTATTCGTCTCCTATCCTTAAGGAACCATTGACCAACTTCGCAAAAGTCGAACTGTTCTGGCGCCCATCTAAGATCCGTCAGTATTGAAGGATAGTTCGGCTTTGGAGCCAACTGCACCCTCATCTAATTCCTTTCATCAAAGAGCTCTAAATTGTGGTTTTGCGACTTTCTACCGAAAATCAAAGTAATTGTGATGTGGTCGATTTCCGTCATTTTCTTTTATGGGGTTTTCTATCTCTAGACCTGCAGCCGAATGCTGGCAATGCAGCTGAGCAATATTGGGGTCCATCGAAAGAAAGGATCGTATCACTGGACCCCTCGGTCCCACTTCTACAAAGGCCCTTTTCAGTATCCTGAGGCTCGGTCAGACTCAATGCAATCTCACTATTGACAGCTATGGACTATAGTTTAAAATTTAACCTCCAACTTCAATATTCGTATTCCAAACTCCATCTCGATATCAACGTATGGGTCAAAACTGCACCAAAAAGTCGGAAATGGTATATTTTCGAATAATCTTAGCCTAGAATTCTCCTTCCACATTCCAGATCATTACAGAGATCAGTGCAGTGTATTTCAAGCCAAAATCAAGGTGGTGGCAAGGTGGCTGCTGTGTAATACCATTTCTGCAACGGAAATATTCGGATTGTTCCACAATTCACCTGTACCAGGACCAGGACCTAGAGACATCAATAGAAGCTGCACAGCAGATGAATTCGCACTTGCAGTTTCACAATATATTGTCATTCCCTTAGCCATTGACATCAGTCAGGAAGCCTGGTCAGCACCTGTCGATGGAATGTCGACTGTTTAGAGTGAACCTACACAGATTGAAGGGTACCAAGAAAGACCTAGTATGAGTCACTCGATAAGAGAACCTACAAGAAACAGGACGATTGGCGAACACAGCAGCCCAGAAGAACGAGATACCAGGATGAGGGTCACAGGACTCCAAAGAAAGCAAGGAACATTGATACAATGAACCGAACCTTCGGGGAAGTCGTAAAAAGTGATCTTCTGTATTGGATCTCAGACATGCAGAGCGACGAAAGCAAGCTCAGTGGGTAAATTGGAGAATCTTAACGACCATGTTAGCTGAAGAGATTCTCGCTTACATTCTGGAGAACACACAGCTACTCCACCCAAATTCTCGAATGCCGGATTGCACGCTAGTGGCATAAAGTTGGTTGAATGCCATAACAAATGCTCGGTAGACTTCCCTCTGGAACTAATAGCAAAAATTAAAAACCCTTGGCCAAACACCAAACTTGTGGTTTACCATTGGTCAAGGTTACCAATAAGACCCAGACCAATAACATGGCAGTCTCTGGGTCCAAGCGACCCAGACCAAATTCTAAGCGCTTTTAAAAGGCCAAAATCCAGGAGTGCATGTGGGCAACTGGAAGATTCTTAAAGCTGAGAAATATGAAGAATCAGGCAGATTGGTCTGCTTTCTCATCAACGGAGTATCTCTCAAGTTAATGAAAGGGAAGCAGATCACTCTTAACTATATAATGACTCAGGTTTCCTTAAAGGCGGAGGAAAGAGATGACCATCTCAGGTTTGACTGCCTCTCTGGGTTACCTTGATATCGCTGCCAAAGAGAAAACAGCAAACAACACCATCTTGTTTCAGAGGGAGGCAAAGACGAAGAAAGGCTCCACAAGGAGAAGACTATTGACAACTCATCTGACACAGACTGTAGCGTCACTAAAATAGAAAATTATATAGATGAAGCTGGTACAGATAAATCTACACCACTCTAAAGCAGCCACTGCCAACTTATTTTTCTTCAACAGTTTAGCGTCCCAGTGGTGGAAAAAGAACCTGGGTTGCATACATGCCGTATGATAATCACGCTATGAACTCGAAAAAAAAAACTTTTTTCTTCCACAGATAAGCGTCCCAGTGGTGGAAAAAGAACCTGCCGTATGATTGTGAAGGACCAATACCATTCAGCCCCATCCGGAAAGCAATTAAAGCCGCAGAAGAGGCCAAAATCCCCCTAATGATGGGTGATGCCAACGCATACCCCAGCATATGGGGAAGCAGCAACATAAATGACAGATGTGAGAAACTATTTGAATATATAACACAAAATAAACTCATCGCTCAGTAGGCTCAGAGCTCACTTTTATAAATAAAATCAGACACGAAGTGTTAGTCATAACTCTTGTATCTAATGACTCTACCCTCTATGGAAAGTATGGGATGAAGTATCATTTCCTGACCACCGATACATCCAATTCTCGTAAAGTCTATATACACCTCCTGTCAATACCTTCCGTAGCCCTAGGAGTACTAAATGGAACAGGAACAATGACATACTCCTTAAAAAAAAAAATAGAAAAAGAATTCATCTACGAGCCAAACTCGGAAAATGACATCGATGCCATGATAGAGAAAATCGCAAAAGCCATGAAATCTACTTATAAAAGCATGCTCCATTAATAGACAGAGTAAACCAGCGAACCGCAATGGTGGAACTCCGACCTTTCTACTTTACGCAAAGAAAGCAGAAGATGTTTTAACCATGCAAAACTCTCAAGAGTGCACAGTCCGTTATGTCTCAAGACCTATAAAAAAGAGGTCAAGGCGGCGCGAAAAGAATTATGGAAAGCTTTCTGTGGTAAAATAGAAAGCACCAAAGATTGTGGTCGGTAAAGACTTTTCCTTTCAAGGACACCAACCCTGCCAACGTTTATCCAATCGTCGGACGGAGGCTGGACGAAATCCGCTGAGGAGACCCTGAAGCTATTGGTCGACACACATTTCCCCGCGAATAAGGATCCCAGAAACACTGACTGCACCAACCAACCAATCGCACAACGGTACCATAGTACCGTTCCAGCTCGTCTTCCAACGAAATCTAAGGATTTGGCGGTATTAGTTTCAGATTTCCAGGCCTGGACGATGTCAGGCCTGCGAAACTACAGTAAGGTCTTCAGTAGCTATTTAAAATACAGCTACACTTCAAAAGTATGGAGGAAAGTCAAAGTGTGGGAAAGCCACACACAGCTCACTAAAGGATTTCAGACCCATCACTCTCTCCTCATTTCTTCAGAAAACAATGGAAGGACTGGTAGATCTACAAATTAGGCAATGCATCAGCTTCAAAACTATATCAACTTCTCAACACGCTTATCGCAAAGGATACTCAACAGAAACAGCACTTCACTACAAAGTCCGCACCCTCTATGCTTTTTATTATGTCAAGTCCGAAGCCATAACTAATGCCCTAGTCAGACTTAACTTTGAGTGACGGAAAGTATTAAAGACTGGATTAAGAACGCCTTATTCTGTAGAAATATCCATTCCGAACTAGGATACTACAGTATTATCAGGAGAGCACTCAGTCGAACCTTGAAATGAGGTGTACTCTCCCCACTTCTCTGGATACTGGTAGTGAACAATATTCTTATGATATTTGTCATGTCGGCTTCAAACCAAAAGCCTATGCAGACGACATGGCCCTTGTCGTTAAAGACGGATTTCACCATATCATCTACCATATGGAAACTTCGCTGAACAAACTAGCAAAGTTGATAGGTAGAATAGATCTAGATGTTAACCCATCAAGAACAAAGCTCGTACTGTTCACGAGATGATACAAAATATCTCAAATAAGCCTACCAAAGATGAAAAATAAGGAACTAAGTTTCACTAGTCAAGCCAAATACTTAGGCGTAATAATAGATAGCAATCTAAGCTGTAAACCAAAGATTTAAAACCATATTATGAAGGTAGCGGCAGCTATGTGTACATGCTCGTCCCCAAATAATCATAACGTATGGTATCCTCGCCAACATTGAATATCAGAGAAAATCTGAAAAAGATAGACAGAATCCAAATATCGACCATGGGAAACTGATAGCTACCAGCAATAAGATTGAGTGAGTGTAACCAATGGAAAGAATCAGGAATGCCAGAATTTCGAGACATACAGACTATATCTTAGACTTTAAATCGTGATAATAATTACGGCTGGGCAAAAGGTACAGTTAGAAAATCTGCTAATCTGGAAATTTGCACGAACCGTTGCAAGACGAACGAAGGCACCGAACTCGGAGCATCCGCGATCTTACCGGATATCTCCTGCTCTCTGTCCCTTCGACTGCCCAACCACTGCAGTGTATTCCAGGCAGAAGTTAAAGCTATCCAAGAGGCTTATTGTCAATGGATCCGGAAGACGGGTTACCTATCGTTAAAAACATAGACAGCCAGGCGGCCCTCGTGGTATCACCAGCACCCAAAACATTGCTCTAAGATAAACAAATAAAATAGATTTCAATCAACGTTGTTTGTCGGAACCACGGATCAAATCTCAATATTGGCTTACATACATTTAGAAACTCCCAATCAAAGTAGTCGACAAGAACTCCATCTGAAGGATTGTTACTAGACTCCAACTCGATCTGAGCTGAGGCTAACACAAACAAAAACAAAATAAATGAAAGAGCACCGACAGGCCGATGGCTTATAAAATTAGCCACTCAATTCTGGATACAGAGTCATTTGTGAATAAAGGACAATGAATATGCGGTTGTTCCTGTAAATGATCAATTATTGCACCATCCAGAATAAATCAAAGAAAAAACCTACTTGAACGTCGTTTTATCGTCGTCAAATGCTGAGAGTCAAAGGTTTGTCCTGTAAAGATCGACATCAATCCTTGAGCTCAAAATAAAAGAGGCCAAACATTTCTTATATCTTAAATTCGTTTTATTATCTATAAATCAGGTTCAATGAAGTTCTTAATCTTCTTCACTGACCTTTCCGCCGATCTGATGTTCAAGTGCTTCCCAAACAACGTAAACGTAATGTTACCCAACTGCATGCCGAAAACACACTCGCTCTTTGGTACCGTTCGCAGTTTGTTGTCCTCACCTACTATTTTCAGCACATTCTTTGTATCAAGCACCACAATTCCAGACAACCCAACTAAACTCGGGCACTTGGACCTTGTCACAGAAATCTTAGCCCCATGCAGGTCTGATTTTACCAACAATTTGCTAAACGCATCATAACCAGACTCAAATACTTCTGGAATTGAGTCGCCATTCTTCAAGTTGAGGTGCTCCTTTATGTATCCTTTCCAGAGCTTGTGGAGCGGCAGGACCTCAGCGTATGTCATCTTCTTCGTTGGCAGTGTATTTAATCCCAGTTGAGCAAACTCCCGTCGATTAAGTGTTTTACTTTTGTTGGTTTTCCTTTTTCGATTGAGTTGCTTCCTGCTCTTGGTACCCTGCAACATGGTAATGTGGTCCGGAATTATGTTCACATTGGCACGATGAGCTGGAACTACTATGTTGGTTAGAAGCTCCTTGATTGAACCTATTTGCAGATCTTCAGACATTTTTGTGAGTTTGTTGAGCGCAAACTGAGTAGGATTTTGTTTACTATCCGACGCGGCACATGGGAAACAGGGTAAACAAATTTCTTTTGAAACGTCAAATGATTGGTTGTTGAATTGGATTTACCCAGTATTATTTGAAACTTGTTTATTCTTGGTGTTCCTTCATTGACCACCAGGGAGCGCGCTGAACGGAAAGAAATAAATAAAAGCTGTCAAATTTGTCTGTCAAATAATTTCGGTGTTGAAAGTAAGCAGTTCTCGATTTTGTGCAGGAAGTCGTCCAAAAAAGAACATCAAAGAAATGAAGGCCATATACAATAGTTTGTTCAAAAGGAGTTCCACCTTTGCCGTGGTCATCCTTGCCTCTGCATTTGTGTTCGAGCGCTCGTTCGACCTCGCCGCCGATGGCATCTTCACTTCGGTCAATCGTGGCGTAAGTAAATCAATTATTTTTCAAGTTATGTAATTCCAATCTCTTCTTGGTCCACAGAAACTCTGGGATGACATCAAATCAAAATACGAGTAAATTTGTAACGATGTTCATTTTTATTAACTTAAAATAAAAAAAATCCAAAACACGAGTTGTTTTTATCTATTCAGTGGTTTCCCATAGCTTTTCCTGTCGGTAGGCATCCCAGGGGTGAGGAGTCTTGAATCTCTCCGCCTCTTGCAGGGATACGCCATTCTCTTCCATGGTTTTAAGGAACTTGTCAACTTTTCCATTGGGTACAGCTTCAATGTTGCAGGACATCTCTGTGATACCAGCTTGAATGCATCGCTGTGCTAGAACACGCGCAAGATTGGTAAATGCCGAGGTGTCCTTAGTCTTGTACAGCTGTTTCTTGATGGGCCACTCTGAGGTGCTTGCCGAGAGAATCGGTCCGTTTTGGAAATGTTGCACTTCTGCGGTAACATACTTGCCCGAAACACTCAAGTTAAGTTTGTGCCAAAAGCTGCGACCGGGTTTCTCCAAGTGATATCCGCTTGGTTTATACGCAATTCGAAGCTTTTCAAGATTCCGCGGATTACGGTTTATCAAATAACGTTCGCCCTCGACGGGGGCGAGTACTTCTCGGATTTTGTGCAAAACCCGGGCACAGTTTTTCGGGCGAAAGGATCGGGACATTTCGGAAGTACTTCAATAATCGCTTGGAAAAAATAAATGTTTTGACGTTGAGGTTATGTTTAACATTTCACTTGACATTTGACCAGAGTTGACACTTTCCCTTTCAAACTAAAATACTGGTATGGATTTTCAAAATGTATTCAATCTCTACAATAAATTCTTTATAACGAAAGTTAGGCGTTAAGATCCGCATCAACATCTGACCAAATTGGGTCGCTCTCAGATTCACCGTCAGGATTTGCAGCAGCTGCCGATGAAAACTCGACAGCCTCGATGGATGGTTCATCGTAGTCTATTGGCCACTCTTCATCCTGTGATGTAGTGGCCAGTGAACACTCATCCGGCTTGGTTGTGGCATCTGACGACTGACCTAGGGCATTAACACCCTCCAGAGCGCGATGGTTGGTTGGTTCCATACTAAAAATAACAAAGGCAGAATGTTAGACATATCGCGGTGATGCGTGGCTAAATTTGAACCTTAAAGCGATTGTGTAGTATCCCAAAGCACCCTCCAAATCTTTTTCACTACTCAAAATATCACCAAGCATTGTAAATAGTTTACAACTCGGATAGCTAGCCGATTGTTTCTTTAGTAAACGAATGGCTTCCTGGGTCTCTCCCTCCGATTGAAGAATATCTGCCATAGCCGATACGGCCGGAAAGTAGTACTGATCGATTTCCAGAGCACGACTCACAAACGTTTTGGCCTGTCTCTTTGTCACCGCATTGGATGAATACAGCAATGTGCTGGCAAGAAGCTAGAAAAGCAATCAGTATCATGAACTTCAAACGTTTTAAGTAATATTCCTTACAACGAAACTCCTCGGAGAATTGCGAAAATAACGCACGGCAAGCGCACAAATCGTTTGGGCATCCTTCAAACGTTTCAGTCCAATGTAACAGCCGGCAAGGCCTTTGTAAATCTCAAAGCGATAGTTAGCCAAGCTCTGTACATTCCGATAGTAATTAATTGCCTCCTTGTACCGCTTTAATTGAAGAAATATCTTTCCACGCAAGAGGTAAGCCTCCACATTGGTTGGATCCACCGAGATCGCTTTGTGAGTAAAATAGGATGCCTTCTCATATTTTCCATTAGCCGATAAACTCTGAGCCATTACAAACCAATTCTCTGAGCTGAATTCGTTTATATTCGAATGTTGGCAGGCCAGTTTCTCAAGCTCTGGCAAATTGTTGTTCCTTTCGTAGACCACGGCAAGAGGCATAATGTGGTCGGCACTATATGGACTAATCATGTTTGCTGTTTCTAGATAATGTTGCGCTTGAGCGTGGTGCCCATTGTAGTATAGAGCTTTTCCGATTAGAGTGAGAATGTGTTCGTTTTGGTGGAGTTTTGTGTTGTCATTTATGGATTGGAAGGTTTTGGAGGCCTCCAAATGCTTGTGTACGTACATCTGGGCATGTCCCTTGATCCAGCTACTTAGCCATTCAACGTGCTTTGGTGTCGAACTAACTGCGAACGTAAATTAACGAATTTAAAACAATTTTCAACAGGAATCGTTACTTACCGTTTACCACCAGAGAATTCACTTCAATTCCGTCGACACCAGTTTCCAACAACGAACTAATAGCTTCCAACGCCATCGGGCAATCACGTAAGACGTCCTTATATGATATTATGGCCTCTGATAGGTTCCTCGACTGATGGTGTTGCATTTTCGCCAAGAGCATATTAATCTTCGGCGACCTGGATTTTGTTGGAATCGATTGTAGTGTGGAAATCGCCAAATTGGATTCATTGAGTTCGCGATAGCACACCGCTAATCGATATTTGATTTCTATATCCGTAAACTGATCGTAAGTGTTCTCGATTGCAGCCAAATTTGGATTCTTATGCCGCAGCAGGGTTTTTCGCATCATCAGACCGGAATGAAGGTGCGTTGCCGCCAAACGGAATTTCCTCTCATGATAATGTGCATCACCTCGAAACAACAGCACTTGATACTCTTGCTCTGGTGTGGCTATTAACCGGTCATTTTGGTATATTGTGCTCAGTAAACTTGCCTGCAAAATTCCAACAAACCGCTTACAATTAATCCTTCGAACATACCATCTCTTTCCAGCCTTACCACAGGAATCACACAGCTATATAGTTCATTGTCGTACAACTTTTTCAAATTCGAAAACAATACATTTTCCATTTTTCGCCACTGTCTAATTAACACTTATATTTTCCTAAAATTGGCATTATTTTTGTAAAATAAACAAACTAGACGCTTTTCTTCAACGAATCTTTTTCCGTTTGACATTCCATAACTTCAGATATAAACGTCATCCATAGCGCTAGCGTCGCTAAAAAGCGCAATTCAACAAAAAAACAGCCTCACCAAAATCTGACATTTGTAAGGAAAAATGAGTTTAGATAAATATTTGGGCGTTTAGGTTCATTGTTTCAATTCGATTATTTAAACCATTTTAGCCAGTTTAACTAAATTTTCAATGTAATTTCCAACTCGTTGACCATCGTGAAACTGTTAAATATTTAAATGTGCGCGCTTGCTTAACCGGAATAAACAAAAAAACAAAAACAAGTATCAACAGCGCTTCGCAGAGCAACTCGCCCAAGAAAGAAAAAAACAAGAAAGAAAGGAAACCCGCCGATGTACATATTTTTTTTTTGATTTGATGCAAAAAACAAAACGAAGAAAAAAGCACTAAAGATATAATATTTGCAAAGAGATAAAAACACTTTAAACGAAATTCCATTCATTACTCACGCACGCCGCGCAAGTATTAAATTAGTAATAGGAGAAAATTTATACCCATACACACACACACACATTATATACGCTAGCTACTTTCAACATTTCACACACAAAAATTATGATTAATTCAATCGCACATCCCCGATCCCCACAACCGTCGCCAGATCCAGACATCGACGATGGCAGTTCGAAGCGCCAGGCAACGAGGGTCTTCAAGAAGAGTTCATCGAATGGCAAAATCACCGTTTATCTGGGAAAACGCGATTTTGTTGACCATGTGACACATGTGGATCCCATCGACGGAGTGGTGCTGATTGAACCGGATTATGTGAAGAATCGTAAAGTCTTTGGACAGGTGCTGGCGGCCTTTAGATATGGTCGTGAGGATTTAGACGTGCTGGGCTTGACATTTCGCAAGGATCTCTTCCTAGCCAGCGAACAGATTTTTCCAATTATCGAGTCTGAGAGGCCACTGACACGGTTACAGGAACGCCTGATAAAAAAATTGGGTCCGAATGCATATCCGTTTTACTTCGAAGTTCCGCCATACTGCCCGGCATCGGTGTCTCTGCAACCGGCACCGGGTGACACAGGTAAACCTTGTGGCGTTGATTATGAATTGAGAGCGTTTGTGGGCGAGACTGTCGATGATAAACCGCACAAGAGGAACTCTGTTCGTCTGGCAATTCGAAAGATCATGTATGCTCCGTCAAAACTGGGCGAACAGCCATCGATTGAGGTAAGCAAGGAGTTTATGTTGAAACCAAACAAGATACATTTGGAGGCGAGCTTGGACAAGGAGGTGTACCACCATGGCGAGGCAATTTCCGTTAACGTTCATATCGCCAACAATTCCAGCCGCACTGTGAAGAAGATTAAAGTACTTGTCCGCCAATTCGCAGACATTTGTCTATTCTCGACGGCACAATACAAGTGTGTGGTGGCGGAAACCGATACAGAGGATGGATGTCAAGTGCTGCCAGGATTCACACTGTCAAAGGTATTCGAATTGACACCGCTATTGGCGAACAACAAAAATAAATGGGGTCTGGCATTGGATGGTCAACTAAAGCACGAGGACACAAACCTTGCATCGAGCACACTCATCGCAGATCCAACACAACGCGAAAGCCTCGGCATCATTGTACACTACAAGGTGAAGGTGAAACTATTCATCACCGGTCCGATTCTGGGCGTTGACCTTGTGGCCGAACTGCCGTTCATCCTTATGCATCCAAAACCGGAGGACGACTCAGATCCAATTTTGCCCGAAAGATCGCCCAGACGGAGTCTACTGGCGGGAGGTGGAGGAGCAGTGAACGCCGAGAACGCCGCTGAGGTACCAACAACAAATCTCATTCAACTAGACGAGGACGACAGCGGGCAGGATGATGACATTATTTTCGAGGATTTTGCCCGTCTTAGATTGAAAGGGGCCGAGACGGAAGCCTAGTTTGGACTTGAGTGACCACCATACGACTAAAAAACAGCGGAACACAAGGAAAGAAAGAAGAAAGCACCAGGAAAGGCATTTACATCTTTGCGTTCGGGTTCTGCAGAATCATGCATTTGTAGCGGTATATATAAACATATGTATTTTATCTATAATTTATACAACAAACTCCCGTATTTTATGTTTTTGTTCTTATTATTTTTTTAACATATTCTTATATTATTATTGTCGGCTTAATGTAATAGAACTTTAGTAATTTACTGTGTTTTGAGGATAATTAACTAATAAATGTCTGTCTCCATTGATATTGTGGATGAACTTCGAGAACGACTCAAACGACACGATGCAATGACGACGATGACGAAGAAAACAAAGATTTTTTTTTATATCGCATTCAAAAGAAAATATCCTGTGAAACTCCTTCTCCCTTCTGTGCACCATTTGTTATTCCAAAAATAAAATTTGTATATTTTATATTTTTTAGTATCCGAAATAAACACACAACACTAATGTACCAATGCGAATAGTTTTATTTGAACCATGGTAATTGCAAGGCGTGGGTGAGTGAGAGTATGAATCATCTCCATTAATTACTTTCAGAAGAAGTTCTTTGCTGTATAATGGGTCATAACTTTGTCTAGTTTGGAACCATTTCTTAGAAGCAACGTGATATCAAACATTGTTTACGACTGGCCAGCGTTGAAATAAATATTCATGATCTGATTAAGTGAGGAAAGAACGTGAGAACTTTTAAACATCTCATCTAACAGACGATATATTTAATTACAAACGATTGGTTTGTGTGGAATACTTTTGAAAGAATACTGTGTGCTGTGCATCGAAAAGTAACTATACTAAATCCATGAAAGCATATTTCAGTGTTTATTTTATTTTTAAATAAACTTTTTTCCAGGTTTTTTTCATTATTATTTATGTTCATCTTTTTCAATGGAAACTTTACTATGAATCTTTATTTCAAGTTACTTTAAACAAGGATTGATTTCATATTTGTCACAATTCATCGTTAAAAGGTCTATCAATTAAACATTACCAGTAAAAAACTTAAAACTTGAGCTGGGAGCTCGCCTTACTAGATCCAGTTTCAATTAATTTTCGCGCCAGTGACTGTTTCGAGGCAAAGGAGATTTGAATTTTGTTTATTTTGTTATACAGCACTCAGCCTTCTACTTTTCTCTATCCTCTTTTTATTATCGGTGTTGTAAATTATATGTACTCGCACAAAGTTGTCATTTCCTTCCTCTACAGAATAACGCAATCGATCTATATTAGTAAAGCTATGGTTATGAATGAAATGGATAGCCCAAAGTTTGACTTCAGCTGCAGTCCGCGAAGGAGAAATGAAATCTAAGATTAAAAAAAGCTCCTTACATAGAATTGTAATATAAAAATATTAACTGTAAAAAGAAAAATTAGTTCTTCGTTTATATTTCTTACAATCCTAGCTATGTTTATTATATTCCCAGTGCAGCTCCTGAGAAATAGCGGTGAACCCTTTTATCTTTCTTCTGTGGATGTCTTCGTGAAACACGAATCCTTTCCGATCACAGCGTTTGCTCTCAATGTTTTGGCATGCTTCCTCATTAAATTTTGAATAGCTCAAACCAGATCACGCATGAAGAGAATAACCCACAGACGACAAGAATACTAATAATGAATTGTCCAGCGCTACGTTTAACGTTAACTCTCATATTTAACTTGAATCTTCTTTTAAAATTGTGAAAAAAATACCGTCGTTTTTATGCTGAATGACTTTTGTGCTTATTTTGTGGTCGCAGTAGGAATATTGAAACTGCATGTCAAATTCTTGGTTCAACTCTAGCTTTGAGTCGCATGAAAATTCATGATGGCAGATCGTTTCTCGATAGTGAGATTTGAGAACTCTTCAATATATTAACACTTCGAGTTCGATTTTTGTTACCTTAATTTATTGAGCATAGCAAGATCGAAAAATTAGTAAAAAAAACAATGTAATTCGTGTAATCTCCACGCAAGAATAGATTCAGTTGTCCAGGTTTTGGCCAGCAATGTAACAATTCATTCAAAACAATGATATGCTGCTATAAGAAAAATAATTTTCAAAAATGTTTAAATTCTCTCATCTCTAGAATCAGCAGTCAGACAGCGCTAGTATCGCTTAAAAGATCAAAAACATATGCTCTCAGTTTATGACCAGTTGTAGTAATTTAGTATGAAATATCGAAAGAAACATGAAAAAAATTGTCTTTTACTGAAGCTTTTTAAACATGTAATGACTTAAACAATTCGAGTATTATCTCAGATAGTAAGCCCGTTTAAAATTTTGCTAAATCACGCGAGATTTTCGAATTTTTTGCTACAAAACACAAACTGAAAAGTGCCCACAACCGGCACGTGTGTGTACCTGTCATTCTTCCGACACTGCCAAACTGTTGGGTAACACATCGGCTGTAGTCGGTACGATGTTTAAGAAATTGATATTTGCTGTAGTTTTATAAATTAAACACTTTTTAAGATGTGTCTTAAAAGATCTATATTTACAAAAGGAATCACCATCATCGGTCAAGTGTGTGGACGCAGAGGATTCCTTTCGGTAGCCGCGAACAAATTTGGTCTTCAGAATTTCACTAAAGTTCAATCGGTTTCGCCGCTTTTGTCACAATTTCGTGGTTTACATCAGAATGCTGTTGTTCCGGGTCTTCAGCCGAAGAAGCGTATTGCTCGCAAGAAGCGAAATGAAGAGGAGGATTTAGCTGCGCAGGGATTTTTCAATGTGTCTGCGTTTTCAACCGCCGAGGAGTACGATTTGGAGTCACTGTTAGAAGGTCTGGAGAAGCAGGACTTGTACACAGCTAAAAAATTCTTTTCAACAGACAATTTGGGGGCCGAACAGGATGTTTTATATGTGACCGCGAAATACATGGTCAATGGAGAAGCAAGAGATATATTCTTCTTCCGTGAGGGATCAGTCGTTCTGTGGAATTTCAACGAGCTTGAGACGAATAATGTGCTTTCATTCATAAGAAATTACGAACGGGATGGGTATTTGAGAGCGCTCGTCCGAGGTGAGAGTGAAATCATGCCTTATTCTTACGTGCCGGAGCCCGTTTATGAGGAGCCAATAAAAAATGAAAATCAAGCTTTATTCAAGAATGGCAAATTTTTCCTCTCAAAGGGTGAACAGAATTTCCTTCAAAAATACACGTTTTCAAATGCTATGGCCACATCGATCAAATTGGGCATATGGGAGGCTACACTAGAGAGATACATCGATGGAATGGAGTACCTTACTGAGGATTTGAAGAAAGGTCGGAGAATAAAAATCTCCCGAGCGGAGGCCTTAAGAAAAACTGGAGAGTTGTTTGCGCTGCGTCACATGATTAACCTAAGTTCGGATTTACTCGACACTCCGGATTTCTATTGGGATCGTGAAGATCTTGAGACACTTTATATACAAGTTTGTTCCTATTTTAGCATAACTCGCAGGACAAAAGTAATGAACGAGAAGATCAACCATTGTGTAGAGTTAGCAGAGCTGATTTCGCACAACTTGAACGACGCCCATCACATTCGCCTGGAGTGGATGATCATCATTCTAATTATGGTGGAAGTTGGTTTTGAAATCCTTCACCACATGGAGAGGTACTATCATACCAATGAAGAGGACGTATTGCAGGTTTTTCCCTTGGAGCATTAAGCATTTAAACTGTAAAATAGTTGTTTTATTACGCTCATAGTTCTAAGATACCCAAAAGCAAATACATTTTATATCCACCTCTCTGTGGCTCGTTAAATTTAATTTGAAATTTCAGATCTGAAACAATGTGAAGTCATGGCCATTATGCGCGGCGCTCTTATTTCACGATGATTAGCAACTCGTCATAATAGCGACGTGAATGAATACCAAATTTATAGCAATGCGGCAACGAGTTTTGATCACGATTCAACGTCATTTCTTTTATTACCTGTTGTCACGAAAGATCGGAAAATCGGCTCTTTCAGCTGACGCAATGTTGTAAAAAATGTCTGATTATAAGGATAATTAGATTAATGGTCATTAACGGCAAAACAGTTTCGATAAACGTAACACGCTTTAAAAATAGGATCAGAGCCATTTGAAGTTAATGCTCAGATTAACTTGGGGTTAAATAAGGTAACGATAAGAAGCATAGTAAAAATGGAACTAAATAATACTGCGTTTTAACAAGGCAGCTGTACTCTGAAAGATGCGAAAAATATTGTTCAATTTTACCTCGCGCGGAGTCTTGGAAATAAACTTCGTACTCTGATGTTTAAAGATGAGTCTTCACTTCAAAATGTAGGACTAGCTAAGTGAGGCATAATTTAATTTTCTTATAATTTTAGGCACTGACATATTTTCATTCATTTGCGGAGGAACTTAATTAAGAATTTCCAGGAGGGACTATAGTTTCCTTCGGCGTAACAAGAATTTTAAACACTTAACATAGTTTGGTTGACTGCGTCACTATTATAGAGCTGTTCTTCATTCTCATAAGGAGGAAAAATATGAGTAGTAGAAGAAAACTTTTCAATACTTTACATAATTCATATGTGCATATTCTCATCCTCTTTCAAATACTTAATTTAATCCCGTAAACGTATTCTATTTGTAAGCCATAATCACGATGTAGGGTTCGCTCCGTAAATTGATTTATATTAATTTTTTCCTTGTTCATGCTTTACTTTGGCGTACATTATCGCATCAGCAGCTTATAACAGAATCTTTCAATACTTTAATTTTGTAGGCGAATGTAAAGAATAAATAAAAGTGTACCTAAAATCGATCAATGCGGTACTACATATTTGACGTCAATGAAATTGGATACGCTATTATTTATCTTAGTCCGTTGTATCCTATTTGTCAAAAATGATCTAAACCGTTTCACATCTTTATCCCGAATCCTGTTCTTATAAATTTGAAATTGCTATTGCTATTAATTAATTGTTGTTACCGCCACCTTACCATACGTTAACAATATTTGATACTTCGACAAAATGTTATTGGATGTTATTGCTTTCCACCAACTGTTATTTAACCACCGTTTCGATAATTTTCTCAATCGTTCGAAATTCTTCAATTTTGCTCATATTTGCAACTTTTCTCGCCGGCGTAACAATCGAATCCTTCCATGAATTTGGGAACACCCCTATAGTAAACACTGTCTGTGAAAAAGATCGTAGAAGTGTATTATAATTTTGGGGCTTACTTTTTTAAAGACTGTTTGTTATTTAAATATCGTATCGATAAATCTCTCATCTATGTTATTCACGTTTTCGACATCTTCAATAGAACTAACGATTTGTTCTACACTATTAACAAATAAATATTATACATTCTCATGCATAAATTCAAATCTTAACGTACAGTATTATCAAGTATGGAAACTTCAAATACGCACGGCCATCTTTATATGTTTTTTTCCGGAGCCGATTTTGAACCACGAAAATAAAGAGTGCAGTTAAAATTTTAAAAAAGTGGTAAAATCTTTTTGGATCTGAGGTAGAATTATAATATTTTGTTGATCCAATAACGATTTTTTTTATATAATATATTATTATTTTTATATTTTTCAGGGACAGAATTTCTTTTGTGGTATTCCTAAGAATCGTATTATTTTTTTTTGCATTTTCATCATTCGTGGAGACTGTCAGACTTTGCATATTTGAAACTAAATTATCAATTATGTTGCAGTAATTTACCTCCACTATGTTATTTACCTCATAAGAAGGCCTTTCTAGAAGTTTTAGTTATATCTTGATGTCGTCATTAATGTTCCTGTGAACACTGCTTCGTTTGATTCGTAAACGTCGGCTATTCTTCTTTCCATTCTCTCGATGGATTTGAGCTTTTCGAATAATTTTGGGGACTTTGTGCTGTTCGTAAAGTGCGCTCTCTTCGCTCAAAGGATTAAGTTCCTGAAGAAGAATTATCAGATAAGTGATTTGCTAATTGTCTTGCACTTGGCACAATTAAACTCGACTGACTGTGTACACTAGCTCCTTCCCTTTGTTTAATGTCATTAATCATCTAAACAAAGCCCACATAACAATAAGCTCTCAAAAGGTTGTTCTTAGTTAAATATCTCAGTATCTTATTTATTCCACACCATAGGAAAAATAACGGTCAACTACTGATGGCTTAAAATCATTCGCAAGATGCTCTCGAGAACTTATAGAATCCCATGGAAACCCACATTTGCACGTCCTAACAACTAACTGCTTTCTATTATTTCTTTTTTTAAGAGTTTTAAATGTGGCAACTTCCTACTTAAAACTTCATGCAGATGTCGCTTTGTTCGCTAAAAGCGAGCATATGTTTATCTGTCATTGTCATTATTTTCATTGCAAAACCCTGGAAAGGAAAACTTCTTAAATAGTTTTATTTAATTTGAATTAAATAAAAAAATGCGTTTGTCCATAATTAATTTCTTTAAAGCAACCGTTCCTGGACATATTTTCCGTGGAAAGCGGCGGTTAGTAAAGCCAGTCAGTAGAAAGGCGATGGAAACGTTGGTTCGTGAGTACGACCGCCAAGAAGCTATCATGCTGCTCTTACGAAATCCCTATCTCACTTCGGTAAAACGAAACTTAATTTTTTAAACAAACTTTATTCTATGCTTATGGTTTTTCTTTAGGAAGAATCATCCGGACACGCTAAAGGATTCGGCAAACGTGAAGCGATGGTGAAACAGTGGCAGGATGCTCAGGCCATGAGCAAAATGAAACCCCATATTACGTTGGAGGATCGTCTAAACCATTTGAAAGTTAAGGAAGCTTGGGATTAGAATTTTTGATAAATAAAATTACTGCAATGAAAAAAAGTAAAAAATAATGCTGTTATTATGAATAGCGATTGTTGGAATTGATTTTAACGTGCGAAAACTAATGTGGATTTTCATTTAACACAAACATTAAGGGAATGCGTTCGCATAGGGTAAGTGCACACGGTCTACTGCTCTGGTCTACAACCTCTTACATGTTCCTATTGAAGCCATCCTGCATTCAAATTCTTAACTGACCTCTGTGATTTTATAAAATTCTGTTTAGTCTGTTTCCCACCACGTAGCGACTTATTTGGAGGAGCTGGTGAAATAGGTGTTTGAGTGACTTGTGGGGACGATGTTATGTATGGAAAACATCAAACGTGTTGCACAATGAATGAGTATTTCGCTGCATGTTTGATTTTACAAATTTGCTCTATTTAAGTATGGTTGTGATACCTTGAAATGGAGTCTTCGCTTAATGCCTGAGGTATTTCCTTACATCTGATCTCTAAAAAAATATAATCGTACAGAACATACTTATATACCAGCAAAATACCAATGAGTTTTAAGGTTGACTTCTAGATCGCGAAAAAGTTAAGAGGCTCAACTGTGCGGCTTATGCACACGCGGTGTGCTTGAAAAAAATACCACAGAGCTTTTCCATGCTTGCAACTGATTTCCGCAAGGCGAAGCAAGTGCTGCTACAGTACTAAGAATATAAATATCAGAATTTCTTTTGTTAAAGAATCCAGTAATACGTTTACTTCGTCTTCTGATGCCTAGGTGTGCCCATATGTATTTGAAAAGTTTTTCAGAGGGCAATGTGTTGTTAAAACATTTAATCAAATAAATGTTCAATGCGCATGGAAAATAACGTGCTTTTTTTGGCGTAAATCAAGTGCCGAACAAGCTCAGCATGCAATGAATAGTTTTTAAAATTTGATTACACTGGATAGTTAAGTAAAGACTGGGCGTATAAATTTCAATTACTACAGAAACGAAGCACATTTCGAGTTCGTCGGCAGTGCTAATATCGGGATTTGTGGAAAAACTTATATGCGAATTGGATCAGTGAGGCATTCAGATCAAGACGATGATATATCATACGCAGTTCGTACACGTATGTAAAGTTTGCGAGAAATGTCCTCGTCCTATTAATGTCCAAAAGTGATGTGAGTAAAACAGCAAACCGACCAAATCATTGATGCTTAGAGGCAGCATTTGAAAGTTGTTGTATTTGCGGTTCATAAGTTGCCTGTGCCACTATTTCTCAGATCTAAATTAAATTTGATTATACTAGTCTCAATGGGAAAACAATGTCAATAAGAATTTTTATATATTTATTAACATTTAAGCAAACCTTTAGATATAAAGTTTGTATTTACAGTAAAAAATATCACGAAATACATATACATTTGATGAAAGATGTCCCTCATGCTCAAGAAAATATCTCGCACTTTGAGGCAAACCGAACTCAGCAGACCTTCTGTTCTGATCGCATTAAACTCTTTGTCCATCCAAATGGATCCTCGGCTTCGAGATCATTTTTGTGCAAACGCTTGCCCAATGAAACATATTCAGAATATTGTGCCACAACAGGATCACGTCCGCAAGAAGCTGTAGCAATTACATTATCATCTTTGTCTAAGTAAAACGCTACAAACTTCAATTCCTTTAGGTCGCCGACTATTTTGATTCCGCTTGGCTTACCATAGCCTGAATATCTAAAGCCCTTACCAAACAACTGAGTCCAGAAGAACGGCACTGCTCGAAGTTCTTCTGGCTTCCCAGCCATATTGATGGCAGCAATGCGACCATGATACTGAGCCAACTGATAATGACCAATGGTCGCTCTTTCGTTTCCGATAGTGACGACTGGGGCATTGGCAATATCTCCGCCAGCATACACGTCCTGAACGTTTGTCATTAAATGTACATCAGTGTCGATAGAACCATTTGAGTTCATCGTTACTCCAGAATCCTTCATAAAGCTTGTTGAAAAGCGAGTTCCGGTACCCATGATGCAAAGATCACATGGCAGATTTGAACCATCGACAAGCTCAACTGCGGATACTTTTCCTCCGGATCCAATGATTGTCTTGATGCCACTGTTCATCCTCATTTTTACGCCGTTCTCTTCGAAGAGCTCAAGAACCCTTTGACCAATTTCGGTTCCGAAACTCAATTTAAGTGGAACATCTTCACGCCCAATTAATGTCACCTGCAAAAGACATATTTTTTTATCTAACTTTTGAAACAAGTTCGTTAACACTTACACTCTTGACTTTGTTCACCAAAGCTGCAGCTGCCTCTAAGGCAATGAAACTCGAACCCAAGCAGACCACATTTATGTTTTCGTTGATCAGACCATTAATGACATTTGCGTCTGATAGGTTCCTTACTGTTAAAACGTTCTGCAAATCAGCGCCTGGAATTGGAACCTTAATCGCTTGCGAACCGCTTGCAATATAAATCTTGTCAAATTTAATTGAGTAGCCATTAGAGCAGGAGATAGTTTTCGCCACAGCATCTAGCTTTGTTGCTTCCACACCTAATAAAAGCTCAATAGAGTACTCCTCGTAGAAGTCCAAATTTCGGAACTGCAACGATTCTATTGTGGAATCAAGTACTTTGCTAACTTTTATGCGATCATAGGGCTGAACAGGCTCCTTGCAAATCATTACAATTCGTCCTGTATATCCTTCCTGTCGTAGTGTTTCAGCACAGACACCCGCTGACGGTCCGCCCCCAATGATAACAAACGTACGTTCGTCTGATTTGCAACGTTTGACCATTTGCTTAAGCCTCTTGTCCTTGTCCAGTTGAGACTTCTTGGCCCTCAATTTGACTTTTCCGTCCTCCGTTACATTGACCTTATAGCACGGAACTGAATCTAATCCGGGAAAATCTTCAATGTCTCCAGTTTCAGTGTTATAACAGGCGCCATGCCATGGACAGCGTACACGATCGTCTCCGAGTGCTCCAGTATGTAAAAGTGCTCCATAATGAGTGCATTTGTTTCCGATAGCTGTCAGTTTGCCATTCTGCTTGATAAGAAGTACTTTTAAGTCCTCATTAAATGCCACCTGCTTCATTTCATTGTCCTGGATGTCTGTCTCATTGCAGACTATGCTCTCGACAAAGTCTTCCATAATGTCAGCCTCCGGTCTGAATTTATAAGAACCCGTATCACCTGAAATTTAAGACAGTCTTGGTCGTAAGTAAATTGACATGTTTGTTTTTTTCAAAATGTTATAAAGTCTGGAAGTTTGTGGGCAGGTTGACTGTTTTTCGAACAAACTTCTGGATAGTAGTGCAAATAAAAAGACAAGATACTCAAAAGAATATTGACACCTGTTTAAAAACGGACATAATATCGCTCTGCTATTAAAATCCTTAAAGTCAAGGTCTTAACGGGCGGAATCAATAGAAGCAGGGATACTTAAACTTTTATCTGACTCAAATGCTTTAAGGTATGATCTATTTGGGCCTGCAAAGATTCATACTGTTGCTACAGGGCTTTTTCACCGTTTAGTCAGCGCTTACTCAATTAATATGGTGATAAAGCTAATAAAGATTCTTTGGTCAACAGCGATATTTTTTCCTGAAAGTTTCCTTTATAGCACTAAGAACTCAAACAAGAATATGCTCTGCTGTTTTAAATGCATTTGTTGAAAAACCCTAAGTCTAGCTAGAGAAAAAAAATGCACACAAGTGTAAGAAACCACCTAATTGAATACAAGACTTACTTGGAAGTCTGACTTTTTGAAGAATCAAGAAGAAGATTCCTCACTGAATCAAAAGATTTTGTAACCCTGCAGAACATTGGTCAAGCAGAATGGATTCTCGATGTTTTTCTTGAAATTTCGGACATTTTATCCACAGTTTATCAAAAATAGGATTGAGGGCAACGCACATGAAACAACGGCTTTATGAAACATTTTGGGATGCCAGACTTTAAATGATCTTCTGTTAATTTAACACGATAGTTAAATCAATGATAACTTAAACGGCTGCAAAAAATACAATATTCGGAAGCTGTATTGCCTATATTTTGAAGCTATCACAAACGAATCATATAACACCTTCTCAACACCTTTCCACTATAAAATGAATCGAGCCTAAATACTCTCTGGCTTCCAAATATATCTAATGTCAAAGCAGTCAATCTATTCTTGCAATTCAGCAGGAATTTCCGGATTCGTTTTAGGAGGAGCTAAGCTTGAAGGAAAAATAGCTTCAGAATACCATCAGGACCTTAAATGGCTTGATGAAAATTACATAACGGCGGTACTGGTGCGCGAGTCCTTAGACCTAATTTTCCAAAGGCCATAGAGCTCTTTACCCATTTTTCACACACAATATTCCAAGCAGCTTCTTTATTTATGTGCTCGTGAATTCCTGCGAAGACGGTTGAATGGAAGCAGCATCTACATCCTCTTCCACAACCAAGCTGATTTAACGACCAACCCGTATTAAGTTAATGAAAGCACTTTGCTTGATTGCGTGTGCCAAATCTGCAGGGTAAATTTTGGTGGGATTCCACGTCATGACGGATTTTCAATAAAAAAATAAATAAATAAATAAACACTTGTTTTATTCGGAACCGATGAGTATTCTACTCTGAACTGTGAGAAAATGAGGAGACGAGTGCACCAATTGATAAACTGGAGGCATGCAAAAAACTTCATCAACCCTGATCAAAGTTTGAGTTCAACTTCTCAAAAAAGAAGAACACTTTTCCTCCGAATGCCCCGGTGCTACAAAACGAAGAAAGGACCATATAGACAAGAAATAGTCGCAAGGCTTACCAAAAGCCTAAACGTAAACGGAGGATAGTTAAGAGGCCGCATCTTTGTGAATGTTGATGACAAAAACATGGACGGTCATACGGACAATGAAGTAAGGGAGCCGAGAAACGTTTAGAGTCCAGTTCACAGAACAAAATAGTTCGACAAACTTTGAGTGGAATGATCGCTGTGTAATGTGAATTGCCTCGGGCTAATGACCATAGACTAATGACCACTAACTTAGGAATTCCAAATGCTAGCTGCAATTTGATTTCATAACCAGAATGTTTCTGGAAAATTCTATATAACACAACATGCACGAATGTTGGTGGGCAGAAGTATTTTGTCGGCCCTAGCAAAAGCAACATACCCATCAAGAAATATGCGAATACCGCTTGTGAGTAAACGTTTACGTACAATTCAGTTAAAACTTGAAACTTTTATTTATTCAGCCTTTCATACTTGTTCTTCTTACTGTTGGCGTTTCGACCGCCGAAAGACGCCAGCAACGTGAGCAAATAGTTCAAGGATCAGCCTCAGATGCAGATGACTCAAAAAATACAGATGAATTACTGGCCACTTTGCATGAACTCCACAGCAGTCTCGTCGACGAGATCGCTGCGCTAGAGAATATGATGCTAACTACCTTGCCTGCGAAGGAGAAAACCGAAACGATGCATCTGGTGCAACATTACACAGCACAAAAGAAAAACATTGAACGTGAAATTTCTCTTATCCAATCAATTGAAGGAGCTCCAAAGTCAGCAACAGCACCACGTCACATATTGCAGAATCTTCAATCGGAAAAGAGTGTCCCGGCAATTTTGAACATCTTCAAAAAAACGAAAGGATCAAGCAGTGAGAATTCCAATGACAATACTGGATATTCCATCCAACAATATCCACCGTACTATCCGCCGGGCTATGGACAAACGTATCCAAGTCCCTACTATAGACCACCGCACAGACCAGATCATCATTATCCAAATGATTTGATTGAGGACACATTTGCTGGTTACCCTCCGCCACATAACAATAATCATAATCATCGTCCTCATAGTCCTCAAACCTTCCTCAATCGTGACTTACCACCCCAAAAACAACAAGTTGAACAATCAAGTCTTATAATCCCCGCAGAGCCAACAGCACCACCGCAAATCATGCTGCCAACTCAAGATCAAACAACACGATTATCATCAGGCTCTCCAGAATTTCAACCACAACTTCCTCCAGAGTACAGACCTCAAGCACAACCAGATCAACAGTCATACCAGTATGAGACGACTACTCAAAGAAGCCAACAACAGAGCCAATTTGGTCAGAAACAAGGTGTTTTCATTTACTACCCCAACGGCGTCATCACCGAGGTTGACGATGAGGAACGTCCTTCCATTGCCGATCGCTTTGGTCAGGCAATCGATCGTTTCGGACAGGCCATATCGAATCTAGCAAACAGGCAGCCTCTGCGAAGCACCATGCGTGGACGGGGAAATAGTAGAACTGTTCCCAAAACGACGACGACGACCACCACCGAAAGAATATCGAAAGCAGATGACAACCGACCGAGATCATCGAAATCCGAACGTGGGAAATCTCAGAGGCTGGAGGGCATGAGACAGAAGCTGCGTTGGGTTGCTGTTTAATGTTAAGTTAAATTGGTGTGGGGATAAATTATGAATAAAAACCTAAGTTAGCTTACATGAGTCCATTTGATTTGATAAGAGAAAAGATGTTGATCCCTTATTATTATGCTAACCAATCGTTCACATCACGCTAAGTAAAGCAGATGTTGAGGTCAATTTATGGTAAAGTTTAACGAGCAAGGACCTCTTATCTTTCCGCAAGTCTTTGCCAAGCGAAGGAGACTGGCGAGATAATAATCAATCAGATTCTCCGATAGTATTAAGCGAAAGCAAAGGCAATTAACAAATGAAACACAAAGTCGTTTCGTAATTATTTGCAACTCTCACGCAGGGACTTCGAGGCTGGTATAAGACCTGATTTTTTCCAAGTACGAGTTCGTCGGCTTAGTCGAACCGTATTCTTAGTTCAGTGTGCTTTAAGTTTGTCCACCAATGTCTAACCAAATATCTCTATCGGCACAATAGATAGACCCTAATGATAGACCCTAATTATATTCTAAATAAGTCAAAGGATAGCAGCCGACCAGCCGATTGATAGAAGGTTTGCCTTATGGAATCAAAAACAAAAAAACGAGCGCAAAACCCTTTGTTGAACATTCAGGCTTTACTGATTTGATTTTTCATCACATTTACGACTTCATTTCATCAACTTTTGTACGTCAATTTTTAAAATGGGCTTTAAGTGTTCCAATTCACGGCGGAGCATTTATTTAAAAATTATCTTTCAGATGGTCTCACGGTATTCGAAGTTTCTGCTTACTTAAAAAAGAAATGAAGCTGAAAATGAGCCTTCTCGTTCTTAGCGATTTTTCGGATAGGGGCTTTAGGAATGTGTATTGGCAAAAGTTTCGACAGGCTTAAGTTCTTGAGTAAACTGAGGCTATGGAAAAATTCCCCAGTGGAATTCGATAGACTGTTCTCTTGGCTCTGTGGCAAGTAATTTTTGAAAAGACTGAAGAGCTGGAGTCTGTGATTGATTTAAAGAAGCTTGATTATTTTCTATATAAACAGAGAATCGATATATCGTTTCAATTTAACGGAATTGCAATTGGTATTGTTACTAATATTTTTCTCAGCGGCAACACCGTTTTCAAGGGCTTTGATTGTTCAAAAGTTGTTCTTTTAACTTGCCAATCACACAAACACAAACAATTTGTCTACTGAAGTATTAACAAAAAGTAAAAGTTCATGCAATAATGCTCGTGTATCAAATCGCAAAGCTGGAACAGGCACATAACACAATTGTATAGTTATTCGGTTGTCATTTCATGAGTTGGCCAAGATAAATGCGCGTATTAATAGTTCACTCAATGAAACACACATAAAAATATATTCCAAAAACAATGCCAATCTAGGCAACACAATCGCAGTAAATTCCGAAATCACGTAACACTCATTATTCTTAGTCATTGTTGCGATTATTACGTAAGGAAATACTTGGCTGCCGTTCACTATCATAGAAATTTAGCCGCAAGGTGAGGCCATTAATGTCTGTGGTCTACTGTTCCTACATTGCGTGCACATAACCCACTTTCCAACCTACAACCTGTCTGGCCGTAGTATATTGTTTCGCTTGATTTATCTCTGTTTTGCTTGACTTTTTCTTTTACAACTTGAAACCTATAAAATAACAATTTGTCGCCAAAAACTTAAGAAATACGAAATATTTTGGGTGTTTAAATTCGTGAAATGCCTGACCGAACAATAGCATCGTATAGACTTAATTTATCATCGTCCCCAGTCGCATTCAATTTGGAACGTGACCATGAAGCATTCCAATTCAACAGCTCGAGAACGTGTTCTAAATAAAAAAAAAAGATCCCAGAAAATTGAGTTTTTTCGCGATTACATCAGAGTCTGTTTTCAGACGTTCTCTCAATTCCTTGGGAAGATGGGAAGATATAGTTTGAGATACACACCCTCCTTAACCGACGAAAGCAACACCGGTTGCATAAATCTCAAACTGGATTCGTACTTAAGGCGGCACCGTGAGACCACTAAACCGTGTCGAATGCGATTCCAAATCAACTGAGATATGAAAATGGGAAATCACCCCAGAGACATTAGCTCAGCGAAGAGCTTTTCACTTTCCCCCTTTTGAATCTTTTTTATTGATTGAATTTCCCCGTGGTTACCGAGGTCGATTGTGGGGTTGAACAAGTGGGGCACATGATATGAAACTGTGCGTGCTGGATGGACTTTACGAGTGAGGAGACCTCCGACTCCGGTGAAATCGGATGGCTTCAGCTAAAGGTCCCAATTAAAGGTTTCGTTTCAATTGAATTGCGTGTAATGAGAAGTTTGGCAGCTGGCTGTTTTATATTTAGACATAATTGTGACCTTTTCAAGTTTTTAAGTCGACTATGGAATTAAAATGAGAGAAAATGGAATATTAATGCTGAGTGAACCTCATGCTATGTTGTCATTATTCTTATTCTTAAATGATCTAAACATGCAATCCTTTTGAATTTCTTATATTGGGTGGGGATAGTAAACAAAATCCATCGACTGCTTTAGTTTTTTTTTTTTATTTCCTCGGGCAATATATGTGAGGCGATTACTATTGCCAAACAAATTGAAACTGTTACTAAAATCTGTTACTCAAATACAAACTCTAAGCTACACATCATTTTTGGTAGCGAGGGTCTAGTTTAAGCACAAATGGCGTGGGTCGGAAATACAGTTTAATGCCGACTTAAAACTGACTTCATCATGGCAGTTCTGCTCTTGGGAGGGTTATCAATCGCTTGCAATAGATAAGCCGTGAACCAAAAAACGTTCTTATCCGAATTGATCATAGGACTTTCCACGCAGAAATCCGACGGACTAGTTCTATTTTGAAGAAATAATTTATTTTAAGTCGATATGCGATCCTCTTCAGGCACAAGTTGGGCTTCATATATGGGATATGGGAACTGTTGAGCTGATCCACTATGTAGAAAAGTATACAAAATGTCCTTGCCAACCGCAGAGGCCAATAATGCGTGATAACAACATCGTATAACAAGAACCCAGAGGTAGAGCAAAAATCTGGACAAACAAAACTGGTAAAAAGATTCTGCAATGGACGCCTTGCAGTCAGCCAGCTAAGGAACATCAAAGAGTCTTAAAATTGTAAGCTTGCCAGAAGTCTTTGCAGTAGTCAAAAGCTTAGCTGCAGTTTGTTAAACCATCCTCCACTTTGAAAGCAGTCGGCATAGCTCCGAAAAAAATGAAGAACCAGGTTCATGCGAATAGTTATTTTAACTTTCTTAACGTGGTTATTTAGGGTATCTGATTCGAACAATGATTGAGCACACAAAATTAACCGAATTTCGGCAATGAAATAGACTTTCATGCATCTTAATTTGTGATAAAAAAAAATTATTGGAATGCTTAAGAATATCAGTCGAGTTATTTTTCAGTTTTCAATTTTACGTACAATTTTAATGTTCTGTCCACTTTCGCACAATTAATATATAAGGATTACACTTGCGTTTGCGTTTGATTTTTAGGAAAATAAAAGACCTCTCTTAGCTTAAATAAGACGTATCACAAAATTTCACCTGCTGATGATAAGAGACGAACTAGAAGCTATAAGGTAGCAAATGACAACTGCAGAGTTAAAAGAACACGACTATCAGCTAAGCCAAAGTTTTCATTAGAGAAAATGAGAAACTTGCTAATTTAAGCTTTACTGTGTGCTTTAAATTAAAAATTTCACAACTTGAAAAAAAGTTAACTCATGAATTCCAGTTATTTTCATTAGAGTTAAGGTTCGATCATATGAAGAATAAAACTAAAAGTTCAGCAAGTTCATTTCTATGATATTTCCAAAGGTCTCGGCATACAGCCTCGTGGAGGTTCAAGGACCGATAAAGTCCCCACTTTACAAACTGACAAAAAAAAAAGTGCTATGATGACGAGTACATGATGAACAAGAAGACAATAAACGCAGCGCATAAGAAGACGCTGCAGCACGATAGACGAGAAGGAGAGAAGAAGAGAAACAAATCCGATCAATGATATTGAAGAGTCAGAAAGGAACAAAACAGAATCGGCAGCTAAAACATTGATTTGCATTATCGGAACAAATATTAACTCCAATAATGAAGTCTGGGTGGAGACGCAACGAAGACTAATCGCCGGCAATCGATGTTACTTTCCTTTACGCAAACAAAAAGAACCAAAACTCCTTACTTTAAGGACAAAAGTAGCTATCTCTTTTGCGGGGCCGAACGGAACTTCGACGCATAGTCAAACCAACTGGAAGCAGCAAGTCCTCCAAAGTTCGATGGCCTTTTCTAGTAAAGAACTTTTTAACGTGGTTTCCAAATATTTTCTATGTAATCTGTCTGCATACATAGTTGAAGACAGTTGATATTTACTGTCCCTTTATTTTTTTTCTGTCTTAGATTGAGCACGTTGCAAGGACACATGCTGATTTCTTTAAAAAAAATATATATGAGCCAAGATTCCTTCAATATCATGGATATACATTTTAGTCTTGCCTTTTTTTTATGTATGTATGCCAAGGAGCCAGAAGTGTACGGTGCTGAAAATCGAGAGTTATGCTAACTTATCATTTTATTTATAAAAATTCGAGCATTCGAACAGTTTCGGAACTTTAATTTTTTTTCATATTCAGCCTTTACACTGATAGTGTTACTTTAAATTTTATAGTTCGTTAAAACCTATGGATATTCCCAAGTTTGTATGAACAGTCATAGAGTTATAGAAGTCTTATCTTCTGAATCATTAAACATTTTCAAAGCCTGGGTAAACACATCCAAATGAATCAGAACTATTTGGATTCTGTACATTTTATCGCCAATTTAACAACAGCAGTTAAATAAATGTTAATGTAAACTGCTGGCGCAACAGATTTTTTGAGGGCCAATGCCTAGCTTCACAACAGCAGTTATAATGAAATAATTAGTTGAAAATTACTACGAGTACTTCCGTTGAAATTTGTATGAAAAGATTCACGTATGTGCCATAAAACATTACGCCTGAATAAGCTAATGAATATTCCTGGCTTATCAGGTGAACTTTCAAAAGTTAAGTTAACAGTATTCATCCAAAAACAAAAAAAAAATGTTACGTAAAACATTTAACTGCTTTTAATTTCATTATGTTGGGTTTGAAATGAGATGCAGCTTCCTTTATATTTAAACGACTTTAAACAAGTCAGTTTTCGCTATTTTAAAACTATTATTCGTTTTTTTTAAGTCTATACTAAAATAAAGTCTTGAAAAGCCTGATGGGGCTATATAACCACAAAACTAAGAAAGAACGCTTGTTGGATTTACAGGAGCTATATCATGCTTAATCATTAAAATTCATCACAGAAATCCAAAACGCTAAAAAAGACAAAACTTGCATGCTTCTCAGGACGATCCAACTAAACCACTTGGTGCATATTGTCATAGGAAGACTTGTCTACTTTAACTTTAAGCTAACCAAGATTCTTTATTTTAAGCCGAACAAAACAATCCGTTTGAATTATGTGCGCTTGTCTTCAGGGTTTAAAGCACGGTGAAGTTTATTGCACAATGCAGGAGAGTACCCCTATGACATTCTTGTACTTGGAAATACTTGTTGTTCCAGAAACATAGTGGAAGATATTTAAACATGCTAACGGTTAATATTTTGTCTAAATTAAAATTGATTAAAGAAAAAGATAAAAGCCACTTCTAAATTTTTACAACAAAATTGGATATTTTAATTCTACTCATTTTATGTAACCTCGTTAACCTTGTTTTTTCAAATAATAACAAATTTAAAAAAGTTTTTTTATAGATTTTCAGGATTAACTTGTAAAATTTCACTTGGAGTATGTCAAACATTTTCAGAGCCAGAGTTCCTAAAAAACTTTACCCCGGACGGACTAGACGTCTTGTATGAACAAAATCCTTTGATAATCTCTAACTAACTTTTGTTATGAATTTTATTTTAAATGAATGCAAAGAATTCAAATGAGTGTAAAAGAATTCATTAATGCTTTAATGATTGCATTCAAATGAATGGTGGAAAAATATTTACATACATACGTATGTGATATATTGCACTCATCTATAGAAACCTAAAATGCTGCATTAACTGTTTTCTTTAAATTGAATTGATTTTGAAGAACCCTAGTCACTGCAATCTTCCTAATAGAGGAATGACACAAAAATTTCTTTGCAACGTCCGATGTTATTGAAGAACAAATATGTGACCCTTGTTTCAGTTAAATTGCTGGATAGCAAAACCATCGTAGAAACTGACAAACTAAGTTACGCAATTTCAGATTCTCTTTTCAGGAGTGTTTTTCGGGGTTCGAAAATTCACAAGATCTGACGTCATTGTTGATCGTATGCTTTATTGCGTAAGTGTGCACTCTTCATGTACTATATAGAGATGTGAAAGTCAGGGCCAAGGTCATCATGAGTTCCATTCGTTCCTCAAGCAACGAAACTTATTTTTCAAGACGTTTTTTTGAAAGAGCCTTCAACAAATTATTTTATCTCACTTTTTCATCTCTTTGACATTAGCATTAACCAAACAGGTGCCTACTTATCATCCGGATATTCTCATTCATCCACTTTGGTTAAGTACACATGTTCTTGCGAACATTTAAAAGCTGAATCATAGTTTGCTTTTCTTAACTAAAAAAAAATAGAGTCGCAGTAAGAGTACTTCAAATCTAAGAATTTTAGCTGCATATGTTTATCTACATATATACGTAATTGAGGAGCCATTAACAACAAATAGATTTAAAAACTCATTAGTGCGCCCAAGGACAAGACCGCAGCAGCCCAGTCACACCAAAACCAACAGCGAAAAAGAAAAAAAAATCAAATACAGAAGAGGGGAGGCTACATTTCTTCGTAAGGCTTCTCAATTCCCATGATTCAACCGGGAACACTTATCATGATATAAACACTACACCCCACCCACCCACACAGTCGAAGCACACATCGCAAGTGTAATTCCACACGATGCCGCCAGCTGGCTGACGGCTTCATCATGCATCACTTGGGAGAGCGTACATGCATACATATGAATGTATCATTATCATCGTCGGGGGAATTCCAGTTTCAATGTCAAATCAACAAACTCATTCGTACTCGAACAGCGAGCTTCCATCTCGTTGGACAGAAAATATGATTACAATTATTCTCCTCCTTGCACGCGGAACAAATCAATAATCAAGGACAAGCAAACCCTGACCCCCTTCACTTTGATGCACATGTCAGTCATCCAACAGGATACGATACATACATACAAACATACATATAAATGCACAAGGAACATCTCCTGATACTTACCATTATCCTGCGCACACGCCGGATTCTTCTGGGTCTTGTACTCCTTGCAATTTATAGAACCCATTTTCTTAGAATAATTCCTTTTGGATAACTCAAAGCTGGCCTTTATCAATGATTCCACTGCAGACTGGTTGTTGTTTAATGCTGACTCTGTTAGCACGGCACAAATCCTCCGGCGAGTGCAACAGCTCGATTGATTGTTTCTAAGCACCGCTGACAATACGTTACGCCCAAATCTGTGGTACACATGCACAGTAAAAAAAATATAACAACTTAATCCTTTATTGCACTTAAGTTAACAAAAACAACAACCAAGACTCCACTTATTTTTTTTCAATGTAAACACTGAGATAACCGTGGTGATGACGTAGCCAAGTGTCGGGGCCAAGAATAACCTGTAGCAGCAACAATACCAGTTTTATTTTTACTTTTATTTTTGTTTTTTTTTTTCTAAGACCAGCGGAACTGGACGGACTAATCAGTAACTCATTCGTTCGTTGACTGAATTTGAATGCTGTTGCCGGTTTCGGGGGATTTCTCTCTGGTCGGCGGCGCAACGTGTATAGTAAACCAGCTGCTCTAAAAAAGTTCTCTATCTACGCAGGCCACTTTTTTCCTGTTGAGTGTTTGACTGTTGTTGTTGTTCTTGTTGTTGGTTTTGTTATGAGCCGTACTGGCTCTGGTTTGAAGGAAGGTAGTTTTTTCTTAGTTTTTTTTTTGTATTGTGCGAAAAAAATGTTTGACTCCATTCAAGCCTTACGGGTTTGAAGGTGAGATATCTGAGATATCCGATAAACTGGTTCCGTAAGAACGCGCCTAACGTTGTGTGTGCCGCGTCGCGTCGCGTTAAGCCGTAAGGTATAGACTTTATTTGTTTTATTTGATTTTATTGTTGTTTTTTTTCGAAAAGAAGTGGACTCTTGTGGAAGAATTTTGTTCTAATGCTACCAAAAAGGTAGCGATAAATTCCATGACAACGGCAGTACCATCACAACTATTATCTGCCAGGGTTACCGATAGGCGAGCAGATCCGAACAAAGTATTTATTTATTTCTGGCCTGCGGTGTATCCGTGTATTAGCCGAAAAACACTCTATATGTAAAATACAATACACACTCTGAGTCACTTTGTACAAGCAAAAAGGTTCTAGCTTATAACTGTTCGGCTGGGATGGATGGTTATGAGGAAGGCATGAGGAAACATTATTTTTGAGGATGGATCGGCTGTACTGACAATTAAAATTGCCTCTGCGCAACATTGGTTTATAGAAACCATAGTTGGTGCGATGTGGGTCGAGATGGAAGAAGATGACTGATTACGTGGATTGGAATGTATACCGATCAATTGGAGCAGCTCAGGACAGTCAATGTTGGCGGTTAGTGGCTCAAAAATGGAAAGCAATGTCACGGCGTTTCCAGAGGGAATTCAAATCGATTAGTCGCAATTTGATGTGCCCCTGGTCTAAGATAAGGGTCGACTTCCCATAGGAAACCACGTACTGTGAAACGAAGAAATTGGAACTTCGCAGTATCGATTCGTCCAATATCGGTGTCATAACGAGAAAGAAATCAGATTTGGAAAGCATTACTAAATAAAGTAATTAAACAAGACTGCATGTGAGTTATATGATAAAAAGAAATCCTGAAATCATGGTACCTATATAAATGTGCTACAACTTCTTTCAGCTTTGTTCAGAGTTTAAAACCAAATAGATATGTGTATTACTTAAGGGAAGAAATGCTACTGTCTAATTCACTAGAGACCTCATTAAAAAAATTAAAACAAACTAAAAAAACAGCGAGGCAGGATACATGACACTGGTCTTGTAGCGATGCTTTTCTCTCCTATAAGCTTTATTTTCTTGGGACACCTGCTCATACATTTGAGAAACAAGAGTTGTCAATGACTTCCATCGCATCAGATATATGGTTCTGGTCTGATTGACGCACATCCCAAAAAAGAAGTCATTCGGCTTAACTGAGAAAACTATATGTATGTCTTGGGCTTAGTATTTTGCTTACTTTACACTATAGTACATACCTAGCAAACTGCATTGTGTTTTGTTTTCTGAATTAACATTTGTTCAATTTTAAATGTTCTTTGAACTCCATGATTGTATACAATACAAAACAACACAATATACACTACGACTTTGGGCCAGCAACGACAACAGAATAAGCAAAATTAAAGATAGTATCTTAAACGAAGGATTGAAATGGTTAAGATACATCGTTGGAGAACATTTATACATTTTTGTTTGCGTTTTTATTTTTAATGGATTAGTTGAAATCAAAGATATTGTTGTTTTAAGAACAAAAATATATTCATGAGATAATACTAATCTACTGTGTCAATCTGAATCTACGGGCGCTTTATTTGAAGATATAGAGGAATTGAAATGACAACACATTTATTTAGTAATCGACATGATACCCCAGATTATATTCTTATGCCTTCACATACCAAATCGACATGATACCCCAGATTATATTCTTATGCCTTCACATACCATCCATGCATAGCGAGTTTTCCTAGGTTATGGTACTAATTATTGAACATATATTTATTTATATATATATGTACATATATTTATATACATGTTTGCCTTTCTCCGATTTGTTTAAACTTTTTATTTTTACACACTTAATCAGGACACTTTTCACGTACGAGGTTGGTTTCATCCCCTACGGTAACCCTGACAGCAACTACCCCACCTTGCCCCTTTTCACTTTGACGCGCCGATACATCAGATTGAAAGCCATTTTCGAGAGGCTTATAGAGGTGTCATGTCGCGATAAGAACAAACGTCGAATTATTCTTTTGAATGTACTAAGGTACCCAGAAACTTATCACAGGAGAACTGAAGCAATCTTACCTCAATGCCGACATTACTATGGCCGACAACTGAATAACTCACTACTTTTTTTTGCTGCAGATAAGGCACTGTGAGTCAACGTTTTGTATTTATAACTGTTCAACAATTACTATATGCACGAGCAAAACTAAGTCTATTATCGGAGGCCGACGGCATGCCAAAAACGTTTAGTCGCATGACAGATGGGCTTCGGATTTGTTAACAGATTTGGCGCGCTTTATGTTTGTCAGCCGAACTCGCATTCCTTCGAGCTGCTGCTCAAAAAACATGCACTGAATTTTTTCACAGGAAAACAAATAAACAAAAACATTTAATAATAATAAGCAGAACGAAATGTGTCAAAAAGAAAAAAAACCTACAAATGCCATTCGCATAACTGGGTGTATGCATATACTTAACGAAACGAAGAGTAGAAATTATTGCAGTTTATGTCACAACCATTTGAAGAATTTAAATGGTTTTTCTTTCAAATCACTGTGGCAACGAACATCTGGATTAACTTAAAAAAGTTTGGATCCATTTAGTTCGAATGACGGCCGTTCCCTGGAACCTTAAGGATGCTATAAAGAATTGAGATTGCAAGACAACTTAATCATTTTTGGGCCAGGCTAGAAAGCAAACATATTGTCAAGTGCATGACTCTGACTGACTTTTAGTTTCACTTTTATAGCAGCCAAGCAGGTCCTAGTCAATAGGAGAAATGAAGACGGAACAATTTCATTCTTAAGATTAGGATGCATATTTCAAGAGCATTGATTTCGGACGATAACTCACTTGAACTATTTGTATCACGTCGTAGAAAGATAGGAAGCCAAAAAATAAACTAGACCCTGACGTTGGAGTAGAGAGGAAGGTTGCGGTTACTCGATAGATACTCTTAAAACTAATTCAGATAAATGCATATATACTATGGCATGCGAAAAAAAAAAACTAGAAATTAAACAAATAACATGAAAATTATCCGGGACAAATAAAATTGGTATGCTAAAGAAAATGAGTATAGTTGACCTACTTACTTATCAGGCTATCGATCCTTGTAGGATATGTACCTAAGCTATGAATGCTCTCCATCCTTCATGGTCCCAGGCACTCATGATGTTGAACCTTGAACCTGGGCTGTAGTTTTTCCTCTTCTTATGAAAGCGGGTGAGATTTGAAGATATTCTTGTACATTGTTGTCTCTTTTCTCAATGTGGCCTAGCCATTGGCTTTCCGGATTAGTTTAATATCTTTATTCCATTCACATTCCTCGTCGACAGATCCCAACAAAATTCTCTGCTAACTAGTTTTGTTGCCCAACATTCGGTTCTTAAAGGAGAACTGGCAAGGTAATAAAAGTTTTGATCCTTGTTGTTTGGACAAACTATATTTTATTTTAAATGTAAATACCAACTACTGGCCTCCTCTTAAATTTTCGAAAAAGCTTCAATGGTCGTTGTCCCTTTAAACTTTCCGGTCGCAATACCCGTTCGGCTATGATTTAGTACAGTTCAGTGCTATGAATTCTGTCACATGCGGCAGAAGTCGATGAACGGCTGATGAGTATCGACTTGCGATTCTTTGCTTTTTTCCAAGATTTGCTGATTTCTGTGTTACAAAAAAGATTCAGACAACACACTGGATAGAACCTTGGCAGGGATATAAAGCAGAGATAAGCCTCCGTATTTTGTTGCAAGACGTAGATTGGACGGATAGAATTAATACACCAGGGTCCGGGCATGGTTTCGTTCTCTCACACCTAACAGCTAATCTTGTGCATGCTACAAACCGGAACATCATCTTCGTCATATTATGAAAAGCTTTCCTGTTGTGGTACGCAATGGTTCATTTGAGACTTTTTCGCCCCGATGTTCTTTGATGGTTTTAGCTATTTCCGGTGTGCTGAACTGTGCATTAGAAAAACAAACTCCGAATGGAGTCGAAGTCCCCAAGTACGTTTAAGATGTTATACTTCGTACAGGCTTCGTATACTTCCTCTTTCGCATAGTATTCAGTTTGGTTGGCGGGGCATATGTACAAATGACGTTATAGAATTCTCCCACGATGCGGATAATAGATAGATGATCATTTTCCGTCTTGAAATCGATTATCTTCTTCGAAGCCGCATCCTTTTTTTAGATGTCCCATTCTTTCTGCTTCATTGTTCTCAATCCGTGATCGCTGTTATATTTGCTTTTTACTGCATGAGGATAGCTTCCACTTTTTGAGTAGCTCCTGGAGTCTACAGATGTCTTTCCTTCCAATAGCATATTCGTCTATTATTGCCTTTTGCTCTACGTTGTATTCGTTTTTTGGGCCCGTTCATATCCGAACTTGCGACTTACTTTCTCAAAACTAGAAAGGTTTATCTGGTTCGCTGCATACTAAAGTTCACCAATCACGAGTTGTCTAACGTGGCTCTTCTTGGGTACCACGTGGGGGCTGTGTGTCTGTATTACTCTTATAAGACGTCACCACATGACAAATAACTTAGATCAGGACTCTTTTTACCAAGGACAAACATTTGCCTCCACATGCATGTCAAATACTGGGATCCTTTGAAAAAAAGTTACTTTTTTGAGAAAAAGATTAAACCGTGAAGTCTATGAGCTGAATTAAGGTGTGGATGAGGTATAATAATTAAAAAACGTGCACTACATAGGGTAGAATTCCTTAAGCAAATGTATGTCACGATGCTTGGTGGAAGAATGCTGTATTTCGGGTTGATACGCTGCACAGGCCGGGAATTTGCCAAATAAGAAAGTCTATATGATGCCTAGCTGAACAAGTGCAAGCATTTTTTGGAAACTTTTGCCGTGAGAAACAATGTTTTACCCATTCAAGAAACAAACGTGTTGAAGCTATCGGAATCTTTAAAATTACGTTCTTGATTTCCGTCAAAATCTTCCCAAGTGACGATGACAGAAGCATGTTTTCAAAACTATATCCCTCAATTCTGACACTTTACAGTCGTCGAATAAAATACAAAATCAATTCATCGCACTGTTTTATTTCCTTCCGAATGAGCTTCACTGCTAATAAAAAATTCATTAAACGCAGTTTCATCCTCGCGAGATGAGTATCCTCTCGCGTTCCCATTCGGCCAAGCAGCCCCAGAATCAGTGATTTTCAAGAGATAACCCTCGAAAATAAAAATAATAAAGTATATGTACGAGTATACCATGGACAACGCGCCAACCAGTGGAGGTAAAAAGAAGATTACCGTGGAATAATGAAAGGACCTTTTGCTCCAACGGAACAAGACAAAGAAGAAAATTAATAAAACGGATTGCAAATAATAACAAAACGGAAGGACAGTACGAAAACAACCGCGTAGCGACTTCACCCAGAAATCAGTAGAACACTGCCCGCCATTGGGGTGGATGGAGTATAGTGGTGAGTGGCTGTCATGTCCTTCTGGCGCTGCTGTTTCCACTCCTATTGGTGTTGACCGGGTTTTTATGCCGGCATTAAAAATATATTAATATTTTAGAATTTACTCGGTTTTAGAGCTTAATGTGGAACGATGATGCGCGTTGCGTTGCCTTTCTTTTGGCAGAAGTGTTGGCAAATTATTTTGTTGAATTAACTTTTGTTTTCCCAGTGCTCTGTTGTAATTGAATGAGAAATTCGACAGCCGTTCAAAGGGGCCGTTTCATACATAAGCGCGCATCTTGAAACTTTGGTGAAATTTCAGTTTTATTAATGTCGTTATAGAAGGCTTAAACATCTGTCGAAGGACATTCACCTACCCAACTCTGCGCCTCGCAGTTGCCGAAAGGACATTGAACGCCACTTAAGAGTTTAACTTAAATGATATACAAAACTAGAAAAGTATTTCAACGACAACACGAATGATGAAGGAACGTGAAGAAATGAATATAAATAAAAAGCTGGACGAATTTTCCGCCAAGCAACTTCAATGATAAAATTATACTAGCTTTCAGGTCTTGCACACCTACATACATAAACGAGTATCCTTCTTCGTGCACAACCGGTTAAAATGTGTAAGCAGGTGAATTAATCGGGGTGGTAAATTCAGTGCAAAAAAAGACAATAATCAGTGGAAAACAGAGAACATAAAATAAAACAAAAGCTCTTCTGAGTACACATAACTCTGGTGGAAAAAGAAAAGGAGGAACTGAAATCGCCGAAGTTGGAATTTTGTGAGTGGGTTGGATGTGCCGTTCACATGAAAGCTGAAGTTCAGCCCGAAATCGTCTTCGATAATAAGAAAAAGATCGATTTGCAATATGCAAATTTTATTTTTTTTCTCGATGATCGAGCAAACCAGATGAAGATTGACCTTGGAAATCACGTTGGAAGTATTAAATAGTCTTGTATACCTTCAGGATCAATTAACGCCCCTTTGTTCTGGGGGAAGTTTTGTCTTATGTTACTACCCATTCAGTTCAAAATGCATCCGTTCCCAATGATTTATTGGATTGTTCGGTTTTCTATTCATGGTAACTCAAAGAACATCAGTTAGCTACCTACAAACGTAAACTGTCCTCTGATGAAATTGCGAAAGCTTCAATTTTACTTCACGACACCCAACAAAAGTTGATGCGGAGGAGGCTTTAAGCTTTAAAGTTACAGCAAGACATTCATCGGGTATGTTTGAGATGTTATATTATGTTTGAGATGATATGATTCTTCCTGTGGCCTCCCAGTTAGGACTTTACCTCACCTTCTTTAATCGCCTAGGGTGCCAGTGATGCTTGTTAATTTGTGCGTTTTTAATGTTTAAGTTCTCATCCATTTTCGGTTTTGGCTCATCCGCTGAAAACCGTTCATATGCCTGGAACGTGGATTGAGTTCCGGTTTCATAAACTCTGAGTAGGATTCAGCTGATAAAAATATGACTTTCGCGTTGTCGATGCGGTCCCATTTTGTATGGATTCGAGGTCCTTGGGCACGAGCTTTGCAGTGAAGCCTTAATCTGTAAAGAAAATGTCTTGAACGTATCCATATGAATTGTTCAAATCATCTGCCTGTGTGGTTTAAGGGTAACTTTAATTAAATGTTAATGATAATAAATAATAATATAGCATCCGATTCATATTCCTAAAAGTTTTTGATCAAAGTACCTAGGCAGAGTTTTCAGAGTGAAATGTTTTCTTAAAATGTTTTATAGTTTAAAGAAAAGGCATTTCCTCTCTCGTAAGAATCAAAAAACAAAGAAAGACGCTATTAAAAAACACGTGTAATCAAAATATGATTTTTTAGATGAAAAATTCTGAAATGTATATGAATCTTAACTGATTATAGGATATGAAAAACAAGTGGGTTCTTAACTCGTATACACTTAACTTACCATTCACGCACACCTTCATTGGCAAAAAAAAAAAAAAAAACTTACTTAAACAGTCAATTAATTATTCCACTCTCTAACCCCATTAATAGCATAAATATACCAAGCGCAATTAAAAACAATTAGAGTCCCATTTATCTACACTCGGTCAATGATATCCAGCCGCCACCCAAAAGCCACCTTCATTTTGGGTGAACTAAAACAAAAAAAAAAATTTAACACTTCCTGCTTAATAGTCCGACGGCACTCGTTCTCATTTCTATGGAACCATCCAAAACTCTACCCACCCGCATTTCAGAACATCCTGCACACCAAAAGCACCCGCCATCCTCAACGTCGTCGTTTTCATGGTTTGGCATTCAAAAGAGGGGGCAAGCGAAAAGACTCACTAGCTCTACCGGGATTTCGAGGATAATTTCTGAGAGAGTAGTATACGTACATTTGTGTGGGTGTACCCTCTAGAAAGGACGACTGAAAGGGAACAAATAAAAATATGACCCTATTTTTATTTCGTTGCCAGAGCAGAATAAATTGAAAACGACGAAGGCTGCTGAGGAGAGAAACGAGCACAAAAGACACGAAGAGGAAAAGCAAATATGTAGTGCATGCTAAAAAAAATATACATACATATATGTATATGTACATACTATACAATATAAAAAAAACTGAAGCTACTCTGACGGTCATATTAGCCATGGGGTTCGAAATGACGTTTGTAGATGTACGAGTGTTATTTTTTCAAAGGAAATCATCCTTGCGAATTTTATTCTCCTTACGGAAGTGTAATTTGGTTTCGTACGAGTACTTCGATTATCAATTTCTCAGAAATGTCATCAGTAGAGCTGACTATAAAGTGAGCAGAAATGAGAAAATATCTCAGACTTCTTTGAACACGCTGATGGAGAGCTCAAAGGACTCAACTCGAGAAACATACGAATGAAGAGCTTTTTGATTTTCATTAATATTTTAACAATTTGAACAAAAACGGTACCTCAATTTTTTTTTAGAGAGATTACAATCCTGACAGTCTTTTACTTTAAGTCATATTCTTTCAAGCCACTAGCATACCAATGGTAGTCCTCTTGAACTTGACAAAATAAAGAGGATTTCACTTTTCTGCTTTCTCAAGTCATGAGGATATTAAATCTTACCTCAGAATAAAAGCTTAAATGTAGTTGGAAATGAGACAAAACATCACAATCGACGGATACACAAATATCAATTCCACAAAGGACACCTTGATCAATATCCAAAGAAGATTCATCGCAGAAAATCTAGCATCTCCTTTCTTAAAGGTTTGAAATTTTGATCTACAAAACATCATTAGATCAGACTCTGCTCTGCAGATTTTAGGGATCTCTGAATGATCCTCCATCAGATATTCAGAGCTCTTTTCGGGGAGAACCCGATTATGCTAGGAAGAGGGGTTTTACCAAGTGGAATCATCGTTCCCGTGCACATGAAGCGCAGTACATTTACACAAATAATGATATTAGGTTTCACTCGTACTCGTTTATATCATACTCGCGTGAATGGCTTTGGGCCCAATTTTTTTAGTTCCAGATTTTTCTAGTCACAGTTGCTCAGGCATATTTGAAAAATGGTTTAGAGGTTCACAAGTACGAGGGTACAACGTTCTTTCAGCTCATCTGGCCTTTTACTTCTTGTTGCATTATTATGTCTCAGAATTCAGATTTAGTTACTATTAAAACGTTTGTTGATGTCGGTAAAGATCTATTTACATTTGTTCACCAAAAAGCAACTTCGCTTTATCTTGGTGAATGCCGCAGGTGGTCCCCGTTATTATTGTGGTCAGGACTGTTTGGAAATAAGTGCGATTAATCTATAACTGACTTTTTCTGATACTTAAGACCTTACAATAGAGCCATAGCCAAGTAAAAGTTTTCGCAAAATTTATCATTCTATCGTTAGTTGCTATTACTTGTGCAAATTGCGGTTACTGCCAGTTTTATTTTGATATTTGTAAACAGATGCAGAATATGCGTCATGCAAGCCATGTAACTTTTTTGCTTGGCCTTCCAACCGTTCAAAAACTAAGGCACTTAGCCTCTCAACAAGTCTGTAACAACTCGTGATAGAACAGGCGCAGGAAGGTCAACTTCGACCAGAAATCGCGCCACATAATAAGCCACTTTGCTCTCTGCAAAATTTATATGCAAAAGTTTAAAATGTTCCATAACAAAAGTCAGAGAGTTCATTAGCTAGTTCCTGCAAACCGTCATTCGCGATATAACTAGGCGAACGTTCTGATTAACCTCAAAGACGCGGTGGAAAGTTTTCGGTCGAAGTTCAATATGGGCAACGAGGTTAATTTTCATCTGAACGGATGCGTAAACCACACTGAATTTTTCGACATTTTGGTCTGACGTATCACTTGGCGTCGTATTATGAAGGAGATCGTAGATAACATGGTTCCTTTGACTGGGGAGTGATACAGAACCATGAGCAACATGAATTGAATAGGGACTGAACAACATGTGGTTTAGGACGGTAGCAAAAACGGGTTGCCTAATGTCTCGTTTTAGGGATTAACACAGGCTGCGTAACATCACCCGCTTTGACCCCTCCCAACTTATTTAAATGGTTTATGAGAACAAATACTTACTTTACTTTTGAATGCATTTTTTTATTTTATCATTAGAACTTCTTAGACACTAGGCAAAACGCTTAAACTAGCTTACTATACATAAATTGATTTTATTTAACTTACTTGCCCCATAAGGTTACTTGACTTTGAAGGGTGTCGACGACAGAGTTCCCTATCTATTTTCCAAAATTGTTGGTGTTGCTTTTGTGCATCTATCACATCGCGAGTTGATACCGCTCTGCTGAACCGGAGATAATCTTCGGAACTGTGAGCGATGTCTGGATTGTAATCAAGTCGCCTTTCTACACCTGAACGGGCGATGTGGAAGATAAGCGGCATCACCCTACTATTCTGTATCAAACCTTTAGAATCGGAGAAGAGGAAGGCCTCCGAAGGGACAACACCACCTAGGCGAACACTGTCATGGAACAAATCATTGGGGTAAAAAGCCCCGGAGATCAGGTTGTCGATCGAAGTCATATCCCTTGCAATGTGTCTTCGAATCAGCTTAATAAGGAAATTATCCAATCTGAAAAGGTTGGCCCCATTGTAAGGGACCTCATTGCGATTGAATTTTTTGTATTGGGACTCTTGAGTTCTATATAAACGAAGACAAGCCCTGAGACATTGTCTTTCAAAAACCCGAATCTTTTCCTACGATTTTGCTGTCACGTGGAACCACACTGGACAGCCATAAGTAATCATTGGCCTTACAAGTGCCATGTAGCAGATGACTTTCACCTTGGCATCGAGTTGGCTGCTTAAAAACAGTCTTTTTGTCACAGCAAAAGCAGCTTTGGCTCTGGATAGAGCTACATCTATATGTTTATTAAAATATATATATTGGTCGAGCCAGAGCCCTAGGTATCTGACTACACTTCTGTTTGCTAATGGTTGCCCATGTTGTCCCACGATCAAAAATTTTCGCCAGTTCTTTCTTGTGTCCCTAGAGGCCATAGACAATGGGGTTCTGAAAAGAATTGCTTCCGATTTCTCGTAGTTTATCTTTAATTTTCCGTCGTCACAATAACGCTGAATCTTATAAAGTCTCATTGCAAATATGATGGTCTCAATCGTTATTCCCGGTCTATACGCAATCAAGTCGTCTGCGTACGCTATAGTATGGTGGTGAGAACCTCTAAGATCAATCGTGAAAATGCTGAAAAGTATCGGAGAATTAACCGCACCTTGTTGCAGACCTCTTATTAACTTGAAAATACTCGCCATTCTTCGCAACGCACCGTCTTTTGGTAAGCATATTATAAAGCATGTACAGTAGTGGTTTGCTTATGCCAAGCCTGTTCAACTTGTAAAAGAGCGCTTCTAACCAAGCGGTATCGAAGGCCTTCTCCAAGTCAACCAAACAGGTACCCGTGCATTGTTTCTTTGCTTTGTACCATTGAACATCTTAAACTAGTTTAGACGCGTCATGTTTGCAATCATGCCCCGCTCTAAATCCGAATTGATTATCTGGAATTATATTTTTATCCTCTACCCACTTAGTCAAGGCTCTATTGACAACTTTTTCGAAAACTTTGCTTATTGTCGGAAGGAGACTAATTGACCGCAGATTTACCGGATTGGGGCTATCTTTACCCCTTTTTGAGCTTGGCTGTATTATTTCTGTTTTCCAGTGCTCGGGATAATGTGCATAATTCAGTGCATTATTAAACAGTATAGTGAAAATGTCTATAGCTTCTAGAGGGAGATGTCGAAGCACAATGTTTGGAATTCCATCTTCTCCTGAAAATTTTTCTTCTTTAGTGATTCGAAAATCGCTTGAAGATCTGCCTTGGAAATGAATGGGGGATTCTCCCTGTCATCAGCGGAGGCATTATATGTCAAGCTATCGTTATCGTTATTATATCATTTCGAAGGTAGAAATTGTGGAAAAGGACACGATTCTCCACGTCGCGGTTCGGGCCAATGCAAGCATTTGCCTTATGCACTTCCTGAAAGCAACAGTTTTCATCACCAGCGGCGTTTATCGGATCTACGCCTGCTGTCAGTAGTATTAGTTTTATTTCTGTAATTCGAGGGAAGACACGGAAGAAGCCAGAGCGAAGTTGTGGTATTCTTTAAATGCCTCATTGCTTATAAGTAACTTGAATGACATTATCTTTAAGGAGTAAAGGAAAACATCTCAAAAGGTCCAAATCAACATAAAAAATTTGAATTATGAAATGACGTCGTTTCTTTTCGATGGTACATCGAAACAACACTCGCTGTTTGAGTTTTTGAAACCACCCTGTTTGTGTGAACTAAAATGCATTATTTTTAGTCGTAATCTCCATATTTTTTCAAAGGTCTTAATGCATAGGTAAAGACTGCAGGTTGCCATATTAGGTTTTGTTCTAGCGTGCTTTTTCACATTAGCTTCGCATCGGATACGGTTATAACATTTTTGACTTCTTGAGCAAGTTCCAAGGTAATTCCTTTGAGCCTTGGAATGCTGAAGCTTTCAATATTCTCTTTTTTTGTATGCCATATGGGTCGCTTGTTTCTATACAGAGGGTATGATAATTTAAAACTGTTTCTATAAGACTTCTTTCAGCAAGAGAGACGACATCGGCGTATGCCGATTACAGAGCTCTTTGTTTTGGAGAATTTATCACTCTACTTTCTAGTGAATTCATAATGCTGGGCCTTCTTTGTGGCCTCTGATTTGACGTTGCGTTAAGCTCTAAGGGTCACCACTACAATCAAACATATTCTTACTCTCTGACAAAGATAATGACTGGTCGGTTACTGATTGTAATCCTCGGCATCATTTAAACCTTAAATTTGTCTTTTAAATAACGCACCGCATAGGTTTTATTGATAAAAATATAAATAACAAGGACTAAATTAATCCTTTGTAAAGACCTTAACGAAAAGCAAATTAAGTTACAGTCAACCCCTTTTTAAAAGGAATACAAAATAAAAAACTCATTCCATTCATTACACAGACGTTAAATAAAAATCAGCATGCCACACAAAATAATCCTTTCAAACACTCCAAGGAGGGTTCAAATCATTATAAAGGCAAATATCCAAGAACCCTTAGCACATTAGGGCGGAGGGCGATATGTGTATACATAAATACAACCTCCCTCGGTATTTGCCGTTTTCCTTGGAAAAATATCACTGATTCTCTTCGGGGTGATAAGAGTCCTTTCTAAACGAGTAAAAAGGATGTGGCTTTTCTCTTTTTTGTGTGATGTTTCTTGGTTTTTGCGCCAAGCTCTTCCACTTGAACTGTTAAATACAACAAGCAACACACGCACCGGCAAAGTAACCAATTCATAATTAAAATATTTATTTTAACGCACCATTGCCAGAATAGTAAACGTTTCTGCGTCGCCGTCGCTTCGTTCCTCCTTCTATGCCCGAGGGACGCCTTTTATATTTTATTACGGCAAAGACTGTGCTCTCACTGTGAAGCCGTCATCATGCAGGAACTCTAGGAAGGTGGTTTTAAAAGCTTCTAAAATTTGAAAGCAACAAGCCCCCTCAAGCAGTATCATCAAACAAGGTTAACTATCATAGATTTGTTTACCCTTTTGTCAATGTGGCCTAAGAAGCGCCTGAGTATGCTTTTCTTTCCTTCGAAATGTTGAACTTTTTGGTCGAGTCCTGTGTAAGATTAATTTAACTGCGCGGACAAAAGGACACAGTGAAGGCGCTGCAATGGGTTGGCTCGTTTGGAAAAATATCAACCTTCACGATATAAGGCAAATATGCGATGAGCTTTTAAGCTTGAGGGCACTTCATCGTTGTTCGTGACTTCCTTTCCGCATAAAAACACACACAAACGTACACACAGTCATACACCGAGCATAATGGTGCTCGTTCGTACTCGTAGGAATGCCATGATGAAGGGTGGTGGGCTGCATAAATGTTGGTATCTTTTCCTTTTTTTCAGGAAATAATGGGGTGGCTTACACATGTTCACGTTTACAGGAGAGAATCAAAGTAGAGACCGAAAAACCAAACCAAACCGAAACCGAACCGAACCGAACCGAACCTTCTTCCTCTACATACATGATGGTTGTCGTCGTCATCGTCGACGCCGTCCTGTTCGTGGTGAGGCATGGCAAATGGGAACCATAATTCCATGGCTTTTAAATTTTATTATAATTGGCCGCCTGCGAAAAGCTGGCAAGGAAAGGGTGGTAGGTAAATGTTATAGTTCTGCTTGTGGGGTGATGGTATGTTGCGCTTGTGAATAGACAAAACGGGTGTTGTAGAGAGATCATATTTAGTGCGACACTAATGATGGTTTCGTGAACAATTTTCGGGTTAATCATGGCAATGTTCCATTTTATGGCACTGATGCGGATGGGAGTAGCTGTGAAGCTTGGGGTTTCTAATAAAAAATGCATTGAATATCTTAGAGGGGATGAGAGTAAGCATCACTCAATCACTTAAATTGTACCGCTGTCAAGAGTTGGGGCAGTCAGCATTTTTTTTCATGGTTATATAACTTGAGAAGGAATTTACAAAACAAATCCCAATTTTGAAACCACTGGAATTAAAGTTGCTGGAATTCAAACATGTCTGAATATTTATTGATTATTGCCAACCAGTTTCAATTCAGAATCGTTGAATACATTTGTCATCAATCAATCAATTTAGGGAATAATATTACGAATTTCGATTTTTTAAAAGGTTTCAATCCATGAACGTAAATATACAATACAGATTGCAACACCTTAAGCTTGATTGAGCTCAAGCCAAAATAAAAGTTTGAAAAATGACATTGTTTACGCGTGTGCCACAAAATTCGTCAATTTAAAGAGATACACTTATATAGGAGCGGCTTATGACGAAATTCGCCATACATGCTGAACGACCTTCCATTTGAGGAGGCATCACATTGTTCCAAAGAACTGAAACTTAACCTGTGTCTTAACTGTTTTTTAAAGATTATTTAAAGGGCTTTCCATTTGTTGGTTTATTTTTAAATCATGTGTTATTTTGACACCGACAGTTCTTATGGTCGATTACTACTTGAACAATGTTGGTAAATATTGCCTAGTTAGTGTCGAAGTGGCTACTGTGTTACCAAACTCGGGCGAAGAATATCTGACCCGAAATTTTCATAAAAATCTCGCATCATTCACTTAAAAGCTCACATTCACTGAGGAACTGCAGCAAAATGTAAACCCACGTCGCTACCGCTTCTTGACTACAATTTTCCTCAAAAAATTATATTTTCAGATGAGGTAAAAAGGCAAAATTACGGTATTTTGGATTTGGAGTTTGGACAACCAACAACGCGTTACTTTCTGGTGTGGTTTTTGGGGTGGCAGAATTTTCACGTTAACCGATTATTTATAGCCAAAAATAAAAGATTTGGACTGACGATTAGACGAGCCATTGTTTCATACCACACAAGCCAATATCTAGCTTGTCTCAGTTATAACGCGTGGTGTTAGTTGTTTGTAATAGCATACATAATTATGTGTAGCCTCACACCGCACAAAAAAAAAACACAATTTAACTTTTGCAAACCGATACGTCCATAAAGTATATCTTTGAATACCGTGGTTCGTACGATGGAACTTTACGCCAAAAATGTTGGTACTTCTCGAGTTAAATAATTTAATATTGAAATAAAAACGTCGAAATAAAAACTGCCTAATATGATGGCTTGGTTTTGGTAATATTACTTGGCCCCACGGTGGTCCGAGCTTAGTCCGTTAAGAGGGCTCAGAAACGATTTAGGTAGTCAAGAAAAATATTGACTAAAATATTCGTGAATTAGGAAATTGAAAAATTGAGTTCCGAGAATGGACTACTGCCAAGCAGTCATTTGAGGGAAATCAAATTCCCTAATTTAATAGAAGGCCTGCTTTTTCTTGTACAGCCACAGTCGTTGAAAAATATTCAACAGAGTTTACAGCCTCTTGAAATAGAAACCGACAGATAGCCCATGCTAATAGATACATTTTTTTCAATGAAATGCTGAATAAACTGGGTTATTCTCAGATGCATTTTAAGATTTGGTTGTTATCTTGATTCGTAGTGCCTGTAATGCGCAAGCAAGCTTATGTCGCCAAGCATAAAATAAAAAACAAAGAGATGACATGATCTCCATATGAGCTGCCGCGCTAAGGGTTTGGATTTGTTCTCTTATCATTGAAGACTTTAGTTTAGGTCTAACTACCTGTGCCATGACCTGTGACTAAAGTTTTCCTGCATGGGTAGAAGGCACATGATTTTTTTTTTATCTGGTCCGCTCAAATATTTTAAATCCCAGATTAGCTTAAAAACAAGACCCGCTCCTAATTGCAACGACGCGTAGTACTTCTTAATATGCGGACAATCAGAAAGGGCCAGTTTTCCAAATTTATGGACGACATCGGGTCCATATGTCATGTGATTCTCATCTCCAATTTTTTGAGAGGTTATCCAATGCCTAGTGTCTCCATTCTTTTTACAGCTCAAAAGGTTAAAACGAAACTCTTATGATAAACGAGTTCAAAAAAACCTACGTACAGATGATTTTCTTGTGATGACGATATCAACCATCGCGACAAGTTCTTACCTCCTGTGTTTCAATAACACCCCCTACAGTGTTTGCCTAAGCGATTGAGAGCACAGTGTTGAAAACTTTAATGAAGGTGATTCGGATGACAGCAGAAGTAACCAAACTTAGGCGAATAAGACAATCAAAGGCATGACTAACTCAGGCTTAGTAAGTAAATGATTAAAGGGGAACTCTCGCGAAACCCATAAATGTTGCAATGCGAGCGCAGAAACAGGACGACCACACAAATACAGCTAAAACACCATGTGACTAGCCCCGCTGATAGAACGTTCCGAGACAGAGACCCCTGTCGATATGTTTTTTTCAAACCCAAACCTAAGAAGGATCCACAATTTCTAAACGCATTTTATCGCTTGGTTATTTAAATTCGTGGATGCTGACAACTGAACACAATATCACAATAAATTTGTTTCGCTGGTCTCTTCAGGTCGTGGGTCAATGAAAACATCCATCCTGTGTAGTAAAAGCACTATTTACGGTTGAATTTAAGGATCTCGCTTTGGGGGTGCTGCGAACAATGATTCGTTTTTTTGTCATTATTTGATTTTGAAAATTTGTAAGCTGCAGAATCAGTGTTATTTAATGTACCATAAACCGGCCTTGTGTAGATACCATTTATTGCATTTACAACTTCCAAAAACAGCAGTTTACGTAAAGGAATAAAAAAAATCTAAATTTGTTGGCATCCTTCCAATATGGAAATCACAAAAATACGCCGACACACCGCGGGCAATTGATGGTAAAGCCAATGAATAAAATGGTTGAAATGATTCAAGATATTCAGATTGTCCCAAAGGGATACTAACCGGGCCAAGTATCATGTACATACATATACCTCCGGACATCTAAAACTGTTTTATTTAAATCAAACAGATATAAAAATCGCATATCCAATGCCTTCTTTTCCTTCCGATATCGACTGTGCATTTTTCCTCAGCCCAGCAGGAAATAAGGTTTGACAGAATTTTTTTTCTGGTTTTTGTGGTCCCCACCGAATATTAAAATCGACAACACAGGTGCTAAAGGGTGCTTTAACCTCGGCTTGAGGCAAACGAACAGCTGCTTCTGTCACAGGAACGTATCTGTTGCCGTTGCATTTAATGTATCTGCGTATATTGTATCCTATAATCATAATTCGATTGCGCGGTGGCGGCGTGCGCATGTGATGTTGTGGAAGCAGCGAGGAGAAGAACGATGTAAGAAGTGGCAAAGGGAGCTACGAAGAGGGTATCATCCTGGCATCCAAGCCACGGGTTGTGTGCTGTGCCTCTGAGCTGATATATGAAGTCTTGAAATTATAACCGCTGTTGCCGCGTTGTACTGGGAAGGGACCGAGCAAATGTCTGGCGCATTTGACTCGTGCCGGTCATTCACACCGTGTGAAGCGCTCTGTCGTGACACAGTAATGCTATTTCATTTCTTAAGGTTATTGAACCAAGTTTTATGGGCAACAGGGTCTTTGGAATACCTTGTGTGCGATAGGCTGTTTGAGTTTTGAATTGGAGTCGTTTTAATGGACCGACAACATCTGTCGGCGGCATTTTTAAGGGATGATTCTTTTTCGTTGTGCGTCGAGGGTAATGTCGCTTGTCTGATGTGGGTAATAAGGTAATAAGCTGGGTATGGTTCTGAATCTGGGCCAGCAAAGCAATGCCGTGGTTTCAGCCAAACCTAAGGAATTATAAATGATCAGAGGTTAATGCCGAAACACAAGAAGTCGATATCATCCTTGCGGCAAATCTAGTTGGCAACTTGCTGACTATTTCAAGGTAAAGATGCAAACTAAGATGTGGAATAGTGCCAGATGTGTTTCCCAAGTCTGAGCAGAGAAAAAAAGATGCATTCTGAAATTGAATTTATGAAATTAAGCGAAGACTGATGATTAGGAGTCAAACGAGAAGTGCCAATCGTGCTTATTTCCATGTTCGCCAATGAAAGGCAACACTTTTGTAATGACTTATATCAGTAGCGGAAAGGAGACAACGATTGACCGCTTTCTGTTTGGAAGTTTCACGAAACTACTGACAAAAACTGCAAAGTGTTACTGGAAGAGGCGATCATCCAGCAACACCGTCTTCTCCCGACAGGAATTTTCATGGAGTGTAAGGAATACGTGAATTTGACAAATCAAAAGCCGAAGCATTTACTGAAAAAATATGACAAATTACAGATAAAGAATGTTGAGCACAGGAAAATAGAACCTTCTGGAGAGGTTTTGCCTGGAAAGAGCCACCCTAATGGTTGGACCATCAACAGGTACAACCACCCAATGATGATACGATAGCCGGTGACAGAAAATAATGTAGCTGGGATGGGGAGTGTGAATATGGAGCAGGTAAACTAGCTACAAATGCATAGTGGATAAGATTCTTAGTTCATCTTACATTTACACAAAGCGTGCTTGATTTTATAAAAGCTTCGATTGGTAACCAAAAGATCTAATTGTAAGATGAATGAACAAAAGAGAACGAGGAGTACCAGAAACCCATTTGCAAATGATCATAGACATGTATGAGGAAGCAAATACAATAAAAGTGTGTTCCTTATAAAAGTGTTAGCCAGTGGAGTGTTCTAAGCCCTTAGAGGTCTTTGATTGTCTGCTTGAAGGAAAAGTGACCTACCCCAAAGTGCATCAGGTATTCTTTGGTGACGATGCAGCCATCACAAGTTAAGATCAAAATTGTGATTGGTGGGTGGCTGTTTTGAAGTGTTTTCTTTTGCATTCTTGTCTACTCCAATCATTTCTTCGAAGCTCTTCAAATCTTAAGAACATTCGCGTGACGCTGGTGTTAAAAGGGGAAGACCTTACGTCAAATAGACCATTTAGAGAATAGTAGAGTGTGACCGACTGCCATGTTTACAACAGAGATTCAACAATCATCGTCCAATGGATAATGCCAAAAAACGTTTCATTCAATTTCATTGCGTAAAAGAAGCCTATGTTCATCTGAATGACACAATTTCAGCAACACCAGTATTAAATTGGCCTCAATGATGAATTAGTCCGAGGCCAGAAGGGCGTATCCAACAATCTTGACAATCGATCCATATGGACAGATAATCACAAAAACGTAATGACATTTAAAAGAGTCCAGTGCGTTTGTAAGGTTCATCAGACGTTTTAATCTAATCAAAGGGTTGTGAAAAGGCCAGTATAGAAGTCTCTATCTTATTCGCACCTTAAATCGTTCAATCATTAACATACCATGTTCCATTGAACAATTTATTGAAAAAAAGGTCTCGCAAGACATTTCAACACACCCCTCAATATAAAACGTTAAAGAGCCATCGAGCAGCAGGCAGGGGCGACCAATCACTAAAGTCGTTGAACAGGACGGAAGGAAGAAAAGAAATAAAGGAAAAGGAAATCCAGAAGCTATCATAGCAACAGCACCGTCTGCATTGGTATAGCAATTTGGAACTTACGCACGGGGCGATCTGTATGTATGTCCAGCAGCGTTGTTTATACGCCGTCGGAGATTAATTTCATCTCCGCAGTCCGCAGTCGTCCTTTTGTGTTTGAACTCGAATCAGGAATGGGGTAACAGAGCGACAAGGACAAGCCAACCGCAGATGCAAAAACTCACTCTCTTTCGAGACAAAAGAGATACATTCATGTGATAACTTGACCCGGAATCACTATCGTAAATCATTACGGTCTTGTGTGGCGGCGGCCACACCGACACGGTACGGCACCGTATTGAATGGTGCTGTAGCTAGTGTACAACACCGGTCAAAATGTTGTGCATGGTTGCATAATTATCATAATGTCTCATAAAACTATAAAAAGACAGAAGAGCCGTCCGAAGCCGGTTGCCGTGTGTAGTTTGGAGAGTTGATAACCTAAAGGACCATCCCGATGCCGAAGCCGGACTACCAACAAACAAGCAACCGGTTTAAGCTGAATCTCCTCGCACACACAAATTCTGGGGGAAATCCGAAATCTGCTGTTCTTGGCTGACTGGGCGATGTGTTTCATTTCGCCTTGCTTCCCCCGCCGGGGGAAAAGGGTTTATTTATGACCCCGCACTTCTAATTCCCCCCACAAATTGGGTTGAGCACTGTGCAACTGCCGATGAATACAGGAGGGTACCTTCACCTATTCCCACAATCACAGCCTGTTGTTGTTGCTACTGTCCTGGTTCAGTCAGTAACGACGACAACTTGCACTTGGAGCTTGGAACGTAAATACGTACGAATACTCCCTAGGTGGTGTGTCACTACCGAACGACAGACGTATGACTTTGTCGTATGGCTCACTGTTGGTCGAATGGATTGCGATTTGTTTTTTTTTTTGCATTTTCGGGAGCTGGTAGTGCGAGTACATTTAGCCACATTGAAACTGTGCAACATTTGTGCGACGCATGGAAACGTTATGAGGAACGACAGACAACCAGATAGTTAGAAACCATGCATACCAGCAACACCAGTAAGGGAAAGGATGCCAAGCTCTAAGAGATATTATGTGGTGCCATGTATGTGCTATGCCTTCAGTTACTGTATGCCACGAATTGTGGATAAGTGTCCGACTGCCTGTGTTGTGCTGTGCATGAGGTCGTTATTTCACTCACGTACTCACTCACTTCACAGTGTGAACGGGGGAACTCTCTCCTCCTGGTCGTGGTGCATTTTTAATATTTTATTTATGAAGTTTTAGGGTTAATATTGAAATTGACGGTGTGGAAAGAAGTACGCAATCGTTGTGCAAGTCAGTCATGCAGGTTCTGGAGACAGTCGCAAGCGTACCAACGGCTGACTTGCTGAAGTTATGGAATGCAAATCGTGTTTATGGCGGGATAATTAAAAATCGATTGGGGAACGAGTACCCATGTACGTATGTATGTGATTAAGTTGTCCAGCGTTTCTCAAATGACTTCTTATTTCAAACTGGGGTTGTGAGAATGTTTCAAGTCGCATAATACCTAGGGTTTAACAGAAGTTGACTTTTGTCAGGCTTGTCAGTGACTTTTCAAATGTAGTTTCGAAAGAAAACAACAGACTAGGTTTTAATTCGGTTTACATTTCCTTTGCGTCGGTACTCTGGTGGATTTTATGTTATTTGTTTTTTTTCTCACAGAAAGCAACCCCATAATGGGTGTAATGCATTCTGATGCTAATCATGTTTGGTTAAAGGGCGATACATGGAATTTTCTGAGTTCTATGGCTAGGTTCTATTTCTAATATTTCAAAAGCATGGGGCATTTAACGTTTATCGGGGCTTCTACAATAAGGATGTCATAGCAACCGCAATATTTACTCCGAGCAAAACTTTTTTCTAAGGGTGTTCCATAACAAAAAAGATAAGGATTGCTTCACTGCTCACTCTTCTAAGTACGCCCAAACAGTTAAGTCTGTCCCAAAACAACCATCCCAAAAAACTTTCCTATTTCTTTCAAATCAAACGAATTATGTATTAAGAGTCTTTTTACCACAATTTAAATCGGTAGGGCGAGAACTTCTATCATTAAGTTCTTGGACTCTTTTCGGATAACTCCTTCGAGAGCATCTGGAGTCTTTGGCTTATTCTCAAAGACATTCAACTTCAATCGGGTGATCTTTCCAGTGCGAATAGCAAAACCGAGACATAATGGCTCTTCATAAATTGTATGAGGACTCGCGCGAGTGGCGTGAATTTTGTTTGTTTTCAAATCCGTGCAGATAAATACTCATTATGAATTTTAACCGATATCGTCCACTGCGTCTTTGACGTTCAGGAGAGGTGAGCGTGGTTTGGACACACTTTAAAAATTACAGAACTATTCCGGTGGGTATGAGTAATTTTGTAGAGAAATCGAATCATTTTTCAAATAAACGAACTCTTCGATGAAAATACTTGAGCTCAGTTACAAGGGAGGAACAACTTCTAGCGCGCCGGTTTCATAGCCTCGTTCCGGGCCGCTAGAAAAGCAACTGTTGAATGGTTCATTAGAAAATCAAGCTGGGTTACATTGTCTGCCGAACTGACTCTGATCTGGGTTTCGTAGGTAAGCCGAAGCCTAACCAGTGCCAGCTCAGAATGCCTTTTAATAACATACAGCTCGATACGTATCGCCATTTAAAGGAGATTCATTGGTGTGTAACAAATTATAGTGAGGGCGAACTGTCCTAAGAAGGATGAAACTGCTTTGCGATCGCCCGAATAATGTATGTATGTACATATGTCATCTCAGTTTGACCTCCGCCTCCTTTCGTGGGCTGCTGGCATGGATATCTACACATTTCGGCTCATGGCACACACATTTTTTAAGGTTGCCAGCGATTGGGGGCTGTGCAGGTGTACAGTAGATCATAGGTGGTCAAAAATACTTAAATACAAATATTAACCGTCGTTAATAACGTTTAAAGATTTCCCTGCAAGTTGCCTGCTTCAGTCCTTCATAACGACTTTGCGTTGCGAATCTCTATTCCATAAATTTGAAACAAACTTAACTTTATCAATTAACGTCTCATTTACATCTCATTACCACGAGTCTTAGCTTCACCAAATAAGAGAAATCATTAAAAAAAAAAAAAAAGAAATGAAGAAATCCAACTTGAAAGCGCAACAAGAAAATTCATAATCATAAACATACTCGCACATATCTTCAACGAACTTCAAATTATTATAATTTGTCTACCCACATCCACTTAAGGCATTCGTTCGTGATTCCTCTTGCCTCAATATCGCCCGCCTTTTAACAAACAACCATATTCCACTACATACGTATTTATGTGTGTGCATGTGCGTTCAGGCCAGAAGCGCACCAATTCAAGTATATATTAGCACGGTTTATATCCGCAGGCATATCTACATCTACATCTAGATGTATCTATGCGGTTTGGCTTTCAGAAAAACTAAACAAAGAACTTCTCTTAAACTCGAAAACGTTCTCGCTCTCTTAAGGCGGCTGAAAATCAGCTGCAGAGTAGCAAAGACAAAAATAAAAAAATAAAACTCTTCTTTGTTAATGGTTTCCGTTCCGTTTTGCTGCCTTCTTCTGCCTCAGAAACAGTTATGAAAATTAAATAATCTATGGGCGTGTGTGTATGTGCGTGTGTACACGATGGAAATATGTGTTTGTGGGTTGATGTCCGGAAAAAGGGCCATAAAATGCTTTGCTTTAATGACAAGGAAAATATGTCTTTACACCTATGTATAATTACAGCAAAGGGTGGGTTTCGTTTTTAATGTTTACACGTGTCAAAAGGTTAACACTGATACAATTACCCAATTTGTAATGAACGCTGCTGATGCAAATACAATATATATGTAACTACTATGTATTTACTCTGATAACAACAATAATCGAATTGGAAATATTGGAATTGATTTCCACAGCATTGATATCGCCAATTAATCGGAAAACACTTTCATAATTGATTCAATATGCATGGCACAAGAAAAAATGATCAGCGCGATTAACCTTGTTTTGACCTGCTGGAAAGAACAAATTGCTAGAAAGAAACGTGTGTATTGTTTTTTTTTTGGCTTTAAACGAGCATTTGAGACAATAGACAGATCATTACTTTCAAAAAAAAATTATGAAAAATATGGTGTGAAGGACAATGAATTGAGATGGTTAAGGTCATATTTAGAAAAAATATCGCAAACAGTCAAAGTGAACGGAATATTTTCTGAAGTTCCATTTGGCGTGCCGCAAGGATTCATTCAGGGAACGTTATTGTTTTTATTTTCATAAACGATATGCAGAATGCTTTAAAATATTACTAACTTGCATTGTTTGCGGACGATACGGTGTTATACATTGTTGAGGAGAATAAAGCTGAATGTCACACCAAAATGAAAGAGGATTGATAATTGGCTTAAAAAAAACTCAAACTAAATGTAGATAAAACCAAACGTATGATAATGAATGAAAGACAAGGAGAGGATATAAGGCTGATGGCAAATGTTGAAACTGTAGAGAAAGTGGACGTAATTAAATACCTAGGGATTATTAATGTCAACAAACTTAATTTTGGAAAGCTTATTGACATCATTTGTTTAAAAAAATAGCTAAGAAAGTAGGATTTTTAAAGCGAATAAGAAAAGATATTTCAACTTTAAGTGCAATAAATATTAATAACGTTTTATAATTTTTATAATTCTGTTTCTATGTTGTGATAGTTTCCAAAGACCTTAATTATTGCAAAATAAGGCCATGCGTTATATTCTAAAATGCAATAGATATGTTTCCATACATTTTATGTTGAATTCGATAAAGTCGTTTTGTGTAAAACAAATAATTGTAATGAATGTACTTGTATTCGTATATAAAATCAAGAAAAAATCTTCTACCATATTATTTAAGAAACTACATGCAATATATGAGTGATGTTCAACCGTATTTACTTAGAAATAATGATAACCACAGATTAACAAAATTGTTGAATAAAAGGTTTTAAATTATTTAATGAACTCCCAGTTTCTACCAGAAACGAATAAATATTAAAAAATTTAAAAAAAAAAATGTGTAGAATTCGCTAGATCTATCTAAGTTTTAAGAATGTAAAATAATTGTAAAAAATATCTGATTAGCTTCGATGAAGCTATATATAATAAATCTAAGCTAACCTTAAAATATACATATGTATACATACGAATGTATGCAGTGAGCGAATATAACATTTAAGCCCTTTGAAGGACACGCATTGACGGACGATCTTGAGCGATTCGATTTGATTAAAAATTCAAAAAAAATCTGAACGCTCCTGTTTTCCTTTTAAAATACATGTGTATAACCAAACAAATCTTCAAGGAGTCGCAAAAAAAGGATTTTAACATTCTTGAATGTATTCAATAAATGGCGTGATAAGGTGTCATTCCGGGCCAGTGGAAAATCGCCGAAATAATAGTTTTTTTTTAAACCGCGAAAATGGCCAAACGATAAAAAGTCCTACTGTTTGATATCGCTTTTGCCAATTTAGCAAAAGTGGTTCTGTTAATCTTATTCTGAAGAACCATCGAAGCAAAGCGTATAAACTGAAAAAGTTTTCGTATACAAAAATTTATGCATGATGTTGCAGTGGCTTCATTGACGTCTCTGAGTCTATAAACAGCATGCAGGCTTACTGTACATATTAGTTACGGCACGGTTTTCCAACGCTATTTTGTTGGATACTAGAATTCTATCTGGACTCGTCCGAAAGTCCACAATTAAGTGTCCTTGGTCGGGTTTTGTATCTGTTGTGCACGAGAATTATCCCTCGCGAAGAAGACGCCTTTTACTATTATTATATTACCGGCACTTAAGTTGAATCAACAGCTAAAAAGAATGGACAAAGACTTGGCGAAACGTTTTCAATGAGACAAAGTTAACAATTTACCTAATTTTATTAATTCTGTACAAATACTACGCCCAGGAATCTTAGTATCTACGACTCATGCTCGATGCTTAGCTGAATTGGAAAGCCGATGTTGATACAGAAAAAATGTACTGGCTTCCTGGAAAGAGTTCCAAGTGTTTCTTTCAAACTGTTTTTATGTTAATTTCTGGGAAATAAGTTCGAGCTATTGTTTAAGCACCATGGACCATGGTATATTCGAAACAAAGACATTTACAGAGATTAAGGCATTTCAACGGCTGAACTTGAAATAAGGAACTGTGCTAGATAGTTTGATATCCGTTTTAATTGTCATTGTGACAAATCTAAATAGGACAAACAGAAAACATTGTCAGTTTCCAGGCAGTGGTATAAACTTGAATGTGATCGACATAGAACGGGATGAGAGCGCTACGAATTCATCTTAGCAAGAAACTTAAAGTCATCTTTCAGTCCCTTCATCTATTTGAAGCCAAACATGACAGATTTGTAAATTTTTTATAATACTCAATTTGCGAAGGTATCATTCTGCTCTCGATCTATGTACACTCGTTTGCGACGGTTAAACTCATATCTGATCGTATTCTTCAACTCAAACTTTTTTTTTGAGTAAATGTGCATTTTCTGAAAACCCTCCTCCGATAAATGATTTACTATTTTATAACCTTAATTTATTATTATTGTTATATGCTGCAGTGTGGGTTGTAATACAAATTCTACAGATTTTTGACAGCATAAGAAAGACCTGAGGCAGCTCCTGCGAACAAGATTACTACAAAAACGGGAACGATCCCCTGCAAATGTATTAATGAAAATGTTTTATCTTAAAAAGCAAAAGCAGCAGCAATATCATGCTATATTACCATGTTATCGTCAGGATAATATGAACTCCTCCTTTCTGAAATTGTGATAATAATATGCCAGACCGTAGGGTTCTTCGAAGTTAAACCTTCTTTCGTAATGAACACTTGGAAACACATTGTTTATTGACGAAACACATTTGCATGTCGATATGTGGCTCGACCATTGTTGGAAACGCTATCAAAAACGTTTGCATTATCTGAAACTGACACTGTGGTTCCGAAGGATTATCGACCAAGTTTTTTTTTCAACAGTTATATATTGCTGACGTGTCTTGCCAAAAGATCACCGAGTTGTTGTTTCTCGGGTTCAACAAGAGAACACTTTTTCAGGAAGAAAGACTAGATTTTCTATGAAGAAGCTAGCGTGCTGGGATTTTTCTCACTAAATTGCTTAGCAAATAGGCTAAGAACGCAATTGGGCAGTAAGGCCAGGGATGACCAAGATATTAACATTGTACAAGATCCTTTTATCCCTTATCCAAACTGATGCAAATGGAAAAGGTTCCGGGTATAAAGCTAGAGTGCATGGTAATCTTGGCCACAGTCTTAAGTGTCTTCGAATTTACTTTCTTGCAGATACATCTTTGAGCTTGAGTTAAAACTGCTTTCCGTCCTTAATTTCAGTCGTTTGGACAAAGCTTTCTTCCTTCATTTGTCGATGGTCCAGACTATTTTTGGAAACCTGTAATTCGATGAGTATTTCGTCCGTTCACTCAATGAGGGTAAGACAAAGAAGTCAACAGATTTTTGCTTTCTGAAATATTTAGATGAAATAAAATATGATTGATTACTTCAATGTCTCTGTGATGTTTCTTGTCAGTCGTTTTTTTTATTGAGGACCGACTCCCAAAGTCTCCTCTTCATTTGTCATGAAAGCTTCGATGATGAGCGATGACATCCTTTATGATGAGAACTGCCAGTCGCATGGAAAGGATCTCCTTACCTTAATTTGCCTTGGATTCTTCTCAAGTGTACTTAGTATTCATAACTTGAGAAAGCTGGACTTTCAGGTCGAACAAAGGCTATCTATTATTTCTTTTAAATGTAAGAGCCTTTCGAGCTGATCAATTTTGTTGCTTAAGTCGATGAGAACGACTGCATTTTTTGCGAACGCTACCGAGAAGGTCTGACACATTTTATTGCTTAAATGGACGTTTGAAAAATTCAGCGATGACATACACATTATTAAAATATTAATAGAAAATATATTTGTTGTTAATTTCAATCCGTCGGGGGATATTGAAGTATAGAATGATAAATTCTAATAAAATTGATTTTGCCAATCATCGAGGAAATTGTATGTACCTAAATACAAATTACCTTTTACACAACATTTTTTGGACAAATATTACGCTTTTTTGCCAGCGAACAGTGAATAGGCCTTTATTTTTAAATTCTACAAGTCGCAGGTGACCGGTAGTATCTATAATAATGCGTGAAAAAGCTTCCACAAGAACCATATATTGAATTTGCGGGAAACATCCCACCCCACAATTATAAAACCATCAGAGACAAAAAAGCGCACAACCGTTGATTAACTTCCCCGGTGAACACGAAAAGAAAATTCTCACAATAAATCATTCGGAAAATCGTCCATCCAGAAACAGATATAAAAGAAAACCCACATAAAAGGGGGAAAAAATAGAAATAGAAAACCAATCAAAAGAAGAAGAGCGAAAAAAGTTTACTTAACAAAGTTCTATCATCAAAAGAAAACCGACCAAAGCACCAGACATCGCATCGGAGTAGACTTCAAACGATGTTACCAGCGAAAACTGCTAACTCCCGAGACACCACACACAACAAGGCTTACACGCGGTGCTGCTGTGTTTCTGTATTCGGCCCACAAGTTTGCCATGCCACATTGTTACCACTTTTTTGTCTTCTTTAATGAATCTTTGCCTGACAAGAAGCTATAGAAAACAAACTTCCAGCGCCAAGACCTAAATGCAAAATAACCCTTCCACTGTCCAGAAACCGAGGAAAAATCAGGTAAAAGTCGCCGCTAAACGCGTAAAGTACCTTACGCGGGGGATAAAAGAACTCAAAGCTTGTAACTCGACGAGTTCGTCTCGGTTACAAAGCGAATATTTTCATTCGCTTTTGTGTGTTAGAGAGTGAGGTAATGTTACTTGGCCCACTTTCGGTGGATGAATGATGATGGATAGCAGATACGGATACTCTTCAGTACACCACAATTGCACACCACTCCGAGGTCAGGTTTTTCTGTTTTTTTTGTTTTTTTCGCTTAGGCTTTGTTTTTGTACCACGCAAAGTAGTTAGGTAGTTAAAAGAAAACCGGTGAGCCTAACTTGTCGAAGGAGAGGAAAATTACTTAGCGTGTGTGCCAGGGGCCACCGACTCCAGTGATTGATGGTTGACAACTTCTTGTTTGTGGGTGAGACGGACGAATTGAGACTGTCCTTTGAGGAGATAATGACGGCTTAATGGAATGAAGTAACTACACACAAATATATATCCATCCTCGCCGCGCTCCCTTAAGGACATTTCCCTTTATAATTCATATGCTGGCATGTAATAGGCTTCACGCAGCCCTCTTATATTTCACTGAGAAATGAGGCAAGCAAAAAAACGAAAGAAGGGAAAGGCAAAGGATAAGTAAAAAATGACGAAACCCGATACCGGATTCCTACCGCGTGTACCCTCTCAAAAAGGTCCAACAGCCATAGCTCTCCCCTTGGCTTGAGCACGACACATGCAACGACTGCACGTCCTGCCGAACGAGTGTGGTAACAAAAAAATTCCGTCTGCTTGATAACGATATTCTCTCTTCTACATCTGTATCTGAAACTGAATCCGAGTCTACAATTGTGAGTTCCTGAAGAGAATTTTCAACTCCTCTCAATTTCACTCTCTTTGTGTTTCGATTTGCACTTATGTTAGTGAGGATGTCTCTTAGTGGTAGTGAATGGATTCGGATGTGTTTGTGAGAGCGAATTCACTTGGATTCGCGTGGAATTAGATATTAGAGTGACTTTGAATTGAATTGCGGGAAATCTTTAAGTAATTCGATATTTTTTTTTTCTTCTTTTCGTTTTTGTTCGTCTTTCGTTTTTCTTGTCCCCGCTTTTACATTGTGATAATAAAATTGCCTAATGTTGAAGTTGTTAGAGGTATTTAGGTAAAAACTTGTTTCGCAGCACAAAGGCTTTTTAGGTGGAGATCGAAGTGTACAGCGGCGCATCATCGGCGAAGGATTGAAGATTGAAGTTTAAAGGCAGTTCCATAGCTTCAATGAAGATAACTTTTATGATGATGATGGCACTAAAAGTGGTTAACATATTGATGACGAGAATTAGAGGTTTTGTTGAAAACTTATTGAGAATCGGGTTTTTAAGAGCTATCCTTGGCCAATTAGAAATTAATTCACTGCTCTTATATGACCTCAACGAACTTGTATGAATAGACATACATATGTTTGTAGGTACTGTATACTTTTGTATGAAGTTTGTTTTAACTCTGAATTATCGTGATAAAAATTTCTTTGTGTTGCCAGTGCGTGCCAATTATTAAGAAGGCCAAGGAGTTTTTTTTCTTTGTTTACTTGGTAAGGTGAATATGTATCTTCACAGATACAATGAAAACCGGCAGCGCGTGCTCATAGTAGTGTGAGATTCTTGCTCATTGTGAATTCCCTTATTTGGGGCACAACAACTAAGTTACCTCATTGATAGCCAACCGAGAGATCTAATACGGTTGGCGCTGAGAAAGCATGAAGTTGCAGAACCTAACTACCGACAGATAATTTTAGACATGTATGGGAATAAGAGTTAGATGTCCCACGGTATCCACCAAAGTCCTCTGCTTTTTAGTGAGAAGTGCAACTTGATTTCTTAATTTGCATCAAATTTCACTGCAAAAAGCACTCGATGTTCGGATAGATTTACATGTCCAGTTCGGCCTTTCTAGACATTTATTTGATTGGAAAAGTTATTTTCGTGTGTGAAAAGTTTAAATATTTGTAACTTATGATGATTGTGATGGCGGGAAAACTCCGCTATCTTCTGTCATCAAAATTTGACCAACAACTTGAAAGAAGACCTGACAATGGAGCTGTACGTCCGGAGAGGTTTGTCGATATTTGTTTAAGATAAATTTGCAAAGAACACAAGCAAAATAATGTTATTTCGAATTGCGGCCTTGAAAATGGATATTAGGAGCAGAAGCATCCTAATCACAGAAACAACCTTATCACTAAACAAAATCAAGAAATTGATTTCCGAGAGAGTTTGATTTTTTTTATTTAACTGTTTACTGTTTCCTCAGCCAGATCCAAAAAGAACGGAAGCCCCGATATAACTGCAGCGGCTCCTGTAAAAGCTCCCCATCGTTTTCCGAGAGGTTCCAGTCTCTGCTGTCAGATACATTGGAAGATTGATCATTCCGTCATGATGACATTTTGAATATCGGGGTAGTTTAATCTCGCGAAAATTTATGAATTTTCATGTGCCATAAGTCCGGAAAAGTTGTCTTAAAGGAACTTCACGTGATCTGACCCGTTTTTCGTCCACTGTTCGCCCTTTTTTTTTTGTTTGACAGTTTAAAGCTGTCGGTATCGTGTATCGCTGCCCCGACAGCTGATCTTTGGTCGGAACAAAGATGGTGTTCGACGGACTATCTGGCTACACGGGTGGATTGGCGAGAAGGGTGGCGATGCTGCATTTTCTGTTCACTGGCTGTGCCAAATCTGGATAATCTGGTGGACGCCCCACAAGTTTGTACCGAAATCCTATTAATTTATCAATGGTTACTGCGAAGGTGTGGGCCTGAACGGCGTCTTTATGAAAGAGTGCTTTTGTTTTTCGCCAAATGGCAGTAGAGCGGATTTTAAATTCACCAAGAAGTCAATTAAAATTACACTTTGTGAATCCTACCAAAAAGTGAACATCAACTTTTCGGTCGATGGACGACCGCTATACCAACTAATTTGACGCACTAAGAGGTCTGCAAAACAAGCTCATTGATTTTTCTTCTTATTTTCCTCGGTTGTGCTCTCTTTTCGGCGTCAAGATCGATCTTGACATAAGAAATTAGTCTTCAAAAGTCGGTTGAATGTAAAAATGAAGAGATCTACTGGTAAAGAAGCAGTGCTGTTTTTGAAATGAGGAAAATTCCAATTGGGTTGATAAGTTACAAGATTTTACAACTCAAATCGAAGAATATTGGCATGTAAAATCAAAAACCCCACATTTTCACCCAACCGCTTTTCCTTCCTCGAATCCTCGAAGCCTTACATAGACACTGGTCTGAGTTTATTAAATTAATCAACACGAAATAGCAAAATCTACCTGTGAATGTAATCAGTCTTGCTTTATAGGGTCGAATGTTGGAACCATTGAAACCCAAATTCTTTGTCTATAAGCTAGGAGGGTGAGTAGGCTATTAAGTTAGAAGGTACAATTAAGAACACATATAGAAATAAAACACCAGGTTTGAGAGCCTTCAAAGCCAACGGGAGCAACCAAAACTAAACCAAAATTAAAGCTACGATGATGCCAGAATGTTTTAGCAGATGGCGTTTCTATCTATAAATCAGATATGGCTTAAAATCATCAGTCTACAATTTATACGTCCGAGCAAGCATCAACATATCGCTCTCTCAGCATAGGGTATCTTAAGTTTAGCTATAAATTAGCCCTGACATTACACGTTAAGTTCTAGTGAAACACTATTGTATCCCCAAAGGCCTTCTTCGTTCTTCGAAGTGCTTTCAGATCCCAAAGATAACTTATCCAATGAATGAATAAATAGGTGTGCATTATGATAGAGATTTAACAAACTGCTGGGTGCAAGTTTGATGATCCCCAAAGGCCTCAAGATCAAACATGGGTTCCTATCAATTCGGTCACCATTTATGCTTTGTCAACACGCCTCTGATTTATGACTCAAAACGTGATACATCCGAGAACCCTCACCGAACACAGTCGTTTATTCAATCAAAAGCAATCAATTTTTTGTTTCTTCTATTGAGAAAAAAAAAACATAAAATTCAATCGCATGTAAGATCCGATAAAAAAAAGTAAAGAACAGAATTAAAACAAAACGAAAAATACAATGAAAGAGCGAAAACGATCGTGTGCCTTCTGTCACGACAACGGCGTAAACTTCATTATTACATTACAGCGCAAGCTAAGAACGAGCGGATACTCATCTCGAATACAAATGAACGTACTTTTTAGGAACCAGTGTTGCCATGACTAAAAGTTATAACTAAAATTTGATCTTGAGAATTTTTTGTACGATGATGGAATACTGTGCGTAAGTGTGTGGGGGTATTTGCATTAGCAAGGAATTATCAGCGAGACCACTTTAGTTAATTTGATTACCCGGTCATCAAACGTGAAACGCGTTGACAGCCTTTATTTTGCACTGTCACTACTGCACTCATCGGCCCTCGAGTGTGGACTAGGCGGTTATCTGTTCAAACAGAGACGTTGCTGTAAGTAGTACTCTGGAGGATTCAAAGACTTTGTTGCTTATGGTCAAAGACATCACCCTTAGTTGAATTTAGCACTGATCGATATCTTTCGTAGCAACAAGCAGTAAAGTATATATTCAGGGCAAAAGTAGTAAATCTAATATAGAACAATTGAATTCCTCAAGGGGAATGGCATAAACAAACTATATTAATCGCATCCATTTCGGACTTCGATTAACGAATGAATATCACTATTTATTAATGGATCTTTTCAATTCTGCAACATTATGGTTCTGGTGTCGAATTGGATACAATCCGAAACAAAAAAATAGATATGTTTCAATTTTTCAAATGTCGGAATGTAATGTAAGTTAAGGCTTTTTCAAATAATATCTACATACTACTGTGTCCAAAAAATAAGGTGACATTGTATTTAATTTGAAAATTCTTTATTTATTCTTCCAAATCAATTTCATCCCCTTCAAAGTAATCCACTCCCGATGCAATGCACTAATGCCAACGGATTTTCCAATCTTTGAAACACTGGTTGTAGTCACTTTCCGGGATGGCCTTCAGTTCCGTCTTCGCTGCGGCTTGAATCTCCTCTATCGTATCAAAACAGTGTCCCCGGAGCGGTCTTTTGAGCTTGTTGAACAGCCAGAAGTCGCACGGCGCCAGATCAGGTGAATACGGTGGTTGCCGAACGATATGGGTTGAGTTTTTGGCGAAATGATCACGAATTACGAGTGCGGTATGGGATGGTGCATTATCTTGGTGTAAAAACCAAGAATTATCTTTCCACAATTCCGGCCTTTTCAGGCGGATAGCGTTACGCAAACGACGAATAACGTTCAAATAATATTCCTTGTTGACTGTTTGGGCGGTTGGAAGGAATTCATAAAGCACAACACCACGATAATCGAAGAAAACAGTCAACATGCCCTTGATTTTTGAGCGACTTTGGCGCGGTTTTTTTGGTCTCGGCTCTCCTTTGGCACGATATTCGCTCGATTGATCGGTTGTTTCGGGGTCGTAAGCATAGATCCAAGTCTCATCGCCAGTTATAATGCGTTTCATGACATCCTGGTAGTTGGAAAGCATTGTTTCACACACTTCAACGCGACGCCTTTTTTCCAAAAAATTCAATGTTTTCGGTACCAGTCGAGATTTGACGCGCTTGAGGCCCATAGCATCCTTCAAAATGGTATTGACTGAGCCTTTCGATAAGCCAACTTCATCAGCAAGGTCTCTTATCGTTAATCGATGGTTTTTCAACACCAAATCTTTGATTTGTTGGACGTGAGCTTCATGGGTTGAGGTTGATGGTCGCCCAGAACGCTTTTCGTCTTCGACACGTTCACGGCCGGCTTTGAAATCACTATACCACTTGTAAACATTTTTTTTAAGACAAAGCCTCATCATCAAAGGCTTTCTGCACCATCCTCAACGTTTCCGCAGCAGAAAATTGATTCCGCAAACAAAATTTAATGCAAATTCTTTGCTCAATAAATTTCGACATCGCAAAAAACGAAAAACTCACTTTTAGCAGCTCACAAAACGACGCGTATCTCAAACACTATGAATATATTTTGACATGAAATTTCACATAGATGTCACTGACAGTACTACCAACCTAAAAAGAAAGAAAAATTTCCAAATCCTTCGACGCGCGCAGTTTAAATTCATATGTCACCTTATTTTTTGGACACAGTAGTACATCTAAATTAATGATTTAAAAACCGTTTTAGCCCGATTTCAGTGATCAATATGAAATCGTTCGACAAACTCGACGATTGTCGATGGTAAAGCATTCATTCCTTGATAACCAAGGAAACAATGGATGGTGTAAGTTGTTTGTGGCGCATTAACTGTACATTTTCCTGAAATTCCCAAGTTAACTTCCTTTCATCATCCCAAAACAAACTAAATGCATGGCAACACTGGTATGAATCCGTGATGAAGGGGCGTCATTGCATCTAAAAATAAAAAAATGTCAGCTGAGGAATTCTCCTTACTGAACTTTTCCAGAACTAGGTGAATTAAGTTTCGAACTTTCATTCCATTAAACATTTGGGTCTAGAACAGAAGTTATGCACAGTATACCGATACAGGTACATGTCTCACGTGCGCAAATCATCAGAGTGAGCTGAGGCGGGCTCAAGTATAAGAAAACTGATCATTACGTCAAACGGTTGCTTTATTTCCTTCGGTTGCTTATTCCAGTGACTCAATTGCGGACGAAAACCTTTCAAGTACGTACATATATTTCAACTGAAGACGTGGGGGAAATTCCAGATCAATCCTGGTTCTGCGAATTAACATACACGACTGCGGATGTGTTCTCAACGCGAAGGCATACATAGGTTCATACCTATATCAGAACAAGCAGTCTATTGTCGTGCGTTAATTAATCAAAAAGCACTTCTCAACGAGGTTCAGGTGATTTGGCACATATGTCAGTTGCCTGCGTGTATAAAAGAGCAAAAAAAAAATCAATAAACCTTCTCCCACTAGAGCTCACAGTCAGTCATTCATAACCCACCCCAACTTTAATGACTTTCATGGGAATTTTATCGTTTACCGGCGGACAAGGTGTGTGATTGTGTGCTTCTTGTGTAATGATTCGCGTCGAAGTGGAATGAAAAAAGAGGGAAAAACAAAACAAAGCCGGATCTCGATCTTTGTTTAACTAATGCATGCTCTACTGCTGGTGACATATTTTCCATTTAATCAATTTTTCTTAATTGAAATCGAAGATGTCTTGACAGGTTTACATTTGGATTTGACAGATGTCAGTGATGTCACTGGCTTCTTTAGTGCGATTCAACACATATACATGCTGAAATTTAAGTGATGCTAAGTCATTACATAAAAAACATACACCTTGCTTTTGCGACAAAAGTCGCTCTTGACGGACGGTTAGGATCATTTTAATTTTATTCAACTCAATCATCGGCTCAGTGTTCAAATTCGGGAAGCATTTTTCACGCTCCCACGAGTAATTGACAATTTTCCGAGGAGCAGAGCTGTTATGATAAGGCTTATGCGAACATCGGAGTCGGAAATAAACTGTAGGTCCTTACCCCGTGAAAAATGAAATATAACACGCAAACACAATTCGTGAAGCTAGGTCAACAGAGCTGTCATGTAAACAAGCTTCTCCAGCCAGCTCGGGCCCTACTTAGCTGTCTCCTGTTTTGTACGTCAAGTTTTTGAGATCCCCTTCTACTTGTCTGCGCCAACTGAGTCTCGGTCTTCCTACTGCGCTGTCCCTCGGGGTTAGAGAACTATCCACTGAGGCACTTTTCTCTATCCAGACACAATGCCCAAGATGGGATCAACGATGGCGGCGTTCGTCAGTTTGAAGTTCTCAGTAAAAACTCAGGTCTTTAAGGAGCGGAGGAAGTTTGTAAATGAAGTTCATGAGACTGGTTGGATTATTGACAACCGAACATATTCCCGTGTTCACCCGAGCACTCCAAGGAGAATTTTGCAGCTGTTGCCGAAAGAATGCGATTAATACCAAGATCCGCTTAAAAAATTGCTTTTCAAGTGAAGCGGTTTTCCATCTCCCTTGGTTTGGTATGGTGGCATTTTTGGCACATTTTTTCCCAAGAAGATAATGCAGAGCGTTACCAAGGTATGATATGGTGTTTTCTATAGCACGGAATGTTTGCCTTTGCATGGACGCCATTGGCATTTTTTTAACGTGAGGCACTCAATAAAAGTATGGGCCAATTTATTCGTTACTATTTCACGTTTGAAGCTGCCATATGAACAAAATAATATTCCATAGTTAATCGAAAGGTGTACTCTTTTTACTTAAGCAACAATCGTTAAAAAAATTGGTTTCGGCAAATTTTTGTACGATAAAGCTTAGGATGGATGGACTCTCCATCGGTTTATGCCTAGTTTTCAGTCCTTTATTCAAAGAAATTAACTTCGAGACGTAGTAGTCTTATATTGACCCTATTTGTAAAAAATGTAAAAAAAATATTCTTAAGCATTCTGCTTTTTCAAGTTCAATTCCAAACTTCAGCATCCTTGCAGTTTTGCCGATCTTCCCTATCGTCTACAAAACTTAACGTCGCAAAGAAATCCGCACAAAAAGCTGAGAACAAATTTCTTAATTCTCATCATGAAACAAACCGCACAGGAGCATAACTGACTTAAAACCACACATCCATTCGAATACGGCTTATAAACAAATTAATAAGTTAATCTTATCCTGAGGCACAGTAAACACCCGCTCGATGTGGACACCTTTACCCCGCCATTAAGCGTAAATGTTAAATGAAAGCGCATAAAGGTCACGCTTATAAAGGACAATCAGGACGCTACCCTGTTTTAGTCAACAATGCGAGGGCGGTGAAAATCCAAAAGCATTTCCTGTTCATTACCTCGTTGCACACATCCTCCGTATGACATTTAAAGTTCAAACAGTGACCGAGAGGAATTCATATTTTTCCCGTCTTTTTTATTTGTTGTTGTTACATTATTTTTTGAGAAAAATATCTCAAATTTAAAACGAAAATCAGTAGACTTGCGGACGGTGAAGAAATCAATAAAGCAGCCTACAGTTGGAGTAAACGAAAGCTTCGTCCTTAAAGAACCTACACTTTGATGAGGCTATATAGTATGTGTTGTGTAGGTGTATGTCTCCTTTTTATTTGGTTCTTCCATTTTCTATTTTATTATTTATCCTTCCCAGTGGAGGTTTTATTGAAACTGAATCCGCTCTGCTCCTGGAACGGTGCATATGGTCTATATTTTGCCTTCTGTTGATAGGTATTCACCGCCAGAGATACTCGAGTCAATTTTATTTGTTCGTCATCGCCATCGCGTTCGTTTTCGTCGTGACATCGACGGCGACGTCGTCACCCATGCAGTAGCAGGGTACTCGTACCAACGATATGACGATAAAAGGACAAATGTACGAACAAAAAATATATGAATGCATGTAAAGAAAAGAAAAAGAAGTAAAGTATAAGCCCTTGTGTTTGGTCCTAGATGAAATTCATTAAAAAGAAAATAATTATTTGCCACCCTTTTAACCCTTGTTGCCGACACAACTCACTCATACCAAATAATATCGCCTACTCAATCCTCCCTTACAAACGAAAAAAAAAAAATAAAAAAAAAACAGAGCGAAGAAGAAAAACATCCCTCGTTGCGCCAGCCGACAAATTCATTGTACAAAAAGGGGCCAAAACGATGGATGGAAGTAAAGAAAGAAGCTCCGCTGGAAATCGAGGACACACACAGATCTCTTCTGCACCCTCGGTTCGTCTCTGGCCTTATTTCACCCTCTGGCACTGGAACTGGCTACATAGAGCAAAGTAATGCAAATGGGAACTGTTATCCCTGTACTATCTATTTGTCTACATCTCCATCAATTGCTGTTAGCCTTCCTGGTGCGGTATGATGGGTGGTATTTTTAGAAGAGCCACATCACAGCAACAGTGCGCTTGGTTGCTCTTTGAAAGAAGAAGAGATTCTTTTTCCCCATTTGTATTTTTTTTTTTTTTTTGTTCCTTGTTGCCTTTGGTTAAAGAGTATGAAATACAAATTTTGCCATTTTTGTGATTTTGTTTTTTGCACCACCAACAAAGGGTGCGACGAGGGCGGCAATAAAAGGGGGGGACCCGAATAGACAGACGTCTTTGGCCCGAAAGCATATTTCATGGAATAGTAGTAGCCTTAATGGAATAGAGTGCAAATCTGTTAAAGGAACCCCCTGTTGCGGGGATGGTAGAGGAAGATTGCTCCCTTTTGGCTAAAAAAAACAACATATAAATATATATGTATATAAATTAAAGTTAATATTCTCGTTTGAGATAAGTAATTGGAACTAACGGACACAAGGCAAAGTCAGAAATGCTTTTGAAAAAGGATTAAATAGAAAAAAGCAATGATGGTTATTTTAAAGGACTTTGATAGTTCTTATTACGCGCCCTTTTTGTTGGTGAGCATCAAAGGACTTTAAAATTTCCAATTAAACTGCGCTTACAATGACCTAATAAATTTGTCAAGAATTTATCCGCGGGCTTGACCTTTGCAAGCTAGCTGAGTGGAGGAAGTTCACATACAATACAATTAACATGCAGGCATGTTTCACCGAAAGATATTGAATTCGGTTACGGGTAAACATTGAACAGGCAGTCAGGAGTTATATGTCAAGCTAAGCTGAAGATTTTCCAACCATCAAGAAGCAGTCAATACATTTTTTTAGCATATGTACAGTCCCTGGCCATATTATTAGACGCGCTGTAGAATTTTTATAATCATGAGATTATAAGCAATATTTTTTATTTTAAACCTAACAGAAACTAAGTTTAGCTTATCAAATTTGTCATGGCATACGTCATGTCAAAGTATTGGTAACAGAGCGTAAACAGGCACAGACTTCTTTTAGTCGCATTTTCGCATTCTGATGGTTTGGATTTGTTTTTTTTTTTCTCGACGCCGTTGAGAAAAATTTCACCCCGACTGTGTCCTTCAGACTGTGAAGCATCCTACCCAAGTGATGATCTGATCAGTCATCAGCGGCAAAGGCACAGGATGCCTTTATGTGGTAGAAGGGATAATGCGACAGGGCCAGTACAAAAAAGTCTTGAGGAATCGGTTGGTGCCGCAGGTCAGAGATTGGTTCCCCAATGGAGAACCATATATTTTTATGCAAGATGGAGCTCCAGGTCATACAGCCCGGTCTGTTAAAACTTATTTGAGGGAAGAAAACATCCCTCTGTAGGACTGGCCGGCAAAAACGTGTGGAAGCTGATGAAGAGGGAAGTGGCTAAAGATGCGGTCACATCAGAGCTAAGCTCTTAGAAAAAATAATTCACGTGTAGTATCATCACCCACAATAGCAGAAAACAGTCCAATCTTACAGTATGACACGCAGGCTCAACAAAATATTTAAAAAAATAACAAAAATATTTAAAATATTAATAAACAAAATTATTTTCAGTAAATATGAAAAAAGAAGGAAATAGTTTTTATTCTTCATAAAAATTAATTTTAGTGCATTACAATATTCGAAACCTAATTAAAATAGCTGTTTATTGAGATTTTGCATACAATTTTAAGTGCGTCTAATAATATGGCCAGGGACTGTATGTATTCTCAGGCGTTGTCGTTAATATCAGTTCCAACAATTTAAAAAATAATAAAAAAAAGATACAAATAATATCAGTCAGCTAAATTTCAAGCACTCAAAGTGTGCCCTGGGAAACTGATTAGTCTTATTTGTAGAGGAAACAATCAGATTCAATGTCAAAGCTTGAATATAAACGACCTGCGTAAAAAGGTCTACAAACTGTTTTTTTTGCAAAGTTAAGGGGGACTTTGACCTTGAAATTTTCAAAAAATCCTTATTTTTTATTACAGATTCTTAATCTACATGTAAGTGGAAATAAATCTGTTGAAGCGTTTCCCGGATTTCGAAAGTTTACGATATTTTGAACGCGTTTGAAATAACCACCGTCAGCGGGCTCTGACTACTCACGGGACAAAGCAAGGATTGAGCGCGCAGAGAGGCAGGTGACCGACGCAGAAAAAAAGGTCCGGATTGAGCAGCGGGAGATGATCAGAGCTCAACATGAGCAGTTTGAAGAAGAGGGGGGATGCATCGGCAGGCATTGCCGATTAGCGGTAATTATAAACATATTTGTGTAAACACATTACACAACTTTAAACGCGATTTTCTCGATAACACGTTTTTAAAGTGGCTGACATTATCTTAAACGCTGTAATTAATATATCGACCTGGAATTTTCAGAGCATACTCAGAAAAAATGTCTTAACGGAATGACAGACCGTTTTTTCGATTGATACAGTTTTGAATTTTTTATTTATCTTTTTAAGCGAAAAAACGCGAAACTTGTTTTTTTTTTTTACTAAACGAAAAAAACCATCTGTCATTCCATGACCAAAGGGTCAGAGATTGATAATATTTGTGTTTCAGATCAACAAAGAGGGAGCAGTGATGTCAGCCGTTTGCTCCTGCGATTTGAGGAACTTTTTTCGCGAAGCTGCAACGGCCGCCACTTTTGTTTTTTCTCCCCAAATTTTTAACGTTCAGTATATTATGAAAAAAAAAACAAGAAAAAAAACACATTAAAAAAGCTCTACTCGTTTACTTAAAAGAAAATAAAATGAAAGCACCTGAAATATGGCACTCCAAGGACAAAGTCCCTTAAAATAAGAAAGAACATTCACTTGACTCCTTTTTATTAATAAGTTTTAATAAGGGTCTACATTTTCGCCTTATTTTCTTATTCTGCTTTTCGAGACAAGGACTGAGAGCACAAATGCTTTTATTAACCCTTTCGAAAAAAGAATTTGTATATGATCATGCTAAGTACAAGAACCTTACGAAATCCAGTCGCAATGCGGCAAATACGCTCAGACATTACCAGCTACTTTTCAGTTTTTTTAAAACCGTGTTGTTATTTAAATTTATTATTTCTTCATTTTCAAGAAGCAGAATTTCCGAAATTCACCCCAATGCTTTCGCCTATAGTTATTTGGATGCACTGATCTATAAAATTCAATTTATTTTTGGCAGTTTGCAATAATATTATTTTAATAACATCAGATTTCTTTATGCCCTTAAATTATTTGCTTTTCAAAATTCAATTATTACGATAAAACAAGTAATAGTTTGAGATAGTTCTTTCTAAATTTCCTGCAGCAGTCAGAAAACATCACTGGAGACAGTTTCCCTGAAATCATTCATCTTATTTGTAACTCCTGGTTTTCAGGAAAGAAACCGAAATGCGAGTCCACGATATATATTTCCAACGACATTTTATATTCCGAAGCTTTGTATGAGATCTTAAGTTCGTTAATCAAATCTTTCTAGTTTTCCGCAATACGTTAATATTATAAAATTTTGACGGCAAAATCATTTCCAGATGGTATTTCAAAAGAATTAGTGACTTTTTAAAGCTCTGATCCTTCATATATTTCCTGTTTAATTTTGCATTGCTGATTTCAGGGCATTTCTTTTTCTAATTTGTCAAATGACACCGAATATAAATATATGCAAGCTTCCAATTACGACAATCAGTTTGATGTAATACCGTCGAAGCCACCAGACTACGTAAGATCCTCTCCAAGGAACCCACAATTCCTGAATCTGCGTTCACATGACATGAGGACTGGATTAAGCCAAAAATAAGTGAAACCCTTAATGAAAACTGAAATGCTTTTTGCTTTGAACATATTCCATACACCTTTCTTAAGAACGATGAATGAAAGACAGGAAATCGGCGGGACCAGTGTTCCTGTAAAACGTTTACTTCCTGGAGTAGGGTGAATGCGGTAATTTCTCCTAGGAACAGGCAACCTAATCAATTCACCGCAAAAGATAAAAGAACAAATTAATCTTATAAGCGTAACACTCAAAAGGAGAGTGAAAAATTCTCAAAATACAGATTTTTAAAAGGGATACTCAGGTTTGGGCGCGCCTTATTGTCGATCCTGTCACAAAGTCTTAAGCAAACTTGCAGAAAAAGGTATTTAACTAACAGTGTGCGGTATGAACGTCGTGCGCGTCAACGGATTGTGCCTTCTTCCCTTTATCGACATATGGCAGCGTTATACGAGCTTACCACAGAGGCATAATTCTGTTCTCTTCACGAGAAAAAAAAACATACTATTCGATTCAGCAAACATAAATAGAAGAAAGATCTCTAGGGACAATTGTCTTATTTCTCACATTTCATGGGGAATCACAATAGACCCCTCGGCGTTTCGTTTTATTAGAGACAAAATAAAAATTTAGTAGAATAAGAGCAAATTTGATGCATTTTTTATTTAACAAATGAAATACAACGACGAAAATCATAAGTTTTCAGTGTGGTTGAATTTTAGGATGTTCGATCTAATCCGTGTTTGCCTTCTGCTGTTGCGGCCTTGTTTCCATGTTGTCTAACGCCTTTCAAAGTTGCTTTCTCTATTTCAGGATTTCGGAAATGATTGTCGAACGCCTATTATTATTTCTCCTTCTTAGAAGTGGAAATATCTAAGGCTGAAAGCACACGCTACAATATCAACCGGTCTCTGCTCGGGCGCCAATTAGAAAAACTTTTTTTTATTTATTAAGAATCAAGTTAATGATCGTTAAAACTCACTTAATAAATCTACAAACGTACTTATCGGTATGTTGGTGGATGTTATCGGCTTGTCTCTAGATGCTACATAAGCAACATATCTTTAGATCATGTCTTATAGCTTGGAAAAAAAGGGATGATCGTTGAAATCTGTTTTTTTAGAATATTTTGTATATCGGATGATATGTTGTACTTCAAAATCTTCGTCGGACATATGTGTGTGTTAAATGTCCTAAATACTGGTTGATTATTTTAAAATATTCTGGATCTATGAAGTCGCTTAAGCTCGTATAGCTCTTGCCTGAAAAAAATGCCCCCGATATAAACATTTCAACACCCATCCTTCCTTTTTAAACTGTATTAAGATAATGTACTTATTGCACATCTACTAATTAGCAAAAATACAAATAAACAACATTTTACCGTCTCACACATCAAGAAGCAGAGACGAAGAATTGCACTCGAAAGCCAAGTTCTGCACTAACCCCTTACGAATATCCAGTAAGCTACACTATGCGACTCCCTTTTGTTATTTGCTTCCCTACCAAAAACGAACGTCGAACCCTTGGAATACGATAGGGCTAACATTTTTTGTGCACATTTTATAAGTTCATTGTACTCAATGGGAGCCATCAAGAAATATCCTTGAATCACTACAACTTGCAAGGATAAGAAAATGAAAAAAGAAAAAAGGAGAAAAAAAAACAACACAAAAAGCAAACGAGATGTTTATAAAACTTGGGAACGAAAATTAAAAGAGATTTCGTGTTCATTTCGCCGAGGACGGGAACGACGAATGTGAATAGTGAAAAAGAACGGCACAAATAGTAGAGAAAAAAAGGTCATGTCCTGACGGTTCAACGGACGAGCCACACAGCGACTGATGTTGTCTCAACATACATATAACCGAAATCGAGTCAAAATTATGTGTAAAGGACCATGTTTGGATGTCAATGCCAAAATGGTGGAAAAAACTTCATGGAGGACGAAAATGATGTGTTTAGTCAAGGGCTAAGCTCAAAGGGCGTTCTGATGAATTAAATAATGCGGCAGTAAAGTTGTTTATGTAACGATTTTGTTTGAAGCATTGAAAGGACCTTATAAGGAAAGAATGCGAGCATCTTTTAAATACTTTGTGTTGAAAGTTCTGAACGTGTGTTTAAGATATAGGTTTAAGCAATCGAAATAATTCATAAAAAAATTAATGAAGAAAGATATTTAGATGGGAAGTAAAACTCTATCATCGTCATAGACATAGGAACCCTTCCTGGTACTCTTGTAACATAAAGTCCTTCTTCACAAGGAATAAGATACTTTAAGGTCTAATATTCCAAAGGATCTACTGAAAGCTTAGTGTCGGGTTAGACAGACCCATAACTTTACTAACCTTTCTTACTCACATATCCCGACAACGTTTCTTGATTCTTGAACTGGAGGTTCGGTCTTCCCGTTCGTCCTAAGCCTGGTGGCGTGGATTCAAAGACTCTCTTGACTGGAGCGTTGTTGTCCATTCTTTCAATGTGGACGGGCCAGATTTTTGCAATCCGGGCTATATCCTTTGTACAGCTCGTAGAGATCGCGGTTATGTCTTTTCCCTCATTCGCCCTCCTTGCAGATAGGACCAAATATCCGATTTTGATTTTGAAGAAATCCAATAATTGCTTATCTGCTTTGCTTATCGTTCAGCTCCATCAAGCAGGACTGGCAAAAGCAGTGTTTAGTAGAGCGGTGTTTTTGTTCTTCGTTTTAGGAATTAAGACCATGGACCCTAGACAAATCGAAGTAGCAACCTTTGCCTAGGATAAGATCCCCATTGAGTTGTCATTTGTGGAGGATATATTAGTTCCGACGATGATGAACTTCTTTACTACCTTAAAATTGTATCTTTCAGTAGGTATGTATAATATGGATCTATTTCTGGTTGACAGAGTGTATTTTGTTTTGTCCTTATTGATTCTAAAATCAACTTGGTTCGCCTGTTCTTCAATCGCCGTGAATCCCTCAACTACGGCACGGTGGCAATGATGCCGTTATCGTTTGCGTATCCTTGAAGCTGGTAGATGGTCGACACCTGCCTGTCGTATTGTCTGTTCCAAGGCATAAATAAAGAAATCGCATGACAGTGCATCTCCTTACGGAAATCTTGTGTATGTTTGGAATTATTCGGATATTTTGGATCCAAAATGTGCAGTGCGTCATTTGTTTTTTCACCGTATTACGACACAGCCGGAACGGTTATCCCGGGATCAGCCATCGCGTTGTACTGCTCGGACCAATGAATACAAGCGGCTTCAAAATCGATGAATAGATGTTGGGTTTCGATTTGAGATTAGTTGGTTTTTTCCAGGATCTTACGCAGCTTGAAAATTTGGTCTACCATTGATAAGCCACAATGGTATTGTCCGAACAAACAAGGTCTGAACTATTACAGGAGATATAACTTTCACCAGAGCTTATATAAAGCCATGAAGGCAAGGTTGTAGCATGACTTAAGATTTAGAACACCTCATACTTATGTTATGTATGCACATATCAGGTAATATAAGTGCGAACGCCGATAAATAAGAGGAGAAGACGTAATTCAAAAAAGGAAATTTTTAATGCCATTACAATAAACTTTATCGTTGACACCCAAGCAGCTGTTAAGGCCAAGCATTATTACTTAATTTAAGCGTTTTCAGCCGCTAATTGAAATCGGGTTCACATGGACATTGGCAACGATCACCTGAAAACAACCAGTGGTAATGGTTGGACATATGGAGTCGCCCAAAAATACATAAATAATATGTTTTTCATTCAAAAAACGATCATAGCATGATTGGGAACCTATGTGTGTCCAGCAAAAATCATAAATATATGTGAAAGCCTCCTAAATATGGGAAGAACCGTGGTTGGAAAGTATCCAAACAAGTAATCTCCACCAAGCGAAAAATAATTCCACGAAGAACGTAAGGCAATTAACGGATGTTGTTTAAAAATAATTAACACAGAAAAATGAATGACCAATAATTTGTCTTTATTTTCTCGCAAATTTTATGGTGTCTTATTCTTGAAAACAATTTTAGGATTATGGCCATCGCGTATGCGCTTCACGTTGGCCTTATAGACGGGTCAATTATGCACTATGTCTTACAGCATAGCCGGTTTATATTTATTAATTACTCGCCGAATGTTGGCTGTTAAGTTGTCAATTGAGAAGAATCCGCGTTGCTATGTACAGGGTCGAATTAATAAATTTCAGCCCGCGGTCCGACTCACTTCTACAGATGCGATGGCTACGGTACGCACGGTATTATTTTTGAGAGTTTAATTTCAATTGCGTTTAAGCTCCTTAGTGGTTAACAATATGTGGCAGAGAAAATTGTTTATTTCCCGCGTTGGAATCGGATACATTTTGATCAACATTTCCTCTCGGCAGGGAAAACTGCAGATAATCAAAATCAAGCAGAACATCAGAGCTAGACGAAGAGGTCTAGGTCTGAAGAATAGTCTCACGTTCTCGTTTATTGCGTTCTTCGAATTGTTTTAATATCGTCTCAAAGTTAAGTATCTGGCCAGAACTCTGAAATATAGATTGATAGTTAGATCCTTTTTGTTTCGAAAAAAATTTTACAATAAAAGAGTTATCACACATGGTATAGTACACAGATTCGATATATTTATGTATAACTGCTGAAACATTTTTTGTAAACATTATCAACTTGTGTATTTAGAAAAGAAGTAACACATGACGAAGGAAAATTCGAGCAAATACCTTCACATAAAGAACAAAAAAAAAAGTTAAATAAATAAATAAATAGATAATATAATAAAAGATACAGTACTTTCTTTAAATATCAATGAATAGAATGGAAATATGTACGGTAATTTATGGTTATCAATTTATATACATTGATTTAACTTTAAGTCAACAAATAAATATGTATATAAATAAAACAATGTGCAATAAAAGAAATAAACGCAAGCACTAAGGGTTTAAGCAAATAAATTAACATAGAAAACATAAATGAAGAAATAAATAAATAATTTAATAAAACAATATATGCATTTACATAAATAAGTAAATATGATTCAACATTAAATAAAATAAAAGATGTAAATAAATTAATAAATGTATATGCAGCTATAAATAAATAAATAAATAAATAAATAATTAAATAAATAAATAAATAAGTATATAATAATATATAAATAGAGTATATTTTTAAACAGTTAAAGGCAACGAATTTATATGTACAAATTTCTTATTAAAGCATAATAATGAATTTGTCAATTAGTTTTTGAATTCTCTCGGACATAAATTCAACATTCGCTCTATTGTGGAGGTTCGGTGTTGAGTGATCCCAGGAAAGATTAAGCATCATTTTGAGAATTTTGTTGTGATACTTGCAACTTTTTAAGATGACACTGTTCACAATGTCCCCGTACCTGCCATCCATATAACAGTATTGAGATGAAAGTATAGCAGTGTCATCGGCAAAAATAGGTTCTGCACAGTAAGCCAGGTTTGAAAAGTCGGGCGTAAATAAGTTGTATAGCAGGGGCCTCAGGACAGCGCCTTGTGGGACTCCCAACGCAAAATAAATAAGGTCAGAAGCGAAACTATTGACAATGACTTTAAAGCAACGACTGGACAAAAAACTTTTGAGTATCTTACAAAGTTATGGGGTAAAGTAAAAATCAATCATTTTGTAAAGAAGACCATTATGCCAGACGGTACGGAGTACTTGGTGGGAAGTACTATGGTCCGATCTGAAGCCAAATTGCACATCAGGGTAGATGTTCTATTCGACTACAAAATTTGTAATTTTTTCCTTCAGGACTTTTTCGTACAATTTGCTTACACTGCTAAGTAAATTTATTGGTCTGTAGCTGTCCGGATCGTCAGTGTCCTTTCCAGCCTTTAATATTGGTATGACCTTAGCTATTTTCCAAGCATCAGGAAAATATTGCAATTTTAGATATGGATTTATAGTATAATGGCTGTCAAAGACTTCACGCCGACTTTAGGTAACTGCTTAAGGTAAACATTTTTAGTGCCTTCAAGTTATCGATACGAAATTGTTTATCATCCTCGGTGACGAGAGCGCTCCATGGAGTTTCAGTCGATAAAGCATTTAAAGCATTGATGGAATTATTAACTAGAATATGTGTGTTTGCATCACCTAAACCAGCAGAAGCACAGTGAATATTTGAAAAAGTTTGCGAGAGAACACAGTGTGAGTGTAGTAAAAGTTTGAAGACCTTTTTAGGTATTTGCCTTTTTTTTGTTTTTGACTATTCTGACTATATTCGTAAGCGGTCTTGCATTTTTTTCGAGAGCTTTAAGTTTTCTGTTTCATTCAGTACTACGCTGTTGCAATACATATATAGTATATAGTATATACATTTTTTTCGATATACAGGTTGCCGACATCTTTGCCAAAATCTCCTTTGTATATTTCTGAGCTTGATCAGAATATGAAATGGAAGCTTCTTGTGGGATTTCTTTTTTTTATTTTAGGCACAGACTCGTTAATGGCGCTCATTATAAGCCCGTTAAATATACTACTGTGTCCAAAAAATAAGGTGACATATGAATTTAAACTGCGCGCGTCGAAGGATTTGGAAATTTTTCTTTCTTTTTAGGTTGGTAGTATTGTCAGTAACATCAATGTGAAATTTCATGTCAAAATATATTCATAGTGTTTGAGATACGCGTCGTTTTGTGAGCTGCTAAAAGTGAGTTTTTCGTTTTTTGCGATGTCGAAATTTATTGAGCAAAGAATTTGCATTAAATTTTGTTTGCGGAATCAATTTTCTGCTGCGGATACGTTGAGGATGGTGCAGAAAGCCTTTGATGATGAGGCTATGTCTAAAAAAATGTTTACAAGTGGTATAGTGATTTCCAAGCCGGCCGTGAACGTGTCGAAGACGAAGAGCGTTCTGGGCGACCATCAACCTCAACCGATGAAGTTCACGTCCAACAAATCAAAGATTTGGTGTTGAAAAACCAACGATTAACGATAAGAGACCTTGCTGATGAAGTTGGCTTATCGAAAGGCTCAGTCAATACCATTTTGAAGGATGCTTTGGACCTCAAGCGCGTCAAATCTCGACTGGTACCGAAAACATTGAATTTTTTGGCGTCGCGTTGAAGTGTGTGAAACAATGCTTTGCGACTACCAGGATGTCATGAAACGCATCATAACTGGCGATGAGACTTGGATCTATGCTAACGACCCCGAAACAACCGATCAATCGAGCGAATATCGTGCCAAAGGAGAGCCGAGACAAAAAAAACCGCGCCAAAGTCGCTCAAAAATCAAGGTCATGTTGACTGTCTTCTTCGATTATCGTGGTGTTGTGCTTTATGAATTCCTTCCAACCGGCCAAACAGTTAACAAGGAATATTATTTGAACGTTATGCGTCGTTTGCGTAACGCTATCCGCCTAAAAAGGCCGGAATTGTGGAAAGACAATTCTTTGTTTTTACACCACGATAATGCACCATCCCATACCGCACTCGTAATTCCTGATCATTTCGCCAAAAACTCAACCCATATCGTTCCACAACCACCGTATTCACCTGAACTGGCGCCGTGCGACTTCTGGCTGTTCAACAAGCTCAAAAGACCGCTCCGGGGACACAGTTTTGATACGATAGAGGAGATTCAAGCCGCAGCAAAGACGGAGCTGAAGGCTATCCCGGAAAGTGACTACAACCAGTGTTTCAAAGATTGGAAAATCCGTTGGCATAAGTGCATTGCATCGGGAGGGGATTACTTTGAAGGGGATGAAATTGATTTGGAAGAATAAAAAACGAATTTTCAAAATAAATACAATGTCACCTTATTTTTTGGACACAGTAGTACTAACAACACAATCAACCACTTCTTAGCTTGAAATATTTTCGAGAATTATTGGCCTTTCTCGAAGTTTTGTTTTGATCTTAGAGCGATATCGCACCCAGTTAGCATTTTTAAGATCATGTACATATATATTGCACTGTTTCTTAATGCGACAGTAAAAATATATGGCAGTCTTGTCCAAAGCCTTGTACGACATAAAAGATCTCGATAAGATGTTAACCAACCCTACACAAATAAAGTTAGTTTGCACAACTGATCTTTAAATCAGATTTAAGCTTTTGAGTAATCTACTGGCCACTCCAGGTCATTTTCCAAGATCTGCCGTGTGTAGGTTTTCCTCGCCCAAAACCGCAAATTCCATCAGTCTTGAAGAGTGTTTTATAGATATTCACATAGTATGACAGAAAGACATCGAAAAGACTAATTCCTCAGTTGTAGACTCAATTATGGTGACCTCTTTTTCAAACGGTCAAACAGTGCAAAGACTCAATTTTTGGGCTATCGACATCCTCATCACCCTCAGCAGCCTTGGCAAGAGGTCGATTTTTACTGTCTTCATCGTAGTAGGTGGTAAACAGGCTGAATCTGCCTGACAGGCATATCGCCTTTCAAGTCTGCAGAGATATTCTGTTGATAACCTCAGCATTGGTTGCGCCCACTTTTTGCCCAAGTTTCTATTTAAGGTTTAAAACCTTTGCATGTTAGGTCTATTTTTTATGCCACAACTTTTATGCTTAAGATTACGCGTTTCGTTCGTGTTCTTTCTTTCTCAGAAGGTGATCTTCATCCATTCTTCCCTGCTTGCTGTAGGCCTATTAATGGGCCGACCGTTCCGTGATATGAAGGTGGCGGTCCCTTATTGTTTTCGTGGGTCCCCAGCAGTATAATCGCCCTAATACCAAGCTATTTTTTATTCAATCAAAATATATATATTTTTGAGGGGGAATGTGGCCCCCTGACAGTTTTTCAATAGCTTCCAAAATTTTGTGTTGAAGTGCAAACATTTAACAAGTTCTCCATTTGGTCCTATGCCATAGTCGGACATGCTGAATAAACATCTTAAAAGCAACTTGCGATTTTTAAACTGGGGTCCAACCCGCAAGTCACATATTTTCGCCTAAGGCCAATTAACTACACAGCATATAGCACACAGAAACATTCCTGTGACTTTCCTCCACTGTCATTGTCATTCAAAAGGGAACAGTAACTCAATTGGGATGCCGACAAACATACGACTTGATGGTCACGCAAAAATGTTCTCCAAGGCACAAACAGGAAGCAACACACCCATGCACACATTTGCTTTCTCCACCACCCACACCTCTCCCCCGTCAATTGTTGTGACAGTTTAATCGATTTTACCTTTGACCTAGAAGGCAGAAGGTCCTTAACTTATTCACAGGTCAGCAAAGCAAATCCAGTGCATACCGGTACGTTTCACAGAGATCATAACCATTTAGAACTAAGCTGGTAAGAGACTTTGAATGCCAAAAATGTGTTCCCGCAATAAATATATAAATTAGTTATTCATAGGGACGAGATGGCTGTCAATTGTTGTATTTTATTCGCAAGCAGAGTTGGCAGGGGAAGGGGCGGTGGCAGGTTAGACTCGTGGAGTCACATTGCGTGACGAAAGGATTTTAACTGAGGCCCAGCTTGAGGCGGAGTGCTTTCTGATAATTTAGTTAAGTGAGCCAACACATTTCGTTGGAGGTTTCAGTTGTTTTTGTTTTTCATGGGCCTTAATATAGCCTGCCTGCAATTACATTACCGAGTACAAAAAGAAAAATTATTATCTCAGCAGTGACATTAATAAACAGAGGGAAGAGGAGTCGATGAAGTTTTATTATTGGCATCGAGTGAAGGGAATTGGGTTCATATGTAAATGACCCTATTCGAAGGCTCGGATCATATGACATTTGGCTGCGTTTTTTTCTTTTTTAGAAATTTGAAAAATTTTTTGACACGATGCACGAATCTATTTCGAATATTTTGAATATTTTGAAAGGCAGAACTTCACTCAGTTTTTCGATGTTCTCGTTCGAAAATTCCGGCAATTTGAATCCTGCGGAATAATCCTGACAGGAGTTACAATCAAGCTTATATGCTTGATTTATTTATGTAGAGTTGAAACTGGATCCAACACTAATTTGCCTAAATTTTTATGCTTTTTAGCTAACAATAAGGTTATAAAAGGGAATACGATCGTTGTTTGTAACCAAATCCGCATCCACGGGACAGCCTTCATGGCTTGACATCATGGTCCTTTTAAGGCTTATAAGCCTTATGGATGTACTGTGTGGCTCAGCGCTTCAGCAAATTCGGTGGAAGAAATTACCAGTACAGAGTGGAAGGAATAGTTTGCCTGTAAAGTGTGTATCTTGTAATCTGCTGAAGAGCAAATGTACCTTTGTAAGATATTAGCACTCAGTACAAGGAGCGTGTCCCGAGCTTCACTAAAGAACGCATATTGAAGTATTCTTGTCTACTTTTCTATCCTTACGACGTGATGGACGTACATCTGCTTTGTGGACTCTACGGTGGCCGTGAATATAGACTTATTTGCGTTCGTTTAGTTCGCAGTATTTTATTCGACCTGTACTACAGCTTTCAAATTCTGATCAAGTTGATATATAGAGTTGTTGTGTATTTGCGAACACTGCGAGAATTTCAACTGATCTTAAAACAATATTTACTTCCCGCTGTCATAGACCTCATGGTTCGAGATTTCCTCTTTGACGAACGTCCAACCTGTCAGGTCGATTACCTCCCCTTCTATTATCAATAAGAGTAAATTTTTATTAATAAACGCATATTTGTATAGCAGAAGGGATATTTCCCGGTATTTTAAAAAACAGTTTACAGCCGTTTTTTTTTTTTGATCCCTTGGAACCACATTGTGGTACGTACGTATTCCGTTTGCATTTAATTGGCAATACATTATCTCAAAGTTATCATTAAGAGGCGAATAATTTTTTTTTTTCTTTCGCGTACATGGATTTTCGTAATGTTTTCCACTAACTGTGGAACAGGCGAGTCAACTACGAACAAGACGTCGCAAGCAGCTCACGGGAAACTCTTCGGCTCAGTAGGGCGGTTTCAGACCGCGACAGAGCGGATATCGAAAGGCATCATCGGCACTACTTTTGGCTGGGCGGAGAATTAACTCTGTCGTCTATATTTATCTTGGGTGCCCTAAAACATAGCATGTCCTGTCACCCTTGACCGGCTTACATAGCATATGTTTAAAGTAGTGCGAGTAGCTTGAAATTAGTTTTCAATTTTATTTTAATATATGTTAAGTTTCTTAGGTTGAATTGAATTAAAATGATTTGAATTGAAATAAGTGATGCCAAGTCTTACTATCAATTTATTTTGTGCTACTCGCACTTTTTATATGACCTCCAAATTAATATCCAAACAGAAGAATAGCCTGAAAAAGTATCCCGGAATTTACATACATAAGTGTGGTGGTAAGATGAAATTTTAGCCAGAAGTTTGAAGCAAAGCAATGTTTTTCTTTTTGAGCAAATATTTAAAAATATATTTATTTAAGATTTTTACATAGCATGAAGCATCATAAAGAGGATAATGTTGTCAAATCTCCGGTCGATAAGTCTCCTTCTTAACACCAGGGCATGATTGCATACATGTCGCGTTTAAACTGGTATCGGATATCTAATGGAACAAGGGTAAGAAACAATGCATGGGTGCCTTACTGATTGGCTTGGAGAAGGTCCTTGATACTGTGTAGTTACAGGGGCTCTTTTTCAAATTAGACAACTTCGGCATGATTAAACCGCTGCTATACATAATCTTATATATGTTCACCAGCAGACAGTTTATTGTGAAAAATGGCAGTGTGACGTCAGCTTGGACTTTTGAAATTAACAACGGTGTACAACAGGGTGTAGTTATTTCTCCGATTTATTAACGATTTTCACAAGTGATTTTGTAGGATTTCTCCGCCATTCCATAGCGTACGCAGATGACTTGATCGCATAGAGGTCAAGTCCAAAGATCGAGGTCATCGTAAGTCTTTGGCAACGTGACTTCGAAAAGATTCAGGTGGCTGGACGGAGAATGACCTCTGTCGTATTTGAATGTTAATATTGAGTGGCCTTAAAGCAAATTGGATAGCAACTTTAAGCATTGGCCGTCTTACATATTTTTTTTAAGGTAGTGTAAGTAAATAGTTAGTAAGTAGTTTTAGTGTTAATTTTAGGTAGATTAAGGTCTTAGACTAAGTTTTTCGCATGAACAGCTAGCTTTAAGCGTTTTTGTCTAGCATGTAAGATTATAAAATTAATAAATAAAAATACTTCTAAAGGAAATGAAATGAAAAAGAGGACAAAGTTTTATAAATAACTCAAAAATTCCGCATGTTTAAATAAATAGGCTATGTGTTTAGTGAGTCAGTCCATTAGCGCCAATTTATGTTTATTCAATCAAAACATATTTTTCCCGTAGTAGTGTACTCTCCAAAACAACACCACTGTTGAAAACATGCCCCATGCACAACAAAAATATTCTCATAACTTATTTTGAACTTTCCCTCAAAGCCATATTAAAAAAAAAAACAACTACACTTTAGCAGAGCGTAGTTTCGATCTACGGACCTCTGGGTTATGGGCCCAGCACGCTTCCACTGCGCCACTCTGCTATATAAAATTGTTGTCGCATGTCTTATTTGAGCACGTCAGTTGATAAAAGTGTCATGGTTTTTCGCCTCGTTGACATTCAGAAACTTATTCAAATATTGTTTTTTTGAAATGTCTGACGAATAAAATTGTGTTGTAAAAATATTTAATAAACTATTATTAATAAATAAAAAAAAAAAAGTTATTGTGGCCCATGAGGGGATCGAACCCGCGACCTTCGCGTTATTAGCACGACGCTCTAACCAACTGAGCTAATGGGCCAGACAAAAATTTGCTTTTGTGAGTGAACTACAACAAACTGGCTCGTGGTTATTGTAATAACTTCATATCTTTTATGTATAAATTATTGCAGCAATACGAATGCTTTTAACGGAACACTTCTGCTACTTTGTGAAAATTAATATTTCTCCACTTACAATTAGAATAATGTGGACCACAGTTTCATGAAAATCAAGGCAAGAAAATCATTGGAAAACTCCGTTAAGCTTCTTTTAATTAATAAAAAGCACAGAGACTGGCAAGTCTCAGCTGTGTTGTTCATTTATTATACCTTTTGGGACTTGAATTGACCAGGGATGGCAATATAAGGCGAATTCAGGCATTTAATATAAATTAAATTCACAAGATTCAATTTTTTCTGATGTATTCTGTAACGACAAACGCGTGCCACTTAATAGAAGCGAAGGCATGGCCTCCCATCTGTCCCCATCTGCCGAAACAATTGAGCTTCCAATAAACGCACTAGAATTCAATTGTCGCCTTAGCTCAGTGAGGGGAAAAACACCAGGATATGATCGGATCTCATATCCGATGCTAAAAAATGTAACAGCTTAAACGAAAGAACGCATTTTATCGTTATACAACAAAATACTAAATCAGAGCATAATACCAGAAGCTTGGAAAAGTACCACCATAGTCCCAATTCCTAAACCAAATAAACAGATAACCGAAATAAGTGGATATAGACCTTTATCCTTGTGGCAGTGCACTAGTAAGGTATTGGAAAAAAATATTTCTAAAAGATTATTATGGTACATGGAGAGAAACAACCTTCTCAACCCTAACCACGTTGCCTTCAAACACAGTCGAAGCGTAATAGACTCCCTTCTCCATACCGACAAATTTGTTTCTTCACCTCTTTCTTGGAAGAATCATGTCTCAATAATTTCCATAGACTTTGAAAAACCATTTGACCGCATAGGCATACACATAGTTCTCAATAAATTAATAAAATGGAAAGTTGGTCGAAAAAAAGACGGCTACGTAAAATCATTTCTTACAAACAGAAAATTTAGAATTAAAGTGAATAATATCTACTCGTCTTTGTACACGCTTGAAAACGGCATACGTCAAGGATCTCCCCTTTCGGTTGTCATTTTCATTTAAGCCTTTGATAATATAAGCGAGATATAAACCAAATTTAGATGTATAAATCACTCGCTGTATGCGGATGATTTATACTTTATATCCAAATAGAAACATTTTAATCGTTTCCTTAAATCTGTAAAGAAATTCTCACAGCTTTTAATATTTGGTGCAATCGGTCGGAGCATTCTACGTAGCATTTGCATATATGTAGAAAACGAAAATGTACTAAGACCGATATAAACTTTAATAATAAAATAATACCATCTGTAAGTAACCTAAGTAGTCTTGCCATATTATTTGACAATAAGTATAGCCTTAAGAATCATTGTTTAGAATTAAAAAAGACATTAGCCTCCAGGCTGAATATAATCAGATACCTTTCATCAAAAAGAAGTTGTATACATGTTAACACACTTATAAATGTAACTTAATTAATTTTTCTTCCCAAAATCGATTATGGATTAGTCATATACGGAAAGAGTGTCCGATCAAAATTAAAAATCCTCTATCCGTCTTATCATGCTGCAATAAGATCCCCATTAGGTTCCTACAGAACAACACCTATCAAAAATATGCTGTCAGAAGGGGAATTTTCATCAATTGAAGACCGAATCACAGAGTTAACGACAAGGCTCGTCCTAAAAAAAATGTGAATCGTACAGCTCTCCCATCCAGTTAGATGCTTTCAAAATTTTAAGCCGCAAGAAGTTCCCTAAAATCCTATCGATTCTTTACACTGCATTATTCCTCGCAACAAATATCGGTATTGACCTGGTAAAAAAAAAACTTTCTGCCGAAAAGCATCCTCCTTGGCTCTTACCTGAAGACGCAATGAACACCATCCTTGCAAAATATGCGAAAAGGCAGAAAACCGAGACCACATATCTGCAGCTCTTCAAAGAACTCATGAGTAAGTACAAAAAAAGCTCTTTAAACATTCTTTATACCGATGGATTAAAAAGCGACTAAGGTACTGGTTTCGCAATCGTCAACTCGAATGGTCAAGTATTGTCTGCTGAAAAACTTGCGAATTATTTTTCAATCTTTTCCGCCGAAGCTATAGCAATACTCAAAGCTACCGAAATGCCGGTTTCATCAAAACAAAATTCTATTATTTGCACTGGCAGCCACTCCATCCTCAACGCAATTCGCAATATAAAACACCGCTCCAGCGTGATAAATAAAGTTCGGGACAAAATCATTTTCCTTTGATCCAAGCTGATATTGGTCTGATTACAGGACATGCTGGAATAAAGGGAAACGAGCTAGCAGATCACGAAGCAAATGCAATCGCATCAAATTCCAATGCTGAAGTAAGTCAATATCAAACCTTCAAGAACGACTGCCTTAAGGGGGTATTCTAGTCTAGAGGCATGAATTTCATGTAATTTTTGAATCGCCATAAAAAAAGGCAATTTATATTTTTATATCCATTTTTTAATTAGTTATTCATTAACATAATAAGAATACAGAAAAGAATCAAAAAATAAAAAAAAGTTGAAAATTTCAAAAATTAGCAGTAGTCGGGGTCTCAAAAAATTGGAGCGTAACCATACCTACGATTTCAACCCTCCTAGGAATCTGAAACCAAAAAAAAATTAATCTAAAATAATGTCGTAATGTCTGGAACTACACAAAAGTTGGTAAAATTTTTTTTCACAAAATGGCGACTGCCTGAAAAAAAAAACAATTTTTGTACGACTTTTTTGACTGTTTCGAATTTTAAAAAAAAAGTAATAGAAATTTGGGGATAGGTATAGTTCAGACGAAGAAAAGTCTATCAAGAAGACTCTCTAAAAATGTCAGGTAAATTGGTCCAGTAGAACCTGAGAAATCGTGGGTATTGTCTTGAAATTTAAATTTAGCGTAAAGTTTTTCGCAGACTAAGACATGAAATGATATTGTAGACTAACATTTATTCAATCTACCATTTCTGCTTCATATATCGGACCTTTCTCGACTTCGCAAAAACTATTTTGCGCGTTTCTCTCTTCATATCGAACAGTTCTGGCCTCCGTATCTCGAAGCGGTCAATCCGGGCGTTGTCTCGTTTCACAGCAAATGAATGAGCATCCGGGCCAATTTTGATTCCCATAAGCTCCATCATTTTTAAAATAGGGATGAAGCCTTCATTAAAAATACATACAGCAATATATGTCGCTATCTCAATCATCTTAGGTCCTGAATGAATATGTTTTGGATCGAAAGTCCAAATCAAAGAGTTTAGAGACTCATTTTTGTTTTGAGTTTCTGAACCTAAACATCGAGTCAACAATTCCTCTGATGATAAACTCTCGTAAATTGAATTTATAATTTTCAAAACTTCATCACACAGAGGAGGATTTTCGTGATCAAACTCGTGTAGTGTACCTTCAAATGCAGCTACTTGTCATTTACACCAACTCTCCACCTATGTTGCGGATTTTCATTCGCAGAACTGTTATGGTGATAAGAAGCCCAAAGTGCATTTTTCATGTTATCAACAGAATCAGGGTGCCGGCGAATTGCCAAACCATAATATAAAGACAATTTTTTAGTTACTTATCAGTTAATTTGACTTCAGCTTTCCCCCCAATCCCCCCCTCTATTATCTCTTTTCGCTTTTCGTAGCCTAGCACCCATTCACAATACATATTTTTATTTCACTCACAGCACATATGTATGTACGTCCACGTGGTTTGAAGGTTAGAATTCAACTGTTAGCCGCTGACGTTAGTGAACACTAAATATAAAGGATACAAGTCACCTTGGGTAGACGGAGAAGCCCTAATGTCTTTTGTTCGATTAGTTCCGGCCGAACCAGTTTGGATCCCGGGTGAGCAAAATACGGATATCTCCGAAAATAATTTGAATTTTGAATAATCCTCTTGTAGATATATTCTTGAATAGAAAAACTTTGAAAGTTTTTTTTTAAATTTCTAGACTAGAATACCCCCTTAAGATAGCAGAAGCCTACTGTAAAAATAAAATAAAAGAATCATGGAGCCTGTACCAACACTATTACTCCTCGCATGATATGAATGCTCAGCAGATGAGGGCGAAGGTTAGACTGCCAAATGGTAAAAGAAGGAGGTGTGTAAGCTTGAAATATAAATACGGACTAGATAAATCTGTACACATAAATAATCGACCAAATACAGACTGTGCTTAAAATCCTCTGAAACTAAAGTTGCAGAATATTTACATAGATCTTTCATACGTTCGACTTTCACCCGAACTCGCTTGAATTTGGACACTGTGTGACACATCCGGGATTACTGAAGCTTAAATTTACAAAGACGAGTGAAATATTGTACAATTAAAGAAATATAATAACTATTTTTGCAATAATAAGTGACGTACCCAATTTCAGCTAAATAAGACCTCTGGGTATTTGAAATTGTTTGGAATAAAGTTATGCCCTGAAATATATATAAACAAAAAAAATAAAATTTAAGGGAATATTGATGAGCGACCGAATCAATAAATTCCTGGATTGCAATGTTATCTGCCGTGGTGTGTTTCGCACGCACAATTTATTTTTGTGTACATTTTTAAGAGCTTGAAGGGGAATTGGGAATTTGTTGACTGTTGACTGTTATTCATAAATAAGCACACAAGTGTTATTCTTACTATTCGGTTGAATTTAAAAGGTTGCAAGGATGTGCCGGCCCACATTAAGACATAGGATCATAAAAAAAAACCGGTCAAGTGTGAGTCGGTCTTGCGCGACAAGGAATTCGTAAAAATTTGTAGGTATGTAAATGGTTCGTCCATCACGTTCGTTCGTTTGTATGTGGTAATATAGGTTTATAATAATAGGTTTTAAATTCCTCACTTTCTAATTTTTAATTTCACATATATTCATTTTGTTAAATTTTGTTGCAATTTGAAAAAATATTTGTTATGTGATGTCAGTATAATTTTACTGTTTCTGGTTTTTTTCCTCTGCTTGTGGTAAAAGACGCTACTGCTTGGCAAATTTCTTGATTCAAGGTCAACTGGAAGTGCCCTTACATGGGTGTTGATTCCCTTGGAGTATCAAAATACGCGGTATAAAAAGCCGTAGCTTTTGACCGCAGTCATATGTTTTTTATAATAATTTCGCAAAAAGGTGGCGACGGACAACGAAGTGATCCTGTAATGATTCAGTTTTTCCTTTTGAGGTGCGGACCCTTAAAAACGAATACTTTTCTGTCGTATTTACAAATATCAACTGCATTGAGACTCTCAATTAACAGCTTTCTTTTTATAGGATAGAATTTTAAGTAAGGTTGTTTGAATCGACATAAATCTAGAAAAAAATATTATGTTGATTTTGAATAAAAAAGACTATCAGCAACAACAAAAATATGTAAGTGATAAAATTTAATTGAACTCTTGTTATAAAGATAGAAATCCCGGGCTCCAGTTGACTAGATGAAGCTTCTTTCCTTTTCGCCTACCAGACAAGATCTATGATACATCATTGCCCAGCTCGTAGAGGTCAAAGTTGTACCTTCTCCTCCACCGAATACCCGACGAAAATTTTTTCCCTCAAAGGTGGGTAAAATCTGTTCTGCTTTTTTGCTTATCGTCCATCATTCGATTTCATAAAGAAGAACTAGCAAAATGGTTTTTATCTTTGAATTAATGATTTCGGGCCTAGAAGGTGTCATTTGTGGAGTTGATATTTTTCCCAAAATGGATAAACTAAATTAATTTTTAATTGTTTTATGGAGTTTTTTTTCCAACCTGGTGTTCTGCCAGTTTGATTTATTTTAGACAATATGTATTTGTTAAATGTTAGCCTTTTTGCCTGCTTCTTCAATCGACTTGAAAGCTTCGAAAGGTGCATGTTGGATGCGAACGCTGTTGTCAATATCTCAAGCATTGCTGGACAGAGTTGAAAAATAATTTTCATATTTGTTCAATAATAAGGTTGACGAAATCACCTTACCGAAACCCAGCGCGAGTCTGGAATATTTCGGATGTGATCGATCCAAACTGCACAGTACATAGTTAAGTTCTGATCGTCATGTGGCGCAGCCGATTGAACCGCCATTTGGACGGGTTGGTTCGCTGCATACATCAATTCGCAATTCAGCTGTTGCTAAAATGAGTATAAACTGGCTCCATGTGATGACAATGTAGTCTGAACACTTCCATTTCATTTGATAAGTTGAATTCTCCAATTAGCAACAATAGCAGATTTCACTGCTGCTTGCTTGATTTACTTGGGGAAGACTTTTGCATGTTTGCAAGTGATATTTTGTTTTTGCTTTTTAGAATGCACGGTTGACAGTCAAGTATATATTGTCAGTTATATTTATTTTTGACACGAGTAAACTTGTTATAGATCGTTTCAAATGAGTATGCAGTAAGTTCGCGCATGTTTTCTCTTTTCCAGTCATTTCACAAAAAAACAGAAGAAAAAATCGCACATTGCCTCCTTTTGATGTTTACTGCGTGAATTCTCAACACTGACTGATCATTTCTTGAATACGATGGGCGGATAAAGTACACAGAAAATAAGAAGCTGCTGTTGCCAAATGTGAAAAATATTATAAATGAGTGTAGAGAGAATGTGCGGAATATGCATTCATTATCCTTTTAGTGAACTGGGTAATGACAATTTGAGCGAAGAATGGTTAAAGATCTATAGTTCTCAGTTATAGTGTTAAGATGAAGAATGAATGTTTTGCCAATATGAATTTCGCTTGAATGTGTATTTTCATAATATGAATATTTATTTATTAGATGTTTTTTTTTGTAATGCAATAGCACTTAATCATCTCCGGTATCATCATCATCATCCTCGCCGTAGCTTTCTGTTTCACTTGATGAGTTTTCTCCGGGTCTTTCGGTGAAGGCTTTATCGCACATACTTTTTCACTCCTCGACCGTAATTTTTGCGAATTCTTCTTCTGCTAAATCCTTAACGACATCCAGATTAAACGTAGTATTTCTACCCGCCACTCTTGATTTTACAATACCCCATACATTCTCAATTGGGTTGAAGTCCGGATGGTATGGTGGAAGCCTGATTACTTCATGGCATGCTGATCTTATCAAGTCGTCTATTTCACGCAGGGGATCCGTCTTTTTTCATTTGACTATATCATAAAGTGTGCAATATTATATTCTACCAACCAATTAGTTAACTCAAATGTTGTGGCTGATGAAGTTGGATGAAGTACAGTTTTTTAATTTGTTGTGATTTGAAGCATTGTTTTTAAAAACTAAGTCATTATATATGTACATGTTCTCGTATATGCAAAAATTGTTAGAAAATACTATTTATACCTACTCCACATACATTCAAAAAAGGGATACTTCAGCTTAATAACTTCCTGCAATAATTGGGTAAAACATACAAAAAAGGTAATTTTATAATCTATACATTTATTACAGGATGTAATAAAATTTTGTCAAATAGGTAACGTGCGGGAAAACCCACGCTTACCCATTGAGTACTGAAAGTAACAATCGATATGATAAAATAGCAGTGAAAATGGAGAAAGTTCAGCCGAATTGTAAACATCATTTTTCAAGCAGCAAAGGCGTGGCAAATATTTCCATGCTCTCTCTGAGCAGTTTTCCGATTGCATAGTGATTTGAAACGATCTATAATTCTTTCCACCATACAAAGCGTCGACAGACGAATTGACCGCGGACTTAGCGATGGAAAGAGTTGGAAAAATAATATGTAAAACGAAAAAGCTTCTTGATGTACAAATAAAATGTGTCTCGCTGGAAACAGTGTAAATAAAATTTGTTCGCAATTTGTACGTAAGCCTAAATCTCAGCAACACCCACATTATTATTAGTACATCTTTTAAGACGAGAATAGAAAAGAACTGATCATAAAAGACAGCTTGTTAAATTCCAAGTTATTATTTCCATTAGACGAACCAGGGAGGATATGATTTGGTGTTAGAGCCTCCTCGGTTTCGGCGTCAATAGGCACATATGTCAGAGGCCTGGAATTAATAATGTGTTCTACCTCGGTCATCATACTTAGGAGGAGTTCCGAGTAGTCCTTATCTGCGCCATTTTTCCTTGAGTAGCATTTTCAGGAGCAGTAAGAAGTTTGTGATGAGCCCCAGTTGGTCGAAGATGCTCATGAGGATTCTCAAGACTTCTCTCTTTGTGGGAGCCCTTTGATCCTTCAAGACCTTTGCGTATGAAAACATGTCTACGGATTGCGACCTCCACATCCCGAGGATTTTCTCTGACTCGCTAAGGCTTTTGCGATTTTCAAAGTTTTAATCGAAATCTGCTCTGCCGCACATGCTTAGTGAACCACCACCGTCGTAAATACATTTCAAGGTGCGGAATGAATGGCTGCCTTTGCAAACATCACCAACTGCTGCATAAGTACACTGAATCAATTGTTCCGTCCGGTGAAGGTCAGAATTGCAACGCACATGCTTCGAAAGACAATCCAATGCTCTTTAAATCTTACCTTGTACAATACAGGAGTATCTTTACGCCACGCATGCACTTCTCGAGCAACTGTCAGAGGATGGAAGCGAGGAAATCGAACATGGGAATGAACACGTTCAAGATTAGGTCAGCTCATGGGAGTATCTCCAGTTTAGTAGAAGGTATTATCAGACCGCGAGGTCGAATGGCAAAAACGACAATGCAAGAAACATTACAGTGAACGGAATGAGCTATGGAGGCATGCATACGATGCAATAACTTGAAAGGGAATTTTTACTTTTAAAATTTTGACCAGTCTGACAGCACTTTAAAAATTAAACCGACAGTAAGCCCACCTTATACTATACATGCTGCTCTGATTAGCTTTATTAGGATTGAAGTGCCACCCTACCTGTAAAAAGCCATATTTGAATACTACTCGTATTTTATATTATTTTCAACAACATCAGCACATTTTTGCACATTTTAAACAGACCTTTTTAGAGAAAATCTCTCCAGTTAACCAAGTTAGCACTTTTTCAATAGCATTCTGTGTGAATAGCCATTTTGCCAAATCAAAGATACACAGCAGAGTGGCGCAGTGGAAGCGTGCTGGGCCCATAACCCAGAGGTCCGTAGATCGAAACTACGCTCTGCTAATAATACAACATCGAATGACGATGTTCTTTTTTGCACTCAAATGAACATTCCATCCGTTATACGTGCTTGAAAATTTTCCGATCAGCTAAATATCTACGCGGAATAAGTATGTGTGGTTTGTAAATTCATCATTTTAATTACCCCAGAGGCCCAGAGGGTACCCCCTGAATACTTAACCAATGTGTGGTGCCTCCGTAGCGTAAACAGCGTTCAGTACCCTCAATATTTTCGTTAAGATACCAATTTAAGGATTACATCGGTCGGTAGCCCCTGCTCTGTCTTCTTGTCAGCCCCTTAGTGCTAGTCTTTCTTTCGTGGGGGTAATAAATTTTCATTCGGAAAGCTCATAAATTACTCGAAAGTCAAAAGCTTTCGGTTATCATTTTGCCAGATTGAAAAAGTTTACAACCGGTGCGGGAGGCTTACCGTTCGGCATGGCTTCGCATAGGCGACGGAATGGTGGGCGAGCAGGCAGGCAGCATGGAGGGTTGACAACGGCGCAAAGGCATACGTGTATGTGTACATATGATGATGATGCTGATGATGACGATGTTGCAATGTGTGCGCTGGCAGCAGCTCCTGCTTTAGCATAGGGAGGTATCCGGAGGCGAACAGAGTCTACTGCTTAGGATGTGTGTAACTCCCACGTCACAAACAGTTGGCTTCAGCGCTGCTTATTTATATACTCACACTGTTCCCACTGTAGGTATAAGTGTAGTTTTGAAGGCAAAAGGAAGTTGGATCCTGTGCGAATGGCATACAGGAATTCCGAGTCTTAAAGTATCGTAATGTTGTCAGTTTTTTTTTTTTTTTTTTTATAATTTTGTGCGAAGGTGGAAAGCAGGAGTTATGGTGTTTGGACTTTAATTGGGTTTTTGGGGAATTTTGTGGTTTTCGGGGAAATGAAAAGTAACTGAAGGACGTCAAATTAATGAAGTTGCAATTTTTTGATAGTTTTCCTCTTATGGAGAATTTGATGGGTCATTGTGCATTTCAAAGTGAACTCTCTGCTTTATTTATTTACCGAAACAACTTGTGTATAAAATAATAAATCTTGATGACGTGGAATACCATCTTGCTCGACTTGGAAATTACGCCACCTGCGGACCTGATGGCGTACCTCCAATAATTTTAAAGCGTTGCTGTAGCTCTCTAGCATCACCCTTTGATTTGTACTTTCAGGCCTCTATTAACAAATTTTTTTCCAAATTAATAGAAAAATGGTTTCATAATTCCGGTGCACAAAAAAGGCTAGCGGGGTGATATAACTATCATAATTATTGTCCTATAGCTAAGCTTTGTAAAAAACAAATCCACTGTATTTTATTTGTTGGAGTTTTCTTCATTTACTTTCAAAATACTTGACGTAGAAAATCAAGTCGGCTACGTATACACTGAAATCAGTAAGGCCTTTGATAAGTGTTCTCATACATTCATTGCTGTCTTCATTTAACTGTGTCTTTTGTGAAGTGGATATGCTCGTATCTTGACGGATAAAGTTTAGGGGATCGACCTCTTACACAATAAACGCTAGATCATGTTATACCTCAAGGTAGCCACCCATGCCTCTATTATTCATTCTATCCATAAACGATTTTGTAAGTGTGTTCAAGAATTCAAAAGTTGTAATAAATGCTGACAAAATAAAAATATTTAAGGGTTTTCCAACTGCAGCGCACTGCAGGATGACCAAATGGTATTTGAATAATTGCTTATCATTGCTTGTGGAGAAGTCTTTATCCTCTGTTCTACCATAAATAGTTCTGAGCTGATCATAGTAAAACTGCCAAAAGATTTAGGTGAGCAATTGGCTCCAAATCTTGGTCTCTCAATTCATATTAAGCAAATTGTCAACAAAATTAACACCCTCCTCGGCTTCAAAAAACGGTTGAGTAAAGAATATTCATGCCCATTAATCAAAGGTACCCTGAACACTGCTTGAGTTACACATTCATTGCGTGGTCACCGTATTACTCAATACATATTGGCCGCATCGAGTTCGTACAACGCAAATTTGTTCGTGTCGCACTTCGCCATTTAGGCTAGACTGATCCTCTTCACCTACCATCTTTTCAGGACCGTCAACTTCTTATCGGCCTTGATTCCTCGCAAAAAAGTCGGAAGTCTACTCTAGAAATTAAAAAAAAAATCATATGTGCTGTGAGTGAAATAAAAATATTGTGAAATATTTTTTTTTTTAATAAAATGGATAAAAAATCCTTAGCGCAAAGGATTACGCGTCCAGATCGACAAACAAAAAGGAGATTTCACGGCAATAGATTCACCGCACTGGAAGATAGCAGTTTTACGAGTGTATTAGCAGTAAAATTGAGTAAATCAAATAATTAAGAGGTGATCATTGAAAATAATTACGGCTACTGTGCTTTGGAATGAAAATTGGCCCGGAAGCTCATTCATTTGCTGTGAAACGAGACAACGCCCAGATTGAACGCTCCGAGATACGAGCATCCAACGCATCAAAGGAGGCCAGAACTGCTGGATATGAAGAAAGAAAGGCGGATAATAGTTTTTTCGAAGTCGAGGAAGGTCCGATGTATAAAGAAGAATGGGAAATTGAATAAATGTTAGTCTACAATATCATTTCATGACTAAGACTGCGAAAAACTTAATGCGAGACTTTAAACGCGTTTTTCTCCAAACTGTCTTTTTCAAAACAATACCCACGATTTCTATGGTTATACTGGACCGATTTATCTGAAATTTTGAAACAGTCAAAAAAAGTGGTACAAAAATTGTTTTTCTTTCAGGCAGTCGCCATTTTGTAAAAAAAAATCTTTCCAACTTTTCCGTAGTTTCAGACATTGCGACATTATTCTAGATTAATAATCATTTTTTTTTGGCTTCAGATTGCTAAAAGGGTTGAAATCGTGGGTATGGTTAGGCACCAATTTTTTGAGACCCCCACTTCATCAATTCCTATTTTTTAAATTTTTCAACTTTTTTATTTTTGATTCTTTTTTGTATGTTAATTGCCTTTTTTATGACACTTCAAAAATGACATGAAATTCATGCCTCTAGACTAGAATACCCCCTTAATGATGAGTGTGACAAGATAAGTATAACTCTATGAGTAACACCATCACCTACACTTTAATCAAGCAGCACTATCTGATGTACTATTATGGAGCATAAGCAAGGGTGGGACTTTCTTGCAAATGTGGACTTTCTTGCAGTATAAACGAAGTTTGATTCAAATTCAAATTTTGTTCAATATCAAACACACTTGCAAACGACATATCCCCCCAAAGTTCATATTAATTTAAGCTTAACGGTAAATTAACTCGATACTTAGCTGCAAAACAACATTGCTCCACAAAATTCGGTATCGAACACTCAAAGGAAGCTGAATTCTACCCCTCACTATCTGCCATGCTATCAACTTTCAAATTCAAATCAATCAGTTTTGCATAATACCCACATACGCTTCCCACCCCACTCAAGCCAACCCTTCGTAAACTTAAATTCAACCTTAATCACTTTCGAGGACCGTATACACCATGCCACTCACACCCTCTTTCAGTTTCATCCTCTTTTTATAGTTATTTAAATGACTGTTCACAATGTGAAAGCTGCGAGGCACACACGTACACACAACGACACTCCCGGAAACAATGGAATGTCCTTGTGTGTCTCTTGCTCTCACATATGTACGAGCAGTGAGGAAACGATGTACGATTAGAATATCCTTTCATGTCCATGTTGGTTTTGTTTTTCCTGCTTGGCTTTACTCTCTAGTTTTTTGTTGTTTTTGTTTTGTTTTAACCCCCAAGATATAAATCATAAACAGGATGACCAACTGTGAGGGAAAACGATGATGGTTGGCGATGATGAAGAGGACCACGGAATCACTAAAGACGCAACAAACAGCTTAACCCCATCCGCTGTGGCATGTATCCGTGTAATTAAATTCATCCGCGATTCATGCGAAGCACGGGCAGGCGGTCGTCCTGAAAATCGGTGTTCACCTTTGTGGGTTTTAACACCTATTTGCATCTTGATTGTGAGGAAACCTTGCTTAAGTGTACTTTTTATCACCGGCATCGTATGTCCCCCAGATGACGTGGCATAATAGCGTTCCCTCACCACCATAATCCAAACAAAATCCTCCTCCTGTTCGAAGGAACTTTTCGTTGCGTCGAAGGGCTGCCTGCCTCAAAAGTGTAGCTTATCGTCTTCAGCACATCAGTTTTTTTCGTTCCTCTTTGTGGTACGGAGCTGTCTTGGAAAACTTTTTCACCAAGGACCAAAGGCAACGCAAAATAGATTAATAAGGCACAAAAAAAAGGATGCAGCAAATTCTTGGCAAAATATGCTAATAAAATGGATTTACGAACATTGTCGCCAAGCAGGGTTGATTTTTGCATCCGCTTTTATGCGTTGGCTTCGCTGGCGGTTTCCGAGTTGCTTTGGAGTTGTTCTCCTTTCTTTATCGAAGGAAGTGGAATACACACATACAAGTATGAGGCATAGTACAAAATGTTACAGATAATCGGTCTGAGAGAAAGTTAATGGTCAATAATTTGTTCGCAGGAAGTGGATTTTTTTCCATCTTAAGTATGTCCTTGGAGATAATTTCTTTCGAAAGTAAGATTTAGAGTTTCAGGCGCGAACGAGTATGTGGGCAAAGGGCGAGTCTAAATTGTGCTCTTTTATGAGGATTCAAAAGTTTTTTGACAGTGATAAACGAGGACGGCTACAGCTGTCAATAGCTACTCGTGGCGACATCTTATGCATCTCACTGACTGTTTTTCATTCGGAATTTGGCTTTTCCACACAACAGTTTGATGTGATTTGCATAGCAATGAACAGATCGCCATTGTATTTGAATAGAAACTAGCTAGTCGCTTATGACAGTGACAGCTGATGTTGTTACGGTTGTAATAAATTAGAGAGCAATCCACAAAGACGAATTTCGATGCAAATAAGTTTTGATTAAATGTGAAACATCAAACATAAAATTATATGACATTTGAGGTCGATTGAGACACAAAAATCCGAAGGCATGCCTTTTTTTGTAAATCACAGTATGTATGTGCAGTGTTGATTGTCGTGAATAAAACATTGGATATTCTATGGGCTTACATTTTTAAACAGCATTTTAATCGAATATGCTGAAGGCATTACTATCGGTTTGCATTTGCATTGGGATTCGTTTAAATATCCTTAGGCAAGCGAACAAAGGTGTGTAAAATGTTTTGAACATACTCTCACTGAACAAACCTGAGGCTGCTCAATAATTTGAATTTATCCTGGCGAAGCGAAGAAATTGTGACATTAATTTCAAATGTGTCAAAAGACCGCACAGAAATCGCTTACATTGAATGAAATTTGTTTTAAATCCGATCAGTGATTGTCAAGTTGTGATCTGCAACAAGGCAACATTAGCCTAGCGATATGTGCACACTCCTTCACCAACAAATTTGTAGACTTGGATCGAGTCTACGGAGCTTGTATGCCAAAAACATCCTCATAACTGCAATGCCAATCGGTTAATCGGTAAGGAAGCGAAGTATTCAAGACCCAAGAGCAGACAATCGAACAGTGCTAATGAATGTTTGCTTGCTTCATAGAAAGAGAGAAAATTCACACCATCAAACGCTGCAGCGTGTGCAGAATATCCAGCTAGAAGTAGTGTCCAACCGAAACATAATTTTCGGCCAAAACCGAACATTCGGCATCGGTCTAAGTTTCGGCCGAAACGGAAACCGAAACCGAAACTTTTTTAGACAAGTTGGAATTGATTATGCATTTTAATTAATATTATATAAATTTAGTATATTTTTATACATACAAAAAGTTATCTCGTCCGAAGTCACCTGACACATCACGCAAGCACTTACTTAGCAATTTAAGCACGAGTTAATAAACAAATTCAAAAATACGGCTTACGGACCAAGAATTTACGCGAAGTGCTAGTCAAACAACAAAGTTTGTGTTGGTAAGACTCAATGCAATCTCGCCATGCACCAGAGTTCAATCAGTCCTCAATCTTTGGAGTAGATTTCCCCTCCAACAGTTATAGACTATATACTCTCAAAAACAAATTTTCCGATATCGGCCGGCTCTATCAGAATAAAAACCGATGGGTCAAAATTGGAACGAAAAGTGGAATTTTATCTTCTTGACTAATCATAGTCTAGAACTTTCCTTCCATGTTTTACCACGACCGCAAAATCGCTGTTGTAAAGTAATATTTCTGGAAATATTCACTTCGACCGAAAGCCAAGCTGTCATAAAATCGTCATTTCTATCCCTTAAGGATATAGCGAACTTTTTTAAGGTTCACCTTAACGGGGTTCCAGGACGAAGGGATATCCACGGAAACTGCAAGGCAGATTAGCTTGCCTGTGAAGGTACAATGCACCCTCACAGATGCACCACACAATATATTGACATACCATGACATGCGGTCAAACTAAGCATAAAATATAAATACATCAACCATCTTGCAACATCACCAAATAAACCTGGAACCTCCTTAACAAACAGAGAACCAGAAAGCTACTCAATCTCCTCGATGAATGTCGGGTCAAAGCAAATATCAAGACATAGAAATCTATGCTCCCATTTCTTCACAGCTTTTCTAGCCTAACTTGCTAAAGCAAACCCAAAAGACCTCGCTCAGTTCATTTGAGAAGCAAACTAGTGCTCTCCACCTTCTCCTTCTTCACCGTTGGGAAGGAAAACCTTTCAATACTCACTTACTCCTCCACAAAACTGTGTGCCTTGTGGAAGACTGAGTTTCGGCGCCGCCGCAGTTTCGGCCGATTTTTACCCGAAACTGTGGCCGAAATAAATTTTTTGGCCGAATCTGACCGAAACTGAAACCGAATGTTCGGTGGGTCACTAGTTAGAAGAAGTGTAGAGAAAAAGATCATACATAGAAAGAAAATGTGTCACGCAGTTTCAGAGCTCAGGAATCAACTGGCAGCTGGCTTCAAGATCGAAATGCAGCCTCTTAGAAATAGAGAGCGGAACCCGGTTACCGAAGTTCTGGAAATCATAAATCCGCTATGATTAAGCCATCAGCTATATATGTCCCACATAAAGGAATGACGACATAGGTCGCCTTATTAAAACCGAGACAAAAAACTGAATATTCAGAGTTGCAGATAACAGCATTCATCGTTTTAAGCCATACAAAAATAACATAAATAAGTTCATGGCCCGACAGCTCCTTTTACCATTTGTCCGACTCAGAACGGACCCAGAAGTTTAATCTTGAAAGTAATACTCATCGGAGGAGTGTAATTCAATCAATAGAGGCAGGGCTCAGCAGCCGAGGCACTTTCCACTAAGCCACGAGGCGATAAGGCGAAAGTGCCTCGGCTGCTGAGCCCTGATACTCTTATAAGGTGAGGCGAATATCGAGATCCCGGCTGATTTCACAGAGGGGATAGGGTTTGACATTCGTGATGAGCAGCTAAACATATTATCAAAAAAAAAGTTTTATTATCGGAGTAGGCGGAGGATGGTCTTAGGAACATCACGAACATTAGGCCGGGCAAAGTATATCTTACATTCTTACACCGCTTTAGGACATCCTAGACATTTTACAGCGTTTTTGCCGGCATCGATTATGTAATCGCTCTAATGAAGTCATAGAGTTTTCAATGAATTGAATGCCACTATGTTTGTAGATCACCATAAAAATAATATTGTAATATCGGGTTTTAATTAACATTCCACTTGCGCATCCTTGATTGAGATGTTACTGGAGAGTGAAAATTCAATTTGAGAAGTACGAACCGAAAGGAAATTCGTCGATTCCTAATTCAAGAATTTTCAAAAACAGGACAAGTGTCAAAGACCATTGAACAAATCCTGTTCATTATATTTCCGATCGAAAATTCAATTAAAAGCGTTACATAATTCTCACACCCTGAAACACGAATATTTCGCAGGCATTTCCTGTGATATGATATTAAATGTAAGTGTCATAACCGGAAGGCAGCTCTGTATCCTTAACGAACAAATCGGTTCCAAATCACTCCCCCTATTTTTGATTACATCCGCAAGCTCGAACAACATCAAAACCATAACGCCCACATTTCACCATAATGGAAACTCAAAATTATTCAAAAAAGCACAGAATCTAAAAATAGAAACGCTAACAAGAGAGCAGTCGCAACCATTCGCCAGTATCATCCACTGTTATCTAATTTTGTCAGATCAAATGTTGGATTTTAAACGAAAAAATCAAGCCACGATTCACACGTTCGGCTCTAGTCGAACAGCAAGGCGAAAATCATATTTGCATTTCTAAAAAATAATCCGGTTTCATGAAACTAGCGAGACCTCAACGATGGTAAACAAATCAAAAGTGAACGATCTTGAACTCTGGAAATAAAAACGAAAAAAAATAAAGAAAACAAACGATACATTATGCTAGCGTAGCGAACCTGCAAATCATTGCGAAACAATGTTTGTAAGCGGAATCAAGGCCTCAAGTGGGTTGGAAGGTGTAGTTAGATTTTAGTGTTTCTGAAACTGCCAAAGACCACAATCTTCTGTTATTTCGTTCCAAAGTGAATTGAATTCAAGGTCAGACAATAGTTTCTCTGCCAGCGAATATTTACCTGCTTTTCTAAAACCTACATACACGTGAAAGAAACTTATGGACGCTCTTTAAGTGAGCATGTAGGTACTCGTGGGATTTAAAATAGTTAATTTAATGAAAAACACAAGGAATGAAGTCTCTCCGATGACTTCAATGGTACCGTCAGCCGAATCAAGTGTGGCAACTGTGCCCGCCTCGGCCTTCTCCCATCAGTCCGCGGTGAAGATGCAATATCCCGCTAGCAGGAATGGCATCAGACGGTTTCATCGTGTCCCCGTCAGGGGTAATAGAGCAACCAAGGATGATATAGCATCCTCATATTCTGACGCATCTACACTGGTGGATACTTGCAGCATCAGGTCTGAGGAATCTCCATTAACATGTCTCTTGACAAAATGTACATTTATATCAGTAGTTTTGTACAATTCAATTCCGTTCCAAAAATGCCTTGCGCACAGGTGAAAGTCGTGAAACCCACATCTTCCTTTCCAAAAACACTAGGACCAGTGCTACATGTACGGCTCCCACCTACAGTCAAGTGGCTCATTCAGTCAGGCTAGAAATTGTGCCTACTGACGCAGCAAATAAGCCATAACGAGAGAATGGCCTGCCTACATGAAGCGTTCATTAACACCACGATAGAGCCGAGCGATACCGGCATGAGGCCCAAATTCACTGGCTCTCATCTCAAAACGGGATGGCTCATACTAGTCTGCACTAATCTTGGCAAAATTAAAAAAATAGTGATTTTTCCATAAGCCAAATATTATTCAGAAATAAAAATTAAACGAAAAAATTCTGGCAACTCTAGAGGTTCAAAACGATGACCTAAACCCGACGTCGTAGAGAGTAATACAAAAGTCGAAATAGGGCACCCTAGTTCACCTTGTACTTGTTGTCGATGGCCTCTCTGGCTAAACTTCCAAGCACACAAGTCAAAGTCTCGAACTGGTCGAACTGATCCAGAGAGACACGGAAAAGGGCAAACGTTCCGGCCCTGGCACCTTGACTACACCTGAGGAGGTCATCTCAAAATCTAAACAAATTGGTGAAGTGGCGAAGAGCCTACCGACTCTGACTCCCTCGACCACAGGTGGCGTCATAGGGCACACTGCCGGACATCCGACCGGTAAGTCAACAGTGATCCATCATGTGCTGAAAGACGCCAGCCGAAGGCCATACCCAAAAACACATCCACCAAAGGTCAGCCAAATCTGGCTACTTGGCGAAGAGGTGAAGGTTCAACTACTCAAGCGAGTTCTCTCCCCAAAGAGAAATGAGTTTCCTTAAGGCACTTAAGGCGAACCTGCATCATGCTAATCGCAATGCAATTCGGAGTAAAGGTTTTGACGACTCTACTAACAGATGGATAAGATCAATGCTAGAAAATCAAGTTATAGCTTCCTGGCTTGGAAGCGTGTCAAAGTCAGTCACTGCAACGAGACTGTCCTCACGGAGGTTTTCTGGTCTTTGGTCATAGACAACCTACTAATAAGCCTTAATGAAATAGGTTGTGTCACAATAGGCAACCAAGACCATGTGGGCCTGTAAGCGGTTCTGCGGCACGACTAAGGGGCTCAAAACTAAGATGCTTTACAGGTTGTACATCATGGTGTTAAGACCTATTTTAACCTAAGCAGCCACGCAGTAACAACTTTCAATAAGCTGGAAAATGTCCTGCCATACGACAGCTGTCCTTGGGCAATGAAATACAAACCAGGGGACCAGGCACACTTGAAACAATCATGATAGTATGAAGGCAACATACTGCTTTGGGCTTCATTTTGAGGTGGACACTCCAAACCGTGATCATTGGTCGAGCAACACACCTGCCCCTGACCCTGATTCATCAAAAATGGCAAATGGGTAAGGTGCCGGTGTCTAAGGACGCAACACTGAAACCTCTATACCCATGGGAATACATCCAGGTGCTTTCCAGGCTGAGCTACAAACCATCGAATCCTGTGCCACAGAATCCTTGCAAAAGGTCAAAAATGGACAAGAATCTGAATACATTCAGCCAGCCAATCAGCGCTCAAGGCATTGTCATCCAATCTAATGGAATTCAAATGTGACAAAGCTGCTACGACGCCTTACAATCCCTAGCCCAACGTAACAAAGTTAGGTTAGGATGGGTTCCAGGTCATCATGGAATCGAAGACGAACTAACCAGAGCTGGTTCAAAAACTGCGTTCACTGATTCGGAACCTTTCTGAGGCGTAAGCTGGACAACGGCCACATGTTTGACCAATAAGTACGAAAACAAGCTTCGCATTGCCCACTGGAGAAATTTACCGGGACTTAGATAATCTTAATTACTAATCAATCCCTTTCAAACTTCAACCGGTTATTAACAGAAGGCTCGTTTGAAATTTAAAATTATTCCAAAAACGATTGCACATCTTGTAGCCGCAGCCTTAGCTGCGAACTTAGCTTAATAAAAGCACTACCTTACCTTAGTTAACAAAAAATGAGGCCAAGTGTGAGTCGGACCCGAAGAAGAAGGGTTATGTACCATCATGCAACACCTTTATTTATTGGGGGCTCATTTACTTTTAAAGGAAAGAGATGTTCAATTGCTTTCCATAGAAAGTTTTAGAACTGAAAAAGTTCTATAAAAAAGTTCGCGATGACATATCTCATATGTTAAGGTTAATATACAATTTGTTAAAATGTGATTAAAAATTTACTTAGAATTATTTTCAATCTGCCGGAGTAAGGTAATGTTAAATTCTAATCAAATTAATAAATAAGCAGATAAAAATTGAAGTAAACTTCTGTGTCGGTGGCCGGCGAATAGACAAATTTTCTACGTACACGAAATCAACGCAAACGAAGTCGCATGGAACTGCTCGTTGTTGATATCAGTAGATTAGGAACGAAATCAGTTATTTAAGATTGTGTTTGTGTTTGATTTCGCGATAAGCTTTTATAAAGTTTTCTCCAAGATGCAATCAATAATTGATCACATTCCGTTGCTCATCAGGATAATGTTCAAAATGATTAGCTAAAATCCTTGGAAGATCAAGACCTTCTTTAATTACAATTCATGTTAAAAGTGAAACATTTGTAACGCGCGTTATTTCAAAACTCGTTACAAAAAAATGTAAAGAGAACTGGTGTAGAAGTTAATTGTAGGAGAGCTCGTTTGATGACTACGGATTATTTTTTTCCCACAAATGGTTGGACGGTTGGAAGGTTGGACCGAAAGTCTATAGCAGATTCCAAACGATACCCGAAGGTTACTCGTAACAGTATACTCTCAAGTGAAAATGACTCCAGCGCTATGGGCTTATGTTGCCCTCTCATTTACATTGAATGTTACCATTGACGGACTTGAGTTTTCTATTATAAGTTTCCATAAGGAACAACTAAGATCTGTTGATTGGGAATTGCCTTCGAAGAATACAAGCCAGTGACAAGGAGGGCATACTTGTATCTTTGTAAATATGTGCATAAGTAGATAAATCACGATTGGTCCTTCATGGCATCCTTTACAATTTTGCCAAAATAAAGTCCGGTAAAATATGTTTTAAAAAATATTGCCATAATTTATGTGTATATTAAATTGCAACAACACAGGTCTGATCAAAAGTCTAAAGGTGTAAGTGCCTTTCACTATCAATACTTAATTTTTGGCCATATTTCGGTATAAGCCTAATTTCGGCCACATCCTTATGGATAGTTAATTAATTTGAACCAACATCGTGCAACCCACGAAAATAGAAAGTAGTTTCTCAAATACGTATGTGTATCCTTTTTGCGTATGTTACGCCAAAAATATGTAATTACATCCAACATTCCAGACTGATTGTTCTAAAGTATTATCATTCTTAAGGACCTTCCACCATAGACAAGGATTTGTGCTTTCTTAAGGTTATTTGTTCGACTTTGGAAGGGTTTAAACCTTGTATGTTCGAGGGACACCATAAATCAAAAACATTTGTTTGCATGCCACCCCTAATGATTGCGATACAATAGCTTTCAATGTCGTGCGATTGAAGTAAGGAAGACTGTAATATCGGCATAGTAGAACGTTTTTGAAGGTTTTCCAGATACATTCGTCTTATGGCAACACCGAACGACGTTGAATTGACCGTCATCTTTTTGCCTGCTTTGTCTTCTATTGTTCTCTTTCTAGTCGACCTCGTGTCATTTCTCTCCGCGAGGCAGCCGCCGCAAACAAGCTCGAAAGCTTCAACGGGACGAAACGCTAATCACGGACAAGAGTTTCACCCGCAATGAACACATTCTATTCGCCGACACCCGACAAGTTTTAAGTCTAGTGAAAAAATAAAACAATCATTCAATTTCTCTTCGAATTTAAGAGAATTTTTACGAGAACTCTCCCACCATTTCGCAACACATACATACACAGCACTTTATTTCAGTATAGGTGATAAAAAATGTTTGGAGAAAAATTTCTACTGAATTTTTTTTCTTTTTGTTTTGTTTGAGCTGAATGCGAATCTGAACGGAAAGAGCAAACAAACAAAAATTCATTCAATCAAATGTAATGGAAATTGCGGTACAGAAAGTGAAGAGAGTTCCATAAGCAGGCGAACGCGGAAACGAGGCAAACAGCGGGTGATTCCGGTTGTGGATTATTCAATTGGGGTATTGGGAATAGTTTTCAGTCTACCCAGTTAGATTTCCCTTGCCCCTTAGTTTATTAATCAATTTGATTCCCCCATAGAGAAGGTCAACAGCGTTGTGATAAAAATTGGTAAATTCCTGTACCTTAATTGTAATGAAATTGTTAACCTTTATTTTGTTTTATTAACACGTTTGATAAACCTTTTTTCGGTTAAGTTTTGACAAAGAGAGGTTCTTGGTAAGTGAGATAAATCACAGCACGCCTTGGTATAGGTAGTTATAATAAATTCTTTCAATGGCGAAGAACAGTTCGTACAGAGTTCTATTACAAGCCTTGATCCATAAAGAACGTATCAGGTATCAGGAAAGTGATCTACACCCACAGAAGTTCCAAATAAAGGTAGGAAATCTGTTTTGCTGAAGACAAGTCGGAGTAATTGTGATAAAATGAATCCTTTGCTACCATTTGAGAAATTTCTGATTCCCTTTGTCAGTGTCAAAATAACGTGATTTTGAAGCATACAGCTTTAAGTGACCGCAGTCATATGTATGTATTTGCAATTAATATCAACTTGATCAACTCCACGCGGTTTTTTAAATATACAAATAAATATATAAATAAATATACGCTGGAGAGCAATTGCAAAAGCATAAAGCTAATCAACGTGTTCGTCTTGCATGTATATTAAAAAGCGCGAGATCCTTGAAACCCGAGTCCTGGAACACTCATTTAACCGCTACATCTTTCCTGTAACCTGTGGAGTCATATTATGTTGACTGAATTATTGTTTGCGTTAAGAAGTGGCGGTTAATTGCATAAACACTGTGATTATCCATATCCATTGTAAGCATGGCTTGAGAAAATAGACAAGCACTGTGGCACAAACTGATCTTTCTTGGAGTATCGAAGCGATAAGAAGTTGCACGGATTCAAGGCAGTAGCCTTATGGATAGACACATTTTCGTGGCTCGCATCTAATATGAGTGAACCGAATGATCAAATTGTAATTTTCCCAAGAGCCCACTCCTCGAAATCGCTTAACCCACCATCCAATAGGAATTTATAGAACGGGGAGATTGACACTTACTTTAAACGGATGGACGAAGACACCATAAAACAAACAATGAACAGAACTATTCCGAAGTACGAACTGACTGTCAATGTCAATATATTCCGCATATTCCGATCGACGCTCTACATCGACAAAAGAAAAGGCTATTGACGAGACTTAAACTACTGTACAGACGTTTTACTGACCCAATAACTCGGATGTTAGGGAACTGAAATTACAATTTAAAAACCTATAGCAATTAATTCAGCAAAATTACCATGCTGCAATTAATTCGCATTGGAATACCAAAATTCGGGCCGTTAAAGGTAGCACCCCTAGTACTATATGTTCCCGAAAATTAATAAATTCTTTCGAAGAAAAAACGAGATAGAATTTCCGAGTCTTAAGCTTTCGCGTACTACAGAATTCGTTTTTGTTCTTGTGACAGCAGGCATAGATCCTGCGGAACCGATCGAAGGTGACAACTTTTTTCTGATCGAAGATCCCCAGAAGAAAGTTGAAGTAATAGGTGCGACGTCTCAAGATGTGTACAAAGTGAATGCTACCTGCGATATGATATTGAGCACTGGCGATCGGAGAGCACTGGTTTTACCATGTTCAATGACGATAATTTGGCAAATGATGTCATCGATGAATCGACGAAATGCCAAACATTGTTCTCAAACACATTCCTCTAGAAGCGATAAATTAACACTACCCTGTTTAACAATTTGCTGAATAATGCACATTGTCGAGCCCATTTAAGACAGCGGTAGTGCAACCCGTTCGTAAACGGAATAAAGACACATCCAATCCGGCAAAATATCCACTCGAGCAGTCTCTTTCCCAACATCAGCAAAGTGTTTGAAAAAGTGATCAATAGACCTCTGACGAGTAGGTTGAGGATAAAAATATTATTCCGTATAACCAATTCGGATTCAGAGCGGGGCATAATTGCATACATGCCGCGTCTAAACTGGTATCGGATATCCAATGGAACAAATGTAAGATACAATGCACGGGTGTCTTATTGATTGACTTGGAGAAGGCTTTTGACAATGTGTGGTTGCAGGGGCTATTTTTCAAGCTTGACCAGCTAGACATAACCAAACCGCTATTGCGTACATAATCTTAGATATACTCACCGACAGACAGTTTATTGTGAAAAATAGTAGCGTGACGTCAAGTTAACAACGGTCTACAACAGGGTGTAGTTATTTCACCGATTTTAGTTAAGATCTTCACAAGCGATCTTCTAGGTTCTCTCCACCAGTCCATAGCGTGCGCAGATGACTTGATCGCGGAATAAAAATGCATTGAAATTGAAAAAAATTATTGACTTGATCGCGTACAGGTCAAGTCCGAAGATCGAGGTCATTGTAAGTCTTTTGCAACGTGACTTCGAAAAGTTTCAGGGATATTGCGACTGTTGAAAGTTGAAGATCAATTTCCAAAAGTATGAAACCATTCTGCTCAGGACTCCGTTGTCTAGGGACTCTAGGAATACTAGAAAGAAGTGGCGACAGTTCTCTATTTTCGGACAAAACTGGCAGCCACTGGCGAAGTGTTGTCAGATACCTTGGATCAGTATCTATATTTTAACAAACATGTAGATACTGCTCTAGCCCTAGCCAAAGCGGCCTTTGCCTTGACAAAGATACTGTTTCACAGCAGTCAACTCGATGCCAAGGTAAAGGTGATCTGCTTCGCCGCCCTCATTCGGCCTGTCCTTGCCTATGAATGTCCCGTGTCGTTCAACGTGGGAGCAAGCTTGATGGAAAAGATTCGGGTTTTCGAGGGACGATGTCTAAGGGAAGGTCTCCATTTATATAGATCTCGAGAGTCTGAGTACATTCTATAGTAATGAAAGTCCTGTACAACGAAAAGGTCGGGTTCAGGATACCGGTGCCGTTAATCTTCCAAGTGGCCCGAAAAACTGTCGACGGGCGAGTCAACTAAGACCAAAACGTTGCAATAAGCTTAAAGGAGACTCTTAGGTGCATGAGGGCGATATCAGACCGCGACCGAGCAGATGTCTTATGGCAACATCGACACAATTGGTGGCTGGTCGGAGAGTGAACTCTGTCTTGCGTTATTAATATTTGATGCTCTTAGGGCAAGGACAATAGGAAAATAGCATGTTCTGTCAGCCTTGGCCGGCTTATATATTTAAATCTAAGGTAGCGTAAATAATAATTAAGACGTTTTTAACGTTATCTTAAGTAAGGTTAAGGTTTAGGGCTAAGATTAGTTTTAAGCTTAGCTTCAAACTTTGGTTTAAGTTAATATCCAGGTCCTTTCACTAAGTTTTTTTCTTAGTTTTGAAATATGTAGATACTAATAATTCAAATTTAATAAAATGTATGCATAAGTCCAAAGCCATATTTTTAGTTATTAGTTTTAGCTTAGAGTTCCCGCAGAGGGCCAGAAAGTTAGGTTATGCTTAGTTAATTAAGCTAAATTTTGAAATGAATTAATGAATAGAAATGCACTGAATTTGAAAAAAAATATGTAATTTTTCCCGTTCAGTACTTCGGCAAGAAAACATCTTAAAAACATTGTCGGAAATATCTTATTGGCAATTTCAGTGTCGGCTGTGGGATCAACATGCCGCACATACAGGTTGGATGGAACTTACACCCTAAAAGGTCCATTGTGAACATACTTGGCAAGTTGGTTTTCGGCAGTGAGTATTTAAGGTCATTTCGTGCAAGTCTTCACAGCTGTCAGTTGAGGCTGATTGCGACAAGCTTCTCTTCATATTGACAGGTCCAACAGTCATGGGAGGGAATTGGCAGAACGCCAATGTTCCATCAAAACGCGGAACAAGATGCGTATGCTTTTAAGACTCAAATTAAGAAGGCCTTTAGATCTTGTTTTGATAGTTTCTAGCTTTAGGCCCGTGTAAATAAGATAATTGTTCCAAAAGATCCATGTTCAATTTGTTTACTCTTGAGTTGCTTTGTCAATGATCTATTTAGATCCAGGAAACTGTGATAAATTGTCGATGGTCAAATGAATTGCTGAGAGATAGTGGCCGTAAGATAAATTCCATAAAGTAAATCCTTTGCCACTTCCTCTTCCTGTATAGGCTCTTCGTTGACCACATCGTGTTTATCTGAACATGTTTAACCCGATTGCGGTTTATGTGTGTTCTGTGATAGTCCATTCAAAACAAACAACTTCCATGATGAAACGTTTTATTTATTTTCCAATATATATTTGAGGCACTCAGTCATGAAAAGTGTTGCTACTTTCGCACATGCATATGTACATTTTATACCAAGGCTCTGCCGTATAATTGTAATAATAATTCTGACAGCAGAGTGATTGAATAATCTTCTTTAACCAAACACACTTCCTTCAATAACTCCAATATAAAAATTACGAGGTTATAAGAGGATTATCTAAAAAAGTTGATTTGAAATTACATCATGTAGGCTTTTGATGCGATTTGAGTAAATTTCGTATTTAAAAAAAAAATGAAAATAAAAAGCTCCCTTAACGGCTTGACAGTTTCCACTTTTATGCGTTGAACTCATTTGGAGTTCCTTAAACACCGCAATGCCAAGGCCTTTTCATAGTAAACTACAACTCGACATGTCCAACTAGTGAAATAAACACCAAAATATCAAAGAAACAGTCTCCATAAAACCAAATCCCATTCCAGTGAAAAGCGCTATTAAAAGTGAACAATCCAGCCCGTACACACGCATGCCAACTATAAAATGGACAACCGCCATTAAACAAAACACTTCTCGCACAAGTCCAAAACCGAACGCCAAATCTCTGCAGCATATGTGTAACACGAAGTGCTCAGTGTTTGTTACTCCTTTTCTCCAGTGTATCCTCAGAGATTTGTCGTTCAGGCCCATATACATAAACCGCTCAAAGTTTTCCAAAAAAAAATCCTTTATATCTCCACCACGACGTCGACCCAAAACGTGTGCTCTACCACCAGTTCTACCAACAATAGAAAAGAAGCCCTACAGGAGTAGAGGCCTAGACACATTCGCAGGAAATCTATTCACCCCCACAAACGCTATCAATTTTCGGGTGTGCGAAACGCCGCCGCACCGCCGCATCGTCACATAGCACATCCCTCTCTGGGCCATCCCCACGCCATCGCTAAATTATCCGCCCTGTCATTTGCCATTTTGTTTTGAAACTGCTGATTTATACTAGTTCGCCATAAAGAAATAATTAATTACCCCCTAAAAGCGTGTTGCTATGACGGGATGAGGGTGCCGCCTGCACACACGCATACCGACGCAATCCTTAGAATAAAAGAAAGCAACAGAAAGAAAAAAGTATCCTTTGACGAAACGGAAAAGGAACATTTGCCCCTTCCATCGTTCAACCAGTGTAAATGTGTAACGATCACATTCCGGGACCACATTTTAGGGCAGCAGCCGCACTCAGGGGCTGAACGCGCTCTACACAATAAATGAGTTTTCTTCCTTGCGAAGAATAATAAGATTTCGGCGTTGTATGAGTACATACATACATTCTGGGACTGGTTATTGTCCTTTTTTACGGACTCAACAATAGGACAGACGGATATTAAGTAGATGTTCCTAGAAAGGGTAGAGGAGGCATGATTTGTTCGTTTCTTCTTTTTTTCAAGGAAACCGAATGAAATTTGACATTTTTGTGAAAAAATGTCATTGCAAATGTCACTGCCTGTACGTGTTACCATTAACAGCCTACGTAATTACAAAATAAGAAAAGGATTTCGTCTGAAATTTTGAGGATTCGAATAAAACAAATAATTTGAATTTGATTTCGTTCATCTTCTGAAGGGCTTTCCCTGTTTTCAGTTGAACTTGTCAAACCGAACTGTTATCCAGACTGGGTGTGGAATTAGTTTATGGTGTGTCCTTTTACAATATGGATCTTTCAATAATCGCTGAACGCTTCAGAAATAGTGCTTGATTTTTTTGTAGGTCTTAAGAAAAAAAAGTCTGCCCAGCTTTTTCCTGCCGCAAGTGACCGTAACGACGTAACTTCCGGTCGAACTTAAAAATGAGAGCTTACGCCAGAAGGTATACTGATGTAAAAGCTGTGCATAAGTTAAAATAAAGTTTTTCCCAAACTTTTGAAAAACTATCTGAAGGGTCCAAAACGTCGGAATATATCCCTCGAAAACTTAGATCCATCACAAATCTGTCATAATGAATTCTTTAGGAGTTTGAAAACATTAAATTCAAAGAATTTTTAGTGTTATATTTGGGTGAAGATTGACGAAAGACTCTTTTTGGCACCAGTGTTACAGAACAAAAAAGTCTATATGGCCTTAAAGAACGGTGTTGCTCAAATGGGGCAAAACAGATCAGAGTGGATAGCTTCATGATAAGGCTTATTCGAAGTCACATTCAATGACCTCACGAAGAGCAATGACCTCGATCGACATCTCGATTGCCGGGGCATGCCCCATAACATAACGACCTTATTCCCTCTGAAGCGTTCCTCTTTCTTGATAGTAGAGGTTTGGTCTAGGATAAATTAGCGGTTCCGTTAATCTTCCACGTTGACCGAAGAGCTATGGACGGGTGAGTCTTTAATGACCAAGACGTCGGGCGGTATCAGACCGCGACCGAGCAGATATCTTACGGTAACGTTTTTATAGGAAAACTTTGAACTGCTCTACAATGAGCCTTTAAGTCGCTGTGTGAGATTGAACACAGATTTTGCAAGAATTTATTTGAAAAAAAAAAACTGGAATTGCATAAATAGGGAGATTTGAACATTTTTTAAATCCAAGATGGTAAAACTTCGCCGCCTATCTCTCAGGGAGATAGCGGTCAGATGTAGCTTTACCCTATGCTGGGTCCCAGGCAACGAAAGAGCCGACGGTCTAGATAGAATAGGGGTGAGCTTGCCACTGGAAATAAATCAGGAGACCCGTTACCTCTCAATTCAAGCAATAAACACCATGCTAAATACAGATGCCATCAATGTCACCCATCGGAGATCTGTGGAACTAGACAACTGTAGGACTTCGAGGCAAATTTGGCCTCTCATTAATCCAAAAAAGACAAATACACTGCTTAGCCTTAACAGAAATATTCAGTTTTCAGAAAAAGATGGCAATGCTCACGGTTTTCATAGATAACAACGGTGTAGTGCATCTTGAATTTTCGCCAGAAGGCCAGACAGTAAACAAAGAGTATTATTTGGGCGTAATGAGACGTTTGCGTGACGCAATTAGCCGAAAGAGACCAGAACTGTGGGAAGAAAACTCGTGGATTTTTCACCATCATAACGCACCATCGCATTATGCCATTATTATTTGTAATTTTTGACGAGAAATGCAACAAATTCCATCCAACAGCCACTGAATTCACCTGATTTGGCTCCCTGTGACTTCAATCTGTTCCATCGCGTTAAAAAAACATTACAAGGAACGTGTTTCGCCAGCCAAGAGGAAGTCATGAAAAAATCGCAGGTAGCACTGATGGACGTACCGAAAACCCAATATAAAAAATGTTTCGAGGATTGGATCAAGCGCTGGCACAAGTGTGTTGCACTCGATGAGGATTACTTTGAAGGGGACAATATAGATTTAGATGAATAAACTTGTATTTTGAATTTTCTGAATAAATTTCGGGAACTTTTTGATCAAGGTGGTATTTCAGAAAAACGAAAAATTAGGATCAATTTTGCGTTAACATTTTTCAGGTACGCGATGACGCAATCACTTGGTCACAAAACCTTTAAGGGCGAGGCAAATATTAAAAGTGATGAATTTTATGCAAAAATATAACTTAATTTATTTAACATTATAAAAGAAGAAAGACCGTGAAACGCCTGGCAACAGCTTGAAATTGGGTTGACAATTGAAAAAGCAAATATTTGAAGAGATTGGTAGACGTCACAGAGGAATTGGTGTCGCACTCTTGCATTCGATCCGAGATGCGATGTTTTATTTATTTGTGCTTTTAATTTGAATATTTGGCGAAGCGATGTTCGTTGGCTCCTACAAAGCGCAACTGCCGGCTGTTGTTATTTTTATTGTATACTACTCAGTAATTTGGGCCTACTCAATCTATTACAATTTTGAGGTACCTTTTAACGTAAGTAGTTGTTTATAAATTCGATCGAAGTGACGACATTGTGGTCACTTTCTGAAGGAAAAAGTTACGCAGACCGATTTCTTGTAATTGATCTCACCACATTTTACCATCATCGAAATGCACGTCGTTGAAAGTGTTGAAGAAGATCCAATTTATCGATTTAACCTCGAGCATAGGATTTAAGCTTGCCATTTGATTGGTTAAAAGCCACCGTTCGGATGACTTATATTCCCACAACGATTTTTTCAAGGAAGAGGCTCGTTATTCAACCGGCGGATACGCTACCAAACCAATTTTTCGCAAATGGAGAAATGCAAATGCACATTTAGATAAAATTCGGGATGTTGTCCTTTCTGGGAACAAGAACAAGTTCGGCCATCGAGACCTGCACTCATTGTCTTTTTGTGTTAGCCCATTTTGAAAGCAATTGGTGGGCGGATGGCACACTGTTCCGAAATGTTGGTATAATTTTATATGTGATCAGAATAAATAGGCCATCTTTGAGGAGGATCCCTCTTTAATTTTGATTATCCCAATGCTAGAACTCATCTCTGTCCATTTCATTTTTTTTTTGTCTCTAAAGATTTTCTTACTTGTGATAGCTCCTTCTCATCTCGCGAACTTTCGACCACGTGCACGACCTTTTGCAGTACCTAAGTCTGCATCAGAATTATCTGACTTTACTGGAGAAGCTAGTTATTTGCAAACTTTTTCAAAACAGAATACCTACAGCAATCTTACAAGCACATGGATCCATTGTTCAGTTTACAGCAAAAATTGTAGGAAGTTACCATATAAAACTCCCCAAAGTATAAGAACAAGTCAGCCACAGCAAAAGTGAATTCGAACATTAAAATAAGTGACCATGAAACCATCCTGATATACTTCCAATTCAAACGAATATCTATGGGTAAAGCAAAGTTTAAAAAATATAATTGTACAAAGTTGAACAAGCATGTTTTTGCAAAATAAATTAGTAAAAAAATTCTCTCTGATGAAACAGGTCAAAATATATAAATTTCAAACTGTGAAGCCAGGAACCAGTATAAACGTGAGCTGAAAAGAGTTAGTAATAATTACATAAAAAGTAAAATTTTATAAGCGCGGTACTTAAAGTCGATGTGGAAGGCAATCAAAGATTATGTCCTTAAAAAAGAGGAAAGATCAATAACAATAATAATGTTTAATGGAACCAGTGTGGAGAATAATAAGAATATAGCTGAAGAGTTTAACAAATATTTTGTGAACAGCATTGCAGAGGCAAGTGAATCGATCCCGTATACACAACTCATTCCCCAACATGACTATAAGAATGTAACATTCAAATTCAAACCCACAGATGTAATACACATAAAAAATGTCCTAAAATCTTCTTCTCGACGAAATTAATATAATAGGACCATTGTTAGTGCGGTTAATTAATCTTTCTATGAGCTATGTGATTTTCCCAAAATCGCAATCAATAGTTACTCCCATCGCAAAAATCAGAGGGACAAACAAGTGCGAGAACTTTCGACCAATTAACGCACTCCCTGTATGGAAAAAAGTACTAGAGAAAATAGTTAAAACACAAATCGAGGACTACGTTGAAAGAAAAAACATATTCATGGAGTGCCAATCTGGATTTAGGAAAAAACATTCATGCGAGTCACCCATCAACGGGGTTATTGTGAGTTGTAAGGAAGAAATCGTCGCAAGAAACTATGTCGTTGCTGTCTTCTTTGATTTCAAAAGAGCATTGGAGACAATCGACAGGGGTATTCTAAAAAAACTATGCAGATATGGTATCAGGGGCAAAGAGCTAGTGTGGTTCAGCGGAAGAACTCAAAAAACCAACGTAGATGGGATTTACTCGGGCAACATTGAAACTAGATTTGGAGTTCCACAGGGCTCAGTGCTCGGGGCCCTACTATTTATTATATACATAAGTGATATTAAAAGTGAGCTTATCTATTCACAGATAGCTCTATTTGCCGATGAAACCCTCCTCTTCGTAACAGGGAAAAACTGAGATGAGTGTATAGTACAACTACAAGAAGACCTATCAAGGGTAAGCATCTGATTAAGGGCTAATAAGCTAAAACTAAATGTTAGTAAATCTAAGTGTATGGTGTTCAAGCGTAATCTAAATCTTAGTTTGACTTTTGATAACCAAAGTATAGAACAAGTAAAACATATAAAATATTTAGGTATACTAATAGACTCAGACTTGAAATTCAATCATCATTTAGAATACGTTCTAAAAAAACATCAAAAAAAGTATTATTCTTTGGTAGAATTAGGAATAAAATATCAATAATAAACGTTATAAACATACGAATATTGTTCGTCCATATTATTTGTTTGTAGTGATTCCATGTTACAAAAACTTCAGCGAAAACGAAATAGACCAGTGAGGATAGTCTTAAGATGTAATAGATATACGCCAATCTCTTTAATGTTAAATAAGTTGCTATGGTTGTGTGTGAAGCAAAAAATTATTGTAAATGTTTTATATTCTATTTTTAAAATAAAACGCATACTATATCCTGATTATTTGAGAAAATATGTGAATCACAACCTTATAATTTAAGAAATAGAGAAGACTTTAGATTGCCTTCTATCTTGAAAATGTAACACGAAACAGCATCATGTACAAAGGATTTAAACTATTTAAGTATTTATTGTAGTTTATTGTAAATTATTTTCATATTAAAATTTACAACAAGCTGGTCATGGGAAAAAAGGCAAGTCTTTGGCAACCTTAGGTTAAGAAAAGCCAACACAAATCACACACACAAGATCTATAACTTAAGGCGTTTCGGAAGTTCTGCATTGCTTTTCAACTGCAACAAAAATAAAATTGTTTAGCTTCTTGACAGTCCTTTTATTCTTCCCCTGTCCTTCTAAAAAGAGAATTCATGTTTCCTGTAGAAGCTTTCTTACTTACTTTTCTGGCCTCAGACCCTGCTGTAGGATCTGAGCCTAGGGAAGACCGCTTTTGTTTCTTATATGAACATCCGAGCTATGACGAAGATACTTTTAGCTCGAACATTGTTGTGAAGCCATTGTAGTTTCAATTTCAATTTATTTCAATTTCAATTTATTATAATGTTTAAATCAAGTACATGTAAGACTCAGTCTTTTAAGAGTACCAACAAAGTTATTGTGTATAAAAGTGGAATTATTAAAAATTACGTAAGATTAAAAACTAGTATAAACTTAAGATTAAGACAATGATCGAAAAGAAAAAAAAGAAAAATAAATAAATATAAAACATTAAATAAATTCAAAATATCAAGGAAAAATCAAAAACTTATAACGTAAGCAAAAAGAAAGAAAATAAAAGAAACTACTGCTGTTGAGAAAAATATTTAAAAAGTTCGCTCCTGAATCTCCCCGCGGCCGCCACTCGCTTTATATCTTCAGGCAAAGAATTCCATAACCTTATAGCGCAGGTAAAGAAAAGACGCGAAGAGTTTACATATTTGAAAAGTGGTGCCTTCAAATTAGTCAACCTGGCTGATTGTAAAAATTCTAGTTTTTCATAAAGATAAACCGGTGTTTTGGTGTGTATTATCTTATGCATAAATAAACATATTTTGGCATCAAGGTACCTTGGGAGCGTACAACCTAGTATATTTTTTTGGTAAGCGGATACATGATCATATCTTCGGAGACAATAAACAAACCGTATCATATCGTTAAATGCTACCTGTAACTTATTTCGCGATACAGAATCAAGTTTGCAGTACACTACCTCTGAATACGTTATTATGGGAATGATTAAAGTTCTTACAAGTTTAAGCTTCGTATCACGAGGAACGAAACAAGCACATAACCACAGCTTACGGAGGCAAGCATAAATACGACATATTGTGTAGTTTAAGATTGCGATTTATCTTAAAACCAAGACTTGTAACTGTATCTACAAACTTAATTTTTGTGTCCGATAGGAATACTGGAGGCAGACAGTCCATATCATAGCTTGTTTTCGATATCAAAATCGCTTGCGTCTTGGATGCGTTCAGGGTTAGTCCATTTTCAACTGACCATTTAAAAATAGCAGCGAAATCCTCATTCAACCTTTGGATGAGATCTTCTGACAGTCCAAGTGGCCTAGAAAGGAAGACTTGAATGTCATCTGCATAGAGGTGGAAAAAAACATTTTTGCACTCTAAAAAAATATCATTTATGAAAATGCAGTATTGGTCCCAAAATTGAACCTTGCGGAACACCTTCTTTCATATATTTCGCAAATGAGAAACGCTTACCATCAAAAACTCTTTGGGAGCGATTTTTCAAATAATTTTCGATAAGTCGAACTGCTCTGTTGCTGAAACCAAAGTAGTCAGCTAGCTTCAAACACAAAATCTTATGATTTACCCTGTCAACAGCCTTCGAGAAGTCTAGTAAACAGAGTACGGTCAGATTACCACAGTCATATTGTTGCCTTATATCATCAAGGATTTTGACCACAGCCGTAGCACAGCTGTGACCCGGTCTAAAACCTGACTGATAAGGAGATAATAAAGAGTTTCGAGTAATATGATCCACTATTTGCTTAGCCAGGATTTTCTCAAAGACTTTAGACAGGACTGGTAATATACTAATAGGCCGGTAATCAGTTGGAAGCGTGGGTTGAGGCTTCTTTGCGACTGGTACTATTTTGGCAGCCTTCCAGCTTTCGGGGAAAGTAGATGATGTGATGCAAAAATTTATAATATGAGTCAACGAGCCAAGAATGAAGGGTAAAATTAGTTTAACGAATCGCAAAGGAATGCCATCCTCACCAATAGCATTTGATTTTAAGCTCGCAAAGCTTTCAAGAACGTCATTCTCATTTACTACTTCAAAGTCCTGATTGTAATTCCTAAGAAGCTCAGGTTTCAAGGAAAATCGTGATGTGCTTCCTGGATTCGACAGGAAGGAGTCATTCAGTATATTAGGATCTAATAAACATTCAGTATTGCCTTTACTACCGATCCCGATGTTACGCAGATTACTCCACAATTTCTTCGTGTCTAAGGAATCATTAAACTTTGAAGAAAAATAATTACATTTTGCTCTTCGAATCACAGTGGTACAAGCATTACGTGCCTCAGAGAATGCTTTCCACTTCCCTACAGAAGGGTTGTCTCTCCAAATGCGGTAAAGTTTTCTTCGTTCATTTATTGCACGCAGGACTTCGCTGGTAAACCCTGGACATTTTCTGTTTCTTATTTTCACTGTCCGAAGAGGGACAGATTTATCGTAGAGTTTGTGAAGTCGGCGGAATATTACTTTCCGAACTAGATCCACCTCTTTGTACAGGTCGAACAATTCTCGGTTCTGATTTTAATCCCTCGACTTTATTCCTAGTGACCTTCAATCTTCTGGCCTTCAATTGACGTAAAAACTTTTGTGACTTGAATGTTGGGGCGAGGGAATATATCAATAACGTCTGCGTATCCAAACGGCTAGAAAGACTTGAAAAAAAAAGATTTTGTATTCCACGTTGACACCTGCTTATCGTAGAATAAGGTTGAAGAATAAGTCTGGATTAATTTTCCAAACTACACAGCACATCGCGCGTTTTCGAGCTTCCACATCATTTCTTGAATCGTTGACACCTTAGCCTCAGAGCGAACTGAATAAATTTTAATCAGTTGTTTTGGAAAACAAAAAATATGAAACAGATATCAAAACTTGAGTAGCAGGCTGTCTTAGTTGTGTGGCGTGTGGTTATGTACTCAACACAATGTTAACAACACGCTGCTAGAGCGAGCAAAATTATTCACAAACAGAGACGTGAGACCAAGATAACGAAGTGAAAAAGGCATTCATTACTCATTGACAATTGTGGTGATCTAGTTTTTGTAAAAATAACATCGCTATCGTCTCGTTGCGCCTAAAAATAGCAGCGATGCATTCAAGAGAGCGTGGTATGCTTCGAAAAAGATGGCGCGACTGCTGCGTGAAATGTGAATGCCTCTTCACAATCCCAAAAGACAGCAAAGGCTAAGTGACAGATAATCGGAGGGCAGAGGAACAGCAGAGCTCGTCTGTATTCAAAACCAAAATCTGTCCACACATCAAATACTGGACTGTAATGTCCAACGTGCGGTGTCACTGTTTATGCCCCGCTTTAGCCACTGTAGATAAGCGCAGCGGCAGGGATCAAGTTTTGTTTTGGTTTTCCATAAGTAGCTGCAGCGAAAAGCAGTCGCCTCAAGCTGTCAGCCAATCTGGGTTCAATTCATAGATAGGGATTCGAGGCTCTCACCTAGAAAACATCTTGTTACTACTGTGCCTGGCGCCTGTTGAGACGCCACCGCCGCGCCGCTTGCGATGACACATAGAGCGAGATGCACACGGTGCAGACGCTCTTCGCGCGGCGGAAAACAACAGCCCGCCTTAAAGTTGTTTTGATTAATTGAAGATGTTTCTAATTTTTTTTTTTTGCTTTTTTTGTTTGTGGGTGATAAGTGCTCTAGTTGAAGCTTGATGCCGCCACGTCGGAGCAGGCAGATGATAGTCTTTTATTATTGTTATGCTTTTGATTTGTAATTTTTGTTCTTATTATCATTTAGTCGTAGTATTGGACTTGGAACTTGTTATTTATATTTTCGATTTGTTTGGATCACATTGATTCATGTGTTTTTCTTAAGTTTTGAGGTTAACTCAATCTGGTTGTACCTTTCAATGACCTCCCTCGTATGTGCGTGCCTTAGACGAAAATAGATGTTGTAATGCTGGGAGGCGATATTGTAAAACAATCGTTTAGTTATCAAGTTAAGGGACTGAAAAAACATGCCAAAGACGACAGTTGATATTTAGGTTGGGTTACGCATGTCAAGAAGTGGCACCAGCTCAGACAGTAAAATGTGTGTCAACATTTTATGAACGGAACGGCACTGGGGAGGATTTTATTTTCTTCGCAATGATCCTGGATGATTGAATATTAACTTCGAATCCTAATTGATAAATCGGCTCAAATTACCACGAGGTTAAAGTATTTCCAAATGATAACATTTTCTTAAACATGCGCTATAAACTTTCGAAAAAAGAAACTACTTCCAAAAACAACACATTTGCAGCAAGAAAACACTGTCCACTCATAATGCCCTCAAACAGAAGGAATCACATGGAGATAAGTTATATAAACATCTACAGCTCAGCTGTTTCTAAATGATTTTGGAAATCGTTTTCGAAAACAAAAACATACGCACAATCGAAAACATTTGTAACCAAGAGTTGCGAATGGGCGCTGTTAATCTGACATTTGTCGAATTCAATTGTTGGTTGTCAAACGCAGTTTTTTTTTAATGTCATATTTAAAGGTTATCTGAGATTGCGGGCATCGTGTCGCTGAGTATTCGAAAACATGTTATCGATTGACTCACGCGTTATTTGAAGAAGATATTCATTGACTGAAAAACAATTTTTTTTTGCAAAAATTGATCGATAAGTATTCTAATGATAGGTTAAGCTGGAAGCTTAATTTATCTTAAAATGTAAAGATTAATTTCAATTGAATGAGTCTTCTATTAATTTTGATAGATTTCAAAGTTCATTGAACGCTTAGCTTCATAGCAAACGACAACTGTTGATTGGAGAAAAAACAATTGACTGAAGTGATTGTTCAAAAGATACCTGACTGGGGCGAAAGTTTGAGAACATTTTTCATTAGGATTCAAAGAATTTGTTACCTCCCTCATTCCAAAAGGGAGACGATTTGTATTTCGTGAAGTAAATTAAAGTCGGCAAACAGTTTTTTGAGTTTTTGAAAATATAATTGTTAATTTTTTAAAAACTTGCTGTTGCTGTTGACTCAAGAAGGAAGACCGCATATCAATTGTGCGGTACCGTAGATTTATTTCTTTATTGAAATCCATGCCATTTAGGCTATAGGGATGGTATTGCGGCAAGAGTCTTGTTGTGTTCGCTCAGCCTCTGATATAGGCTGCAGGGAGGCTGTTTGGGCGTATGACGGAACGCAAGTCAATTTTTCAGAAAAACCATGCATGTGACAATACGAAAAACCTTTTGTTCCATCCCCGTTCTCGGGTAAAGGTAATTTTGGAAAATGTTCCAAGGTGATGACCACCTTTTTCACTTTAGTAGTTATGTATGGCTGATAAGAGTCACGATAAACGTCGCAAAATGGACAACGGTTAGTCCCCTATCTGATATAACTTTTAAAACTGAGGAAAATAAGACTAGACATGTAAGAATATTATAAAAAGAAACTCGGATTTATGAAATGCTTCGCACAACAACAGGAAACGGCACAAGAAAATATTTTTTAATACTAGTGTGTGATCAAAGAACTGGTTGGCACTTGCCAATGTCGAATGTCGAAAAAAATCACTTGTAACCACGTGGATGAGAAAATAATGACTATTCAAGCCAACAAAAGTTATAACAAAAAAACAAGTAACATTTTCGAATGATTCCAATTGTTAGTTGTTTGGCCAAGATGGCAAAGCCTTCGATGGTGCCTCGAAGAAAACGTGAAAGAAAAGCAGAAAATGCTTATAGGAGAGTCAATGTACGGGAAATTTAAATTAATAGAAAATTGCAACAACGATTCAGCTAATATCCATTCAGTAAAATCGGCTGGTCTTTCCTTTCTACAATTTTAAAGCTATTTTTCCTGTTCATTTAGGTATTCTTTGGAAAAGTGCTTTTGTCTTTTTGTTGGTAAAAGGCCCGACTGAAATTGGGATGCGAGTATCAAATTACTCGGCATAAACCGTCATATCTTTAGACTACGTCGATTTTGAACCATGAGGTTTCTAAAGGACAGCAGTAATAAGTATTTGGATTAATCTCAACGAGTTCCTTTGAAAAAGTGTGGTGACGTTTCAATATTTATGTCGAAGGACAAAGCAGTCAAAGTGCAAAAGCCTTGAACTCAATAATTCATGAATTTTAAAAGACTGCAAAGGCTTCAAGCTTCAAGTAGACTTAAAGCCTATGACCTACCACATTACAGCGCTTCCATGGATGGCGGTTTATAGGTCAAACCAATAAAGTTAAGAGCACCAATACGTCCAAAAGTTTCCGGGAAAATATAGTTAGTTAGTATAGTTTTTATGCGAAAATATAGTTACAAATGAACCATTCAAATTATTTCCCGTAGCTGACTACAATTTTTTCGCTTCTTTCTGGCACTATACCGTTACGATTAAAGTGTTCATTTTTTGAGGCTATTTATAAATGAAGTCATTATTTTAATGTCGGATTGCGCAATATTTGGGTTATATGGTGGGTGGGGTAAGATTTCCTATTTGAGCGTTTCCAGGAAGGCTTTAACGGGTTTTTCATTCCTCTGCTCGTTTTGTGGCCGTTTTTCGCGGTTCAATCGAATCAATTGAAGTCAGTACCGTTACCCAGTGATGGGTTTCAACAGTACATAATAAGTGACACCTTGGCGGGTAACTCCTTATGCTTAAGCAAAATGTAGTTGATTTGCCACGGAGCATCATCGAGCAATGCCTCAAATTCAGCGTTTTCGAGGGATTTTGGCCTTTCTGCACGCGTAATGTTGTCAACATCGAATTCAACGTCTTCAAAGTGACAAGACAAATCACAAGGCTTTGTTTCATTTAGAGCAGCATCTCCGTAAACTTATTGGAGCTCTAGATGCCCTTCACCCGCCGATTTCTTCGATTGAAAGAAGAAAATCAAAACATCCCGCAAATGACGATTATTTGGCAGAAAATCAGACATTTTCAAACAACAAAACGTATATGACGCAAAAAAAATCAGTCTAAACAGTTTGTTTACCATAGTCTAAGTTCGACTTTTTTTAACAACATGAACATCGACTAGCTGCTGGAGCCATCTTTCGACAAACAGCGGGAACTTAGTTGAGCACCTAATACATGTACAAAACTTAATCTTAGTTTTTTTTATTCAGTAAACAAAATTTTCTATTTTTTTCCATGGGTAGGTGAAAACCTTCATAGGCACTATGAGAACCGGCCGCGTATGCTCATAATAGTGTGGGATTAATTATCGCAAAAAAAACTCCCATGTATTCCAGACCAGTCCAGTGAAAGCATCTGATAGCTCCACCATTGCATGTGGTTTTTACTTAAGGCGCTAGATCTAACGGTCTTGATCGTTGAAGTCGGCGCAAATGTCATCCAGAGTTTGTACAATTTTGTTATTACTGCGATCGTGGAGACGAGAACGAAGCTTTTAAGCAAAGTTACTTCTTCAGACACGGTAGCAACTCCCAAATCTCTGTGAACGTCGCTATTTATGATATACCATGGAGCATTCACGATTGCTCTCAATGTTTTGTTTTGAATTTTTTATATTATCGATCTATTGTTTGCTTTTGTACAACTCCATAGTTGTAAACCGTACGTCCAATCAGATTTTAAGCACTTGCTTATATAAGAGCAGTTTGTTATATAGTTTTGAATGCCAATGAATTTCTCTAAGCCTGTTTTCGAGCTTGGCGTGCTTTCTTTTAACGTTTGATTTCCACTTTAGTTTCGCTTCTAAAGTCATTCCAAAGTATTTCGCCTCGTTCGCATACGAGATTTGAACCGAATTAAGAAACAGAGGTATATTGAATACATGGCATGTCTCTTGTATAGAGCAAGCACAGAATTGGACCCAAAGCGAATTTCTTTGAATTCTGAGTTTTCAGTTTCATATCAAACGTGGAAGAGTCTGTTTTCAAGGTAGCTTTCTAGTACTTTACAATTTCTCTGGATATTATCGGCAGGTCTATATGATTTGTTTTCGTTCGGAATTTTTCCCGGTTTCGGAACCATTATGACTTATGCGACTTCCCATTGCCTTCCAAGTTCGGGCAGTGATACCGTATTCATATTTTAAAATTGTCTGGTCCCTTTGGGGTCTTCGGCCAATGGTTTTTCGTCACACGTGTCTTCTAAATGTTCTGCAAAGAGTTCCGCTTTCTCTTTATCTTCTTTTGCCTATTCGCCATTAGCTTTCTTAATTGGCGCCGAGTGCATTACGGGTTTTTGAATAGAAGACCGCGCCTTAACTTGTTGGTTAAGTATGTTCAAGTATGTTTTTTTCTGGCGGTGCTCGGGATCCTTGCCATCGTTTACGCGCTCTTCTCTTCTCACATATAAGCTCTAAGATTTCGAGTGGGAATATTGTTTCACCATTCCGTACTCCGGCCTTTTGGACCAAAGTTTTGTTCCATGCAGCGCTTTATTTAGTTCTTACGAATATGTCGATTTCGAGCGACGTTTTTAGAGATACCTTTAGAGGCACGTTTTTCTTGCAGTCTATTCCAAAGCCGTTTTTTTTCAATTCATTAATTTACGTGCTAGACAAAAACGCTTAAAGCTAGATTTATTAACTCAACTACTTATGAAATAACTTATTGGCTCCCTGCGGGCGCTCTAAGCTAAACCTTACAAATTACAGATACATATGTCTCTCAACTTAATAAAAGTACTGATCTAGCCAGATAGAGAACATTCGCCACTTCTTTCAAGTATTTCTAGAGGCCCCATTTTCCAAAGCCGTCCCAACTTCAAAATTACCACCGAGTGATCTGAGCAGAGATCATTGCATTCTTCAACGTATCTAGGGATTCCCTTTGCGATAAAGAAGTCAACGAGATCAGGAATTTTATTTATAGTATATCGGCTTTCCTGTAGAAAATAATTCTACTGCACATTGTATGCCGGTCTTGTAGCGTAGCCTACATCTTGTTACATCGGTTATATCGTTTTTGAGGTTTGAACTCTAGCTTGCCCAACTTTTCCAATATAAGTTGGTTGATCTTGATCAGACCCTCAAGTTTTTCCAGAATAGCGGCGAGTATTTGAGGCAGCGGGTTTGCTGCAGCCGACTTTGATTTGTTTTCGAGAGCCACGACTTGAGCGTACGTTCTCGGGCCAACAAGTGCCGGCTTGTCAGTTGAATTTGTTCTTTCGACTTTGTTTTGTGTCATCTTCATCGGTTCCTTTATACGTCGGACACTTTTGACTGGTTTTGGAGTTTTGAACTTATCGGTTTTGTGCCGTTTTAAGCTTGGGCCCTGATTCTATCAAGGTGTCTTGAAAGTATCGCGTCGTTTTTGTAGTTCCTTTGCATTTCGTTTAAAATTTCCTCCAAGTTGAGGTTGGTTGATTCATTTTTCTCTTCTTCCTGATTATCCACGAAGCTTCGAAGAATATATCTTGTATTCATGTGAGGGCAAATAAATCGCTTTGCTTGCTCTTCTGATATCTGTGTATACTTGTCCTCAGTCAAAATTCCATTGACGCAAGAGAATCATCGTAAGGAATAAATTTTCTTCAGCAGATTGCTAATATGCCTTAAGAAGCTCGCAGATTTATGAAATGTTTTGTAAACTGAGGACAGCTTTGGGAGACGAAAAGACTGTGGCCTCTATTTCAAGTATTTCATTTTAAAACGACAAAAAACAAATGCCGCCACAAGCTTGCACTACCTACGAGTAGTAGGCAGAGTAATTGCTGCTTCTTCTCACATCATCACTCTACTCACGAGATTAAATTTGTTGAATTTTACTCTGCGAGGTGCGAGACCTTTGAATTTAAAAGCAAGCAATAACCTTGTTCCTCATTGAACGCATCCAAAGATAGTTTTTGGCCTTACGAGTAAATAGGAACCTCAATTACGCCAAAAGCTCCAACTCACTGGAATCTAGACCACGACGGACGTTTTAGAGTTGTGGAAGTCATTACAATAATGGGACAGTGTGTTTACGGTCACGTAATGCATCATCCCACCCCAACTATCCATCAATTAAGTTCTTTTGCTTTGAGTCAATTGACAATGCGTCCACGAGTGAACAAACCCATATAATATCTTTTCTAAAAATAGGAGCTACTAAAACCATCTGTTGGGGTCGTTAAATACGAGTACGTCACGTTGGTAGTTTTCTTCACCATAGCCGACCTTTGGAGCTTTAAAGTGCTGACATAGTGACACGAGAAGTAAGATTTAAATTGAAACGATGTGAGTTTTGTATGTCGTCTTTCAATTGGATGATCACATGGCTTTTGTTCTGTCGAGCGATGATTTCGCCCCGTGACGATTTTCGAAGTAAGACACGAGATCTATAAATGTAAGCTGAACAAAAATATTGTCATGAGAAACTGTTGAGTCAGATCGTACGTCGAAAGCTTGAAAGACAATTTTTATCGAATACGTATGTACTCGTGTGTAAATAAAAAAAACAACAATTCATGCAAAATGGACAGAATTCGGATCAAATTTCGAATGGACTTTGCATAAATAAACTGTATGAGCGTGTATGCATGTAATTTAGTTTACACAAAAGGTATGAATGGTTGAGGGATCTGTCCTGCCACTCGAAATTAACTGAGAAGGCTTCCTTTGATTTCATACGGTAAGAATCACAGGCAAAAACACCGTTGAATAGAGACGAACGAACAAAGGTGACGTAGTCCGTGCGCTAAACATTTTCCTATAAGCTCAGTGCTGATTGCTACCTTTTCTGGCAATCTCACTCGTTTTTTTGTTGAATAGGTTGGCCGATCAGTTCTTTCTTCTGGTAACTAAATCAGAATTGGCGAATTTCGATTTGGGTATCACAAGAAGCGCCCCTCAGATAGATAGATATATATATATATTTTGTTTTGTGGTCAAAATATGTACAATTTGATTTTTCTTTGCAAAATATATTATGTATGAGGATTTTGTTTACCTTACCTTACAACTAAATTATTTGAATAAAGCTTGAACATATATCACAGAATAATAATATAGTTCCGAAGGAAAAGCCACTAGAAGAACCTCCATCAGATTTAAGTTGCCCAGGGCAAGAGAGAAGAGGATTGATTCCAATCACAGAGTTGGTAAATAAACAAATAAATAAAGAAATAACTAAAAAGATAAATAGATTAATAAATAAATAAATAAATAAATAAATGAATAAATATATACAAAAATTTATTAATAAACAAGTAAATAAATAAATAATAGATAAATAAATAAATAAACTAAATAGTGAATAAATAAATAAATATATAAATAATTTAACAAAAAACTGATTATGTATATATTTATAGATAACATGATAATAGTTTTACAAAGCTAGATTTGAAATCAAGTCGTGATCAGCTGATAAACAAAAAATAATGTATTTAGAGGCGAGTTGTGCAATTCTCGCTTCCACAGTTTCAATTTGCGCGAAGATCATTTTGAGTGTCTTGTTCTGCGCTACTTGTATTTTACGTAAATGTGTCTTAGCACATTTGCTCAATACAGGGGATCCATAAAACATAATTGCTTGAAAAATTGCTTTGAAAATCAGTTATTTGTTCTCGTTGCCGAGCTTTGATTTTCTTTTAATAAAAGGATAAAGATTTTTAATTGTGATGTTAACCTTGTTAACGACTTCTTGTATGTGGAGATTATAGGTTAAGCGTTTGTCCAAGTGAACTCCAAGATACTTCGCTCGCGATTTTCACTCGACCTGGGTACCATCTGTTAAAAGTTTGTTACTTGGAAGCAGACAAGCTTTTGTTTACAAGTAAGAAAGATAGCTTGGGTCTTAGAAGCATTGATTTTTATTTTCCAATTCTTATAGTACCTACGCTTGGACTGTATTTAAGACAGATTGCAGATTAGTTTCAATATTAAGACCAATTACATTTGACGAAAATATACAGATATAGTCTGCAAAAAGCGCAAAATCACAGCTACTGTACACCACAGATGAGGGAAATCAGAGGTGTACACATTATAGAGAACAGGACTTAGCACTGATCCTTGAGGAGCCCCATCTGGAATACGAAAAATGTTTGAAAGGAAATTGTTTAAGAAACTATGAAGCTGCGAGAACATTATTAGGATTGGATGATTCTTACAAGGTACATCGGAAATTTACGATTGAGCATCTTATGTAGTAACCCATTGTGATTTTGTTTCACGTATCTTTTCAAACGCTGCACTTGGTGGACAGCACTGTGAAAAGGTCTGACCCCGAATTGTTCAAAAGGTAAAGCGTTTTTTGTGTCAATATACTATATATTAAGACACAATTTGATTTTTCATTAATTTCTCGAAGCACTTGTTTAACGAATTTATAAGCTTATGGGCCTGTAATTTGAGAGGGAAGTAGCTTCCTTACCAGGCTTCAAGATGGGTATGACTTTTGCTACCTTCCACGCGCTGGGAAAATACCCAATCTTTAAGCAGTCGTTAAATAATTTTTGAAGGAAACGTAAACCGGAAGATTCTTTAGAGAGCCCTTTCTAGTTCACTTAGAGAAACTGTTTTGATATTGTCCATTGGCAGAGAAGAATTCAATAAGTTCACGGAATGCCTTACAGAATCCAGAATATGGTTAGCAGGAGTAATACTGCTAGCAATTAAGTGGTTTCTGAAAAATTCATTGGCTAGAGCGTCAGCCTTCTCAGATTTTGATAGTAACATGGTACCTTCACCTTAAATGGAGGGATATGGTTACGCTTTTTCTTATTACTTTTGCAATTTTCCAGAAAGGCTTATCGCCTTTCTTCTAGCTTTGTAACCTTCATTTCCAAGATTGGTTCCTGAATGTGGAGATGGCATCTTTCACTATAGCATTCAGAACTTTCATTTCGGTAAAGTAAACAGTGATTCTGGTGCTGATCCAACTACGACGGAGACTATTTCTTGCTTTTCTTAGCTCTAAGATAGAGCAGGGAAGAATGTTTGCACTCTCCCTCAAAGTTAGCGCCCCTAAGGTTTTGCAGTGGATCCAGTGTCTATCAGGTCACTTGTGAACCGTATATGTAAGCCGTGTGTGAGAAGAACACTGTCATGCTGTACTTGTCCTTGTGTGCCTCTCGGTAAGAAGTCTTGGTACTTTAATCTTATGTAGATAGTCGAGTAAATAGATAGTCCCTTATTGGGAAGTAAAGTTCAATGTATCCATTTGCGGTGGTGGGCTCCTTATAAATATTCAATTAGTAGTTTTCAAAGCGTTTTTAATAAAAACAGTGTATTTGGCTTTAAAAACTTAATCTGATGTTTTTTTGACGCTTTTATGTAGGCTATGGTCTAGAGTAATTTTGTAAAGGACGAAAGACACGACCATAGCTCTTATACATGTTGCCAGAGCGCTACCAGCCACATATATAGGTTATTCTTTTTTTACATCACATCTTTATACGAATTAGACCCGTGCCATAACTGGTTGTCCATGACTTAAGTGGTTAGAGCGGCGGATACAGTATTAGCCTTCAGTATTACGATACAATGAGTTAAAAGCACTGATAAGACAAATACCTTTAAGTCAAATGATTCTCCAGTGTTTAAAGCGACACCATATTCCAGCTCCATCTCGAAGCGGTCAGCACATTAAATAAACTTCAGTGATGATCAAACTGGGGGTCGCCAAGTCACCCAACTGAGAGATTATACCAAGAGCCGTGTTATCGTCCGTAGTAGCGCAGGGCGGCTCCGATAAGTTTAAATCGAATATATTATTGTTGTTTTTTTTCCTTGACACAAACATACATTTATGTGAACATTAACACTTGTTATCCACAAAGATTTCTTGTTTTTTTTTTTGTGTTGTTGTTAAATATAACTTTTTTTCTATTTATAGGCGAACTCCCTGTCTGGTTCTACTGATTTCGGGTAATTTCCATTTTTAGTGCAGCAGTACTTCCCATGTTTCTGCCTGCGACAAGATCATTCGACAACACTTGTTGACAATAAGTGTTTTCCTCCTTTTTTCGACATCCATGTATTATCATGTAATCAGTTTTTCGGGGTTCCATGATGACGACTTTGGTACTTCGTACGCTGCTGACAGATTGTCATGTTGTTTTCTTGAGTAAATTACTCGTATTTCTTCTGGGCGGTTTTTGTAATAAAAACAACGAAAACTTGATAAGCAAAAGTGTTGATCGGTCACAACTGATCAGCATTCGAGTGAGTGGAAGCCATGATTCGGCATGAGCACAATCAGTGAGACAGCATACCATTGTCATAGATAATTTTTGTTATTATTATTGAAATCGTAGAAGCGACGCGACGCGACACCAGGGACGTACCTCTTGCCGCTTCTGGCTGCTCGAATTGCGCTTGCTCGGCTGTCTGAATAAGCCCGAACTCTTCTACATTTGTTTAGATCTCTTGATTGTTTCTACTGCTGTTGTTGTAGCCTTGTTCAAAATTTTCTTCTTAGGTCTTGCTTCTGTATTTTCTTTTTGCCTGCATGGCTTATGTGTCTGTGTGCTATTATCACTCTACTGTCAATCAAAGCAACGTCAGCGGGGCGTGTAGTTTAGGAACATTGTGTGGGAATTATAAGTGAGATGTGTTGTGCGGCGGCACAGCTATGCTTCTTTTGACATTTGGCTGTGAAACAAGTAACAAGTCGGACTGAAATCTAAAAACAATTTCTCAAGCAAATTATTCTAACAAGTAATATAAATAAAAAAAAAAACAACATAATAGAGCGTTCAACTCCGCTATGTGCTGTAATTTTTGTTGTGGCAAGTGTTGTACACCGTAGTGATTTAAAATAGATTTTCTTTATTTCATGGTGCATATTAGGAAACACACAATTTCGTAAAATGTGAATGAAACGACATATGAACCGCGGGGCATTTATGTTGTCTGAGATATAAGTAGATCCTATCATTTATAACCAACAAATCAGAAAAACCAAGTGAATGTTAAAGGATATAGTGTCCGAACCGTACGCGTCTCGCGTTACAAAAAAGGACATAAGCTCCTAAACAAAAAAAAAAAAACAAAGAAAATTTAAATTGGAGCAAGCGTGGGAAGATGTCAATTTTGAGTGTATATTTTGACAAAAGTTTTTCACCATTCAACAATTTTATTTATTTTAAATGTTCCTTTGTTTTTCGCGCTGTTTTGTGAATAAAGTTCATGTACAAAAAATCTACCAAAGAGAAATTTCATGGAAAATAATGTACAGAGACTCCTTTGATTATTTCTGGAATTTTTTAATTATCTGGAGAACGGAAAATATTTAACGCAGAGGTAAGTCCAGAGTTAACGCTTATCGCGGTTGTTTATTTATTTGGTCTGACCTTTGTGCAAACCACTTTTTGTTTATTAAGCTTTTGACCCCAATCAGCGCGTATCTGTGTAGTTTAGTGTATTGTAAGCACAACTTTGATGTTACTTTAGTAACAGTTGATAAATGAAGTCAAATTACGAAGACTTCGGACTACAATCGGAATGTTCATGTGTTTTTTATGGCTTAGGTATACAGCAAAAGAAAAACCACTTCGAAGAAGATTTTCTGACAAAAAATATGTCAAATTTCGTGAACCTAATTTTATGCGATTTTTGTTGTTGATGACAATTCTTTTGTGTACGCATTGCATTGCCTATTTTAAAATTGTAATAAAACTCGCATTCTGTTTGTTTTTGAAAGCTGAGCATGCAAACTAATCAGCTTATAAGAGTCATCCATAGAATTTACTTTGTTATCATTTCAATTCTCAAAGCATTCGTATAATATGTACTCAAATTTACCATTCTTTCAACTTCCAAAATTTCTTCTGCTTATTTTTACTAAATACTGAACGATGCCGTTGGCTTCTTGAATTTGTATTGGGTTTCAATATCCTTGATGTTCTTTTTCCATATACCCGTAACGTCTTCTAAAGCTCCTCTATTAGGAAGATGAAAAAAGGATGGAAAAATTCTCATTCTCATAGTGGATGCATGCCTGCTTTGCTTTGGGGCATAACACTGACACCAGAGTGCTGTTGTAGTCTTCCAAAATACAAAAAATTAACTTACTTGCATTTTATATGCAATGTGAATAAAATACTTCGAACTGAGCGAATGTAATTAATTCGATATCAAATTTGAACAATATCAAAAAATATATGTAGATGTAATATGAGCTCAAAATATTGAGTTTTAGTTGATTAAGTTGTTGGTTTGAAACTCCTAATTTTTCGACATATCCCGTCCCAGGCTAAAAATTTTGATATATTCCAATCACGAAAATAAGTATTAAGTCACTCAGATGCTCGTACGAATGAACTATATAAGTAAGTTGAATAGCTCTTGTCCGGACTTAAAATCTTTATCATGAATCACTATGAAAAAAGAGAACAGGCAAAAAGATGAGAATAAAGACTCTGCCGACGAAGAATCCAACCAATATCATAAAATATTGGTACATAACAGATCTATGTTAGTGAAAGTGTTACCTAGTTAAATGAAATTAATGCCAAAAATGTAATAACCAACCAGAATCTATACAAGTTTTGGCCATAGCACAACGGTGAAGTTAAATCGTGGGTCCAAAATGAGCTGTTCTTAATTAATCCTGTAGTTCCAGGTATGTGAAGCCGGACAATTTTTTCATCAAATTCTCAGTGAGGTCTTAAGACGGACGAACGATCACAAGCACATCTTTCTTAACAATCAAAACTTAGCATAGTTCCTTTCATTACAAGCTGACATATTCGGTGTAAAAATCGATGAATACTTCAGGTGCAACGATTTGGACCTCTATGTTTCCACGAAGACCTGTTATAAATTAAAGATTTGGTCGACTACCAACCAACTGTCTTATAACCACTCTGATCTGTTCTAGACTGATCAGAAGTGTATACAAGGAATTTAAGTCCTATTTTGAAGGTATCTCTCGCTCTCTCCCATTCCACACTGCTGCCTTAGTATACATTTTTAAACTTTGAATAGTTCTTACAAAACATCAATTTGCAAATAAGTGTTTTTCGGTTTTGAATATTGAAGATAGCTATTAAATCGACAGAAGACTGGGCGTAGCCAAGCTAAGTTAGGGAATTAGTCTCAAAAAGATACGAACGAACCTGCATCTAAAATTTCTCTAAAAACCGTCCCACGTTCTAATTGAAGTTCTCAAGCTTATTTTCTTAAGAATCTATTCATACTTCGTCCCCAGCAATTATATTATGCGTCATACTTCTTAACTTATTGTTAGGAGGACTTTTAGACCCTTTTAAATTTAACGATAATTTGTGAGAAATGTTATCGCGCACTTATGTTAATCCGTTCAAACCCTGACGTTGATTCTATTTTGGCCAAATCATGACATGATTCTTAACTTCGATGTTGCCGACGAGAGTTCATAACCCATTGATTTTTCGGGAGAAGTTATCTTGGATAATTTTTCAATGGCATAAATTCTAGCCTTGAAGAGATTTCGCTCATAAGTCTATCTAAATACTCAGTACTATGACTTAGAAACCAGATACCAAGTCATAGAGTTAGATTAGAGATTTAAGAAAAATCAAGATTCTCCGAAAACTAATGCTAGGTGGATCCAAAAACGAAAAATCCAAATTGACTTCGCTAAAATGCCTGAAAATGATCTTCGAATTAGTTTTAAATCTCATGATTCGTTTTCAGAACATGCCTTCTCACTTGAATAAGTCAATTTTACTTTTTTATTATTCCTTTTATTGCTCTATCATAGGCCTACTATTTAAGGAGGCACGTGCCGGAAAGTAGACGACCTTCGATCAAATTTATACACTGCTGATTAACAGGTCGAGGCTTTGATTACAATTAGCTCGAAGCCAATCTCGAAGATAATAACGAATACCAGATCAAAATACTTTTTTTTTTTTACTCAAATGTGAATTTAGTTTTTATGGATAAAAGGAGACTAGAAGATGGAAATTTGTTTGAGATTGAAAACAAAGACAATGAAAAGTTTATTTTTTTGTTTTTCATTTTTAAAGATCAGAGAATTATTGTTTGCGGAAGAACTCGCACAGATAAGTGAAAGTTTATTTTTGAGAGTGACAGCACTCTTTTTCGGGTTGGAGGTCTAAAGAGCGATGGTAATAGACAAAATGCCTTTTTGTTAAGTGTGATTTGAAGGCACTGCCATTAGAGTGGAATAGTTTTCGGTGAGTACAGCTTCAGTAGTGCCGAGTATGGTGCATGTTAATTACCTCCACAAATCTGTATATTGATAGGCCAGAGGTATAAGTATTCGGACAGTTCTAGTGTCAATAGTTTTAAGTGAAGGAACATCCTTTGATGGCAAACTCTTTTCAGGAGAGTAACATTATTTTTTTATGTTTTTTAGAATGTTTAAAATAGTTAACATTTTTTTAAAAAAAAAATTAATATTGAAATTGTTTCTTAATAATTTTCTGACATTTACAGTTTCTTGACGTACTGGATTTACTTCGGGCATCTTAGTTTCTTAACTTGTTCCTTTTGCATCCATTCCAGGATGAAATTGGGTCCAGATTAGTTAAGGATCTTCCAATGTCTTCTCTGATGCATGAATTGTTGTACGATATGATATGGCGTGACTTTTGTCTTTATTGATTAATATATAAATAATATATAAATAATATTTTTAACGAAAAAGTTATAATTAATAGATTAGGAAATGAATTCAAGTGAATTGAAGTGAAACGAAGGCAATCAATGAAATTATAAGCCTTTGTGGCCTATGTAAATATGCTCCCTTTAGTGACATTATATCTGCCGAAGACAGTTTAAATAAATAAATTCTCTAGAAGGCCCGATAAATTATTTCATAAGAAATGTAAGCGAGTCAATTGCATCATCTTCAAGCTTATCAGCTGCTTATAAAACAGCAAAATTGGTCCTTTGGCTAAGGCCGTTCTACAACAGCATCAGCACGTACTTTTGGTGAAGTGCAAATTTAACCTTTTGAAGCAGGCAAACGGATGTGAGTTTCAATATACATACTTTTGGGGTCGTCTTGGAGTCATAAATAACATAAACAGCGCCGCAGTAAGCTCTTGAATAGATCCTGCTCCCTCTTGAAGAGGTTTTTACCCTTGAAGTTTAGATTGTTGTCGCAAGTTGTTTCTCTTGCAATCGGCCATCGCATAAGTTTTATCGAGATTAATTTGCTGTGACGTCTTTCGATACGACGCTTTTGACATTCAAAGGTTTCAAGTCTCTGCAGTTTCAGTAAACATTTTGGGTCACCATTATCTGCCATGCTGACCCAGAATTTTCTGATCACAAATGACTAAAATTCAAGTACGCACAGATCTCGCTTATGTATAAAAATAGTTTCTTTCTTGAATAAGATTGATCGTTCATAAGCCTCTTAAGTGCACCACCAAGTGCCTCCATAAAAAAAATTAACAACAAGCTCTTTTTATCGGTTAAGGTTTACACTGTTACTCAAGATTATGCTATAAATAAATTCAAGTAAAAATAATCACACGTTCCGCATTCGGTCGATAACTAACTCGTGCCCATTATGATTCGCATGCTTTCTTTAATAAGTCCTCTGTTTGAATTCCGAAAATGTATTTGTAACGTGTACTCGAACATCTATTTATGTATATCATTAAATGTAAAAATAAAACTCTGCACATTTAAAAAAAAGTCAAAACAAAGCCATGATCATATTCATTGATCTCAAGCAAAGTGTGTACTAATACCGTTGCAACCAAATATGTATATGTACATATGACGGATTTCCAAAATCATACATTTCTGGATTGTGGCCCAAATGATTCTACACAAGCGACGAAAACAACAATCGCAGACGCATTTGGTAATCTCGAACTCTACACGCACAGAATTTAAATAATTATTATTATATTTTTGTTTATTTTCTTCTCAATCAGGTTTTTTTGCTCTTATTTGACATTACAAGGGGGCTAAAATTATTAAAAGAAATAAAAGACTTATTTTATTTTGGACATAAATAAATAAATAAATGTGTCATTCAACTTTTTGTACTTAGGTGCTTTTTTGTTACGAATCACATTTTGATACTATATTGACATTTGGCAGTTCTCTTGTCAACAACAAGTTCGATGATTTGGAATATTTCCAGACCGAAGAACTCGCATTTTTTTGTCTAATTGTAAGTTCAAAAACCTAGCACACGGACACTGAGAGTCCAAAGCCCCTAGTTCATGGCGATTGGCTAATTTTAAGTAAGCAATTTTTGTTACGATTCGCACGATAAAAAATTCAAAAGTGTAAATCATAAAAAAATGCTCTTATGGCTTGAATGAAAAATTTCCATAAAAAATTCACTGATAAAACTACAAAAATAAACAACTATGATATGTTTGTGTATAAAATAAAATCAAAGTAAACAACGGAGCTGCTCCCAAAAATTGTTACGTCAAATAAATGCGCGTAAATTAAACAAGATTAATTTTTGTTGATAGTCGACATCAGGGTGCTATAGGGGTCAATTAATAAATTTTAATGGGGAATACCCAAATAATGAAAATTTGATATTATCAGTGAATTTCTCTTATATCTAATATTGCGAATTGCAGTCGAACAAATAACAAAAACTGTTTTCTTTGTTTAATATTTGTGCTCAAAATAGAGACGAAATGAAGCTGACTTTCCAAACACTATACAACGCATACAAACATTCATCATTATAAAGTGACTTGTATTTTTGGAGGGCACTTTACATGCATAAAATGTTAAACAGGGTTTCTTTTAAATAAAAACAAAAATTTCATAATTTATCTTTAAATGTTGCTTTGTACCTTTAAGTTTTTTCATATAACGTCCTGATTGGTGCTCTGACCAGTCATCTATTCGGCTCTTTTGATCGCATTATCAATCGTTTTGGCGAGAGCTTCTCGTCCAATTATCAAAAATTCTCCCTGAAAACTTCCAGACTCTGTAGCTTGTTTTATTGAACAATGACCTTAAACTCAAAGGGAATGTTAGATGGAATACATCTCATTCCGTCCCAGGTCATAAATGTCTAGCAATTAAAATATGCTTATAGAGATTTGGATCGTCCATTAGTCATTGTAGCCATGTTACTCTTGGCGTCCTCGAAAAGTCGAGCACCATGAAGTGACGTTTGTTTACATTTTTATTCAGGTGGAAATGGGCCTTCCCGCACATTATGAACGTTTGATGGACTGAACTATCAACTTTTTGTCCCCTCCTTGTCAAAGAATATTTGTTCGGGTAATATTATTTTTTCATTGCCGTTTTTATTCAAAATTTAAAAATTCAATATTTCGAAGATTTTTCAAACACAAATAATTTTCATAAAATATTGCTTTTGTTCATAGATGTTCAATACTTTGGCAAAACTGAAGGACTTCCTGGTTTTCCTGGCCATACTGTCGACCTTAGGTGCACTTCCAATGTATTCCTGCAACGCACACAGAAATATCGAAGTTAAAAAATATTGCAGCGATTCATTATCGGATGCGTTACAGCTGATTTGTGGCGGCAAATTTTATTCCCTTACCAGTAAATTTCGTAAGTATATAACCTGCTCCTGAATATTGTGTAAAATTATAGTCATTGCTTCATGTCAGATCAGTGTGCTTTACAAATTTTCACAATTGTTAAATTTAGAAAATACATTTTTACATTTTAGACACACTCGTAACATCTATCGTATTTTCATATGATTAATGCCTACACTGTGCGCTCAAAGCAACTTTTGATTAAAACTGTTATCTTTTCATCTTTTACAGCCCATTCGATGGGTGGTTCATCAGCGCCACGGATCTACCATGAATCAGCGTTACTAAGTAAACTCATCCCAGATGATTTCTTCCAGCCATTGTCAGCAAATGGCTCCACACATGAATGCTGTCGTCGTCCATGTGGCTACTTAGAACTCAAAATGTACTGTGCTAATGAGTAAACAATTAAATTTAAGAAAACCTATGTGATATGTTATAACCTAAGTAAATAATTGAAAAACAAAAAAATACCCAATTTAAATAATAACAAAAAGAATACTACATTTTTTGTACATAATGTTCGCTTTGTTTATGTGATCTTGTATTTTCTCTGTCCCAATTCCCAATATTGTTTTTATATCCCTTCTAATTATTTTTTGCTTCTATTTAATTTTATTGCAAATTATTTCTTATTAATACTGCGAAAAACGTTTAAAGAAGAAGATTAATATCTACATATTTAAATATTTAAAGATTAATATATTATGCGCCATTATCATTGTCAAAACGTTATTAAATGTGCACATATGTTTAGGTAAATGTTTTTATTATAATTTTAAATATTAAAAATTATATTAAAATAGTTTTATGCAAAATTTTATAATGAAGACAGTGTTTTTTATTTTCTAAAATTCAGGAGTTTCTATTTTTCTAAAAGACATTTCAACCACCCAGCTGATCGCTGGTTGTTTATAATAGTCTTTGTAGATGAGTCCATGACGATTAAGCTATAAGAAAATCAACATTCTGCAGGGATAGCTAGTTAGGTACTTTCAAATCGTCTTTATGAAAAATATTTTGAAGGGATGCACAATCAAAAGCAAACAAAAAATGACATGGTTATTTTCCTACGCTTTCCTTAATTAAAAAATCAAGTAAATATCCAGCTGATTTATTTATTTTCCTCATTTTAACAAAAATCATTTACCTCCGATATTTTTGTTCCTCACCCTTAAAACATTTGGATTCTTTAGGACTATTGTTTATTCCAACCATAAATCTTTCTCAATTGACAAGCAGGATAAATTAAAAAAAAAAAACAAATTCACTGTGGCTAATTTGTCAGAATTTAATTCGCTTACAAACAAAGCCCTACAAGAGTATATACTGACTTCTGTTGGTATAGAGTATAAACTGTCTGACAGGTGGTATAACTCAAATCAAATCTCAAAAGTAACTGCCTGGTTGTATTAACGAAACTCTGGGGCTTAGAATTAACAGGTCCTTTTTTCAAGTATTCTGTACGCTTCATCTGTCCGACTACCAATGAGTGGTTACCGCATTGCTTAAGGGGGAGAATGCCCTTCAGATATTGTAGTTAATTTTTCGATAATTTTTTACAAATAACTGCTGATATTTATTTCAATAGAAGAAATTACATATAAGCGTTGATGTTCAAATGTTTTAACACCATTTTTTTTAATTAGAAAAGAAAAACAAAAAAACAAAACAGCGGCGCTCCAGCTCCTCAAAGTTTTCTTCTTTAATTTGGGTTGTGGAATGCCCAGCCCCTTCTAATCAACTGCAATCAACCACTCAATATTTTTACATTAAAATTTTCGCTTTTTATTGTATTTTTGATGAAAAACAAAGATACAGTTTGAATAAGAAAAGAAAAACTTTAGAATTTTTTTTATAAACAAATTGTTATAAACAATATTTGTTTGTAATAATAAATACAAACTTTAAGGAATATCCAAAGGCCAATATGATAAAGAATATTTGTACGAAATTTCAAGTTGATAGCTTTATTACTCTTTATTTATATTCGATATCGCGGGAAAATTATGTTTTGAGAAAAACGCGCCATTTAGACTGGAGTGACCACATCGTCTGTATTCTTTACAAAAACAAAGTGATGCATTTCGTACTACATTTCAATTGAAACAAATTACGCGATCTGATTTTCCCTATTTTGTTTAAGGCATTGCTCTCAGATCTTCCTTATCATTCAAGTCCTTTTCGATTATTCAAGGAAACATTTTTCCCAGTTTTTTGCTAACCTTCTTTTAGAAGCTCAATACCATGGGTACTCGGATTCTCTTTGTAGCTAGCATTGGTACTAAAGCCTCGAATTAACTGAATCAAGTATTGACTGCTTGAAGCTTGTCCTTCATGGGATTAGTTCAATCATTAACTAATTACTACCTGGTAAAAAACCTTTGCCAGACTATATATCATCTACAAGTTGAATTAAGTATGTAATACTTTTCCTCGAATTGAAATTTGAGGTTTATTCGGTGGCAGATCCATTATCGCATACGATTCAATTGAATGGTGGTAAAAAATTAAGTTTACTTCATTCGACTTTGTAGGATTTGCATCTATGTTGTTGCAATAAATTGGCAAAAGATGTAAAGACAAATTGCCAATAACTTCCTTGGAGTACAAGGAATATGCAACCTCTGTCGAGCTGAAATTGAAATATAGGAGGAAATTAGGTAGTCACCATATGGAACAACTTCGGATACACCTTAATTTCTATACATAGGTATAGAGTATTCCGACTAATTTTTTCTAACTTCTAGAGGTATTCATTTTGTTTTTAGACTACTTATAGAAACCACAGCAGCCTTATTGGTTTGATATACTTTAATATGTCGAAATAGGACCGCATTTACCTTAAGTTATCCACCCCAACAAAAGTGTTTCTTTTCTTTTTTTTACTTTCAAGTGTTCAACAGAAGACTAATATCTATTTCGCGAAAAAAAATCCAAGGTACCTTTTAAATCTGAATCGTCCTACTCCAACTATAAATAAACCTTTTTAAGTAACGATAACAAACAAAAGAAAAATTTTTCAGGTTTCATTAAAAATAAAATGAAAAAAATATGCGACGAGGGATGGCCCATTTGTACTAGAACCTTTTTCTACTGTGGAGGAAGCTGTGATGGAGATTCATCATTTGGTGATCTCGGGTGAAGACCAAATCAATGAAGTGTTGGCACCTTAAATCACTAAATGATTGTTTTATCACTCAGAAATACTGCACGAGCCTGTTTTAATCATTTAAAAAATTGTTTTTGTTTTTACTTTTTATTGTTTGGGAAAAAACTTACTTTGGTCCTGACAAATCGAAGAGAGTTGAATTAAGTTGCAGAGATTTCCTTTTTTTGACGAAACAGTCGAATCAATCAAAATTTCTTTATTTGCACACATTTTCTGAATAGTTAATTCAACACTTTGAATTGTGGGCTGTCAAAATCAAAAACTCGTGTATATCTTGTCGAAAATAATCTCCTCAGTCTCATAATTACGGAATATAGATATTTCATCGCCCCGAACTACATCCGACTTGAGTCGATTTTTTCTCTTGACAAACGTAATTGGGGTTATAAAAAGTATGCCTTCTTCACTTCATGACTTTGGGATATGCCCTAGCATAATAATTCTGTTTTTAATTCAGAACAACAACTGCAGTTTTCATATAAATAAAACCATTAGTAATTGTGATCCTTACTGAGGTTTCCAAAACTTCTAGGCTATAAGAAACTTAAGCTTACCTATGTGTTTTTATGGCATCCTTAATTATTTCATGCATTAGTTTCCAGGATCTTCTTTTCAACTATCAATCCACGCTCACATAGCCAACAAAGCCAGATCTTGAAGACCTCCAAAACCTTGAACTGAGAAGCCAAAAAAATTTTTCCTTTTCAAAATCTTTGTAAGCAAATGTATAAACAGAATGGACCATACATGTCCGGTGTGATATATATTCTTAATCTTCATATTATTCCAAAGAAAGAAAGCTTAAAAACGTCGAATTCAGTTGGAACTTAATGAATTTTGTTTAAGTCATTTAAAAAACTCGGACGTAGGCATACATTCAGTTGGCATTGCCACTGCCGCCAACAATGTCTCGACTTGGATGCATCCATACAAACCTTCTTCAATTTAGTGGCCACTACTTTGCATCCTTATCTCTAACAATAATCCGACTTAATTTTTTTCAATATCCTCCCTACTTAAAGCTACTTAAATACAACGTCTTTCCTTGCAGGCATGCCATATCAACATCCACTCCCACGGGGCCGCGGATGCAATGTAAAAAATCCTGAAGCTGCTCTAAGATCCATCTGTCGTGTGCACACATGAAACCTGTTGCAATGATGCGACCACTTAGTATTAGCGGTCTCATTTTTCTCCGATGTCGCAAATGTTGGCAGCCGAGTTCACCATCCGCGAAGGTTAAGCAGTCGTTTAGAGTGGGCAATCTTCGTTCCTGCTTCGTCTATGGCTTAATTCATTTATGCAGCAATATGTCGAATGGGCCACAAGAAAGGAATCATACAAAACAACAACCGACTCGACCAGTTACGTTCCAGTTGAATGAAAGCGGAAATATTGTTGCATTGGACGACGAGTAACTTCTGCGCCATGAGGGGTGTCCGTACGAGTATCTTCGATTGGAGTGTGCCATCTCAGTCAAGTGCTGGTTTGTGGTCCTATACAGTTGCGTTGAAGTCATGTGGGGCCACCCGTACACCTTGTAATGAATGCCCTCCACCTATTTGAACATTCTTCATACGTGGCGGTTGAAGGCGTACACATTTCAACGCAAAAAAAAGGCTCACCTTCGTTTAAGAGGCCGAAAGAAATGGCAGGCGACTTGAGGATCATTACACCGCGCATAATAAAAGGAAATGTTAAAACTAAATGTTTGAAGCAGAGCATTATATGTACTTACGTGCTGTAGCCCATTATACATTATCAGTGGCTCTAGCACTATTAGAACAAAGCACTTAAGTGTACGGCAATAAAAGCTTAGCTCTGAAGCATTCAGGAGTTTTTCTTTTTAATTAAATTTTGTAGAGGATTTGTGGTAAGCGCTCGTTTGATTCTCAATGATGAGCCGACCCTGCGACAAATATGTTTTAAGACTAATAACTGTGTTCGTTTCTTAATGGAGACCAAAACGGTCGTGATCTTAGGCTCTGACCTTTCGCTTTAAATTCGTGAGAATGGAAATTGCTTTACCAAAGCCGGACAAGAAAGCCTGCTGACTTACTTTATCGGCAACACAAGCTGGCGGTGATCCTCAGTAGATCGGCTGGTAAATGCATCGCTGAGATGGATGGATAAGCGGTGGAGGCGGTATGGTAACGCTTAAAATGTTAGCACTAAGTAAACGAGAAAAAAATAGTGTTGGAATTGCTTAAACTGTCAATTTGTGGATGAGGGGTTAGCACTCATGTTGAGCGGTTAAAAAAAATGGTTTTTTGAGGGCAATGCTAAGTGAACCTGGCAAAATAACTTTTTTTAAGTATGGGGTGGAATTCTACTTTTTTATTAACTTATCCACTGTCTATGAACATTAAATCTTTGAAATCGGCAAACGCTAAAGACGAGAGTAAATCAAATTGATATTTTTGCGCCATCAGGCAACTGACCTTACGATGATTAGTAAATGTGATAACATACTTCGTTCTGCTTTTGATCATCATCAATCCTTAGTAATCTTAAAGAAAAAAATTGTGTCTGGGCACATTCAGCAAGAAGACTAAATACCCGCAAGGATAGAAGTTCTAGAAGAGATCAACTTCAAGCTACCACGTGCCTGGAACCTCTAAAATTAGCTTAAGCCACATGGCTCGAATTCAGAGAAATACTCATGCACTTATACTCTTCTTTTGCATTTGACCGATCAATCCGTTAAGTTTTATAATACTTATAAAGAACTGCCAAGTGTAATATGAATCAAATCATTAACTTGAGACATTTAGCATCGTCATCATCGATGACCACAAGTCATCTACATCAAGTCATTTACATCTAAGATGCATGTACATATGAGTTTCGATCCTGTATAAATTAACAATAAAAAGGTTATTTGCCGATCGATCATTGCTCTCGTGATCATTCATTACAGATTTGGGCAGTGTCTGACTCTTTGTGATAAGGTATCCATTGAAAGCATTTAAAGAAACAACATCTCAAATCGACCAGGCAGTTGACAAAATGTTCCTGATCGAGTACATAGTGGGTATTTTAATTGTGCTTTATGTGGTGCAGTTCTTTCAAAGAAAACGTAAAAGTGAATTGATCGCGAAGTTGCGTGGACCTTTTTCGATTCCTTTGATTGGGTGTCTTCATGAGGCTTATCGCCTTAAACCAGACAGTATGAAGGTATGAACTCTGCGTGAGATTTTTTATTATAAAAGACTTCTTTTATTATAGACTTTTTAGAAAAGTCCGCAGAGAGCACTTTGAAATATGGAAAAGTGTTTCGTATTTGGGTCTTTAATCGTTTGGTATTGGCACTATCTGATCCGAAAATTGCTGAGATTTTACTCAGCAGTCATGCGCACATTACAAAGCATCACTTGTATAATTTACTAAGGCCGTGGCTTGGAACCGGCCTGTTAATGAGCGACGGGCCAAAGTGGTACTCCCGGAGAAAGGTGTTAACACCGGCATTTCACTTTAAAATCCTCGAGCAGTTCGTCGACGTTTTCGACCAGCAGAGTGAGGTTTTGGTCAAACAGTTGGAAAAACACTGTGACACAGGAAAGGCCTTCAATGTGTATCCATTTGTTTGCCTTTCGGCACTGGACATTATAACTGGTAAGTCTATAATATAATAAATTGTAAGCATTTGTTTCAACGCTAGTAAGAACTTGATTTTTAGTATTCATCACTTATATACGTGAAAACTTTTATTAGATAGCTTTCTTGAAAACCGAAAAAAATACAGTGATATCAAAATGATATAGCGCACTTCTTGTCAATTTGAAAATAAGATAGTGAATCGAATTTCGTAAAGACAGCCAAGTGCGTTTCGGACATGAAAACCATGCAATAGCCTTGTTCGAAGCATTATCTGCTCAATTACGCTACAGTGAAATTTGTCTGCAACGCATTTGTTGCTCCTGTAAATATGACGTTAGATTTCCATGTGTGGGTAGTGAAAGTTATAAATTTCACTTTAAATGTCCGTTAAAATTTCGCCGTAGAAATGAGAAATCTTTCGCTATCTTTCTTTTCTAATTTGGCAAAGCCTACTTCAGGCGTAAAATTTAATAAGTAATTCAAAAACGAGATTTTTATATGGGGACCCCTTTAAAAGGCCTTATTATATGGGATAAAAAACCATACATACAGTCCAAAAGACAAAACACTTTGTCGTTAATCTAAGGAAAGTGTTTGTTTCCAAACATCTATAAATCTAAGTTCTGATTCGTCTGAAATAAAGGTGAAAAAGCGTGTTCGATGTTTTACTATAAATACACTAAAAAAATTATAATTCAAAAATGAGACACCACATAATCCTCAAGTATCAAATCACTTTTTGACTTGTGGCGAATGATTTGATGTGAAAAAGTTTGTTCGCCCTAAACAGTGCCTCGAAATCTCAGTAACCTGACTAATTTTTTGAAGCAGCTTTATAAGAGAACATGTTTTTCCAAATCGGTTGACACAGTCAGAATATCGGAGGTAAATGAATAATTTAAAAAAAAATTATGAATCAACTCACAAATTCGTGAGCTGTAAAACGATATTTCGTTAACAGTGCTTTACATGTCGTTGTAACCAGTTCTTTTTTTGGCATCAAAGAAAAGACTAGAACCGAAAATATATGCAAATTTTCGGATGAAACTTGGTAACTTTAGTTGCCGAAGATGTTTGGTTATTTATTACAAGTGTCTGCTCTTTAAGAATCTCTGCTGCTATTCTTTATGCGAATTTTCGAGATTCAAAGCATACAAGCAGACAATTTTTACAATAAACCCGTATAACCGTTAAAAACAAGACCTTCATGATGGGAAGGTAAAAATATTTTTAAATATGTGATAACCTCGACAAATAAAGGTGGTTTCATTATCTGTATGCATTTTGCCGATTCAAAACCCTATTTTCCGCAATTGCAGTAATAGAAAGTTACTACAGTAATACAGCAATTGTTTTTCATTTGAGGCAATAACTGGATTAGAACTCTTAAAAACAGTTGGCACTTTGAAGAATTCTTATTCTTCTGGGTTTTATGGCTTACCTAATCTAGTGCTGAAAAATATTGCATGTTTTTTAGTTGATTATTGGCACATTTTTTCTGGAGTATTTCCTGATAAACTGAAATGTGCCGACATTTAGCCTGATTATAAGAAAGGTTCAGTGAATGAATTAGGTTATTAAAAGCCTATCTCACTTTTACCTTCAATCAGCAAGATATTTGAGAAATTTATAAAAACAAGGATGGTGAGTTTTTTGAACAAGACACATTTTTTCAGTCCTGTACAATTCGATTTTCAGAATTGTAGGTCAACAGAGGATGCTCTTCTACATTTTTGCTCACAGATATATGACAATCTGGATAAAAAGAAGAGTACAGCTGGATTATTTGTTGACATAACGAAAGCATTTGACACGGTAAATCATGACATACTACTTAGGAGATTGGAAAATGCTGGCTGGAATAGATCGAGAAAAGTAAAAATTAAGAAGCGATGTAAAGTTTCTCAACATTGGAGTCCCTGAAGGTTCAGTTTTGGGACCAAATCTCTTCTAAATTTACAACAATTCCTTGTTCAGTTTACCGAAGGATTACTTACAGCATTTGCAGATAATATTGGTTTTACCTATGGCTCAAGCAGTGTTTTAAATCTTAATTCGAACATCAATGCTGATCTGGTTTGCTGAGCATAATTTAGTTATAAGCTCAAAAACTAAAGTTATGTTCTTCAATTAAGTAGCGCAAAACATTTTTAATGCAGAGGTTTACTTTCATGGAACTGACTTCCCAAGATCTCTGCACTTGCAATACAAGTTTGTCCACTTGTACTTTTAATAGCTGTCTCAGCTGTAATTTAAAAACAACTATTTTCCGGGTATACTCAGGAACTTTTATTTTCTGGGCACAGCTTTTGTTAAATATTTATTATGGAATTTTTCATTCTAGATTGGAATATGGTATCACCTGTTGGGGAGGAGTTTATTGGAATAAAATTCAGCCATTATTGTCGCTTCAAAAACACATTATAAAAATAATTTGCCTTTAACCTCGTTTACAGCTCGATGTCCATTTTAAACGCTACCTCGTTTATGTGGTTGTAGTTGAGGTATCTTCCTTCTGGTCGCCTGTTGATGATGATTGGTTGGTGGAGTCTTATTACTAGCTACACTGCATCGTGGTCCGAGTCGCTCGTTAGTAATTTGCACTCATAATTCCTTATTTCAGGAAGAGTGTGTACTAAATTTGATGATGTCATGATGAAGTCAAAGTACAATGAGGCTGCGGGACGATTTGGTTTGGGTTGAGAAACGATGACCAATGAGTGGTGTTCAAAGTGATCTTACAACCATTCCATTACCTCATTCCCAGCATGGTTGGTGGTACAGTATCCCCAATGCGGGTGCCGAGCGTTGAAGTCCCCACCAACGAGTCCGCAACTGTGCTAACTAAGGGCGCTTTTGATGATGCCCGTGTTTAATTTCTATTGGTGTGGGATGATTGTCTCCGCTGTGTTGACTTTGATGATGGCTGCTGTTGCTTCGAAGGACTTGTTTCTTCAGCTTCGATGTTTTTTGTTATAAAAAGGGCTGTACCTCTTTTACCGAGAATCCTGTTGGTTTTGAAAGCGTTATAATCTTATCTATCTATCTTGTTGCAGCTAACTAGCATGGCTTCGCTAAGGAGTGCGATATCTAGCCGGTTTTTCTTCATGAAATGCATTCATGGGAATGATGTAAAAAGAATCAACATTATTGAGCGTTATTACTTTTAACTAAACATAATCGGAAGACAAAGGTGGCAAGAGTCACGGCCTTATTCTCCTCGTTAAGTTGAGCGTAATTGAGTGGAACGGCACTTCTTGCTTTGTCCATGACCGTCTGGATATCGTTTTTGAAGACTCTGTTGATATCTCCAGCCATATCGATCCGTGAGGTATTAGTTTTGACCGATTCTGATGGTTGTGGTCTTCCGACTGATGGAATCCTTTTGATTGGCTGTTGTGTGTGCTTTGGTTAAGGAGTGCTCTTTGGAGGAACTGCTCTCTTCTTTGCCATTGTTGCAAAGCTAACCGCTGGCTGTGTGAGGATGCATGGCAGCAAATTCTTGTCTCGCTTTTTTTTTGGTTAGAGACTGTCTCCTTCTCAACTAATTTTTTTTTGTAAGACGAACATCCCTTGTAACTTGCAGGGTATCCATTAATAGCGCAGTAAACTTCTGGTCCAGGGGTTTCTACGCGCGTGCACTCTCCGGGTTTGTGCTTTTTGTCGCATATAACGCAGACATAGCCAATACCGCATTTCTTGCATTGCGTAATGCTTTTTGGCTTGACTCTCTCCCAACGGACTCGCTGGTTCAGCAGTAATGTCTGCTTCTAAATGCTGGTAAAATCGAAGTATCTAGTCACCTCGACGATGAATGCATAAAAGGATTTACTCGATGCTCTAGTTGACTTAAAAGCTTTAACTTCAAGCACCGGCATATCTTCAGCCTTCAATTCCTCGGCGACTTCCTCCGCAGTGTAGCTCAAATGGATTTCCTTGAGAAGAAGAAGTAAATGTATGGTTGTCTATCTTCCCGGATTTTAAAAATTCTTTGATGGTTTTGAATCCCTCACTGGTGCAAGTCTTAATGCTGGTCTTTTGTGCGTTAAAATTTTTAAGGGTGAACACAATTGCTTGTTCTTATCAAAACGGCTGATTTCAGCAACGTTTAACGAGAAACAGATTATTGGCCGCATGGCTGAGGTCTTCCTTGATGTTTCAGTTTGACCTAGTTGTTTAGTTGATGTAGTTGGTGTCGGTTGGTCGGATTTGGGCGATGAGTGGCTGGGTGAAGGTTGTGGTTGGTTTTCTTTTTCGATATGTTTCGTGTTCGTTTTGGAGGAAAAAAATTTCTTCTGCGTTTTCCGTGGGGAAGAACCACTGGTTTCGGCGTCTGAAGGGCTTGATGGCGCGGGAATAGTCGATGGACTTTCAACGTCGCTGCTAGTCCTCATTCGAAGTGATATACCTCATTGGCTGAAGAGTCTTCTTTCATCTCCGATTCAACTAAGTCCTCATTAGAGACTTTGTTGATGATGTCGATAAGGCTGCTATTGAACGCCGGTTCAACATCTTCCTTAATACGACGGATCAGTGACACGAGTGTGTCTTTTGTCTATCTGCAGTATAGCGCCATCTAGGGTCCGTATCTGTACCTGTTTTGGATTCATTGCTTCCGTAAAAACGGACCCAGGTAATATTTTCAAAAAAACTTTACAAGATAATGTTTCGGTAATACACAAAAAATTGCTGGAAGAAATAAGTGTTAGATTTTATCTGTTACCTGGGTTTCGAAAAGAATATAACGCTGTCAAAATTTTTAATCATTGAGTACCGAAGTATGTCTGTACAGACTGACGGAGACTGACCGACGTGAATATGGTGTGGTTTTGACTTACCTCAGTACGCTGTGAAGAACCAACATGTTGTTTATGAGTCGATTGCTACTACTTGTTGTCTTTGAATGTATATTTACCACAGGGTAATCTTTTAAAAATTAAATAATAATTCAAATATTAAATTGAAGTGGCATTTAATTCTTTTATTTATTATCAAATATAAAATGTCACTAACTATTCTCATAAAATAATACCATACTTAAAGATAGATTAGATAAAAATATAATACATCAAGTATGTGAATAGAATGAGAATAACGAACAATAAAATGAATTTATAAAAGTGAACCCTGAACTAACATCTATGTTACATACAAAGGAAGCTAATAAAGTTTGCAAAAAAATAGATTTCACTTTCAATATCAGTACACTTTCTTTTTGTCTAGAGTCTCGTGAGGATTGTGTTCACTCTAAATGAAACGGCAATTTTACCTTTTATCATATCCATAGCTGCAAGAATGTATATTGACATGAATCCATCCTTCGTGTTGCCTTGCTTGGTAATTTTCCAACACAAATGTCAAAGGAACGCATCCAGTCCGACAGCTGATTTAATAAAGTGTCCTTTTTTGATTTTGATTGAAGCAAGAGTAAGATTTTAAGCTGGTACGAGTATGCATCTATTGCCTCAAAACGCTACCCTCTTATCAAGAAAAAGTTAACGCACACGAAATCAGAAATTTAGATTAAACAGTATCTATAAAAATATTAAGCTGTCGCGATTGTTCTACACATACTTTGATTTCTTTGAGATAAACTTTAAATTGAATGCCTTCTGTCGAGTAGAAAACAGAGCTGGCCAGACAGTTGGCATTATGTTCCTGATTGAGTGTATAGTGGGCATTTTAGTTGTGCTCTATGTGGTGCAGTTTTTTAAAAATAGACGTAAGAATGAATTAATCGCGAACATTAAGGGCCCCTTATCGATTCCCTTAATTGGAAGTGTTCATGTGGTGTACAGTTTTAACGCGGAAAGTATGAACGCGAAATTAAGACTACAAATGCTGTAAAACCTATTTAAATGTTCACAGATCTCCATCAAAAATCCATAGAGGTAGTTAAGAAGTATGGAAGATTAAATCGCATTTGGATTTTCAACCGCTTGGTTTTGGCTATTTTTGACCCTAAAGTTGCTGAAGTTCTGCTTTGCAGCCATACGCACCTCACAAAGCATCATTTGTATAATTTACTGAGGCCATGGCTGGGAACTGGCCTGTTGATGAGTGATGGGCAGAAATGGCAGAATAGGAGGAAGATAATTACACCGACGTTTCACTTTAAAATTCTCGAACATTTTGTTGAAGTTTTCGATCAGCAGAGTGAAATTTTGGTCAAGCAATTGGCTAAGCACTGCGACACGGGAAAGTCATTTGATGTGTATCCCTTTATTTGTTTATCGGCGTTGGACATAATTGCAGGTAAGTTGGACTGATAAGCACGAATTGATTTATTAATTTTTTGCATTGAGACCCCCATTTTATTGGGCTTATTAAATGGGACAATAATGCATACATGCAGTCCAAAAGTCAAAACGTTTTATCGTTAATCTAAGGAAAGTGTTTGTTTCCAAACAGCTATAAATCTTAGTTCTGATTCGTCTGAAATAAAGGTGAAGAAGCGTGTTCAAGTTTATACTTTAAATGCAATAAGAAAATTATAATTCGAAAATGAGACACAACATAATCGTCGAGTATCACTTTTTTAATTGTGGCGAATGATTTGATGGGAAAAAGTTTATCCGTGCTAAATAATGCCTCGAAATCTCAGTAGCCTTACTAATTTTTTGAAGCAGCTGTATAAGAAGTATATGCTTTTTCAAACCGGTTGACACAGTCAGAATATCGGACGAACATTAAAAATTTAAAACAAAATTTTGAAAAAAAACTCACAAATTCGTGAGCTGTTAAACGGTATCTTAGAATAAATTATATTTTCGTAATACAAGTCGTTAACAGTGCCTTACATGTCGTTTTAGTCTGTTTGTTTTTCCACTTTGTTAATATAAAAATGTTCAGTGAAAGTGTATCAGAAATCGCATTCAAACATTTTTTTACCGACTCATAGTTTGGCTAGGGTCACCTTGCACGTGAGGAGAACTGTCATTAAAGCAAGACTAGAACCGAAAATATCCTAATAAATAAATAGTAGGATAAGGCTTAGTAACTTTACCTTACGAAGCTGCTAAGTTATATATTAAAGGTGTCTGCTCTTTAAGAATCACTGCTTCTATTCTTTTTGCGCATTTTCAATATTCAAAACATACAAGCAGAAAAGTTTTACAAACTACCCGTAAAAAGTTAAAAACAAGAACTTCCTGATGGGAAAAATATTTTTAAATATGTGACAACATCGACACATAAAAGTGCTTACTTTATCTGTAGGTATTTTGCCGATTCTAAACACTACTATCCAAACCTGCTGTAATATAGGTCTTTTTTAATGCAACATTAACAATCGCTCGTTTGAAATTTTGCCGAATTTCAAAAAAAGTTAGATAAAATCAGACTAAACCTGCCCATCGTTCCAAGACAAGATGAAGAGATCCTGCATCCACAATGATTTAAACAGCTTTGAACTCAACGAGGCAAGTGGCTCTCTACTGATCAGTTTAGGTACGAATATGATTGCGATTGTCGCCATAAACTATCACTTCCTTTGTTTAATCCGTAAATAGCTGCTGGAAACGTTGCTGACAATTCGCAATTTACAATTCAATGTGGAACAGTAGCAATTTTATCCTCACAATGCTTGCAAGGTGTCAATTTCTAAGTCGACCGTATCACTTGGATGGATTATTGTGAGAGCTTCTGTCCTTTTTTGAACTAGTTTTTTGGCTCCACCTTTTCTCTCTCTCTCTCTTAATTTCTCTATGCTGCACGGTTTTTTTCTGCACTGACTTTTTTATGGTTCTTCTATTTTCTGTAGTCATTCATCTACCGCTCTGTTGGCTCTAACTAGCATGCTTATCGTTCATGGTGAGCTCCACGACTTGCAAAAACTAGGCCCGTAAGGAAATTTTGTGCTACTTATCACAGTCTTGTTAGCCTTTGAGTTGATCCGAAAAATAGGTATTCATTGCAGAATTATGCATTGAATTCATTCCCAAGAATGATTAACGCCGAAGCCTCTGTTGTATTTTCCAAGTCACCTTAGGTAGTGCCAGATTTTGCGCACCGCCCGCGCTGTTCTTGCCAATTGACAAGCAGAATTCAGGTCTTCTCGCTTGCGATGTCAGTATTTTTATGGAGCGGACATTTTTTGTATCTATGCCAATGTACAAAGATCACAATCCATTCTTATCATCAGATAATATACAATAACGCAACGATAAACCGTTTTATAATTAATTACGCCCCATCTCGTATCTGATGTTTACTGAGTGGAAATCACATCCATAAAGCGGGTGTTCCTATAGGCAGTAGAGAATTTTGGTTCGAAATAAAACACAAAAAAAATGATTATAAATTATCAAAATTTTTATTTTACTTCCTCGCATTTATATATCTTATAAAAAATAAAGAAAAAGGAATTTTTAATTAAATTAATTTTATAAAGCGAAGAATAAATGAAAATACAGTCGATAGAGAAAAAAAAAGACAAAAAAAAGATAGAATATTGAATTGTAAACGATGTTTCAAAGTTAATAATATGTCTCGTCTTTACTTAAAAAGAATAAAATGTTTAAAGCCGATTTTCAAGTTTTTTATTAAGTTTATGAAAAGTAATCGAAAGCTGAACTGTAAACATTATGAAGGAGCGCTCTGATACCATGTGGGAGAACCGAGGTAAGATTAATCTTAGAGACTGGGCAAAACGTAACATTCTGTTTAAGTATTCGGGACTGTAATGTGGATCAGAATTGAAATGTGACACTCAGACGTTTCTTCGGACAATCTATATAAATAAATCTGATGCAATCACCTAAAGCATCATTAAGTCCGATGTTACATTCAGAATCCATACGCGGGAGCAAGTATCAGTTTTGAGTGAAAAAAGGCATGATCCTCTTCACCACTCGCTTTTCCATGCTGGGTAAAAGAAGAGCTGATAAGCATCTGATGGTACGCAAGTAGTATAGATCGTTTCAAACCCTGCCTGGAAAATGATGTTTACAAATCGGTTGAACTTTCTCTATTTCCGTTGATTTTTTACCATACTGATTTTTACTTACAGTTCTCAGTTCGTAAGCTTGCTTGTAAGCAAGTATGGATAGTAAAATTGACCCTTTTTTAAGTTTTAACCATTTATTGAAGGAAGTAGTTAAGCTGAAATATCCCTTTTTTTATGTCTGTATGTATGTGGGTGAGCCATAAGGAAATAAGACAATTATTTGACATATGAACAGAGTTGGGATACCTTCAATGAAAGAATTGTCATTTGACTCGGCGAAGACTCGTCAAATGAACTGGAAAGTTATGGCGACGATGATGAAGACGATAGTCACAATGATTTAGTGCTATTGCATTAAAAAAAAATCATTTCATTATACACATACATAATAAATTGAAAAAACAAACATGCTTCAATTTTCTCTATTTTTCAATTCCCACATTGACAAGCCGAATTCATTTTGGCAAAATATTCAAACAAACAAACAGCTCTGGAAGAATATTAGGGAGTCGTGCGCTGAAAAGAGTATTGATGACTCTTCATATAAAGACGTCGATGAGCTTAATACGAATTTCGCTCGTATCTCATCCGTTGCGACCCCATTGTTTCCTCCACGAACTCCACAAACAAATCCCATTTTGGTAGAAAATCCCCTCTACTTTCATAGATGCAAGGAATCGGATGTCCTAAAAGCTATTCTTAGCATAAAATCGAACGCTATTTGATATGACCAAGTGCATCTTAAATTTATTTATATTATAATTCCTAAGATCTTACCCTTCCTTACGCATGTTTATAATTCTATTTTCTTAGCCTCCAAATACCCGTTGGGAGCATGCTAAAGTCATTCCCATAGCGAAAAAAAAGACATCTCCGTTGGCTTCAGTAGAATACAGGCGTGTTGCGATTCTCCCTTTTTGGCAACATTTTTTGAGAGACTAGTTTTCTCGCAAATCTCAACTCGTTTATGTCAGAATATACTTTTATCTCATATCCATTCAGGCTTTAGACAAAACCACAGTTGTATAACAGCTTTGTTGAAAGTTACTGATAATATCCGAACAACAATGGAGTAAAATAAAATTTCTTTCATAACTCTTTTGGATTCTCTTAGGCTTTTGACACCGTTAACCACGACTGTCTGAAAACAAAGCTTTTGAGCTTTTTTAGCTTCTCATATTCTGCTGCTTCGTTGATAAGCTCTCATATCTTGTAAACAGAGATCAGTTTGTTTACAGCAATGGTTAAATATCGCCTGCATCATCACTGACTAGAGGAGTTCCGCAAGGATCTATTCTTGGACCGATATTGTTTTCAATATACATAAACGACATGCCAACAGTTGCTTAGCACTGTAATGTTCATCTATTCGCTGATAATGTACAATTGTTTTTTGCGGCTCCAACTAATAAAGTCAGCTTAGATATCCAGTATGTCAATTCTGATCTTAACAAATTAATAAATGGGCAGTTCACGGTAAAGCGTTGAATCCAGATAAATCGCAGTGTAATGGAATTTACGAAAACAAAGTCGACACTTCACTCTTTAATGAAATTTATTTCGATTTCACTCCTCTGATGTACGTAGAAAAAGCTACGAATCTCGGTGTGGTGTTTGATCGTACCTTAAAATGGGATCACCAAGTCAACGAAATCTGCTCTCGGATATACGCTTGCCTACGTACATTGTACCAGTCTCGGTCGTTCACGCCTATAATGACAAGGTTAATGTCGATGCGAGCTTTTTACTGTACGTGATTCTGTTGCCAATCGCAAACTCAATAAAGCTTTTAACAATGCAGTTCGATACGTTTATGGCCTGAAGAAATACGATCATGTTTCTTCTTAAAGATGTAAAATATTAAATTATTCGCTGGATAATTACATCAAATTCACAAACTCATGACGTCAAAAGAACCTTTGTATCTTTATGAAGAATTAAACTTCACTACTTCTTCACGGATATGATTCGTTCTACTGCGCTGTTTGTTGGCCTGGAATTAGTTACCAATTTATATTTAAAGCAGCTTTGGTAAAGGAAATTTTCGGGAGATTTTATTTGGACATTCGGAAGTAGGTTAGTGCATTTTCTTTTTTTACTTACATTTAAAAATATTTATTTTTTTTCTTCAGTAATTTATTAAAATAAAGACCTTCTTCGCCTTTTTTGTAGTTTTATTATCTTTAGTATGTACGAAATACCTTTAATATTGCATCGGAAAACCGCTTAATAATAAGGAATGTGTTCTTACTGTGCTCGTTAAATATTAAATTTATAAATAAATAAAATAAATAAAAATTATAACTGAGAACTATAGATCTTATGAAAAACCCATTCGTGCAACAAATTGTCATTACCCTCTTCACTAAAAAAATTATGAATGTATACTCGAGAACGGCTTCTTATTTTCTCTCGCACGTTTAACACATTATCGACAAATCGTATTCAAGAAATTGGTCGGTCCGCGTTAAGAATTCATGCAGTAAACATTAGAGGTTGGATATGTGCAATTTTTTCTTTTATTTTGTATGGAATGACTGGAAAAGACAAAACATGTGCCAAATTACTGCAAACTCATTTTCAACGATCCATAGTATATTTTCCTAGTCGCATCCAAAGCAGCATCATTTTTGTTGGATTTAGTGAAAATTGGTTTACAGAAGCCCAGCAATGGTTACTCGCTAAATCCAGGAACACAATATTCTATCAATGCAATAGATCGAGCAAAGTAAACCGTTTCATCATCGGAATCAATCAGAACTTTATAGTGAACAATATTATCTTCGATAAATAAGCAGAAGAGCAGGCGTCATATTTTATGTATTATATTAATATATATTTTTTCTAAGCTTAGACAGCAAGATTGAATTATCAATGATATTGGATTTTTCTTTTTAACTGTCCATAAATCTGGATCCAAACAAGCTATATCGTCATATCTGTAAAATCTCCACTATTCCCAAACTTTTTGAGACACTCATCGTCGATACACTCGCCTTCAGTGAAAGAGTTCGCCATTTAAGCATGGCTTCCAAGATTTCCGAGTAAAATTCACATCTTGACCTTGATATAATCTTTGATACGAAATTAAATTTCCTAAATCATATCGTCTGCATAGTATCCAAGGGAAGCTCTATGCTAGGTTTTATTTTGAAATATCGCAAAGACTTGTCCGGTCCTGAAATTTCTCTTCTTCGCGTGTGTAGGATCAACTCTTGAGTATTGCAATATTTTGTGTAACCTTCCCCATTAATAGAAGTTCATTCTAATAGAATGAATTCTAATAGAATTCTAATAGAAAAGAGAGGATCCAAAAACGTTCCACAAGGGTCACAGTGCGTGGAATATGGTGGTGTTTTGACTTGCCTCTATATGCTATCAAGATCCAAGATGTTGCTTATTAGTCGACTGCTAATACTTGTTGTCCTTTAGTGTACTACTGTATCCAAAAAATAAGGTGACATATGAATTTAAACTGCGCGCGTCGAAGGATTTGGAAATTTTTCTTTCTTTTTAGGTTGGTAGTACTGCCAGTGACATCTATGTGAAATTTCATGTCAAAATATATTCATAGAGTTTGAGATACGCGTCGTTTTGTGAGCTGCTAAAAGTGAGTTTTTCGTTTTTTGCGATGTCGAAATTTATTGAGCAAAGAATTTGCATTAAATTTTGTTTGCGGAATCAATTTTCTGTTGCGGATACGTTGAGGATGGTCCAGAAAGCCTTTGATGATGAGGCTATGTCTAAAAAAAATGTTTACAAGTGGTATAGTGATTTCCAAGCCGGCCGTGAACGTGTCGAAGACGAAGAGCGTTCTGGGCGACCATCAACCTCAACCGATGAAGCTCACGTCCAACAAATCAAAAATTTGGTGTTGAAAAACCATCGATTAACGATTTGAGACCTTGCTGATGAAGTTGGCTTATCGAAAGGCTCAGTCAATACCATTTTGAAGGATGCTTTGGGCCTCAAGCGCGTCAAATCTCGACTGGTACCGAAAACATTGAATTTTTTGGAAAAAAAGGCGTCGCGTTGAAGTGTGTGAAACAATGCTTTCCGACTACCAGGAGGTCATGAAACGCATTATAACTAGCGATGAGATTTGGATCTATGCTTACGACCCCGAAACAACCGATCAATCGAGCGAATATCGTGCCAAAGGAGAGCCGAGACCAAAAAAAACTGTTTTCTTCGATTTTCGTGGTGTTGTGCTTTATGAATTCCTTCCAACCGGCCAAACAGTCAACAAGGAATATTCTTTGAACGTTATGCGTCGTTTGCGTAACGCTATCCGCCTAAAAAGGCCGGAATTGTGGAAAGACAATTCTTGGTTTTTACACCACGATAATGCACCATCCCATACCGCACTCGTAATTCGTGATCATTTCGCCAAAAACTCAACCCATATCGTTCCGCAACCACCGTATTCACCTGAACTGGCGCCGTGCGACTTCTGGCTGTTCAACAAGCTCAAAAGACCGCTCCGGGGACACCGTTTTGATACTATAGAGGAGAAGACGGAACTGAAGGCCATCCCGGAAAGTGACTACAACCAGTGTTTCAAAGATTGGAAAATCCGTTGGCATAAGTGCATTGCATCGGGAGGGGATTACTTTGAAGGGGATGAAATTGATTTGGAAGAATAAAGAAAGAATTTTCAAAATAAATACAATGTCACCTTATGTTTTGGACACAGTATATATTTTATGCTCCAATGTTCATTCAAATAATAAATTGGAGTGGCACTTTATTATTTTATTTATTACCATATATAAAAAGTCACTAACTCTCATAAAATAATAATATACTTTAAGATAGATTAGATAAAAAATGTCAAGTATGTGTATGGAATGAGAATAATGAACAATAAAAATGACTGAAAAAAGTAAACCCTGAACTAACATAGATGTACATAAAATTTAGTGGACTTTCTTTTGAGATATTATGGGGTCAAGAGAATCTCGTGAGAATTTTGTTCACTCTTAAAGAAACGGCAATTTTACGTTTTATCATATCCATAGCTGCAAGAGTGTACATTGACATGAATCCATCCTTCTTATTGCCTTTTATTTGAGCGCAGTGATTAAGTTATCACACTGAACAGATTTTAAAAATCGCCCTTTTTTGATTTTGATTGAAGCAAGGATTAGATTTTAAGCTGGTACGAGAATGCATCTATTGCCTCAAAACGCTACCCTCTTATCAAGAAAAAGTTAACGCACACGAAATCAGAAATTTAGATTAAACAGTATCTGTAAAAATGTTTCGCTCTAGCGATTAGTCTACACATACTTTGATTTCTTTGAGATAAACTTTAAATTGAATGCCTTCTGTCGAGTAGAAAACAGAGCTGGCCAGACAGTTGGCATTATGTTCCTGATTGAGTGTATAGTGGGTATTTTACTTGTGCTCTATGTGGTGCAGTTTTTTAAAAATAGACGTAAGAATGAATTAATCGCGAACATTAAGGGCCCTTTATCGATTCCCTTAATTGGAAGTGTTCATGTGGTGTACAGTTATACCCCGGAAAGTATGAACGCGAAATTAAGACTATGAAAGCTGTAAAACTTATTTATATGTTCACAGACTTCCATCAAAAATTCTTAGAGACAGTTAAACAGCACGGAAAATTAAGACGCCTTTGGATTTTCAACCGCTTGATTTTGACAATTTTTGACCCCAAAGTTGCTGAGGTTCTGCTTTGCAGCCAAACGCACCTCACAAAGCATCATTTGTATAATTTGTTGAGGCCATGGCTTGGAACTGGCCTATTGATGAGTGATGGGCAGAAATGGCAAAATAGGAGGAAGATAATTACACCGACGTTTCACTTTAAAATTCTCGAACATTTTGTTGAAGTTTTCGATCAGCAGAGTGAAATTTTGGTCAAGCAATTGGCTAAGCACTGCGACACGGGAAAGTCATTTGATGTGTATCCTTTTATTTGTTTATCGGCGTTGGACATAATTGCAGGTAAGTTGTATGTGCAAAACAGTTTTTGATTGATAAGCAAGAATTGATTAGTCAATCAAATACGGCATTCTTGACCTTGAAACGTGGAAGAAACAATAACATTAGAGAGTTTTTCTTTAAACGTTGAACAGCATACGATAATGTGGTAATTAGTGTTACGGAAAGTGTGATCACGACCACCGCGGTGTACTAATATGCCTCGCTCGGTCTTCCGTAAAGATATTTGCTCAGAGTGTTGTTCTTGCACTGTCTCCGTAGACCAAGGGAGAATAATCAACTGCATGAAACTTATTGAATTCTACCTAATTCTTTTTCTTTTTTCAGTTTTACCTTCGTAGAATCCTGCGATATGGTTGAAAATATTGTTTCTATCACATCTTACGCTACAGAACTTGACGATATCTGAAATTGTTGGCTTGTTGACATTATCGGTCTGCTCAAAGTTTTCCTATTAAAAAAAAACTAATCGAATGATTTATGTCTCGAGATTGCATGATTCCCGAATTTCCCCTTAAAAAGATCAGCCCATAGACCACAAATGTATAATTCCAAGTCCATCCAATTTTGTAAAATATAAGTCTGACCATTGACCATAATATGGCTACCCTTTTCATCGATGAAAAAATAAGGTCTAATCATACTTCCGGGAAGAAATCACCACATACTCACTTTCAGTGGAGCATTAACGGTATTTGCTGTTTTTCGGTAAAGCATACTTCTTAACAAAATGTTAAAGCCCAAAAATAGGAATTGAACTTCTTAAGGAATTGAAAGTTCTTAAGGCATTGAAAGTACTTAAAGGATATTGTAAGGAAATACAGCAAAGTGTAAAAAAATTACTTCATTACTTAACAGGTCTGAACATATCAACCTCAACAGCTCAACAATTTTTTGCAATTGTCTCGGAACCGATTCGACAAGTTTTTACAGCATGTGTGCAGGAACTTCATCCAATATTTTTTTATTTCGAAATTGGTCTCCCCTCTGCGTCAAATCAGAAATACACTTCTTTTCCCTTGAATGTAACTCCATACATTTTCAGTCAAATCTACGATTTGGGTTTGACAGTAGAGTGCTTTAAGTTCAATACCACGCAAAAATTGCGTCACTTTTATGATACTGCACAAGACTATTGAGAGATGGAAATACTTGATTCGTTAAAGTACTGATATTCTGATGTTGGTTAATTTTTCCATCGATTTGCACTTATACTCCACAACCGTTGGACAAGAAACAAGCCAACAGAACTTTACGTACCCGCCGCCTTTTTAAATGGCTTGAACGACCGGTGCGTGTTTTCGACGAGTTAATTTCGGGATCCGTACATACTTTTTTGTTTGAGTTGAAAAGTGCTGAAATGCATTTGTATTGCAATACCCAGTACCTTGTACTTATACTTGAACTTGAAAAAAAGTACAATGTACTTGGTATTTGAAATTCACCAAGTATAAGTACTTTTTAAAGTACCGTTTTTAATTACATTTACTGGGTACTGCAATAAGGTCCAGTTCATTTTGAAGTACTTTTCAAGAACAATTCTTAGAGTGGTCTATTGTATAACATAAAAACACAAATACCACATCGCAAACATAAATTATTAATGTATGACTGTTAAGTTTAGTACTGATTGCGAAAGCATTGTTGTTGTTCTACGTCCATTTTCATTATCTGCAGCATCAGCAGCAGCAGGCGTGGTAATTTTGTTTCAGATTTAATAAATATATTTCTTAATGTAATGCATTAAAAAAAATTGCAAGCTATGCAGATTTACGTTATTTATGCTATACATTTCAATTACGTCAGTTCAGTTTTTTTAAATTATTTATTTGTATCTATGTAGGCAGCTTCAGTTCGAAATAATCGCAGTTTGTCAAAAATGCAAAACGCAAATGAGGGGATTTATTAGTGTCACATCAAACTTTAACAAACACCTCAGAAGAGTTCTTCCGACAGCCTACGGACATAAAGGGCCATAAAACAAAGAAAGAAATTCGGAAAAGCCGGCAACATTACTGGAAACCGACAAGCACAATTTGACAAGAGATTACTTGAGTTTACCGCCATCTATTGTGGAAAACAATTATTCGTCAAATTGTGATCAGATTTTGTTGTTAAATGGGGCAATTGGAATTTAAGCACAGAGTCTAATTGACTGATTTACAACATAACATTACATTTGGAATTCAATACAATTCAGTATATTTTAATTCATTGATGCATTTAATTACTTGCTAGACAAAAAATGCTTAAATCTTGCTAAATTAACTTAACTATTTATCTATAAACTAACTAACTGGCCCTATGCGAGCGCTCTCTATCGAATTTTGCATATCATTGGGGTTAAATGCCCCTGTGATCAAGTTGTTGTTCGCAGTCATTGCTCTTGAAATGTGACTTCAAATAACCTTTATGAGAAAGTTATCCATTCCGTTCAGGTTGTCCCGTCGTACAGAACTTCATTACTATAGAATTTTTTGTACTCAGACTCTGGAGCTCTCTATTAATGGATCCCAGCCCTATGACATCTTTCCATAAAGCTTGTTTCCACGTTGAACCACACGGGACATTCATAGGCATCCAGGCCGAATGAGGGCCGTGTAGCAGATCACCCTTACCTTGGCACGGAGTTGCTGCTGTGAAACAGTCTCCTTTTCAAGGCAAAGGCCACTTTGGTTCGGGCTAGAGCAGTATCTTTATGTTTGTTAAAATATAGATACTGATCTAGCCAGATCCCTAGGTATCTGATAGCACTTTGATTCGCCAGTGGCTGCCCGTTTTGTCCAACGATAGAGAACATTCGACACTTCTTTCTAGTATTTCTAGAGGCCCTAAGCAACGGAACCCTGAACAAAATCGCACTTTTGGAAATTGATCTTCCAATCGTCGCTATATCTCTGAATCTTTTCGAAGTCACGTTGCAAAATATTAACGATAACCTCGATCTTCGGACTTGACCTGTTCGCGGTCATATCACCTGTACGCTATGGAGTGGTTGAGAGATCCTAAAAGATCGCTCGTGAAGATCGTAAATAAAATTGCCCCAAAAAATTACTACAGCACGTTGTGGACCGTTGTTAATTTCAAAAGTCCCAGCAGACGTTACACTGCCATTTTTCAGAATAAACTGTCTGTTGGGGAGCATGTCTAAGATTATGTACAGCAGCGGTTTGCGTACGCCCAGTTGATCTAACTTGAAATCGAGCCCCTGCAACCATACGGTGCGTTGTTGTAGCGTTCTCCGATCGCCAGAGCTCAATGTCATATCACAGGACGCGATTTTCCAAGATATGGTTCGGGCGAGTGATAGCATTCACCTTCTACACATCTTGAGATGTCGCACCTTATACTTCAATTTTCTCATGAGGATCTTCGATCAAAAAAAAATTGTCATCTTCGACTGCTTCTGCTTGATCTATGCCTGCTGTCACAAGAACAGAAAACGAATTCTGTAGTACGGGGAAGCTTAAGACCCGGGAATTCTTTCTCGTTTTTTTTCGAAAGAATTTATTAATTTTCGGTAACATACTAGGGTTGCTAGCTTTAACGGCCCGAATTTTGATGTTCCAATGCGAATTAATTGCAGCTTGGTAATTCTGCTGAATTAATTGCTGTTTGGTTTTAAGCTGAGATTTCAGTGATCTAACCTCCAAGTTTTGTGGGTCAGTAAAACGTGTGTACAGTAAGCCTATAATGAGTCTCATTCACATTGTCATTTAGTTCGTATTTAGCAATTGTTCTATCCATTATTTTTTTTATGGTGTTGTCCATCCGTTTAAGGTAAGTGTCAATCTCCTCGTTCGACAAATTCCCACAGGATGGTGGGTTGAGCAAGTTCGAGGAGAGAGTTCGTGTCATTGCTCGGGAGAAGCGTGTCCACCGCATCCTACTGTAATTGTAAGAGCTAACATTTGGAACCCGAAGATAATTATGCCATAATTGCCTCTATGTTGCACCCGCAATAAAATTAAATTGGCTCAAAAGTCTCAGCGCTATTCTTATAAACACCGTGATGGACAGCGTTAGTAAATTAATCCAGAATCATGCTGAATGCTATGGAATTTATTTTCGAAGAGGAAGCATAAAATCATAAGGATTGAAAGAACAACTACTTTTATTTTCATATTAATGCAGAGTGTAAGATATTCTTCGAAATAGATTCAATCTATTGTTGTACTAAACTCTTTTCTAAATAAAACTATTTTTCTTAAAAGCTTGTGCCTCAAAAAGTCATTCCATTAATATTTCACTTTCCAACTCAACCATTACGCAAAAAGAACATTCGTCTTATATAAGTGATTCTTATATAGGAACCGGAATGACAATGTTTGACAAATATCCCATATTTAAGACTATCCTCAACAATCAATTGATGTCTTGGCTATTTTTTGCGGGTCTAATTAACACGTCAAAGCGCTCTTTAGAACTAATATTTTGAGCAAGACGTTTTAGTAAAGCCAATTTATCTTTTTATTTATTTTTTTTAATTATTTATTTTATTATAATACAATATATATATGGATTTTCACAATCGTTTTTGCATGAAAGAATTAGGAACATTCTGTTGCCGGAAGGAAAAGTGACAAATGCACAATCAAGCATTTGTTAGTGGGGTTAAACAAAAAAAGTTATCTTTTAATTATTAAATACATTTTTGTTATATTATTGTTTGTTAAGCCATTGTTGTGAATAAATTTTCTATTTCATGATTATTCAATGAAAAAGGCCACATTCACGTATTCTTAAAAACGTTGAAACTTTTCTTTCGCATTATATATTTTTTGGTAATTTGTTAATTAGACGGCAAGTAGTTACACAATAAAATGGAGAAAAATTAGCTTTATTGATTTTGGGAACCTGTACAAAAATGCTGGTATTAGCACGTAGATAGTGATTACCATACACTCTGACGGCCGTATATCCAGATTTGAGAAAAAATATTTTAAGGACTCCCAAGCAGTATAAATGTCTTATTTAAAGATTAAATAGATCGAAAGTTGAGGTTCTGCGATTAACTCGGTACATGATCCGCATTGCATGTTTTTGTTTAATTAGTAATGGTTTAATTTTATTTAAATGTGTAAATCCCCAGCACGATAGGACGTATTCTAATTTGGATTCTAATAGGCCATTGTAAACCATAGTTAAAACGTTTTTATTACGATAAAGGCCGAGATGATTAATTTTTCTTAATACTCTGTTAGAATATTGTTCTAAGTATGTAGTATGGTCCTTCCAATTTAATCTATAATCCAATGTAACTCCTAAGTACTTAAATTGAGTAACAATTTTTATTATAAAACAAACATTACTGCATTTAGAGCTTCTATCAAAGGTAGGTAACAAATGATGTTGATAGGAATTATCGCCCAGGTAGAATCTTAGAAACTAGAAACTTAAACTACCTTCGTCGGGTTTCAAGATCGGAGTTCAGATCAGCATATAGGTCGAGATAGTTATTGCTGGAGTAGGATAACGCAGTATCATCAGCGAAGGCTGTAAGTTTACCTTTGAAAGGTTGGAGAAATAACGAGTTCACAAAAACCAAGAATTAAATTGGCCCATAAACGGAACCTTGGGGGACACCTGAGTTGATAGTCTTTGCTGAACTCAAGCATTTCTTAATTCTCACACTTTGTTAACGATCATGCAGATATGATGTAAACCACGAATGCATTGAACCTCTGAAGCCTATATTTTATTGTTTGCTAAGTAGCAATTTATGATCATCCGTGTCAACCGTCTTGGTAATATCTATTAATAGGGCAGCTGTTCTTTTTAAACAATTTAAGCTATAGTTAATTTCGCCGCATAATTTCAATAACGCATCTTCGGTAAATGTTCCACTTCTAAATCCAAACTGGGAATCACTAAAGTAGGAATTTTTCTCATGGAATGAGAGTATTCTTGATTTTATAACTCTTTCAAAAATTTTTGAAAATTTAGATATCAGTGAAATGGATCTATAATTATTGAGAACTGTGGGAGTGTAGTGGAATAACTGCAGATGTCTTGAGTGAGTCAGGGAAAATCCCTTTTTCGATGCTCAAATGAAATATATATGAGAGGATGTCAGATATTTATAGTGGAATGTTTTTAAGGATATTGATTGACATATAGTATTATCATGTGACCACGAGTCGGAGGATTTTTATTTTGTGTATTTCAAGTGAAGAAGTAAAGCTATTGAAGAAGAAGCTGTGCTTCTGAAAGGTATCTTGTTTGATGGTGTCATTTGAATGCCAAAAAGGATTATTTTGGTAAGAAGAATTATCAATTGTATTTCTGACGTTAACAAAGTAATCGTTAAAAGTTTTAGCAACCTCTGCGGGATCAGTAACTTGCCTACTGTTATTATTGAAAACACTGTCAGTAATTTCCGTTTGTTTGTCAATATCCTTTTTTCTTACAAACGCGTAGAGGTATCAAGTTTAAATGCACCAGAAACAGTACCAAAAGCTTGACTGCGGAAATAATCAAGTTGCTAAATCGACACAGTTTAAAAATACGAATAATTTTGCTACCCAAGGTAATCAAAACCTTAAAGTAACTTTTCGTTGCTTTAGATGTGAAGAGAAATTATCGAAAATCGTTAATTTGTAAAATTTTTTGTTTTAAATCGCAACTCAATTTTATGGCAAGAAATAGGCTATGAGAAATTTACAGTTAGAAACATTCGTTTGAGTATCCAACTTGCACTTGGCAACTTTTTTATTTTTCGTTACATTGAATACGTACTTTTGTTTTTAGAAACTGCAATGGGTACAAAACTCAACGCCCAAACGGACTCTGATAGCAACTACACACGAGCCGTGACCGAGTAAGTATTCTGCTTTCCCAGGGGAACTCGTACTTATTTAATTAATTATCAAAATACTGTCGCACAGCATTACCCAGATCATGTTTGAGAGATTTCTTAAAGTCCATCTTGTTAATGATACATTATTCGGAATATTCTGCCCAAAAATTAAACGCCGGCAAACGGAGTGCATTAAAATAATGCACAATTTTACGGGCCATGTTATAAAAGAACGCCGTGCACTGCTACAGGACACACTCGCCCGACAAACCAACGAGCAAACTTGTAAGTGCTTTCGATTTACCAATCTTTACGAAACCCTCTCAAAGAGTTATCAAAGTTTGTTTTTTCTTATTTTTGTTTTTTTCTGTTCGCCCTACAGTGGTCGATGATATTGGATCAAAAAAACGCATGGCCCTGCTGGACGTGCTGCTCCAGTCGACAGTTGATGGGAAAGCTCTCACAGACGAGGACATTCGTGAAGAAGTTGACACTTTTATGTTCGAGGGTCACGACACAACGACTTCGGCCATCAGTTTTGCTCTGACTCTAATCGCACGTCATCCAGAAGTTCAGGAGAAACTTTTCGAAGAGATATGCTCAGTTCTGGGAACAGATCAAACCGAACCAATAACCTATCGAGTTCTGCAAGATTTGAAATACACCGAGTGTGTTATAAAGGAAACTTTGCGAATGTATCCATCGGTGCCGTTGATAGGGAGGCAGTTAATGCACGATTTGGTTTATGGTGTGTTCAGATTTGGAACTTGTAAATGATTTAAACTACTTGAATGATTCTTTTTTTCTTTTCGAAGATGGCGGAGTTCTTCCGGCTGGGGCTGAAGTTTTGATTGGCATATGGAGTATGTGCAACGATCCGGATGTTTTTCCAGAGCCAAATGTATTCCGACCTGAGCGTCACACTCTTGAGGTTTCGGGAGAACGCGCCAGCCCATTTTCGTTTGTACCTTTCAGCGCGGGACCGAGGAATTGCATCGGACAGAAGTTTGCCATGTTGGAAATGAAAAGTATTATAACTAAAATCTTAAGATACTATGAACTACTGCCGCTTGGCGAAAATGTGAAGCCAACTATAAATATTGTACTTCGCTCGAAAACCGGATTTCAGGTAGGATTGAAAAAGAGGATTTATTGACGATGAACATATGACGGATGTGCTTTGCGGTTTCATTTATAGCTTTATTTCAAATTTACTTTTTTACTTCATTGGGTATAAGGATAATAAATGGAAAAGCTTAGTAGGAATTATATATTCCAAAATTTGTTACTTTAAATTATATTTCAAATAGAAAGAGAATAAAAAAATGAACATACATACTGACGACATCTATCAGATTTACTTGTATCATCATCAAGAAAAAAGCGACAACCATTAAGAAAATTCCAGGGAAATTTAAGACGATACTCGAAATTTGAGATTCTGGAAAAACTGATCCAGAAAGAGTTTGGACTAAGAACTAAGATGTCGTGTGACATCTTCAACCTTATTCTTGAACAGATATGGCGGCGGCAGGTCATAAAACGGCGATTAATGCGGACATGACAAAAACATGCTGACGGCAACAAATTTATTCTTCGACGAAGGATCTATCCTTGGATACTTCTTCTTATTCCTAATTTAAGGGCAAAAATCATGCTTTAAGCAACCCTCATCTTGCCAAAATACATCGTCGACTGTTCAGTAATGGGCAGCGATTCAAGGTAAAGATGCATCTGCGAATTATGAGTTGTAGTTTACAAAACTTCTCTTCAATTCCCACACAGGTTCAGAAAGACTGGTTCAGCAATTGATCAATCGCGGATGAATGGGTGCTTGGTTTGGTCCCATACATGGAAAGCAAATCAGACTTACCTAGATCAACCAAGTTTCGATGACTTGAGAATTGAATTAGTATATTAATTCTTACTATAAGAGCACTGGACTTGCCTTGTTTAGAGTTATTTTATGAGTGGATATTGTGACACATAATTTTGTCTAGATAGTCGAGTGGGCTTCTGATTTAACTCATTTATCGATTTTTTGAATCTCGGGGTTGAAGGAGGCGGAGAAAAAAAAAGCGTTCACTCACACGTTGATCCTCTTTATAGCATTGATCTCTTCTAGTTTTTTTAAATCAACCTAAAGGCGGGAAAATCAGAGGAAAAGGGTTCAACGGTTTATGTACACTGGGTGTGCTTAAAGCAGTATACTTCGATTATTTACGGGTAGCACATTTCAAAACGCCTACAGAGATAAGTTGCAATTCTTAATAGTGCTGCAATAATCCTTACGCTTCCAAGATAGTGTTCTTGAAATACTTTTCGAACTATTCATGAAGAAACAAAAACAGGTTAAGAACTTACGGGGGCCGAACCCTTCATATTTCAAACCACCATTCCCTTTCAATTTACACGCCAAATTCACTGACCTTACATGAGAATTCTCGTGATTACACAAAACTTTCCTATAATCGACCCCTGTGTTCTGTGCTGTTATCAACTCCTTTAATACCCTTTTGCGTTGACAAAAGGCCAATACATTTTAAATAACATGCCATATGGCGTCGCAAGCGCTGCCGTCGGCAGCAGGATACACAGGATAAGTGAGAAATGACCAAAACACAAAAAAAAAAAGAAAAACGACTGCACAAAAGATACAACGTTATGTTCGGCAAATAGGGTGGCGCGCAGGGGTTTTACATGTATTTCAGCCTAGAATCGTTGTTTGCACTGGAATGGATCACTGTGTTGGTCCCGCATTCACAGCAGCAGAGTAAAATAGACGGGGTGCGAGCGCATTGAAAATGGTTTTGTAACCGTTCCAGAACGGTTTTTACCACCCCATGGACTTGCTACTCTAAGTGGCTGTATCCCACAATTAATGCATTTTTTTGTCCAAATTGCATCTAATCAACAACATGGTAATTTTCTACCAAACAATCACCCTTTCTGGAGGCAATACTGGCGGCGGCAGCGGTGATGGTACATAGTGTGTTTGGCTCTCTATGGTATTTGTGTTTGGTGTGCATCTGTGGTGAGTGGTAGCGGCCGGTCATGGTTAATGAAATGAAATTGTGGTGAATGGTTCAACTCTAAAAGTCGGGTAGCCAAAGGTACCACGAAAGTGAATCAAAGCTTTGTCATATAAAATAAAAAAATAATCCTATAAATCCTACACAAAGACTACGCAATGGTTTGGTTGTTTTAAGGTCCTAATGCTAAAATAGCAAAAGATAACTCGTTTAAAATATAATTTATTGCTTGTGATGGATTGGGCCTCAGTTCTTATTTCTTCAACATTGCATACAATTAACCTTAAACTAACGCTTTAATAATACAAAATGTTTGGGAAATTTTACTTCCAAAAGTTTCGCTAAATTATTCCACAGAAAGTTCCGAGGAAAGTCTTAAGGAACATATTGATTTTTATTTATTATTCGTTAAGGTCCATCCAAAGTTGCAACGGGAAGCTTTATAGAGGAATGGAGATAAGCTTATATTGAAATTTTTTTAAACCCTCGGTTCAAATTTATATAGATCCATTGTACCACTTTGGGGGACTCCTCAATGGATTTTTCTCAAATTCGCTATCGGTATCCTTCGCTTGTTTCCACTATTAATTATCTTGAAAATGTTTTCTTTTTAAAACAAATTCATCAGAGGGATGGAGGTATTTACAGGAAATATGCAAACTCTCTAAGAGAAATTACGGAAAGACTAGAACTTACACCATAGTAGAAGTAAATCTACCCTAAATCGAGAGCATGATAGGCGTGATTGAATCATTACCTCATCCCTGAAACCTGCTTCGTAATCTTTATACCTCTTCCCACCTGTTTAACGTTGAATTTATATTGAAGTTACCTGAAGTCCTGCACAGCTGTTTGCAGTATCCTTCTTGTTTTGCAATTACAACAGAATAGAAGAAATATGAAATTGTTGTGTGCTTACACCAGTCTGTCTTTCGCTCCGGCATCGCATAAACCAGTTCTTTTTCCTTTATTTTTCTTCGCTCCATTCCTTTATTCAAGGATATACAAATAAGGAGAAAAAATAAAGGAAAACGTCTCGGTTCTGTATTACTCCCCGTTGTACGTCTGCTTTTCTATTGTTTGTACTGAATACGGTTCGCTACATTCATAGGTATAGATAGATATTTTCCTGCTTTGTCTGTTTGTGGATTTGTTTTTTTTTTCATCCCCCCAAAAAGAAAAATAAATGCATCGACCAAGGAGTAAGGTAATTTCTTTTGCACTACTTTCTCTTATTTCTTCTCTCTAATTCGGTATCCTTAAGACGGACTCTTACCGTATCAATAGCAAGCAAAGCAATACCATCGACACATACAAAATTTTCTTCTTTTCTGTTTCCTTTTGGTTCTTCCTGATTCTGAGTGCCATTTCGTTGGAATAGATAAAAGGGGAGAAGCAGCAGGAAACGAGAAGGACAATTTATATAGTTAAGTCATACATGATCATAAAATTGTCTTTCATTTCGTTTCGAGTGATTTAATTTAACGATAGTTTACAGTTTGGCTCATTCCGTCTTGTGCGTCCGTTTTTTTTTTTTTGCTCTTTCAATATTTTAGGAGGTTAAAGCTGAATATTGTCGAGCAAAAGGGGTGGTGCCGGAAAATTATTATCCGCATCGCATAAATAGATTTTCAACAAGTATGGTGACCAGTTTGTTTTTCTTTTAGTTTTTTTGTTTTTGCTCTAGGCAGGACTAGCAGTCCTTATTGATGTATGCTGTTTCTCTTTATCGCCAAAATGGGAATAATTAATGATAAGTTAATCCGTTTGGGTGAAATAATTGCCTGGCAATTCATTTGCTTACTTGTCCGATAAATAGGATTTCATTTACAATCTGAAATTTCGTCAACGGAGGAAATTTCTTGAAAGAGGGAAGGAATCTGTTTCATTCATGCACAAACACACGTGAATATAGATGAGAATATACACACGCTACCGAGCAGATTTGTATCGGCCTGTGGGTACGCCTTCTCAACAGTTTCCTCAAAGGGAGTAGATTTTATCTGTATGATAAATCGATTTTGTGGATTTTTTGCTATGCATACATAGATATGAACGGAACAAAGGGATATGTATGTGCAAATGTACGTTTGGTAATGTGATGTGCCTCTTTGGGTATTATACGGATATCGGAACAGTAAACTCAATTCAATGTAAAATTAAAAATAAATAAAACCGATTTTAATAAAGAAAGTTACTTCTTTTCGATCCACAAACACAGCCAATGTCATTCTTAAGGTTTAGTTAATTTTTAAGGTTCGCTTACGCAGGTACATTCAGAGTGGCGCACATCTGGCTGATTTGAATAATTATTTTGTTTAAATTCTACATTTAAGTAAAAAATAATTCATCTCCCAAATGGCGCACAGTGGTAACTTTAAATCGTCGTGCTCTTTCCAGAACGATTTCCCCAACTTTTGACAGAATTCCAGTTGGCTCTCAAAAATAGTCCTTAATCAGGGTACTTGGCTTAGCTTATTTGCATACAGCTTACCATCTAGATAGCGCCAAAGAAGAAAATTGCACGCCAATAAATCGGGTCAGTTAAAAATTTCAAATCGCCACAAATTTCCTTCAGATAAACCATATTTTGACGGGCTGTTTGAGCTGTTGCTACATCTTGTTAGAGTCACAATTCCAGATTGTTCTTTACCTCTCACCTGTAAATAAATTGCAATCATTGCCCGGTACAGAATATCCATATGTATGTGCAACTTCTTCGTCATTATCGAACCCCCAAACCAACTGTCGGCAAAACCCCTGGTGGAACTTTCAGCGTCTTCCGGAGCGCTATACGAATTTTGTTATGATCTAGTCATAGTTGGTCGTGAATAATGATGTCGAGAAGGTCCTGGATCCCTCGTTACTCATCTGTTGAACAAACATTCTGAAAAAGAAAAAATAATGTTTTGTTTTGATAAGTGGAAAAGTCCTTGTATCCAAAGACGTTATGGTGGGAAGTTATTTAAGTGTTTCCTTCACTTAAAACAAAAAAAAAAACTTTAAAAGTGTTATGCGTTAAAATGGAAAAGCACTTTCACGGGGTTGACCTTAAAAAGGAAATCAGAACAATGTTCACAGTCTCATTTCAAAAACAACAAACACTGACCAAACAAGCTCATTCTACACAATATGTCCACAGTTGAAAATTATCGCACGCCACTAGACGGAGGTTCGATTCTCGGCTCAGCATTCTTAACTCTGCTTAAATCTGTTTGCAATCAGTTCGGAAGGCCTGATGAGTGGTTAGCCTTTCAATGTCAACAATACACTCTGCCAGAGGTTAAGTGTGTGGGATGAGAATCGAGTTTGCTTACATGTACACACCTTACTCGTTTTGGTCCATAGTTGTATCGCCCAAACGAGTCCTATGAACTCAAGCTGCAAATGAAGGGTCATTTCTGAAACTCCCAGAAAAAAAAGCGTCACTTATTCCTTTCCCATCATTAAAGAGTAGTAAAGAGTTAAAGAGTTGCGTTACAAAATTCGTTCCATTTAAAACCTGGCTTACTTTCATATCCCTGAACCCGGACCTGTGAGAGAAAATCCACGAGAGGTATAAGCCTTAAGAATATAAGGCGGCCCAAAATGTATCCGAAGATGCCATAGTTTTTTTCAAATGGCAGCAATAGTCTTTATCGTCTTGATTTTTGGGAAGCATACAGATGCAGAATACACGTTGACAAGCCATAATATACTTTCCAAGATCGTGACAATTTCTGAGCGATACAGAACCAGACCAGGGGGTTTTTATGGTTATTATTGAAGAATAAGATCTGAAGGCTACATCGGTCTATCTGAACGGTGCAACCACAGGTGCAATAATAGATGTGTTTAAATATTCTCCTCGAGAGCTTCCAACGTTTGTGGCTTGAATGTTTGGCTCATGGACGCGTGACTTAACGCCAAACGCAATAAATGCGCTTGTATTCCTAGTACAATTTCAACTAACATTGTAAGGTTTCAAGCTGTGCTCTTAGGTATGGGTGCAATTCCGTAAACACAATAATAATCCTATAACAATGGACTGAATAAAAATATATTTATACTTATCTCAATCTGAAGCGAAAAAATTGGAAACATGTCCTGTCATCGCTTTGCACAGGAACAAACATTCACATGGGGTGAGACCTCCTGGGTTTTAGTTCCACTTAAGACCACCCCATTTGCAGGACTGAGTTAGGTAAGTAGCAGAGATGTACAATGTTACATTTTCTTTAACGTAGAAATCAGTCGTGGGTTAAACATTAATTGACATGTGAAAAGTGAAAATATACAATTGTCAGTATCAGGAAAAACAAACATGTTTATTGTCTGGTTCTTTTTAAGAGCATGGAGATGAGTAAGCATCGCACAAAAACACTGCCAATATAAATAAGTCACAGATTAATAACCTGAGAACATTTCATGCTTTTATATCATAGAGTTTAAAGAATTACACCTATTCTGGCCAAGTAAATTTTAAGACTTTTTTTTACAAAATGCTTGCTTCCAGGGGATTATGACTACCCTTACAATGCATTTTGCACAGAGCAGATATATTAGGAGAAGAATACAAAGTTTTGTAGTGGTTTGAAACTCAGCTATTTTTCGATTTCGATTGCTCCAGACAGAAAATTTGATACATATTTGCATTCGCTTAATTCGCAGTTTTAAATTTGCCAGTATTTGATATATGTACCTTCAGATGCAATTTTTGTTTTTTGGATCCGACGCTCTAAGCTCACGAGATGTTTTGATCCTTGGGTAGCCAGAATCTATGTCTAAGATATTTTTTTAGAAATTCGGGGTGATTTTACCAATAGAACTAACAATGAAACAAACCCGGCGATATTGCGCTGGTAGTAACACAATTATAACACACATCTTAAAACTTTTCTACCTGATGATTTTAATACCAATATGGACGACGTATACAAAGAGGATCTTTATTTTTAAGAGGAAATCCAGGTCTATTCCTAGTATGGTCACCGCTTGAATTGTATGAAAATTTATTTGATATAGAAATTTGTTAAGCAAACTCGCTCTTCGCGTTACAGGTAAACGTGCATAATTTCTCATTCACCGAAAATGGCAGCGAATGACCGCGAAAACTGTTTTTAAGCGGCATATCATTCTATGCCGAAAGAATGTATGTTGCTTTCAACTTAACCCGACAAAGAAATAGCGATATAAAAAAGTATCTCCAACTTCACCAACTTGCTGATAATTATAATTTTATAGCTTCCGACAAAATGGTTAAAGTTGGACCCCTTAAAAAGTAACTATCAAAAAAATTTACCAACTTGGATATATGAATGAAATGCTTTTGGTTTATGAGTCAATGGTACAATGCTTTGGCTGCCACTCATCGAAACCATGCTCCAGAGGTCGACCTTTCAGATTTGAGTTTAAAAATTAGATTTTGGCCAACAGATGCGGTAGGTGGCACCAAATTGTGGTGCCAAAGGTGTCAGTGTATAAAAGCCACGAATGTTTATTCCTAATGCTTTCGATCACATTGTCTAAGACAAAAAAAGCACGCTTAAAACTTACGTAGTATTCAGAATGGGAAAAAGAGGATTCAATACGATGCAGCCAATAAAAAAAAAGGTGGTGAAGTGTATTGACAACTGCGCTTTAACTTTTAAGGCATTAATGCGATGCATTTCGTCAACCAATGGTGTGAAACGGCAAAAGGAAAAGTATGCATATCCCCAGCAGCAGAAATTGATAGAAGAACTCAAAAAGGGAATCTGGGATGTTCTCGACCAAGGAATAAATAGCTACACAATCAATTTAATATTAATGTATATCGTACATTTCTACCTACAACGCTCTAAGACCTGCTAAATACTGTTTTATTTATAATTAACTTTTTCTTTGATAAAAAAACACAATTTTCACCAGTACCCAGCCATAAAATTTCAATGACCGGCCACTTTGATTCAGTATTTGGTATTTGATTCAGTATTTTTTGGCAGACCTGGATTATAATCTTTAAATTTAAACGTTTTTTTTTATATTATCCGTTTTCATTCTTATAGAGAGTTGGGGTAAAAAAAATATTTAATTTATTTAATTTCGAAGTAATAGACTTTCCTCAAACAGAATCACACGCAATTGGTTTTGCAAATTGTAAAGAAGCCGGAAGATCGCGAGCGCAGGCCAAAGGATTTGATATTATGTTCTTCTTTTTTATTTCCAGATTTAGTTGACAGCATCTGACTTAGAAATTCTGGTGCTCTGATTCCTTACTCCGAAAATGATTGCTGGTTTAAATCTATAACGTCAACAAACCGATCTTCGTTAAGATCAAAAACCATGATGATAGGGAGGGTGGCAAGATTGATTCATGGTTTTGATAAGATTCACTTGATAAGAGGTCGATTTTGACAGCTCTAATATCTTTTAAAGGTACAAATGTCTTCTTTTTGGACCAGTGGATTGGTCCTACCAAGCTGTCTCACACATTCTATTGCTTCAATATTGCTGGCTATAGCGAAACGTTTTCCTTCATATCTTTAACTGATTTCCAGCAGTCAACAGTATCTGAATTTTACGGAAAAAGTCTGCATTTCCGAAATCCGTTCTCAATATTCCTGACAAGTTTTGTAAGCTTCGACAACCTACCCAATCTGTCCTGCAAGGTAGATATGTACTTTTTGAAGCTGCTTTTCTATGGCTTTGCAAGGTATGATTACGTGTCGTATGATTACGTCTTACAAATGTTTTTGTTCATTGGATTGGTGAACAAAAATTATTTAGCTTTCTTTTAGCGTAAAAGAAATAAAAAACATTGAATTCAAGCAAAGATCTGGTACCCGAGAACTTCTATTTCTTCCTTTAACTCGCATTTATGAACTCAAAAACACTTCTTGCTTTTGTAACTAACTAAAAATTCGAAAAAATGTTTTGCAAGAATATAGTATGTGTCGAGTAGTCGGTCAAACTTTAACGAAGCGTTGAATAGGCGTGGGAGTTCATTCACATTGCATTTGCACATGCAAATTATCTATAATTTTCTTGTAATTAATCATTGAATTGAGAGTGGCGGAATACTAGTGACCAGGGTTGGCCGAATTGACTTCACTAAATTTTCTTCATTATTTACTACTACTGCGCCGTAGTAAATTCAGAAAAACAATATAATACCAATAAACAAGATTCAGGAATTAAGAAAATTGAAGAGAAGAATGGGATAAATATCCGAGTTCGACTGGAAAAAAAATCACATCATCAGCTCAAATTGCCGATGAAAATACGCATGTAACCTACGGACAGACAATATTATATTGAGCTCGATACTTTGTCCGTTAAGTAAGCCATTACTATAACTTCTTCAAATACATCGTCTAGAATGCTTGTCGCAACGACCTTTCTCGAGGGTGGTTTATATGATGGTCATAAAAGCTTGATCATTGCTTTAAAATAATCAGAATCTGCAACAGCGAACGTTACTTTGCAGCCAAAGAATTACTTTGGTAATACCATGCCTATCTTCCTTTTCATCAATACTATCAATGAAACTTTTTAAAGCCGATGGTGTTGCTGATGCCTTCTTTATTTGACTGACATTTAGAGTTACGTTTAGCTTCTTTATTTGAGGACAGTGGTAATCGGTGTAGGTGGATTTAAAACCAGAATCAATTGATGCTGATGTTGATGTCAATGGCGTCGAAAAAGTATCTAATCCCATTTCGGTTTCATCTAGACACTGTATAAATAAAATTTTAAAACAACGTCGAGAAAAATGTCGATATTTTGTATATTAAGACTTATGTCAAAATTCTTATCCTGAACTTGGATTGTTCTGATGTCAAATTGGCATGGAATGCTTACTTACTTCACCATCAACATCATCAATCACATTCAAAAGATCTATAAATTCGTGTTCCTGGCCATCTTAATGACAAGAACGGGAACAAACGCTGAGTGTATGCGGAATAAATATTAAATGTAAGGCGCAGGAGTAGTATTTTCATGGCAATGCACATTAAGAAACTTTAACCTTTGTTGCCTGAAGCCTTGAAATTTTTGTATTCTGAAGAAAGGCAGAATATGTGTCACAGAGTGAAAGCCTTTCGTTCTCCATTATAACTGGAGTATAACCACATTTAACCCAGCAACCATACAGCTATCGACCAGCCACTATTGTAGTTATTTAATTTTTATTATCTAATTAATACTTAAAAGACTAATCCAAATTCTCGTACAAACCAAACGCCGTACTTCAAAGTGGCAAGTAATTTGACAGTTAAATCAATGTGCATCGACTATCTACTTTTTTTTTCATTAGCTACATAAAGTACATTTAACTAGATTTACTACGTACCAGACGCAAGGTAAAAAATTACAGTTCGGCCAACCTTGCTAGTGACTGGCCGTGTACTTACAATTTACCCAAGTTCACAACCAATGTCATCATCTTATTCATCAATGACAGAGAAGCATCAAAAGAACCAAATACAAGAGAAAACGATTAATTCCAGGCTGCTAAAAGGACATCCGAACAAAGAAATCCTTTCCAACACCATAATAGAATTACATCCTTGGAGTGAAATCTATTCAAATATGACTTTTGAGAAATAATTGTGTGAGCATCATCAAAGACAACTCCTTGAAATATTTGCAACCTACCCTTGTACGCTACTGACCTGGGCGCATTTTTCCACGGAGTCCTGGATAAGTCATTGATAGGTTCCCGGTAATTCTCAACAAGCAAAACCTCGACCAGGTAACGTGTCTTATCATTTCGCTTGCTTGAAACGTCAAGGCAGCGGGCAGACCTCGTCAAGTCACGCACCCCGTTCAACAAGAGCAAAAAACAGTCGCTGCTTCAAAACACAACCACCGCATTACAAATCTGCCCAAGGCAACATCAACGCTTCCCTCCGGTGCGCCAACAACAATTACCAACCACCTAGGTCGTTGGCAATGTTAGAAACACGAGTATGCTGCCACGCACACAAACGAGCGAGGAAACGACGCGGCGTGCACGACACACCAACACATCCTCAATGGTCGGTGAATGGGAAATATCGATTTTTCTGTGCGGATGGCCAGCGCGCCTGGCGTGTTATTTTTCACCCCTCTGCACCGCCGCGTGGCTTGCTTGCAATCGCCTTACCCCGCCATGCCGTTCACCGTCTTTTCGCATGCATGTCAAGCAAAAAGCATCGCCACGCTACGTGTTGTTGTTTTTGTTGCCATGTGCCGTATGGCTATGGAGTCCGCAGTGTGTGATACGCTAGCGTTTCACGTTTTTTTTGCCGCAGCAGAGTGATTCAGTTGTGCTTGAAGCCCGGACGTGTAATCGTTACTTGCTGCAGAGACGCTTTTGTTTTGCTGGTTCTAACTGAATTTAAAAGCATTAAACATATTTTGGTTTTGTGTTGAGTGTTGAAAAGTCGGGAAACTAAAATGACGCACACCGAAGCAGGCGATATTGAGTACGATAAGACAACAGCTGTTCATCCCCTTACCCTAATACGGCAGGTTAAAATGTACGAGGTGTTGTACAACAAACAACTACACGAATATGCAGATACAGCTAAGAAAGAGGAGATCTGGGATCATATACACAAGGTACTCTTTCCAAACTACGACCTACTAGGCGAAGAGATCAAAGGCGTAATAAGTAAGTCAACCCTTAACTAAGTCTGGTCTGAAATTGTCAACTTATTTTTGTTTTGATTCGATAGAGAAAACGGTCCGAAAACGTTGGAAGTCCCTGCGCGATGCTCTAGTTAAAGACCATCGGTTGAGGACTGACGATCCTGCCCAACGGCTGAAGAAACAGAATCCTCTAGTCAAGGAGATGCAGTTTTTGGTGCCTTTCATCAAAACCCCACGGTAAGTTTTTAAGTTTTGAGATGTACTCTACGAAAGTCCGGTTTGGATTTCTAAGCCACATACCGGTCAATTTATTAGAGCTACAGTTCATTATTATTGTGATCGAATTATACCACACAAAAATGGCCAGGTTTGGGACCGTTTTTTGTCTCCAGAAACTTATCTTATCACCCGCGAGAGGTGGCCGGTGATTTCGAAGACTTCATTTTCCATGGTGTGTGGAACACCTATAAAACTTTTTTGAAACATTTTTCTTTCGAGTTTATAGAAGCCATGGCAAAGAATTGCCAAGCAGTCTTAATGTCAAGGAAGCCAGAATTTTAAGGGGCATGATTCTCTCAAACTGCCGTTCAGACAACTTAAGCATTATGCTCAATACGCCTCTTCAATATTAAATGCCAAATAAAAATAATATTTTAAACAAACTTTTCTAGAGGCTATGTTGTTAAAGATATCGAAGGCGTTAAGTATACTCAGCGGCTTGAGGTATGATCACGAGTGAAAGTTAAAACAGGTCCGGAATCCATGTAGACGAATAAAATTCCAGACAAATTCAGAGATTGGATAAAGTTTCAAAGTGTAAAACAAATTGCCTGGCTTTAGTGGATCTTTTACTCAGTACCTACGCTAAGTTTGACTTCAGTTGTCAGTTCAACTTCAGTCGAAGAAAAACATCTTAAGACACGAGTAGTAGGATTTTTATTTAACTGTTTCGAAGGCTTACACAAATATAAGAGCGGACCTTATACAGTGGCTAAGAGAGATAACATGGACCTTTAAAAAGAACAAGCGTGAACCAATCTCTAGTTTATTTATTTTTCTTCATAATCCCCTTAAATCCATCTGAAATCGAGTCCGCGAATTTCTTTTGAAAAACAAAACTATCGCTCCAAAATTATTTCTTAAAGCGACATCCACCTTCCTATTGTCGTAAAATTTCACACCCCCGAGCTACTCCTTTAGCCGACTAAAGAGAAAGTTTTTGGGTTAGATTTTGAAAAAAAAACAGCGAAGTGCGATTCGGACTCGCGCAACGAAGGTTCCATACCGTATGTCAATAGTTTTTCCGCTTTTGTTTGTGTGTAGTTGGTTTAGGGTTTTGATTCTCTTGCGAGTATCAAAATATGCACAGCAGTCTTCTCGGATCAAAATTGAGTCGCGATTCAAAAACAAATGTTGGTAAAGTACAAATTTATGTTTTTCGGATTTATCCCTTTACTTGTTCTTAGAGACATTACCATATTTCATGATTGTAGGTCAACGGGAGGTACCACAATAGGTTTTGATTCCCTTTTGCAAGAATCATAATATACGACAAAAGCCCCCATACCTTTTGACTGCGTCGATTTGGAAGCTTAATTTTTTACTGTTTTAAGGGACCGCAATCATAAATATTCTGTACTTATTTCAACTGAGAAAAAGTATGGTGGCAGTCAGACGTGCAACAAAGTGATCCTCTCATAGTTCCGTTTTTCCTTTTGAGGAACGAAACCTTAAAAAGGATGATTTTTTCGTGTAGCCTTCTCACCTTTTACTGTTCTTGACGCGTTATCTTGATGAATCAGCATTCCATCTCAGAACCTGCCGCCCTCTTTTTAAATTGATAATTCCATATCCTGATCGCTCAATTTTGATGTTCACGATAGGCTGAACTTGCTACTTTCAATTTCTTCTACGTCGGTAAACACAGAGTTTTGCAGGCCATAGAAAGATGTAACATCTCAGATCAAAGTGTTGAAGCCAAGTCACAACCATGGCAATAAAGCGCCTCATAAATTTGACTACGTAAGTCTGGCATCTCTCAAGATTTGGGCGATTTTTCTTATGTTTTGCAATTAACATTCGGGGTACCTAACGCGCCCACACCTTGTTCATGTGAAGCTTATTATGAAGTATATTCTGAATAAGCCTATATCTGCTATCTAATGTCTGGTAGTGGAAGTATACCCTTCAAGATGCTCGTGGATTTTCTACCAAAATTAAACTGCTTGAAACAGCGAGCACCTGTAGAATGTTTCTACTAAGACGGTGAGTGTATTTTTGGCAGACCTTTATTCAGGTAGAAATACATTATGAGGGCTCTCACTCCGTTTTACTCCATATTTGTGATATCGCTCCAGGGGAAAATGAGGGTACAAGCAAACTTTTTCGATTCTTGAAGATCTTGGGACCACAGGAAATAACCGATTATCAAGCCTTTGTGTCTCACTCTTTCGATTCCAAAGATAATCTAGTTTTAAAAGAATTTGAATAACATAAAAATTGAAACGTATGTTATAAACGTCCCTGCACCCCATGATTCATTGATTGAAAAGAAAGGGGCTATTTGAAGAGCGGTGAATATTTGATTCGCACGCATTGTGTTTTTCACTTTCGACTCAGTATTCGGGGATGAAACGAGCAGATAACCGATCTGTTCATTGTTATAAAGATGCGGAGAGGATAGGTCAGTAGAAAAATAAGAAAAAAGCAAGAAACGCAGAGCATAAGTACATTAATGTTGGAAAACTATTTCAGAAAAATGGACAAGTGGCATGATCACTTGACTAGCCTCAAACCGCTCAGCTTTTTTCGTGAAAATATCTCAAGACGAAGATGTATTTTGACAATTCTCGAAGAATTTCGGGCCTACGTTTTTCTCTTTGTCAAATTTGTGGAAAACAAGCCTCCGGATGCAAAAATGACAAAACTGTTAGAAAATAATTACAAAAAAAACTTTTACAAATTGGCCCTAAAAATGCTCCCTCTTTGGCGTTTTTTTTTATTGTACATATATCAAAATGAAATTGACAGTTGCCGGCATTTGCAAATTTTTTACCATCTCACGAAAGGTCGGTACATTTTTGGTAAACTTGTACCATTAGGGCTTAAACTTTTTAATTTTAATATATAATTATGTGTCTTTTTTTTTTATTTTAATTTAAATTTGTGTGACGTTTCTTGTACGATTCGGGACAACAGATTCCATATTCCAAATCTTTTCATCTTTATTTTAATAATTGTTTATTTTTGTTTTCTTCAGTCACAGATACAGAGGCAGCAGTGATACCTACGACGATGGTGATCATTCGTCAGATTTTTGCAAACTTATGGACGAATCGACGATTGACTTGACCACCCACGAGGAGCTTGATGATTCGAACGTACAAATTGACGACGAGGATATGATCTCAAATGAAGCGCTTTATCCGTCTGTGCGTCTTACAACCTCTGAATCTGAGAACGGTGAGGTAGAATGGAAGAACGGGTTCTGTATCTCGACATCGAATGAATACAAACAAAATCATATCAACTACACAATTCAAGAGATTCAGGACCAAGAAGCACAACTTCGGTCGGAATTTCAACATGAGGAAGAATCTTTTGTTCCAGAGAAGAGAAGACGAACAGAGTCTGATGCTGACTTGCATTCAAAAGTTATTGAACTGGTCGAACGTTGCAATACAGAATCTCAGGATGAGGATCGTATGTTTATGATGTCACTTTTGTCAGACTTTAAACGAGTACCGTTAGAAAAGAAGCTTAAAGTTAAGTCAGCATTTGTTAAGGCTTTAGACGATGCATTAGAATAAGCAGAGATTTTAAGATTTTAGTTATAATTAAATGATAGAGGCAAACCAAATGATAATTCTAAAAGCGAGTGAGATAACCAAAGACATAAGTTTAATATAAATAAATTCATATGAGTGTTCCAAAAAGTTATTGAATTGCGTGTTTTGTAGATTAAAAAAAAGCGACGTTACAAAGCTCAAAACAATGACTGGATCTTTTGTAAAAAGTGGTTCAGCAAAGTCAGATGTGGATTATCACTTGAAGCTTCGCTGAATCGTAAAATAGCTGCGCAGGATTAATGAAAGTCACTTGCGACAACTTTTAAAAAGGCTTTGAAATTGATATTGAAACGAAATCCAGAATATCAGACTTCTTCAAGATCTATTAAGGTGGTATCTCAATTGAAGCGAATGACGATTAATTCATTTATATAGTCGGAGTAATACTGCTTCTCAGGATTTCAAATCGGTCAAACTGCAACAGGGTTGTGTGCCTTTAGTGTCATTCATAAGTGAGAAAAGAAGCAAAGTCTCAGAAAGTATAGATCGTTTAAATCCAAACTCGTTTCAATTGGAAAACTGTGAAGGGAGAGCATGGAAATATTTATCACGCCTTGATGCCTGGAAAATGATGGAGCACAAGTAAAAGTACATAATTCAAAAGGAATATTTAATGAACTGCTTCAAGGGAGGAAAGCCTTTAACAAGGCAAGCTAAAGTGCTTACGCTGAAAATTTACAACCAAAATTTGGATAACGCTATCAATCGACAAGATAGAACTCCTATATGAGCAGCTGTGAAGAAAAAATCATAATTTTTCGGACTTTCGAAAAGGGTTATCTACAAGATAATCAAAGATCATCGAACTGGAAGACTACAATAACCCAAGAAGAAAATTCTTCACCGGCACTTCATCACTGATTTCGACAATTTCGATTTAGATGCCATAAGAAGGATAATCTACTCCTTCCACCAATTTGCAAAGACGTCGTTACATTGAGAAGCCTTTCAGAAAAAATCTATGAATTACTTGAAATTATCATAAGCAAGACATCACTTTGGAGAGATCTAACAAGCAAAGTATTCACCTTTCGCAAGACCGAAGACAATTGGAGAATCGTCTGTGAAAAGACGGACATTAATATTCAACCAATACGAGGTAATTTATATAGATGAGTCATTTATACAAAGCTCCCACCCAAGAGGAACGTCTTGAACTGATGGAAGTAAAGAAGCCTATTGGAAAAAGGTTACGGCTTATAATTAGACATGCTGGTGGATCAAATGAATTTATAGATGGCACTCTTCTCATTTTCAAATGATGAAAATTTCTCCAAATTATTGTGAGGACAGGTTGTGCAATAGCAGGATGTTATTGTTATGGACCATGCTTAATTTTACTACAATTTAGAAAGCCCCTCGCGCCAACGTCATCGGCAACAAAATTTGAGTTAATTTTTTGGCTGGTAGAAAATTATATTGCACACAACTCTTTAATGTTTAAAATTGAACTTTTTGATAAAGTGAAATGAAGCAAGTCGGATATGCAGGGTGAAATATACGACTTGAGAAGATCAGCAGGCCATGAAGTTCTCAGGGTACTTCCTACCATCCGAACTTAAGCCCAGTTTAGAATGCATGGGATATTGTAAAATAAAGGTACTCCGCTTTTCCGGAGTACCACGAGGTGCAGTTTGGTATACAGATGCACGTTGGCTGTCAATTGAGTTCACGGATGGAAGCAAATAATTAAGCGGAACAGTTCAATACCAGAATAACTCATGAAAGAGAACATATGAAAGAGCAAAAAGGATTTAAGATTTAAAACCTGACCGAGCCACCGTCGTCCAGCCACGAGCTTAATCTAGTCCTATACTCTGTCGAACCTGGTGTAAGAAGAGTGTGAATGCAAAATCATAATGAATGACGAAGCCCGTTGCCATTTGAGTAATTATGTTTATAAATAAAATTTGCGTTTCGAGGGCGAATCCATCATCCCTTAAATTGACTGTTTTTTGTGGGATTTTACAGCGACGCCACCATCGTACCGGTTACTGGTGAGGATTTCAGAGAGACTAAAAACACAAGTTGATGAATTGGTCTTTGGAAACGTTGGTGTCTGCAACTCAGGCAATGAAAGATTTTGGAACACCAATTTACAGGCCGTATGATGTCCCCTTCTTGCCGTGCAGGCAAGACTTCTTTCTTTAAGGGTTTTTGGTATCACGCGTTTCTGAAACAAACTGCAATTTGGAATCGGGTAGTATGCGTTCAACAATTCAAAATGATGAAAATTGAGAACATATTTGCATCTCCCCAGAAATTAAGCACCTTCAAATTAGGTTTTCCTGAAAACAGAGATCCTTTTTTCATTTCAATGCCAGCCAATTAACAAAATGACATTACTTTGTAAATTTGGGCTTTTTAAATCTTGTTAATATTTGTGTCGGGAAGGAATTATTGAAGATTTTAACTTGCTAAGCAGTGATCCGATTCGAAACCAGGGGCCAAACCGTCTCTGCCGTGAACGGATAGCCGATCGTACGTATAAGAATTAAGTTTTACGTCATTCAAATAACTGAACTGGAATCGCAGTATACGATTGCTCATGGATCGGAGTTGCAATCGTTCAAATAAGAAATTGTACTAGATTTAATTTGATAAATGCTATTTTAAATGTCAATATACCGACAATCAAATGTCAAAGAGATGAAACTTGATAGAAAACTCACTATTTGTTTGTTTAAAAAAAAAAAATAAGCATGGAACCGGGCTTTTGTGGTGTTTAAATTCAGACGAAAGCGATTTGGATGAGAAAATTCCACAGAGACGCCTGAGGGATAAAAAGCTACCTAATTTCTGCCACAAAATGCAATAATCAAACAAATCAAACAAATAAACCCTTAAAACATGACTAGTTGATTTTTTGTTGTCTTTTATTTTGTTCTCCAAAAACAAATGCATTGCGAGAGCTTCACATTGGCAAAGAAAAAATTATGAATAACATAAAAAGCTCGTTAATAAAGTCAAATTAAGAACGCCAATTATTCTTTAATTCAAAAACATTTCACATAAGAGTGTAACCAAAAAATCAAAACAAAGTATTTATCCAAAATCGTAATAATAGTAACCCAAATTCAGTTCCCGTTTAACTTGTTAACCCGCAGAATTGGGAATCATATTTTTTGCTAAATAAGAATGATCTTTCATATATTCTGCCAACATGAAATTTGTGTCAATTTTTTTTTTAATTATGCGCGCCCTATAACACATATTTTGAAATATTATTATCTGTTTAGATAAATAATGATTTTCAATTACTCACATTTTATTTGAATCCATATCCTTTGCCAGCAAAAAATACGTCTTCTCTTTACCGATGGAATGACATTTCGAAAGCAAAAGACTGAAGACATAATATATAATAATAATATATTTGGCCCAGGATTTTTAACATCAGCTTAGATGTAGCTGAGGCGGCACTCAAGCCTCCTGAATTGCTTCAGAATATGATGTCAAATGCGTACTTACGGATTTCAATGCCAAATGCACTTTTAGCAAAGTGGTCAAATAATGGCTTCCGACTCACGGTTTTTGTGACAACATGTCAAACATACTGATCATATATAGATGCAAATATCAAGCCTGACCACTGGGATCTTTTGAAAGACGGAACCCACGACGAAAAATGGGCAATACTGATTCTGATATGGCGACACCTAGAAAATGGGCTAGTAGGTTCTTTCTTAAATCTTAGCCAAAAGGCTATCGGAAATAGGAAAGGCCCAAATTCCGCGGTTCAAGGATCAGGCGATTCTGGACGTTAGAAAACTTTGTTTCAGCAACTAAAAGCAATATGCTCAGTATAGAGGGCCGTTCGAGGTCGGACAAGCAGGGAAAAAGTAGAACTAAGTGGGCTTTTTGATAAAATGCATTGACCGACATTGAGATAAAAACGTAATGAAACGGGACTAGTCGAAGCGATCAAGGAGCTTACTTAAACGTTTTGATGCCTGGTTATCCACATTTAAGGCCGCAACACACAAGTTCAAAATATAGGCCGAAAGCCTGATGGATGATTATCATGAAGCTGTTTGAAATGTTTGAAAATTGTCCCTTATCCTCATGTTAGAATCTCAGCTATTTTTTATCAAAAAAAGAATTGTAATAGTTAAAAGAAGTGCAGCATCACTAGTAAATTCGTGTGCTTAAGGACATTTCTCTCATACAAATAATCAAAATATTTGATTGACAAATAAGATGCGCATTCCAAAGATATACTATAACTGCATGTATTCTGCCATCAGATCTTAAAGGAACAAATGATCACGCCATTCTTACAGACCCGTTTCCAACAACGAAAGGTCTCGCAACGGTCGCCGAATGCAATGAAGTGGTTTTAAATTAGAACTATCCAAATTTTTTTCCAGTTGCCCACATGTCCTCGTGCAAACAGTTGAACGTGCATTCAAAAAAAGTTGTAAAACAAGCTCAGTATTGATTTATTTTATTATTCTTTTGGCGCTTTTTCGGAAGCACTTTACGCTTCCACAAATCATTGTTGTCATTTTCAATCTGTCAACCGTTCTGGAATCCATGGGCCGCACATTAGACACGACACAATACGATAAATCTTACTTGCAACTACGTGGAGACACCCCCAAAGAAGACCACGTTGATGCCTTATATTTTGGGATTGCTGTGTACGTCATGGAAAACCACGTGAAGAAGATGATATTTCTACACTGACAGTATGACGTCACTAAAGCAATGAGTGCGTGGTTCCTTACAGCTTAATGGAATATGACACGAATCAATGAACTTTAAAAAATTAGCACACTCACATGTTAAACGAGATTTAGCGCCCACTCATCACATCTGGAAACGAGAAGATGGTTCGCATTAGCCCACGCAACGTCCTGACGTTGTATTGCTCCAGCAACGTCATTGATAGGCTCCCACACATAAATCAAAGCAAACATCGACTGCCACCCCTGGTTTGTTAAGTTGTGAAAGCTTGACTTTTCATAATGATGGAATTTAGGGTGGTGGAGAGAGAGAGGGGCGGCCCAACTCAAGCATGTGTTTGGAGGGAACTTGACCAACCTGAGCAACTAGGACCGTCAAAGAGAGAGACGAAAAATGTAGCTTTTAAGCTCAAGTGACTTCACCGGGTGTATAAATATAAACTCATCGAGTCTGATACATACAACTGTCCCCATGAGTTCCTGCAACAACAACAAAACGTTGTCAATTTCCGCCCGCTAAGTATCTACTTCTGGTTTGCTCTGTTGAGAGCAGTTTTCGCAACTTAGCTACTATAGCTGTTGCCTTTTAAATTATCTGTGTTTGTTGTTTTATCGTTCTTAGATGCGAATTATTTGAGTGTGTTTGCATGGCGAATTCTAACATAGTTTACATTCGATTAATGAGGTCACGTCATAATGCCATCATGACCTTAATGCATGTTTTTTTGTTTGTTGTTGTTTATTTTCCTTTTCGAGTTGCGTTGTTGTGTATCTATCTGTTTTGTTTATTGTTCCATGACACGAGCAGAGATATTGACAGAACTCAACAATACAACTGGCGTGTTTTGCTGACCACAGTTTGCATGGGAATGTTTCGCTTTTTTGTTTCTTTGGGGTTTCTATTTAGATATCACGGAAGAAATTAAACTACATACATTCGAACATACTTCAGCAAGGTCGGCCTTGTTTGATGAAGGATTGAACACATAGGATAAAAATGTTTTAGCGCAAAATATTCGTATGTGGGTTGAACCAGATTTTGGCAGAGTTCAAGGTGGTGCTACTAGACATCTGCAGTTGATCGGCAATGAATGCATCACCTTGAGTGGAGCTATGCGGATTAAATTTGTGTTGGCCTTGAGTAGGAGTTGAGTAATCGATTGGGAAAATGCCCTCACCTGTACAACTTGACGGAGAACTGATAAAAAATTAAATGAATATAGTAATGCAAATAAATGCGACAGAGGGAACAATACCATATCAATGCAGCATCACCTATAAAAGATTAAGTTTTTCCTTGTTAATTAAAACTCATGCGGGACTCCTTCCCCGCCAATGGAAAATGGCGAAAATCGTACAATGTCTTTTCAAAATTTTTCAAACGAATTATGGTTTTTATGCCAAATAAAGCGCCGTAAAACTGCACTGGTGGGGGTTGAAGACGGCACGAAGGTATTCCTTAAAGTACTCGGCTTGACGTAAAGATGTCGGTTGTTTTTTTGAAAAGAATGAAAGAATACGTAAGGAAGTAACAATCTTACGTTTTAAGTTTGACGTTGCTTCGTTGCCTATTATTCATTTGGCAGGCATCAAATGTGGATGATGTTAGTAAGAAAAAGTTGGTCATCGTAATATTATGCACTGCCTTCAAGAAAAAGGTTTTTGTCCAACCAATACTCTAAGGGAATGTACTCCTTTTTTTGAAACAGTAAAAAAGTGGGAGACACGCGAGGCAAAAGCGTTGAATAAAGTGCACAAAATGGCTAACAGTCATGGAAGGCTATAGCCTCTATTGCGTATCACAATCCTTGATCAATAAATGCCTTTTTTCGATAGTCGATCATTTTTTTTTACTGTGTATTTTGATTGTGGACGATATTTGTGTATTACACAGCCGGCTGTCGTCGATCATACATTCCTAGTCGATACTTTGGAAGAGTTTTGTGTGTTCGAAATGTAACTTTTATAAATCATATAACAAATTTATATTAAAGAAAAATACTAAACGAATGTTAATTAAATTGCAGAGTGAATTTGGTTACCTATAAAAAGCAATTGTAGTTTCTCGCCTGAAGTCGCTAAGGGAATTTGCGTTAAACCCCAAGCGAAAAACGTTTAGAACAGAGTTGTTTCCTACATTTGGCTTCTATTTCCAGAATAGAATTCTAAGTACTTCTTAAGATAGTCAAAAAGGACTAATTATACATTGGTTTATAGACGTAAGATACAGTTTGACTAATGAACAACACTTACATGTACATATACGCATTTTTCAGTTCTCTCATTTACTATGGCTAAACCATAACTCAATTGAACTAATTTTTGCAAATAATTCCGACAACAATAGCCAAACACGAGAATGATTATTCACAATATTCGAATGTTTATTCACAATAATCTATCCCTTTATCGATTGAATCATAAAACCAATGCCAAATCTAAAACCAATCGACGCAATCGACAATAGTCATGACGATCGCTGATCGACACTCACAATAGGGGTGTATGTTATATGAATAATTCTCAGAAGCAAAAAACAATAAATTGCGAGCATTTTGCAAACTAGATGCAACGTTTTTGTGATGAAATAAAAAATGCTGCATTTTTTGTATGCATGTTCATGGTCTTTCGCACAGCCCCACAAAAAGATATCCAATGGCGACAAATCACACGACCTTGCTGGCTTGTCTAGACTCGTCTAGGAAGTTATTCTCACAATAAAGCCTACTAATTTGCTTTTGGTGATTGAAACGCTCTTTAAAAAGGCTTGTTTGGTGAGGAGAAGAAGATGTGAATATTATTGACTTCAGTACAAGAATCACCATGTTTAGGTTTATTATTTTGCTAAGCTTGTTTTGGCCCAGGTTTCTAGATACCATAATATTGGGTATTGGAGCCTTTGAAGATATGTATATAAGTCTTGCCCTGCCTTTGAAGATATGTATATAAATCGTGTGATAGATATATTCGTTTAATTCGGTACTGGACCTTGCCCCAAGCTTGTGTCTGCTAAGTTTGAGCGAAAGTCAACAAAAATCGGCGAATGTACGTTGTCTGGAGATACTGGAGGCTTCAATTCCTGCGTTACATGAACTTCGATGACAATTATATATTAAAATCTTATTAAAACGAAAATTTTGGAATATTTAAGTCCTGGCGAGGGGATGTGTTTGCAATCTTTGCTACATTTCACGTTAACATTTTTCACAATTCATGTAATTGTAATATTTTTTCGACTCCATACGGGCACAGCTCTTTTATCATGTCAGTTGAACACTTCGCAAGATAATCAATTAATCATGGCCGTGAAAAATATCGGACATTCGTTCACGGATTTAAGCCAAGGACCTCAGGCTCAGCAGCCAACGTACTTACCACTGAGTCACGGGCAATTATATTTAATGCATTGAAACATCTACAGTTAATTATTTATCTATTTTTTCGCGTCATATAAAAATTTTGAGTGTAAGCGACTTGCGTTAAATAGTCCAATCACCCAACAAACCATTAATTGCAAATAAAAAGTTTCCACCAAAAGAAGAGAAGAAACGTGAAATACATTGTTAAGTTCGTCAATAAAATAATCTGTTACGCTAATTGTCAGAATTCGGCAACAGTAGGTAATCCCACTCCAGCCAAAGTATAAATAAATTAAATTAAGTGCCTGACATGAAGCACATACAGTGTGGCCAAGTTACACGCTCCCTTGGGTAGACGACGAGAACTATGACGACAGATCGAATAATCTCTTGCACCCCTGCTAAGTATTTCATTACAATTCATGCGAATACATAATGAGAACGGGCGAACCCGACGGAATGGGATGAGGTTCATTGAAACGAAAAGCCGGCCGCTGTCGAAAAATCAATCTGCTACACGCAGACCTTCTATGGTCGAACTACCGATGCCGAAGGTAGAATGAATGAAGGTGGTGTCTGTTATTGATTAATGAAGATAGCTTAAGGCTTGGACAGTTTACCGTTAACATATACAGATACACACAGATATATTTCTTTTATTTGTATACAATTTGTGTTGTATCCTTTGAAGGAAGTTTTAATCATTTCAACAGATTTTCTCTTCATCCCTGAAATGAGTTTTGTGGCAGAAAATCCTCAACAAATAGAGTTGTTTAAAAACTGATGGTTAGTGTAAATGGAAAAGGCTTAGTTGAACTTTTAAGTTGTTCAATGCGAGTCAATGATTTACACGTTTTTTTCCTTCTCTAATGCGGAAAGAGTTCATTATGTTTGTGGTACTTTGAAGACTTTATAAGCTAAATACGTACTTCAAAGTTAGCTGTAGACAGGTGATTTTTTTTGTCTATCGCAATGTTTTATAAGTTATTTATTCATGCTTTTTTGATTGAAATAAAGCATCAAGTCGCACTAACGTTTCGGTAAACGAGCTTAGACGAGTACTACAGTCTTGATTAATATTACCTTCAGAGTGGAGAATGGATCAAGTACTCGCATACATGCTTTCCTTCTTCCCTGTCGAGCATCACGGTATCCTATGGTCCAATTGTGGGGTTTACTTACTTATTAATCAGGACATCGATTCCTTGATGATCTGTTGTAACTTCTCCTCGATTCGCCCACCCCGCAGAAAGGGACTTATATTCAACGGGAATTTTTTTCTTCGATTTGCCATCAAACCGGCTGTCATGCTTATTGCCCAATTTTAGGTTCCATATAAAAGAACTTGCAAGATAAGGGTTTTGTTAAGCACAGTTTGTGTGCTTCATGTTGAAAGTTTCGACACATCTCAACATTCTGCACTAAGCCAAAAAGGTACATTATATGATGAAGCACATTCTGAGTGAAAACAATCATATCATTTAATTGAATTGATCGTAAAAATTAAGAATCTGTGCATAAAATTAATGAATGAAATTCATAAATGGCTTATGTATTTATTAATTAGATATATGATTTATTGTACCTACTTATCTTTTCATTAGTGTTATGTTTTTATTCTTAAAATATATGCACATTTTCATTGATTTCTGTAAGAAAATATCTTTTTTCATAAATTTGTTAAAAAAATGTAATTTAAAGCCTCTTTGACTTTTAACGTTTTTTACCAACGTCAGAACTCCAACCATGTTTGAACAATACCTGAAAATTCATAAGCTTTTTACGGATTCTGAATACAAAACAGAAAACAATTCTTTTTTATATGATACGCACATTTATTTGTTCGAAACTCAGTGCTTTTTTTAAATATTAAATATTAAATATTATTATATATTATTAAATATTATTATATTTTTTTTATTTCGTTGACTCTTCGGAGAGAACAAACATTTTTGAATTATTTTTGGTTATGTTTATTTAGGGTATTCTTAATTAAATAAATAAGTGATATTTAAAGTACAGCCCTTAAAAAAATTTTAAACATAAATTTCATGCCATTTACCATACACATAAAAATAAGAGAACGAAATTTCATCAAGCCAATAAAAATGGCTGGATTTTCTTGCTTTTTGCTTTTAGAAACGCGATGTAATCATCCATCTTCTGACCGCTGCCCACCAAAATGAAAGCCTTCTGCGAGCTTTTGAAATTTAATTTTATAATATTTTTTTTTGCCGCATTTCCCTTTTTAACTGCCTTCTGGCTTCTGGGTAGGAAACAGGTATGCGTGCAAGCACCACTTCAATTTCACAGCAGCAATATCTTAATCTATCAATGTAAAAAAAGTTTAGTTTAGTTAGTTTTATTAAAATACTATGTAAGGAAAGCAAAATTTTACCGCTTTCAATTTCCGATTGATGCATTTTCTGCAGCATTTTGCGCATTCTTTTGTCCTTTAAATAATTTTCTCGCAAAAAAAAATCTTATGACTTACCAGTTTGTCTAGTCCATCGAAAAAGAAACAATGGGCAATTTCCAAAACGGACTCCAAAATCTTTGTCAATCTAAATTTGAATTGTGAGCTTTAATTTTCATTCTTATTGTTTCTAACTAAACGATATCCGTTTGGTTTCCTGAACTCCGGCCATTTTGCAAAAATATTTGATAGCCTTCATCCTTAATCGACTTGTTTCTGTAGTGTTGCCCATGTGTTATCCACAAGTCTTAAAGATTGCTTGATACCACATTTTTGAACCGATTCTTTAAGAAAAGGCAGTAACAAGTGAGCCGAACACTGAGGCCTCAAAAATTGTAAAGTATCTCAGCTTCTGATAGTGTATTCTAAAATTTTTTGCAAACCGTCTTAAAATGTGTATTAGTGTACAACTACAGCATGGGGACTTATTTTCGATTGTTCAAATATAAGCATACGCCAATCCCAGAGCACAAGCACATTTCCTTTTCTATACATGTCTGGAAAAGGCTGTAGTGGATGTGAACTCTCACAATTGTTGATTCAATAGTCAGAAAAGTTGGGTTAGCTCAATTAGATAAGTGTGCGCCTGTCAATGGGATAAAAAATATGTTTCAGGCTCGAATTATTAGATTAAGAAATTTTTATATTATCGCCTGAAATATTGAAATATTTACCATAACGACTCAAAATAAGACTTATAATTAAGGTTAAGATTTTGTCGGCTCAACAATATTGCATTTGATTGAATTTGCTTATACAGTATAGTTTTTTGTAAAAAAAAAGTAAGCCAATGGAGACTTAATCAAAAAGCTTACTCTATATCAATTTTTCAAACATTTTAAAAAATGTTTTCCTCCCGGAAAACTGTAGAATGTACAAGTCTTCTTGTCTCAGTCGTGTATCTTCACAAAGCTTTGTGAGGCTGATGAATTTCTTGGTTCCACCTTGCCTCATAAGCATTCTGTTCGTTTATGCTGACCCATGTCAGCTCGTAAAGAAAGTATTCGTCCTCCGCCCTTGAAAAATGTGCGTAGGCTTGTCGTTAATTTTCGAAAATCAGAAAGTTCACAAGTGTTTCGTCAATTCACTCTGGATACCATCGATAAGAAAGTATTTTCTTATTTAACTATTGACTTTATGATTGGTTTTGTAAGTGTGGCTTTCGTATTCTTGTGATGTGTATTCCCGGCTTTTTCGCACATATTCGTTTAACATCATTTTTTTTTCGAAAAGTAACTTAAACATTTACCTAAACTTAGCTCATACAATAACTGCCTAAATCAATGTAAAGCTGTAAATTTGTATGTCCCAAGTTAAGAAAGCAAGTTTGAATATAACTGTGTGTCAGTTTGAATTTTAAAACAAAAATATATAGCCAAGAAGTAATTAAGTGAAATTACAATTTAAGATTCCTTAGGGTATAAAGTTGGCGCTGGCGTTGTGAAATTTAAGCTTAACCACAAATTTTAATTTCGGTTAAAGCCATTTATCTATGTTTGTATGACTCCAGCTTTTAAATCTATTAACTTACCTATGGATATGCTTGAGCTACAACCATCATAAAACAAAAATACGAGGACTTTCGTCCCAATGAATTGCAAAAAGGATTGAAAAAAACTTTAAAAAATCCGAACCGAGAACGTTGTGATATAATCGATATTTTCAGAAAGCTATGTCTTGAAATTTTCGTGGGCTTAATTAAATGATTTTCAGTCCAGTTTTTTTTGCACATAACTGATTTTGACCTCAAATGACGTTTTAACTAGTTTTCACTAGAAATATATACAATCTAAGCATAAAAATACACAAAATCAAAGACGATTTCTCGGGGGTATAATCCATAATTTTCAGAGCATTTTTCGATTTTTCCCAAAACCCAGAATTTGACCCCAAATGACCTGCTTATTTTTTCCAAAACACATTTGACCTAATTTTAACTCGAAATATAAACAAATCAAGAATAAAAAACTACAAATGAAAAATAAAAAACTACAAATCAAAAATTATGTTTTTTTTTTGTAGCGAAGTTTTCGTGGGTTTTATTTTTTAATTTTAAGAGCATTTTTTTCAATAATTAATAAAATTAAAAAAATAATATTCATGAGTCTTAGAGCATTTTTTTTTCGATATTTTGCAAAGTCCAGATTTTGACCTTAAATGCCCTGCTGGTGTTTACCAAAACAGATTTTAAATTGTCTTTACTCGAAAATAGATACAATATCACGTTTTTGTAGTGACATTTTCTCGGACTGTCCATGATTTTCAGAGATTTTTTTATCGTTATTTTCCATAACCCAGATTTTTACTTCCAATGCCCGGCTGATGTTTAGTAAAAAACTTTTTACCAGTTTTAACTCGAAATATGTACAATCCAAACATAAAAAACACAAATTCAAAATCAAAAAACTTTTTTACAAAATCAAAAATCATGTTTTTCGTCGCGTAATTTCTACGATTTTCAGACCAGTTTTTTAAATATTTTCAATACACCAGATTTCCTCAAAACCCTGCTGATGCTTTCCCAAACACATTTTATGTAGTTTTTACTCGAAATATAAACAATCCGAATAAAATATCACATTTTTCTTCCAGCTCTGCTGACTGAATAAAAAGGTCCGCAAATCCACAGCTTCAGATACTTTCAGCTTCCTTTGATTCGATTGAGTCAGCTAAAAATAATAACGTTGGTGACAGTGACGCTGCCCAAGGTGTCGGGTTTTCCCCCCGAAGGCAATTCCTTCACAGTGCTGTACTTCCATGAAGATTAGGGAGCGGTGCGATCATTGATCGCTGCGATCAGTTTTGCGTGCATAAATAAGTCCATTTCGAAGTATTTAAAGTCTGACACTACGACGACTTAATGATCAAATTGTACTCTTCATCAGTTTGCTCATCTGGTACTTGTTCGGTTGGTAAGCGTCGTTTTGCTTTGTGCGAAAGCGAAGCTTGACGTAAATAGAGAGAACGATAACCGATTGACAGCAAAACTATGACGACGAAGACAGTGATGATGATGGTGACGGCGGTTCGGGGCGTGCAATTTTTGCGAGATTGCAAAGCATTTAAAAAGCGATCCCAATGAAGGCCATTCGTGAGTACGTATGTATTTATATATTGTTTGCATAAGCAAATACGTGAAAGCAAATATGAATACAGGCGATAATTTTTGCAGATATGTATTTATAGTTTTTTTTATGAGAATGACATTGACATTGACCTCTAGCAGTGGTTAAATTTAAAAGTTGTTATGCAGATGTAATTTGAAGTAAATTAGGACGGAAATTAGTGGAGTTAATATATACATTTTTGGGGCTGTGTACGACAGTGGCTCCAGTGACATCAGAGAATCCGGTTAATATCTTACAACCTTTCTTGTTACGTGAGGTACAAAAACTTTCCTTTTTCTTAAACATTATTATTTTTATGAACAGAAAAACGATAAAAATGAAAAGCCTGAATGACAATTTATTGGCAGATATAAAATCGGTCTTATTTTGAAGCTATGTCTACACGAACTGAACTGATATAGAAGTCGGCCAAATATATTTTTCAAAGAAAACTACACTTGCATGAAATTTCTTTTAAAACCGGCTTGAGTAAATGTTAAACATCTTCCGATTTATTTATTATAGAAGAATTGGGCTTAAACTTGGTCATAAAAAGCTTTTGGATGCTTACTCATTGCGCAGATCGTTTAAATTATTATTCCAACGCTTGTTTACACAAGATTCGTTTTATATTTGCTGTTTAATTTGCCTCCAAATTCACTTTTTTTTTTCAATATTGAGGTAGGCGATTTAACAGATAAACACCGCAAATCAAAATATCTGTGATTCGGATGATTCAGAGTTTCAGTTTCTTTTCACAGGAATATATGATATATGTGAATAGACGAGTGAAACTGTTATGACAAAAATTTACCCTCCATTTTCATAAGCCTGGGCTATCATACGATTGTTCAAGTAAAAAATTAATTTGATTTGAAAAAATGAAAATATTTTTCGTTGGAGGCCATCACTTGGTTTCAATATTAAAAATGCTATAAAATCACTGTTTAATATTTGCCAATGATTTGTGCTTTGTTTTAAAGGGAAACCTTTCGTTTTATTACGTAGAATTACTTCATTCGACTGTCATCATGGGCTGGCTTGGCAGCTGGCTAACCTGTCAACGCAATTTCCCAATACATTTTCGATTGTTACGGGTTTGATTTTACGAAAAACTTTAACAACGCATCGTTTTCGTATTGTTCACATAAGACCGATCTTAAATGTCACCTAACAGAAAAGAATCGAAGCTTAATGGTGAACAAGCTACATCACCAAAAGGACTGATTATTCATTTTCGATAGTGTGCAATATATCGATTGGTGGAAAGCTTGTATGGCGCGCACAACAAGCCGGGCTGGTAGTAAAGTTTTACATTTTTAATTGCTCAATTAGTTAATTGGTTTTTCGTGACTGCAAGACTTCTTTCATTGTCGTTTTGGAAGAAAATTTGGGCATTCCAATTCCATCTTTCTAATGAAAGTGAGAATGTCTTTAGCATGGGACTGTCTTAAGTCCAATGGAGAGCATATCTCTTTGAGGAAGATACCCCTTCTTAACCAAGCGCTGGACATTCCCAAAGAATTTGTATAGTCGTTTCGTCGTCTTCCAAAACAGAGTCGGCATTCGGTGGTTGAACTGAGCCCTAGTTTGGTTAGATGTGATTTCAAGCGGCAATGGCCTGAGAGAAATCTCACGGGCTTTCTAATGCTCTCCTTGTTGAGATTAAGGATTTTTCTGTACCTCTCTCAGAACTGTACCCGTAGTCCAGCTTATGCCACAGGAAGGATCCGGATCACTGAACGCGAATTGAGAACCAGCCCTGGCTATTTCGTCCGCAATTTCATTGCTTTCGATTCCATGATGACCTGGAACCCATCTTAGCCTTACTTTGTTACGTAAGATTGGTTGACATTGCCTTGAGCGCTGCTTCGCTGTCTGAATATATTAGAATTGTAGCCCCGTTATGACCTTTTGCAAGGTTTTCTATGGCACAGGATTCAATGGCTTGTAGTTCAGCCTGGAAAACACTTGCATGTTTTCCCACCGGCACCTACTCCGTTTGACATTTTCAGCCATCAGTATACCAGATTAAGTTTCTGGGGTTGGGGGCAAGTGTGTTGCTCGACCATTGATCACGGTTAGAAATGTCTACCTCAAAGAGACGCCCAAAACAGTATGTTGCCTTCATCCAATCTGAGATCGAGCAGAACATGTCTTTATCCGTGATGAAATTGATTATTTTCAAGTGTCCCGTTCGGTCACCTGGTTTGTATTTCATTGCCAGTTTCATCTTAAGAACATTTCTGGCGGCTCTTTTCCTTATGAAAATGTGAAGAGGAGACAGCCCAATTACAGCTTCCAGTGCAGGTGCCCATAGCACCGGTGATGCCCAAACAAGCTAAACGTTGGACTTTTTTCCAGGTTTTTAGCAGTTGTTACTTCTAAAGTTTTGGGCCACCAAATTATGACTGCGTAGGTAATTATAGGTCTAACCATCACGAGCATTCTTCACAAACTTCCGTTCAACAGTTCCAGATGGATCATAATTTAAGCTTAATTTTCATTTCGCAAATATGCGTAAACTCTCAATATTTTTCGAAGTTGTTCAAACTTAAATCGATCTATTTAATGCACCACATTATAATATGTACTGAATTTCGGGCAGTTTTTTAAGCGCATAAGAGCATATGAGCTGTTAGGGTCAATATAACATGTGATGACGGAAATCAACAAATAGTCCACCCGCTTCACAGTTTTTAAATACCTCTCCCATTCCTTCTGCTCAATTTGTGCAAAAATACATTATTATCGTAGTAGTCATAATTTAAACAACCTGATCGTCGTGAAAGACATCGTTTGGAATAACAATTACATTTTGAGGTTCCGAAATTAAATTTAAAAAAAAAAAAACACACTTACGATTAAGATTTCGATATTATCATTAGAATATAAAAAATATCCATGAATTTGCGACTCAAATCGGACAGTACCTCGGCCATAAATTGACGGTTATACGTTATACGTTAAACGTCAAGATCTTGCAAGTTTTGTGCATAAACACGTTCTTTTGCAAAACCCGAAATAAATTAAACGGCGACAACACACCCGATCTTGGTGGCCTGTTCCCATCACCAAAAGTCGCAATAAATCGTCCAGGAAGAAAATTTGTCCTTCAATAAATCTTAAACACATTTGGTATTTTGTGAAATCTGATACATATGTAAACCGATGTAAAATTGAGCGTTATGACTGAAAAATTCTGTGGTCAGCCCCAATTGTTGATTGAGTTGAACTTTAAGCATACAGCAGTAGGACACGCTAAAATACTGTACTCTTACACTAAAAATGGGCAAATTTCCATTTCGATGAAGGATATGCCTTCAGTATTTTCAGTTTTGCCTTAACTACGCTCAGGTGAACGTTTTTTCGTAATACCAAAGCATACCTACCTGCAACAGAATCTTAAGTTTTATGGTAGGACCTCACAAGTTTAACACATTCAGCGTGTTGATTATAGGATTCCACAATCAAAATATACTTTTACTTTTACTTCACATTAACAAAAGTTACAAAATAAAAATGAATCAAACTTGTTAAAGGTCCACAAATATAGACAAACGTTCACTTGTTATAAAGTAGAGAGCTTCATTTGATTTTCCGACAAAAGACTAACGCTTTTTCAACCAATACCAATCCTCTTGCCTCACTTCACCTAATAAGGTATTGGTCAATTCTGTGAATATATGTACTCTCTTCTCTATAAGTACCCAAATCCAGAAAATCAAGATCACACTTCATATCTTTTGCATTTTTAATAGCTATATAGATAAAAAAAAATAACCTACTCGTACTCATGCATGATCTTTGAATCTATGGTCGAGTGGTTAAACCATTATAGAAGTTGGCCAGCCTCTCGTATGTACGTACGAGACAAAAATGTCAAATCAACATTATAACAGTGATTTCTCCATACAAACAAACGTGTATGATCTGCGTTCGTATGCTTTTGAGTCCATTCAATGTCTCTATTAAATTGTATAAAAGAAATAAAAGTGCACGAGAGGAAAAATTACCTTCAACATATATTACTTCCGCTTAGTTGGATACGTTGATAGCCAGTTTCAAAGCGAGTAGTCTACTTAAACATGGCACATTGGTAAGAAGTGAAATACAAAGCAAAAACACTAACGAAAAGATGGGAAAAACAGAGAGAGTTCATACGAAGCTCATACTCATGCTGCCGCTGCCTAAGCTATGGCGGAGCAATGAGGTAATGTTAGGTGACCCACTTCCATTGTAGTCGCTGCCTGTTTAGAGAAATAATCGTTAAGCGAAGCTTTTAATAGTTATAAAAATAAAAACAAAGTATCACGCCGCGATCCAGATCAGTGCAGTGTAAAAGATCAGGGATCGCGACAGCGATCGAACGCCCGTCGTTCGACCTAACGACAAAGTGGCCAATTGTCGCCAAATAAGAGGAAGCCCCCAAGCAACTTAACACAGACTATCAGTCTTTGGGTGGCGAAAAATTACTACGATATCATCGACGGTGATCGAGACCTGACTCCTTGCCATCTCTTACCTCTTATTTTACTTCGGAGGCCAAAGAAGTGAAGCAGTACCGGTTTTGAGTTTTTCGGTTCCGATCAACCGTGCAAAACAACAAAAACGCAAACAGACACACTTGAAACGATGGACGCAGCCTATGTGCCTGCTGGTGGATACACCTCACATCAGACATCACAGTGTTTTCTGCAGAATATCATGCCAACAGAAGCCGGTCGTTGTTATGAACCCAATGGAAACACCAAGCCGGAGCAATAGGAATAGCAACTCGAACCGGTCGCTGCACAAAAGACGTTTAGCAACTGAGTCTTTTTTATGCTTCTCATGTTTGTTTGTCTTTTCATGGTTTTAATAAACACTTTCTTGCCATGGGAGATCGAGATGGTGTGGAAGTGAACTGTGTATGACAAGTACCGGTGGTAGACAAGGTTTTGCACCAACATAAAGGGGGGGAAGGCTTGCGCAAGTGATGGTGATGATCTTGCCGCGATCACCACGCGACACTTTTACTTTCGTTGCACTGCAAACCGTGAATGGAAGGAAGTATGATGGCAATGTGTCTGATTTCAGATAGTTTCTTCTTTTAATGCTTTCAGTCTTCTCTTCGTCCCCTTTATCGTGTTAAAGGCTAAATAAGTTTTCAGATAACAGCTGATCACGCAAGGGAAACCCAGTTCATTCAATTCTCGACGAAAGTGACTTTCATAATATGTATAAGAAAGTTCATTGATTTACGATTTATAGAAAGGGGGACGGGAAAACTATCCCGATTCTTATTTTTTTACAAGAGAATTACACAACTTAGAGCGAAATACTTTAGATAAACAAAAACGAAAGTTCGACTTTAGATTGCCAAGGTTATAGCTTTCAAGTAGGTTGACCAAATCTTAATTTTACACATCGCGTTGCGGAACCTTGAGGTTTTTTTTTTCATTTTTTTGAAACATTCTACAAAAATCAGAACTTTCCTTAAAAATCACATCGCGTTCGTCGAAATGAGAATTTATCTGGGTCCGTTTTCAAAAACCAGTCTTTAGCAAAAGTAAATTTGACTTCTTTAGAACTCTTACCAGCGTGGTAGCTGAACTACAATAATAAGGAAGGTTATCAGAAGAATGCACGAGGAATTCTAAGAAGGAACGCCATGGAAGAATCAACCAAGTGCACCTTCATAATTTTTTTAATAAGGACCTTATGTTTGCCCATATAGCACGACCGGGTTTGCCCGTTATTGACAAACGATTATTTTTTGTGCCACAAAAACATCGATTTGCAAGAATCATTCTTCGTTGAGTGGCTGAGAAAATTTCCCTGCAAAACAAAAGCCCTCTTCCAGTTAAACGAATTAATTACCTCAAAGTTATACCTGTCTGTTGTGACTTTCTAACCACCACGACAATTTTGGGGGTACTCTTCTTTCTTATGGGCATTTTGTCACTTCTTTGGCCATTTCTATTTTGATGTTTGCAAATACATCGTTGACTGTTCATTGCGTTCTTTTAATTTTGTCAACAAAGCCAGCATATACAATTAGCTTGACAGTCTTCTGAAAGATTATGCATCTGTAGTGGCAGAGTGGCACAGTTTGTCAGCCTTTCAATTGATTCAATTCAAAGGTCGTAAGTTCGAATCCCACTAAAAGCCTTGAACTTGTCGCGTTTTGCTTCCATTATCGGCGAGTACTGACAGCTCAGTGTTGATGCAATATTGCACTGTCTTAAATGTCCAAGTCTATTCGAGAATGCTTCAATCTTTTTCGAACGTCACCTATGTGGACAATCAAAACCAGACACATCTGAATTTCAAACCAAATCACAAGCATTCTGTTCTTTTCTTATGCTTTTTCTTGTTTATTCGTAGGCAAAATCCATTTTCAGTAACAAACATAAATAAATAATATGAAAATCGCAAGACATTTGCCATTATAATTATTATCCAACTGAACGACTCTCAGAATTCAAGCTCTCTGAAGCTGAAACATTTTTTCCTGAATACTGTTGAGTTGCGTAAATTCATTTTTACTAAAATTTGTGGTGAACAAGGTTGAATATTCATCCGATGACTACAGGGCAGATCCTTCGTTTTATTTTGGAGCCGAAGTTTCAAATCGTAAGACGCCCTTCCCAAACGAGAAACCTTCCGTAAGCCACAAAAGATTGAAAACCGAAACAACAAATTCGTGCAGCAAAAATAAATTTAGTGAAGCAGAAGCACAATTGTCACAACCAACCCGCGAATCAATGGAAAAAAAAATTATGGGAATAAGCATATTTTATACGGATTTTTTTTTTGAATTTTTATAGCAGGTATGTTGTATTTATTTCTTATAATTTCAAGACTATCTATTTTGCATTACCCCTTGAAAATGCTTACGAAATGTAAGACACGCAAGTCACATCCAATTGAACAAAGCATTTGAAGAAAAGGCATCCAAAAGAGTTCGAAGAATATCTACAACTAAGGGCCACTACCATCAAAACCACTAGATCGAAGCAAGAGCAATTTCAGGAGTTGATTGAAAGCCTTATTGCAAATAATATGCTGCCAATTAGGATTGCGGAAGACGAATCGTTTAGAAAGCTTTTGCGCTGTGCAAATAGCGACCTAAAGGTCATGAGTCGCCCAAGAACCGTAAAGCTCATAGACGATTCAATTTCTTCCATGATTGAAAAATTGAAGTGTACAGATACAGATATATGTATGTTCGCACAACCGCTGATGTTTGATCAACGAAACATCGAAGTTGAGAATGAATGATGTATTTGAGAATTAGTTGCCGAAACATATCAAATGTGCAACACACACACTTTACCTAATTGCTTCCACCGATTTCGCGCGTTTCTTGCGCGCACAAAGTTCACACTATAAACAGCACGAAAAACTAAGAAGGCAAACTAACTCTTGGTATATAATGTTCATATTTTTTTCATAAAGATAATTCAAAAATGCTCGAATCTTTGGCCAAAGGTTAACAGACCAAAAATTCTTGCTGTCAGTTAAAATATCCGGTTCCGAAAAGATGGAATTCCTTATATGATTCAGTTTGCGACATCATTAAACATAAGGAAAAAATCCATGAACTCTGCAGAAGGCTAGATAAACAAGCAACTTCCTCTAGACCCAAAAAAGTGCAAACTTGCTTAAACTTACTGAAATTCCAAAGACTGCAACGAAATCGTTTGAAGTCCCAAAGACATCATCGAAAATTTTGGAAGTCCAAAAATGTAATTCTAAAGACTTGCATTCAATTGACTTCAATCACATCACTGACCGTAAGGACTGATCCTGTCCAGACTTCAAATAGAATGAGCGATTTGAATGCTGAAGTCTAAGTCATCAAATAAGGTCAATTGATTAAATCACAAATCACGAAATACTTTTTTATGATTCAGGGATTTTATAACATAAGATTGCAGTCTTGCAGCAGTTGAAAAGAACTTACAAAAACTAAGACTTTTGTAAGAGGATTTATACATAGCAGTTTTATAAACCACATTGTAAGTAACTGATTTTTGCTATACCATATCCTCAACTTCGAAAACCTTATCAATTTTGGGTTCAAAAAGTACCATTCCAAATTCTATTCCATCCCCTAGCGGATAATATTGCGGTGGCGACTGAAATCACCATCAGAAGTCATTAAGATCACAATCGACCATCATAAAAATTTACAGCAAAACTGAATTTACCCATTTGCACTGCATCCACCCCATCCCTGTGCACAGTTCAAACAAACACTTTCAGTGGTGTATACCCACATTAACAAAAAGAAAACATATTCCACCCTCTCAGCAATGCCTAACCACCCTCCTCAACATCAACTCAAATTGGCCTGTTAGTCCATGGATACCTAGAGAGACTTATCCCATTCCCAAATAGAAATTCTTCCAGAGCTGCTTCTCCTCTGTTCGTTCGGTCACAGGTCCAAGGCACACAAACAAGAAAAGGACCATATCCACCTTTTAAAATATTTTACTCAATCAATTTAATAAAAGAGTCGATTTAAATTACAACAAGCAGAAGCTGAAGCTGAAGCAACTCAAGTGAAGGACGTGAATCCCATGCAGTGGCAGGGACGGAACCTGTTTTCTTCGTGTATATGGCTGTGTGTTTGTATGCGGTTAGTCCAACATACTTGTGAGAAGGAAACACAAAGGAGCAAGCCATGCGAACCCCATGAAATTGTACACACAGGGATTTTCCGTAGCAAATATGTTTGGGTATATGCAGACACATGTATATAGGAATTACCAATTCAATTACCAAAATTGCCAGGGAATGAAAGGAATGGTACAGGGAAAAAAGGAATCACAAGCATTGTGAACTACGGATAACATTTTTGACTAACGGGCAGAAAATGGTTTGCAAAGGTGAATCAGCAAAACAAAACATATTTAAACTAGGATAGGAAGCCTAGCTCCTCAGATTTGTCCTAAATTCCATAAGCGTTTAAGCGAAAAACAAAAAGCCCGTGGCTTGGCCAATATCTGTATTCCAACACACATTTAGATGTTGCTCTTGTCGAAGTCAATCAGGCCCACCTCTGGTTTTTTTGACACCCGCCTGCAGTACCGTTTATGCCGCTCCATGAATAATTATACACTGAGCTTCGAGTCGGCGAATCTGTGGAATGCTCCCGAACTGGTTCGATAATGTCCAATTCGTCCAACTTCTTCGCCGAATGCCAGTTTCATGTCGAATTCGAGCCATTTGGAATATAAGGGAGCAGAAAGGGCTATTTAGTTTTGTCTTTTAAAAGTATGAAAAGAAGAAAAATATTAGCTTACATGTATTTTTTATGTACTCCTACAATTTAATTTAAGGACGGCGGTTCTACAGCATCCGTGGTCGAATAACAACTAAGTAGAGAAATAGGCGAATTTTTACTAGACAAATAACAACTTAGTCTCAGTATGTATGTTATTTAAAGGCGATTATTTATTATAATTTTTTTATTTATTATTTTTTTACTTATCATAAAACAATATAAATGCTTTTCTTCAGAAATTTAACATTTCTTGCCTTAATGTTTGCAAAATTTTTTTATATATTTTTTTATATCCACACTGTCTAAAATTCCATGTTCAATCGAAAAAGTGTTTTCAAATAGTAGATAAATGTTATTTTTATAAAAGTAAAATGCTTTTTTTTTTCGTTGATTTAAAAAATATCTTTCACCAGATGCAGCTGTTATTGGCAAAGTAAGTTATATTCTAACGCGTTTGGAAATTAAGTCATAAGTAAATAGATGTTTTAACAGGGTCTGCGGATCATTAGGCGAATATCTAGAAAATAAAATTTAAAAACCCTAATTTCTTTAAATAAATCTGTACCGTCAATGTCTGTATAACAATTAGAAGTGTCCTTAAGCTGTAGAATTAAGCCGTCATTCGTCGGTAAATGTTTTCAAGAGGAAAAAACAATTTGCATAATCTTGAATATTATTCCCTTTCAAAAACATTATCAAAGTCCTTCCTTATGTCCAATAAACAAACAGATGTTTTTTTTCACTAATTTCCAATATGATATTGTTGTATTGGCGTAACTGGTTGGCGAACAAACCATTTTCCACTATAAAATGTACTTACATGTTGTTGATCTATGAAGATCAAATACGAAAGGGTTCCAACGGAACCTTATTACTAAGGCCCCACTGCCTGTCCGTCAATCACACTACTTAAGCCTCTATAAAAACAAGTAATAAAACTAAAATAAATTAAAAATTAAATTTTACTAAAGTTGTTTTTTTGAATATGTGTAGTGTACTGCGTCCCATCGTGTGCGTTTCCGACTCATACTTGACCGCTTTTTATGAAAATTGCCATCAATTTTGAGCTGCTCTAAACCCAAACAGAGAAGTCCATATGAAGAAGGTTGTGTCAAGTGGGATCTTATAAGTGCAGAGTCCGTGGCCTGAAATCTTGTCCGCATTAAGGTTCACTGTGAAATTTCCCCAAAAGCTGCAACATAAAACATTGAGCTAATAATTCACGAATATAATTATACTTTTAAGCACATAAGAGCGGACAGTGTCATAATAGCTTGATCTAAGGAGTGACCAAAAGATTACCCTGCCTACGGTAAATTTAATATATTCCCATTGAAAAGACAAATATATTTATAACTTTTTTGTTAAATAACTTCAGTTCACAAAAAATCATGCCTTTTTTATTACAAATATGAAAAAATGTGAAGTTTTTATTTTTCAGTTTAATTTAAAATAATAACTATTTTTTTTTTAAACACTTTTGTTTAACAATATCAGAAGATGAAAATAACAATAATACTTATAAATGAAAAATGTATTCATGTATACATCCATATTTATAATAAAATCGTTTTAAATTTAAATACACAAAACAAAATAAATCAGGCAAAAAACAAATTATAATATTGAAAATTACAACATCAGTAAAAAGTATAAATTGAAGACATATTAACTAGAATTTTATATTTAAGGTTTTTTAAGAACTCATAAAATAAAAGTACTTGTTTCTGTAGGACATAATACAATTCACATTTAAATTTTGTTAAAAACAGAAAAAAACACATTTTAAATTTTGTGAATATTTTTTATTCATCTTTATTGTTTCTGATTTCTTAAAAAAGGACATACGTTTACGTTGGATATTCTCTTGTAGAATAGTTTCATCAGAATTTCTGACATATGACATATACAGAGGAATCGAATTCAAATAGGAGTAGGATTCAATCCGGGTATGTGCTGCACCGGATTGAAAGAGGAAAGAGATGAGGACGAGCTTCAACCATTTTTTGTCTGTTTCTTTGACAACATTTTTGTTTCTTATTAATTGGAATATTTGTACTCGCCATTTTCTGCTATTTTTGTTCTGCACCTCTTCGCATCTTTTCACCTCTATTTCACCCTCCTTTCAGTCTCAAACTGAATCTTTCGATCCGCGTTTATATGCAAAAACTGAATCTGATCCCGCACAAAATTTTGTGATCGGATCGAGTTATTCTCTTTGAATCCGATCTGCGTTTATATGGCACTTAATCCGGATTCAATCCATCATAGAAGCAGGGAATAGTTCGAAATATTTTTTGAATTTCAACTGTTTCAAAGCACACAGAAGATTCTTTGTGCGAGGTACTTTCAGAAATATCTACCTCTTCACCTGCGCTTCAATAAATATAATATTTGAGTGCCTATTTGATACCAAATCTTCACTTCGAAATGCGAACACCCATCAAGATTTGACACCCCAAACGAATGCGATTACTTCAAATCAAATGTGAACTATCTACACGACATCTCAAAATACATTTGCATAGATGCATGTCAATCTCTCTTTGCATTTGACAGATCGATACATTTGAATTTTCCTTCGAAATGCGATATTATATATTTCACAAACCAGGAATGTAAGCCAAAAATAACATACTGCCTGCCTACGTGACTATAGTTGCAACCCCCCAATCACATTGAACTTTATGACATAAATGGTCGCACCTACACAATACATACAAACCTACGCCACTGCTTTCGTCTGCCTGTGAATGTGTGTGTGCACCCCAAGGCAAAAGGTATAAATGAATAAAATATTATCCCAAACAGCCAAATGAAAAGATGCATTCCGTATGAAAAATTAATAATCAAACAAAAAAAATTGTTCATACAAAAAAACAAACAAATGCAATCACTCGTTCCCCTCTGGCTCTGTTCACAAAATAAAAAAAAATGAAAACACATTAACTTCCCATTTCCTAAATACTGCTGTACCCTCAAATGATCCGAAGAATAAAAAAAAGGCACTAAAAACGGGCAACGGGACCAACGAAGACAATGTGAACAATATTTTGAGTGCGATGTTCCCACATTCGTGCACACAAAACAGCCCAGATACTTTCAATTAAACTTGAAGACGACAACAAAATGTTATTTGAAAAATTAACAACACAAGAGGGCGAAAGTGAAGAGAGAAAAATAAACGAATCAAAAGAGCGAACAGCTTAAAATAGTAAATCTACATCTCTTTTTCTTTGTTATCAATTCCTTCCTTTTTTGTTTTGCTTTTAAATAATAAAAAACAACCACAAAAGAGAATGAAATCGAAAAAAGAAAATTCCAAATAAAATGGCAGTGACCGAGTGGATCACCCTCGTGCTGCCTCTCACCGATGACCAACGAACGCAGGAACAGCTCTAAGCCACTGCTAACGTCCCCGCAAAAGATTTGCTGGCGACTAAAGTTTTTATCGCACCTCCGAAAGCAATTTCGTTGGCCGCATTTTGAAAAATTTGCAGAGCGATGTATTGGTGCCCATTCGTTTGTAGTGAAAGAGAATGTTCGTTTGTGTTGGAAGAGGTTTGCCTGTATTGGTGAAACATGAAGAGAATCAGAATTTAAAAAATTAATTCCCTTTCAGGCCAAAACAGAGATACTTGCTCAAAGAGTACGTATCTACTCTTTCTACTATTCTCTTGGCATTTCCGTTTTTTTTCGCAATTCGCCACCACCACATCTGCGTTTAATCAATTTTTATTGGTATTCGTGAACGAACACAGTCACGCGTTTTAGATACTTTTCTTTTTGGTTTGCTTTTCGAGAGCACGATTGAAATTCATTTAATATTTCAAAACCATATGTGCCCGTCCTTAGGGATTAATCTTTGGAACAAGTGAAGGTAGAAAAATGTAGTTGTTTTTTTGTTTTTGATATTTTGTTGTCGTTTTTTCGTCTTTACTTCTTCTTCAGTTCTTCGGGGAGATTTGTTTTAATTAGTTTTGATTTGCTGTTAATTGTACACTGTGGCTGTGGTTAAGTGGATTAATTGTAATTTAGTTGAGCGACTGTGTGCGGCAGCAACAGCTTAAATTATCTGATAGTCGGACAATTAAAAAATTATTCGGCACAGGCAATTCATTTGTGTTTGTGTGCATCTGTCTGTATATAATAGTTTGACTACAGTACTCTGGCTGGTTCGTGGATTGGTGCCTTGGAATGCTTGCTTTTGGTTGAATTTGTTTGTCTCGACGTGGAAGCAGATTAACTTTCCAGCAATGGCTCACGGAATTCAAAGAAATAAAGAAAGTAGGCGCAATGCACTCCGTTCTCACGATCTAATTTTCGAGATACAATTGACATTTGGAGATCCATTCCCCTTCTGATCGCTTAGAATAATTCCCAGCTTTTCTGAATTATGTAATAACAAATGTTAAGGCAGTTTCGCTCACTATGCTTCGCAGTTAACGCCGTTACTATGCTGTTCTCCGATATCAAATGGAACGTGCTACAAGACAATAAGATGCCTGCTTTGTGGATATCAAGAAAGGCTTTGACGCGGTTTTTAGACTTCACCTAGACTTGGGTATATATGAGCACATAGATCCGTGAAGCGGATGTCTGATGTCTCTTTAATTGGTGACCAGATAAAAAAAAATTTACATATATGTATGTTTATAACGTCTATGACGTCAGCATGACCATATATACAAGTACCGATATGCTTGAAGGAAGCTTGACAAATTGCTGAGTGCACTAGTGTTTCTTTACTGACCATGGAACTGTAAGAAGCGATGATCAAAGTCGCTGCAGCGACTTTTTGATGTATTGGCGGTTAAATTTGTAATACAATGGTTATCGAAAAGGCCCAAAAAAGATCGAGAAACATTTCTTCGAATGAATATATGTTTCCCAAGTTCGAAAGGCCAAAAATCCGAGGAAGCCTTCTTTCCAAACATCCTATCTCAATAAATGTGGATAGCAACCGGCTCAGTTGGTGCCGTCACAAGGATTTTATAATTTCTGTGTACATCACAAGATCACCGTACCTGTAAACTTTTCATTGGAAAAACTACCAAGGCAAAATTATTTTGTTCTAGCCAGCTTACTTACTTCAAATTATGTTAACATACCCTAACCAGATCAGAGCGCCCGCATGGAGCCAGTTACATTCTTTAGAATAGGTCCTTGCTGTCATCCGCGATTGGACTCCGCTTGGATTTGAAAATACTCTGAACTAGATCATTGTTGCCCTTTCGCTCGGTTTGGTCAGGCCTTTGTAGCTGACGGTCTATTGCCTTCAAGACTATATTTATGTTATTATACTGGTGTATCAATAAAACTGTGTCTCATCTCTCCACCATGCAGCACATAAGCCGAAGTATACTATAAGTGATGGTTGAGACTATAGTTTCAACAGTTTCCCTGCGCCATTCAGAACTCCTGACACCAACTAATAGTTAAACTGCACGCAATGTTAACAAGCACTTTGTTGCATACATAGTCAATAAAAACGGTAAATAAATGTAAGTGTCGTTAATAACTATCGGTGGGTTGGAGCTATTCTTATGTGAACGAGAACGAAAGATCGTGAGGTGATAAAAACCGCTTTCAGACGTTCAAGCGTTCACTAGCGGAGACAACGCGCACAGATAGTTTCGGTGTTCATAAGCACGTTTTGGCCTCGTCTTTGAAATTATGTCTTCTTTAACTATTCTATTATTTTAATTAATTAATTATTGTCATTTCAGAGTATGCAAAAAGTGTTAAAAAAAACTCATGATGCAAGGCGAGGCACCTAAGAATCATAATTTGTAATATCGACTTGTCAGGTGATGCCAATGCGCTTTTTCGTATAAGATCAACTCTGTCAAGGGGTGAATAAAACGATGTATCTATATGAAGACTTAACTTTATAGTAGATCGGTGTTTTTCAACAAACTTTATGATTTTGAAAAGAAGCCATATATGTGGGTATATGTATATATATTCTTGTATGTGACACAGTTCTTCAATTTGAAAGCCGTCAGTCCGATCAATATCAAAGTTAAGCTAGATTCTGCTCTGGGTAAGTCTACTTCTTCGCCTACAATAAGCTATTCAAAATGAATGGTGAGTCCGGCGAAAATGTCATCTTGTCGAAACGCCACAAAATGGCTGGAAGAAATGGAAGGCATTCCAAAAAAGTGCACATCGACTGTCAACTCAAAATTCATGCAAAAGAAAGCTGTGTGCAAGATCGGTGCTGCGATCACTCAAAATTTATGTGTTTGAGTTCGAATTGCTTCCTAATGCACCGTATTTACCAGACCTAGTGTACACGGATTATTTCCTTTATGTAAAATTGAGCAAAATTATGAGGTGGTAAAAGATTTGCTTCAATGAAGAGGTGGAGTCTGCAGTTGTTGGCGATCGTCCCAGCTATTGAACATCGCTTGGAAATCTGTACCGAGCTAAAATCCTGAAGAACAAAAATGTTCTTCTAATGATGTACGCTTTCCTTAATAGCTCGAGTACTTTTGGATCTATCTCGTAGTCCAGGACAAGTCCCATAGATACGGTAGCTTGGATATTCCTTTTTCATTTCGATCCATCAGTTTTATTAAGTAAGTAACATTTGGCTTGAATTCGAGTTTTAATTTTATTTCTTGATTGTATGAAGCAAAATCAATATTCAAAAGTTAGATTTTGTGCTTTTTGCTACCTTGTTTGTTAGCGTATGCAAAACCGCTTGTCAACTACCGGACCTTTGTGTTTCCCCGTCCGCTTTACGGAAACAGATTTTTTGGATTTTTGTAGTGGATTTAAGATTCTTTTATTTTACTGATCTCTTTCGATTCATGGTGCATCAATTCCGATATCAATGGTCACCGTTCCTAGACAGTGACAGAGGAGTTGTTTTGTATCTTTCTCTCCCTTTCCGCTGCTGTTGCATATTACAGTTTCCAAATCCGTATTCACGGTGATTCAAGTTAACATGCCACGTTTCCAATCCACTTATTGGAAAAATTATCCTTTTTTGTCCCGAAAATCAAATTAGACAAACTTAGTGCCTTTAGTATCTATCTTAGGTCTATAATGGATAAATTGATTTGCCGAAAAAGGAGCGAGTGTGTGCGAAATCCTAGAGAAAGTCTTACTATTTTTTTAAGATCTCGAATCTGATAAAGTAACTATTTGCGTTTTGGATGAAATTAGCTGTGCTATTTATAAAGTGATGGACCAGATAAAATGGTCACGCTGTAGTTATTTGTTTTATCGGATGGAGTTCCAACTTCGCTACCTTCAAATAATAGTTTGATTAGATGACCTCTCACTGGTTCTCCTTCGTAGGTTCATATCACTGACAACGGATATGTTGCAATCATCCACAATTCCAAAAGTTACACTTATATGTATGTAAACTCATCGGTCCAAAATACTGCGAATTGGAAGAATGCAAATACAAATACATGGAAAAATCGAAGACAAAATACATTTGAATTTCAAACTAGACCACTGTCTTTTATTTCTTCGTCTAATCCTTCTGCTCATTCTATGCAAAATGCATAATAAGAATAGTCATAATCCACTGAAAGCAGGAATTCTATAAATAAAACCCGGTTGAAGGGAGGACACTTTTTTCCAAGACGTCTTCGAAAAACAGGTCTCACTAATAAAATTTAAAAATTTTTTTAAGAAAATGCTTGAAAATATTGTTTTAATATTTATATTTTTAATATAGTAGCAGAAAATATGTTAAAACCAAACCCAAATTCGTTAAACTTTTTAAGGATTTGTTTTTGTTTATAAGGCAACATGTTCTAAAACGATGCTGCTTTATCCATGTCATGTTGTTGCTTTTGTGTTAACAAACTTGGAAGTGTTTGCTTGCATAATTCCTAATATTCCATACTGTGCATTTTTTTTTCATTATAATATGAAAAGAGTCTATATTTGAAAAATTTAAGGTATCGATCCCCAAAAACTATCTAGAAATATGTAAAAAAAATCACATAATTAGTGGAAAATATTGAATTGGTTGATTTAGCGGCAGACGACTTTCAGCTCTTTAATCAAAAGCTGTGCTAAATTGATATCCCAATTACAAAGGTTACTGTAGCATCAAAAACCCAACAACATACCTGACAGAGTATACGTGACACATCTTAGCTGTCATTTAAAGGCATTCCATGCTCTTTTTGTCCGAGATACTATACATAGACTAACCATCTTCGCAAATACCTTTTTGATTTTCCCTTATTTATCTTCCACTAGCTTAGGCTTGCTTGTTTCGCTTTTCCTTTTAGTTTTTGCTTCTTCTGTCTGATAATTTATTATCGGTAGTCCCCGAAGATTCCATTGATTTGAACTATCTTCGCATTCGGATTTAATTAATTTTCTTGTAGCATCTAAATCGGATGCAAGTCTTATGGGGTGCCGCTCTAAACCGCGCGCCGTCTCGCAACCGCTGTTGCTTAGATACACATGCACAACGCACCGGAGCCAGTGTACTCGTACTTGTGTAGTATTGATTCAATTTTGATGCACATCTTAAGCGTATCCGTATACATTTGGGTGGAGGGTGCACAGGCATGGATTTGAGGATGAGGACGAGACATTGTTAGGAAACCAGTAGAGCCCCTTGGGCGTGTGTGCGTCTTTTGTCGCGTCGTACTCGTTGTCGTCATCGCCATTGCCGTCCTATTTTTAGAGTAATTGGAAGGAAGAAGAATGGTTTGGCATTTCTGTTTGTTTGTTGTTGGTTATGCTTGTGTACGAAGCTTGTCAATGTCCTGCTTCTTTTTTAGTCGTTTTTGTTTTTAGGGGGAACTTCGTGGGGGAGTTCCCTGGCAGAGGACATAATACGAGTGAGTATACAGCAAGAAAACACACTCGTCGGGTTCTAAGTAATTTTATACGAGAACCCCCGGTGTATGTACATTTTCCGGTTATAAATGCTTTAAGGTATTAGATGTCAATAGATGGATAAACACCTCAATGAGCAACTATTGTGTACGCGAAGGGATTTTTCTTTTGTTTGGATGAAATGGTTTGTGTGTCGTCGTCGGTTGTCCCAAACATGAAGGGAGCTAAAAATCGATGCAGTTGATTGACTTGTAGAGGTGAAATTAGGCACATCGCACTAAAATGAGATAAATACAATCTATTGATGGCACAGCTAATAAAGAATGATATAATGTCTATGAAGATGTTGTTATTGTATATTTCAGTTTTGAGTATGCAGTTCCTCAGTTCAGTGTGAATATAGATGTCTTAATTTGTAATATAAAAATTAAAGGTTTGGATTAATATTCAAGCTGTCCTGCTTAGATTATGACTATGACAGAATCAGCTGGAAATATATGAGGCAAGATAGTGCCTCGTGGCGACGTCAAAACGAAATTTTTATATGTAATTTCTTTCAGAATGAAAACAGGCACCGGCAGATTGAATCACTAAAATATTGATATCATTTTGCTGCCGATTTTCGTTTGTTATATATGAGTAGTTATGTATTTTCCCAAAAGAAAGGTATACAATTGAGGGCTTCTGGATATTAAAATGTTCTTAAATCAAAATCTGCGCCACTTTGATGAGGGAACATTGAAAAATCGCATATTAAATTGGAAAAAATTAGATTAATGTTTTCATTTTCTTATTTTTCATTAATTAATTGTTATGTACACTCCCGTTTAAAGCCGGTTTTTGTATTGAATCTAATAGTTTGTTTTGGAATAGTCAAACTAATAATTTCCCACGGATGACGGATAGCTTCGATTTCCTGCCTCGACAAAAGTTCTGAGTGAATCCAGTTTTTTGCGACCTTGAAAATGTGGATAGGGCATTATCTTGTTGAAAAAATCCAAGCCAGACTGTCAAAAATATTCTCCAGCATTGGGAATGAACGTTTTTAGCAAAGACAAGAGTTTCCCATTCACTGCTCTAAGCGACATCTTTTCTTCCGCAACTTAGTTATCCTACTGACAGTAAGCTGTCCGATACACAACATTTGGACCTTATTTCAATCGTTTGTTGAGTGGCATCTGTGGCAATCTGAAAAAATAAACTCTTTTTTCCATAGTTCTAGATATCCGGAAGATGTACCTACAGTCTTACTTCATTTCACCCTCTTGCCTGTTTCACAGCCTGAGTTTATCAAATCCTTAAAATTTTAGCCCCTTTTTTATCCTTTTTCAGTAGATCATTTTTTGATAAGTGAATTTCCTAAAAAGCCCTCAGATTTTATACAGATACACATATAAATGATGAGTTTTCTAAAAGTTATTTCTCTTGACACTCGCAAAATATTTCTACAGCGACCATCAGCTCAGTATTGTCTTCAAACTATACCTACACGCTTCACTAGCCAGATCTTGCAAACAGATTTGGTGTTCGAGCAATTAAGTAATTTGAAACCTCCTTCATAACTGGCAGCCATCGCATCTCCGGCCTTTTGCAGTAGTGCGTTGTCTTATTGAAATATAACTTCATCTTATTTCTTGATAGCTTCACGCAATCTTTTGACTTGGTCTGCGTAGTAAGAGCATGCAGTAGTGACCGTTTTACCCAGAGTGTATACCATTACAATTCCCTAAGTATCACAAAATGCGCACGCCTTTTGCGACAAATTTGCGATGGTAAAGATCGTCTTTTCCAAGACATAGGCTGTTCTTTCGTCTCATGATCAAAATGGATAGACCCAGGACTCGTCCATGGTTATAGATCTAAAAATAGTCCTTAAGATTTACGATTTAAGCTCCTTTCTTCATTTGTTAGGCGCTTGATATTTTGGTTACCTAATGCGCTAATTCCTTGTTCATATGAAGTTCGTTATGAAAGAACTTCTGAATGTTGCCATTGGGTTATCGCTTTGACTGTTCATATTTTTTAAGGATGATGAAGTTCCACTAAATTTAGTTTCACGAAAAATCGTCTGCATTCAAGAGTATGACAATTAAACGTCAGATGGAAATGACGTCCTATCAGAATTGACATCTGGCGGATAAATTTCGAATACCATGTAAATGCATATTTGGTTTAACTTATTTGTTTGCAAGTTCAGCAGTCTACGATAAAAAATAGTCTTAAATTTTAAGTCAACCTTTTTTTCCAACATGTTCCCCTTGATTTGCACCCAGGATGTCACAAGGTAACTGGTTTCTAACCCTGATGGACAGTATCTTTTGAGTCATGACAACTATCGAATAAAAGCAGCAGGAGCAAAGTATTTTATAAAATCAGCCAGCTCCTGAATAAAATTGATCAAATCCTCCAGAAGTGGCCAAAAAAAAAAAAACAGTAATCTTATTATTGACATGAAAAACCACTACACTCAGTTTACGATACATTCCAAGAAAGTTAAATATAGCAGAAGTGATAGTCCGAAAATTAAGACGATTTAAATGCCTTCAGACCTACTTATATTCATACATATATGTGTACCGATATTGTTTTAGTCAATAAGGTTAGATATCTCATAGAATTGGGGTACAATAGATCTATTGGATATAAAGTAAGAATTGTACGAACAAAAAAAAATCTGTTTTTGTTTAAAATAAGGTTTTTAAGGTATACAGGGAACGGCATGTGTAGTTGTTCCCTCAGAGACTTTGAAATTGTAAAAAACTTTGCTCGTGAGCTTCATGGTTCTTTAAATGAATCTTTCCTTCCAGTTTTTTGACATGTAAATCTTTATTAACAGATTTGTATGGAATACTTGGTGTCTGCCCTCAGTGTATTTAAGAAAATTTTCAACTTCCCATACGAAAACAAATAAAAAATCGATGCGTGTGGTAACCTACAATGTTCAAGAAAGCTTTTTAAGCAAAATGGAAGGGGAATAAGGAACAGACTGCCTACAAGTAGATCTCACAGGATTTCCTTACTTAAATGTTATATTTTAAGACAACTGCGAATTGGTCTTATTACTGCTCATTGTGAGTTCCCTTAAAGAAAAAAATGTGGGTATATATTTATCTGTGACGGAGTCAGGAGTGGAATGTAATTGCACTTAGCTATTAAAAGTAAAGCTGATATGCAACTCCGTTGTGGATAACATCAACATTTTTGCTCATTTTTGGATAGATTTTATCAGCCTTGTCTGAGTGTAACCTATTCAAATAATAATTTTTAAATTAGCAGAAGAAGATCTTAAGACGATATTTTTCTTAATGTTAATTTGTTTAGGCGGCCGATATACAGATTGGTTAAGGATTTTAATGATGGATTGTGATGTCAAGATGACTTGCTTAATCTATGTTTTGAACCATTCACTTGCCAACAAACCAAAATTGATATAATATATATGTATAAAGCATTTTCAATGTTCATATCTTCTTCTGGATAACAAAAAGAATACAGCTATTTTTTCTCTGTTTATTTCAATTATTTTTTTTATCGACTTGCATGATTACCAACCACGACGAGGCACTTTATATGATCAGCACGTAGCACCATAATTTTCACGGAGTAAGAGTGGAGTTATCCTTATAACACCTTTTAAATAAACAGTTTGAAGCGCTTAATTAATCCCCAAGGACAATCAATAAATCGAAAACTTAACCACAGGTTCAAACTAAGAGAATGTCTGTCATTCGATTTAAATAAATAAGTATAAATTCTGATTGCAACCAACCCAGACGAAAGCCGACCAAAAAAACTCACTCTACGTAAAAAAAAAAACAACAACAATCTTTAGAAAATCGGAAAATAAAACACAATGCCAATATCTCTCTCTTGGAACCGCAACTTTCTACTTTATTAGCCAAACCACCATGGCGCTGTCCTAATTAATCTTCAATTAAGCAAGACGACAGCGAAGTCGGTAAAAAGGTGTTGTATTGAGTATGACCCCATAAAGGCAGCATGAACTGTATGTCCCCATACATTAATGTACCCACCACTCCCCTGTGCTTTGGATCCCAACAAGGGAAGAAAATAAATATAAAAAAATAAATCCTTAAGGGATGATTTTATTAAATAATTTACTTTGTTGTGCTTCGTCTCTCAGATTTCCTATGGCATCTCCATACTTATAGAGAAAGAGACGAGGAACTAATTCAAGCGAACTTCCATCAACCGATGAAGTAGAACTCTCTGTGTGGTATAGATACGAATATCTTGGCCAAGAACCAACTCTTACCCGTATATCCTAACAATGGGACGACACTAAGGAGCGTATTAACATTTTTTTCCACTTTTTTTTTCCTCTTTTCACTTGATAGAAACATGCGCACTACAAATTGTGCTCTCAGTTTATACCCTCTTCGACGACTCACAGCCCATAAGTTCCAAACTAACAAGTGGAAATAAGTAGAACATGAACTACGCGCGATTGCCCTCTCGCCGTTTTAACGTCGATTTGATTCTGCCGCAGGGCGTTACTTGATGTTGACATGGGGTGGAGGCTCTGTTTTAAACGATTCAAAATCGTTGATTAATTTGATAAATATATACACGTACAAGATTAGACTGAAGCAATTTTTTTGAGCACATTTTACATTTTGAAAAAGAAGAAAAGACAAAATACCGAACGAAGAAAAGAGGGTGCCAAGTTTGCATAATTAATTTGTCCCAAGTTGGTCAGACTTCCTGATTTAACGTCACCAAGTGCTGGTGCTTTGTTTCGGTGACCTTTTGCATAAGCTGGAAAAGATTTCCCTTGTGAACACAATGCTGTGAAAATGTCACTTTATTGTCGAAGATGTCAACTACTGACCTATTACATTAAATACGGAACAAAGAGTGAACAATTAGCTTTTGAAAAGGTCTCATTTATAAAGTCACTGAAAGGTCTTGTTTCTTTAATTAGTGCCTCATATATTTACTTGGTTTTTCTCACAAAGCTGTTAGAATCAAAGCGGCATATGCCATGACAAGGAGACTGTTGATGTCATTTGCTCTGTGTTTGTATTTATGAAGTTCCACGTGGGAGCATGCTTCATAACTCATCTCCATTTCAATAGAACATCAGAGTCTCAAGACAAGAAAAAAAAATAGTCTAATGAAGACCTGTAGGTACAACGGGGGCGTATCTCCGAAGCTATTTACCCAAGCTTCATGCATCACGAGACATTGTAAAAATAATTCTCTCATCAAAAGCAGGATTATCCAACACTAAAAGACTTGCATCCTCCAGGAGTAAGATGACGTTTAGGTATCGAAATTCCCCTCCCGTGGAATCAGGTTCGTTGCTGTGCAAGATAAGATCTTGATATGACTGATTGTCCAGGAACAAGTAGCGTAACAGACTAAGCGTGGCATGAGAACTGTTAACCTTCTAGTATAGTCAAAAAAAGGCTGCGTCAAGCTGCTTATGTACACACCGTTAAGTCTAAAGCTCGACACCCACTATATCCCAAAACGACAGAACAGGATTGACAAACAAGGATATGCAAAAAGCAATCCTTTTTTAATCACCGTAAGCCTCTTCAACTGTTCCACAAGACTTTATTTTCACAAGAAGAAAAAAAAAACGTTTACAATTTTCACCCTTAACATGCACAGCAATAAAGACCAAACATCCCAGTACTTACTTGTCTATGCGAGCACCCTCTTAATAACATACTTCTAATTTTTATTAGAATTATGAACAATAGACACTCAAAACATCATTTGTTCGCGGTGCAGACGGACGATCGAATTGTTGCATCAGGCAAGCACGAGATGTAATGTGATTACAGAAAAGTTGTCTCACATGTCCATCCGGAAGATGTCCACTAAACGTAACCATAGCCAACGACGACGACGACCAAGTGGTATTTCGTTGTTTGTCTCCCTTAGCCGTGTGTCGATTCTCAGTCAACTACAAGAAACCGAGCGAGGGGTGATTTTTTCCGAGGTTTTCATGCCTTTTGCTCAAAGGGATGATGACGATGATGATGATGACGGTGACGAGGTCGAGGACAACGAGAACGACGCTTGTGATGATGATAAGAGCGATGGTGTTGGTGAGTTGTTGTTTCCCTTGACTTCCGACGAAAGAAACCTTAGGGGTTGTTTATTGTTTTTCCGCTTTTATGTTGTTTGTTGGAACCCCTTTTACGAAAATCATATCCTGACAATAGTGTGCGGTAAAGTGCTTTGATTTTTAATTTTAATTTATTGGTCGTGCTTAAGCAACACGATTCGAACTGTATTCTGGTGGAGTGTTGATGTGTTAAAAGGGCGATCTCTATTGTTCTATTTATCTATTACACTGTCTCGGATAGCCAGGAGGCACACCAAATGAAATTGAAACCTTTATTAATATTCGTCACTCAAATCAAAATAATAACATGCAATCTCAATCTAATAAATTAAATTTCAATCCAATCTTAAGATGGAGCTTATCTTAAGATGTAGTAGATCTTAAGATGAACGAATAGTAGACCGAACGCTGGAAACCAGCGATAGCGTCTCCAGACCTACTTATAATTTTCACAAGGAGGAGTTTTGAACAGTGTCACGTGCAGATATTTCTCAACCTGTCTTTTGCCAACGGATATAAGAAAAGAGTGCAAAGGTTAAAATAATCGACGGCAGTGGCCACCATAAAGGCATTTGCATCGAAGACGGTTCACCCAATATGGAGTAGGCACCATCTTTACATGGTTGCTTGGTTGGTTAGGGTGAGCTTTGTTAGCTCCTCACTTAGACCTCTAGTTGGGCCCGTTGTATTCCCCTATTTTCTGTTTGGAGAATATTTTGGTTAAAGAGGGAGAGTTGTAGTGGAAGAGAGGTAATGTCAGAGCGATTACTATGGAGTGTCTTGACTTGACTGATCGGGAAATCTATTTGTTCGTTTTGCGAAACCCATGATCTCGCCGATCCCAATTTCTTTGAGGTGCGCAAAATCCGGTATCAATGCTGAGCTCAGTTTTTTGTATCGCCGTCTCGCTGTTGTAGGGCAGTGGCAGAGGAAGTGCTCCAGATCTTGTTCTTCCTCCTCACAGCTTTGTCATGTTGATGTTTTTGCTAGTCCGAGTTTATGTAAGTGGAGGTTAAGGTTAATGTCCCACCATAAGCCTATGATTCCGTTTGTTGGAGTTCAGAGCTCTAGTTAGAATTTCGAAGACTTCTGCTTGAAACACCGTGACAAATGGTTCAAGAAGCTTCCCAGTGCCTTGAGTCTTATAGCCGTGAGTCCTGCTTATCTTTTCACCTCCAATTGTACTGGTGTTATATTTAGAATTGCTTCGATGGCAGCGGTCGGCGTGGAGTTTTGTGCACCTGTTATTCCCACGCATGCCAATCGTTATACTTTAGTGAGCCTGTCGACTACATATTTTTTATCTATCGAGCTCCACCATACTATAATGCCGTAAAGAAGGGTTGGGTTTATTACGCAGTTGTATATCCAGTGGACTTATTTTAATTTCAGTCCCCAGGACTTCCCATATGCCCTCTTGGCTTTAGTAGTGCGTTCCTCCAGGTTTACATACTTCCTATTACTCCTGTCTTGAGCCGACATAATCAATTGTACCATCACCGTGTCCAGGAAGGTCATTATTGCTTCACGCAGTTGTTAAACTACTAATTTTAAATCTGTTTCCAACAACGCTTCGTATTGGATGTTTATGACTTTTTTAATAAATTCTCGTAAACAAAATTTAAAAGAACAATTTGGTAGTTTGCGGCGAGGGAACAATATATGGTTAAGTCAAAATATTTTCTTTTTAAGTATCGTTACTTAAGAAACAAAAAAGATATTTTTAAGTCATTATCCATTAAAGTTGTTGTTTCTCTCGACGAATGCGTGCTTCCCTTGTTATTTCATCTATAAGCATCCCCAGACCATTTTTTGGGACTGTCATAACCGGCATTCCTAGTTCAGTCTTAATTTTTTGTTTTCTTCACTCACATTTCAAACATTTGTACACTTCAAACAATTCGCGAGAAAGTATTAGACTTGTTAAGCTTTTTCAGGATATCTTGAACTAAACCATTTAAAGATATGAATGTCGAAAAAGCCAAATAACGGGCTTTCCTTTCTGGTCAGAATAAAAGTTTTTTTCTATTTTAAGAAAAAAGTTTAGTTTTGGTTTCAAACATTAACAAAATGATTAAATAAAATAACATGCTTCCCTTACCTCCTACTGCTACTGAGGAAAGGTATGGATGGTTGACGAGACACGATGGCAACAATAATATAAAATAATCTGCATTTAAAAAACTCTCGGATATGATATACTTGACCTCATTCAAACTGGTTAAATAAGGATACATATAAACAAATTGAATAGAAAACTAGAAAACTTAACTATACGACTAAGCGCATAACTTTCAGCTCGAACCGCCGCACGTTTATTACATTTAGAATTTTTTTATCCGTCATAACTTTTAAACAAAAGGTCCGATTTTTATACTAAAAGAAGAATTTACATAGTTATAATCAACACTGACTGTGAAGCTACTCAGATGCATAAGGATCAAAAGCATGATACAAATGTCATCATCTTTCTATTCTACCCTTGTTTTGATTGACTTATTTCAATAAAAAGTTATTTTGATTTAGTATAACAGTTAGACATACAGTTTTTTTGAGTTTCACAATGTGTACCACACCAATGTTGTCCTTAATTTTATGTATTATTTGTAGTTTTCGCAGCCCCCAAATAATGATTCTTACGGGTAATTTTTTTTTATACCTCGGGTTAGAACCATCATCATATTTCAGCCAGTTTATACAAAACTTAAGTGAATTATACACCTTTTTCATGAATCTGTCCATTGATGAAAACCATATGGCAATCCGTTCGGTAGTTTTTAAGTTTATAGCATTCAGACAGACAGACAAGCCAGGGGAACTTTATGGTATTTTACAATATTTGTAATCTTGGAAAACTTAGAAAATCTATATAAAATACAGATCTTTGTATATATATTTTTTAATATATGTACATGGAACAAATTGCGATTTCGACTTATTATGTTTGATTAGCAAAACAATTTATAAACCTTGTACCCTCTAACTAAGGAATTTCCTTACGTGTTTTTTTTCCATTACAATTAAACAACTTGAACTTTAATTTTGAAAAAATGAAAAATTTAGGAAAGTCAAACGTGGAAGAATGCCCAATTAAATAGTTGATTGGATTGCTTACTCAACTTTTAATTGCTTAAAGTTGTTTCCATTTCATCGAGTTTCCTTAAGCTACCCTACTTGGATATAATCGCCCATGGTTAATTTCAGAGACATACTCAAACGAAAAGAAAAACCCTCTCAATATCCACTCAAATATGCATAGGCCAGCAACGCAACTTAACCAAGTGCCATTCGCAAGCAAATCGTATGACTGTTAGACACATATTACACCAAACAGTGATAAAGTATCTCGAGTGCAGGAGGCGATGCCAATGAACATGTCGCCCACAAAATTCCATAAAATTTATCACATGCAAACAATCCACCATCAAAAGTTCAGCAAGGATTTCATTCGATTTTATTTTGCTTGGCATGTCCTCGTGTGTCCTTTTTACTTACGTGTAGCTAACACGGCTATAAATGTATGCACATGTGTGTATATATCAGGGATGGTAAAACGGATACAAAATTTATTACCCTTTAGATATCGCTTTAATAAAGTCACCCCCAAAAACACATTCAACTAAATGGACTTTTCCCCTCCTTCGTCTCGCAGCGAGTGTCGACACAAACAGTGACATTGATGGAACTCTCATATCCGTAGCCTAGAGAAGAATCTTTAAGTTTAATTTGGGTTCATAATTTAAAACATTGAATCCAAGTGGATGTCCATAGAAACGAGTACAAGGACATTCTTGGAAGACTGTTTTTTTTAGATCACTGCAATACAAGTAGAACAACTGTCTGCATGCGTATGCAACTTCAATCCCAACACAAATTAATTTCTTAGATTTTACTGATATATCTGATGATAGTTTCGGCTTAAGGCGAGAGACTAAACGGCTCACGTAACTTATAACAGGTTTTGATGCCCGAGTCCTTTTTTTCGTTCTGCTTGGATTTTATTTCATCTTTTTGTGTGCGTTTTTTCGCTGTTGGCCAAAAACTGTCCGCCGGGGAGCAATGGGATTCCAATGGGACACATCCTTAGCTCTTAAGTCAGTCATCAGCCTTGTAAATTTTTTTTTTTTTTTCAAAGGCTATTAACCCTCTGTTCATCTAACTGTTTTAGATTGTTCTATGAACTTTAAGCGAAGCTGGTGGATTTTTTTTTTCTACTTGGTCCGCGCTGTCGGTCATTTCGGCTGCAGCATTTAACTTTTGTGAGCTCTTTTCAGTTTTGGCAATTTGATACCCACCACCCGGTCATAAATAGTTTGTGATCGTCGAAACCGATGCAGTTAAACGAAGTCTACGATCAGGCACAACGCAGGTCTGTAATTAAGAGGGTATAAATTTGAGAAAAGGGACAAAAAAGGAACATATTCGTTTCACAAGAGCGGTGTGGCGTTCCGCTTTTTTTTTCAGCCTAGCTGCTTCGGTTGGTGTGGGAGAGAACCAGTTCGATGAAAAATTTATCGATTTGGATGGAAATTGATGAAATTCTATCGTCTCGTGAGGCTTACTTCGGTGATTGATACGAACAAAACAGTAGGTTGCTGTCATCTTTCCATTTCGTTGTATTTGGTTTTATCTGAAGTTCTTACAACATTATCTTTTATTTTAGTATGCTTCAAACGAATAAAAAATTATATTGAAATCATAAGAATGCAATTTTGTTTGATGATTTATTTTAATGTTCATAGGGATGCAGTTGACCCAAAAAACTACATTTAAAAAAAAATCAAGCAAAGTTCAAGTTTCTCAATGAAACAGAAAAAGCTCTTGGGATTTTGAAATTAGCAATTTTTCAGACTTTTATACGAGCGGAAAATACATCTAAGTGTTTACAAGACAAATGAAAATTAAGGCTTGAGTAATATACATATTTGTGTGTCGATTTTTCTTGAACCGTCGGCTGAACAGAATGAAAAAAAAAACTGATTATCGGGTTGTAAAAAATTAAATAATGTTACTTCTAGAGGCTTAAGATTAACAAGATTGTTCACTTTTTAATCCCTTAGAATGGCCTCAGTGAAAGTATATATTTACGACAGATTATATTTTTGATTTATGGAAGAGTTGGATAAAGTAAGAAAGTAAAAGGTGGCACAGGGTTCTTTTAAAGTTTGTATGCTATTTTATTTAATTCCCAAGCGTACATTTCAAGGGGTTATGAATACCCTTATAATGCTCACGCATAATTGTAACTTATTTAATCATTAACGCACTAAGAACATTAAGCTGTTTAATGCAAAGAACTAGGAATATATTCTACATTCAATTAATATATAAGAAGATACTGTATTAAACATATTATTTTTGACTTACATTTTTATTACAATTTTATTGCACATTCTCTCTAGGGCATTATTTTCACATTTTAAATTTGTTTATAAGTTGTCTTTTGAAGCTGTTTCTTTTGTTCTAAGAAAGTTATACTGAGGGTTAGTGAGCTCCTCAGCCTTATTAAGTACCCGGGAAATTGTTTTTGAGTCACACCATATTTGAATTTGAATTCCTCAGGATGAGGTGTAGATCTTAATATCGTTGGCAAGAAGCGGTTGGCAATGGAGTTTTGATATTACCTTCAGTGCAGAAGCAAACGACACCGAAGCTACAAATATTAAACATCTGTCGTCAAGAGCAAGTATCGACTTGAGAATGATGAATAATAAACTTAACAGCTACTTAATTTAAAAGGCTGATGAAAGCCGTGGTTGGCGGGTACCGTGGCTAAGTGATGTGCGTCTGCTCCTGAGCATGAAGACGCGGGTTCAAATCCGGTAAAAAACATCTGGAATTTTTCACGGCTCCACCTCTCGCGAATGACTGACAATCACTCCGATGAGTAAAAACTGCCAAAAAAATGCTTAGGGCCGTTCGGAGTGGGCAATAAATTGTAGGTCCAACCCCCGCCATTTGTGGAAAATGTTAGACGCACTCATAAATCGTGAAACAAGGCCCTGGTCCCCAACGTAGCTGTTGTGCTACCAATTTTCTTCAAAACGGGCCGGTCTACATATCATCATTGAATTATTTATGGAAAAGTGCATTTTAAAAATGTGCCCTTTGCGATATTGCAACAAAAAAAATTTATTTTCCTCTTGATTCTTTCATAAGTCTGAAAGGTTGACAATATGTTGACTTTACTATCTAAAAGTTCAGTAAGAGTCTTGAGATGATAATTCGGATGTCAATTGATGTGCAAATTTATATTATGAAAAAAATTATTGTTGGAAAAACGAAGTAGATTTTTCATTAAAAACCTGTAAAATAGCGTCTTAAAAGGTTTCAAGATCTCATTTGACATTCAAATTTGTTTCTGTGAAAAAATGCGGTTAAGATTTTTGCGACATAACAGATATTTTTGTTTTAATTTTCTTATCAGCCGGTAATGTTGAATTGAATTAAACAACTGAAGACAAAATTTATGTATGAGGATATGAAAAATTCAATGCGTTGCTTTTTCGGAATTTGAAGTCGCAAGACGTTTTTATTTTCGTGATTGTCTTAACGAAAATAAATTCTGTTGTTATCTTTTCGAAAAAATAGTAAAAAGCAAAAGTCCGGGAACCTAAAATGCACAGATTCTTTTTCTTTGAAAATTAATTTAAAGAAAATGCAACTTTGAATAACCATAGAGACTAAAGATCTACCTAAATTTTTTTTAAGGGTTCCGTACCCAAAGGGTGCCAGCGGAGCCCTATTCGTCTCTCTGTCTCTCTGTCTCTCTGTCTGTCTGGCTGTTTTTTCGGACCCGAGGTTAAAGCTTGCATTTTTTACACCATGTTTACTTCTAAGGCCGATGTTAAAATTAACGAAAAAAAAATTAAATTAAAATAAAGGGTTGCTAGAGAAAAAACGTGTTTTTTATTGCAACTGTGAGAAATTTTTAATTAATTTATAAATAACAACAAAAATATGTTAGTCCCTTATTGTTTGGTGAAACGGAAGCCTCTCTGCGCATGAAATCCTAACTCATGTATGTAAAAAAAGTTTTAGCATGTAACTTAAACTTCGCAGTTATAAACTTTCAAACCCCTTTCGTCACATACAAGTTAAAAGTACAAGGGTCGAAACATTGTTCCAGATTTGTCCTTGTATAAATAAAGTGCAAATAAGGAAGTGTTTCGATGAGGAAATGTCTACGCTCATCTTTAGAGTTAGATCATTATGCACATTTAATAAAATTGCTCACGCATAGCCTCTCATGGAGTTAACTCTTTTACGAAGAAACCGATTGTCAGTCAGTTTTTTAGTTGTGAGTACTGAGCAGGAGTCTCGCGTTTATTTATCACCATGCGAGGTAATCCTTTCTCTTTTCTTCGCAAACAGGATAGCAAAATGTATTTAAGCTCACAGGAACTTTGAGTACACACAACTCCAAACATGAATGCATTTTGCGTTGCTCCTGCATGAAAGGGAAGTAAAACGCACTATCATTCTCTCTTGGCTTTCCGCCTCGCTTTAACTCATGGTCCCGTCCTTGATTGCCAAAGAGTAAAGGTGGAACCAACATTCTTTGACGCTTGGTTATCCAAGCCCTCGTGCATTTGGCATATGTTGCAGCTAGCAGCGTGAAAAACATTTTAATTAAAGCTTTTAGTGAAATGAATAGAAAAGGGCAAAGAGGCGGATGGATGATGAATGACGAAGAAGCGAATGCAAATTTCTAAAGGGACTGCCGTGCTTTGCCTTGCCTTGCGGACGATGATAAGTAGTAAGTTTATGAAAGCCGTCAAAGATCTGTTTATGTCTTTGAGGTAACAAGTAGGCCGCTATACGTCAAAGAACTGAAAGTTTTGTTTGAACTGATTAGAGAAGCAAAGAGAAGTTGTTACATTGAAGGTATGCCGTGTGCCGGATACTTTTAATTATTTTAAGTCGAGTAAAAGGGGTTCAGTTGGACCAACGCAACTTTTACAGTGAAATTGTTTAACAAACTTCAAAGAAGAAAACTTATTAAGTTTTTCAAAATGTTTTCTTCTTCGCTTTACGTCACAGCGTTTCCTACAAAATTTTTTTCTAGCAAAATCCTACAGGACAAATTATTTTTATACCAAGCATAGGGGGGAATTTGCAGCGTTTCTGCCTGAATTCTAAACTTTAAAGCCACTTTACGTTCCCGGTGTGATTCCCGAGAAGAATTATCATCGATCACAAATAGACCACATTAAAGTGGAAGGAGTTGATGAATTCTGCAAGATTTCGATATCAGGTGCTTTCCATGTCAGAACGACAGTAATTTATTCGTCAAAAGACGGTTGTCACCATTATCTATGGTGACAGCCAGGGGGCTATCATATATATTAACATGGATTAGGTTTGTACTTGTTAGGATTTGTAAACATAACTGAACATTAAATCAGTAGTAAGATTGAGTCAAGGCCTTTGGCTTAATAAAATGGCATATACAAATCCTTACATCGCATTGTCAATTGCACCTTTTTCGACATTACTAAAAACTTAAACTAATTGGGGATTTTTTTGATTAATTGCTGTGAGAATTTTAAAAAGTTAGCAAATCTATTAAGTTCATACTGTTCGCATGGAAAAAACGTATCTGACTATATCAGTCACACAATAAATGAAGTTTGTGTGAAGAGGAGAGAAGCTATTAAAGTTGAAATTGGAAATCTATGAACGGCATAAGGTGATATACTAATGTAGAATATGAAGATGTTGAAAAGGCTCTGAAATATGGACCTGGAGAATGTTAAATCGCTATCGATCCTGCTCACTTCTTCAAGAACCTTTTCGCTTTACTCTGTTAAACAGCCTTTTCAACCCAAACCGTTCAAGACTTTTAAAAAAACACTGTTGCATGATCGCAAAAGTCCCAAAAAGAATAAAAAGGTGTTAATGCAGAATACAATGTTGTGCTATTCAAAAACATAATTGAATATTTTGCTAGGTTTTTAAAAATAAAAAAAATAATTTTAAGAAATCCTGGTTTTTCCCTTTTACGGCAAACAAATGCAATTATATTTTAAGATGTAAAAGGAAGAAAGGTAGTATTCTTTAATTCAATTTAACGATCAAATCTCCTTGTGGTAATCGTTTCAGAACCTAGTTTCAAATAAAACGTGTTTCGTTTCATGAGCTGGAAAAAAACATTACAAAGTTCATACGGAATATAAAAAATTCCACGCTAAGGTGATGCTACATCTCGGGCCAATGACAAATGACAGACCGAATAAAAATTTAACAACTAAAAAATAAAGAAAAGTGTGGGTCAATCAAATTATGCAAATAAGTTAGCCATTATTACAATAGTTATCATTCTATATATATTATTTTTTCTATTACAATATTAACATGTTAGTTTTTAAACATTTGATAGTCGCCACAAAGAAATAATAGTTACTCTTATATTTTTTTTAAATGAAAAATAGAGGTAATGTCACTTCATGTCTATATAAACTAATTCTTAAATTAAACAGAAAATGGATTGGGGTTACATTTAAAATTGACTTTACCAAGTGCTTTCAATCGGACTCGCGCAAAGAAGGTTCCGTAGAAACTTTTAGGTTTGTAAATAATTCGTCCACACAGAATCGAGTCTCGAAGGTTTTTTCTCGCTTTTGTTTGTAGTGCCCTTTAGGTTCCAATCCAAATTTACTGTTGCAATGTTTTCCCTTTATAAGTGTTAAAAGGCATCCTTGGCTACTTGACAAATTTTAGCCGTACCTTTTAACTGCATCGTTTAAGAAGCTTGATTTTTACAGCTTTAAGGGTAAAAAGTCATATTAATTGGGTATATCAACTCGATACCTCCACAGACGGACAACGTAGAGACAGATAGTTCCTTTATTTTTCTTTTGAGGTACGGAACCTGAAAACAACTGATTTCCTTGACGTCTCATAAGCATTGGATAAAGTAGTAAAGTAAGTAAGTAAAGACCATAATTTAATTTAGCATAAAATTTTGGAAAAGACTAACGACAATTAAGTCGACACTCACAGTAAATTTATCGACTTCAAGCATACGATAATGGTATTTATTGAACTGAACTGTTTAAAATTACGACGAAATTCAAAACCTTCGAAAAAAGCGAAATTCGGTTTGCAATAATTTAAGTCAGGATAGTTCCAAAATTGTACTATAATAGATTCCGTGAATCACGTGAGCTGCCGTGTGATTTATTTATTAAATCATTTACTTTAATACATACGGTGATGGGCAAATGTCAGTCCAGATGTTGCGAAATCTGCGTCTTAGTCTAAACTGTACTGCTTTACGAACGCAAAAAAATCACTCTATAAATCTATTAATCAAGTTTGGAATTCAAAGACCTAACGACTTAATTTGCTGAGCGAATATTCCAGCTTAAAATTGCATTCAATAGGAAGCTTGATTCCTCGACAAACAAAATGAAATGATATTATCAATTTCATTCGCAGAGATATTTGACTCGTTAACAGCTATGAAGCAGAAATTCCACAAGAGCGACAGATGCTAAGAAAAAATTAAGTGTAGCAGAACGATGTCCTTGGCAGTAGCTTCCTTACGGGAACAAAGGAGATCAGTAACGCGAAACTTACGCTTCTCCTGAGATTCGTTCTCTTTTCTTCAATAACCGCAAAGGAATCGTAGTTCTTCGATATTTCCACAGCTAAACGGCATAAGAACTTTTCTTAACTTCGGAAACCTACATACAAAGTATAAACAGCAGTACATTTCCCAATTATTTATAAAGAGTTGTTTCCTGTTTTTAATGTCCTTCGAATTTGCCGTTTCATCTCCTACCATTACGACCAAAGGAAAAACTCGCACGTCTCACATCTTTATGGAAATGCTCCATCAGATTTTCTAAGATTTTCTTTTGTTTCCCCATTCCGTGTTGACCGAGGGTCGCAGCAAGAGCAACCAATCAAAGATTTTATCGGGCGACGGCGTTGACCGCGTGACAAAACCGATAAATTGCCGTTTGTTGATAAACGTTCACACGCACGCACATGTGGAATATCTCTCCCCTGATTCAATGGTTCCATCAATGCGGCGGCCCATCCATTGCCGCAGTGTGGCAACCAAAAGTATTCAAAATATCTGGAAAGCCGCATAGGTCTCTCTTGGCTCAAAAACTCTTCAACGAATGCCTTGCGGTGGTGCGCGGCGCTGCTGTTGTGTGCCCGTCGTCGTCATCGTCGTGGGTCGTGGTGTTTGCTTTGGTGACGTGAAATGATTTTCTGATGAGTAATGGAAATGGTTCGGGACATTATACACATGTAATCAGGAGTTTGACGGTGGGGACCGGACGGGGGAATGGGTCCGGCGGCGTCGACTGAATTGAAAAACTGACAAATGCGTTGTCTAACAGAATTTGAAGAGTCGTAGATACTTTTTCCAAAATGCTACAAAAGAAAACGAAACAAAGATTGATAAATGACCCAAAATATGTTCGATGTGAATTGTGAAGACCTATCATGGAGGTACTGACTACCGGGAATGCCGCATCAACATCTCTCCTCGACTAGGTGTAGTTGTACTTCAAAATGAGAAACCTGAACTGAATACAAAAACAGGAAGAGGATGTTTATGAAAATGCGAGCATAAAAGTGGGAATTTAATGGCTTTCGTAGAGGGGTGATGCGCCGCCATCACTCGTCGTCTTTCGTGTGCATTTTAACGATAGTTGTGTGGGACATTCGATTGGATTATGGTAAAATTTGTGATCTGAACAAGCAAAGCAAAATTGGAACAGAACGGTAGGAAACATCAAAAGTCAATTAATCTTTAGTGGTTGTTTGATTTAATATCTGTGTTTAAGAATAGGCGGTCAACGGTTTCTGGCCAGGTTTAAGTACAAATATTGAACGTATTTTTAAAAATGAGACATTTTGGAGATTGAAAACTAACTGAGCTAAGGTTACAGATAAAACTTCTTAAGAATCGGGATACCAGAGACTTCAAATCGAGACAACACCCATGCAGAAATAGTTTTATCATTGTACAATGTAAGCAATAACGTACATAAGTTATATATAGAAGAACAAAAATCAATTTGCAACATTATACTTGTATAAAGAGTGAGAGCGTGAGCCAATTTTTGGTTTCCTTTTTGGAGGCTATCAACAATTGTTGCCAGTTAAACATCCGATTTATAATGAAATATTAATTCATTCAAACGACTGCTTTGGCTGGCTTGTCATCCCAATTTTCAATACATTTTCGATTGAGAAAAATGAGCGCACGGTCAGGATGCATTGCTTGCTTTATAAAAACGTGTGGACATTCTGCGGCCCAAGCCGTAAATATGAAAACAGCTTCAACTGCAAAAATTATTTGTTAAACAATTTGTTACTTCTCTTAAGGCTGTTGGCTTGTTTGCATAAGCTAAAGGGCTCAAAAATCCACAAAAAAGGAATCGTTAGAATTCAAATCCCTGTCAACATTGGTAGAACTGAAAATCGTTGACAGCGTTTGAATAAAGAAACTTTTATTCAGACTTATCAAAATTAGCACAGGAAGAATATCACCAGTTTTGTTTTCCAGCTGGAGCAAATATAAATGGCAGCCATCTCAGAAATGATAAAAAACGACTGCAGCACTTAAGGTAACCTGGACGTTTCATATGATTTGATATCGAAAGTTGATATTGACACACATCCCGAGATTGTAAAGTCTTACGATTTCTGCGACGCGATGAGCTTCATTCATGGATAACGGCTGGATATTAAAATTACGCTTACACAATAATAAACTGTGATACCTATAAACCATTTTCTTCTTAAACACAATTATAGTGCGTTTTTTATTTTATCATAAATTCAAGCCAAGCAATTGATTTCAATATTATTTGCATTATATATTCACTTTTACAACCCATCAGAAAGTTCTTGGTAGAATTTTCACACAACGTTTCCTTTGTTACCCACACCAACGATTCTTTTGGAAAACGACCAATGACTTCCACTTCGGGGAGTGAAACGTTTTCATTAACATGACATAGCATTGCTAGCAAGTATTCCGACTCTTCTACCGTTTAATTTGTTTATAATTTCTCGCACTGGAATGTTGTTTATAAGAAGTTTGAGTTTGCAGAAAGACTCAATGTTATCATTTGGATAGGAAAGGGAGAAAAATGACTCCATGGAAAAATTTAAGTACTCTATGAGTCAAAAGATTTTGTAAATTGTTAATTAAAATAAAAACATAAACAACAAAAATTTTTGCACAAAGCGAGCAAAAGTTCGCAGTATTTTATTCGCAATTAGTTGATGCACAGGCAAAAGCGATTTCCTGTTTTTTTCGGAAGATCACATAAACGCTGTGTTGTCAGTTGCACAACACGAAGAGATAATAACAAAAACCAATATTTTCACGATGCGAAATAGGAACTCCGGAATAGAATTTCATTTCAGAACTGTGGATGAGAAGACTCGACCATGTAGCATTATGCTTCTAGTGCTTCTAACTCATGCTCAAACTTAATATTGAAAGTTACAATAGAACATCTTAACAGCTAACCTAGCTTGAAGCGATATCTGCACACAGGAAAGATATGAATTTCGTCGCATAGCTTGACATGTCGCCTCCGAATTTTGTGATCTCATTTAACCTTTTCAACCAAGCAAGAAATATATACTTGTGTTGTTCCGCACTCAAGGCAGCTCCAGACCAGTTGTAATTTAATTGTGTAAGATTCCAGCCCTTTTACCCCAACCTGGATATCTATGTCTAGTGACAATTTCATTTCCATCAGTTTCTTAGATTTTAGAAAAACAAAGCCACTGCCTTTGAGATAATATAATTAAGATTGGTTGTCTTAGAGCATATTTTGAAATTGAATAATGATTCACACTACACTTTTTGAAATATACCAGGTTAGAGACTCTATTACAAAAAATATCTAATGAACAAAATATACCTCCAAGAACGAGCATTATTCAATTGTAGAGAAAGCTTAAATCAAGACATAATGCTGCTTCTAAACATCTTGTTTTGTCATTCCGTACATCAAAATGTACCACAAGACATTACGTGTCTTCCAAACATTCATCGTAGCCTCGGAGGACTTCCTTTCCGTTTAGATTAATGCTTCAATTGACAACAAAGCAAAACAACAAAAGAGTGACAAAAAAGCAAGAGAATAAGAACGTGAAACTTTACCAACCAGAACTACATTTATCCGACACATGTACTATTTTCGAATGCTGCTGTGCAACCCTTCCTACCATCCCCAATGCCATTTGCATCGTGTTTTCAGCTTTCACTCAGGAAACAACTCATTCAAATAAAATAGAAGCGTTTGCATTTGCCTTGACAAATTGTCGCTGTTCTAAATGTGTACTTGTGTACTTTTGGAAGGAGTTAACACTGCTCCATCCCAAGCATAGGTTGGTTATCTTTATTGGAAAGTCTCAGAGATGTGAAAACGTACCCGGATTTAATTTGAAGCAATTCTAACAGTGAGTTGAATAATTTTCTAAAAAATTAACAAAAGGAAATGTGTCACGGATTCATATTTATTAATTTGCTTAATATTAGGTCCAATGCAGTTTTGAAATCTAGAAATCATTGTTCAAAGAATGCAGAGTAGTTTTCAAATTCATTTCTAATTTGCAAGAAAACCCAAAGTATTTGTAGCTATGCGACCCGGCATAGGACTTGGCGATTCATTCTTTTAAAGTCCGGCAAAGAGTAAACAGGATGTCGACTTAGGTAGAGTGAAATATTACGACTTTTATGGACTTAACGTTTGTTGTAATACATAGACCCACAAAAGTGATTTCATAAGTTGACAACTTCCTGTTGAAAGTTTTCTCTGCTTCTGGTAAAAAACTCTCCATGAAAATATTGAGCTGAACAAACATGGCCCTGCGCTATTATGAATTAATCAACCGAAGATTAAAAACTAAGGACGACCTTCAAAATTCGTAATCAAAAGAAAAATCCCCAGCCTAAAATTTCGATCACTTTGAAACACTAGCAGTGTTTCTGAATGTATTTTTGCATTCCTGCGATGACAACCGTGAGATAGTGCCGCCTGTGTTACCCGTGGAATCGAGAACGGCACTCAGATATGGATTATCCTTAATCCACCTGATTTTAAGAATCTCGAGCCGATTGGCAGTGAGGTTAAGTGAGATAACCTCAGAACCGTGATGCAATATTTCAGCGATGTGGATACCTGTACTGACATTTACGGCTTGTAGTGGTCATTGTTGTCTAGGAACTTTCCCAAATGTCAATTCCCTGCCAAACTTTTACGTATGAAGGCTTAAGTTGTTACGATATTAGTTAACGACTGAATGAAATTCATACGATATCGTGTGATCGAGTAACAAAATTGGGATGATCACGCTCATGTATCGCGTGCACATTGAAAATTGTACTAGAACTATTCTATGATATTACGCTGAGTTGAGACGGCTCATAAGTGTGAAACTTTTCGATTTTTAAACATTTTTTTTTTCTTTAATTGTTATCAAAAAATGGAATATTTTCTATATTTTTCATCCTCGGACGCACAGGGTGATCGCTATGAATCCATTGAGCGCAAACGTTTAAGGGATAAAAGCGATCCATTTGCAGTTTTATTACAAGATTTCGTGTGAATAAAAGTGCATTCGTTTTAATAAAGAAAAAGTAAACTTTTCAAGGACTAAACTTTTTCACTGCAATTAGCTGCAACATTGTCCTTAATGGGGAGCGGAGGCTACCAACATAATGTAGGTATGATATATCAATGCCTTTAAATTCACATTGAAATTAACCAAGTGTTTAAATTTCTCAAATGCAATGATTATCCTATTGGTATGTCCCAAAAGGCGGTTTCTAGATACCCTTCCAGTGTTTTGGACACCATTGAGGACGTTCTAGGCCCAGAAAACAAAGCCTTCGAAAGAAATTGGAATGATCCCAAAGAATATTTTTTTCCGGAAATACAAGATGTCTGTATTTAACAGTTACTTCACTTATCATTCAATACTCTTCATTGAGTTAAAGGATGTGTTGACGGTTTACATATTGGAATGAAAAAACCACCGGAAAATAAGCTTATGTTTTTCAACAGAAAGAGATTTCATAGCATCAATTCATGATCGTACGTTTTTACATATATACATAAAACGATCATTATACAAATTTACCTAACATTATTTACAAAGATTTGTAATCATGAGTGCAGAATCTTGGCATTTAATTCGAGATATTTGGCGCGATTTAGAAGTTTGTGTTCTGCACAACATAACATTTGCATTGACTGTAAGGTTCCATTCAATTTGCCGAACTCGGAGCCTGAAAGGGTGCAACCACTTATCGAAGTAGGAAATGAAGCTATTCATAAAGTAATGCTTAATTCTGCATTATTTATTTTGTAATTTTATGAAAAAGAAACTTATTTCTATACTCAAAAAAAAACTCACAAATGGAATTCAGTCATTAAAAAAAAAATTAAAATGTACATTGGCACTTTGTTTGAAAGAATTCATTCAATAAACGACAGGAGTTTGCATTTCAAATTACTGCCTTGCCGAATCAATATGTTCGATTTTCTGTTTCAATCTTATAACATTCATAGTCACAGTCATATCAAAATAAAAATAAAAAATATATACGCCGGCACGTTGTTTGAAAAAAAAATTATTCAATTCATTTAACATAACTGCTTTTGAGAATCTACAATTCAATTTCTTTGATTTTCTGTTCAATTTAAAAACTTTCATCAACATGATGTGTTTTTCTTCATCCATTTGAAGTATGCGTTCTTGTATGAAGAGTTTGCGTTAACTTATTGCCAAATAATTGTCGAATTTTTCGGAAATTGCAGAATACAATTTTGTATCATATGTCATTTTATTTTTTATGAGATTGAATTTTTGGTTTGTATTTGAATTCAAATTTTTTCCGCCTTTTTTCCCCACTGTGCGGAACACATACGAATTACGCTCCGAAATATCATCCAGATCATCGAAATTGTCCGAAAGTGTGTTGTTCCCATCTGCAATGACTGCTTCCAGCGGCTCCTTTGTTGACATGAGGCAAAGGGAATACCCGCTTTCAACTGCTTGCGATGTGCTGATGAAATTTGAATGTCCAGCTGGCTCAGAAGTTTCTCTTCCTGGTGGCTACCTCAAGTTTTTTTGAATAGAACATTTGTTGAAAGGCATCTTATTTTTAATCTGGTATCTTTGATCCGAAAATGTCTGTGAAAATTAAAAAGATTGAAACGGAGTACATTTAACAAATATATAAACTTACCTTTATCCAGGATATGGTGTCCTTAATTGTCCCCTCTGAATTTAACTTTTGAGCCAACTGGGTCCATAATCTTGTTGATGTAACGTAAATTATTTTTTTGCGACTTCGGGGTGAAGGCTCATAAAGTCCCCCAAAATTTCCTTTTGCCGGTGGAAAATTTTATTCAAAATTGACCTTAAATAAATATAAATTAATAAGCAAACACGCAGAAAATAACAACAAAAAGTAATATTCTTATATATTGTTTCTTTTCCTAAAAGCAAGTTGTCAGTAACAATGATACCGAGTAAAAAAATGCACGCTCACGTACGACAGAATGTCAAATTTCGATACTAACCATTCGATAACTTCAGTTGCCATACCCAATGAACATAATTCACTCACTTCCATTTATGTCAAAGAGCGTTAACTTCTCCGTGGGGCAAATTCACTTACGCAATGCGTAAGCTTTTTCATATAACCGACTCTTCTGAGCTCTTATCTGCCCGAGAGGATTATGAGCAATTATCTAGTTCGTCGAATGGACGAATTTAATCTACTTGCAATTATATTCCAATTTTACTTACTTCCCTTCTTTATGAGTGGCAATGCAGTTTACGTGGTAAGACATCCACTGATAACTTGTCCCAACGATTAGGCTTTTGACAGAGTTTGGCATTTGGCTTAGTGCTCAAAAATACAAGAATATGGGATCGATAAGCCTCTTATTCGATGTATTCAAAATAACCTTTCGGGATGTTCAATATAAGTTTTGTTTGATAGTTTCAGTCCGGCAATACACCAGAAAAATTTAGTTGTTTTCTAAGGCACATTTTGTCGCCGACTCTCTTTTCATTTGCATTAATGATGACATTTCAGCTACATCGCGTACACTTTCGCGATTGACAATATCTTCAGTTTTTTCAGTTGCTCTTCGTTCGGATTTTAAGCGGCACCGTATACAAAGCTCATTAAATTTGAATTTGAACATAATTAAAAAATGGAGTTTCGATAACAGAGCAAAGTTTAATGCTTCAAGTTAAAACGCAATGATGTCAGTCAGGGATGGACTTGTGTCTTATCCAGCCAGTTTTCCTCGACACCACCTCGATCCATTGCTAACTACATCCAATTACGTACACTCTGTGGGTTGAGACTCCTTTCCACTGTGTGCTAACCACCGATGATATGATGAACAAGATGAATTAATGTCCTAGCCACCTGATTTGTTGTACTGGGAGCCTCGAAACTGCTCTACAGCTTTAATAAGAGAAGGCATAATATTGCATATGTGGATATATTCCGAAAACAATATCGATGGCGCTTTGTTTTGTTATGCCGACTCGAAACAATCGACCTGCGAAAACCATTGGATATTGCTTGCAACAACTCCTGCTTTATTCTCTTTTTAATAGTTATTTTACGGATTAATTTAGCTGCTGTCTCAACTGTACACGTGTGGTAATCTGAAGGATTCAAAACTTTTGTATTGTCAATGAAGAGATACATGCTTGCGTTTTTGAGTCATCTACGAGTGATGCGACTTGCTGATCACTCTACTTATAAGAATCCCAATTTAACAAATGCACAATTTAAGAGTTACTTTTATTTTTAATTATTAGTGGGTCTTTTTCCAGGTCTCTTTCCAGGGCGAGATAATGCCCAGTTCCATCAAAAAATCAGCCATCATAGAGATAGTGACTGAATACGAGCAGAGAAGTGACGATGTGTTCTTGATATCCAAAAAACCTCTAATCCGATACATATTTTTCCTATTCTCGTGATTGTGAGAATAAGAGCTATCAACATGGAGTCACTAGTGAGAAGGAAATACATTAAACAATATTCAAAGTTACCCGTTTGACTGTTGCTCCTGCCGTGAGAAATACCACGCTTGCTTGAATATCGTCAATATGCTCGCAGAACGAATTAAGCCTTCTTTCGGTTCTACTGCAAAATATATGGGTTCTTTTTAAGGGCATGCGTCCTCATTGTGATTTTTCCCTCTCATTCCAAACCGCAACGATTCAAAACCAATGTGCATAGGAACCTCCTATATCTTATTTATACTATTCCTTCCGCTGGTGCTTTGTAAAAATATAATAAGTGTAAACTAGCAACCCTGTGGGCGTTTGCATTAAAAACTAAATTCAAAAGAAAAGCTAAGAATAGTTTGAATATAAGGTTCTATATGGTGCATGACTCTCTTTTTTATAATAATTTTTAATTAAACCTTGGGGACTGATAATGTAAAGGGTCCGCCATCTAAGGTTTTTTTTTCCACTAGTGCTTATTTCGTGAATGGTAACACTTAGCTCATGTCTGATTTGACAGATAATTAGTTTTATCCTTTTGCTGAACGAATATGGTTGTGTATACGCTTGAACAATGCTGGGAAATATTGTGACATTACTTTGAAAATCATGGTAATGTTGCAGAATGTGTGCGAAAAATGCGTACGGATTTTGGAAGAAGAGAAGCACCGTCAGCTCCGTATGTTCGTTGTCTTGTGAAAAAAGTGAAAGGAACTGGCATCCTCATCGATAAACCAAAGCGTGAAAAGCCAAAAACAGTGCGTATACCCGAGAATGTTGCTGCTGTGGCAGAAAGTGTGTGTGAAGCGCCATCAACATCAATTCACCGTCGTTCTCAACAATTGAACATTTCGGAGACATCATTGAGACGAATTTTGCATAAAGACCTTGGTATGACGCCATACAAAGTCCAATTGGTTTAGGAGTTGAAGCCAACTGACCATCCAATGCGTTTTCGCTTCGCTAAGTGGGCCTGCGATCGACTTACAGAAGATGCCGATTTTGTCAAAAAAATCATCTTTTCAGATGAAGCTCATTTTGATCTTGGCGGGTATGTAAACAAGCAAGATTGTCGCATTTGGGGCACAGAAAACCCGCACGCATACATTGAAAAGCCGATGCACCCAAAACGAGTCACTGTTTGGTGCGGATTTTGGTCCAGATGCATAATTGGGCCATTTTTCTTCGGCCGTTACAGTCAATGGCGATCGTTATCGGGCCATGTTGAACGAATTTTTCACAAAATTTGAAGAGGAGGATATTGGCAACATTTGGTTTCAACAGGACGGCGCTATGTGCCACACAGCCGAAGCTATACTCGATGTTTTGCGCCCTGTTTTTGAAGATCGCATTATCAGCCGCAGAGCTGATGTCGTTTGGCCACCTCGGAGCTGCGATTTGATACCGTTGGACTATTATTTGTGGGGTGCCCTCAAAGATAAGTGTTGCGCCGAAAAGCCAGAGACAATTGACGCTCTAAAGGACAATATTCGTGAAGCCATTGGTGAAATACAGCTGCACACAATCGATAATGTGCTTAAAAATTGGACCGATCGTGTAGGCTACTGCATGGCCAGCCGAGGCAGCCATTTGAATGAAATTATTTTCCATTATTAACCGGAAGGATTGTACTTTCAAATAAAAAAAAAAATTTGAGAAAATATTCAAATATTCAGCAGTTTTTTTTATAGCATTTTCAAAAAAATAAGTTATTTGGCGGACCCTTTATATTACGTTCACTCTTGCGGTTTGAAGTTTCTTCCATATCTTAGGCGTGCATCTGTGACACGATATCTACAAAAATTTATTTTACGCCAAGAATGAAATGAATTACTACCCTTCACGTAGTTCTCACGCCCTCTGAAACACGTCCCTTATACCAACATTATCATATATTAGGCTGGCAAGAACTTAGTTCGACGGTTTAATTATCAGCAAAATGAAGGCGAAGAATAGGCAACATCACACATCATTAAAACTAAACGATTTCCAGACTTTAAATTCATGTCAAACAGAAAAGCAAAGCGGACGTGTCTGCGGTAGAGCGCAAACTAGGACAGATGTGACAAAACCTTCGGCTATTGAAAGAGCTCGTTAAGCATATGGCACTAAGCCATAAGCGAAATGCTTCCGCGAATAAAATCCAACAGAGTGAAATGTTAATAAGAACCCCAACGCTATATTGGTTCCTTTTATTCATGTGCGGTTTCACTTGCGCTACTCTTGTTCTTGGATGCATTTTGATCCTCTTTGCTCCAGATACATGGTAACTTTTCTTCGCCCATAGACTTTCCAACATACGATTACATACACACATATAAGTATGATACACTGTATGGATCTTTTGATGATTAATTTTTTTTTTCCTTCAGGCACATACACCCTTCTTCGAATTAGACATAACTCCATCGCTTGCGTTGTCGTCATCGTTGTCCTTCTCGCCCTGTACAAGGATGAAAAGCATTAAAATAAAAAAGCGAAAGCGGTGAACGTGACTATATGCAGAAGAATATTTTCAAAGGACATACAGCTCACAGCAGTGCACCTCAGTCCCCCGTCTCACCGACGTCCTTATCCAGATCATCATCATCATCATTCTTTCATTATGAAGCAAAAGTAGCGGCAGCAACAATTATTTTCATTCCAAACGGTGTTTGCTGTGTGCGCTAGTGCTCCCTTTGCTTCCTCCTTTCCCTTCATTTCGATTGCTGTTTTTTTTTTTGTGTTCATACTTTATTCTGCGTTTACCATGTCCTTATTTTTTTCGTCTGATATCCTTTGTTCCCGTCCCCTTATTTTATTCAATTCGTTTCTTTTTTTTTGCATCCGCGACAGCGCCCCCTTTCGGAGCCACATGGACAGAGATCCGAACGCAGAGTGGCAGACTTTTTCAAGTCGTTCTCGTTTCCGTATGTATGGCAAAGCAAAAGTTTACCCAAAAGTGATTTTATTTTGGCTGTTTTTGGCTCTCTCAAATGAGAACGACGAAGAAGAAGAATCAAATGAAAATATCCTGTTAAACCGCCGCTGTAGAGGCTACAACCTACGACGACGGGATCAATGACCAAACAGGATTCAAAACTTCGCTATGCTCCATTAGCCGTACTTCGAGCTTCAGGTAAGCGAGACCAAAGGTAAGTCAATAAGAAGGGATCCCATATAAGGATCTCATTCTTAATAATTAGTGACCTTGCGCCACATGAAATATCATCAGATATCGCCATTACCGTCAACAAGCAATTTAACATGCACACACAAGCGATTGTTGAAAAACAAGTTAGGGTTAGTTCTGTCACATGCACACAAATACACACACACAGCTGATATCGTTCGTCCTTTAAGTAAATAAAAAATTGAGTTTTGCATTTTTTTTCTCTCGATTTTGCTTCTATTTTGTTTTGTTTTACAGTAATACTGGAAAAAGGACGAGACTTTTTTGTGTCGCCCACTTAGAATTTATAAATCTTCCGGAGCCACCACACGTACCACGACGGGAGGGAACCACCAACTTTGACAACATTCATTCAGTCAACCCACCATAGCGGATGGCAGTGGCATACACAGACAGAAGGAGTTTTTCGTCATCCCAAGGGGGATATAGCAAGGATGAGTGTATGTCCTTTGAGGAATACATGTTCGCGTGTGTGGGCTTATATTACGAAATGGAGTTTTGTTGAGTGGATGGTTTTACTATGGAAGGGGAGATCGTTTTGCCAAATGATTGTTGAATTTTCTGTTGCACCACCACCGCACCACACATCAAACAAGGAGACACAGGAGTTCTCAATTGTGGGCTGTTATGATGCTAATTACATTTGTGGGCATATTTTAAGAATTTGCCCTCGAGTGTATAAACAAATTTGATTTTTTCAGAAAAGTCTTCAAGTCTTTGATTTTTCGCAATTGCTTGAATTTTTTTAAATGATCCTTGAGTAGTGGAAACTTCATAATCAGAAATGGCAGTGAAAACTGGTATTATCTAATTCTTAGGCCAGGAAAATTACGGGAGTTTGTCCTGATACCAATCTAAATTCTAGTTAGCTAATTAGCCTAATTTTTTTCTGTTATCTTGAGTCCCATTACAATGAACAAGCATTTATCCAAATTTCCACTGAACATACACGTGCCATTTAAAGGCTAAAGAAACTGCGAACTGGGCCATGAGGGTTTGCATTTCAAACCATTTCGAACAGAGAATTGAACTGTCGTACCAAACGATTAATATGAATGTTTGCTTATTGATAGTTTCTTCTCAAATCAGAGCTCCTTAAAGAACAACTGAACTCGCAACTTCTGACAAAATAATTCTTCTTTCTTATGCCTATTCTCCTATGAATTCGCGAGGGAACTGGTTTAATTTATTTATTTATTTATTTATTTATTTCCTTCTATCTTAAAGCTAATATACAATTTATTTCAGGTTATAGCGGAAAATAATAGTAATCAATCCGTAACTAAAAAGTAAGTGTGGAATGATAGAGCGATTTAATTACCAACAAAAAATTTATTTGATGTGGGGGAAACATCGGTTTTTACAAAATTATTTTTACTTGGTAGTCTACTTAATAATATTCATATAGAAATTCAAAGAAAAACAAAAAAGCAATAAAAAATGATAAAAATACAATTCAAGAATTCATATAGCAATTCGAAGATTAATTTAATAATTACTTTATAAACTGACATTAAACTTAGACATTGACTTGTGCTGATGATTAGGCTAGCAGATATTTTTAAGTAACGCTTCAAGGATGTCATAATTGATTTTGAATAACCAGTCTTTAACCTTTTTTAAGAACGATTTAGAATGTATGGCTGTTCTAATAGAAAATGGTAACTTATTGTACATTAAAGGGGCTATAACAGTATAGAAGTGTGAAAAATGGGATTTGTAGGCGGCTGGAATATTGACAAGATGCATAGTATTTATACGAAGACTATAAAACTGAGTACTTCTACTAGGAATATTACCACTTTGCTTAAAAAATTCTTTTAGTACTTAAAAAACGTAAAGGTTTCTCATTGGTAGAATATGCAGGTCTCTAAATAAGGGCCAGCTCTGAGTAAGACGATTTTTGTTACAAATAATCCTGATTAAATGTTTCTGAACTATTAACAATGGTCTGAAGGAATTATTATAAGAACCACCCCAACTTGTGATACCATACTGCAACTTAGAATGAGCAAGACCGTAATAAATTAACTTTAACACTTTAGTGGAACAATGTTGTTTGATGAGGTACATTTTGCGCGATACTAGGAGCATATGCGTTTTAATGGTTTGAATATGAGCTTTCCAATTCAAGTTATGGTCAATTAATACTCCAAGGTATTTAAAGTGATGCACTGATTCAATGTTAAAAAAATTATTTGAACAAGGTGAACTACGAACAAAATTTTATTTTCCACAACTACGTACAGGTAGACAGAATTTTTTACAATCATGCGCATGATAGCATAAATTAAAATAATTTAAAATGTTATTTGATATTTTGAAGGACATAAGTTTTGTCTTTTCGCTAATAATCAATTTATGCTCCGTAAACCAAAGTCTCAAGGTTTCTAGATCTTCCGAAATCTTTGCAATACATTCGTATCCTGTATCAAACTGGTAAGTTAAGGCTATGTCGTCTGCAAATGCAGTTGACACACCATTTAGATTTATTTCAAAGATAGAGTTTATATAAATTAAAAACAGCACAGGGCCAAGAACTGAATCCTGTGGTACACCATTTTTTAAAATACGTGAGTCACTAAAGCTCCCATTTACATTGACTTTTTCTTTCCTGCCTTTAAGATAAGAAGTAAAAGTAAAGTATCAAATGCTTTCGTCATATCAGCAAAAAGAGCCATGGTAGATTTGTTGCAGTTAATACTTTCATACAACTGGCTACACACTCTGAGGATAGCATCCTCGGTTGGCACTCCTCTTCTGAATCCAAACTGATTTCTACTAAAAAAATTGTTTCTATCTAAAAACGACAATATGCGTGATTTCATGAGTTTTTCAAAAATCTTAGAAAACGATGGTAGTAGGGAAAAAGGTCTGTAGTTCCTTTTAGTCTTCATGTGTCTTATTTGAACCCTTAAACTAGCCTGAACTCTCAAATCTCAGTTTAAAAAAATCGCTTATTTAAGAAAACGACAAATGGAAATGACTCATAGGGTACACGATCCGAAAAGCTTTCAAGTTCTCCCCGAACGCAGTCAGTAGTTGAAAATTTTGGTATAGTCAACATCAAACTTATAGTAAAACTTCCTCATTGTTAGGATTTCACAGTCTTTTCAGGGCAATGCTAGAGAATTTACAGAATTCATGGGAGAGAATAAGGGTCTTGAATTTACTGCAATACGTTCCGAATGTAAATTTAAATTAAACTCATATCAATTACTTATTTCCGTGTGTTGTTCTTCACCAGTTTATTGCAGGACTAGTTTGCGATGACTTTTCTCCTCATACAGAGAAATGAGTTCACTACAAGTGTTGCGAAGAAGGAGTCCTAAGCGACGTGAGCAGTAAGGCTACTCTAAGGCTACACGGTGTACATGGATAGGTGACTGATGAACTGAAATACCCACACGCATCACTCGACAAGGAATATTTTTTTAATTGCCCTGCGGCAATAAGAACCAGTTCCAACTCATTGGAACGAGCTCCCAATTGAGTTTCGCAACCTAAGCTAAAACGTTAGCCGACAGTCTTAACTTTGTACAGTCTTAATTAAAACAAGTGCCATAAGAGTAGGATTAGGCTTTGATCCGAAAAAAACGACATAGTGCTCTGCACTTGGGGCAAGATATTAAAAACTTTAAGATCTCTTCATTTCAATGCTACTAAAACCGAGGAGGCGGCTTAATATCGCGTTGGTATCGCTGATCGCGTCCGTACAGAATGCTAAAACCAACACCGACCGATATTTATTGTTGAAATAAAGCGGTAGAGACAGTGCTCAGATAATTAAAATACTCGTACTTTGTAGAACATGCTTCCTATTGAAATGGAATGAAACAAGGTAGAAATATACTTCGTTCAACCTATTTTGGACTTCGAAAAAGGAGTGGAAGGAGTGCTATGCGGATGCAGTCTATTCCAAAGCAGAACTGCCCAATTATAAGATGGATTAATTTACAAAAGGTGACGTTTTCTGCAAAGAATGTTGGAATAAAGATTTCCTCAACCCTCAATATTGACAAATTTCGATTTGGTCAAGATGATGACCTTCAGTATGGAATGCGGTTACCCAATTTTCAAAGACATCAAGATGAATAAAACAGCAAAGCAGGAACAAATTTTTGTCAATTGAGAAATCGATTAGAAAACAGCATTTTCGGCTTTTCTGCAGTAGAGTCGATTAATTCGTGAGCCCAAGTTAGACTTCTATGCCCAACTGTAACTCAAAGACTAGTATTTTGTTGGAATGCACGTAAAGTTGAGTGATTTACCCCACAAAGAAAAAAAATCAAGCAATAGAGGTAGAAAAAAGTCCTTTTCGCAGTCCCTTCTTACAGGGACTAGAGGTCTAGATAACTCATTTATTCTATATCTACTAAAGATTAAACTATTTTTTTTTTCTAAATGAGTACAGGTTTCTTTGGTCGGATGGATCCAACTGGAATATTCTAGATGCTTCGGAACTTTTCGACTCATTTGCTGGACTGCTTCTTGGATGCGATCAATGTTTAGCCAACTGGTTCTAAATATTCTTTCACTATGCGAAACTCTCTGGTACAAAATACTCTGGGGTAGTGAAGCAAAACCACAAAAAAGCTGGTCTAGTTGGCAAAGTATTAAGTCAATATTCAAAGGGGTGTTCTTTTTTTTAAACGATCACGTGCGTACAAGGGGTTATGACTACCCTTAAAATATTGGCAAGTGGAAGGGATCAGGGAGGAAATAGGGATAAGTACTGATGCACTTTGTTTTTGAATTTCTGCAGATGTAGAGCGTTCCACATTCGTGTTGTGCAGCTATTTAACGAATCTCTATGTTCTCATTGATAAACAGTATAGATCGGTCGGACGCGATGTCCTGAGCCGCGATCTCATCATGGCCCTTCGAGTGTTATATTTTCACTTTCAAGTTACATATAGTAGTACTAAAGGGTTTGTGACATGAAGACATAAACTTCAATTCGTAATTAGCGTATGCGTAAGGACCGCTTCCCAAATCTATATAAATATGATAAATACATACCCTTATATTATGGAGTAAATCGATAGCCCCACGCATCGCACGGACAAGAATCCGACTTTGACGTTGATCTGTGAACAAAGGATAAATATAAATAGATTCCGAAAAATATACGTGCAGGTATTCAATGCCTACCTTGACGTTTGGGCTTGAACTGAAACTTTCTTTTCCACCAGCTGTGATGACTTTTCCCTCACCATGCTTCCGCAGCCCATTCTGCTAACATGCAAGAGGCCCGACCCCTCGTGTTTGCAATCTACAAAATAAGGGTGTAATATATCATCTTTTATTCCAAATAAAATCTAAAGTCTGAAATATAGCAAACAAGAAACGAGAGCTTGCCCCGAATAAAAAGAAACGGAATCATAAGCACAAATGAAACCACTCACTCGGCATGCAGAGCACGAAAATCGTTTCGAACATCCCGAGTCCCGTGCGTTGCGTCTCTGCATCTTCTTTTGGGGAACGCTTTCATAGAGAGAGAACGAAGTTTTTGAAAACGGGAAAAAAATTGGTTTTAAGTTATTTTTTGTACCGTGTTTCCTCTTTTCGCTTTCTCACTACTGTTCGTCCTTAGATTCGTCCCTAGAAGTGATTTTCTGTTTAGGTTGCCGTCGTCGCCCACCCTGCCAATGCAACGATGGAGCCTTCTGGCTGGTGACTTTAGCGATATAGCGTCACGAGGGTTTTATTCATGTAGAGGCTGCGATGACTACACAACGATTTGTCTTGAGAATGAAGGGATGAAGAGACGGAGGTAAAATGGCTCTTGTGGGACAAATCCATGAAAATTCTACAAGTGGCGTTGGGTGGTGGCTTTTGCGTGTCAATGGAAGCCCACGGTGGCTGAAAGTATACCCACTTTGCATTTTCATTTTTATAATATACCATTTCGTTTCCATTCATTCGTTTTTTTTTTGCCTCTTTGCGTATTTTGTTCACACTCCTCGTTTTAGCCCAATTTGTGTGTGAGCTCTTCGTTCGTATCTATAAACCTTCCATATTCGTTCTACTTGGCCAGTTGCTTTTTTTCTCTCTCTCTCTCTTTTTCGTAACAATAATTGCTATGCTTCTTCGCCGGCTGCCATTTTTGTCCTCTGTCCTCTTCCTCGTGATGTTTCTATACATCCCCTTTTGGGTCATGGCTTAATTGAAATTCAAAACGAAATGCGGAATGTACCGCACCGATAGTACTAGTGATGGTATTCGTATTGAACAGAGCCGTAGGGCCACGGTTATGGGCAAGAACCCCGACAACGATTTTCAGTGTGAAAGTGAAAGCTTCCATCAATAATTTATTTTCCCATTTTTCGTAGACGATTTTTTGTACACATTTTTCGGGTGAAAAGCCACCGCACAGCATGTCCCTTTATTCATTTGTCGAACAAACAGTTATGCTCATCCTTGTACGAACGCACACTGATACTCATTCAGGACGACCGCACAAGTATCGCGTTTTTATTACACCCCATTGGGTAATTGAAGACATAGTTAAGTACTTTGCTTGGTGGTGTCGCCTTACTTTCAATGTGCGTGATGTAAGCGCATTTTAAGCGGAAAGGAATGTGAATGGGTCCTCGTTGTGGTCGTCTTCCATTTCGAGATATACATATGTATGTAGCTGCTTGTGTGTGTTGGTAAGTGATTTACAGTACTCCGGGGCAGTTACCCCTCAGAGTGAAAAACAATTTCCTGTTTCTTACCTAATTTTATCTACAAAATTTTTTTTTAATAAATAAATTAACCGCAGAACTGACTGTAGAACTAAGGGGCGGTGTAGTTTTTCTCCTTCTTAACCCACGGATATTGACACAATTGATTTGGTATGATGTTATGAATTTATTGAGTTGTCTAATCTAAATATATTATTTCCCTCACATTTTGAGTGGGAGTAACACTGCGTTTACATGGGATTTCGGATGTGACGGAATTATTTATCAAGGATATACCCACGCAGTTGGACATCCAATTAATGAAGAAAATGGTTTCGTAACGTAGCAATTATTCTGATTTTTTTTAAAGATGGAATATGACTTACATATATCGTGTATTTTGAACGACTTAGTTTTAAGGAAACATATCAAAAGATTAAAGTTGTAGTATTGGCTTCAATTTTTACAATAATAAACGGTCTTAGTCCTTAAAAATCACACTCGAACATTACTTTCTTCTGTTGATTTCGCTTCATTCCGGGGAGGAACAAGGCCTCAATCGAGTTGTCACCCAAGCCAACTGCTTTAAATTTAGTGCTTCAACACTTCTTGGGGTGAAATTTTGATGTTCATCCGCTCCATATATTTTTGTCAAATGAGTCGTTGTATCCGCAACTTTACCGCTCTTGATTGAGCTTTCGCCTTACAATGCTTACAATGTAAATTTTGCTGTCCGACAGAGGGCTCTATAGCTTCATTGCTTCCTCAGCCAATAGAATCAGCCTTTGACAAAAGGTATATTCGTTTGATAAGAAATAATTTCAGATTCAAGGTGAACAAGTTCCGTAAAGAAAGTAATTTTAATTCCATTGAATTTTTTTTTAGTTCAGATTTTATGAGATTTTGTAAATTACATATGCTTCCTACTGAACGAACTACTCGTATAATTGAAGTAAAAAACGTTTTTACTAATTTCTTTTTTTTTAACTCGGAATTTGTTTAAAAGACTGAAGAAATGAATTTATGAGTTTTGGGACAGTGCTTCGCTATCTCCATAATTGTAGTTTGCTGCCGGAACGGCTAGCATCACCTTGGGCTCGTCTTCTTGCGTAACGTGTATGGCTAATTGGTTGCACTAACCGCTGGTCATCCGTATAATGTAGTAGTCTTGTCATCTGGAAGATTGCTTTGACATCTTAAACTTAAAAAGATGAGTTACTTGCTTTGATAATTTTAATGGAATGGATTTGCTGCCTTTTTCCGGGCCAGTCCCCCGTACTGATGCGCGACTCAACTAACGAGTAGTACACCTTCTTTTGCAGTTCCAAAGTATCGTTTAAACTACACCATTGCAAAGACAGAGCTCTTTAAGTGAAAAGAATCAAAAATTAAAATAAAAATAAAAAATTTGCGTGTCATCGGCATATGCAGAACAATTTTTTAATTTAAAGTAGTTCCTTTGTAAAAAGTATAAATAAAAAACATTACTGAGCCAATAAAATGGGTTTGCTTCAATTTTACTTGCTCAGTATATCCGCCAACTTGACTTCGAATATTCTGTCAGTTTGCAAGGACTTCTCTCAAACCGTTTCTGATGACACTTTTCACTAGCATTTTAAGTGTTAGAGTGACGAACGCTACTTTGAAGTGAACTAATAATACAAGAATGTGATGGTTTTTAATGAGCCCATCATTAACTATTCGTAAACACCCCCTTCAATGATTCGAAACGTTTAGCTTTTTTAAAGTCGTACTAATTTGGGTGTAGCAACTTGCATTTTGTTATAAAACAACTAAGCCGATTAACAATTACTCCGTCCAGGTATTTTGCAACAGCTGACCAAATTGCAATCGGCCTATAACGTTTTTATATGCATTGGAACATAGCACTGATGAATGACAGTTTATGATATTGGTAACTATTGGAGCAGGGTAAAGCAATACACATCCAGAGGTGGTATCACCGTTTTAAGCAGCACGGTTAGACTAAATGAGAACTGAGAGTTTCAAAATCTTCCCAGACTCAAGGCACTGGGTCACTTTGACGACAGGCAAAACACCGGGCATAAGAAAACTTTGCTTTAAGATTATTTTTCAAAACAGAGCTTTTTGGGCGACCGGAAACACGAGAAGGGTCTCCGGTATAATCACAGTTTATACAGATGGCTCTCACATATCAGCTGAATCGGGGGCAGGGATCTTCTGCCCAAACCCACCGATCGAAGTTTCAAAGCATCTTGAGCCATTCGTCACGATTTTTCAAACAGAAGTTTTCGCAGTAACTGGAGTAGAAAAGCCCATCAACCTCAACAGGAGAAGCAAATAACAAACAAACAAACTATAACAAACCCTCTATCAGTATTAACACTTGTAGTGAAGTGAAAACACAAACTTAACACACTAGCGACACGAAGGCGTAACGGCTAACGAAAAAGCTGGCGCAAAGGAGCAGAAAATAACCACCAAAAGACTGTAAAGGAAATAGGCGTCCTGCTGACAAGTATTAAAAGAGCTATAAACGAATGGGCAACCCACGAATTTAAAAATCACAGGGTCAACCTAACAACGTGCAGAACAGCAAAATCGATAATGGAGACCGACTACCAAGGCAGTGAAGGACTAGCAGAAACCTCAACATGTACAGAGGAAGAGGAAGATCTAGAGCACTTCCTCTGCCACTGCCCTACAGCAGCGAGACAAATACTGGGGTCAGCACTGATACCGAATCTTGCGCACCTTAAACAAATAAGGATCGGTGAGATCATGGACTTCGCAAAAAGAACGAAAAGATTTCCCGACCGAATAGAAGTCCCCCTGATATCTACCGCTCAGTCTTTGTTAAAACAACCTCCCTCTTTACCAAAATCTTTTCCATACAGGAAATAGGGGAACACAACGGACCCACCCTAACCAACTAACTCTATGGTTGTTGGGGTTACGCTCTCCTTAAAGGAATGACAACAGTTTCGTTCCACAAACTACCTAGCCACAAAGACAGGTAAATGAAGGACCAATTTGCAAAGACGGCCAAATGAAATGGTCCTACGAGTCAATTCCGATTATGTTAAAATATGTGGGTAAAGTCCCAAACGGCCAAATCCCGTCGACCACTTCGATAGAAAGCCTAATGCCCCAGCTTAGAGAGTCTTTTGAATAATCAGCCTGAAGGTTAACAATACCGGGACGCTGCAGAGCTTGCTTACAAATGTAAGCAGTATGCTCAGGACCGTCAAGAAGAAAAGCATCTTTAATTCAGGCTCCGATCAAATCTTCACGCGTAGCTCTCGTCTCTTCAATTACATCAATAAAACGATGAACCGTCCCAGTAAACATCTCCGATGGTCAAGTTTATGTTTAAAAACAAAGTTAAACATTTTAAAGACCAATTCAACTGAGAGCAATGCACCTAGAAATAATCCAACAGGTTCCAGAAAACCTGCATCCCTCATGATTAACTGCAAAAGAAAAACTGACCTCTGTTAAACCAGGAAAGGAAAACAAATAATGAGCCGCATCACTCACACTGGTTATTTTTTTAGTCAGTATATCCAACCAATTAATCGCACGTTGAATTCTCTTAAATCAAGCATTAAACCGCTCGTTCTCATTTCGTTTTTGTTTTTAATGCCAAATTTTAATGAAAAAACATTCAAAACATAAACAAAACAATTTAAAATTCTATATTCTATTCCCCCACTCACACCATTCCGACTAGGAACCAGCTTCTCGAATTCGTCACGCTCTTGTGACTTTCAAGCCGTTTTCGTCGTTCGTTCGTCGTCGTTGTCGGATTACGGAGTGAAACAACGAAAAACAAAAAAAAAATAAAAATAACCCAAAACGATTTCCGCCAGCCCATGATCAAGTGGACAAGGCCGCTGTCAAGTGAGTCAAGCACTCATTAAATGATTTGTACATGCAAACTCTATCCGTCTGTCGGTCCACAATTAATAGACTGCAAACCGTATTTTTTGTTTGACTAAGATTAACAAAAAAAAAAAATCATCTCGTAATTGCAGATACTTTCCACTATTGGCGACGCACGTCTGAGACTGCAAAGCTTCACACCTTACAAACGCATAAAGAAAAACATCCCAGTCAGCGGTACCCGGTTAACCTTCATTGGCGGTTCGTTTTTTGTCTGCAATTGCCTCGATTTGTATATAATTCAATTGAATGATTTCATAATCATAAATCTATAGATTTACCTGTACTTAGAAAAAATAAATTCAGTTGTTACAGAGGGAGAAACAAAGCCGATAATTGCGTGCTTGTCGATGCAGTCCGGCAAGCTTGAAAACCCAATACAACTCGCCGTCATAGTTTCTCACCCGGCTACTTTTTTAATGTTTTTTTTTTCTTCGGCGGTCTTGTGGCAATTTTCATCTTTTCTATGACAGAGCTCTCACAAGTGAAAGTAGTTGAAATTTAATTTGTTTTGCTGGTTGAGTAACACATAAAAATGAGGAAAGAAGATACTGCAGAAAGAAACCAACATTATAGGCTTTGTGTGCCTCGTGGCAAGGTTGTGTGCTTAGCTTATTTTCGACAAGAAAGAGAATATCTTAATTTCGACGTAACGGCTGATGCAGGCACTCACGCATATACACGTAAGTATCTACTATCCGCAGATGGTTTCTCAATTTTATTCTGTACTTGCATGGGTGATCCGTTTAAGGGCTAATTTATTCCGATTTCGCTATTCAGTTTCAGGGCTTCTTAGTTTCATCTGATGTCGAAAGGCGAAAGCTCTCTTTCGGTCCGGTGGGAAAGAACTTATTTGCTTACAAAGAATAATCTTTTGTTTTCAAAAAAAATTGGAGAAAAAGACTCCGACAAACGCCACACAGTCTGACATTTCCGCCATAGTTATTGGTGAATTAACAAAAGTTTACCCATGAGTATGCTTCGAGGTATTAAATTACTAACTTGATTTTCATGCCATACAAGCCTAACCTTAAGCTGCTCCGTTAGTTGATTGGACCTTAGATTCTTTTTTTTTTGCGAACCCGGTTTCAAAACACTTCTCGCTAGAGCATTGTTGTCCATTCGTTTATTGGGGCTGAGCCGTTGTAGTAAGTTTTTTGCCTTCAAAAATAGATCTACAACAATGAATAGCTCGAAGAGTTCCTGATACTTTCTCCTTCATTCGCCTTCCTTCGCAACAGGTCAGTTTTTCTTCCTTCTTTTCCCCTGCCTCGCTTATTGTCCCACATTTGAGTTCTAATAGAATAAACGTTAACAAGACGATCGATTGTGAAGGATGCGTGTTCGTCGGATCGCCACCAAGGTAGCGATAGCGCCAGAGTTAGGTTCGAAGAAATCACATGAAAGCGCATCTCTTTAGCGGAACCCGCTGCAAATCAGGAATAGTTCGAAGGTCCTATGTCCAAACTACTCATAACATCACGTGTTTTCGAATGGTTTATTTCGGGATCCCGAATTCGACTATTGCTTCGAAGGTTTGGTCTATTGTGGATTAACTGTCTCGGAATCCACATTGGCTATTGGCTGATTTGTGTGCACACAACAGATTGGATAGGATATTGTCTTGTCGGCATTAAGCATGGATGTGCCTCCTTTAAATGTTATAAGATCGCCGATTAAGATTCCAATAGTCGGGGACAGTTTCGTCACAAGCCTGATATGATATGGTACAAACTTGCTTACAGAATATCTCCGCCATATTTAAAAAGTTCAGCTTTTGACTATCGTAACCCGCAACTTTACTCTTTTAAAGCTTATTAATGCCCACAAAAACTTTTTCTACATTGGGTTTTCTTAATACCCTGTCACTCTCTCATGGTCATTATCATGAAGCAGCTGCTGGAAATGGTGCTCAAAAACATCCACAATTCCCTATGGAGCGCTAACAAGATTTACTTCACAATTACGGCGTGTCTAACTTATAGCCTGCAGCATGGCTTTTGGCTTTTCTGAAGAAATTACGATACAAAAATACAGGTTGTATTATATTGACTTGCATAGTGATCATCGGTAGGCTATGCGATAAAAGGAGTCATGCAACGTTAAACAGAGGTGCACTCGTATGATAGGAAAACGCAATTATGTTTTGTGTAGGAAGTTAAGTTGCATCGGTGGTTTATTTAACTTAGAAATGTGCATTGGCAATTGAAATTCAAACACACTCGCGGAAAGTAGAAATGATGTGTGAGTCTTCCTGTGCTAATGAGCATTTGTCAGTTGAATGAAAAGTGGATATGACAGCAAAAGTGGAAAGCAAAATGAAACATCAGAATTTGATAAACATTTAAACGTTAAAAATTTCATAAAACATTGCTTTCAAAAAAAGAACAGAGTAACCTTCGAAACCCATGTTAACCCTTTGATGTGTAAAATTGCATAACAAATCAGTGAATGGAGGGAGGATCCTACACTTGACTACTAGAAGGGATGAGGGTTAACAAAGACGGTGGAACGTTTTGTGATTTATGGATTAACTCCAAAGTGCAATACAGCCATTTCAGCTTTCATTTGTCAAACAAAACTCTACCCTCGAGATACAGACAAAACAAAATTGATTATCCCAATTCCTTGTCTTCCCCCGCTAAGTGCATATAAGCTCCAGGTAAAATAATGAAACAAAAAAAAAGAAAACCCATCGCTTCAATTGCTGCAATAAATGCTGATAACTTTATACGCAACCGTTCGAGTAAATTGTTGCTTTTACGATTAGCTAACAATTTTGTAAAGCTTACATATTACAAAAAAAATGTGTACAGCCTGGCGACATACATATGGATGTATCTTGAAGGGTTGCTGCTTGCATAATGCGTAAATTGTCGCACCGTCTATCTGTCGTGATTGTCATTTAATCTAGCCTTGGCATTTCAAGTACGAATGTAGCGGATACATACTCGCAGAAACAATCCAAGTTCTTAAACATCTTTGTTGATTTAAATCTTTTACTTTTCATACTTTTATCTGAGTTGTGTACGGATGTAGATAAATCGATTGCGTGAATAAGATATTGTATAATACAATAACAGCTGTTAACTTAGCGCAACACACTTAATTGTCGAGAGAATTTGCATGCGACCAAAACCTATCCTTTCTAATCTCATGATAATTACGAAAACTAAGCTACTCCTTTTATGCAAATCGCCGCAAAAGGAAGGGCTCCCTTTATGTCCCTTGTTACACATGAGTAGAAAGAAAATGTGTAAATATATGAATTCGGATTAAAAACCATTTCACTTCTAATTGCACACAAAGGATTAACGCTAAAGGACTTGACATTGAATGCACACGTGTTTGAAGTAGGTCGCGTGTCACCGCATCACCCAACAACAAAGCGTCTGCCTGCAACTATGTATATATTTGGATCTAGCTGAATGTACGACGAGTACATTTCTATTTTGTTTGATTGGAAACATATACACAACCACTTCTCTTTACGCAGTGTTGTTTTTATATAATTAAGGTTAGACAGAGGATACCGAATTTGAAATCAGCAGGGTTACCTTGTGTGATAAAAACAAGACACATTTTAAAAGCATTTTTGCTCGGTTTAACAGATGTATGCTTTTAACAGGTTTTTAATTAAGAGCTATTAAACTGTTATTGAAAATTAAAACAGAAAAAATAATAAAATGATTCCAGCAATAACACGCCTCATTTTGGCTTCAACTCGTCGAATGTAGCTGGATTATCAGCATTCACGAGTCCCACAAAAAGAAGTATAATCGAATAACCTCGGCGGCTAATTTACAGGTCCATTTCTTAAGATGATTCGCTCATCAAATGTTAATCCCAATCAAATCTCGAAGACGATGGTTCGTCCAACATGCAAACGGAACAAAATGCAAAAATGTCTGTTTCAGGATGAAATGCAGTAATGTGATTTGCAGCAAATACACGAACGTAGCTCATTGGCTTCAACTTCTGCACACTGCTGAGTGTAGGCACTTTTCTGAAAATATGGAATGGGAGAGGTCAAGTTGCTGAAAACTTTGAGTCCACGGTCACCTTAAATCTACAATTTACATCCGTGTTGAATGAAAATATCCATAAGAAAAAACAGAGAAATAATTGAAAATTTGCAGCTTAGATGGCGGTTATGTATTGTAAATTTCAGCGATTTATAAACGATGTGTGGGTGAAAATCTTTCCATGACTCTTTGTGAAAAGAAAGTGTTTCCCTCAAGGAAACTTCAAAGAAACTGAAAATTTCATCCCATAATGTCAAAAAGAATTACGATTACCTAGGGCACAACAAACTCGAAAGATTTAAACATAAGTGTCATTTCAAAGAGGAATCGCCAGTTCCTGAAATTCGAGCAGATTTGTTGGTCGGTTAAATCAAAAAATACGTTCGGGTGAGCATAAACTTTGTTGTACTTTGATCGGACGAAGAGGGGAAGACTTAAAAATGTGCGGTTGCAAATATGGTTCGGTTGGTGATTTGGTAATAACCGATGGATCCATCAGGCCGTTCTTTCATTGGGGAATTCCTGAAATACCAATAGCAACAAAAAAAATAGAGACATTATCTGACTAGGCTTTGGTTTCTATCGAATGGAGTATTTGGAATAGTTTTTCTTGCGGCAACAAAACTATAAAATGTTTAACAAAACGTTTATTTGTTAATGTTGTTTTGAAATGAATATATTTTAATACTCGCACTTAAACATACTGTCATCGTTAAGTTTTCGGACAAATCAAACTATTTTTCTCCACAATTATACATTTAATGATCTGCGAGGGACTTTTGCATATATAGTATGTAGGCTTTAAAATCGAAGCCGACAGTGTACGGGAACACAAGTCGTTTTAAACAGTTATAGACACTTAAGATCCGGGGTATTTAGCCCAAATAAGCATCAAAATGGGAGGACCTGGTTATTAAATCAATAAACAAGACCGTCGATCCCTTGCTCATGGTTCCAGAAATCTGTGCAGAGTTCAACCAATATCACTCAAAGCAAATAAAAGTTACAACGAAGAAATAAATGGTGTTCGGCTACCGCTGGCCCTAACGGTCGAGCAGAAAAACAAAAACCTTTATTACAATCTCAAAATAAATTCGAATGAGTAGATTGGGGTAGGGAGCCAGTAGAAATTTGCGACGAAAAAACTTTGCGAAACGACGCACGTTGAAAAATTGCTCCCTTGCTAGCCATACGGTCCCAATAATCTAATGAAAGTTCTGTTGACGTATTTGAAACCTCTTCCGAATCGAAGAAATTATGAATAGGGAGTTTTTTTAAGACAAATATTAGAAGAAAATCAGTTTTGCCATTATAGGGCATAGAATCACATTAAAACGGGATAATGATTTGAAAAATACGTGCAGCAGGAATAACAAAAAAGAATACTTAAGTGGACTACCTTATAACGTGTACTCAAGCCAGTTCGTGCGATTCGAAAAATGTGTCCAATATTGAAAGACAACTTGAGAAGTTCCGTCGAGTAGAATGGAGATCAATAACAAGTTAAAGCTATCGAGAATAATGTAACTTACTCTTATTGATTACACAAGTATTAATTATTATTATTATTTGATTTGTCTAAATTAATAAAGACAAAGAATTTTATATGAAATATCTGTCATGAATTTACAAACATATAGTAAACATATAGTTTTTTTTTTTTGTACAACATTTCTACGAAACATGCGAGTTGTTTTAATTTTAAATAGCTTATTAAATATATTTATTATCAACATGAGTCCTCTCGCAATATTTCGTAAAAATAAGTATCTTCATGTTTATTGAGTTTCGGCAACCCTGGTTAACGGCGTATCTCTCTTTGCTGAAGAGTAGCACGCACACAAGTTTAAGAGACGAGAAACTTTGCAATGTTAGGAGTGCTGTTCATATTGAATAGCATACACTTACATCAAGACTCAAAGGACGAAGTAAAAGAAAAAATATATATATAACAAAAAAAAAGCTTGAATTATTATTTGGATTAAATTTCACCCCTTTCATTAATTGTGAGCAAGTTATTTGAACAAGTGTTACTTAGACGGGCTCCATGCAAGGCACACACAAGGATATGCTGCGAATAATCGCCTCGTAGCTCGTACTCTCGTTCTCCGTATCCTCCTTGGAGAGAAATACTTTTCGCTTGAAATATTTTCTTGTGCCATAAGTCCAACGACGGAAATAGGGAAGGGTATGGGAAGGAAGAGGTCATGGCAATTGTTTGGCTTTGTTAAGGTATTGTTAGTATACTCCGTGGGCTTGTGTGTATGTGTAACTTCGAAAGTGTATAGGAAAACAGGATTTGAAGGACCCCTCCGTTTGGTGTGATCAACTGATGGCAGAGGGTGAAAAGGGACAGATACTTTTTTGTGCCTTTTATTATAATTTATGGGTTCCAAAAATGTTTGTGTGGTGCGTGCTTAAATAAATGATTTCGGATGATTTCATAAATGGTTACTTATGTCGTATCGATGGAGAGATTGATGATTTATCATTTCGTGTGGATTGGAGATTGCCAATATGCAAATTGTTATTGAGTATCTACACAATAAAATAATTAAAACGTCGTCCAAGGATTAAAATGAGACGGTTTTCAAAATAATTTAAATGAGACTTCGGCTTCGAAATCTAGCTTTTAGCTCGTTAAAAAAAATAATTTTGCTTAATTAAAACGATAAAATCCTGAAATAAAAAGATTTATTTTACATAATTTTTTACAGCATAATTTTGTTTCAAATATTAAATTCCATGTAATCAAAAAATTTGTACACAGGTGCTTAACTAGTACCCAGACAGCTTTTTAATTATGAAATAAAGCTAGATTTTTCAGTAAGGAAAAAATATTCGGAACTAGATACGTATTCGATTTCGAGAGCGAAAAAAATATTTCGAAAAAGTTTGCATTTTCGATATTAAGGATTCGAATTTATAATTTTTGCAAATAAGATTTTCAGCACTGTTTATCTAGAAATTGACTTTGGAAATAAATCGAGAGGTGACGAAATGTGATTTTTTTTCTTTGTCTACAGATTTCTCCAAAATGCTTATAATTCGAATCGGAGGTATTAAATCAATTTTTTGGTTTACATCATTTCATATAACATGATTTCGTTTCAAATATTGAACTCCAAGATATAGGAAAATATTAAGTTTTGTGGTTAAGTGGTTAGTGCGTCGGCTGGTGTCACTCGCGAGTGATTCGAAATCCTCCAAATAATACAACTGCCACGATAAAGCTTCCGCGACTTTTGTTTGAACACGCACACACAAATGTTAATTCTAGACTCTAGGTCCATAAAGAACTATCGCGCTGTTTTTATGTATCTATAGAAAGTTGGACTAAAAAAAAAACATGCTTGAAGAACCTCAACGCACGAATAAAGCACGCCTGATTTTCAGCGGTTGCCTAACCCGGTTAAACCGCGAGTTATGCTCGGATGGGGCTCAATTCTATTCTATGCTCTTGAGTTTGTAAAGCAAACAAATCACCTGGACTTATTTATTTTGGTTTTTAAAAGTGAATGCTACTGCAAGTTGTAATTTATCAAGAAAATTTACTTCCACGAAATAAAAACGTTTGGCAGGTTACTTTCCAATCCTGCATTATGTGGTTAATTCTTACCTCGCCAAATCAAAAGACCAATCCTTCTTTGTTGCTCTGAAATTTTGTAGGACCGTTTCGTAAACATGTTCAATAGGTCGGTTTTCGTACCATTCAGCAGATCGAGGGCATTCCGAGATTTCTGTGGGCATAGTATTTTCTTGTATAAAACGGCGCGTAGACAATACCTCTCAGCACTTTGTAAGATATTGGCATTTGTCTTTTTGGTACAACTGTAAAGTTGAACACAGTCAGACCATACCGTCTTAAGCACTTGCATCTTTACTCTTAATTTTTACTTGCGAATTCCATTTAAGTTTTGCGTCGAATGTTATTCCCAACTTTTTGGAACTTGTTTGCAAGGGTATTTGCGCCGAATAAATTGAAATTGGCATTTTATTAATTTTCCTATAAGTTAAATTCACCTTTACCAAAGGTCAAAGGCCAAAGGTCTTAGCAACAAACCATCAGTCGCAACAATTCTGCTAAAAAAATATTTACTTTGGCATAACTCCATTTTGGCGGTTACGAAAGTAAGCGAAATTGCTGTATTTGGAGCTTGGAAAATAGAGAAGGCAGGTTCGAAGTGTTTTTTGAAGACAATAGAAAAAATGTCACAGTTTATAGAGAGCGCTAGCCAAGAGGATTTAGACTGGGCCGAGCTATGTTTCCAGCATTTTGCGACTATATGCTACATAATCCGTTCACTAATCGATCACAGTAAGTTCAATAATCTTGTAATTAGTCGTTTGCTAAGACCACACAAAGCAATTATTTCACGGCGTTTGTGGGGTGATATTATAGATCGTTGCTATCCAAATAAACCAGAGACAATTCAGGAACCCAAGAACAATTGGTCAAACTACTACTACAAACTACTACAACAAATCCAGGTGAACAACGAATCAAGCAACGCCAAAAAATCAGCAAATGAACAAACTGTTTAAAACAATTCTCTACAAAAGCACAGCTCCATCTGCACTTCAAATGTTAAATTCAAAATAATCGATGAGCAAAATAAACATTCCTCTTGAACGCATGTAGATGCACTTTTCTCTTGTTGGATGTTGCTGTTAGAAGCTTTTCAGAATAATAATTTCCGCGTATTCTATAACGACTTTCAGTTCAGAGGTAATTCTACTTTGTTTTTAACACCAATTAACGTAAAAGGCCTCCTAACAGCTCACATGCACACTCCTCAAACCAAATCAGTCAAATTTTGTCCATCGATTAAATGCATGTTGCCATGTTTATCGAGCCCCTAAACAATTCCATCATTGAAAATCCAATTTCATGGATTTAAGGTAAATTATTATATTTTCCCTCCACAAAATATCTCAACATTATTTGTAGAATGCCAATCGTTGCGCATTTTAGAAAATGTTCATTTACGTGTTATTAAACACCTACTCCTACCTATATTCACACGGGATACTGTATACTGGAATTGTGTTGTCTGTGAACCGTAATCTATGTGGTACTCACAGTATATCAACAAACAGGTCAAAACGTATAAATACATATGTAAATTAAATCCACTCCGCAACCCATCGAGCTTCCTCTGTATGAATGAATTCCCTATGGTACGCCAACTGCCACCCTAGAACTCCATTTCTTGGTCTCCATCCCTGCAAATACCATTTTCAAATTATTGATGATAGTGCCAGCACCGCAGCGGTGTCTTTCTCCACCTCTGCATGCGTTTGAGCCTGCCATACGGAGTGCATTCGATCCGTTAAATCGGATATAATACTGAGTCGATGATGCTTTGCTCTGACCGAACTCAGAGGACGCTGTGATAGGCTGTTTGTAGGAAATATGTACCGCAGCTGTATTCGACAGTTCGAACAGACATGCAGGACGAAATTTGGCGTCCAAAAGTGAATTACTAGGTGCGAGTTGTATTTACAGCAACCAACTTCATGCGGCGCTTGCATAAGTAGAAATGGATACTGGCGTCTTGTTTTATTGGTTCGGGCTTACGGCATATGGTCGACACCTTCTATAAAGGAGATACGCGACTGTTCCTTCAGTTAAGATTTTAAAAACATTTTTGTTACAATTGAAAACAGTGAAAGCAAATAAGAGTTGATAAAAACAAATATAGTATTGCTCAAAATGAACAGTATCTTTACGCAAACAAACTTTCCACATATTTTTTTAAGAGCCAACGGAGCCTGTCCGGAGCACAATGATAAAATAGTACTCGGGAATTTCAATGCCAAAATCGGTAAAGAAAACATCTGCGATCGAAAAGTACAGCCTCGAAGAATCAATAACAGATTTCTAGTAATTCTGTGATAAGAAGAACAAAATTTATTTTATATAAACAAAATCTAACCGCAGGCTATACATCAGCACTCAGGCTCTTTGAAATCATGTTGGTAATCTCGTCAGCAATCCACAGGGAATTGTAGATGTATTAAAGCATCATTTCCAGCAGCTGTTAAATTGGTATAACCAAGAGAGAGAGAGTAATAGGGCAAGAAGAGAACACAGATCTGACAGACGAAGTGGTTGCCCAACCCACCTTAGAAGAAGTCGGCGGAGCTATCAAAAAACTAAAGAACAAACATGCCCGACGACTTGAATATCAGCTCTATACACCGTATCTTGAAAAAACGGAATCCAATGTCATGCAACAACATCCGAGGCATAGCCCTACTCAACATCGCCAACAAGATCCTATCCAGCGTGCTGTCTGAAATTCTAAAGACTTATTGCTCCACACAAATCGGACAATACCAGTGTGGCTTCCGGTCCGGTAACTCAACGATATACCAAATTTTCAAACAATTTAAATCCTGGAAAAGATCAACGAGTTTCAATTCGACACCCATCATCTATTTATCGAGCTCTTCCTCGCGATTGCTGATTTCGGGAGCCCGAGAAAACATGCGACTTTAGACTTTAGTCTTAGAAAAATGAGAATAAAACAAAATATATTCTGTCTACCAGAAAAAGATCCGTCTATCACCATTTCAGCCAGAAAATAATGATTGACAGCTACAATTTCTGGGTATAAAAGGAGTTCAACTAACTCGGAACTAATACATCCTCCAGAAACGTAACCATAGATTGCCCATTTATGTACATACATTAAGTTTTTCCTACATTTAAACGTAGTTTGTTCATTTGGAACCAATTATTCAGATGCTTCACGTCTTGATTGATTTGTTGAATGCAATATCAGGAAAAAGCTATTCTCGAATACTTTGTACAAATTTAAACAGTAATGTTCCTAAAACTGATCCCTGAGGAACACCTAGGATAACACTCATTGCATCCAATATTGCTTCTTCTTCCTTTTCTCTTTGTGTACGTCCTTACAAGTATGACTCAAACCATTTTAACACATTTTTTGTGTACTATATTTTTCCAGCTTTTCTAGTATCTAGTCTAGTATCTGCTAATTGTTTTAAGGCGCGCCTAAATTCGATGAATAGATACTGCAGACGTTTTTTTTTCTCTGAGTGCTCAGTTTTCCCGTTGTCAATTTTAAGATTGGCCAGATTCGGTCAAAAAATTGGTTTCGGCCAAAGTTTCAGTTTCGGAAAAAAATCGGCCGAAACTCTGTCTTCCACATGGCACACAGCAATTTTGTTCCTTTGTGATACCGTGGGGATTATGTGGATTAACGTATCTACCTATATTGGGGAGTAAGTGAGTATTGAGAGGTTTTCCTCCCAGACGGTGAAGAAGGAGAAGGTGGAGAGAACTAGTTTGTTTTTCAAATGAACTGAGCGAGGTCTTTTGGGTTTGTTTTAGCAAGTTGGGGCAAGGCTGTGAAGAAATGGGAACATAGCTTTCTATGTCTTGATATTGCTATGACCCGACATTCATTGAGGTGATTTAGTAGATTTCTGGTTCTCTGTTTGTTAAGGAGGTTCCAGATTTATCTGGTGATGTTGCAAGATGGTTGATGTATTTATTTTTTATGCTTAGTTTGACCGCAGCTAATGGTATGTCAATATATAATGGGAGGTGCATCTGTGAGGGTGCACTGTACCTTCACAGGCAAGCTCATCTGCTCCGCATTTTCCGTGGATTTCCCTATGTCCTGGAACCCTGTAAGGGTGAACCTTAAAAAAGTCCGCTATCTTCTTTAGGGATTCGCGTCGTTACTTGAGATGCTCAGATGTAGATTTCATGGCAGCTTGGCTGTCGGTCGTAAATATTTCCAGAAATTTCACTATACAACAGCGATTTCGCGGTCGTGGTAAAACATGGAAGGAGAGTTTTAGACTAAGATTACTCAAAAACATAAACTTCCAGTTTTCGTTCGAGTTCTGACCCATCGGTTGTTATCGTGATGGAGCCGCCGATATCGGAAAATTAGTTTTTGAGAGTATATAGTCTATAACTGTTGGAAGGGAAATCTACTCCAAAGATTGAGGACTGATCAAAATCAACTCTGGTACATGGCGAGATTGCATTGAGTCTTACCAAGACAAACTTTATTGTTTAACTAGCACGGTTAACTTCGCATGAATTTTTGGTCCGTGAGCAGTTTTTTTGAATTTCTTTATTACTCGTGCTTATATGGCTAGGTAAGTGCTTGCGTGACGTGTAAGGTGACTTCGGACGAGATAACTTTCTGTTTGTTAAAATATACTAAATTTATATAATAACAATTGAAATACGTAATCAATTTAAACTTGTCTAAAAAGGATCCGGTTTCGGCCGAAACTTAGACCGAGGCCGAATCTTCGGTTTCGGTTTCAGCTGAAAATCATGTTTCGGTCGGACATTATATGCCTTTGAACCCTGATTGACACTCCGAAAACAATTTATTGTCCTCCATAAATGTTCTTCTGAAGCTGTTGACGCACTACTTTCTCGAAAATCTCGACTTAGTTGGGTTGCATAGTTACCGGGCGAAAATCAGTAGATTTTCTTATTTTTCGATTGGCACGACCATCGAGTCTTTCGATGTTTCTGTGAATACTCAATTTATTAATAATTTTACAGGAATAAGGGCCAAATCAGCCTTAGTTTATTCCTATCCTTTCTATTTGTCATTCTTATTAAAACTTATTTATGTTTATTTAATTAAATTTAAAAGTTTAATTTGTTTGTGGAATATACATAGTTTGCATATGGAATACACGGAAAAGCTCTATTTAATTCCTACACACTCTCAACGAAAAAAACATTGAATTATAATCACGCACTAAAACACCTTTTATTGCACTTTTCTGTTTTTTGAGCACTAATGATTTTATTGTTTTCCACATGTATTTTTCGATTTTATCTAATAGTAATTTTTCAATCGCTGATATAATTTATTTCTAGCTTGCCTGTAGCTATCTATGCCAGTCGTTTTATGAATTTGTCCAAATCTATGAATTCGTTGTTTTCGAATTATTTTCAACGTATTACTGAACCACTGATTTCTGCAAGAAATTTGAACATATTTTTTGCAGTTCATCCCCCAGTGCGAACTTCCAAACTGGTCGAATTACTTTATGAATTGCTGCCAATATGATAATTTAAGCGCCTTCGACAGAGGTCGTTTTCTCCTTCTAAATTTATTTGAGTTGGGTGTTTTTCTGCATAAACAGGTGTGAAAACCTGTAACATGTTTAAAGAAAGCCCGTCAGCTACCTTAAATATAAAAAAGACAAAAAATTCGGTTCAAGACCTAGTTTTTTAACTTATTAGGCCTGAAAGGATCTTAACTTGAACAAAGGAGTTTTTAATGCGCTCGGTAGGTCCTTGAATTAGAAAGTCCATCGTCCTCCTTTTCGTAAGCCCTGTGTGTGGCGGGCTTTTGAAAACTCTCTTAGCAAGATCAATTTTATTTACACTTGCAATATAGCCAACGGAGTTTTGCTTTCCCGGCTAGAACCACATCATTGCAAGGCTCGTAAAAATCATGGTAATTTTTCACAGACGGGGCTAGTCGACTGTGTATATTTTATTCCCATCATCTTATATTTGTTTAGCTGCCTAGCTTTAGATCTATTATTCGGCATTTAGCAGGGTTGGTAAATTAAATCTTTTTTTGAGCAATATTGGTAGTCATTCGTGTTAAGATTTTCGAAATTAGTTGTGCCGACAAACCAATGTAGCCGCGGCTGTCCACGATGCTTGCCATTGGGTCCTCACTTCAGTGAAGTTTTTCAACCCGGAGTCCTTTGCAACCTCCAAGTTAACAAGTTTTTGTCAATAAAACGAGACATAAATGCTCAAAATAGCCCATCTTTCAACACTCTCAGCGAGCGCTCACCTTTTAAAGAATGCTCATCATTTTACTTGTAAACCCAATTTCGTACGTACAAATACGAGAAGGGAGTCTTAGCTACGCTGTTTTTGACAAAAACCAAAATGTGAATCACATCAGGAGCTCTTTCCATTTCTAGATCTATGTGCAAAACATCATAAGGGTATTCACAACCCCTTGAATGCAATGACAATTGCTTCGAAGTTCTTGAATGCTTTTTAGGGGTGTATTACAAAGGTTAATGATTTAACTGGTTCTTTATTTAAAGTATGTACTGTTTACATGTGTCTAAGGAGAGTTAGTCTAATAATTCCTGGAATCAACGTCTCAGTTTGGAATACTCTCGAAGAATAAGACTTAAAAGAATCATGGCCACAATTATCGCAGCTTTTATAAAAAAGGATTAAAAAGACTTAAAAACCAACGCTAATGATGGCTTTGAAATTGGTTTCCCAAATCAAGAGACACACTCTAAATGATTACAAAAAAAGCAAGCCACCTCGACCTTAAAATAGATGTTTTGAAATTGACTCAACGTTAAATATTATGTCAAGGATTATGTATTCAACTTGTAGGGTTCATCGTGGAACTTCAAAGAATTATCTAAGCAACTGGTGACCTTAAACTCTCCATGGGATTCCAGAGAAAAAGACAAACCGATAAAGAAAAATCTTTAAATTGCCCCATGCCTCCAGTGCTTTGGCCATTTAAAGTTCAAATCAGTGCTACGCCCCATTTTACTGCGCTAATCAATGTGGCAATCTCCTGCAAACAGTCTAAAGGACCGTGTTTCCTCGAGAGTTTCACATGCCAAAAACTTCACCACTCTCCCCGCATAGATAAAAGGGCTGCCATGCGCGCCAAATGTTTGTTGTTCGGCTCCATTCGCCCGAATACGTTTCTGAATCCATAAACTCTCACTCGTCGGGTGTAGTAGGGAACCACCGCATCCTAGCCTAGTAGGGTGGCTATGGTGGTGTGTTGTTGTACTTTGAAGGCACCACATACTTGGCTCACTTGCTGAGGGTTTTCCTTTTTTTTATCCTGCTGTAGTTTGCCCCCTTTTCGTATCGCTCCTGTGTGCCGCGCATTGTTTCACAATATGGATGTGGGAAAACGGAAAAGCTTTTATGAAAATGTAATAAAAATGTTTTCTAGTTGAAGTTGCTGTTGTGCTGGCGGTGGTTGTTGTTGGTGCCTGATGGAAACTGGTTGATATTTTCCTGGCGTTTTCCTATTTCCGGCAGAAATATATGCGAGTGAATCAGGATGGCAGAATATGTGTGACAAACACAAAAAATAAAGAAGAAAAAAACTGCTTCTTTTTTGTTCTACTCCTCTTTTATGGACAATTTATTGCATTTGCGAGGGAAAAAAAATATTGTAGACGAAGGCAGGAAATATCCTTCCTAATCTTTTACTCCATGGATTTCTATAGAGGATTGATTAATTGCTTCGAGACGTTAATCAAGGCATGCAGAGATACTTACAATCCTTGGAGTGGTTATAAAGAATGGGTTAGATATATTGCAGCTATGAAATACATTATTGGCTTACGTGCGGGCGTTGACGAAGATGTCAAACTGAGACTTAAGTCTGTGTACATGATCCCGTCAAATCGATTTCTTGTTCAGCTTATATTTTTTCAGACGATTTCAGAATGCATTTTAAAAAAGCTAGTAAATTGAAGATACAATATTATAGATCATACAAGCAATGGTCCAGTGCGATTTAAGACATGATTGAAGCGGTTTGAGGAGACCCAGGATTTTGTTTTGAGCTGTAAAACTACACCATATTACCAATTCTTTTTTATGCACTCTATATGCACGACAGTTTGAAAAACATACTTAAGAGCAAAACAAATAACTATGGTGCGGTTACTCGCCTTGTTAAAAGTAGATAAAAATAATAATTGATGGTCGGATTGAGGCTAATGTCAGATCGAATCTTCATGGCTCGAATGCATTTAAGCTTTATGTAAATGTCCATTAAACTGGACATAGACGAGGCTGAAAAATTTAAAAGCCGGCATCATTTATTTTAAAGACTTCAACGTCGATCACCAAGAAGATGCAGAGGTGTATTACTCAGCCGATGATCAATCCCAAAGGACCGAAAACCTGCCTGTGGATGTGGAATGTTACCAAATTTTCTTGAAACAAGAGCGTATCTTTACCCTCTCTTTCTTCAAGATGTTAAAGATGAAACTGTCACAAAAGATTTAACTTTTTATTTCGTTTTAAAAAGAAACTTGCCTTGTAAATAAACATCGCACAAACTATACTGATCACTTGAGGACACACACAACTAACATACTTCGATGGTGCTACTGTCGCGGGTTTGACCGAAGTTTCAACCTGTTTACTCGATACTTAATCTATTTTATGAGCCTTATGTCCGACCCTCCGTAAGTCACCAAAAACTGATTTCATTCAAGAGCAATTTCATCCAACATTTTCAAAGTCCATGCTTCTACGCTGATTGGGACGATAACGGTCATCTGTAACGTCAGCTCGGTTATTCTAGCTAGGGCCAATGATTGGGAAGAGCCAGTCTTTCGTTTATCTCCGCGCTGGTGTCTTTGCTTGAAGTCACTACGAATCCATGTGGTAGAAGAGGTCATTATATCAATTGCGAAGTTTTGTCGCATGCGTCGAGGTTCCTTTCATGTTTCACATTGGATACTTGGAGACTTACCAGTGTTCTTCCGATTATGTCGGCATGGTCTGTATATGTAAGTTGCTGGACAGATTTAATTGTAGTGTGAGTTGCCAACGATTCATACCGTGTTTAATATTGATTTATAACTTCTCCGTTTCTTCCAATAAACACCGTGGAAAGATTTGATTGATTATGGACTTAATTGTCCTTAAACCAGAGTCATATGTTGCTAGATCTTGACATGGAGTGTTAAGATTTCAACAAGTGTGGCAGCAAAATGGCGTTAACACACAGTTGGCACAGTTTGGATCCCATAGCGCTATTACTCAATCATGCACACAGTTAATAATATAACTTTTCAAATTAATGGAATTGACTTTAAAATAAGTTTTATTTTAACATCCAAATTTAAAATGTTGTGTCTGTAAAAATCTACCAAAAAGCCAAAGGACCAAACCTTATAAGCTTATTTTAGATTTTAAAGAATGTAAGCCAACCTCGCTGAATCACTTGAAGTTTTTTGTCTGCTCTCTCTGCGTGTGACTTTTCGGCTATCCACACACCGCCCAACGCAAAAGATTTAGGCAAGCCCTAAATCCAGCTATTTAGGCCCATGGGTCAGTGGATAGACGCCCAGGAGAATAGTTTACAGGCTCCTTATTCTTCCATTTTTTGCTGCTGTTCTGGTTTACCTATGTGATATACTTCCGGCAATTTTTGTTCGTGCATCTAGTAAGAAACACGTTGCATTTGTTGCTCCTGTGGTTTTCCTAAGATCGCTTCTTGTCGCTCTCTTCCTATTCTGGCATCCTGATCGTATTAACTATAAGCACCACAGAAAACAGCCTTTTAAAATGCAGTTTATTTTAAACTGTATAAACAATTTCGCGCCAAAATGTACTCTTCCAAAGGTCTGACTGTCTGAATTTCGTCAAAATCGTCTTACGCACCAGAACACCTTACCTCGTTTGAGCTGAAAGACAGAAAAAATCTACTCTCATCATCAGCAATATAATTCGAATTTATCGCAATAAAAGCAAAAAGTGTTGTTGCAGCACTTGTTCCTGCTGTTTTTGTCGCTAACTGAACAATTGATGCCACAATACAAGTTATACGCAATTCACCGAATTCGTCACATGATTAAGAAACAATTGGGCTTAAACACACCGGTCAAATTGCTGCTCTATATGCAGCTGAAAAGTGATTCAATATGCCTATTCATATTTACTTCCTTGAAGGAGCAATGCGAGAGAAGAATCTGATAATCTATCCGACTTAAATTCAAGAGAATTTACTACAACGCAGCAAGGATACAATCACATAAACAGTTAAGAAGCAGAGCACAGCCAACAAGGAAAGCTTTATTTCCACACTACAGCAAAATCCATATTTAAGGAAGCAATGTTTTGTCATTCAATACAGATTCCCTAACAGTTATGGATACGCCCGAAACCTTTCAAAATGCAGTTAATTTCAAACTGTGAAAACACTTTCGTGACTAAATTTACCCTCCCAAAGGTTTGACTGTCTGCCTCTTGTCAAAATCGTCTAACCCACCAGAACACCTTTCCTCCTTCGAGCTAAAAGACAGAAAAAAAGCTGCTCCGAGCCATCATCAGCAATATAATCCGAATTTATGGCGATAAAAATTCATTTCCATCACATTGGTATTGGCAAACATAATCGCCCAAGGCCTCCCCCGATATTTTCAAGAACTCTATCAGCATTCATCGAAGCACAGTGGACTGACTACCTACTCCGCCTCACGTCATCCGTCCTATCTTTACGAGTTTCAACGAAATGACGTCGACAGCTTAATGATAATCACGATGAGCAAAGGCGAATGGATGGACAAACTGTAGGACCATCGGAAGTCAGGGTACAAGACTGAAGGAATAAAAAAAAAAAAAACGAAAGAAATTTCAAAGAACAATGTCAATACGAGGACAAGGCAAGGCAAGGAAGATAGCAATGGCATTGGCAACGTGCTGCAAAATAAAGAGGAAAATCATAAAAAGAAAATAAAATTAAAATAAAAATAAAAGAAGCCACGCAAATGAACTGAGAAAATTGCGCGTCGTTCCATTCACGCTACCCCCCTTCCACCCGACTACGCCGACGAGGACGACGACGATGGCATAGTCATAACTCCGCGTCCGCATATCCTTTCGGAAACAGGAAGAAGCAAAAAAGAAAACGGAAAACCTCTCTCGCACACGGTTACAGAATAAACAGGCGACTCTTCTGCTTACTTCTCTTGAATGCTTCTTTCCTATTAGGTTTTAACGCTGTTTGCTTGTGCAGGAATGTGTGTGTGTGTGAATGGATATTTTCCTCGAACAGGAACTAAAAGTGCAAATGGAAAATTACAGGATAAGACGATAGAGCGGAGCGACACGGACAACAAAACGTATTTAACTCTCGACTTAGGAGCTACAATGTATAAAAAGAAAAACGACGCGAACGGCGACAACTGAAATCCATCGAACAGAGAAGTACCAACAAAACCGTTTTTATTTTTCATCCTCGTGCAAGTCATAACGACTTAAGACGACGCGGTTAATGAGAAGAGGTTCCTTCCTCTTTTTAGGCACTGACACCGCAAAATTTCTGTGTTGTTAATGCTTTCCCCGCAAAAAACAGCGTGTACGGCACATTCAGGCTCTTCTCCCTTCTCCATGCTGAAGTAACGTATCGTTCGGAAATAGGAAGTGAAAAAAAAAATGAAGTGAATTGCGAAAAACGGAGGATCAAAAGCCGGAGCCTGGAGAGTGGATAAAGGAAAGCAAATTCCAAAGAGAGTGAGAGAAAAATTCCTTTTTCGCTTTTGTAACTCACCGACAGCTGTCGCGTGCCTGTGTCTGTGTGTTTTGTAGGTAAGCCATCAGCGGCAAAATGACACTGGCAGGTAGCAGTTTAGAAACAGGATAAAAAAAGAAGGATAAGCGAGGACGATGATGGCATCTCCTACGTATGGATTTCAATATCCCGGGGTTTTGAAAGGATTTGTTATGCGGCTGGTTTGTGTTAGTCGGTTTGATAAGTCGAAAATGTCGAAGGTTGTTTCAATATTTGATTTGACAGAATGAGTGGGCGGGGTGCATGGTTTTGGAACGGAGTTAATCTACTTGAATCTTTATAGATAGACCTATATTTATGTACCAAATCTAAGCAAGATGTGAAACAATTTATGTATATTGGAAAATGCTTTATGTGTTGTCAATGTCTGCTCAAATTTATCTGAAAAGTACATAACCCTTAAAATCACAAAGAACTTGCTTTCGGAGAGCTGAATCAGTCGATTAGACATGCAAGGAAATTTTCGCCTTACAGAAAACTTTTAAGCTCAAAATCCCCTCCCTAGAAAAGAATCGTTTACCTATTCAAACCTTTTTTTACTTTAACGTCAAATACAAAATCAAGATTTCACATTACAAAGTTCGAGATTTTGTATTAAAGCGTTGAAATACTGAAAGATTTTAGTACATGTAAACAGCGAACGTGCGGTGCCAAATTTTAAGTTCAGAAGCAAATCTACTGCCGAAATCTTGGCAAACCATCTTAATCTTTGCCTTAATAAGATCACAATGAGGATAAATGTATAATATATAATAATTCGTAATAATAATAATCATTCAGAACATATAAAATTACTTTGTTGTTCATGAGTTAACCAGAAAACCTTTTTACTTACACCTTAGTAAATCTTGAGCAAAGTGTGCTAAATTTCTCATAATCGCTTCCCAATAATACAAGAAAACTGTGGGCTTATTAACTTACGAATTGAGGTAGTAAAACTCTAGCTATTTTAGATATTCCTCAAATACACTCACGTGAGAATACTGAGCAGAGCAGGCGTTTCCAAGACCATCCCGAACATGCTCGATAGGGTTTATAATCAACAACAATATTATGATGTCACCGACTTACCTTTACATCAAGCCCAAATTTTCCTTTGCTATTCTTTGTTAACCTTGATTATCTGCATGAAGGAAAAGTAACAGACCTACACCTTCTGCACGACGATGGCCATCGTTAACGAGGAAAAAACTTCTTTGTATGGGGCACTTGACAGGGTGGATGTTCGACCTGCCCATCCTCCGATCCACTACAGGCTTTGCTAAGTTTTGAATTTTCATGTTCTTCCAAAGTGAGAAAAATTTTAATATTAAGTTTACTATCGCGCAGATGCTGGTGTCTAAAATGGCTGGAAAACTGCGATATATTTTGTGATTCAAAAATCTACCTTGCAGCTGTACGACCGACTCTGACATGTGGTTCGAAATATTGGACAATCAAAAAATATAACCGCAAGTCGCCGGCGACTGAAATAAAGATGATTTCCTTGGCAACAGGAGTACACATGCATGGTGTATGCATTTATCTAAAGCAACCAATCTTGATATAAGTGAATGTAAATGGTATTGTCAAGTGGAAGTGGTCTCAACTGAGAAATCTTTCCGTACTTTTTTAATCCACACAAGAAGTCTAGAAAGAATACAGTTGACTGGCGATTATGATCTTCTTAATACAGATCACAACCTCGCTTAAAAGTAAGTTCCAGTTGCCAGTTTCATTCTGCCCCTACAGTATTTTCAACGCAAAAAGCAGAGATACATAACTCTGTATTGTTCCAAATTCCTTTCTCATAGTTTCTCCTCGCTCTGTGCTTTAACATTATAAGGGTATAACCCTTAGAAAACGAGTGCATTAACAAAAAAGTTATATAGTTCTAACTTATTGGTAAGAATTAACAAAACAAAAAAAAAAACTATGCTCCATACACATAAATCGTTAATTATGAAACTAGCTTTTACATTGAAAGCAATTGTTGTAGGTTGAAATGAGTGTCTTCGACTTCGACTGGTTGTTTTCTATAAGCCGTTGTCAAAATATTAGCAAAAATGTTTCTTCGCAGTGGACTAGTTGATTCAACAGGAGACTCTATAATTGTCGTCTGCCGATTTGAACAGTTCTCCTACGAAAGCGTTGAAAGTTTTCTGAGTCTGAATTTTAACGCATTCATTTTGAGGACGGGCATTCTTTTAGCTTTTAGCTCTTCCAATACTTTTTCAGGGGTAAATATGTTATCGATATCCTGTAGAAGTAGGTGGGTCTTTCTGTATACGTTAGGTACACCCGTCTGGTTCTCAATCTGCCTGATGATTAAATTTGTTGGGTTGATATTCGTAAGGGTGAATTCGGTATTTACTCTTTGCAAATCTGCTGATTTCACAAACATTAGCTGAAAAATCGGATGATTGGCAACATACCTGGCTAAAGCTGAAAAGGTACGTAATTCTGGATCCGTTATTTCTGTTGTAATTTCTTTCTTCCTTCTTCATCGATGCTGGCTGCGGGCATAAAGAACTACATTCGTCGTAAATGCTACTTTAAAGTGTGAATTGTCTTCAGCAGAATTAGTGACCTCGTTTGTCTTGGGGACAGTTCTTTCCGTTCATTTTGAATATTATGCGAGTCAAAAACGACCAGACCATCTCTTCAAACCCTTTTATAAATACCCTTCTGGTTTCAACGACCGATTCCGGAAGTTTTTCTTTCAATAAAAAATGTCGTCAATGTACCCGGATATTCTCACAACTTCAGTTACGCTTTTAAAACAAATGCATTTTTTTATTCGTTTTCAACAATCCAATATTAACCTCATGCTCTTAACTAGCTCAACAAAACAAATTCAACGTCTACATCTTTTCACAAACGTCCTTCACCAGATACAAAAAAAAACTTTGTCCTGACAATTATTACAATGTGGTTCTACCCAGAAGGCCACACCTCGTCACAACGACGCCACTAACTGCCACCCCAAATAACTTCAAATAACTCAAGGCTAATGTCCAACTGCAAAACCGACACAACTTCATTCCTTTCCAACAAGATCCTCTAGAAATTAAAGCAAATAAGTGGATTAAAAATTCGCATACACTTACCAACACTCCCCCACCGGACGGAGTTTTCATGAAGAAAATATACAAAAAAAAAAGAACATTAATAAATTTATCGCCTTCTTCGTTTCACATTGACTTTCTAGGAATTCAAGGACTCGAAAAAGAGAAAACAAAAAGATTCCCCCTTGCAAGGCAAAGTAATAATAAAAGAACCAACACCAAGCAATCCTTACGACCCACCGACAAACAGCTTCCTCGCAAGGCTTGCTGAAGGAAACCCAAACAACTCCACTTTCCATTCAGTCTTAAATCGACTCGTCCCCTCTCACTCTCTACTTCTCTATCCATCCCTCTCTTTCTCAGGCTAAAATATTCTTCTCTTCAACAGCATTTATTTTTCCAAAGCGGTTCCACTGCAGCACAAGGATACCAGGCGGAGTCAAAGGATTACTTCATGGCAACGCGAAAATAAACTTGCAAAAATAATACCGAGGCAGAGGACTTTGCGTATGCATGCAGGCTCACTTGAGTTGGAATGCCTCGGCACCCCTTTTCAGTACAAAGGGGCTGGTTCTAATTATTATTAAGTCCTTATGCAAAATATTTTACTCTCTCTCAACTTCAAAATTAGAACCTGTCGTTGGCGTGAAACGAAAAAATTGGAAATTTTTCATTAAGCTTTGATGCATTAGCCTAATGCCTACTTCCTATTTGCACGAAAGGTCCCGGCTCCGACCTGACTACCTACAGAACTGTTGTTCCATTTTTTTTTTATTCTATTTCGTCGAAATGTAAAAGCGCTAATGTCAAAGGTTGTGGGAAATGATTTCGTGAGTATTAATGTTTTGTCTTCTTTTCCTTACACGAGGGGTGAATAAATTGTCCCAGGGCTATCGACACAGAGTGACAGTATTTCAATCAATCTACACAGAGTAATTTTAAATGAATTTCGGGGAAATTTACTTCCGTCTTCTTTAAAGTCTGTAAGCTGTACGCGACAGCAGTGGTAATCTTGTCGCGACGTATGGCTCGTAAAATGTTTAAACCAAATTCCTAATGAAGGAGAAAACAATTGTGAATTGATTGTTTTTCTTTGTTTGAATCTGAACGAAAAAAAGGTAGCGATATAAACTTCTGAAAAAAAAGATTCATTCCATAGATAGGGTGACAAACAAGAGTGTCCCTTTGAAATGTATTTAAAGTGTATGCGGGTTGGTATGTTTTTTTTTATTTATTTAATTTCAGACACAAAAGTATGAAGGTGTGTGGTCATCAGTGGGATATAAAAAAAAACAGAATGAAAATATGTGTAACCATCATATAAAAGGACATCTAGATTGAGGCTTTTTTTACGCTTCCTGCTAAGAATTTGGAATATCCGACAGGAAATACAAAATTCGTCGTTTGCCAAATAAACTAATGTCTATAAAAAAACTCATTAGGTAATGGGACGATCGCACTTAAATAACATCTGATTACCGCTAAACATGTCTCCTACGCAGGTGCTTAAAGGCGTTAACTTCGTGAAATCAACAACCTGTCTCGACTAACAGCCATTGAAGAATGCTTTAAGACATTAGCTAAGCAAGTTGACGCCTTTGCATGATCTATTTTTTCTGTTTGTGGAAGATAATACTTTTTCCCGGTGTAATCTTTCTGTGCTTCCTCCATGTGTCCAAGAGTACTATATTCCTGAATGAATTTGGAATATTCCTGCCGAAGCTCCTCATTTTTTGCAAGCTCTGCTCCAACATAAAGAATCGCTTTAACGCCATTTTGCGTGAATCGCCCAAGACCATGCGATTCTTAAGTAGTGGTAATTTGTCGATATATCGTCCTGTTTCATCCCGTTTGTGTGTAATTTGGTAGTGGTTCTCGCACATCTCATCTTCGGCAGACTTGACCCTTGCAGTTGGTACTTCTTCTAACTCCCAAAATTTCTTCAATCCTTCATCTTCACTACACACACTTATACATGACGTGACGATCTTAGGTCGTACTTGCTTCTTTGGAGTTGAAGTCAAACCTTGTATTTTGTGCCATTGGAGTATTAGCTGGACCCTGGATTAACCCATGCGTAAGGAAGTGCGGTAAAATGTCTGATCCAATCAGTAGTTCAATATCCTTTGGTTGTTCGCACCATGGATCTGCCAACTTCAAGCCTTGAATATGTGGCCACTGGTTGGGTGAAAATTGTCGTAGTGGCATTCTTGATGTAATAAGAGGCATCACTAGGGCTTCTACCTCTAAGTTGACTCCTTCATCGTGAATTGATTGAATGGTGAAGTGGCATGCTGTGATGATTTGTGTAGCATGACCGTTAATTTCATTTATCCTTGACTCATACTTGACCAATGGTACCCTTAATTGACGCGCTAATTTCTCTGTCACGAAACATGATTGAGATCCTTGATCAATCAGAGCTCCTACGAGTTTCACTTGGCCTCCAACGCATATGTTTACCATGGCTGTAGCTTATAGTACCGTCCTGTCACTTTGACATGCTGTGGCGATTCTCGTTGTCAATGGTGTTTCTTCACTTGTTGTTTTTCCTACAAGCAAGACGGCTGCACTCTCACCTCTAGGGAAATGAAGTAGGGAATTATGTTGTTGTGTGCATACCCTGCACTCCTTCTTTGATGGGCATTCCCTTGCTGCTTGTCCGTCTCGCAAACAGTTGAAACACAGCTTCGACTTCTGGGCCACCTCCAATCGGTTTCTTGGCTTCATACTTAGAAATCTTTTGCAATTATACAATTGATGAGACTCGCTACACAAAACACATTTCGACTGTGTGACTGTAGTCAAATGGTTCCTTGTGGATGCTGGTTTTGACACTTATGGCTGGTGTTCTCGGTTAAGTTCGCGACTGTTCTCCAATCCTCGGAATCTGCCTTCGATAATCCGGCTCGAAGGACCATATGTAGATTTCTACTACTTAGATATTTTTCCAATCGCCTAATGCAGCCTCATATTAGGTACAAGAAAAGGCTTGGTTCGATTGGTTACTAACTGTATGCAAAATAATTTATTTCGGCTCTATTTATACAAAAATTAGTGCTACTTAAACAGAAAAGTGCAGATGGCAAAAAAATACAAAAAGGTGCATGCGTTATCAAAAAATGCAGAATTACAGAAAACAACAGCAAACAAATAAACAAAATTATGCTAACGTTAACAAATTATAATAAAAAGGGAAAAATATGAAACTTGTGATTAAAATTGCAAACTTGCAATAAATTTCGAGAATTTTTGTTGATTCATTCAACACTGTTACTGTTGCCCAAATTAAAGATAATTTGGAGTAGGGTGGCGATATCTTCGAAGGTACGATTTTAACTTATCCACCAAAAAATCATTTGCAGAGTGATGGGAATGCGTTGCCAGAGCCACAGTAGAAGGGGATTTGAATCAACTCTTTGCCAATCGGCTCAGGGTTTCTCGTAATTCGGTAGGAAAGAATCGGTCATGAAATGGTGAGCTATTCTTTTTAACACAAATGTACCCGGTTTGAAATTTGAAATTTCAGGCTGCTATTTCGCATATTGTTGCTAACATCTATTATTTCTATGCCAGAAATCGAATGTATTGGGATATTGGCCCCGATAAGCTCCTTCCTGAAAATTTCAATTTCACGAATTTTGCGACTGTATGCAATAATACTGAATAAGAACCTGTCGATAAATTTTAACAAATAAGATCGACGTGGCAGAAATTGAATGAATAGTTGGAAGCATTAGTCGTCGAAATGCTTAGAAGTAAGCAGAGATGCGTCTTTATGTAGTCACCGTGACACAAAACAACACCAGCTTGATCAACGGATTGCCTTACCTGCAAGGGTTGGGATATGCCTACTAAACTTGGATTACTCCTGCAGTCTGAGTCGTACCAAAGCTTTTTAAGCGGCAATACTATTTTCGATTTAAAGTTTAAGGATCAGTGGTGATTTATCCTCGAAGTTTCAAAACTACCATGAAACTGTCTATTTTTTTTTTTGGCCGGGGCATACCCCGGACTTTGCTTAATGCAAACAACACTTAAAACTATCTTAAAGATTAGGTAGATGGATAAGATGAGAGGAAAGGACATTTTTGAGCGTGTATCTGTTTAAGTGGAAATTAAAAATGTCCTGCGTGCCATTAGCCTTCCTCAACAGTCTGGACATAGGTTTACGCACCGTAGTTGGAGCGGTGTGGGTCTAAACGGAAAAGGGGGACAGATCTCAGGTAACGGGGGTTGGTGTCGATCGATCGATCAAAAAGAATATCTGCGATGTCACGGCGATCCGCAAAGGACTGTATTTGGAAGTTGCAAGCTGTGGGTATATGGTGTGAGATTAAAGCTGTCTGCCCAAGGGAGACCACGCAGTGCGAAGCGGAGAAACCGGTGTTGAAATGCTTCAATTCGCCGGATACGGGTTTCAAAAAAAGGGGACCAGACTTGGGAATCATATTCAAGGAGAGTCTAACAAAAGTAATGTAAAGTGCTTTGGTGACGTATGGGCTTAGGAACTCTTTGGACCATCGCTTAACGTAGCCAAGAGCGGAGTTGGCCCGGCTAATGATGGAATCCATGTACGTGCAAAAATTGAGTTCTCTATCACAGACAATACCTAAATCACGGAGAGAACAGACTAATGGAACGGCATGATTGAAGATGAGGTAGGTTCTGGACGGCTGAGGTAAACGCTTACGGGTGTGTGTAATGGCTTGGCTTTTGCTTATGTTGAGATCTAGGAAGTTATTTGGCACCTACACAGATCTTCTTGTAGGAGGAGGTAGTCAGCGGGAGATGATATGGGCATATAGCATATATTTTTGTGTCGTCGGCGTAGATTGAGATATACGACTTGTTGATGATGAGGTCGACATCAATAATAATTAGAATGAAGATCATGGGACCAACGTGGTTTCCTGGATTAGATTTGGAGGATCCGAGAATAACATCGTAATGACGGCCTTCTAAGAAGACTTTATCCAATTAATAAAGCCGTCGGGAAAACCAAGAGCTTTCAACTTGAGAATGATGATTTTCTGCGATATTTTATCGATGGCCTTGCTGAAGTCAGTGGCTACAACATCGACTTCCTTACCATCCTCCAAGACACATTAAGTTTGAGAGACGAATTCTATTAAGTTAGTGGCTGTTGATCTCCCCTTAAGAAATCTGTGTTGATTTGGAGATACGATGGATTTGCAGTGGAAAAGCATTGCGTCGTACATGATGCTCTCGAAGAGCTTTGGAATGGTCTTTAGTTTACAACATCAGTTTTTGGGCCTTTCTTATGAATTTGGACTATGTATGCGTTTTTCCAGACTTTGCGGAAAATGCCTTGGGAGATGGAGAGTTGGAACAGTGGGGTAAGCGGCTGAAGAAGGATATTGGTACATTTTTTTAGCACTATTGGGGGCAAACCGTCTGAGCCAGGGGAAAAACCATCTTTAAGCTTGCTGATTTTTTCTCCTATCAACTTCGGTGTTATTTCAATAGACACCAGAGTTGTATGCGAGCAATTGTAATTATGATCGGGCTCTTCGTAGTGGATAGCATATGATTGGCTGAAGAAATAGCCGAAGAAATTTGCAATTGTAAAAGGGTTTGCTGAAGAATAGTCGAGATATTTGAGGGTAGAGGTCTTGGGGTCTTATATGAAACTCGATTGCATTCGGTTTTGTAGAGCGAATAGGCGGAAACCGACCGAGATTTAAGGTAAGCCTCCCATAGTTTGTTTCGTTTGTCACAAAGCGAACGAAGCTACTTGGTGTACCGAGTTGAAAAAATTAAACACGTGAATATTAACATCAAAATGACGTAAGTGGCATTAACTTGTGAAATTGTTGCGAGGTTGCCATACTAAAAGTTTTGGAGTCTTCCACTGTTATCTTGCTGGTATAAAAAAATAAATGATCACATAAACTATTCTCTGTGAAGGTAGAAAAAACATCCGAAACGAACACAAGCCTGATCTTAATGGAAAAAAATATCAGTATACACTACAAATCTCCAGTTGACAATCTTAAATGAGCGATGAAAATCTGTAGGGTATATTTCCGGCCATGAATATTTTCGATATTTACTGAAATCTTAAAAAGAGGACTTTGCTTTTCTTTATACTGTACCTAATAGATGAAAATATTAATACACATACACAGCTTTAAAAGGACCTCGTTAGCAAAGTAATCCGCCAGATGTGAAATACAAATCCAAATGTGCAAAAGAAACGCCATTCATTGTTTCGTTTTTTATGAATTACTCAATGGATTATGACAACGCATTCAATAAAATTTTAGATTAAATTTCTCTATGGAAAGAGCCCGAATAAGGATTGAAGATATATCGACTCATTTGCATTCGTTCAGTTCGCAGTTTATTAATCGGATAATAGCATAGCAGAGCCAATGACATCATCTCAATAAACTGGAATTTTTTTGAGGGCACGAACTGGGCAGTTCAGAGTTACACGCCGAAAGAGAATTCTCTAGAGCTGGCTGCAAACTTCTAACGACAAAGGGTGTTTGGCTAAATTCGAATTATCTACTCTTGAAAACGAAACTGTCGAATTGACGCAATTAAAAGGCGGACGCTTTTCCTACTGCGCCACCCAGCCAGTTCAAATATTTCAAATATCCGAAACCCACCTTCGATGATGACATTATTCAGTTAAAAACAGGATTTTTACTACGACAAATTAATGCCAGCCAAGATGAAGTTGCTTCTTGTAACAGCAGGAGGCACTGAACTACAAAGTTGAAAGATCAGATGTGTCCTTCACATCGAAACAGCCCATGTTGATAAAAGTGGTACACGACCGTTTCACCGATTTCAAAAAACGCAACATCATTAGACATAACAATGAACTACAGAACCACATAAACCAAATACCAGCAGCATTGATGAAGTAATCTGCAAAAAACAAGCCTATCAATAATTATTTTAGTTCAAATCCAGCGAAGCCCACGTGCCGACCGATGGACAAGCTTTAGAGCGGTATCGAGATAATTATATAGCCGATGTAGAAAGAAGAAGATTCTATGATCTCATCTGATCTTCCGATGTGAAGATTTGGGAATGGTTAAAGGCAAACATTTTCACTTTTGAACAAGTATACTAATATATTATATTTGAATTGCAAGACCTGTGCTCAGACAAGTGAAACCAAACAATATCTCAGGAATCAAGGTTTTCATACCCAGCGAAACCCAATTTCTAAAGATCACTTCCAAAAGTCTCTCAAGACAGACATTCCACAAAATGATTACTCAATGCGCAACAATAACATTGTTTTTATGTCTCTTAAATGCTGCTTTAAAGCAGACCTCGACTAAAAGCAACACGAAAAAGACGAATAAAAAACCCACGGTACGGTAATAAAAGAATAAGAACCGAAACCTGAGCAAATACCGAAATACCTGCACCGATATTCAGCCTTCCTTTTTTTAACTTCGTTTTCACACCAGTTCATAAGCTAGTTTTGAGAACAGCTGTTTGTAGCTATATCCCTCCTATGATTTTATGTTTTTGTTTTTTCTTTTCTTCGTTTTCATGTCAAACCTCTCTTTTTGTATACTTTTTGTTGTTGCTTTATGTCTTGCTGAGGTTGAATTCAGGTGCAATTTGTCGTCTTTTATTTTTTGTTCCCCTCATTTCTGGTGGTTTTCCTCTCAGCGCCGTCTTTCGGGTCTTTGTTGTCTGTTGACCAGATGGAGTGAACACCAACATCATCCCAGACAGATCGCTGACCGGAAGAGAAATGACACTCTTCTTTCTAAGCCGATCTTGCATTTTAAGAGAGTTTAAAGCAAGTCAAGAGCATAAGCTGTCATAATGTTTAAAATTGGGGTCAAAATACTCTGGTTCTGTTTTGTGTTGTCGAGTTGCCTTTTTTGCCTGTTTTAAGAAGGTCAAGTCATGTAGATGGGGAACGAAACATGCAAAATTGGAGATACCTGCATTTTGGCTCACGATCGATGCGAGGTTCTTAAGGATATCTGAGAGCAGAGATACACGAAAGCGTATTCTGAGGAAATGACCATAATGTCCATTAAAAGATATTAAGATACAAACGCGATAAGTCAAGTTAGCAAAAAAGATACATAGAAAAACAAAAAAACGGTAACGGTACCTTGGGCAAAATTTAATTGTAGGGAATTAGTTGGCAGTTGGCACAAGCTTGTGTGTACGAGATCCCAAACAGCAGCACAGCGAACCGCACTCGAGACAATTATTATGCATACAAAGAAACGTGGTATTGAGTGTCTCTTTGGACGCGCAGCAGTGGTCTTGAATCAGGTTTGCTTTTCATTCTGACGGCAAATCTTGCGAAAGAGGCACAAAAAGAGAGAGGGGAAATTGGTGTGTGTTTATGTATCTTTTGTGTTTGTCGGACGAAGTTGTGTGTGCGGGGTTACATAAGGCTGTGGTGTAGCGCAGCAGCACAGATGCACCCAGGGCAGGTGTAAATCAGCTGATGATAGTTTATGTAGATTAGGATTAATCAGATGTGTCTCTTTATCTATTTGAATTGGGGGGTCGTTGTGTCATGGTTTTAATGTGGGAGCGGCTTTAGACGCCGGCAACAGGTATATGATGTATATGCGGTAATATGGCAGTCTAGATTAGAAAGTTATTTTTATAGAATGAATTATCTTACATATACCCGTAAAAAAACAAAAAAACGCATGAATCTGAATGAATTTTCAAATAAAAGTTCTTTCGGAAAAATAACTTTATTCAATTCAGTTAAAATTTAGTTTTGAAGGGATTATGAATACCCTTACATTGCATTTGGCCCAAGAGCGAGCAGAAAGGTTAGAAGTTGGACAGAAAGGTTGTGTAGTGGTTTCGAATTTGGACGTAGTTAGGTTTCAAATGCTCCATGGGTGGTGTTCGAATTAGAACGGTTGTAGTTGACAAAATTTGAAATACTGGCGCGTGCAGTTCGATACTGGTTTCGAGATGGCCGGAAACTGTGACTTTTTGTTGTGGTTGTGGAATGGTGGCATTATTGGTCAATTTTTCTTCCATGACGACAATGGAGGAAATATAACAGTCAATGGATAATGCTGGCCGAGAAATGTTAAACGATTGTCTGCGGCCAACACTAAAGGATTTTGACTTCGGCGAGGTTCTATTCCAGCAAGCTACGTTCTGCAAAAGTTGTTGAACAATCGGTTAATTGCACACTAAGTTCAATAGCCATGGAATCAGTCTTTGTGGAGATGTTGTGAGGCCATCACGGAACTGCGATTTGACACCGTTGGACTTGCTTCTATGTGACGCCATTTAAGGCCGATGCTATGCAAACAAGCCAGGCACTCATCAATAATTGGTCAAGCTTTTCGTGAAATAGGGTCGAATTTATCGAAAATGGCAACCAAGCCAGTCATGGCAGTCATATGTATGAAAGGAGGAAGCCTTGGTCAGCTTGGGAAAGGGATCTCATTGACACTGCCCTTGATTATTGTACGATACGTTTACATTAAGCGATTTTTTATGGAAAGAAGCAGCCCCTCGTCTGTGAGCAGCAAAAAACTTAAAGAAATGAAAAACTTGTAGGTACTACGACTGACAACACGTTATATATTTTTTTATTATAAGTACGCTGAACATTACATCTGCATACATACGTATTTACAGACATGTGCCGTCAGTTATGCTTATGTACATATATCGAATGAAGAAAGCATATATTCCCAAGAGTATTCCGAAGGAAACCTTAACTGAGACATGGTGCACCTTCTTTATAAAGAATGATGAAATTAAAAATCAAAACCTGGTGAGAATGTTAAAGGTAGGTTCAACTTATTTTGTTTAAACGGAACACACTTGTCCTGCAATTCGAGCCGGTTCGAATAAATTTGTAAATAAATTTGTGAATAAATTTGTGAAAAGGGTGCGATTGATTTTCATTCAAGTTCCACAGACATATAGTACATACGCCAAGGTCTCATTAAGTTTAATCAAAATTGCTTCTGGTGTCAATGATAATAAATTGAAATATCAAGAAATGAACTCTGATAGCTTTCAAAACATTGTGGCAAGCGCCATTCACAAATGTGACTTACAACTGGCATGTTTCTAAACCTAAAGCGATTAACACGATTAGACTACCTAAGCTTGTTCATTGAAAACTATTCATTTTTTCTATGTATGTATGTTTTAAAGACGGTGTATCTTACTGATGACCTTTTTGAAAATTTCCAATCCTCCCTTTGTTATAAAATCTTGTCTGCATCTTCATCTCCCCTTGTTAAAAAATATATTTTTCCTCCTGTACCTGCTAAAGACACCCTTCAGAAAAACGCTCAGCACTTTTGTCGTTGTCATTTACTTCTGTAGTCCTTGCCAGAGGAATTTCACCACACGAACATGGATGTGTATGTTGAGACGTGTGTGCATAAGTACATTAAAAGATTCACAGTTTGAACAGATGTAAACAAATCGATTGATTTAATAAAGGCATATCTTTTAATAAAAGACAAGGATACATTTTATATCAAAGCAAAGCATTTATAGTTGTGGTTAAGGATTTGTACGAGAAAGGCTATTTGAGTGTGTGAAATGTCCACTAAATAATGAAGAAACTGCAATCTATAATTCGGACAAATTATCTCACATATTTGTGTCTCGAAAATGAGTTTCAAATGTATTCATTTTGTGTATTATTTAACTCGCAATTAGAATATAATTAAGTAAAATTATCAATTTTGCACGTCACTTACCCAAAGAGGAAGTCACTTAAAAAAATCATTAATGACCTTCTCCTTGTAAATATCACTTATCTTCTTGGTCTGTGTCGGATAACTCCTAATCCTCATTTAGTGAATGTGTGTTTGGAAAGGAACTTGCTTTATTCCTTCTCGAAGCGGCTTTTCACAAGTTCTTGGAGCCCCTGGTAGCATACTGTTAGCCTACTTTGACCAAACATTGTCTCTAAAACTCTACAACTGTCCAACTGTTCAAGACCGACAAAATGAATTTCCAAGCAAATAGTATGGAATTCTGCTTCGCTGCCGTGCAAAGAATTTCTACTTTTTGCTGTGCAGATAATCGGGTTGACTACACATCTAAATATGCTTTCCAAACCCAATGGAAGCGGGCACGATGCCATGTGACATAACTAGATCTGTTCTCTCCAGATTTCGAATCAGCCCATGGGCTTGCATTTTTTAGTGCGATGAATACTGCCTTTGACGTCGATAAATCATTGGTATTTTCCTGGATAAGGGGCAGCGTGATGTTGTTGTCTATTGTAAGTTTGTTGGGCCAGAAGCCACACCGGTTTTATATGTAAAAAAAGAATACACTGGTTAGGATCTGGTTAAAAGAATACACTGGTTAGGATCTGGTAACCATTGATAAACTTCGATGGTTGTTGCAAGGCCTCGTTTATCGTATGTGGGCGAATAGGGCTAATATTCTAGTCATCGGGTTCCCACCAGAACATCTAAGCCATTTTGCAAACGATTTGAAAAAACTGTTTTGTTATTTTTACTCTTTTTTCTATCCACTCCGGCTCGTTCTTCATACCCTATTTCATTATCAATTAGCATCTGTTGGAATTGCGGATCGATGAAGAGATTATCTTCACACAAAAACAGAGATTGTGTGCCTTTTTTGTAGCCTTCAGCAAGACTTTTTCTGTTCTTAACTCTTCGATATCCTCGAGCTGGTTTTTTGTTTGTCTAAGAGTTGAAAGCCGCTTTCTGTTGTCATTCAGGATAGTTATTTTTTTATCGATCGTAACATTAAGATCCTCAAGCTCGATTTTAGCATCCTTATAAGGACATTCGTTTTCAGCCGTTTTCCCATTTCGAATCCGTATCTTAATATATATACATATATGTATGTATGTGTAAACCTTTTGACAACTTTTCTCTTCAGATCGAAATCATCTTGTAATATTTACTTAGTTAGGATAGTTTTCTAATTCTGATTAGCTCCAGTGCGTACATTTGTATGTACATCGTTATCCTTGGTTGGTCTCTGCCAACAAAAAGTGTTTTAGGTGGCTGTAAATCTGTACGATTTGGTTCGATGCTTATTTACCATTCAGCGCTTGGTAAGATGTTACTCGCGAAGAAACACACGGCGGCTGTATGTCAGCTTGAACTGCACAGGGACAGGTATGGTGAATGGCTTTTGGCTGGTTGTAAGCACTTAGCTTTTTACCTCGTGTAAATAGTTCTATGCCATTGAAGGAGTTTTATTCTGCAACCGATGCGAATGTGGTATTTATATTTTATCCTCGCAAGCAAAATAATTCACCTACTGCAATTTCAAAAACCAAAGCGGCTATCATGTCCTCAGTTCCTTAAGAAACAAACACCAGCAATAAACATACGATTGGGTCATATTTTTATTACACACAAAGATGCATTGTCGCACGTCGGTATCACAATTAAAAAACAATTTAACAGTCAAAAGCTGTTTACGCCTAATTTCCATCGATTACTACATTTGAGTGCTCTCTTGCCCCTTAACGCTCTTCATAACAAGCATGTGCATGTACTGCTCTCGAGACTTTTGTGATTTTCTAGATGGCTCCATTTACACAAAAAAAGAAACAAAATCCTGACCCACAATGCTCTCTAACCGCCAAATAACAGTTTCAGATACTCGTACAACAATCATCGGCAAGAAGATGATACTTAAATCCAAACCGGAACAAAGAGGCAAATTAATTAAACAAAAACTGAGAAAAAAAAAGAAACAAGAAAACCACCGTATCATCAAATTTACAGCCAGTTCTCTCATCTGTTGTGTGATTTTTTTTTAATCGAGTTCGAGATACTTCTCTACATTTCTACATTTACAAATACCACTAAAGCCAGCGCATAGATTCTCTTCATGCTCTTATGTCTCTGCGAACATCTCTTTGAATTCTCTGAATTCTCAGAATGATAGACAGTTGTTGTAAAAGTCTCTCATTGCTCTTAGTCCACTCTTAAAAAATTCATTCGAGATACTTTCCGTTGAGTATTATAGTCTCACTAAACTGTCATTATATCCCTACTCGTACATTCTTTGTTTTATTTCTTTTTCGTGAATTCAATTCCGTGCTGAATTAGAAAACTCCAACCAATGCCGATTCCGAAACAGCAAGAAGAAGGTAAACGAAGAAGAAACCGAAAAGCAAAGAGCGGGAATGCCTTAAATAATTCACTCACTTGTTTGCTAAGGCATTACCGCACATAAAGGCAGTCTTGTAATCGTAACCTAATTAGTGAAAGTAGTTTCACATGCCCGTGGCATTTGTTGCTCAGCTACCTCAGCCACTTCGTTTTTCTCGATGTTGTTGTTGTTTTATGCTTTTTTTTTTGTATCAAAGTGCGATTCCAAAAGGAAAGTTAACACATTCTGATGAAAATAAATGCATCTACGCGAGGATGATTTCTTGCCATCTTCTAACCATTGTACCATCGGTGAAATTATAGTTTACAGATTAAGCAGATACAAAGATACAAATCGCACAACCGGCGCGAGAAAAAGAAAGAGAAAAAAAGGCCAAACCAACGTCCTTGGGGGTGAACATTTTTCTGTTTATTTTTCGTCATTTTTTTTTTGTGTTGTCGAATACACAAAGTACAGCACCTTGTTTGGATTGTGCTGTTGAATGTGGCAACAGTGGCAGGCAAGCAGATACATTTCAGATTGAGAGAAGTCGTCGAAGGTTATGATTATTATATTAATTTATTTGCTTGTGTGTGTGTTTGTTCGAAAATGTTTTCGGTTTTATTTCGGGCTCTTTGTTTCGGATGACAGCTATTAACTTGGTTTGTAAATTGGACGACATATTTTAGAGCAGCTGATTATTATTATTGGGACTTTGCAGAGAATTGTAATTATTTCATTAGGTATATGAGGGGCAGTGGAAGAGAGAGAACATTTATATTTTTCGTTTTGTATGCTCTATTTAAGCACACCGTGTCACATAGATGAATTTTGCGTACATATTTATATATATTTTTAGTCAATTATGTTTTAAAGATAATATCAACTAGGTGCTCGCCACGGTTATTTTTGATGTAGGAAGAAAAATACATTATTGAATATTGATCAGAAAGTCTTTAAACAATTCTTATATCTTTTTCACGAGTTAGCAATGAAAAATTATGTAAATAAAAACACTATCTTCGGATAACAACAAATTCATTTGAATACGACTAGTCAGAGTGATAATACACAAATAGAGGAAAAAATTAAGTCATTGACGTCATCGAAAACGTGAACCAAACTCATACACGCCGCCTTGGTCGAAACATTCGGGAACTCTGCTTCTGGGTGAGTAGAACATCCCCAAAAGACGAGCATAATGAATGCCGGCAGACAGGTCCCAAAGCTGAGACAATGTGTCACAGGGCGATCATAACGCAGCATTCACAGTTTCTTTCATAGCTAACTTCACGTGAACAATTTGTCCATTTGATGCTGGGACGAAACCACTGTCTTCTACTACACCGAAATTATACCCCAATTCTACTCATTTGGCCCGCAGCGACTTCTTTCCTTATCGCTGGCTAAACGAGCAGCTGAGTGGTAATAAACTGGAAGAAATAGGTACGAGATCGTATTTTGGCAACAACGTGCTTCGTCACCATTTCAATCGAAGAGTCCCGCTACAGGACTAAAAAACTACAATGTTATCAAGCAACTGGCAGCTGGCTACAAGCCCGAAATACATTTACAGTCTATTGAAATCATCACCAAAACAAAGTTAAAGTGAAAGAAAAACCAGCCTTCCTCACAGTTTCGAAGAGCCCGATGAAAAACTGAGGGATAACGTCAACACCGACAATGATGAACAGCTTCGGTGTTGGCAATAAAAGATCCAAACTGGTTAAGTAAAAATCAAAACGCAGAAATCGGAAGACGAAATGGATGCTGGGTGAAACATTGTTTTTTTCAGTTCTTCTATGTGCCCCAGTTTTAAGATAGCACGGAAGCCTATTAAATTAGAAAATAAGTAAAGCTGTCTTCAAAAGGCTTTACATAACCCCAAAGAAAATAAAAAGCGAGATGAAATCGAACGATCTCATTTTCACGAAATAAGACGTTCATTTAGCCTTCAGAAAGTTGACTGCGAGAGATAAGAATTTCTTAAAGTTAAATTCGTGATTAGCTTGTGATGGGACAGCATTTAAAAACGCATTTAAATATTGTATGCAGTTAAAGATCTGAACGGAAAAATCACATTCAGTTGTAAAACTATGCTCAAAAATCAATTAGCACCGCCCTAGGCAACTGGATGCTCATTCACCTAATGACATGCATCGTGCCACAACCACACTTACTTCACTCCACTTCACATTTTGCCGCACGCCGCACAGTTGGCAAGTTCATTTCACAAGCCATCAATATGTCACACCATCCGGAAAGTGGTGTATCTTTGTGTATCTTTTTATCTTCAATGTCGTACCCACTCAGCCTAGTAACTGTATGTCGGTTTGTTAATCGCTCGGCTATTGCCCCTTTTTTCGCCTTGCGTTGTTGTTGCTGAACTGCTGCTTGGTGGTGGCCCGTGGTTCAGTTTGGCGGTTTGATGGTCGGTCATCTATCGGTTTATATCTTTGGCTATTTCCTCACTAGTCAGCATCATCTCTTGTGCACATAGTACTCATACGTATTTACGATTTCGATTATCCCATTTGTCGTTGCTTCTTAAAATCTTCTTCATCTACAAGAAATGAGATGTATCTACATCTTCTGGCTGTTCGTCATACCTACATACATACCTTCGCATACAAGCAGAGCGTGAGGGTCATTTAACATACATATTTTCATTATGTTGTTCCCTACTCCTGTGCGCCCGTAGCTGCTGTTGTTTCTTTATCTCATCGTCGTAAAGTGACACACAAAAAACGACAAAGGCAAGCGCACACAGGAGGATACAATTGAAAACAAAAAATCGACTTTTCTTCCAGCCGACATACGAAATGTCATCAACTATTAGAGACTCGAAGAGCAGCATACCTCCTGCCCCAATCCCCACAATTCACCAACCAACCGCCCCAGTCATATTACAATTTTTATTCAATGGAATTTTTATTTCCCAATGTGTGTCGTGTCGGCGGTCGGTGAGTCCTATTCCATCCGATTCCTGCTTTGCCTTCTAGTTCCACCAACTTTCAACACAAGCACCCCCCGCATCCAGCACATCGTACGCGCATTGACCCCCGTCCTCCGCCGAATCCGAACCCCTCTGTCATCAGGCAGGCAGCGCACCACCGATTTGTATCTGAAGCTCTTCTGAACGGTTATGGGTTTCCCCTTGTGGACTACACAGTACGCTGTACGGATACGAATACGAGACAGATAAAAAAAAAAACACAACAAAGAACAAATCTTCCAGAATCATTCTGATTCTGATTCTGACTGACATTCTTTCAGTCGGCGGCGGGCTGTGTGTATGTTTTGTACTCGGAATTTGGATTTTTATTCCATGGCTGGCGATGAGTTCGGTTATTTTATTATCATCCTCAGTTTTTTTTTTGTTTTTACTCAGCGACTGTTCATAGATACATACACATTAACAAGTGTATCTGATACGTGTAGGTGTTTGTACGTATCTGTGTGTATATTTTTTTTTTAATTTTACGATTATTATCTCCGGTGTGTTGGGATTTGTGTTTGCGCGCTAAGTGGGAATGAGATGATGACGCCCGATGGCGGCCGGCACTTCAGCATGGCTGCGGTGGTGGTAATGGCTTCTGGACTGCAACTTGCTGTGTTTGGCGGGAATTACAAAATGTTTTGTGTGTATTTTATGAAAAGGCTGAATAGGTCTGATGGGCGCGCATTATGGAATTGAAGTATCAAATTTAAAACAATTTAGGTTGCATCTGGGAAATCGTTTGCGTGCATAACGAAATGTTGGAATTTTTTTTATGAAGAAGGTAGTTGGATCAGTTTATGGTTTTGTTTGAGTTTTTTTTTTTTTTTTTAAGAGCCGCCCTTATTGATGGCTTTTTTAATTGAGTTATGTTCACATGCTGAAAGGCCTATTAACAGTGAATACTAATGATACTCACAATGGCAATAAGCTCTTTAATTTGCACCCTTCCATACAGAAAAAAAGAAAACTACATCAATTTTGTCAGCATACAAATTTAAACTTCAATTTAACAGGAAATTATATATGAATTATTGACATTTTATAGCTATAGTTCCTATTGCAAACCCCGGAGCGCCTGCTAAGACATTATTCAAAACTAAGTGCCTGCGTCACAGGATAGACACCGAGAGTAAGTCTTAGTTGTTACCATCATTGAAGCGCTTGACTAACCAACACCTCTGAACTAAGGCTGATAGATTTTGCTACAGACCGGAATCATGTTGAAGTAAACACATGTTCATACAAATATACATAATGAGACCTATCGACCGTCAACAAATATTGACCAGTCATATTCAAATTGATCACATTGTGATCGATGTAAGAAACTACTATCAATGATAACTTGGTCGGCTACTTAATTGAAATCTAAATACGAATGAAAAGCGCCCATAAACTTAACCAACACTTAAAGCGAATACTCCAAAGGTTTAAAATACAATGGGTTCAAAAAGTTCCTTGTCAGTGTGGCTAAGAAAACATCAATTAAATCCTTGATTCTCACCACAGTTCATCATATTTATAGAAAAAAAAATATATCGAAGCATGATAAATACTGACATTCCCGCTTTAGTCGTCTGGTTGTTCAGAATGGCTATGGAACTAGCCCATTGTTTTGTCAAGGTCTGTAATGACCTTTGATGTCATACAAAATTATGGACGACATCACTCTGGTAAGAATCTTGTGGCAGTCACATGCCAACAAAAAAGGTACGATCTGTCAGAAGTCAGCCGGCTACATATGTGGACATAGTTGACATGCTGGGTAAACGTTGGTTTAAATGTGTTCTTATGACAATGGAAAATCCTGGTCGTCTAAGTCGGGTTAGTCACTATAGCATAAGATCAGAGAAGTGTTAATTAAGAAGGCTTCACCAGGTTTGAGATCATGATAACTGAATCAGACACTGAAAATCATTAGATTTTCACACACAAGCCTCTGTGATTGCGAGTATATTGGCAATCAGAAAGACTAGCTAGTTTTAGATTGCGCAGTTAATTTGGGAAGTGTGCTTGTGGTAATCGTTAGGTTGCGCCTTTCATCGACTTACTCCTTAAGTCTGATTGCGATACTCATTTTATCTAAGAGCTCGAGACACTTTTTCACTACTTACGTCTGGGTTCAGAGGTGAATTATTACCTCATGGCCGGGGATCTAAACGCCAAACATAACAATTAAAGAAATCATTCAGCAAATACTAGAGGGAACCTACTGTTCAATTGGTGGGGTCAGAATAGTGACGAGTATCGACACGATTTAGAAGCGACAGATAGTCCGTCTTATCACAAGATCAGGCTCTTAAGCAGATCTGATACTGTTTGACGAATGGATGCAGCTGACTGACATGGACCGACGAATATTAAACTATCTTTACACAGTTGTACGTAACAATGACCATTGCGGCTTTAGTACCGTCGATCCGTCCCAACGAGATTGCGGAATTTGGAAGAGTATGTTCAAACATACTCTTACAATTACAATATGACACGGTGGACACGCTTCTCCCTCGAAGTTGCTCAACCCAACAATAACAATTTGTCGAACGAGGAGATTGACACTTACTTAAAATTGATGGACGACACCATAAAACAAAAAATGGTCAGAACAATTGCTAAGTACGAACTAAATGACATAAAATGACAAAAGAGTAGGCTTCTGACGAGACTTTAACTACTGTACAAATGTTTTACTGACTTACAAAACTCGGAGGTTAGGGCACTGAATTCAGCAGAAATACCGTACTGCTAATTCAGCAGAATTACCGTTCTGCAATTAATTCGCACTGAAATACAAAAATTCGGGCTGTTAAAGCTAACAATCCTAGCATGTTCCCGAAAATTAATAATTTTTTTCGATGGAAAACCAGAATGAACTTCCGTCTGGCCCGAACCATACCAGGTAAACACAAGTTTAACCATATTCAATGGCGATAATTTGGCAAATGATGTCATGCCAATGAAGGGGTTCATCCTACCTAGATTTCTAAGGAAGAACTCCTGGTTATTTTCGGTTCACTGACAAGTAAGAAATACCAAACATTGTTCTTAAACGCCTTCCACTAGAAAAGGTAAACATTTATACTACCCTGTTTAACAATTTGTGCATTATTCAGCTCATTGGAAGACAGCGGTGGTGCAACCCATTCCTAAACGGAATAAAGACACATCTAATCCGGCAAATCTCCGGTCTAAAAGTCTCCTTCCTTGCACCAGAAAGGTATTTGAAAAGATGAAATATAGAGCCCTGAATAAATATTAAAAATATTTAAATAATATTGAAAATAATATTCCGGATAACCAGAACACTCACAAGATAAGCTGTCAGGTTTTGGACAATTGTGCTGTGTGTGCGCCTCATGTCGTTTTGCAGTAAATAAATCAAGCAATACCAGAGTGACTTCCCGCCGAAGGCAAACCAACAATAGATCTTTTTTCCATACTGCACCAGATCCTGGAAAATACAAACAAATATCACGTCAATACTGTCCAATAATTCATCGACTTCAAAGTCTCATATGAAAGCATTCAACGCACTGAACTATACAAAGCGTTGTCCGAATTTTGGATCCCGGGGCAATTGATCCAATTGTGCCGTACTTCCTTCGATATAACCCGATGTACTGCGCATTTTGGACCAAGAACCTCCAAATTATTCCCAACTTACACCGGATTCCTTTAAGGAGATGAGCTTCAAACTTTTATGAACAGATTCTGCGATTGACAGGTTTCAACATGGAAAAAAATATCGTTCTCCTCGCATCGTATCACCTGCTGTCATAACCAGTGGCCAGAATAAAATAGAAATCCTATCCGCCGAACACCACCTTTGACATAACATTCGGTACAAATATTAATATCCTAACCGACACCACAATGGAATCTTATCCTAAGCAATCGATGGCTCTTCGGTGTGTCCTAAACAACTAGGATTAAAGCTCCTATCTAGACTGAAAAACTCATGGTTTGCAAAACAAAGAACAACAGAAGGTTGGGCGTCAAGCAAGATAGCTGAGCCGATTTTAGGGTTCTGGCCCGCTTTGTAGGATAAGCGAATGGAGGGACGGTAAATCCGAGAAATCTTTTATCTGTTCCGTGATCAAGTTCGGAAGACAAAAATTCGTCGACCAAAATAGATAATATAAAGCCTATGGAAAAAGATGACCGACTTAAGAGGTTCTTCTTCTTCATTAGGTTAAAAAAAACCGAACCTCCTTCTGATTCAGGGATCAAGAAATCGTCGATGCTATGAGGCTTCACGAAGCCATCTTATACAATGTAACCCAAATAAGTCTTAAGTCCTCATATCCCATAGATAGGAATATGTCATTAAATTTCGATTCAGAGCAAAAGTCGAAAAATGTAGTAGCTTATAATGAAATCTCAAAAAGCGAAGTCTAAAAAGATGCGCTTATTTTCCACAGTCAATTCCTGCCTGAGCAGTCCTTCATTAAGCTTAAAGGTAAGATCATTTCTCTCCTTAAATAAGAGTAATGTTTGAGAAGCAACAAAACTGTTGAACTGTTTTTGAAGCGAAAGTATATTTTTTAAAACAAACCTCATTCATCAGATAAGTTCAACAAAAGTAACACCACTAAAAAATACATGTTGTATCTTAAAATGCCACAACAATTTACATCTTCATTCGGAATCTAAAAGAGGAACTAGAAGCATTTCAAACTCATGAGATTAATGAGACCGAAAGAGGGACAACGAAACTAGAGAAGACCCTAACAAAATAACCCTCCATTGACCGCTGCCTGTAGCTGTTATTGTGGCTTCTGCATTCCGCATTCGAGACAAGGAAACAGGAAAATTAAATAAATTAATAAAACTGCTGTTCTCTGGTTCTGTCTTTTAATACACCCCGCCCAAGACTCGCTTAACTAAAGTTAATAATGTTGAGCTTGAAAATCGATGACCTGCAAAAGCTTGCGGACGTAAATTGTACCACGAGTTTGAATAATTATAGTGTTAATGGTTGTTAAGTGTTTTTTTGTTGTTCGTTGGCATTGTTTGACGGCAACGGGCGCCCTGGCGGTCTTTTGGTCGACTTCGCATCGGTCCAACGTTTTATGCTGACGAAGTTAGTTGTGGTCGCGTGTATGCATGTTACTATGTGTGCGTTCTGGGTCATTTTTCCGGTGCCGACGGCCACCACTTTGTTAACAGAGCATGAAAGTTGATTGAGGGAATTTGGATGCGCCTGGCTGTGCCGCTGAGGCAAGCTAGCTGGTTTGTTGGTGTATGAGATGATGTGATTTGGTTTATGACACACGTTTTGTAGTGTGGAACTCTTTTAATTAATTTTCTTAAAACGCAATTAATTATGAAATTGGACGACAATATAAAGCCGGTGGTAAAGGGAGATATACTTAAGTAGGTAGTTTTTCTGTTAATTTAAATTTAGATCGTGGGTGACATGGCTTGTGTTGGATTCGAAGGATACGTAAAACTGGATCATGATTGCCCCAGTTCTTGGAAGATTCTTTTTGCACGCACCCTTTTTGTGTTGTTTCCACAAACCAGTATTCCGACCAACGGTGACTTAACAACTTTTCAATCTTCTTGGGCGAGGGGATTCGAATCGCCACTGCCACAGGCAGAAACATTAGCACCGCGTCTCGGCTTCGATTTCAATGAATGTCACTGGGCAACACGATGAGTTCCAAATCGAATCCAAACGAAAGCGTGCGTGTATGTAATTCTATTTTTAAAGCGATACTACCACGGAGAAGTGTGCACTTAGAGTATAAAGCCAATCGAAATTGTTTCGTCGTCGTTGGGTTTTATTCCATTGATTTGACTCTGTTCCGTTTGTTGATTGTATAATTACCCAAAGGAAACAGCGGTTGTGGGGGAATTGTTCCACAATAGCAGCAGAGGGTGAAAATAATAATAAAAAAAAAATGTAAGGAATATGAGGGTACAAGTTGAAAGGCTAGCATCATATAATGGGCAAAGAAAAGCCATCAAATTTAGATTTTTGTTTTCATATTTCATTCGCCCTTCTTCGGTTTGTGGGGGAGATATAACTGTACAAGCCAACGTACGTGACAGCAGCGACCTAATGTGGTGTCACTTAAAAGAGGCTGATACGATAGGGTGTGATAAATGTAGATATGTACATATGAAACAGACTGAGTTTGTCGGCAAGCGCGATTGCATTGATTCATTATGCCAATAAGATTTGCAATTACATACATACTACCAAACAAAGGACTGGTAATGAAAATAAAACACGTAGATACGTCGTTGCTTCATTAAAGCTATAGCTCAATCCTTCTGTGACTCTGTCTGTGATGTATTCAAATGAAGGTTGAAAAGCTGGAAGTAAAAAAAATGTTGGGAATTCTGACGTGTGCCAGTGAATTCAAAAATTCCGTAAAAGAAACAATTTTGACACAAGTTGGATCTAAGGACCAAGCTCAGGGTAACGCTGCTATTCACACTTCTTAGCAGCTAAAACCAAGCTTCGTGGACCATCAAACCGGACGTTCAGTCATCCCTTTTTTCGTGAAACTTGTGGCTGCGGTTCGAAGGCAGTCTGAACTAGCACATAGTCGCTGAGCCATTGTAGTCGTCGGAGATTTTTTCTTTCTGAACTAGACCCAGTTTGAATAGTTTGTACAGGTCGTGGTTGAAGCCTCTTCTCCATACTTCCTCCAAACAGCCAGGACCATATATCCGTCGGAAAATCGAAAAAGCCGTTCTGGCATCTACATAGCTTATAGTCCATCGTCATCACTTTTGTCCTTCAAGATCCTAGTTGTTCGGTTAAACCAAAATAGAAATAGAAATAGTGGACTCAAAGTTGATATATCTTGGGATGATTCTTTCGCCTAATTGATGAAATGTTTGTTTATTGATTGAATAGTAGTTGATGATCTAAACATACTCACTGAAATAATCCAACTGTGATAATAAGCAGACTAATATGACAGGAGTGTGTTTGACGACCATTGGCATTCTTAGCAGCTTCTGATTATATGATTAAATTATGTTTGAGATATCATCAAAGTTGAGTTCGAAATGTCTGATGATTATTCCACTTTCCTTACCTAATAAACATCCTATTAGCTGTTGATTTAATACTTAACAAGTCGGTTTAAATGAATCAAAATGAATGTCATTCTTTTGATTGAAATATTTTAAAATATTTTTTTTTTTTTCAAAATATTAAAACATCTTTTCAGGATCAATGTCTAGAGAAATATCTTGAACTTTACTAGCTCATAACTTTAAGATAAATGATGACGTACATTAATCCATTCGATATAGATTAAAGAGCGAAGGCTCAAGAATAAGCAGACACACGGAAATATGTAAATATTTTTTGGCTGACAGATTAATCGGTGGAGAATTTGAAATTTCTACGACAGACTATTCATGTCTTCTACCTGAGCCCCTGAGGGAATGATGATTGTAAATTTTAAGGAAGGAAGATTGTGTAGAAAGTCTTTTAGCAGCAACAGAAAACGTGACGCCTAATGCTAGTTCAAATTATGAGGTGGATCAGCCGTGTTTGATCTGAATGCTGCCATAATTCCATGCAATGCACCAAATCATAAATTAAGTATTGTTGGGCGAACTAGCACCTTTTCAACCTTATTACGGCTTTAAATGTATTACGGCAAAAATGTTTTTTCAGCCTTGGCTAATTCAGTGTGCGCTAGTTTCTTGCTTGATGATCACTTTGAAGTATCGTTGCAAAAAAAAAGTCGAATCGCATGACTAAGAGCCCTCACTCGGCGGTCATTCCTGAAGCTTGGCTGGACAGTGTATATTCCTTTTCTTAGTTTTATAACTATGTTTACACTTAAAGGTTTTTAATTCCAAGATGAAGTCATACCAACAATTTATAAGTCGATTGATGGATAACTCGGGTGATGCAAAGTCACATCTTTCTGGAATCCTCAATTTCGAGCCATGAAAAATCGGTCATCACAATCGTTAGAGCTCTTCGTTGACTGAAGCGTTTCTTGCAGTGTCATCTTGGAAGGAAAAAAAAATACCAAATGTCACACGTTGAGGACACTTCTCTACAACTTCGTGTGGATTTTCCGATTCTCAAATACAGCACTTTAGCTTATTTTTCGTAGCCGAGAAGATGAAAATGCGTCACATCAGAAAAATTATCTTTTTGCGAATAGTCTTTGTTGAAATCGAGGTGCTCTTAAGCGCAAACCAAGTTCATTTTGCTACAATTTCTGAGTCAACTACACTCTTTTATAGATGGATATGGGAAGCATCATGTATTTCGTACGAAATTTCCATTAAAAAATGACGCTGCTTCGGACAAAAAATTTGACTTAAAGTTCATCTTACTCTTTCAAAAATATAAACTCGACCCGTACTTCACATCCGTTACCTAATCTTATTTCAAAAACTTTATTGCATTTTCCCGCTTTGTACCTCTTACACACAGCCCATCGATGTTCTTCCCCTCCATCACACCGATTACATTTGCATTAGCCTACTTGCACTTGTGGCGCGAACGACAACAAATAAACAGAGAAAAGAAAAACAGCAACGACCAGGGTCATCCAATCGTGCCTACACGGAATACGGTACCGGGCACACCATGAATTGGATACCGGCACTCACCTGAAAGCTCGTACGCGGAATTAGCATGCACATGAGGGTCGTGGATGACGACGGTGTACAGGGTGTACTCACTCTCCGAGCTTGTATCTGTGCATATCATCTAACAACGTCACATCTATACAATATGCATGAGAGGGGGGCCACACGAAGCATCCACTCTCGATATATGTATGTTGTTTCAAGAGCCAACTCAATACCCATGAAAAACAACAACAACTCCACCTAGCAACCGCGTTATAAAACTACGAGCATAGGTTGTGAAACGTCCGTCGCGTCGTGCGTACCAAGTTGATATGTCGTCGAATTCAAATGTCGAATGAAATGGTGAAGGTAATTTGAATTGCGAATTCATAATGCATATTATTACTGCCACAGTGTGTCTTTGGCTCAGGTTAGTGAGTTGTAACAACAGCGTTTGCCGCCTGCCTGCTTGGCTTGTTGGCGAGAGTGCGCGCATTTTTATTGGGCGACATTTGGCCTAAACAAGTCAGTTGGTGGCCAACAACAAAAAAAAAAGGAAAAGAAAATTTACCAAAGCATACTGGAGGAAAACGGTTGGACTCGCGTGAGTTCCGCGGTGAAATAGAAATCGGTGCTGCGCGCCAGAGAAGAGTTTGATGGTAATTTGTGTGGTAAAGCCGCACGACATTTCGCCGCATCCATAAGAGACCGACTTGGGTTGATGCGGTTTACTAAGGTGTGAAATGCGGTAATTAATAGCAATGGGTTTTTGCACCCTAACAAGGGGTCAAGCGAGTGTATCTATAGAGAGCAATTTCCTTTATTTAAGGTCCACTATTTTTTTACCCAAAAAAAGTCCCGCCTTGTGGATGTAATAGGCATTGGTATGTCAGCAGAATCATATGTAATGATTTTCAAAATACTAAACTTGTGGTCTTCATTTCCAAAGCGACGAAACTATATTAGTTAAACTTGTCTTTGAAAGTCCACTATAGACTATCTTAACTGCTTTCCTTACATCTGACGAAATCCATTTTCGGAGATTGGCTCATGAAGTTATGATTCAACGAAAATGATTTAAGGCATTTTAGCCTTTCCTGTTATTTACTGCAGAAACTTGGAAGGATTCTAGAAAAAAATATAAGAAATTCTTTTTAATGGATACACCTTCTGCATAGCCTTTAAGACAAAGATTTATCAAGAAACTGCGTTAAATACGTTTTGCATGCTGAAACCATAAGAATACTTAAAACCAATACTGGCGTTGTGCATTAGGATTCCAGTTGCTGAGCAACAGAGGAATCAGAGGTGAAATACAGCTAAGGAAGCAGTATGAAGAGGCACCCCAAAGAGATGTGGTCAACCAACCAAAATAATGTTAAAGAAATATTTACAAAATTTAAGGAAATATTTATAATTACTAGCAAAATAACGACGGTAACAAAGGAATTGTCTGTTTGTGTGGAAACTAATGGTCTCAATACCAATCGTGGGAAAAATGGATCTTATTGTTTTAGGAAAACAACATTTTTTTTTTAATTGAAATTAATTATAAATTGGTCTCAAAAACGTTTCTGGGTGCATATGGAGTACTCTAAGAAAGTCAATAAGAACCGTTGCTATGATATATAAATATATGAATAAAAAAAATTGAGTCTTTTTGCAATGCAAACTGCTGGCGAACATTGTATTTAAGTTTTTGCAAATTGTTATTTCGTGATGGGCGGCTTAAAAACGACTTAACTTGAGGTTGAACTGATAAGCATTCCTGGCGAGACGGCACGCTGGAGCTCGGTTTATGAAAAAGTCGAGCAAATATGGAAAGCCAGGAGACATTACGTCAGCGTTTGAAGCGAGTCTGTTCACTTCGCTATATTTTTGTCTCCTGTGAGTTGAATACCTATATTTTGAACTCTATTATGCGGACTAAAAATGTTTATTTGGCGCTTTCCCCTACATGCGAATTTTACTCTCGTTTTTGGCGAATGCAAGCTATGTTTATGCCAATCAGATGGAGAAGAGTATTTCTTGCACCGCTTCAGGAAACCATAAAAATTCGTTATATTTCTGGTGACATTGGTATTTGCAACTCAACATAAAAAGTGGAAATGCACGACTTTTACAGGGACCAAATAATATTACTGCAATGTCTATTTCATAAGTGAGTTAAGGCCCAATTTTTGTCACCAGGACTTGGATTGGATCCTCTTTATATTAAAATATGCGTGTCACTAGTCAGATAACGCACATCACACGTCCCAACTCAAAAAATCGTTGCAAATTGCTCTAACCGGTCTTACTTTTCTCGATAGTCGATAGTCGGTTAAAAAGCCAAGAAAGAAGATCTGTTCAGTCAAGTTGATTCTTTTTTCTTGCTATCGGCCTTAAGTAACGTTTTACTTCTTAATAAACAAATTACATGTTTTCCCAACTTTAGCATTTATGATAAAGGAAATAGAGTTAAAAAATGGTTCTTGGAAAAACCGGGTGCCTTTTCAACTTAGTTAATAAAATAATCAAAAGTAGCTGCCCGAATATCAATTCTTCTGGGACGCCTGTAACGATGCTGTAAAACTCAGTGCCACTTTCCGTCTCACAATTGCTTCCTGGTGAAGAAGTTCATTGTTATCAGGTATCAATGCTTTGGGCCTTCTCTGCTCATTAGGTCATTTTCGCTGAAAAGTGCTTTAATTAATCAAAGCTTCGTTAACAAATTTTTTAAGCGTCAATCTCTGCAAAAAAATTAAACCATCATATTTCCAATAGATGATCCAGTACCGAGTATCTGCTGGCAATCAATGCTAATTTACTTGTATCTTTGGTTACCTTTGTTGGACAAACGAAAATAGCTTGCAAATTTTCCCAATAAATGCAATAAACGTTCCTGAACCGTTGGATGACATATTCGCGCGATACGTGAACAAGCAGTCTTGTCATATTCCAAGCTTATACTAAAAAACTACCAAGCGACATCAACAACACGTTAAACAAATCAATATTATTGACATTGAGGGGCCGTGGCTTCCCATGTGAACTGGCTTATGAGTGGCAAAACAACGTTTATCACCGCTTCGTAAATTCCAAGCGTTTGAGTGCAAAATTCCCTTTCAACCTCCCGCATTAGCCTCATCAAACCTCAACGTCCAACCGCAGCACCTGGTAATTTTTTCATCTACATACACGTATGTACATACATACTTACGAGCCGGCGTGTAAAGCAAATTGAATTTTCCGAGCGCAAAGACCAATAAGCCGTGGAAAATTATGTTAATCACTGAAAATATTGTCCATGGAATGCGGGCCACATTGTACAACTATTTCCAACGCCTGATTTTAACATCCCTGTGTGAACGATGTCGGTGTGTGCTTCCGGTGACCTCTTGCAAGGCAACACCGAACCCCAATATATGTACTTCACCCAAAGCAAAAGGTTCAATCAACCTCTCTGTCGCTTTGGACCGTTCCACACCCCGGTGGACGCGTGTGTGTACTCGTACAAACGTATGCTCATGTTCCTAGCATTTGACTGACTCCATTGTTCGTTTGATGTATTTACTTTCGATTCGGGTTTATTATTGTGAGGATGCGTGTGTTTGGGAGGACGTTTTCCTACCCTTGATGTGGGAGTCGGGAGGAGATTGAATGGATACCGGTGGCAATGCGAACTTGGCATCGGAGGAGACACGAGAAAGGGAGGATACCTTCAGTATATGAATGTGTGTGGGTTGCAAATATACTTGGTATCCATATAATAGGCATTTTCCACTAAATCGATTGGCAGTGTTTAACCACTTGAGTGTACGGTGTGATCAAAACACTTGGGCTATATCCTTTCATCGATAGATTGACAAGGGATACGTCATGTGAAAATTAGAGATGAAATGGAGGCGTAAGTGGGTTTATGATGTGTGTCTACCTCTTCTTTGTGGTTTTGTGGGTCCCAAATTGTCTTACACTGAATGGGACTTAAGTGAGTAACCGAGAATTGATGGTCCATATAAAGTTTCTAATATAAATTGTTCAAATAGATCACGTTCTTATGATTTAGTTAAGTCTGGTGAAGGGATTGATTTTGCAGACACGGATTTTGCTCAAAGTATCTATCGATTACAGTGACCCAATAAAGATGTCAAATAAATGAGCTGGTGTGCTTCATACCTTATTTACATTACTTATCACTTCTACTTTTCATCTTTCACAGTTCAGGTTAAGATCACTGGCTCACTTGGGTGCAAGGTATTCGAAGACACTCTTAGCTGAAGCACTGTAATCAATTCGCTCAATCGTAGTCGAAATATTTTTTTTCCTTCGAGCTAAAATCCACAACTTTTACAGTTCAGTGCTTTCTTCTCCATTCAGCCTCCCCGCGGATATGACCGCATATCTCACCTTAAAAAGTTTTGATTCTAGATGATTGGGCAAACCGGAGTCTTTGTCGGAACTCCTGCATGTAATCTTTTGTTGAGTACAGACATAGCTAGACTCATATCCTGCGTTTAGTATTATCTTTATTAATTTGGAGACTAACGTTTCTTGTCCTTTCTTCAATTGCCGTTGTAGGTTCAATATGGTCTTTATACTTTGTTAACACCTGTCAATAGCAATATCGGTTCACTAAACAGACAGAACCAAAATTTCCTGAATTTCTAAAACAAAACGCAGGCTTTTAATTCAAAGTTCAAGACACCCTATAAGGGTAATTATCTTCTTCTGATAGTTAGGAAATTATAAATTAAAGTATCTTCAATTGTTTTTTTTTTGTTGTGGTGGCATGAAATTAACTATGAAGGATCTTTTCTATTGCACTTCTATGAAACTTTCATTGAATGGGAACAGGAAAGTGCGAACTCTCCTCCTCTTCTTTTTATCACCACCAAAACTGTTGGTGATACCGTAACACATTTTTCTGATGCTGGACTGATCCGGTCCAACTTAACCGATGACGGCGGAGAAGCCTTTACACACTATTCCACTTTCAACACTAATATAATCTGGATTAGTATTTTATGGTCGCAGTTCAAGAAATAGGGCCAGTGAAGTAAATTGCCTCGTCATTTTTAAAGTTGCGGTAGAAAGCGCCTGAGACGATGCGGAAACCCTTTGAAATAAAGTTATCCACTCTAAACATTTGATTTGACGGATATTCTGGAGTCCTACATAAGTTGAGACAAACTCTAAGTAATTCGGTTATGTGTGCTTTCACTTCGACCCACAACGAAGATCCATATGTTCGCGTTGGTGTGACTTAGACGCATAAGAAGTCAGGATTTCATTTTTTTCATTTAACAATAAACTGTCTAGTTCTACCGGAAATCATACTAAAGTATTAGTTTGTTTACCCTGAGCTTTTTTCATGTTCTTTTTTTTTCATTGCGTGTACGATAAAAAAGGTAAGGTGTGGCATTGATGGAAACATGCCCTCCTCGAAATTAGCCGATACATCATTCTTGTCCTGAGCCCGCTTCGGGCTCTTTTGATGCCTAGTAGGCTTTCATTGGAATGGGTTACACCGCCGCCGCTATTTTCCACTTAACCAGGTGATGTCGATAAATAAGTCAGAATAATAACACAAATAAAGTCGAATTTATAAGTTTAAGACAAGTTTTAACCACTGCGTCTTTCATCATAAAACCATGTTGCATGTGTTACAAGAATATTTCTCATTTCCAATACTAGGTGTGAGATGCAGGAATCAGGTCGAATAATCTTGACAAACTTTTTCCCTTGAACTAAGGTATATTGACATTTTCAAGGGACCAAATACGGGTGAAAACGTCACCTTTGTTTTGAGAAGTAGTCCGGGTTTTTTACAAAGCATGTTTCAATTCAGAAGTTGTCTACAATATCCGCAGCCAAACACGTTTAAGGATCTAAGGCTAAATGAAAATGAATATCAATAAAATTTGTTTGAGCAGTAACTACTTTGCGGCGTTAACGATTGCGTGAATATTAATAATAAGTGGTTTGTGCGTCGGACTGCTGAGCGGAAGATTCCGGGTTCAAATCCACAGAATGTATGTCAATTATTCACGGCGCACTTCACACGAGTTACTGGCAATATCCGAACAGATATAAAAAAAATGAAGATTCTGGCCACCTTTACTGTCGGCAATAAACTTCCACCGTCTTCGGTGGGAAAAACATGATCTGCACACTCATAAGGTTAAGACTTTAGCTCCAATATTGTTGAATATACTGCATATAGTTTCCTTGTCCAATTTTGAACCATCAGCGATTAAGATTTTCCTATGTATGTAATCTTAGAAAAACATTTGCCAGGTTAAAAAGTTCGATTTCAATCAACTCCTTTTATAATCGAATCGAAGAAAAACTATAACAATTCAATGACACTTCCAACTCGTTAGTTGCATCATCATCAACAACAACCTTTGTACTTTTATAGCCGGTTACTCATTCTAGTGAAAATTTGACATATTACTCAACATATGCATCCGATATGTCATTGCTCCCAACGTTCAGTCAGAACATTGTGATTCACGTTCATTTATCGCAATGAAGGCCTATCTTAATTTATTTTTTGTTTTGGCAGAAATACAAGCAAGCTGACGTTTGTTAAGCCACATCTGAGTCAGTGAGACTTTAATGACAAGCAATCATAGCAAATCCAAAGAAACTCAATACGTTCCATTGCGAGGGTTAAATGCCCAGCCTACTTACTACCCCAACAATTTTACTGCTTTCTTTATCAAACGACATCACGTCTAGACGTCAACAAATAAATACCGTCAAGCAAAAAACAATTTTCAGATTCAGGTCCTTGGCCTAAACGAGGGGCATTGATTTCCATTGCCATGAAATGAGTGTTTCCCTTTGTCGTGATAATTTTCACTTCACTTACAACTTGTGATTACGAGTATTTTGACTGAAGTGTCAAAAAAACTAATTGTCAATATGCGCGGTCAAAATTACTGACAGTGTAAACACGTCACACAAGATAGTCGCTACGCTACACAGGCAGAAGCGACAGTGGCGAATGAACTTGTGCGAAACAAAAATGACCTTAGCCAAAGTTCATTATCGGTCATTGCGCGATTACGCGCTCCGCTTGCGTGTGTGTACACAGCGTGTTATAGCGATGTAGATAGGGGTCTTGAGCCCCTCGCTCTGGCGCGTGATTGTAGGGCAGGCAGAAGGCAGCAGTTACACGAAAACTCACACAACAGGTGTATTTGACGCTACGGAGCGACGGATGGTGTAACAGCAGCTCGTTTCAGCTAGAAAGCTCTGAACAACAGCTGGCGCTGGTACTGACTAGCTGCTGCCGCCACTCTCTCTCTCGCTGTCGGTGTTATTTCTGTTTCATTGTGGATGGCCGTGTGTATGCGTGTGCAGGCAGCGCTGTGTCGTAACACTTGGTCGTTTTCTTTCGTTTTTCTGTTTTTTTTTTTGTTTATTTTCGGCGTTTATTGTTGGTGCTGCTTCAAGGCCGTTCGGAGGAAAATCTCACCAAGCAGCACCGCGTCGAGTGGGAGTACGCGTCAACGATAACGACAACGTAAACGGTTGTCAAAGTGACGTCCTCCTTTGAGTCAAAAGAAATTTGCCTTGTTCGTTCGTTGCTTGTTGTTGGTTTTTTCTTCTTACACTTTCCTTGCGCTTTTGGAACTGCGAGAAGTGTACCCATTGGAGTACCTGTAAAACCGGTATCTGTTGTTAATGGAAGGCGGCCGGAGTTTCATCTGCGTCAAGCTGTTTATTGCGGCTGCTGCTCTTTGTTTGGTTTATTTTTTAATGTTTCCATTTAAAATAAATTAATTTTAATTTCCAGATTTTTATATCAAGTCGATATGAGTTAAAATACTTTACATTCGACAGGTAGTAAATAAAGAACGATGAAATCTCAACTATTTGACAATAAAAGTACAAATGACATAGGCACGTGTCAAAGTTTGTTCTTGAGCGAATCTAATATGAAATCTCGCGTGTGCGTCAGATATCTGATATCGCACCTCTTTTCGTAGATAAATAATTACAGTAAAAAGAATTAACGTCAAACTATATTCATACACGTGCGATAGTTGTCACGAGCGTTAATAAGAAAATATAACAAAATAGCGAGTGAAATGCCAGACGACATTCGGTGATTGAAGTTGTTTATTAATTTGCAACAGAATAAATTAAAGCCAAGCTTCGATAGAAAAACAGATAGTAAATAAATCAATATTGACATGTGTCTTCAGATGACAAGTTTGGATGTAAAATGTTTCATTATAGGTGAAAAATTATGTTGGACTCGTCAGCTTATTTAACTTAAACGGTTCAAATTAAATGAGAATCAATCAAGAAGGCAATTTTTTTGAATTTGAATTATGGGAATAAAAAAAATATTGGCTTTCGAAGGTTTACATAAGAAAAAAGGCTAAAAAAAATCACTTTCTTTTAATTTGTTTACAATACAAGTTTGTTAACAATTGAAAATACAACACTGGCACTGAGGTCTGCTCACTTTTATTTTCATCATTCGAATCTAAGTTAGGAAAGATCGAAAACTGTTGTGATTTTAAAAAAAGTTATTACTTGGCATATTTACCTGTGACGAATGTCTTTCAGAGAGTGGTGTTTTATTTCCATTATGAAAGTAATTTTGTCTTTTAAGTTTGAAGATGTAGACACGAATCTGCAACAATTATTATTCTCAACTCATAAACTCATAAACTCAAAAAATAAATAAAAAAATGCGTGACACCTAAATAACAAATTATGGTTATTCGATCGGGTGTTATGAAGCTAGGATACCGCCTCTCCTAGTTGGAACTAAATTTTGGTTTTCTAATATGACAATCGATAACAGATTGCGAGTTGAAATATTTTATCTCGGTTGCTTGATCTTCGGCCAAAATGTCAAAATGAGACCAATGGAACAAATATAGATGACCTTGGTCGACTGGAACTTGCTTCTTACTTTGTCCACACTATTAATTTTATCGACGATTGCATCGGAATGTTCCAGCGATTGTTCTTTGAATAAGTGCTCGTTTTGTGATTCCTTTTCTCGCTCTTCGACTTTTGCAGCAAATTTTATTGCATGACTATTGACGGCTCGTTCAATAAATGTACGGAGGCGTAGGGTTCACGGTCTCAGATCTCCTCGATTTGAAATAATTTGATCGCCATCAAAGAACCGATCGTGTTGCTTGGCATCGGGGATCTTCTTCTTCTAGAATCTATCCAATTTTAAACTTCGATATTGTGTTACTTTTATTGTAGCTCGAAATTGCATTTCCAAGTTCCGCTTCTGCTTTTCTGCCAGCCACAAATGTTGACAAATCATTCTTTCTTCAATAAGTAAACAATTCCCCAGAAAATAACAAGAAATCTAGATCAGAATCAACTTTTTTTTACATAATTGAAACAACTTACTGCCACGAAGAGTCCGTATTGTATTACAAGAAAATGACAAAATTGATTGGAGCTGACTCATCATATAAAAATTTTGGTACGTGAACTGGACCGCTTAAGTTAATATTGCCTTCTGAATCAGGTCTGCTACGCAATCGCATCGAAACAGTGACATTGCATTTTTAACGGAGTTCGCAGGGTCTGTCCTTTGAACATGGCAGAATTAACTGTGTCGAGTGAAATGAGTCGTTGGATATGAGGGCTTCTTTGAACATTGAAACTTCTAAGTAGATCAAGCTTTTTTAGTCCTTCTAAGCCGGCAAAGCAATGAGAGGTACCGATGCTGCTTGAAGAGTATTCTAGATTCAAACAAATGCATATATTTAAAAGATATCCATTCCGAGTCAGTGGAGGGTTGGAATGCCAACTCAAAACCAAAAATAAGATCTAAACTGTAGGAAACCATTTCAAAGTCGTTGACAGGTTTCAGGAAGATCTCAATTATGATAATTCTATTTATTCAACCGGTTTAATAAGGAATTTTCCTTAAAGTTATAGCGACCCAGATATTAACATGGCCGTCAGTGAGCATTCAAATTTGCCAATGTTTCAAAAAATAAAACAGAAAAAAAAATAAAAATTTTGTGTTTTCGTACGAAACTTTCGTTACAACTTAAACTGAAAGAATTTGAAAATTTTAAAATAAGTAACCATCTTAACAGAAACGAAAGAAAACAAAAACTCTCCAACTATTTATCATTCAGAATATTTTCTATTTAAAACTAATTGTATCGCTTTCGCTAGCCGAAAAGCACAACCGAAGCACGCGGGTACATTTAAAGCCACCATAAATGACAACAACGACAAACCAGCTCGACAAATGATAACAAGTGGCACGGGTACGGTGTGGAGGCGATGCCAGTATACAGCTCGAGGCCGGGGTTGATGGAAAAGTTGAAAAGCACTAGCACATCGCCAACAACACTGATACTACATACCCCGAACGAACGAACGTCTGCTTTATTACACTCGTGTACTCGAGTATGACGGCGATGACGACGACGATGCCGACGACGTCCAATGCTCTTGCTAGTTCAGTATTCTCGTTGTGTTGTCTATGGAATCGGGACTTGACGAAAGGGGGCAAGAAACAGCAAAAGGGAAGAATTAAATTTAAATTAAAAACTATGTGCTGAGCAAGGAACATAGATCCAAAGATACATACATATACAGATAGATACGCAGATAGCTTTAGCTTCCGATAAATTTATGACAGAAGGGCGATGGATATAAATGGTTGCTGTAAATTTAAGCATACTTTTCGTGGCGATTGTAGTTGTTGGGCTTTGCTGGGGATAAAAAGGGTGCTAAACAGCTAAAATTATTGAAAAATCATACTATGCGCATGTAGTGAAACTTTTATGATTTTATTTTATCTTCCGAGCAGAACTATACAAATAAGTTTGTGTGTGAATTTGCGAAGCCTTCAGTTGTTATATCGTATAAGGTTCACGTCATATTTACGACTAAAAGTGCTCGTGGTTAGCAAGAAAAACATTTGTTCATCGATTGTTTCAGAGAAAAGAATACATGATAAGATGTTTGGCTTTCGAGAAACTTATGGAGCTTTTTGGTGTCGGATATTGTAGACTTGTTTTTGCATTATAAACATACTCTGGCGAACATGATTGATGTGCGTGCGGTAACTTTGTAAAGTACATTTTCACGCCCTTCTAAACATTTTACTTTGACAACAGCTTAAATTTTGTAAGGCAGGTTTGCTTTAGTAAGTGGCAAAGCGTCTTTTTTTTAGAAACAAGAAAAATGTATTGAGCTTGCGAGTTTATTGCATTTTATCTAAAAATCTTGAAATCTTAAATGTCAATGTGATTAAATGTTAATGTGATTTTTTTTAAATAAAATTCTCTCAGAAAAGGCGAACAAATGTACAAATGTACATTTAAATGTTCGACTCTAGATGTACGCATGTATGTAAACATAAAAAATAAAACTGATACCTTAAAATTCTTGGCGCGATAGCTCTTTTGGGAGCTTTGAGTTAGACTTACGGTTTATTGGTGACTCCGAACGGCCTCAAACGTTTTTTGCCGATTGACAATCTGTTGAAAGAACGAGAGAGAGTCAGGGTTGTGAAAATATTAAGTCAATAATGCCGCCACTGCTAAAACGACAGCAACACGTCCAGGACGCCGCAGCACGGAGTAAAATGCACCAATGCATCGACTTCTCAGGCTTGTGCAGTCTCAGTGGTTGAGATTATTGACACATTGAGGTTCTCGGAACAAGGCCCACATTTTCGCCAGCAGCTGCACTATTCTCCACTGAGCACAGTAGATCGATGTCTTTGGAGGAACGCGTATCTTTGCTCTTTGGCAATAGCCTTGTTTTATTGCTTCGGCTCTAAATAGGTCAGGCGATATGTTTGATCGTTATTGTATAGCTATAATAGTGGCAGAAATTCTCCAATTTAGTGTATGATGTAAGAATCTTCAATCTTTAACTGTTTTGCTTCATGCAATTTGTTGATCGAAATCTTACCGATGCGTAAGTTTATTTTCATTACCCAGCTGCATCTGGTGAACGAGAGAACTTTGATTTGGACATTTTGTATAACAGTTTACACGCCTTCCTGATTGTCACAGTCGAAAACGGTCACAAGATCAAAAGATGATAAAGCAAAAGCCACAATATTCAAAGCTACTGGCTCATACATGACGGAAAACTTTTTAATATTTTCGATACTGAAGTTAAATGAATTAAGGGAGCAGAAGACTACAGTAACTGCAGGCTTACCCTATCTTTAAAGGAAAACAGCCAGATTTTCATTCAAATTTAAATATTTATTTATGCATTCTCAAACTGGACGCAAACAACTTGCTTAAATCCTTAGTAAATACGCACAGTTAAGCCCCAAATTAACAGAAGCCATCAAAGTGAAACACACAAAATATAAGTCTCTTTACACTCATGGCCCAGTCAAAGTTCATCAGCCATGTAGGATACATTGATCCATGGTTGGTTTTATTTTTATTTATTTTCTACACTAGCAGATACTCGTATATGATATGCATGAACATCCACACATGGTTAAATAGGTGGATTGCAAACTTTGAATAACTGAATACATCATAAGTGATGACGACGGTGGTGGTGTGCGATTTATAATAGGGAATGGACGGGCAACGTAATGAGAGAACTTCTGAAATGAATAAATAATGCTAATTAATGCCTTTTAACTTTTGTTTGTTTGCCGGGTTGTTGTCGTTGTCGCTGTCGCTGTCATCGTCGCATCACTTGGTGTCATTTGCCATTCGCATCGTGCTGATGATGATGAAGGCGACAACGGCCAAAAAGTAGCAATAGTTGTGATGAATGTCAATTCAACGAATGTTAAACTGATTAGTGTTTATTTTTCGATCTTTTTGTCTCTGATTTTAGGAAACAAATATTACAAAATCGAATGCTTTCCAAAAGCGGCAAAGTGAGTTTTTCTATTTATTTCGAATTCCCGATTCGATTGTAAAAATTCATTTAGATATTTAAATACATATTTATCTTATTATAGTTAGTTCCACTTATAGTATTCTTCTGTTAGTGTGTTTGTCGCTGAACTCCTCATACAAAGCTGCATCGATTGTGATGATATATTTTGTGGGTGTTCGAGCGATTATCTGGGAGGGTAAGATCCAGTCACCGATAATTTTTTATGAAAAACTGACCGATAAAAAGAACTTCTGCTAAGTTTACTTATTACGGAACTCTTTAAAATGTATTGACTGATAGTGCTATTGAAAGCAAAATGTTAAACCTAATGTCAAATGTCACGTATCAGTTATCAGCTTATGAAATATTTTGAAACACGAAAACTTCTCAAAACGGTTCATCAGGTTATCTGATGACATATCTTACTTAAAATTTAAAACACTCCCCACATCTTTCATCGGCAGAGTTTGTTATCAGGCTTTCCCTAACTGGTTCTCTTCTTTAGTCGATTTCAAATAAGCTTTCGAGCCGCTCAGTCAAATGATATTCGCCAAGTCCAAGTTTGCATTTCAACATCTATCTCCGACACTCTTTCTAATTTTCATTGATATTCTCTTTTTATTTGCAACTTGCCCAATGCAGGGTTTTTTTATTCGGTTGCAAATTCAACTTCGGCCATAGAAATAAATCACGACAGTAAGATTAACTCAAAACTTCATACTCGTATAATCTACTGAGTTGATTCAAATTCCTCATTGTTGTCACTAGAATGAAATGTATACAATCAGCCATTATCCATGAATGCACCTCGGAAGGTGCACCAATAACAGCCTCAGCAAAACCTATGGCGCCTAAAACGCTTCGAAATGGGCTAGATTCGAAATGGGTTCTCTCAGGCCCTTACACTGCCTGCTTCTGATAAGGTTCAGAGTCAAGCGATAAAACCTGTCGGAGAAAATATTGAGATGTAAATTGACTCACTTCAAAACTTTATCCTACCTTTTATCACTTCGTTCATAAACAGTGCTTCATTAATTAATCAGTTTTGTGGATCGCAACACTCAACTCGTCAGGACAACTGATCGTCATTAGGTTACCATTTCGTACCATTACGGATTTGCGGTCAAATAAACGGAATGTAATTTAAATTTTCTCAACGCAATTTTTTTTCTTCTCATAACAACGTCAGCACCAGTAGCTGTGTCCATTTCCTAGGTAATGCTCTCCACCCGCTTTTTGTTAGCATTAAAAGGGTATTTGTGAACCCATATATATTATATTGGAAGAAAAATCTGGCATTAATAATATTTTAAAGCTGGACTCTCGACTTTAAGTTAAATTTAAAAGCTTCGTATTACACATAATCATTTGAATGGAGGACACGTACTCAAAAATCATTGCATTTGAATGGAATCCTGAAGTTTGCTCAATTCCATCACAGGCTTTAAAGGTATTGCCACCTCTGACCCACACCTAGGTGATAGAGAGCTCACAATTCATACTCATGGAGCACGGTCTCATGCTGGTTCATACATACATGTGTATTCGTATATCCTTGCTTGTCTATGATACTGGATTGCTGTGGAGAACCTTCGATGATGCTGCGTCCTCGATGTTAATCGTGGCTGCAGTCGTGTTCGTTGTTATCGTCATCGTCGTCCTCATCTGCGCCGACTGGTGATGGCTATGAATAAATTGTGAAACAATTCAATCTAACAACTGTCGGCTTCTAAGCCTGGTGTGTGGTGGTGTGTCAGCCATGTGTACCTATTTATATTATAGGAACTTGTTATATCCAGGTTGCTGATATTCACAATTCCTGTAGTTCTGTGCACGTGAACACATTGTAATTCAAAAATTGCGGGCGTAGCAACGTCATCAACACCATTCTTTTAGTGTTTACTCTATGAGAAACGCCTTTGTTTCCGAAGCAAAATATGCTTGAGCTAAGCTGACAAGCAGAAATCTAAGTAGCATCTATCTTAATGTTCAACTTGGACCGGTTAGCTCTTAAAAAGAATAAAAAGCCGCGATGTTTGAAATAAAATTTGATGCAAAGTTGACCTGATTCAATAGTTCGGTATAGGGAAATATGTGATATTAATTGTCACAACTTAAATAGAGCAAGACCAAAGAAATGAGTTCGTTCTCAGTAACGTTTGCTGACCGCGCGGAATGGTTCCTCACAAGGTCTAGGATAAAGGATAAAGTTGTCAATCCTAGACACTCCGGAAGCATCCAATAGTCTCTTGTCAGAGACGTAGTGCTGAAAGTCGGAATGTGCGCTCCTGTACATTCGCATGCAGGCTCGAATACATTTCCTTTCAAAAAGACAATATGAACGAACTATGCAAGCCGGCCAGGCTTTAGAGAAATCGCTAGGCCCTTATTGAGCCATTTCAACAGGAGAAGAAGACCCCGATGATGAACCCTCCGGTCTTTCTTTATACTAACAAAACATCGCCAAGTAGCATCCTTCTTGTCGGGAACTGATACCGCCCTACTGAGCTCCTTGCGATGTCTCTGTTGTAGGCTAGTCGCCTATCTACCTTTTTACGAGCAACGTGGAAGATTAAAGATACCGCATGTTTATTATGGATGAGTCCGTTAAGGTTTAAGTAGAGGAAAGCCTCTAGTGGAGTAAGGCCGTTAAGGCGCACTGTATCATGGTACATGATGTTGAGGTAGTAAGCCCCGGTTATCAGGTTATTGCTGTTGCAAGTGTCTCCCAATAAATTTAATAAGAAAGTTATCCATTCGGATTAGGTTGGCCCCTGTTGTACAGGATCTCATTAGAATAGAATTCTTTGTACTGAGACTCTGGTGTTCTATTCAAATGGAGACAAGCCCCAAGGCATCGTCTTTCGAAAACTCGAATCTTTTCCATCAAGCTTGCTTCCACGTTGAACCACACGGGACATCCATATTCAAGCACAGGCCGAATGAGGACTGTTTAGCAGATCACCTTTACCCTGGCATCGAGTTGGCTACTGTGAAACAGTCTCTTTGTCATGGCATAGGCCGCTTTGGCTCTGGCAAGAGCAGCATCTATATGTTTGTTAAAATATAGATACTGATCGAGCCAGACCCAAAAATATCTGACTACACTTCGATTCGCCAGTGGGTGCCCATTTTGTCCAACGATAGAGAACTTTCGCCAATTCTTTCTGGTATCCCAAGAGGCACCAGACAACGGCGTCCTAAATAAAATGGATTCACACTTTTGGAAATTGATCTTCCAATTCCAATCATCGCAATATATCTTAATCTTATCGAAGTCACCCTGTAAAACATTTACAATTTCCTCAATATTTGGACTTGACCTGTACGTGATCAAGTCATCTGCGTAAGCTATAGAGTGGTGAATAGAGCTAACAAGATCGCTCGTGAAAATAGTGAATAAAATCGGCGAATTAACTACACCCTGTTGCATAACGACCGACGTTATGCAGTTTCAGTTACGGAGTGTGCGCTAGCGTACTCGTGCATCCTTTCTCCATTTTTTTTTTCCAATTCAAATCATTCTTATTTCCTAATTCATTTAAACTTACATGCTAGACAAAAACGCTTAAAGCTAGCTTAATTAATTTAACTATTTTTTGTTGTACTTCGCCAATTAGGCAAATGTTATTTGGGAAGTTACAGCTGGCAATGTGAAATGCCATTCCTCCACGAGACGGACATACTTTGGAACTAGGAACAAACCTGAAACGTGTCCCGAGTTAGCATAGAAAATGCAATTACGAGTTCTGCTGTCACATGCCTTATCGTTATCTAGCGGCCGTCGACACAATGATAATCTAGGACATTTATGTTTCGTATACTATATGGTATAATTTCCTGTTGGCAGTGGAATGGAATAAGTACTAACGTAATTCCTTATCAAATGTTTTTCCTTGCTGTGATGAACTGCTAGACTCCTATAAAAACGAGATCTTCACACTTCTCGTACAGATCTCAACTGTCTAGCAACGTTCCTCCGTAAAGTAGTGGAGAGACTTGAAAAACAAGCGGCAACCGAAAAAGCGGCTTTCACCACACTCCGTGGCTCAGAAGACGGTAAAAGACTTAACGGTCGGCCAAATGATGCCCACCAAGCAGGATCTAAAAGATGTGGTTGTAATCGAATACTATTACTAAGGAAAAAATGGTTTCAACTATGCTAAAGTTTGGTCAAATTCAACACGGAAAAAAACATCTTTTATCTGTTTTAGTAAGCGGTGGCGACAACTGCCAAATTTATCGAATTATACTTTGAATTATTGCAAACCCAATAAAGAGTAGATTCTCCCGAATTCGACTTCTCAACCATTACCTATTGCGTAGGTTAGTGCACTGCACGTTTTGATTCAATTGACAGTTTTATTTTTTATCTTCTGGCATCTAATTATTATACTTTTGTCTTCCATTTGTCTTCAATGTTAAACCAAATAATGCCAAAACTAACTCTCACAAGTGCTTGCATAGAAACGATTCACTGACAACTATTTCGCAGTTGAAAATGCGGCTTAGCCCTTGGGGGTAATGTTTACACCATGAAAGCGTTTTTGTGCGACTCAGTAATAATAATTTGTAAACAACAAAACAACTTATTTGTGACATGGGCAATGTTTTCTTGAGATAATTTCAACAGCGTCACACAAAAGATACACAAACAAGGTACCTATTGGCAGCGCGCAAAACACAGAACAACATTTTAAGCGGCGGTCTCGTCGCCGTTCTCTGCTCATTCAAGTCGCTTGTTGACTTCGTATCTGATATAACGAGTCAGCGGTCCAATCAATAATAAAAATATTTTGCTGCACGCGAATAAATATCGCGCAAGTCAGTGGATAAGCAATAATTTGTTGAGATGTTTTCATAAGAACTCACTAGTGCGATGAAAAGCTTTGTAATCTTAATTTAAATCAAGCAATCCTTTGCTGGGAAAAAGGTCACGGTTATTATTTTCCTCTTTCCTCTTTCACCATCTATCATCTTGATGTCAATTTTTGGATACGGATAGAATAATCGGGTTAAGTTGAGCATTCGAACGTTCACAAATATTGACCTTCGACCCGAACTTTGGTAATGCAATTTTTTGTTGTATTGTGAAGGTTTCGCATTCGATGGAGAATTATGAACAGAAAATAGCAAGCGAAGAGAATGGAAAACAAATGAAAAGAGTATATAATTTTATGTTTGCAATAAATTTTGAAATATGCAAATTGACAGTTATATGACTGATCCAATCAATCGGGTGAGCTGTGGTTGTGATAATAGATAAAACCCAAGAAAATGAAGGCGCTGTCGCTGAGGGACAAATAAAGTTTTACAAAAAAAAATTGATATACTTTCGGTTTATGAAGACTCATGATGTTGCTTGGTGAGCATGGTTTTTAATATATTTTTTGTGCTGAGTTTTAGATGGTGAAATAGGGTGGGTGATCTTTGGGTCCGAAAAAAATTAACAAAAATTCAGAGAGCAAGTTACCGAGCATGTCCTCTGTCCTCAAGGATGAATATTTCAAAATCCGAAAGGCTCAATCAGCGAAGGATCTCTGAAATTGAAAAATCAGTCGCACTTGCCTAAGGAAAAGTTTGCATAAAATGTATTCGTTTACAAGGACCAATTAACGCTTCGTTATCACTTTTTTGTTTTGAGCTTAAGAGAAGCTCAAGATTGATTGATCAAAAAATAATCTTTTCAGATAAAGTGCATTTCTATCTGATACTTTTCACAAGCTGACAATGAAAGGAACATAAAAGTCAATGAAGAGAGCTACTGAGGCATGATACTACTTTTTTTATGACCAAAAATTAAAAGACGAACTCGCGCGAGCCATGATTCCGAACAATCAATTTTCAAATAACTCATCATAACTATCGTGTAATTAGATGATTTGATAATTTGGCCGCAGCAGTGTACCCAATTTGATATAATTTGTTTTTTGTTGGATCCTGAACGCTATTTATATAGCGTTCGCTATAGAGGCGACTCAGGCGCTCAAGACGGGCGGAAACCATTGAGTGGAAAGAATGTACTTAAGAACTGAGTTGACAGAATGGACTTTTGCCAAGCCAGCCAGAACATTTACTTGATTTGAATAATATTCCAAAGATAATCAGAAAGATTACTCTTTTGAATATTGTGTTTTTAAAAGAGACCAGTAGATGGCCCACCCTATATAATTTTACAAGTTTATCTCATTTTTACTTTTAAAAGTTTCTCGTTACCAATGAATATACACATTTGTATGTTATCTAGTCATTGGTTAACGCGAATATTTTAGAGGCGGTCGTTTCCTTAGGAATATTTTTAGAGAAGCCTTAAAACTGATTCCGGCCATATTGACTTATATCCTGGTCACAAAAAACTGCTTTTTTAAGTTTAAGCTTGTTAAAAAATAAAAATTATTTCATTACACGGAACTTGTTACATACACTGCTATCAAAAAGTTTTCGGACAAACGACTTATCTCCACAATAAAATTATTTTTAAAGGACTGAAAAAACAAATTCCGGATCCACAAGGGTCGATAATAGACATTATTAAATTTGAAAAAGGAAAAGAAGCTGAATCATAAAATTTCTTTTAACATAATTTTCCCAAGAAACAACAATATAAATACTATAAGGGAGAACTAAGACTTTTTCTCATTAGATTTCGCGTTCTCTGGTCTCAATTTAGACTTGAAACTTCAATACTTGCAGTTTTCCTTAAAGCATCGATTTCGATGATATTTGTCCGAATATAGATCAGCTGCTTTTATAACTCAAGATGTTTATGGTGAAATTTTATCACAAATGGTGTGCGGCACCAATGATTTCTTGTGGATAGCAGCCCTTCTGACCTCTTCTTCAATCGCCGGGGAAGCTTCAAAAATGGCACGTGGCCTGTTGCAGTATCTGTTCAAAAATTGATTAGAAGCAATCATATGATAGCGCGTCTGCTTGCGGGAGTCCGGAAAGCCCAAGCTGCATAATACGCAGCGTGTTAACGAAGGTTTCCCCGGCATCCGGAATTCGGTCATCGCATTGTTAAGTGTGAGGAATGCTGTGCCTAATGCGGCTTTAGAATCGTTGAAAAGGTGGTTCGTATCGACTTAAAATTCGATTGAAAATTTGGTCTTTGTCGAGTCTCTGGGCATTGGCCAATTTGTGTGTCGCAAAAGGGCTATCTAACCATTGAATAGGATATTGAGGGCAAAGTAAAGCAGCTAGTTTTTGCACGACATATGATCCCTATTTCGTTTTTGGGGGAAGGATGTTTGTTCATCCTCCCAAACCTGAGAGTTATTCTGCTGCTTGTTGCATACCAGAATATTTCCACCAATTCAAATAATTTAAGGGTGAAAGACTACCTCGCCGGCACATACACCCTCATGGCCATTTACATGTAGCAGCTACTGGTTATATTGTTTGAATACATTCACAATTCCTTGGATTGAAATTGGAACAAGGCTTTTGTTCCTTTTTTGAGCTCTTTGATATTCTTGATATGGGATTTTTTCTATTTTCTTCGTTGTCCGAGTTTTTCTTTGCAGCATTCACTCGTCATCATATGACTTAAATCTTTTCGGAGATGGTTGGTAGTCTAAGGTGGTCTCAGCAATTTCCTGAACTATAGTTCGACATTGCGACGACAAATTGTTGACATTTATGGTAGGGAATGGCTCACTTCAGAGTCTTTCCCCTTTATGATATTTATTGGCTCTGAAGTTTTGAACATCCAAAATGTTGGACAAATGTCTTGCATCGATGCATGTCTGAGGAAAGTTTTTTTGAGGAAATCAGCTAATCGTATCATTTCTTTCTGCCTCGAAGTCAAAAAGCTGTACCTTCTGACCACTTAATCGACGACTATCTTTCCAAGTACAATTTTGACATCCAAGAGTTCGTAGACTCCCTCTCGGTGCAAATATTTGCATGAAACTAACATTGCAGAATTTCCTCTCCATACGGATCACATCCACCTGGTCATTCATCGGCTAAGCTCGGTGAGATATTTTCGCAGCCGTTTTCCCGCGACGAATCCACGCAAATTATATGTGATTTCATACTCCCGAAGCTTCGGATAAAAACGATTTAGTCAGCAAATGGACGGGAAGGTTAGTCATGAGACAAATCATGCCCTTTTTCAACATGTTGGCACTGTCAAGACAATTCAATCACATACAGATTTCCACCTTTAACCCATGCATACATTTTTTTCCAACTTTTCTTCAACTGTCAAACTTGACATCTTCAAAGACAGACAAACGCATCTATGGACTAATTCGATCAAAACACTACGATTGACTCACATACAAACTTGGCTGTCAAAACTTGAATAACATTTTGTCCTTAGCTCGTAACGGTTAGCGCACATTTTATATCTATTCGTATACCTCACAAACAGACTCTTGGAGCTCTTAATGTCAAGGTTGCATCATACTCGTACACATTCGCTGACACAGCAGTTGCCCTTAATATTTTCAAACGAATCATCATCATTCGCCTTTTATCGTAAACATTTCATAGCGGTAATTAATTTTATCAATTCTAGCAAATAAATTTGGATAACCAACCTACTCGGAGTAGCCAACCCCCCGCCACGCTCGTTCTTTGCGACAGATACGTAAATCGTCCAATTCTTGCATGTAAGCTCGGGAGCTACTTACTACTCGTACTTCTCGTGAAAATTTGCTTGTTATTGGCTGGCAAACGGCATGGATGGTAGGGTCAATCGATTGACCGATAGCGCACAACTTAGAAGGAGGGTTGCACACCCAGTTTCCCTAGAGAGAGAGCAGAAATCATGTCTCAAGGGACGGATTCTGTAAAAATGGAACAAGGAGACCGATTTCACTGGATATATCGACGACCGACGATTACTTGCATACACTTTCCTGGAACTACCAAGCAATGGCGACCAGTCAGCAAGTGCTATGATTAAAAAGCTTCAGGGCAATTTATCCGGTATTGAAGGGGAGACGACGACGAGACGACTGTACGGTGTTTGTGCGCGCCATGAACTATTGGCTTTGCTAGTTGTGTACAGGAAGTTAAGTGTCTGGCTTTGCTTTGCAGCTAGATATTAGTGCTACGATGAAGGTAACGTGTTGTGGAATCAATTTTCCAATTTACCCGATGATTGCCAGCTGGTTTGGGCATTTTTCTTGTTCACATATTTGTACACAAGTGTAACTGGAATGAATTTATATTTTCTTCCACTTTCACTAAGGGTTTTAAAAATTTAAACTTGAAGTTGACAGGAATGATTTTTACTATTTATTTCTACACGGGAGTTTTAATGCGCTCCAAGAGTACGCAGAAAGACACCAAATGTGCAACCAGAGCTGTGAAGGACATTTATTTTACTAACCGAACCAGGCGTCGTAATATATCAAACTGCTACTTACATTAAAGCAGTTAAAATAAATTGCACATATGTATAAAGATACGTACTATATTTGCTGCAAAAGCAGAGGGGCATGTGAGAAGCTTTCAGAGGGGGCCCATGCATGAGCCCAGGTTATAATAAGGGTAAAAAATTCCATCAATGTTGCGCTTTGAACGAAAAGCTTTCCAAATGAGCCTGTTATCATCACTGACGACATTCAGTTGCAATAAGTTTTGCAAGTAAAATTCTAAACCATGGGAAAAGCTAAGCCCGTTTTGCAGTTCAAAGACACATTCGATTAAAAAAAGTTACGTCTAAATTCTTGTTGCCATTAATTGCGAAATCGTGCGTATATTTTTCAAATCCTGTTGCACTATTGATGCTCTTTCTCTTTTCCCGACTGGACTTCTGCGGCACTTCTGGCCGCATTTCTGATAGAAGGATTGCGAAGAATTTTAAGCCTTTTCGTCTTTTCACTGGATGAATTAACAGGTCGCAGATTTATATTCTAGGGCAAGGCATCCAGTCCCTTTACCATTTGCCGCCACCACGATATAAATGCGAAGGTCGACCAATATTAGTAGTGAGACTAAGCGGTCGGCAGTGTCATAAGTGTCACACTTTAGTTTCATGAACTTTTTTTGTTCCATGCCTTTAAAACGAGATAATTATTTTTTTTATATTTTATTTTCAAGTTTAATTCAGACGTTAACATTTCAGAGCACATCATAAAGCGTTAAATTTTCTTATTAAGTAACCAATGCAAAAAAAAAATCCTGTGTTCCAATTTCTTCTGTTTTATTTGAAACTGAAAGTTTTATTCACATCAAGTAACATATTAAAAATTATAAACACTTTTTATAATAACTCAAGAAGAGTTATAGCGCAAACGTTTTTTGGTAGCAACTATTATCATCACTTGATTTTTCACTTAAGCTTGATAAAATTAAGTTTTAATTGTCATCGGCCTATGTACTAAATGGAGGGCTTAATTAAATCACATTTAGACCAAAACAATTATGATCTTAATTTTAGTTCACACGATCCCGGAGAAAACGCTGTACTCAGTGGAAGCGCTTTAGAGAAAACAGTGTATTCCAAAACATATTGCAGCTCCTTAACAATTTGGTTCGGAAAATACGAATGGATAAAGCACAGTTTTAATCTAAACGCTTAAAAGCATCGCTGACAGGCAAATAGTTGTAAAAGAACTTGAAGGTGTTGGTAAAAATTTGAGTTGGGTTCTGCTCAATTTAAACTTGATTTCAGGCACCGCTAACAGTTGTCGATGATATAAGGCGAAACCAAAATTAAAGCCAGGTTACATCGCAAGTGCTCCTTAAATTTTCTAAAGCTTTTCACGATAGGATCTCTCTACAAATTTGCCTTGTAACAGAGTGGGCGACAGGAGGCAATCTTGGTAATTAATTAATTGCTAGAATATATTTCATACAAACCAACCACACACGAGTTTATCGTTATCGTTACAAAACTCAGCTGTTGAAAATGATCGATTGATCCCTGCGTTAGCTGAACTATCTCCAACTTAGATAAACCGACTGCGTCGACATTTAAATGTATTTTTTATAATATGCCACTTGTTTCAGGAACTCATTAAATACACAAATAAAACACAAGGTAGAAAATAAAATGACAACGTTTTGGTGTAATAAGTGTTGCCCACAGCGCCTGAATTTAATGAAGCCAACCTATAGGTCCAATTTTAAACCACTTTTTGCAGCAGGCAGCATAATAATAACGTAGTAATAATGTAGCTAGCTTATCGGCATACGCGAGTGACTTGATAAACGCTTTAAAAAAGTAGTGTAAAGAAGTCGAATCACATGACTTAGGCGGCAAATCAATAGCTTCACTTCGCTTGCTGCACCGTTCTACTGCAATAGTTTGTCTCTTAAATGATTATCATCAAAAAAAGAAAATTGCGAATAATTTGCGCCCGTAATGCTGGCTTTTGACCGTAATCTTGAAAAATTGAAAAAATGTGCAATTATCATACCGGCGTGCCAAGAACCACGCCTGACAGTTGCGGGATATAATGGGCTCTTGAGAGTCTCGTAAGAACTGTGCTCACACCAAAAACGCAAACTTTGCTGGACATTAATCTAGAAATAAGCCATATCATGAAATATGATTAAAAGATTAAGGACGTAGCAACTGGATTTTTTACGGATGTACAATCTTCCGACGCCAAGTTGCTGAGATCAATTAGAATCGACCAATTGGTATTCCTCGACCAATATCATTTCTACAGAACCAATGGTTTGGAGTACATGTAGCCATACACACGTCGGTCCATAGTGTTGCGTACAAGCTCAAATGGACCAGTTTGCGAACCGTGAATTGGGGATAATGGTCTTTTACCTTGGCACACTGAACGCGTATTTTGAAAAATCAAAAAAAAACTTTTCTAAATGTTCTTATGGAGTACGTCCTTGGATGGTACTTTTCCAAAGAATACCCGCCATAAAGACACGTTTGACAGATGGTTTGATTGATAACCCTACATAGTTTGAAAAATACTATTACGTGCACAAAAATAAATTTAATGAACTATGTACAAATCATAAATATGTCTTGCCCTTTGCCCTGAGAAAGATTGGACCTTCACCTCAATACATAATTATTTAGCATGCCATAAAATCTGTTTAACAAAGGCTTCTCTATCGGGACAAACTTTTCTCTGTATACTTACCATCTTATCAATAATAATGTAATCATAATAAAAAGCAATCACTTTTTCTGAAATTTGGATCAAGGTGCTTCCGACACAAAGAAACAAACATTCATTCGGCAAATACAAATGCGCTTTAAATGTATCAAACATGTTTTCCTCGAAAAGCTCACCAGCAGTAGTCTAAAAATAACTCACAGAGCTTTTTTTAGCAATCTATAATCGGTCAGATATCAGAAATATAAACGAACAACAGATCGTAGGATTTCACTAGGAGGAGTTCACTTGGCTTCCTCGGAAGCACACAATTTCTAAATTCAGTGTTCCAAAAATAAATACACTACCTAACAGTCTTCTCATTTCCGATAAACAATTATTTCATTACTTAATATATAATTTGATTCTTTTTCGTTTCATGCATGTACCGTGGAGATTGTTCAAATTGTTTGATTGCGCAATATTTAGTAGATGACGACGAAAGGCGGTTGTTTTATAAATAAACTCGAAGACAGAGGAGCAGCAGAACGGCCTTTAATGTGTCACGTTATCAGAATGAAAATATCGTTGCTATACTTGTACTGGGTATCTGGAACCGCCACATTATGACTGACGTTTGCATAAACAAAAACTCACAACTTAAAGAAGGCACAACGATAAGAATGTAAATTTGTTTATTTTTTTTTTCATTTATTTATGGTTCTTTAAATATACTCCCCGGTTCCCAAGAGCAGAGAATTTAGTTGCGGTTCGTTACCGCATTTGGCTCGCATAACATTGTCCACCGATTGAGTTGTTTCGATAACGTTTTGATGAGCTTTTATGCAAATACGTGCGATAAACAATTGAATACGGGGTTTTGCGGTGGTCGTGATAGTGAAATACTCAAATGTGTAATTAAAATATCACAGTTCTGTTATTTTATTTAGATTTTTGGAACACGCTCTTTCATTCCGTATGCAGACGCCCGATTGCTTTCCATACTTTTGTATGTCATAAGAATGTCTTTATTGTAGCATAACAATTGAAAGGCTTGTAAATATTTCATTTCCCATGCAAGCTTGGGAAAAAAACTATTAACTAGACTTGAGAAAATTAACACAACAGTTTGATAGCATTTTTATATTTTCGGGCCGTTCGAATTTTTAGACTTTCACTTAGACAGCTTGACTTGCTACATTTGGGTGGGCCAATAAATAGATAAAGACTGTTCAATAATTTTCAACGTTTTGCTGCTTCACTGAATATAGTAAACCTTCCTATTTATTATAGAATTTTATTTGGTTCATACGACTGCTGTTGCGGCCCATTGTGTGAATCCAATTTTTCAATATCTACATGTTCGATTACTTCTCAACGCTATCAGAAATGATGATGGCAAATAACTTAAGTGGCATAGGTGCGATTATTTGTTGCCATTTTTTAGTTATCATGCCGCGGTTGTGCTTTCCAGTGCCTGTTACGTTTCTTCCATTCTTCCATCCATAACAATAAGTTCATGATGCATTCAGCCCTATCTTTAAAAACCTCAAGCTACCACCGTGATTGAAAAGCGGGCCCATCTGAAAAAATGATTGATTGAGCTCTTCTCAAGCCCAAAAGGAAGGGCTGACAAACCAAGTCCGAATTCTGCTTCAATCCTTAGTCCTTTGCCTCAATTTTTAGAACCTACAAGCAAACAAAGCGTGAATGGCAAATGCCCTTGACGATTCAACTCTTTTACAGAGTGAAGTTTAAGAAACGAACGAAAGGAATATGGAAGTTAATTTAACTGCAGCGCTTTTTCTAAACTTAAAAGCAGAATGAAATTAAATATTCAAGGGAAGCGTGTTATTTTCAATCAGTATGTTATTGAAATAAAAAAAAATTGATTCTGTGCGTCAGTTCATTCTTTTATTTCATCGATTATCGATGAAAGACTGACAACCCCGAAGCATGGAGCCCTCCAAAAGCTTTCACCACGCCGCTGTTGAGGCATACCAAATACGTTCGACGGCTCTCCAAAGCTGGATATTAGACATCATGAACACCGCCTTTAAAATGTCTCCAAAGTTTTCTATGAGCTTCAAATGCACCACTCCAAGACATGAACCCCATTGACCCAAGATCACTCTTTTGCTTTTAGGCTAGTATGTTGACAAAGTTTTCTTTTGCGTCGGCATTTATATGTTGCTCCATAATTCAAAACAGTAATACGAAAAAAACTCCAAACCACGGGAGATGAACCGCCATGTTTGACGATTTTTTTTTTTTTTGTATTATTTGGACAGTATCCGGTGTTCAGAAAACATCTAACAAGCTTTCCGGAACATGTGGTACTTAAGAAAACAATTTTGTATTCATTTGCTTACAAAATGTTTCATTATTTCTCCGGAGAAAATAAAGAAAAGTTTCCAGCAATTTAAAGATTTTTTTCCTTATGACATTTTGTTATTAAACACGTTTTTCTATGACAACGCGCCAGTTATTTTGCAACCAGACAATTCTCGTATTGTTATATCACATAGTTTAAAATTTAGCACTATTCGGATTTGTACAGCTAACTTCTTTGGATCTAGTTTGGATAATCTCACGATCATTCTATAATCAAGGCGTGTTATTTTTCCTTATTTCACCTTTGCTTTCAGGATTTTTAACATATTTCATAGTGTTGGCTATCATTTCGAACAAATACACTAAGTTTCTGGATAAGATTTCCATTTTGGCATTTCTCAGTACAATACTCACCACGAACCACTTTACCACCACATTTTAAAGGAATATTCCTGCTAAATAAATATTTGTAATTGGCAAGCTAAATCTCAAAATATCAAATATTTACAGAGCACTATTATTTTAATGTTTATATTAAATGGAACATCAATATCAAAACTACCTATTTTTCTAATATCATGAATTGTTTTCTTAAATTTTCTCTATTTTTCTGCAGTTTTAGATATGAAATTTATAATTACTACAACAAATTTGGACAACTGATGATTAAGTGTTTCGACAAAACAATGAAGATTTTGCTTAATTGTGTCCAAAAAAAAATAAACACTTATTTATTGTTTCTAGGAAACTGAATCTTATAATCTCATAACCTACTTCTTGACTTAGATTTACTTTACCAAATGCCACTGATGCTTCACAAATAAATGTCCCTAAATGATTGTCAAACAACACCAGGCTAGGAAATATTTTAGCATGCTTCTACCGCCAGTCGCCGTTTCCCTCTCAACAGAGTACACAAATTATAACTGTGGCATAGATAAAGAAATTCCCATGACCTCTTTATCGCAATTATTCAACTATCCTTGGCACACATAGCATCGTCCTCATCGCAATATCGTATTGCCACAGGCGCGACTCGGCAGGGAGAAAGTTAAAGAAATAAAAAAAAAACTGTTCTAGCCTTACGCCACCCGCCTACAGCCAAAAATTATTTCTTAATAATAAACGTTCACTGATGTTAGCAAATTCTCTACTTATATCTCGCTGGTGTGATGGCCTCTATTGCAGGACGACTTAAAATCTGCTCCAAGCCCTAATCTCACCATCTATCTTTTCAGATACAAAAAGAGGCAGAAAGAGAAAGAGAAAGAGAGAAAGAGCGTACGAGCGGAATACACAACATAACCCCCAAAATACATCGACCTGATTTACTTTGTGCGCCCTCCACTGAGCTCCACTCCCCTGAACACAATGTCGTTTATTCATCGTTCGCCTCACCACCCAAACCACCTACGAGAATAGGAATGATTCCAGGTTGTAGCTTGTAGGTCGATAAATCCACCCTTAATCGAAATAATCGATTTTCCAACACCTCTAACCGGCAGCACAGAACGATACAGATACAACACATCCCCACGACGGATAGGTGCACAAGGGCTGTCTGAACCAGTTTACTATGCAGGAGGATTGTACGCCCGCCGTGTTGCCTGCTGTACCAATAGTGAAACCTCATAATCATGAAATTATTTTGAATTCATTATCGTTTTCAATATGGAGCGGTTGAAGCCTCGGCAGCCTTTATAGCCTCCCACCAGAGAGTCATTGGTCCACATTGGCTCAAATGCTAACATTGTTGTCTGTGAGGGAACTCTTTTTTTTCTACATTCCTCGTAGTGTACGTCGCGCCGGCAGTGAACGGCTTTCATGTGTGCTGTATTTTGTGTGCATATCAGATACACATTACTGCGGCTTGTAGTTGAACCTCGTCCTCCCATCGCGCCCCTATATATGAATCTAAACTGCTTTTAAATAATAGAGGGTTGAAAATAATTAATTTATAGTTCTCCCAATAATGATAATTGAATGGATGTGTATACACATTTACTGCGCCGCCCTGTGTCAAACGCACCCCGCTACCGAAAGTGAACAAAAATTTCCAATGAATTTGGGGTTTGCTTATGGCTGCGGTGTACATCTGCTTTTGGCTGTTTACTCAAGGCTGGCAACACAGCGAGGCACATTCGATTTTAATATCATTTTGACACTTTCATAATGGCAATTCAAATCACAGCGCAAGGAGTTAAGCGATTGTGGAACAATCACTAGAAAAGCCTTTATCCAAACTCTGCTATGATGGCATTTGCCATACAATGACACAAGCGCTTGCACAGAGGATAAATAATTAGCTAATGGAATTGGATTTGAGGTTTGATGTACGAGAAATAGAGTTTAGGACACAAAACTCGTTTATCAATCTGAATTTTATTGTTATTAGAAATCGCCTAGATGGTGCCAGATGAGGACGTATTATTCTTCCTTTAAGAATGATCAGTTCAATCTAAGTGGATACAAGAGAGGCGATCTTAAGCAAGTAATGGGTGCATTGAACAGCGGGGATTCGAGTTTTCTCGAGCCTAGAATTTTAAATAACTGCCCTTATAATCATTCCTGCCATGATTGAGCTAAAAATACTTACTAAGCTTTGTTAAATAGTGAGTGAATTTTGATTAAATATAGAAATTGGCTGAATTCAAAGGAGGGTTTATATGATGACGAATCGAGCGTCCCAATTTATTTACTGCCGTCATCTTGCTGCAATAAACGCATATTGCATGGCAGATTGATGGATAGTGAAAATTAATTACTCAGCCTGGAGTTAACCTGCCACGTTTTTTCAGCCAAACCGATCCTTAGTTTGCTGCTCCTAGTTGTGTTCAGTGTTAACCGAGGTTCATTTCACAAAAATATGTATGCCTTCCTTGATCTTACTTTAAGGTACTTTGAGACCTTAAAAGTCAAATAGATTTCAGCGTGAATCGAATTTCCAACTAAAAGTCCCATTGAATCATCTAATATCTACCATAGCACTCCTACATATGTATGTATAAAATAGGCAAGTGTGAGCCAAGGCGCAACAATATACTTGAGATGCCGTTTGTCGTGCTGGAAAAGGAAACCCTTGTCACGAGCAAGTCTGCCATCCTCTTCACCTTGTCGACATATTTCTGACTGACCGCAATAGAAATAATTGGCCATGACTAACTAAGCTTCACAATTATAATAAAAAGGAACGTTAAAATATCGGTTTGAGGTCCGCGGGAAATTATGTTGCTCGGATAGTAATCGCTTGTTACTGAGTGTTCTGTGGAAGGGCAAATAATAGTCCTTCGATTTAAAGTCTTTCGACTCATATTAGCAATGCGCAATATGGGTAATAAGCGGCACTGCTAAGCTATTCTAAACCAGACCTTTAGTGTAGGGGTAGACGAACGCGCTCGTGTAGATGTCATTAAGTCAGAAAGCACTGGAAATCAGGTTGTGGCCTGAGGTCATAGCAGATGAGGTAAGCTCCGTTGTAAAAAGCATCATCAGACAGTCTTTTTTTTCATTGGGTCTCTAGAGCTCTATATAAATGATAACGGGACCTAAGGCATTGCCTTTCAAAAGTCCGTATCCCTTCCATAGAACTTGTCCCTACTTTCAATTACACGGGACATGGGACTGACGAGTACCATGTAACACTTGTTATAGACAGATTTCTTCGGCACGGCTTATTGCTTATTGAAATTTAGATATTGGTCAAGCCAGAAGCCGTGACATCTACCGACATCGTGAATTATTTACCAATTCCTTCAGGTGTTTCTTAACACTCCAGGCAAGAGCGTTCTAAACGGATTGGTTCCACGCTTTTGGAAGTTGATTCTCCTGCAATGTGTAGCCCTCGATCTTCGATCAAGAACTGTTTGTGATTAAGTCGTCTACATTGCTATTGTGTGGTGAAGCGAAAGCATGCTAAAAAGTATCGGGAGATTTCCTATACCCCTTTGCAAGCTTATTATTATATCGAACGTCTTGCATTGCCTCTCTTTAAACTAATCGTTTATTAATTACTTCTAGCTACATGGGCTCAAAGCCTTTTCCAAATCAACCAGACAAGTACCGGTTTCTTAGTTTTGTTCCATTGGATACCAGACACCAGCTTGAATTGTGTCCGGTCCGACTTTAAAGTCTCCTCCACCAAATTACTAAAAACTCCATTAAAGACTTTTTCAAACGCTTTGCTTGTGGTCGGGATGAGACTTATTTCCAAAAGATTCTTCGGATTGGATAGGCTATAAGATTGCTTTTTTCCAGTGAGCCGGATATCGTACTCAGCTTCCAGAGACCATTTAATTTTGCTGCTACCAATTTCATTTATGTATGTTGCTTTTTTTAGAAGTGCTCAAGTGCTCAAGGGATTGGAAGCACCCTTAAAGTGATTTTTATACACAGCTTGAGCAGAAGTGGAAGGAAGTTTCAGTGCAAAGGAAAAATAGAGCGAGGTAACGCATTCCACATGCGAATTGTGCATGTCACAGTACGCCCGGTGTTGCGAGTGAATTATTGAAGGTGTGGAATGCAATTAGCTATTTCGTCGAAGCATTGGAGGCATAAACAGCGATAAAACAAAGAGATGTGAGACACACGTTGACATACGCCAGCTCGATCTCACCAACTATTTTGCACGTAGAGTAGAAAAATGCATGAAGTGGGGTATCCAAATCAACACCAGTAAAAACGAACTGCTCTGCATCAGAAGAACGATAATAAGAGTCAGACGTGCAACTAGACGATCAACCACCAACTGTTGAGGCATCAATATCGGACTCTGGAATGGAACTGTAATCAAAACGTCCCTGAATGCCCGGATAACTCCGCTCAGCATCTACATGCCGCGGATGTTCAAGAAATTTCTCGCGGCAACAAGGACCCACGACGACAACAACAGAAATCACAGACGCAATGGCGATATTGCAAGAACTCCTTTTCTTCTCTCGACGTCGACGAAGGATCAGCAGCATTCTACAAGGAAATAGACTCAAGACGCGGATGAGGCCGAAAAACAACAAGCACCATAACAAAATCATCCGGATTTGAACAACCCGAGGTCCAACCCACACATTTTGACGATGTTCCAGCGAGTAAACTGCTTTCGATATGATTTCATGGTCTATGAGTTTAATCACACGCTTCTATCTAGAAGGTGCAAGCTGATCTTGGGTGCACCTGGACAGATGTCAGCGTGCTCTCCATTTCGGGCCAAATAAAAGCCTTATAAATTCAAGCTAAATCAGAAGGTTAAAGGGATAAAGTGCTTCCTGCACCGGTTAAGGAAACCGATTCTTTTATTGCTCTTGATTTTATCACAAACACACATATGTGATTCTACGAATATTCCAAAAGATAGGATGTCGATCCCAATATTTAGGTAGATAAAAAAAGGGGGTAGAAAGAGGACCTGGAAGAGTTTACAATGTTTTAACGACTGAAAAATCAAAGTCGGGCATTCTGAAAAAAAAAATATATCTAAAATTGAATTGTATTAAAGAGGATCGGTAAAAGTTATTTTCTTAACGCATTCTTATATGCAAAAATCTTCTCATATCAGAATTGCAGCAATCAATGAACATATGCTTTGAGATCGTCGAAATTCGAACAAAAGTCCTGAGTTTCATAATTCATTCTGAAAGAGGCACCATGATTAATTGTTTCTAAAGAATCCATTCGCAATCAAAAACGCAAGCCAACAATTCCAGCGGACAATAGAACATAATTGAGAAGCACATTCAAGGACTTCGTTTCTCTATTCCTAGTCTTGATATTACCACACTTCAGCACTAATCACCCTAATGCCTTTTAGTACCCACAAATAAAAAAGGAATTCCACCGGATACCATTGTGCAGATAAGACTTCACACAAACACACATTTATGTCTACCAACCTCGTCGAGCCACATTCTCGTTCAACTCCTCGTTGAGGCAATAAAATGTCCTTCCATGGAAAATGCAAAAATATTTACTACACAATACCGTAAAAAAAAACTTCTGCCTCTGTCTTCGAAACGAAACCCAAGCCATGGGAATGTGAACTTTTCATTCTGCTCTACCTGACAGAGTTCTACAAATGTTTACGGACACTGCAACGGCTCCGACTCCAGCTCTAGAGCTGTAACCCCTTTTAGTTCACAATAGTAGCCAGTGAACGAGTTTATCTATGCAACCAACAAAGAAAGTACATGAAAAGTGAGTGATCCTGGTTCCAGGTCGCCCTCATCTGTTCATCCCTAAAATATTGTGCCTTTCTCTTTCATCTCTTTGTAAAATAGGCATATTTATTGCGGTGTATAAAATAGTATAAAGGGTGTTAGGAGCCAGCTTGTGTGTGACGAATAATATGTTTATGTAATTTATGATGCAGAAGGACCAACAAAAAACAATGGGATTTAATTCAACAAGAGATCTCTCTAAAGACTAACACAAATATATTAAGTTGACAAAAAATGACATCTGAAATTCGTCTGTGTTTGACAGTGTCAATTTTGACAGGTATCGATGTTTCAATTGGTTTGTCAATAAATTTTTGTGTAATCCACTGGCATGATAGCGTGTTGTGGCTTATCGATGCACACGTCTCTTTATGTAGCTTTTCAATGTGGGCGGTAGAATGGGAAACGAATAATGATAAAAGAGAATGCAAACAGAATGTGGGATAAACACGTAAATTAAACAATTCGATTTGGTTATTTGAAGCCACTTGAAAATGTTGTTTGAATGACAGATGTCGAATTTTAGGTGACAGGTTTATCGAAATTTTCGACTATCTTCAAAATTGTTATTAAAACACATCTGAATATTCGATCTCTGCATTTTTAAATTCAAAATTACATGAGAGAATGTGCTTAATTAGTTGCACCAATAGATAAATAGTTTTTCAGGAATTTGACTGTCCTTTTAACTATTTAATTCGGAATTGTGGCCCAAGATTAGTCTTTACTAGCTGTAGGTCAAACAGTTTTGAACATGTTTCTTGGAAGAGAATTTTAAAGTTCTCTAGTTCAGAGAACAGAACAACCGTAATAAGAGCAGAACAACCGTCTACAAATGTTCAATGAGTCATTGGCTGGATATTTGGTTTTAAGAGCGGATTAAATGTTGGCTTACGGCCTGAGCGCCAAACGCGATGCAGGTCCTCAAATCTGGACATAAACTTGTAAGTAAATAGATCGATGCTCTAATAGTAGAAGTAGAAGATCAACTTTACCAATGCCAAGTTAACACAAAGTTGACTGTTACTTATACGATTTGAAACATAGCTCATTCTGCAGTAAGATTACAAACATATGTACTTAGTAGTTTCTCTAGGAATGTGAGGTGCATCCATTCGCTTAATTTAATTGCAAAAAGTACAAATTTAATCGCACAAATTGCAGATGTGCGACCGTCAATTTATCGCCTGCTGCGAAAGATTGGAGATAGAAATGTACCCAAAGGAACATTAATGCATATTTTTAGCGCGGCAGCCCTTTAAAGCGCCAAGGCATAAGCGTCCTTCACCAATAATGTGTATAATTCTTGGCGCGTGTTGATACTTCAATTTATTGACGCCTCAGATTGGCCACAGAAACTTTACATCGGCTAATCAATTATGATAAGGAATATGCAGCAATCGAAGGACCCTATATTATTTTAGAATCTCTAGGGTCTAGACTTTGAAGAAACCATTTGATAAATATGCAAAAGAAACCTGAGAGCTCTATCTAAACATTTCGAATGGTTGTACATGACAGTAAGCGTTCACAAGGATAGGTGGAACACCTTAGCATCGTTTGCCCGATTTTCAAGAAAGAATAACCTTTTAACTTCGCCAACCTAAGCGGGATGATTCTTCCTTCCATTCTTATCAGTCACACTCCGTAAGCGCCTCGTCAACAATCTGATCGATTAATATCAGTGAGGTTTTCGAACAGGAAAGTTCCAAATCGATACTTACCAGTTGTTATTTTTAAGCCTGCAAACGATGTCATAAATGGAGACGAGTAATGCTTGGTTCTAGCACTCCTGCTAAACATGTCCAGTTATTCAGGATAATAATGAAGAATGCTCGATTCTCCGATTCAGTCTCACCAATACCTTTAAGGCCGGAAATGTTTATAGACGATCTTTTTAAATAAAGTCAAAACTATCTTTCGGAGCACACACGCCAACACCGAGGATACGATATCTCAAAAATCTATCCAACCTCTTATTTATGCGGACAATAGTGAAAGAATTTGAATTGAAGAAATATGAAGGATTTGACGTCAGAAAAAAGGGACACGAAACGTACACGTGAACAGAATTTTACGATCAACAAATATATCTTCAACTTGCCCGTTTACGATCAATGAACTCTCTGTCTTAAGTCAAACTGATATTGTTAAAGAGTGTTATCGTCCCAAATATACAATATGGCACAGAAATATAAAGATACACCTTTTCAAAGGCTTTGCATAAATGAATGTGCATGAGAAAGAGAAATGAATAGCTGTACAGCCATATGGTTCTAGCAAAAAGTTTTCGGTTACAATGCATTAGGTGACTAGGAAATGTAGAGCGTCTAACTCACCCGCAGAGTCTACGAATCTACACAAGAAGGGAAGCGGTTTGGCGCAGCTTTGCTCTGAGCTGAAGCGCCATTGAGGTAAGTTAATATACAAACAAAGCGCCTGTCTAAGATTATTGTATTTGCTTTCACACCAAAATCAATTTTAAATATCATCAGTTAGTTTTAGAACTCCGGAGCCGATATGACCTCGAAATCGCTCCAGTAAAAAGAGCCAACCAAGAATAGGAATAATTATACATGAACAACGAAATTGTTTTAGTTAAAATTTTGAATATCAGTTAGGATGTAGGAACTTAACGCCGCTAGGCTCCCACATTTCATAGAAGATTAAAGCGTATTGAATTCTCTGGAGAAAAAAGAACAATTAATTCTTGTTTGAAATGAGGAAACCAAAGTTTTGATTCATCCGCTATCAAAATAAAAAATGCGTTCGAACCGAAAAATGGTAAAATTATAAAAATCCATTAATTGTTGTCACTTATCAGTTATCACTGTTTTTTTTTTTATATCTCCCGCACGTAGCCACTCGGTGTTCATTCCTTCTATTTATTAATCACTCCCTGCCTGTCTCTCTATTTGGAATCCCACGTCATTTGCATTGTTTACAAAAAGAATCAGAAGAGCTGAATGAAGAAAACGAAAAAAAAAACATAGCATCAACCTCAATTCAACGAAGAAAGGAAAAATGGAAAAACAAAAAAAAAATTCTGAAGGAACAAGGCGGGAACCCTTCCTTAACCATTCGTCAGCTCCACCATCATCGGTTCTGAACGAGCTTCGTCTTCTCCGTCTTCTTCAGCTTCTTCGTACACATGCATACATCACACATGAATGTTTATGCTGCTCATAAATTATGACATCTCAGCGTAAAGTGTGCGGTGCGAAGCGGAACAGACGAGTGAAGAGCGAACGCGGTGCTCTTTCATGGCTCGACGGCATTCAACCCCGATAAATTTATGATTTTTATTATAGGAATATGAATAGACACACGTTTAGCAGGGAAGCAGCAGCAAAGCCACCAGCAGCAGTAGATACGAGAACTAGATACATTTATGGGTACGAATGTGAGTACGAGTCGTCCGTCGTTCAGTGCTATCAGGATTTTCATTAAAACGGGCGCTAATGGAAGGCGACGTTTATGGATCGTTGAGAGAGAGAGGGGTTGCAGTTTTTTTTTTGTTTTATTCGTTTTTGTTCTTTTTTTTTGTGGGTTCGAATTAAACACTTAGATAGGAAGGCCCATAGTGTTGACTGTTACAACTGGTGGCACATACGATAAAATTGATTAAACTGCACAGTGGATGGGGAAGCACTGAAGTAATCAAATTTTGTTCTAAATTTAAGTACAAACGTGAAGTAGTGTTTACTTCAAAGAAAAGATATAATTCGTGCGGAACAATCGTGATTAGATAGAAAGTAACAACTTTTGCCAAATCTAGGCAAAACACACGAAACAGCGGAATCGAAATATGTGTATGAATGTATGTTTGTATGTTTATAGGTTAGCCCAGCTGTTGGTTTCTTTTTTAAGAGGCTATAAAAAACACTATTCAATATTTTCGAACGACTGCTGCTTTATTGGAAACAATATCCAATACAAAGCAATTTCTTGTACATGGGTATAAGAAAAGTCAATGCCTCCTGAACGCCTGACTGTTTGATGTGGTTTTGCAATAGTGCATTATTGGCCCATTTACCGATTTTTATTTTTTTTTTTAAAAGAAGAACGCAGTTATATATAATTTCGGCGTTGAAATATTCTCGGACCCATTCGAAATTCGGTCGATTCTTACTCTTCTTGTACTCTCAAACAAAAATGCATAAACTTGGCCATGTTACTTACTTTTAGCTTAAATTGAGCAAACAAAATTTTGTAGTATGTTAACATCTTGTCTGATCTTATCTACATAGATCATCAGCAAAAGCCAGATCGAAAATAAAGTTTACGTTAGTAAATAAATGTACACGGAAACCAATATTATGCGATTTGTTGAGCAGACTACTACGATCTTTCAAGTCAAACGCATTGGTAATGTCCACAAAAAGGCCGGAACAATATTTTGAAGATAATAAGGCAATCAGTCTATAGTTATTCACCTGTTGTTTCCCTTTTTAAAGAAAGGTACAACGTTTAAATACTAATAGAAATGGGCTGTGGTTGAACAGTTTCAAATGATGCTTTGGAATGTTTCCGGAATAAAGGGCACGCCGAGCAATCTTGAGCAAATATGGTCAAAGCAAAATTGGTCGAAAACATGTCGAAAAGAAAAAACCATCATACTCAAAAATAAGCATTAAAGTGGGCTTAGACAATACGTGAAAAGGTGGACACAATGCTGGACACACTTACAATATCGTAAATTGATATAGAATAATAAACAATAGAAGAAAGAAAATTATTTCAGAGGTTAATATAAAGTTTGACTAGTAAGGCTAGGCTTGGCTCTGATTTGTAATATTAACCTTTTTGTGCTCCAAAATTATGAAACCATCACTATCAAACATTTTTTGGTTAATGAATGCTGAAATATAATAGCTAAAATATCTATAGGAGAACAAATGATTCGAGCTATTTCAAGTAGAGCCGCGTTTATTGTTTTTCGACGTAATTAGGACTGTTTTTTGTCCCATTTTACTTGCATCTTTTTTTGTTTCTTGCCAGTTACTTAAACTCTTAAAATATAGGAACATACCGATCACGATCTTCAGATTTATAACTTGAAAAGTTATTTTACATTGCTCTTATCCATCTATTATGCAGATCTCCTAATTGATTATATCAGGGCACAAGAATAGACATAACAAAGCAGCCAAAGTATTAAACTTAAACAAAAATTTACAATATTGATTCATGATTATTGAATCTCTGAACCAAATTCTTTTAGAAGATGTAAGTCCCTATTTTTACTATCAAACTAAAGATCTATGGCATTGTCAAACTCGTAGTTATTATAACAGATAATTTAAGGTGGAAAATAAAATGTGTTAATTTAAGTCATAGATGAGGTACAATTGTAAACAATTTAGGCGTCAAGTTGTCTGTTTATGCAGGTTCTTATACGACCTAGGTGCTTTTATCCACACGACTTAAACAAATCAATACAATTAAATACAAGAATGACGAAATAAACTGCCTGGTACAGGAACACCAAGTTCCTCGACAGAAGGTATATCAATTTTAAAATAGGTTAGTTGAAATTTCGTCAGAGAAATGCAATTATTGGTTCCGTATATCTAATCAAATGTTAATAGAGCTCTCCTGGAGAATTAAAAAACAAAGATAAGTTAAGATTTTAGCTTAACTTGGGCAAACATTGTTTCCAGCCGTTCTAGATTGGGGAAAGGAAAAGTGGATCTTTCTACTCTTTATCGAACACCAATGATTACACCACCTCCTAAGGGTCTATGATGTTTGAGGATCTGTCTTTTCAAGAGATTTTGATGACGCGGATTAAAATTATTAATTATTCCATATTACAAAAAAATAGATTGAGCCAAATTTCATTCAATGCTAGCGGTCATGTGCTGAATTATAAGTCGATAAGAAAAGAGTATGACTTATTATCTTACAATATTCTCCACAGTTATTCTTTTCCATCCCCCTCAACCATGACACTTTTATCAAAGAAGAATTTTTTTTTTTAAATCTACATCAAAATACCGACAAATAGCAGAAGACACCATAAAAGACGAAGAACCTCCTAAACATCTGCTATGAGCGTGCGATCACAACGATGACTCTTCGCACGCTGACCCATTAACCGAATTTCCTGAAATGTGCTTCAAGAGTGTTCTTTCTCTCATTTTTCGGTTCATTTTCGTGTTCTTCTTTTGAATTAAATGAATAAGAACATAAAATATTGGTCCACGAACAACAGCAGCGAAATCACGAGGAGGTGGAGCGGCAGGCGTCGAGCAATTGGGAAAAACTAATGTTTCGACGGAGGTCGGGGTAATGATGCGCCGAGGAGGCATCTATTTTTAATTACTTATGCTCGCTCACTCCGTGCGATGATAATTTGGGCAAATTACATATGTTTGTCTTTGGTCATAGATGTAGGACTTGTAGAATGTGGCGTAGAGTTTAGAATGAGCCAGCATTTCTTTTTTTTGTTTTTGTAAGTATGAAAATTCTTGAGAAACAAAATGATTGGTGGCTGATCTAGATGTAAATTTAGATGAATAAACAGAATCTTTATATTAACGAGCACAAAAGTTAAATTGTTTTTTAAGCTTAAGGGGAAATTAAGTCCCAAAGTGGTTTAAACAATAAAATTAGTTAAGATCATCGAACAATAGATTTTGCGTTTTTTAAATAAAATAATTTTCAAAAGAGCCGTTGCGTATGGGAATCGAAATCATAGGCTCAGAGTAGAACCAAAAAAAAAATCTTGCTTTTGTCCTGAGCTAAGACCGGAGTCTACAATGCTTCAGTCTTGTTTCATATTTATTCAAGTCTTTTGATGAACGGTTGTATTTTGAAAGTTTTCTAGGCTTCCAGTAAATCATTAAAAAAAATCTGGGTTACTTCTTGAAGTGTCTTCCACATGGACCAGCAGTTGTCAAAAGTTTATAACCGTTGTAACTAAAAATTGAACAAGCGGGAAGAACGAAATTTTCTTGAAAAATTCATAATTTAACAATGAACAAATTTGAAAAAAAAAACGGTTCTTTGATTTTTTAGCTTACACTATGAGCTTTTAAAAAAAAATTTAGTCTTTTTGACGAAGGGTCCAAAACGGTCAAGCATTCTAAAAAGGTTGCCGAAGCCTGCACTCTTTTCGTTACAGAGATATTTGTGTCTAAAATTTCGACTGTTATCTTAACGATCCAGTATATACATGCCGGGTTAATGTAGGCTTCAGGAAACTTGGCTGATATTTTGCACAAATTGGGATAAGCAGTTTTGATTTCAGTAAATTTAAAGCAAAAAAACGCAAACGCTTTCAAAAACCTTACACAAGTGCAAAAAGGTTATAAGAACCGCTCCATTTTCGTTACTTTCAAGTTGGTGAATTAATTATTGTAAATAACTTTTCTAAATAAATAATAACGCAAAACTTTCTTTTCTTGTTCATAACTAAGATTTGGATTAGAGCTGTCATAAGACCACCCATCAATTGCAATTTTCCGGAAGTTCCAAATAGTCAGCGTAGAAAGACAACCCTTGGTTTTGAGTTGAATTATCTTATTGGAGATCTTAGAAGCTCTAAGGGTTCATTATCCCCAAAATATTGGGTTTTATCCGTTTTGAAATCGTTTATAATCAGTTTTTCATATTCGTTTCAAAATTCACTTCCATATGTTAAGACGTAAAATTAAAGCTTTAATTACATTTAACTTATAACTGTTTGTGACACAGGGTTTTTTACAACGCGATTTGAAGTGTTCAGGAACGAAGAGAGAAGAGGTACTTATGCACATTGTTCTTGTATTGCTGCGGGTTGTTGCGAATGAAGAACAGAGAGCGTGGGAAAGCATTTCAAATTCGTGTTGTGCGTTGTCTTTGTTGTAATAAACAATCTTTGTAGTTTACAATTTGTCTGAAATTGGGCTTGAGTGTAAACCAAAAAGCGATGTGGGTATTATGGTGAAAAAGTCGATAGGGTGGAATTTCGGTGGCTATTTGACTGGAACGCTGATTATAAAAAAGGGACATGTGGGAAACGTTTGGATACTTTTTAAATGAGTTTACTGTCATCGCGTTATTTTGGTCTGCTATAAGCTTTATATCAAATCTCACAAACAGGGTTAAGATGGAACACCTGCCAGAAATCGGAGTTAAATTCCATTAAACATACACATTTAATAAATGAAGGACTATTCAGAAGCGGTGCAGTGTATCTTGGAACGTTTTTTAAGGCTTGAGTTTACTGTCAGGTCTTAGTACTGATCATCTTTAGGACATCATCATCGGATCAACTAATTCAAATTACCCTGAGCCGAGATTAGTCTTTGTTTCATATTTCATCCAAATTTTCATCATAGTTACATTTTAAAATGATACTTTTCCAGCAGAAGTTTTCAAATACTCGATTTCTTTTGCATGGCCACCACGGGCACGCTTGTAGAAAATCCAGACGCTGAACCCAATTTTCGACAGTTTTCAAGCATAAATCGGCCGATACTGCTGCAATTTCACGTTCGATATTCGTACGTAGTTCATCAATCGTCGCTGGCTTGTTGGCATAGACCATAGACTTGACGTAGCCCCACAGGAAATAATCTAACGGCGTCAAATCGCACGACCGAGGCGGCCAAGTGACTGGACCATTTCGTGAGATAACACGTAATCCAAACTTGGTGTCCAATAAATGGGTTGAGACATTCGCTGTGTGGCTTGTGGCGCCGTCCTGTTGGGACCACGTGTCCTCCAAGTCCATATGATCCATATGGGGCTAAAAATATTCGGTTATCATTGAACGGTAGCGATCCCCATTCACAGTAACGTGCTGGTCTTGATCATCACGGAAGAAGTACGGCCCAATGACACCGCCGGCCCATAAACCACACCAAACCGTAATTTTTTCGGGATGCAATGATGACTCATGGAGTACGTGTGGATTGCCGCCTACCAATACCGCATATTTTGTTTATTGACGGAGCCATTCAGCCAGAAATGAGCCTCATCGCTGAAGATGATTTATGACGACCATAAATCGCACGTAGCGCTCTTAACGTTGAGGCCACTGACTCCGAATTTCTGTAGGAAATTTTAATAATTTCGAGTCGTTGTTGGCTCGTATATCTTTCCATCATGAAATGGCAAACCTTACTGAAGAGAAATGTCCAAAGAGCGGCAAGAAATATGGTGTCGTTTGCTGTCCCTGTCGCTCTACTTTTGTAGCGTCCCTGTTGAAAAACCCGTTATTTTGGTGGTGCAAAGCTATTCTGGTGAGGCACAATGACTGACGCGACCAAGCGTCATCCTACAACTTCTTCATTGTGGACCCGACTTTTGGACGATAAGCCAGACATTAAAGCAGATTACGGATGCTTTTAAAAGTTTAATTCTCCGTCAGAAACACGGCTCTATTTGCGAGAATGTTGTGCGTTGACGAGAAGAATCACGAAGTCAACGAGCTGTGGGAAAATTTGGATCTAGCTGTGCAAAAATCCGTCTACTACAATGGGTTGACTTTATCAAGCAAAAATGCAAATAAGTTATAACTTATCTCACCCACCAGCCAATATCGGGTTAAAAAATCCAAAGATAGATGGCCTGATGAGTAAGTAAGTAATTAATTATCAAACAAATGTCTTAAGCTAACATATAAGTAGGGAGTGAAACTTAATTATGTTACCGAGTTATATCTTCCCACTGAGCTGGAGACTAAAGCCATACAAAACGTATCGGGTGGTCCAGAAAGGACTCCCACCTTATTTCAAATAATATTATTATATATCACCGCCTCGTCACCGAAGTATGTATATTCTTTAAAGGAGAGAAAGGCGAAAAGAGAATAATTTTTGATTAGAATAATAGAGTTAATAAAAAGAACTCGTGCTCGTTGTGTCATGCAGATATCTTCCTCCTCTGCATGTTACGAAAAATGCACATCTGAGTATCTTTCTATGGACTACACCCGGCTAGGGCCACATGTCTTTCCTGGATTTCGTTTACTTCTTATGTATGCTTCTTTTTTATCTCGTTGTCCCAATCCATTCCCCAGCATCTTCTTTACAATTGGATCTTGTTTGTTTTGTGTTCGATTTGAGTTTGCTTTTAAATTCTATTTCTCATTTCAACTCGGATTCGTTTTGTTCTTTTTTTTAAGGGGCAGTACTGCAGCAACGATGTACCCTAAGTCTGAGTTGTTTTTTTTTTCTAAGTGATTTACGGCACATCAACATTTTGTCATTCGGTCGCTCGGTCGATCGGGCCATTCTCCATATTCTTTCGTTGAGTAGTTTTAATTATTTTATCTGCGTGTGTGTCGTAAAGTGATATTGTTTAATTTTTCTGGCATACTCAACAGTTCTAGTCAGCACGATGCTGTTGCCGCCTTTATTCAGATTATCATGGTCTTCCCCCGGCTCATTTTTATTTTTAGGCAAACACACGATTCACTTAGTCACTTTAGCGGATGCTAATGCTGTTGCTGTAAGAAAACGACGACGACGATGATGAATCCGATTGTAAAATATTACGTTCGAGATACATTTGCTTATCTGGTAGCGAATAGCGATGACGCGGGCTCGTCACACGGCCAGCACACAACACACAAAAGCAGATATCCACGAGTATATTCTGCACATGTTGGCTATTTTCGACGAATTTAAATGTCAATATTCTAAATGTGTAACGTTTTTGAATGGTTTTGAACAATTCAAATTATTTTTGTATCTTTGAGCTATTTTTGGTGGCTTGCACGTGTGGTTTTTCGATCACGAGAATCGCAAGGGCCGGGCAGCGGGGGTGGGACGTTTATTTGTTTCTTTGTTTTTCTTTTTTTGCGTTGATTTTGTGTGTCGAGTGTGGAGTTAATTTCAGCGAAACAAGTGGTGGGCAGTGGTTTGATGGCGTGAGGGAGCGTCAAACCAATAAGTAATCAAATGTTGTTTGGTGGTTTTGAAACTGTTTATGTTCCACTGAAAACATTTTGTTATTATTTTTGTTTTTGTTTTCGGATAAAAACTAAAAATATATTATTCGCTCGTTTGTGTGGAATTCGGAAAATAAGTTTTCAATTCAGTTAGTCATGGCTGTGCTTGTACTGCTATTTATGTATGCAGTATTGGACTGCGTTTTAAGGTCAAGGCTGATTTCATCCTTTTACCATGGAACGCTACCATTGACCTTACGATTATTCAATGTCTAAAAGCTAATCCTTCTTTCTGCTAAAGGATTTTTCATTACTTCTGGGTGTCCATGATAGTCGGCACATTTATCAGAGACGCGAAACAGCAATGCATTTGAACCGTTTATTTTTTCTTCAGATTTGAGGCTTACGTCAGTGCTACTTTCGTGTAACGATTAGAGAAATCACAATTAATTGACCTGTACAGGGAAGCGCGAACTATGAAGCGTTACAAGGTATTTTACTGCGGACAAATACCAAGTTTTTTTCGGGGAGGATACTCTGAGCCTAGCGAACCTTTGGGTTGTACATATAATAAAGTTTTTGAAATCTATTTCCTTTTAAAATGCTAATCGTATCACTGTGTTTTTTTCTTATTTGTTAGTACATTTTTGACAAATCGCTGCACTTTTTTCAAGCAATTTAAATAATCTACTATAAACTAATTTCTTCTTTTCAGAATAATGAAAACAAAGGTACGATTTTTGTATTTTTGTAACCAGACAAATATACATTTCAATAATCAGTTGAAAAAAAAGATCGAGAGTAGCGATCAATGCAGTGAGTAATCTGAATACAATGGTCTTTTAAAGTATAGAAACTTAAGAACAATATGGAAGAATATCATTGATATCAATGAAGAAAAAAAATCCAGGAATGTAAAGTACATCACAAAAAAAATACAAGAGAAATAGTATTTTGTTGCAGGAAGGGAGAGGTAATTTAGGAGGTGGGATGTATGGGTAAGGATTGAAATCGAGGATTTCATATTAGTGCTGATTAGAAAAGTAATTAAAGACTTCTTTTTTAAATTATTTTGTTCTTGTGATTCGCCTTGTATAAACCTAAAAAGCTTAAGAAAAAGAGTGATGAATTTAAATAGTCTAGATTAATTGAAGTAAAGATTGTAGTAAAGATAATCTAGTCATGAGATACTGCAATAATGCGAATTCTAAGATCTTTGATTTAAAGTCCGATTTATGGTCAAATCTTCGTAGGCCATTAATGTAACTCATCAAGTCATTGAATACAACCAAAAGTTTGTGCTCTAAATCTATTGGGCGCTTTGAGAAAAGTGGGCCTGTATGTACGCCATGCCGTTCCTAAAATAGCCTTCATGGACATAAGCATATAACACTTCAATCTGTGAGCGAGCGGCGAGCCCCTTGAGGACTGCTAGGAATTGAGTACTGAATTGTATTTAAACTTTAAGCTAGCTGACATTGTCTTTAAAGTCAATAAGACCCTGTTATTTATCCTGTATAAGATTGGATTTAACGAGACATTTGCAATCATGACTACAGCTTCTTTAAAAAGAGATATCACAGGAAAAACATTCTTTATTTCCAAGGATAGTTCGACCACCTAGTTCTGTGACCCTGAACTGAATTTTTAGACAAACGGAAAACCTGACGCTCTAATCAGAAAAGGTTCAACAGACACTTTTGCTCCATAGGTTACAAAAGTAGGATAGAACTACTAGGAGAATAGTAGAGTCTGATTTAAAACAAGTTGAAATTAGTATGTAAGTGAATATAGATACCTGAATTCCCAAAGACACCATATTATTTCCACTGTAATTGATAATACGAGCATTTTAAAGCTGCTTATAACTTCGTTCTTTCTTCCACTTGAATAAAATGCCAACACCACTCCAGTCTTTTTCACCATTGACATAGCCTACTGGCAGGCATTACTCACTGAGTAAAAAGTAATGTCACAAGCAATACTTGTTTTATAAGCAATTCTGATAGTGATGTTCCTACTATAAATACATATATTATAAATATATTTATTTCAGTGCTTAGACTATCTGATACGTAACAATTAGTTTGAGTATGAGAGCCCTAAAACTTTAAACGCTCTCGTTTTGGTGTCTTTGGTTTTATTACAGGCTTCTTTTCCGATAAATGTTCGATGGAGTTGAGGTCTGGGCTCATTGCTGGACATGGCAAAATTGTGTTTGCTTGACCAAGTTCAGGCGATGCTGTCAATAATTGGGAACAAAGGTTTCCTTAGATGCATTTTGCTAGGGCCGGTCATTTATAGAGGCGGTGGGCAGACCATCGCCCTCTTACACTCTTCATCATCCTCTTCATCCTCTGAGCGGAAGCTTTTTCATTAACCGTAAGATTGCAAACGTAGCCTTTTCGCGATTCGGTCAATATCTTATCTACCTTTACCAGGTAGCACATATATCTATTTTCCATGCATGTACCTATGTCCTGATACCTGGCATATTTTGACTGCTGTCTCGTAGAGATATACCCAGTGTTCCTTAACAGATAAGGATACAGTGTTAATTGAGTTAATTTTATACAAAAATCTAAATAATTCTTTGGTAAACCCTATTTTGTTATATGGGCAAATCGATCACAAAATCCGCCATTTTGAACAATTAACAAAAACACCCGTATCAAAGCGGTCCGTCGGCAACTGCAGAATCAAAAAGGTTTGCAAGGAATGACTGGTTACAATATTTATCTATGCCTCGCAGAGGTCGCTCGAGCTTTTTGGCGCAGCGGTACGAAGGCAGATCGGTCTCATTTCGAAGAAAATTCGTTTGAGAATCAAACTTGGTGCTACAAGCGCCCTCTCAACTTTAATGTAAGTGGACTCCTTAAACATTCATTATTCGAATATGCGACCTCAAGAGCAGTGTTCCATGGGTCACAATATCTCAAACACTTTTCTGCTTTCCTTATGTACATTCATACATACGAGTTTGTATTAAGTATGAATGCGTTCACGCACAAATCTACATACATACATACATTTTTACACATTCATCGTTCCTACCCACAGCAGTCCATATTGGTAAAATGAGTCTTTTGTGGATACTTTTTGTTTGTATATTCTTGAAATGAAGCCTTTATTAATATTCAATGAGTAGCTACTTAGCGTTGCGAGATCGTAACCTTTGTTGCTGTATTCTAGGGTATGGCCCCAATTCCAAAGGGTCATCATCCACTCATGGGGGCCTCAGTAAAAGTGCGAAATCCCGTTTCGCTGTTAACCTTATTATTACACAATCATCGTGAATTCAAAATTTATTATCAAATTACAGGGTAGAAGCACACCCATAACTCCTGGAGTAAGATAAGAAATCCTTACAATTACCCACTCTCCATGGTTAACCCTTCCAGGGATGGAACACAAAGAGTCGTAGTCGTAGTCGCTAACCCTCCTCTACAACTGGTTGGGTTCTTCAATTTGTTGTTATGTGCAGTATTGTTGTTGTTGGTGTTGTCGGCAGGAGGTACTTGAAGAAAAACTTAAAAGAAATATCCATGCCCGTATCACACCGACGTTGCGCTACCGACAGCGCAAATAGAATTCCACATTTTCAGCATGACGCACCGATGAGTTATATCGCCTCCTTCATGCCTTTCCCGAAATATTCCCATAGGCAAAATAATAATAAATAAGTCGGCCATGGGCGCTTCTCAATTCTCATATACACTCAAGAATGTTGTTGCTGTTTTTTTGTACGAAGGACGCACAATGCGCAACATGCAAACACACAATTGGGAGCACAATACTGTGAATGGCATTGAAATACGAACGCGCTGCCTTGCCAGGGAAAATAAGAAAAAGCTTAGCCCCCAACTTCCGTGTCAAAATCATTCCTCTAATCACTGAAATAAGTATGTTTACTGCTATCGAGGGGGACGACGTCGACGGCTTCCTAAGAAGTCTCCACTGCCAATGTTGTCGCACCAATACAGAGCAAAGATTTGCCTCTTTTTTTCCCTGCTCACGGTGACGATGGTGGTGTGTTGTTTAGAAAAGGACGCATCACATCGCAAAAGGAAACCAAAGAGGAAACTGAAAATCGCTTGGAATTACACCACACAGAGCCAAAGTTGTCAACCACTGGAGCGAAGTAAGGGCTGGGTGATTGATCCTAGTCGATGGTTTCATGGCGTTGTTGCGCTCCTTTGGAACGATATTGTTGTGTTTTTTTTTCTTCATTAATTTAGTGTGCAATCTAACTAAAAATACGAGTTGGGAAGGTCCATACATCCATATGTACATCCAAACATGCATGAGGGTGCACACAAAGAGCATTTAAAGACTTCTTCTTGTCGACGCTAAGACTAAATCCATTTTAAATCAACTGAATGTGTTCTACACCGGGACACGGTATCATTGATCGCTGTGAGTATCTGTTGTTTGCCACCCGAATCTCTCTTAAGGAGAAAGGATATAAATTGAAATGTTCCCACACAGGCTCTGTTCACCTCATTTGTGAGCAGCTACGGATACACGTATGCACATACAAGCATACACACATACAACCACTATGTACGTAATGTAATTCACCTGGTAACATTTCCAATTTTGCCGCCTAGTTGAAATGATGTTTATGGTGTGGCATCATGTGACTTTCAATTCACCTGGATATTTTACATGTTTTTAGATGATTGAAGTAAAAGTAAAAAGAGTCCTTTCGTTTGCCTGTACTTGTCAAGTCGAAACGAATCAAAATCATAAGACAACATCAAATTTAAAACAGAGAAGCCATTAATGAATCTTATTAAGTTTATGCTTAAAAAAAACTTGGCAGTATGTTCGACAGATTATATTTTAAAATGTTCCTTTCCCAAACATTTCTGACACGCGCCGACCATTTATTTCGAGGTAAATGGTTCCCAGCGTTGGTGATGATAAGATAAGAAAATAATGTATTATAAAGGATTCTAAAATGATAATAAAAAACAATAGCGTGCTTACTACTTGCATATGGCACCTTGAAGTACGATTAAAAACCAAGAAATACGTTTTCTATGGATCACGAGAATGTCTAGTAAGGCGAGCGACCTTAACCCGAAAATAGCTTGTATGATATGAATTGGCTTTACCGGACCTTGAATGTAGAGATGTGAAGGGAGACAACATTGTCGGCCATTTATGTTGCCAACCAGGTGTCAGTAAGGGCTCTTGCGACTTATGTACTAACTTAGACAATGGAATAGCTAATCGAAATTTTCTGTTACGGGCCTTCTCGATTAGCACAACCTTTGCAACACGCAGGAATCGTACCAAAAGAGTATATCCGTAGAGACCGCGCTGTATTCAGTAATCCGCATCATTTAAGGATCATACATGGAATATACTAAACATTGAAGGGGGAGAAAGTCAATACAGACAACAGTGTCAGTCTGTGACGTACTCGAACGTAGAGTAATGAATTCGCAGTTGCCGGAGAGCATTGCCAGGAAAAAAGCCAAGCAGAGGCACGTCGCTAGGTGGTGTAATACATACCATAACTTTAGAACCTAGTAATCAACAAGATCCTGACAACTGTCAAAGCTAAGGGCGTTTACTTTGTTATGCCGATGACCTGCTTTCAGCAGTTTTATTGAGGCAGCACTAGAAGAACTGTGAGCAGATTCAAGCGGCCTAAGTGCCAATCCTGACAGCACAAAACTTGAGGAGTTTATCGCCTAAAAATGAATGGAACAGGTTTGAAACCTTTCCATAAAGCTAAATATGTGGATGTTATACAGGACTCGAAGATAACGTGGAAAAGAAACCTTGAGGATAGGTGAACAAGGCAATCTGTGTTCTCTACCTATGCAAGGGAACCTGTAGCAAGAATTGGGGCATGCGACCATATGCATTACATTGGTCCTACTTACTTACAGCTCTATTGTATGGTGGAAAGCATAAGAAAATGTCAGCTACGCCCACAAGGTGAGTTAAGCACAAAGGCTAGGCTGACTATGCACTTCAGGAGCATTAATATCAACGCTGCATGCATGTGTCGAGATTATTTTTGACCTCCCCAATATCTTAGAGTATCTGAAGAACACTGCAACTAAGAGTACAATTCAACTGAGACAATCTTATACTTGGAAGAACGCCTCCAACGGGCATTCCCCAATACTAAGATATTTCAAGACGATGGAGATAAACGTGAGGACTGATTATGCGATCCCTTTTTACACTCTTCACTTAAAATTGGAAATCAAGCTAAACGAAGCAAATGGTATTAGAATCTTCACCGATAAATCGAAGATGGAAGAAGAGAATTGTGCTGGAGTCATCTTTGTGGACACCCCAAGCGGCAGTATAAGCACTAGACAAGGATACCATAAAATCGAAAACTGTAAGGAGATGCATTACAGTTCTTAATGATTGGTGCGAACACCACGGGGTCGGCAACATCTGGTTCCTGGCCACAGAAACATAGGCGGCAACGTAAAGGCATATGATCTTGCCAAGAGAGGATCATTACTGGTGCAGGAATGGATGGAAAGATAACCACAGACATGGTGACTCGAAGACGTAGCAATAGACTAGGACACTCTAGGGACGATTGTCTCATACCTCGTAGTCTATGGCCGGAACTATACAAAAAGGGGAGAAAGGCTTTCTGGCCTTCAACAAGAAAGATTTACGCAGGTCGAGTGTACTGACGGGTTATTGCGCAATCGGTCCAATGGCCTTCAGAATGGGCATTATCTGTAACAACTTTTGTAGGAGCTGGATGAAGTGGAAATGGAGACCATTAGGCACATCTTTTGCAAATGCACCAACCTATAGGTGAGACGACTTCGGTTCACGGAGGACAGAATCCACAGGATTCGGGGAGCACTCAAAAAGGTACCAAAGGTAATGACTTTCATCAGGGGCACCAAATGGTTTCACCAGAAGCCATAACGAATTTCATAAAAGGACAAAGTTTGTGATGGGCAATAATTGTGGACCTTTTTAGGCCCCCATGGTTATTTCCAACTTAAAGAAGTTCATCCTCCAACCTTACCTTACCTATCGTACTAACTTTGACCGTTAACCAAAAAGTCTCTCCAGCCACTCCGCCCTTAGCTAACTGCCTCCAAATGCGTTCACAAAGTTGGCTTAGGAACATTTCCACTTATGTGTGTGAAGGTTGGGTCTTTCTTTATTTTGTTTTGTTTATCGAAGGAAACAACAAATGTCAAGAGTGATTATTGATTTTGTGTCTGGGATGGCTACTCAAATTTACAGCGGATTCTTGTCTGTGATTACCTCTGCCTTTCATCCAGGCTTTGTCCTTTAGGCCTTAAGCCCTATTTGAATAAAAGTATAAGTGAAATGAGTATAAGCACTCACCATCGTCATCCTGCATAGTCGCAAGGGAATGTCAGGGATATCAAAAGTTAGCCGGTCTCCATACAGCTCCTCCTAATAAATGTCATGAGCGGCCTTAAATTGACGTGGACTATGGACTTCGCTGGTCTTAAGTACCAAATAGTTCTTCTACGTAGGAAAACTTATCCATTAATAGTTTGCGCAGTTAAAGGGATCTTCTGTCTTTACGATCGGTCAAACTCGGCTGTAGTCTTTTTGGACTTACTGCTAATTTTCCTTTATTGTATGAAATGAATGCGAAACTCTCCACTATACTGGTTTTACTCGAAAAGCAGAACGTCATTGGAACCGTGCGTATCTCAACAAGAAATTTCATATTTTGATTATAGCTTGCTTCGAAATGCTTCTGCAAGAACTTCGTGACTGATACAATGAGGATGAAGTAAATCTTCTTTATTTTCAAAAACCTTGGCAAACTGGCATGCATAGATGTCAGGCGCCTTTTCTATTTTATACAAAATAGTTCGGTACATTGCATCAACGCGTCAAAGATCTCAGTAAATGAACATTCGTCGCACTACCTTAAGAAGAATTTTTGCATAAAGATCTAAGCAGAAAAATACAGGCACAGAAGAACAATGTTGATCAAGCTATTCGAGAACTAGAGACCGCAGCCTTGAAAACCAACCTAACATCATATCGGCATATCAATATTTCTGCTTCAATCATTGATTTTAGTAAAGTTCTTTGTTTTTCTTTTGCATATAACAAATCTCCCACCCAGACAAAGAGAATATAGGAAAATAAGGTCACGTGTCACATAAAAACCATGAGGTAGAGGTAACAATTATCGTAAGAAGTCGTTAAAATTTATGACTGCTACTTTATAATGACTCGACATCTTTTAAGAACTTCATCGTCGTACATCGGGGATAGTCAATTTATGAAAGATCCTTCGCGTCACAAAATGTGCACTTCATAAAGTTTTCATTGTTTTGCCAGTTGCCACCCTTCAACCATGTCGGCTTGCTTGGTTCGGCCTGCAAACTTCACTTGTATTTATGAGCTTGCAGCACACACCAGACAGCACAGCCAGAGCATATCACGAAAATCAACTTAAGTGCGAACTGTGAACAAACATTTTCCGGTCTATGTATATTTACATGCACGAGGATGTACAGCCCCCTGTGTGCACATGCACAACACCATTAATACCAAATAGCAGTTTCCTTCTCGTTCGCAAGGCAATCTGTGAACAACAAACCTTCCCCTAGATGCAGGCAGAACTTTCTGCAAATATCCATCCACTGACATCCCGAAGTATAGATTACAATATATTTCAAGATAATTATAATTTTTTTCCCTTTTTTTATTACACTGCGTGTAAACATATTTAACTGTGCCGACGACCGTGCTGTGTTCATTATTCTACAAGTCGTTCCCTCGTCCTTTTTACATTGTGTAGAGGAGAGTCCTCCACCAGCAGTTATGGACGACGAGCTGTGTGTTTTTCTCTTTGAAATATACAGATACATGCTTACGAAGGAAGAGCGAGAGACCCACATAGATTTTGCACTTTGGCAGGAAGGAGAGTAATATACATATACAATGATGCCATCCTTGTGGAATTTTTTGTAGATCGGCAATATTTTTATTTGGTATCCAGACGTTTCAAATTTTAGATATATTCGTTTTCTACTTACCTTTCTACGATAAGGACAACATTTGCTAGATGCTCATTTCAAGGGACTCTGGTCATAAACATTATCCTACGAAAAATACGCAAAGATGGATATGCGATTTCTAAGCCATTCCACCAAAAGCATATTCATCTTATCAGAATATACAAAGTATCATCATTTACCTTTCCCAAGCTAGATAAAGTTCATTTGACAAGCTCGGAATGCTTTTTATACGAGGTTCGGTTAAAAAATTCGCTGCCTATGTCAAAGAATTAAACAATGAATTTTGTATCCTTATTTCCCTCGACATTTCTTTTTCTGTGCCTTCAAAATGGCATCTTTACCATCTACAGAAATTCGAAGTTAGGTATCTAGCCATCCTCCGAACTTCAGGCGATCTGTCACGAAACCAGCTTCAAATGAATTGGGAGTAAAAACTGATCTGTTCTTGAGCAGTTGCACAAAAGTCAAGGCATGGAGATACATGGTCATTCCGGTGTCGACAGCCATGGAGGGCTTTATGAGTTTTGTGGAACTGTAGTAGAACATGTGGTAAAGGCACTCGCTTAAGGCAGAGCGATGGTCCAATATCCGGATGCCCTTCCTTAATATTGAGAAAAAGAAAAATGTAGAACTTTTGTCGGAATCCTGTGCAGAAAATGAGTGTGGACTACAGACAGAATTGTTTGAAGATATGTGTCATGGAAACATATAAAAGGATTAGCTGACCTGAGACCGATTCTAAAATTGTTCAAAGGAATCAGATGTTCGAACACTGTTTTATGTTGCTGTCAAAGAAGTTCGCCCCGATGTTTCGCGGTGGATGTAGCACGGTATCTACTTTTTTTTACCACAGCTCTGCTTTTTAAACCATACAAAGCTGAGGCAAGCTTTTGGATAACGAAATGTTTCGTTATACCCAAAACGGCCTTCCACGGATCCCGATGGATACGATATAAAGTATATACGTTTACATAATGTTAATCTTGCATATTTTAATGTACATTCTTGGACCATATGTAAGCTATGCTAAAAACATTGAATTCTAAAAAGTCTAAGAATTAAAATTGGTTCCATTTTTTTTGCAACGCTTCGTCTTTTTTGATATTTCAGAAAACCTATGAAAACATTCCGTCCATTTTTCTATAAAAAGCATAAATTCAACTCGTTTGTAAGGTTACAACCCTAGGATTGAAGGATTAATTCTACCCTGTCCTGCAGTGATCAAATTAATACTTTTGTATGTAGAATATATAGTCACCTTCGTTAACTTCGGTTATGTGCGCGTTTCGTATTCACAAATACAAATCTTATGATCATGAGAACACTTTTAGTTTTTATCCTGAAGTTATATATAGTAAACTTGATTGGGCTTCAGCAAATAAACTTCAAGTGGCTTTTAACGAAATGGTGCGATTTGTATATGATCTACGAAGACATGACCATATTTCGCCCTACCAAACTTAAATTCTTGGTTGTGCTGTATTCCAATTTTTGAAAGCCACGAATTGTATATTCATGAATAAAATAATTGTATTCAAAACGCCAATGTTTTTACAATATTTAAGAAACTTAGATTCACCCGTTCAAACAGAACCAGAAATCATGTAGTTAAACCATTTTACTACCTGTACTCCTCACGGCTATTCTTTTCTTACACCACAAGGTTGTGGCACTCATTGCCTGGTCAAAGCGGTGGACCTGGGCCTCATCTAACAAGCGTCTCCAGGCAGCTCGATATTTTGCTAACTGCTTCCAGTTTCGCATACTAAGTTGGTTGAGGTCCCTTTCCACTTACGCGTGCCACCTGAGTCGCGGTCTTCCTCTGCTGTGCCGTCCCTCAGGGGTGGATTCGAAGACTTTCCGGGCTGGAGCTCGTATCGTGTTTGTATCTTCTCCTCCATTCACCGTCTATGCAGACAGGACGAAAGATCACCCGAAGAATTTTCCTCTCGAAGCAGCCAAGAGCAGCTTCGTCCGCTTTTAACAAAGTCTATGCCTCCGCGCCCTGTATTAAGACTGGGACGATTAAGGTCTTATAAAGTTTTGGGAGTCCTTTCTCGTTGACAGCATATACTTTGTCTTGCCCTCATTACCGTCAAACCCATTTTCGCGGCCTCCGTCGCTATATTCACAAAAGTGCCATTGACATCACGCTTCGTTCTTCCAATAATATCAATATCGTCGGCATATGCGAGTAGTTGGTCGGGATTCTGAAAGATTGATCCTCTGGTGTTGGCGTGCGAGTTTTGAACAATTCTTTCAAGAACGATGTTGAAGAAGTCGCATGACAGCGCGTCGCCTTGCCTGTATCACCAAAGATCTCTGTCAAGTCTTTACCGACCTTGATGGAGCAGCGTATCTTCTCCATCGTCATCCTACACAAACAGACGAGTTTTGTATGGATGCCGAAACTTGACATTGCGCTGTATAGCTCTATAAATACTGTCATACTCGGCCTTGAAATCGATGAAAAGGTGGTGGTAATGTTTCTTTAATTTTGCGTTCCGTGCCATATGTGAGTTTTTACATTAATTGTTAATTTTTTACTTAATTTAGTCAAAATTCTAGTTTCTAGGTTTGTCTGCTTCTTGTGGTTCAGATTCGGACCTGTGTGCTTACACGGACTTTATCAGAGAATCACAGAAAGTCCTAAGAGGCAGTTTCCTGTACAATTTGAAAAACGAGAACGATTAAAACAAAATAATACATCAACAGTCAATGTGAAGAAATTGTAATTTGTATCTATTGGCTTGGCAACACTGGTGTTGTATCCATTTGTACAAGTACAAAACGTCACAGGAAGAATGTAAGAAAAAAAAATAGCCCTAACCCAATTTTACTCCAACCACCGAGATTGCCTGTAAAGGTCTTTTCGGTACTCGATTTTCGTTTTTCTCTGAAATAAACACATAGAGTATCTTATAGATACTTCTGTGTCACACAGGTAAGTACACAATGTGCTCTAAAAGACGGGAAATTCTGTCGACTTTGGCGAAGTGGAGTGCCACTGGAGATAGAGGAGGTAAACCAAACGACGAGGACGAACGAATGGAAGGACGGCAGAGCAAACGACGGCAGAGCGGAGGAGGGACGACAACGACGACGACGTTCTGAAATGTTAATATAAAGCTTCCACTAAAGTTGTTCGTTTGTTCAAAGGACCGACACAACGTTACGCTTGCGAATAAAATGACGATGACGAGGAGCAACGACAACGAACGACGATGAAACGAATAAAGGATAGACAAAATGATAGAGAAACGGGTGTCAGGCGGGGTGGCGAATAGCAGGGCGAAGAACAAGAAATTTGTTATGAGTGGAGGACTACGTTCGTATACAAATGTTTGCACACTGTGGAGTCCTTGGCTTCCTCGTGTTCTCTTCATTGCTATGCGCGGGTATATAGATTTCATATTCCACTTTTTTCTGCTCTTGTTTTTTTCTTTTTTGCTTCTAAGCCACCTTTTTTCCATTCCTCCTGGCATCGGTTTCATCAGGATCGTCGGCCTCGAAGAGAATTTCTGTTTCTTTTTTTTCATTTTTGTTTTGTTCTGAAGTAGGTGTGTTTGGTTCCATTGCTGTGTGTATGCTATTAAAACATATACATACATCTAGCCACTACTTTGTTGGTTAATTTTGCCATTGGAAAAAGGAAAATTATTAATCCATTCAGAAAGTAGTTTCGGGGGTAATTTCGTTATAAATACAAGGTAATGGTGGCGGAAAACCAGATCAGAAGAGTGGCCTTTGTGCTAATATTTTGAATATTGAACTAGACCTAAGAGGGAGGTTTCCTTCGTGATTATCTTTGAGTCGTTTTCTTTCAATTAGGCGGAGATTTTTAGGGTCTTTGTTGAAGAACTTGTAAATCCATAAGCTTGATGGAATTTTTGTGCACACGAAAAACAAATGAAATATATTTGAACCGATGAGTGTCGGGGGAATTGTTTGGGGTAATTTTGGAATCATAGCAAAATGTCATTTGTTGGAAGGAACTATCTGAAAACACCATATTATTTAAGGACATTGTGTATTAAGACTGTCAACGAGATGAGCTCTTTATGGGTTATATACAATAGTAAAGGTTAGGGTCGTTCAAGAAATGTACGAATTGTGCAATTCATTGTCAAAACATGTAGATATTACTTGCTTGAAAAAAAAAAACAATGCATTAACGAGTTAAGAGAGTACTCTTAAAATTAACGATTTAAATGCAAAACGCCAAATAAATAAATCGAAAATATACACACCAATATACAACAAATCATGTTCGTTAAGAAAGTCCATGAATCAAGGTTAAGGTATCTGCCAGTGAAAATAATAAATAAAACATATGTCGGACCATGAGATATAAAACAGCATGGATTTTTGGCCAACTGAGAGAAAACTCAACACAGTTATCTATCTATAAACGTAGAAAGAAAATTGAGCCCGAAACACTATTTAAACATTCCTCAACCCAAAGAAACCCCTTTTACACTGAACTCCCCATTGCCTTAGTTTCATGATGAGGATGGGATAAAACCTCTAGAAGTGCTTGTTAAATGAATCAGAAACACGTATCGGATGGGGAATACTCAAGAAACTACAACTATTCTGCATTTCAGAGGTTGGATGACACAGTTGCTAAAACGGCTGGCTTTCGACTGGATCAATTGTTGGGTCACAGGTTCGAATCCTGGAGTAAACCTTGAAGTTGTGATAAAATGAACAATGCTAAGCGCCTTACATCATGGCCTATAATCAATGGAAATGGTAAAGTCTAAATAAAGTCTAGCCGCGACTACATTATAAATATGTTTATATTGGAGCAGTTTGAGGCCGTACTCGGAGTAAAGCAAGGATAGCTCATAAATCCATTTCTTGCGAACTAGTGTCTGCATTGAAGGACTGATTACAAGGGTGCTGCTTTACACAAGTGAAACCGGGGAAAATCACCGTGTAGAAGAGTAGTGGTGATGAATTGTCTTTACTTTAAGACCGAGATCTACCCGGAGAAGTACCCGGAGTTTCGTATAAGTATATGGCGTATGTTGTTTTGAAAGAACGACGGCAAATAGAGCTTCCTGATTTGATCCTTGAACCGAAGGTTTGATCTCCCCTTTTTTGGTTTACCTGGTCACTGGAGCACTGTCGTCCATTTGCTTTATTTGACCGAACTATGGAAGTCGACGATTTTTTCCTGCCGGAATACATCCACACCTTTGCTCAACTAATAGAGCTAGCGGCTGTGACTTCTCCTTTCAAAGAAGACCTTATGTTCCACAAAGAATAAGTCTTTCGAGTATTCTTAAAATCTGTTCCTCTGCCTTGCCTTTCTTCCAACATCTGTCCTCGATAAAGAAGAACTGGCAATGGAGAGTTCTATTTAGAGCACGATTTTTGTCTTTCGAGTTAGGAGTTATGATCCTGATTGTCGGATCTTCGCCGATTTGTTGTTTACGGAATTTATATTTGTCCTCCTTCGAGGTTGATATTGATACTCCTTTCCTAACCTGATGTTAAGGCTGTCGGTTGTACTGTTTTGTCCCAGCTGGTCTTTGTCAAAAGCATGTATTAAGCTTTATCCTTCTTAAATAAAAGACCAAGTTATCTGTCATTTTTTTTCTGTTCTTTCAAGAGCTTCAGACCTTAGAAAATTTCACACTTCTTGTTGACCCTGTGTGTTGGAATGTTCGTTAGAACTTCGAATTTGAATAAAACACGTAACAGCCCAAATCCGTTGCAAGTCTGGAACAATTTGGTTTACTGTGGATTTGCCGGCCCGGAAGTTATACTGGTATTTGACGATATGCGAAAAGGCACACTGGAAGGGTCTTGTAAGTGACGCTAAAGAGAGATCTGCATCGATATTTATTGCAAAATACTGTTTGGCTTATTTTTTTTTTAGAAGCGATGGATATAGCCGGTATTCTAGTTTTCTAGTTTTCAGGCATGATTTCATCCTCTCAGACTTAATGGATGGTCTGGTGCGAGAGTTACTGAAAAATGAAGCTTGCAAGTTCTCGGAGCCTTTTTTATGGCAAGTGGTTGGGAGAACTTCATCTTGGGCTGGAGTTGCGTTTTCTTCATACCCTTTCACGCTATCTCAGTCACTATAGTGTAGCAGCTGCTGTAAACGCTTAGTGAAAGATTATGGAGAGGAAGGATATAACTAAAAAAAATAAAGAATAGTACTTAAGGAAACAAAACTTTTCAAGCTAAAAATTATCTTAAATAAAAAATTTCACTGATTTGACTCACGTGCATAGATAGAAGTGTGAAGAACTTGGTCAACATATGACTGCCAGTAAAAAGAGTAATTATCATTATTAAGAGACAAAAAGGTGTATGAACTACCTTGACCCGAGCATGTCAATTATATGGCCAACAATGCCAAACTTCCTTCCTACACATCGTTCGGACAATTAAAATTAAAAAACACTTGATGAATCACTAGGCCAGGTGAATGACCATTATTGCTCTCTCTGGACATATTTCGTAATTGTTACTATGAATACGGTCATTCACATTCCAGTAAGCTAGTCGTAAGTGCATGAGAAAACGCATCCAGACTACGTTAAGTGGCCACTTTCATCTAAATGTACACTCGATTTTACTGTACATACAAATATGTAAACTCAAATGTATATCTTGCCCGAATGCGAACCAAAATGCAATCTTGTGTTCAAACAATGTATAGAATGCCAATAATAACCGCAGTGCAAAGTGTTAAAACAAATTCTCTCATTGCACTTGTTCTCGTTTCCCCGAGCGCCGCCTCATCCATTGGATGGATTACCGTGAAACGTTTCTAAGTTCCTTAGCACAGAACAAAATGATGAGATTTTGCGGACCTGCACATTTCACAGGCTCAGATTCACCTTGCTATTTCACATAGATATGTACTCGTACAATAAATGCATTCTGCAGATACATTGTGGATTCTCATGGTGTTACCCAGCGAAATTGCTTCAAATTATTGCTGCAAATAATACGAATGATTGTAGGTTTCCAGTTTCAACTAGGCGCACCAACAACAGAGAACTCTGATAGGTCCGATGAGCCCGATGAGATTGTGTGTCATCGAATGGAAAAATCTATGTCGAGGGTCGAGCAGAAAACGTAATAAATAAATAAATAAAATAAAACTTCGATTGCGCACTTTAATTGAAATTTTTACAAACTCCCCACACGCCAAGGCTGTTGTAAAACAGTGACCGACCATTAACTTTTCGGCTTACCAATGCTGTTCGTTTCGGGTTCGAGGGAAGGCAAACTGAGTCACATCAACAAAATCACGTACACGACCAGAGAAATACCAAACATGGTACAACACAGCAAGAAAACGTTTTTTTTTTGTTTTATACTATATAAATATATTTTATATCAACCAAATGGAAAAATATACTACAAGCTGAGGTCAGTCTGCTTATAATCATAGAGAATTTGACATTGGACGGGGGAATTGTTTTATTGTTTAGATACTTGTGCTGACTGACTGACTGTGAGCTGTAGATATATTTTGGTTTGTATTTAAATTGTTGCTAAATGGTTTATTAGACTTGGATTGATACTCAGTCCCACCATAGAGAAAGAGCACAAAATAAGCTGTGTTCGTTTGTTTACAACTGCGGCGAACCGGAAAATTCCTTCGCGTCAAGCGAATGGTGGGTAATTAGGGGTGAGCGGTTTGATGAATATTGAAATCAAGTTCAGCTCATTAAAACCTTAAATCGTCATGTAAGATTTTGATGAAATTCAAGTTTTGGTATTTGTTCTTTTTCACATTTTTTTCCCATATTCCTTTGTCAAGTCGTTCTTTGTTGAAAGAAGAGGTTTAAACGGAAAAAATCTTAAGTTTGATGACGTAAGGTTTGTGAATTAAATTTGTGACAATATAAAGCTTTAATAGTATCCAATTACACCAAGTCACAAGAATTAAACTGTTTAGGACCGTATTAAGCAATCAAAAGGCTCGCCTTACCCTATTTGACATATAATATTTGCGTACGAAACCAAGTCCGTCAAAAGATAAGATATTTTGTTGAGTAGTGTAATCGGGCTTGAAGTGACTGAGTGAGTGCCAGTAAGTTCCTGGGATTTTGTTGCGGAAAACGAAAGATCGTGCTTAATTTTGAAAATAATTTATTTTATAATATATCTCAAATTTCCGTTTCAGAAAGTACAATAATGATTGGTCCAAGTGATCACTTTGGGGATGCCTCATCACGTATTGTTCTTCGAAAAATCACTGACGAATTATTTTTGAAGAATGTCACTAGTTTTCCGCAACCCAAGGAGTTTTCCATGGACTGCCGACGCATATTTCGCATGCTTTTACTTCAGAAATATCAGAAAAAAGGTAACAGCTGCCACAGAGTAATATATTTTGGGCCAAGATACAATCAAATAACTGACGTTCATAGTCTCGTCGTTGACTAAGTTAAATTCAGAAGTTCTATACGATGGGGCTCGTTCATCGGACACCTTAGCAGATGGCAATTGATCGGATTTTGCGCGTTCAATTATTAATAAGCATGATAAGTTTTCTATATTACAATGTCCTTGTTGTATGATTGTAAAAAATGATGGCATTACAATAGAAACAGAAATCGATATAAAAATAATCCATGCTTATTGAGGACAACAAAAAACTGGTGCACCATAAAGCAAGAGCTAGAAGATTTAAAGATGCATAAAATAGAGAACCAGACTCATTTCAATTGTACTCCATAAAACCAACAATGATTGCAAGCAATTTAGACACACAAAGTGATTCCCAAAAGCGAAAAGGGAGAACGAAATCAGGAAGGAAATGAATACTCAGAGATTCATGTTAACCAAAGGGAACCCCTTGTCGGCGTTTTTCTACTCTGTATGTGGTAACAGCTGCTGGTGCTGGCTGCCTTTCCCAATCCCAACCAACAGCCAGGAACAAATATGAGCATGAAGACCACGATTACATTTTAGACCGAAAAAATCCTTGCAATCTACCGAGTAGGGCAGGTTATACCCAGACATTACTTTAATCTGTAATTTGTATGCCTTTTTATGTAAACACTGTTCTTGAAAATAAGGCAACAAGACAAACCGATAAACACACGCAAACGCATACTAGCGCAGGGAAAACAAAAAATGAGAGAATCAAGAATGAAGAAAGCAAGGTGGAGGGAAAGACAGTGAACTGCATCTGTGGTGTTGGGCTGGTTACAGAGCGCGCTACCTGATGACAATGATTATCGAACGAGGCGGCGGCATAAGCACCTGGCGTTACCCGCCAACACGTTGTTGTTCTGCCTTCCACAGGGGTGATGATTCTTATGTAATTCACATGTGACAATCGCACAAGGCGGCACTGATCCTTGATAATGTATGCAAGCATGAGAGACTCGTGAAAAAATCCATCTCCCTAATTTATCTGAAAGATTGGATTTCAAATAACGGTGATCAGTAAAAGCTCCTTTTTGAGAATATTCAAATCAAGTGGCAACAAAAAATCATAGGAATCAATGAAGCAGTACAAATGAGGGAAAAACCAAACCAAACCGAAGACCGCTACTAAGCGCGCGCTACACCGGTTTTTATTTCAATGAAGTCACCCAAGAAAGCACCCAAGAAATATACGACTAAATGAAAGAAAATTACGATGAAATGCAGTACGAGCTGCACACCTTCCGTTCGTTGGTTTTTGAAGCAAGATGTGGCAACAATTTCAACAGAGTTACCGATCGTGCATTCGAAAAAGCCAGGGACAAAGAGGGTCTTCAAGATTCCGCTTCGCTTTTTTAAAACAGGGTGAAAAATATTGATGTAGTAAAATTCTGCCGGGCCATAAGTCTCCTCCTTCTCATTTCAAAAATCTGAACAATTTAACCCCTAGTCACCACAACAAAGTGGATCAGATCTATCGTCACCTAGAGCATATTTATGTTATGTTATGGTATATACATATTTCACAGCTGCATTTTCAGACATATCGCAAGCATTTGATCAAGTATACTTACTTACTTAATAAGTAAGTTTAGATAGAGAATTTGGTAGCATAAAAGTTGGAACACCACAAGGCAGTGTACTAGGTCTAATTTTGTACCTTTAAATGCTATGTTATATCACCGAGTGGAGATATGATACGCCTGTTTAAGTCAACGGTGTAAATTTAAACAGGTCTTGCCTACAAAAAATTTGGAAAAAAAATTGATTTGGTTTAAGGAAAGGGAAATAAAAGTCAGTGGAACGCAATCCTCTAATCATGCAACTCCTTACGGCGACAAATCACGCAATCTTGGTTTCCAATTCATGTCATCAAACAGCGCAATAATTCAAAAAAGGATCTTGTGAGATGTGAAGCCCTTTTGTTGAAGTCATTTGTCTTCCACATTTGCGAAGAAATATGCGATGGACACCACCAGGACACCCCTTATTACAATGCAGTGGATGCAATGGTCTTTCAATAGTAACACGTGAAGTGTAACGTATAAACGTAACCAACGAGTAAATCTTAGACTCTTCGCTGAAGAAACTATTGTATGAAACGCTGATATCCTGCCTTTTACGCATTCCGTGGTAAGATGGTTTTAATTCCTGAGCGAGATGCAAATCGAATGCACACCCGTCGTGAAATCGACCAATTTGATACTCTTACCACGTATGTGATTGAAACGATGGATGACCCTTAAAAAAAAAAACAAATTAAATAAACTACTATATCTAAAAAAATCGGCGAAGCCCAACGTATTCTTGCTCAAACAGTATTCCGTTTTATAACTTGTTATAAGGTTCACAAATAAATAAATGGATACTTTTTTTACTTAACAAATTGATTACAATTTTAAGCAATCAACACTTTTGATTTTGAGTTTGTTTTCAAATAAAATGTATTGATTTTCAATGCTATTCGTTTGATTTTTTTTATTTTATTCATTTATTTAAAATAAGTTGCTTCTTTTTGTATCTTTCGCAAATAAAAATTTCAATTAAAAAAGCTAATACTATAGATATAAATTCAGATCGGTTGAAAAAGAATTTGAAATGTCTTTTTCACAACGTCGGTCAACGATCAAGTTGAATATCATCAAGATAAAATATTTCGGCTCTTCAATGGATATGTTTTACTTATTTAAACCAAGGTAACTACATTGCGTGGTTTACTCCAGAAATCCGTGTACTAAGGAATATTGGTGATGTGGCCTACAAAAAGCTTTTCGGATTTTACGAAACTCTTTAAACGCTTAAATTAAAGAAGCAAAACGAGCATACTGTGGTACGCATTATGACAGTAGGCTTCCAACTAAAATGCTCTGGAAAAATTTGCGAGAACTAGGTGTAACTAAACAAAATAAGCACAAAATGGTCGAAGTCGATCCCAACCAGCTAAATAAAGAATACGCTGGCATACAAACAACATAAGGGGCTCTACCCCAACACATTAAAGTATCGCAAAGTGGCTCTTTTTAATGTTGAAGGGTCGAGCAAACTTATGTTGTTAAAGCAGTATTAAAAATAAAATCAAAAGCTGTCGATATTGATGGAGCTCATCCTGTTTTCTTAAAAATAATCCAGCCGTTCCTTCTACCTGTCATTACTTACGTGTTAAAAAACATCATAATGATACCTTCTTTTCCGTGTGCTTGGAAAGTCGCAAAGATCATTCCAGACTTTTTTTGGTCCAAAAACCTGCTAAACATTCATATATCCGGCTTCAGACCATATCACAGCTGCGCTGCGGCATTGCTTAAAGTAGCAGATGACGGACGATATGCAATTGATATTAAATTTCCTTATACTTTTGAGCTTTTCCAAGGACTTTGATACGGTTAACCATAAGCTACTTGTCTCTAAGCTTTTAACCTTATATAATTTCTTCTTATCAGCTGCAAACCTTATTTATTTTCTGTCTGGTAGAAAACAAGCAGTTATAGCTAACGATATTATGCCTGATTTTATTGAACTTCAGCAGGTATTCCCCAAGAATCTATTTTGGGTGCCTTGCTCTTTGCAATTTTTATAATTGACCTGCTTAAGGTTATTAAATATTCCGAGTTTCACATGTTTGCGGAAGATCTTCAAGTCTTAGGTCTTGCCCTTGGACGGTAGGCAAATGTAACGAAGACCTACACAGTATTTTCGGCTGGGCTCAGCAAAACTGTTTACGGCTTAACCCGAACAAAACGAAATGCTAAGTCATAAATAGGAATGGTATTAACACAAGTAATGCCCCTATTGAGTTTCTGGATAAAGATAAAAACCTTGGAGTTTGGTTCAACACAAATTTGCGCTTGCTGCCTCAGGAACCTCGCTCTGACTCAAAGCTTCACTCCAGTTAACACAAGGCTTATGCTAGTCAGGTCTATGCTCATTCCATTGGTAACATGTGTTATGTACAAATTACGCGCAAGCATTTAATAATATTGCCCGTTACGTCTACGGCTTAAAACGCTATGATCATTTGTCGACGTATGCGAAAGTTATTCTTGGATGTTCACTTGACAAGTACCTTGACTGCACTCTCAAGTATCTACACAAAATTAAAACCAGCAAACAACCTCAGTACTTGAATGAAAAAGTAAGCTTCTCACAATCAAACCGTTCCTTAGTTTAATTTTGATGCTTTTTAAATATCAAGTTCATGAACGAAAATTTTTCATTCATGCCTTACGCCTCTGGAATTCACTTCCTCTCAGCTTAAGACGGCTCTTTAACCCGAATGGCTTTGATGACACTCTCTTTCGGCACCAATCAGGTAATTAAATTATAAATGTTGCTACACAAGCATTAATAAAAACAAATACATTTTTTGAAGAGTTATAAATGCTTATCAAAACTTTCATATCGTCGATTGGAATAGAAGATATCAAGGCGGGTTATGATGAGTCCGTCAAATCTCCCTACAGTACAATCGAAAAATAAGATGGACTAACATATTCTAGTGCTTTATATTATACTTATACTTATACTATATAATCTTTGGTGAAATTGAGTACAAATGTACTCGTAAATAGTTTAGAACATCATAAGGTCAGTAAATGTTCCCTTAGCGTTTGGGTGCAAACTGCAGAATCAACCATCTAGTTCGCTATATTTTTGTCATGAATATTAATGAGTCAATTGACGAAACAATAACTTTACGAACAAAATGCATCTCGGATTCATGGGAATGAAATATTTCTGTTTTTTGTACTTTTTTTCCCGACTATTCCAAGTCGTGTTTTCTAAGCGGAACTTTTTGCAATCCGGGAAGCTTGTCATCAAATCAAAATACATCCAAATATCCTGCCAAGTCAGAAGGTTGCCATATGAATTGATAGCCAAGCAGCTTGCAAAGCTATTTCCTCCTTTACTTCACATTCAAAATTAGTACAGGAATGCCGAGCTGAAAAAGCGTCATTAGAAGTTCAGCTCATTTCCTTATATGGGTTCCCGGTCACAGTGACATCCCAGCAAATGAGAGGGCCGATGAACTTGCTAGGCAGGAATCTGTTCTTCAGCGCATGCTGAAAATATGACCTGAATACAAATAATCCAAAATAAAAGATCTCCTTCGGCGAACCCGTCATGAAATTTCTATGCTAGTGGCGGTCTGCACTGGATTTAGAGATATCTCAAATATACATCATAAATAAGGTAACAGAGCTGTGGCATTAAAACCGCACATAGTGATAATTAGGTTCTCACTGAACCACCATATTTACCTACCTTGTACTTTTATTAGTAGAATGTTGACAATTTAAAACTTAAATTATAATTATTATATAATTAATATTTTTAAAACAATAAATTTTTACTAATAATAATTAAATAGATTAAATCATATAATAATTAAATAATCTGCGGGTTTTTTTAGGAAACTATAAGTGAAATGTGATTATGTAGCTTGAAAAGTTTTATTTAATGTTATGAATATTATCAACAACTACTTTTCGCAGAATCAATGGACCAATTATAAATGACGCTTGATTGATTTGAAATCTAACAAGTGTATCTATCAACTCACATCCTGTCTAGGATGTGTCAATTTAAGTATAAAGCCTTGCAAGCCTTAAAGGTGGTCAGAAGGTGATTTGACATCAAAAGACGCAAAATATATAAAGGATTTTTTTTTCATTTATCCTAGATGTTTTTATGCTCAACTTCCGCTGTCTAGTCGTAAACATAGCCAACCCACCTTTTCTTTAATAATATAAATTAATTTAACTTTAGCATTTTTATCATTTTATTGATTCGTTAAATAAATAATAAAAAAAAAACAAACTACTTTCTTGTTAGCAAATTTGAATTCACTTTATAATTTGCTCGCTCTCAAGGAATTATTACTACTCTTGTATTTTTTTTTTGCGCAGTGCGAGAAGAAGGATCACGGGAAGATTTGAATAAGTCCGATTAAAAAAAAACGAAGAAGCTTTACAAAAAACAGCCTTTATGAAGTGATTCACAGAGTATCATGAGTCCAGCAAGTAAATTATAACATTAAACATTTTTATATATTTTCCATCTTTGTGCTACGTACCATTGTTTCAAATATATGTATACAAAAAAAAAATAGTCTCAGCAACTTGCCATTGTAAAGAAAAAAAGCAAACAAAATTTGTGGAAACAACTGACGGGGGGAAGCTATGGGATACATAAAAGTGTGTAGTATCTGTGTGTTGGGTGCTTGAGCGGCATCAACCCAACGTGGGTATCGCTATCGCGTGAGCATTTCAAAGAAAGTTCATTTCGTTTTCATTTCGCATTCAATTTTCACTTCATTTAAAATGCAAACCATTCCGATGCATTTGTTATCTGTTACTGGCGTGGCTGTAGGAGCAGCAACTCGGTGGCGGCGCTTCTTTTTTTCAAGTTGCTTCTGTGTAAATTGCTAATAGTACTTTTGATTTTACAATGAAAATAGGTATTACGATGAATATTTAATATGGTAGTGTTGGAATTTGAGGGTGCTGGAGGTTCGTTTATTTATTTTAGTGCACACAACGTTCAATGTTTTGAAACAAGGAAATTTAGGGATGCTAAAAATCGATACTTTGCCGGGTATGTGATGATCCTCTTTTTATGAAGACAAACAGACGTGACAAACTAAATATTTGATAATGAATACATTACCAGGCTATTGTAAATTGAGCCGCTAAAACACGATCTTAAACTATGTGGATCGATGTCTGAAACCTGAGGATTGCTGATGGTTTATTTTACTTCATGCAGTCATTGTCATCAACGTAGTCTTTGTTCGAAATAAGGCAGTTAACCTCTCTCACTCTTCTTTTTCAAAAGGCCCAGTATTTTCCGTTTGCAGCTTTGCAGAATTCCGCCTGTGTGATTAATTATGCAACGTGCGCAGAAAACACCATAAGCTCATTTAACCAATAACTTTAAACAATAGTCGTGGGTCTAATGGAACCCCCCCAATTTTCAGTCCCGGTGTTCAGTACACCGGATTTCGAGATCTGAAAATTTCATTATTCTGTGTAGTCAGAATTTGCGAATTACTCAATTGATGGATGTGATGTTGGTGCGTTTCCGCGGCTGTAGTGACTATACATACCAAGCAAACCGAATAAACATGACCTGAAAGTGCGATGTCTTGAAAACTCGTAAGGCACTTTGACTTACTTTGACGGATGCGGAGAAAGCAGTAAAAGCTTCAATTGGAGCTTCACTGTTCATATTCATAAAAAAATTAGCAATTGTCAATTTTGTAACAAATAATATAACCGTTGTCCTCGTGTATGATGAGATGTACATAAATAAGCCGAAAATTATCCTACATCATGACAGCACAAAAGACGGTGTCGATTCTATCGACCAAAAGAGACAAGAGAGACAAAAGAGTATAGAACGAGCTTCTAATATGACAAGTACTAGTATTTTGCTCTTGAAAGGCTTTGCAGCAGCTCTTAAAATTCCATTGGTGAGAGTGGGGAAGACTAGCGATCATCCATAGAAATGAAAAAAGAACAGAGGGTCATTCCGAACATAGACTGTTCCCGTATGCAAATATTGCATGCAATTTGATCCTGTTATTGGTCTAGGCTCAGACCTTTTTGGAAAACGACTGTATTTTTTGTTAATTTTTGAAGCAAAAAATTATTTAAAAACTAATTATTATTATTATATTATTGTTCAGTCACCTATTTTCTACCTAAGAAACCAGCGACTGATTTTGTAAGAGTCATTAACATAATGAATCACAAGTTTATATTATCAATCTGATGTAAATAATCTTTGTGCATCTTTTCATACATACAATTATTCTGTACGTGTGTATGTCACTAAAACCCTATTTAACAGTTGGACCGATTCCGGGTTCCGATTGATGAATAAATGGCTGAAAGACATTCTGAGAATAATTCAGAGTAATGTTTGTGTATCGAAGATGGTGTTGATTTTACTTACGTCAAAATTCTATAAAACAAATCAAATGTCACTAAGGTAAGCCAACGTTCGGGCATCACGAGGCCTGTCTGGTCCTCTAGCAAAATATAAGTTTAATTCATTTGAATTTCCTCTTCTGGCCGCTTTAAATCACACGGATCAAGGTTCAAATGAAGCGAAAGTTTGTGAGACGGGGAATGCTTATATCTACTAAGTAGGCTTTTTATAACACCAATATATAGCACTTCTTGAAAGGCGGAAGAATACAGTTGTTCTTTTTCATCCAATGTGACTCATCTGTCTACATTACTTCAACGAAGTTCGACATCGAATTACTATAAATATCGTTTAATTAAGACAAATGGCAAAAACTGGAGGATCCTTTGCTATTTGGGTGCATTGTGTATGGCATCTTCATACGTATAGTTGCTACCGCATTACACGTCTTGTGTTGAAATAACAAGCCGAAAAGTGTCTTAAAAATCGCTTCTTAAAATGCGTACGTTTCAGATTTTGGAGACATGCATCTTATCAATTTCTCTCCATAGTAGAAAGAGAACATAAGTTAAACAAATAAAAATTTTCAAAGTTCACCAGCTGTCAGAATCACTCGCAGTTACGGACACTTTTGTATTTTGTATTTTGCTGACCTAATCTTAATCTATCAGTCTTAAGTTTGATTCAATAGAATTAAGGACATGCAATCTGCCTAAAGAAATATTTTCTTTATAGAAAAATAAAAATTAATTTTATAAACTAAACAAGCCTGAACCTCCAAACATTTTTTTCGGTTCGGTAAATCATAACGCTCTTTAGACACTTACGACTGGAGACGGCTATGCATTTTAAGAAAATAGAAGAAAAATACTAAAAACCACTAATTCTTATCAGGATCGATTTAAAATGATCGACAGCTGCTAGAATCTTATGCTGCTGCTGCTTACTAAAATCTCATGTTTTCGACGATCGGTTAAAAATGAATTCCACAATCACAGAAGGATACACTTTTAAACATTCTCCTCGAATTCATTCAGAAAAACAATTGGGAGTTCCTTTTTTAATGTTTGATTCAGGACGCCTTAAGAAAAAAGGCGTTTCTGCTTTCTTTTTTTCAAAAAAGTTTTTCAAAATGATTTTCTGTTAATCTAACATACTAAATATACAACTTGCAATGTTGCACTCCTAATTCAATAGATCTAATCTGAAGTGGCGTCTCACCATAATTTGCTAAGATATCCAAAAGTCATGAGCTAGATTTCTCTATTTTTCTCTCCTTAGTATTTAAAACAATTAGTAAAACAGTAAAGTAGGGATTCGTTTTCATGAAAAAAAGGAGCCCAATATATTTTGATGGCCGTTTTGGGACAGGACAGCGAAATCACGGATTTATGAATGAATGTGCAGTCAAGAATCATTTTTGTGCTCTTATTTCACTTTTTTTCTAAAAACTTACTTTACATGGAAGCAAGGCTTGAAGACATTGTCATGTCGTCATCTCATAATCATCACGTTTCGCATACCAACAAGTGAGCCTGACCTCAATTCGGAATGCAAATTATTCGCAGCTTAATTCAATCATTTCTGCAAACCATGAGGAGGATTCCTTTGAATGGAAATAAAATAGAAAAAAATCTGCTATTGTACGGTGAAAGAGGATCCTGCTGGTTCCATTGTATTTGCTGCATAGAAAAACTCTGTTAAGAGTCCGTAAGTCTCGACCACTTTACCCATTCCGCTCTTGTGCGAGTGTGAGTGTGGAATTGAAGAAAAGTTTCCAACTTTTCAAGTATGTACTTCTTGCTCCCAACAGATATAGCATTATTTATGTATGTATGTATGAGTGTGTCCTGGTGTAATATCTTTCTCTTGGTCCAGAAGAAGACGACGACGACGACCGACGATGATGGCGACGGCGCTAGAGACGAAGACGCAAACTTACTTCTGGCAGTGGGTTGAATGGTTTGGTTTGGTTTGGTTTTTGCTTGGTTTGGTAGCTTTTGTCTATGTCGCCGCTTTGCTGCTTGTCTCACTCAACCATCATGGAAAATGGTATCTGAAGAGGAAAGGGTGGTGGGCTCCGTTGTAAATGTATTCATATAAATACATTCCCTGAATGAGGAAACGTTTGAAGGAACAAAAGACCCCAACGAAAAGCGAGTGTACCCCACAAGCCGTCTGTTGCTGATGGTGCAAAAGCTTGATGTGGCGCTCAGAGGAGGGACTGTTTCAGTGCTCTGTTGCTTGTTTAAGGTTTATGATCTTCTTTTTTTCCCATATTGTTATTGTTGTTTTTCAAAACGTTGCCTCCAGTTAGATAGCGACTAGCAAAAAAAAAATGTTTCTCCAAACTGAGTAAACAGAGGGAGTTGCCGTGAAAAAACTTTAAGGATTTTTCATCGTGTTCTATCCACGTTAACGACTTTCGCAATCCACCACCTTGAAAAGTGCAGAAATCAATGTTTACGTCCCTTAAAAGTCGATTGAATGTTATCGACTAAGGGAGGAAGGAAGAAAAATGCCTGAAACCCTGTAAAAGGGTGTGCAAAGCGAAGGAGAGAGAATTTAAAGTTATTGATGTAAGGATGAGGCTTTTGCCCTAATCGATTTAAATGCCCTTTAAGGATATCCCATGATTAGTAAGTGGAATGTTTTGGTTTTTTTTATGTGGCAATCGATGGAATTTCGTTTTGAAAATAATTTTAGAAGAATTTCTGTTCCACATTGATTATATTTCACGTAATATTTAAGGGATGTGAGAATTTGGAACATTTGAAATTGGATAGTTACACATAGAATGTTTTGTAATTTTCTTCACAAACTCAATGTTAAAATTTCATCAAAAAACTTGTTTTTTATTAAGGTGCATTAAAAACCTTGCCGTTGCATGCCAGTATTGTACCCCAACTTATTTAAGTTAAGGATTCGAAAAAAAAATTTATCACTGAAGCAGTTCCAATCTTAAAAAAAAAGTTTAAAGTTTAACTTTCAGCGCGGCAAGGATTTTTCAAATAATTGTGTTAAATTTCGAATCGGGGACAGAAGCCAGCTGCCGATTATCTCGACCAAGGACCAACTTAAAGTTTGTTGGAGGATTCAAATCGTCTATTTGCATGGGAGCGCTCAAATAGGTTTAATTGCTGATTGCTTTCAACAAGTCGGAAGCCACTCACGATCCCTGCTCCTGTCCGGGAAATTGAAATTGGCATATAGCATCTTCGTGATGCTCCTGTGTGGACATCAAACAAACCGCTTAAAGGTGAACATAAGTTGCAGCAACCTAATACGTCCAGGTGCTGGTTTTATATTAGACGAACAGACCTTTAAACTGAGACGACAGCGTGAATGGGTCTGCTCATAAATAAGAAAATATTTTAATGCCATATGAGACGGAAGACAGGAAGAACGAGCAATAGGATCGATAACACCGAAGCGAAAAGAATTCGGCATCTATTAGATAAAGGCTGATAACTTAGGTCGTAGCTTTCAAGCCGATAACTGATCGCTTGGCTGTGATCCCCATCGGTAGAAATGTTAAAGCCGGTTACACACCTTACTTCAAACGTGCGCAAGCTTACTGTCTTGAACTACTATGTGTAGTTCGGTAATTGAAGCTTCGGATTCACAGCCCTTGTAACAGCTAGTTGAAGGTGAAAACTAGCATAAAAGAATACACTCGGCAACCTGACTTCCCCGAAACAGTGCTAATTAAGACAAGGCTTTGATAACTGTTTGGTAGCTGTGCTGTGGAAGTTTGATTCTGACTCCAAACGCCCCATGCTTGAAGCCTGCACAAAGTAATTATAAGTTCAACCTTGGACACCTTAGCGCAGTGAAAATATTTGGAGAGAGTATTTAAGCGAAAGACTTTCAAATAAGACAGTGTCTACCATTTAAGGCAATGCCGTAATATAATTCAGGAAACAACAGCGACCACTTTAGACTTCCAAACAACAACAACAAGATGTGTGTGGTAGGAGGCAAGGACTGGCAGAATAAAAAGGCGTTGCAAAGAAAAAAGCGCGCAACAAAGGAGGAAACAGAGCTGGACGGGGAGTGAAACAAACGTACTACGAAAAAAGAAAAGAGCAAACGCAGTCAGGGCTCCCCTGAACTGTCAAGATTATCTTGCCTATGATCTAAGAAAGAATGTTAAAGAATGAATGAAACCCAATACAACCGATGAAGCAGTTCTCCCATCTAGCTAGTCATAATAAAAAACTTAAAAGCAGCCAAATTCCGAATTCAAGTAGTTTACTGAAGCTAAACTTTGACTTCCGACTTAGAAAATCGATTAAAGACCAACTATTCCGGAAAAGTCCTACGAATTTTGAGCCGATACTGGTTAACTATTTATTGAATTCAAAGCAGAATATGACAGCACTTATAGCACTAATCTGGAAAAAGCGATGGCCAATTTCTGAATCGCAGGAAAACTGATCCAAGTATGTCGCACGACGCGCGTTTTACCGTGCAGCTTCAATCAAGAACATCGAAATTATAAGAGAGCTGGAACGGATTTCGCAAGGAGATGCACTGTCATGTGATTCCTTCAACCTTATTCTTAAATAGATATAAAAACCGTCGACTATAATGACTAGGGCGTATGGACAGCTTAAGTGGAAACCATCAAAAAAAGTGAAACCCAAACTTCTGGTGAAAATATCAAGCAGGCAGATTTTTACCAAATGAACGCATCGTGCCCGAGACCATGGAGAACGGAAAGCTGCCTTAGCTCAGGCTTAGATCGCCAGGCCGATCCTGATGATCAATAGCTCCAACAATATGTTGCTAGATGTCAAACTGCCCTTGCAATCATCACTCACTACGCATTTGATTCAGCGGAACCATTGTTTGACGAATTTAAGCTATGAATTGATGGCCAACATCATGCCAATAGGCACTGCGCAGTCTTTTTTTATGCTTATATTTGCAAGTATCTTTGTTGGGACAGAGGCCAAAATTCTCAAGGCCATCTTTCTATGTTTAAAAATAAAACGAACTTAAGCTTGTAAAATGTTGTCTTTTATTGTATACATTGCAAAGCGTGTGCTCCAAAGTTAACTGCAACCTTATCGTAAGCTCGACGACTGAATACAAATTTCTTGTCGTCAGTTTGTGGCCAAATAGAAAAGTTTCGACACTTCATATCCTTGCAAGCTTTATTTGCGTCACTTTGCAGGTTTCGTCCTTTGTTTCATTAAGTGTAATCCTTGTAGAAATCGAGTTGTTGTACATTCGTTCATTCCTAAGTTCCATAATAATTCTCTCTCACTACAAGGATCATAATTATTGGAATGGAAAATTACCAACAGTGTCTCTGTCTACCTACAGACTATGTGTGTGCATAAAACAGAAAACAAAGTTAGGCCATCAAAGGACATCGACAAATTCTTGCCAAACAACTGACGTAAGCAGGCAGTTTAGTTCTGTGTACTTAATGGGTGACGAGCTGAACAAATCGTTTCGTCAGTTTCTGCGAACAACATTAATCCTTTTTATTGCTGCTTGACAATACAAATACATCCTCGTTCACCATATTCACTGTTGTTGTTGGTGGATTGGAGAATAGAAGTTGCCTACCTAAAATCTCCATGGACACAAAACCACAAAAAAAAATATGGACACACAAATGGATTACTGTGGATTTTATTTGAGTGGATTTGTTATCTATAAATCCAGGTCAACACACACATCCCGGCAGGGTGATAATATTTCCCAATGTATAATCACGAGCATAATTGGATTATCCACAATATTGTGGCATTTACTATGACGGCAATTGCAATTAACGCACAAGCAAGGACATGATCTCGATACCAAGTCGATGAAAGATGCTTATCCTTTTGGAATATTCAAGTAGATTCGACTGAAAGTTTTCTTACATTATGATTTGGAAAAAGGTGAATGGTTAAGCCACTCCAATTAGGCTTCCTTTATAAAACCGAGATTTATCCAAATTTTTATTTTTATAAGATCTGGAAGAATACCAATTTTAAAGATGCTATATACTAATCTACTTAAGTGAGCAGAGGATCTCTCGTTCAAAACACCCCGAGGCTGAGATGAAGAGTTTCGCTTCCTAGCCGTAGATATTTAAATAGAGTGTGGTTCACGCTTCTCTTTGAAAGCTTGTCTGTTCTTTTCGTATGTGGGCGATAGTGGATAGCTGAATCATTCTTGTAACTATATAACTGCTAATATTTTTCAATTAGAGATTCGCCAAGGTAAACAATTGGTTGTGAAATTCCTTTTTACCTGCCAAGCGGCAGGTAATACTCGTTTTCCACCATTCTGTTGGCTTGATTAAGGTTGTCTTTATATAATAACTACGTTTTAATGACCGGATTGAGTGATCGAATTCAAAACGAATTGAATCCTATTTGAATCCGATAACTCCGATCAATCCGGTAATCAATTCGGATTGAAGCTCGGAAGAAGCCGGACAAAGTACGCCATATGAACGTGGTAAGTGATTCGCCAAAAAGGATGAGAACGTGTTGGAGCAGAGAGTTTTGAAAGCCGCATGAAAATCCAAAAATACCATTATCTGGTTAAAAGAATTGGCTGTGGAGTGATTGAAACACGCTTACATGGATGTAAATATTTTGTATACACTTTTCAACTGTCCACATTATGTAGTGTAGAGCTGTGTCTGTGGTTTTGCATGTTGTGGTAAAGATAGGGAACATCTAACTTAAAGACCAAATATTTTAATAAGAATACGATAAAGAACTTTGCGTTCTACTGGAGCTAGGATGATGGACCTGATATCTTGCCAGCTTTAAAAAGTGAATACTGCTCGGACCATCTTTCATGACCCACGGATATACGCAATAAAATTAGACTACAAAAATTATTTTTAGTCATTAGAGTGGAACTTCTTTAAAGCCCAGGGGCTGCAGATCTCCTGATGAACGTGAGTGATGATGGCCTGAATTATCTTCCCAGCATGTCGGTGATTCGCGCATCCCGGGAAGTGCATTTTTAAAGTACTTTGAGTGTGGTACTATCCCGTCGTTTGATGAATAAGGATTTGTGTGCTTCTTAGATAGTAACTTCCTGAGTTTGACAGAAACTTTTAGGAAAAAATTGCTCTGAATAATAAAAAATGTTTTAACTTCAATAAGAAGAAAAAAAAAATAAATTTTTTTAAAATGTTGCCTTTGAAATTTTATATCTAAAAAAAAATTGCATCTTGACTTAAAAAAAACCTAAATAACATTTTCTTTTGTAAATATTTTATAATTTTCTTTACAAATTATTTTTTTTTTTGAGAATTGCACCTCTTAGCTAAACTAAGCAACGCAGATCTCGCCCACCCATTTTTTTTTGCACAGAAAAAGAGTTTGAAGCTATTCCATTAATTGTGCGTGACAATGTCTATTTGGTCCGCTAGTTTCTAATAATAATTATACTTTTATTGTTAATCATTGAATCAGATAAAAGGCTTTTGAGAAATGTTACTTACCGGAGCCATTTTCAAAGTGTGGGTCAAAACTGACCGTATAAATAGTGCGACTCCTATCATGTGGTTAACTACCCACTTAAAGGAAGTTTATCTTACTATCGATGAAAAAGATCCTCACAGTTAGAAAAGAAAAAAAGAGTCTTTATTTCAACGCTCATTAAGGTCACTTGGCTCAAAATACCCATTAAAATAAGAAATAAAATCGAAAGAAATTATTGAAATGCCATGTATACTATCAAGAAAAACTGGTCAGCATTCTATTCTAACCAAAAGTGTTTAAACTTCTGTTTAAACAATTTGATCTGAACGTTTCTGTTTTGATTGTCTGCACAAGTCTTTTGTGCTGTCAGCGGTAAGCGTTTTGCTTGAACCACAACTTGACATTTAATTTTCATCCTTCCTTGCATCGCCCACTGAAAGTGTTCACATATTCATGGAGATAGAAAAACACGTTCAATTAAGCGACTGCGACAATAAAAGTCAATCACTTTTGCGTGTCAGCGAGTTACCGTGTGCGCGTTTAAATTTTGGCGCAACACCAAGCGCATAGACATCCATACTTCTCTTAGTGAGCAGGCAATCAGTTCATCGTCATAACCACAATATGAGTGATATTTTATGTTTCAAATGTTACTGCAGCGCATCGGCCTCAAATTACAACGAGCACTAAATCAGCGCAGAAGCGAAGTCAGTTGTAATCTTCGTCCCAACCTCATCTTAAGAGCATTTGTTTGTCTGCAATGCAATTACTAGATGCATCGCCAAGTGCAGCAAGTAAAAACGAAATCAATGGGTCTTAACTGCTTTTTGCGGTTATGACCATCGAGTTTAATGGTTTATGTGTCTTCGTTGTCGAAGTCGGAGACGGAGTCATCACCGTCAGTCGTCATTATTATTGCTGAACGCAGACTAAACGTACGCACGCACAGTGTTTCGCAAAAGGATGAGTTTCCAATTATTTGCAATCTATCAAGTTGGGAAAGGACAAAAGATACAATCCGCCAGAGCGACACAGATCGCCAACCTCAACAGCAACAGCCAAACGGACGAATGAAAACAAAGAAGGAAAGAAAGAAAGACAGAACAAAAAAAGAAGAAGCATTAATTTATTTCTGGTAATTACCACGACTAATACTAAGTACATGCGCCTCTGTGGAGGACGACATCTAATGGCTTTGTGCTCGCTCCGCTAAGCTGAGTCGACTTTTAGCGAACACAAAGCACAAGAAGGTTTTTATTGCCGTCATTACGGAGTGGAGGCCCCTTTTTCTGATTGAGAATCGGACTAATGCGAGTCAGATTACAAAGTGTCTGATGCGTCGATATCGCATACAGAGGCCTCAGTAATTGTCTGTCATCCTAGTATTTTCAAATTTATCAAAATAATTCAAGAACACCATCAAACATGAAGTGTGATTATAGTGTGACTGCCCCCTTGTTCCACTGCTCACAGTTCCACTTGATTTGTTCGAACCTGAATCGAAATGGAAGCATCAAGTCAACCAATAAATAAACTTAAACAAGTTTCCATCTAAATATAGTAAGTAAAGAGAAAAAGCAGCAGATACACATACAGAATAAGTTACACAAGAGCTGGAAGTGGAACTACTACGACTATGCTAAAGTTTAAGCTCATAGCTAGCTCGCTCCACATCCGACGTGCTGGTTGTCACTTTTTTTTTACTGCTGCTTCGTCGAACTCTTGTATTTCCCCCCGTGGCGTTTATTTATTTATTTATTTATATAATTGTGGCGTATTGGATTGTTCGAGTGTACACAAACGATTAACGATGGAATGACAATTAATTGAGGGAAATGCTCTTCGTATTCATATGCGTTTTACGAACCGTTTTAGATGATATTTTCTAGGAATTGGACACGACATTTGATTCGATACACTTTTACATTTCTTAAAGGTTAAGCTGCATTCAAGATAAGATTACTTCAGACAGGTCTAGAAAATGTTTTTAATTTTATATGCAACAACTCTGAAATAATTCACTATTTTGTCGAGCATGCAAAATCCGACAGAAAAGTTATAGATACTTATTTTCTTCTATTTACTTCAAGAATCTCTTAAGCCAAATTGGCTCTTGTTGGAAGTTTTTTTTACTTTTGATAATTTACAAGAAATTAAGGGGTAACGAAGACCCTTTTATTGTATGTAAACAGAGGGGAAAGAAATTGTCGTCGAAATAAGGAACACACATACATCCATTCATACACACTCTAAACAGTGTGCTTAAGGGTATTCCGATATTAGGGTGAAGAAATTGGTGAGGCAGTGATAGATTTTGGAAAGACAGAACACGATGGTTGGTTTGGTAGTTCGGGTCTATTGTGTCCATTTATATATAGATTATGAAAGACATCTGTAAATAGAAGAGTGGTTTCGGGTAATCATGAGCCCTTATAGATAAAAGTATGAATTTCAAAATTTAAGCAATAAGGTGGCTCTCCATAGTATTCTTATAGATCCGCTTGACTCCCGCTTCGTTATTTCGACAGTTTTCTTATTTCTGGACTCTGGATTATGAAAGACATCTGTTAATAGAAGAGTGGTTTCGGGTAATCATGAGCCCTTATAGATAAAAGTATGAATTTCAAAATTTAAGCAATAAGGTGGTTCTCCATAGTATTCTTATAGATCCGCTTGACTCCCGCTTCGTTATTCCGACAGTTTACTCATTTCTGGACTTCAGTTCTCCCACCTATATGTGGGTACCGTGTGGACTTCTGATATGATCTTTAGTTTTTGTGTCGAAGGCGAAGCCTTGATAGCTGCCTATTTTTGATAATATTGAATGTAAGGATCATTTTCGTAGCCTGCAGAATGGCTCTGCGGCCTCCGTCTCCTATCTTTAAGGTACCATTCATCAATTTTTTTTCGTAAAAGACCACGCAGTTGCGGAACCCGTTTTAGATCCGTCAGTGTAGATGACCATCTATCCATTAGAATGGGCTAGTCTCACACCTTTCTTTCAAGAATTTTGGTACGAAATTTTCTTTAGAATATCAAAGTTGGTGGAGTGTAGTCTGCTTTTGTCCTTCTATGTGATGGGTTCCATTGCAATATCATAGGCACGTGCTCTATGGGACTGACATGCGCTGATGAGCCGAAAATATTTCGACCTACACCTTTTTAGATCAAGTTCGTGCAGTTGCTAAGGCCACGAGGTCATTATTTGTTTCGGAAGTTTACGAATTGAACTTTTCAACTCCTTTTCTATCGAAAAATCATGTTGGTTGTGAAAGTGTGAAAGTCAATAAAAGATTTCGTGTGCTCTGCGAGCTACTGGTAGGATATAGAATTCATCGAATAACTCGGGACTTAATTGTATTTGAGCATTATAACTCTTAATGAAGTGGGAGTTTGCTGAACGCTGTTTAACCGAAAATGCAGTCTTTGGTAGTCAATGTTCAAGGCGCTATTGGTTAGCTATCTAATCTACTCGAAATGCTCGAAAGAGTGTCTAAAATTGGACCGCAAAATGCACTTACACAAAAACATACATATGAGGAAATCATAGGTCCGAAGTTCGAGTAGTGTAAATGGTTGATATTTGTTGGGTCCTTTAATTCAATAATTATTGCGCAAAACAAAAATCATAACTCGAAAAGTTCCTAGTACAATTCAATAGAAGCACAAGACATTGCCCATTTATGAAACCAATTAAAATGCATGTCACTTTCGCTAATGATGCCTAATTAAACTCTGTCGTAGTAGGAGCACACGATAGATTCACCGAGTTATTAGGGTTACAAATATACCAACAATAAGTGGCGACAGCACTCAATCAGACTAATTATTATGAGACAACGCCTGATACACACTTCCGGTTATATAATATGTCCACTTTCAGGCACATCTTCTCTAATGAGATTCCAATTGACTTACAATGCAAAATCGATTTCAGCCAAAAGACGCGCCTCGCCATAGCTATGTTTATCATTACGTAACAAGGAAAGCACCCATCCCCATAATTATTCTCGAAAGTAATCAATGTAATTTCAGCAAACATCTAGCGCATATTTAACCTGTAATTCCATGGCAAAGAATAACAAACCGTAAATTAATATCCACACACACGTGCAGATATCTAATGTATCTAACTATAAAATAAAAAAACCAAAAAACACAAGACTTCAGAGCAAAAGGCAACCCTCGACCTCGGAAAACGTATGCGGTGGTAAATCAGGGTGAAGCCGAAAGAGCCGAGCAGATATAACCCACAAAAGGCAACTATCCGCTTATAGTTAGGTAAATTAACAGTCACCACCGTAATACCATTGACAAGATTATTTGGCACACAAGCTCTATGCCGAGTGCTCTGCAGCTTGCTTGTGTGTTAGTGTTGGTAAGTGTTTAAGGATTGAATCGTTCGTTCGTTTGTCGAGCATGCTACTTCAATATTTGCCGATATCACCCGTATCTCTTATCATCTAAACTTTATGGCACATCTGTGGATATTCCACCCTTCTTCTTCCTCTTTTGTCATGTATTTGTGTATGTGTCGTTTATTTTTTTCTTTCTTTCTTTTCTTCCCTACAAAAGAGAGAAGCCTGAGATAAAAGTGAAATGAATTCCAATGAAAATATAGGACTGATGATGGTCCTGGAACTAAGCTGACTATATCGCCAAATCATAAAACAAGAAGATCGAAGGGTGAACGAGATATACGAAGCTTACAAAGGGACAAAGGGAACGATGTACTGTATAACAATGCATCCAGGAGATTATTTTGGGGACCAACAAATGTTCGGTATTTTAGGGCCGAGCTTTGTTGTGTGCGATGAGGGGAAAGAATTTTCATGGTTGTTGCCCATTGAAAATCTATTAACAGTCAGGTGAGCATTATTTGACACCATTGTACTAGGAAAAGTGTAGTTATCGATACTTTGATGCTTCATTGTAGATAGTTGAAATCGTCAGGGTTGTTATCTTGTTATTTTTGAAATTGAATTTTCATAACGCATACTTGCCAAATAAGTTTAAGTGACTGGAAATTCGTCATAATTGTTCGCTTGGAAATGTCACACGAATGTTTTCTGGGTGGCCTGTGCTTGTTGATAAACAGTGGCTTTGGCCATGCCGTACGGTTATGTCTGCTTAGCCTTTTGTTGGGTTTTCTAAGTTTCATGCTTATAGCCTTCGAGGTGGTATAGAGTCGTATTACCACACGAAAGAATTCATGAATGATTGGTTTTATTGCAAGATTAGACTCAGTTTCAAAATATTTATAGCCTTTGTGGAATCAATGTTATGCGTTGAGTTTCTGTTGGCTCCAAAAAAAATACCTGTCAAGGAAATCTTGGAACTAACGGGAAAAAATTTGAAACCCAATGAAGATGATTAAAAAAATAACCAAAGGTGGTATTTTTAGCTTTCTAAGCATAAACATGCTCAGAAAGGTTTTTTAGTTAACTTTAAAATATTAATTTTAAAGCGTTGAAATATATTCTTTGCTATAAGAGTACATAAATGTAGCAAACCCGCACTCAAGCTCAAGCCATTATACGTTAAGACATATAGTGTCTTTAGTGAGGGTTATAAGCACCCGAGTTACGTAACGTCTTTAAAATTATTTCAGATTAAACAAATATTTCGAAAACCTATTAAAACCTTTACACTCTTCGGAAAAGGTTTTATTTTTTAAGGGGATGGTAATACCCTATAAATTATATAGCGTCTCACCGGTGGTCACGATAGCCTAGGGCTGTTTTTTAACCTCCAATAGACATCCACACAAATATCAGTATATTTATCTATTATCAATAGTTCAGCTTCAAATACCAGTCGAAGAAGTCGAGCTGTTCCGATCTTATGTTGTAGGCTAAGTACATGAAGTAACGGATAATTCTGCAGGTAAAAGATATCTTGGACATCATAAGCCTAACACGAAAGAGTGGAACGTGTCTTAAGCCAACAACAGACATGACTTGGGGACAAAAGTGATGTAGAAGGTTAGTCGTTGTTGATCCACTTTAAAAATTCTTTTTGTGTTCAAAACGGTTCTAATCTACAGTAGAACAGCATATTATTATACACCATGGTTTCAAAAAGCTTGGAAATGCATAAAAGCGATAAGCGATTGACCTCTTGTTCGGTATTTAGTGTGAACTCCTCTTATAAACAAGGGAAAAAAACTCCTTGAGAAGTGTATAACCGAAGTAGGAATGTACAGTGTTCGACTGTGGAGTTAACTCATTTATTTAAAAACTTAATGAACCGGAAAAGAAATCTTTTTTCGAAGAGTGTATCTACGAAATCATATTGCCGTTAAAGAAACTACGATACAATTGTTTGTTAAGCATTGAATTACATTGAAGGTAATCTTATCCTGCGATCCTTTGCAACTTGTTATCAACAATAGTCTGAAGGTGAAGAACGTATGGCAGAAAATCGACCTTACCCATCTCGCCGAAAGAAGGTTTGACTGCATATCCACCTTTGTATTTGTTTCTTGCACGTTACCAATTTAAAGTTTTCCAAGCTCAAATGGATGTCCTTATATTTTAAGAGCAGGCACACAGAAAAAAGTCCGTTACAGATGATACCCAAGTCACTTGAAGTGGAACGTTATCGAAGTTCTCAATCTTAAGTATGCCCACATCAATCGAAACACGTTCGGTGAATCATATTTCAACAGGAATCTTAATGTAGCATTGCATCAATCAAAAACAAATATATTGCCTGGGTTCGACACAGCACATTCATCCATCCATACACAACATAATATTTTTCTTCTTTTTTTTTGGTTCTGTTTAGACAAACAAATGATTCATTTAACGTGCTAAGTATCATTTTATGCATTTTAATTATTTCCCAAACAACACAAACACGAGGAACAACAACAAAGTCCCGCCACCGCCACACTACATCTTCGAACACACACACACACACAAAAATGGAAGCAAGAAAATTAAATAAAAAAGTGAAGAAAAAAAAACCCAAAGACGTCAGAAATAAGCCAGAAAAACATAAAAGATACAAAAGAATCTATGAAATACCGCTCTATAAAAAATATAAAACATTCAGTTTGTGCGACGATGAGAGAACCGATTCGTAAGAGAAAACTTAAGAGAGTAGGTAACTGTTGTGAAGGCCTCCGTCGGTGGCAGAGTGAATCCCCCTTTTAAAGGTTAATTGACCCAAAATCATGAACCCAAACAAAATGAAAGAGACTCTTCTCAGATACTTTGGTTTCGGAATTTCGGATGGTTTTGTGCATTTCAGCATTTAGAGCGGATTTCGTTTTCCATGTGTGAGAGGCGGCATGTGTAGATGTTGAGCGCCGACGAGTTGAGTGACAAAGATCGTCGTTCCTTCTAGGGTAAAAGAAGAGACCATGGTGGAGCCAGGGGAATTCCGTGGCGGCGGTGCTTGTGTTTTGCTAAGGTTTATGGAAATTATGTTGATTTGGGCTGTTGGTATTCTATAAAGTCACCGTTGTAGTTATACACAGGTACAAATATACTCAGCCTCATATACACGGAAAAAATATCTCTCTTTTTTTTTCGTTTTTCTGTTTTATGAGAAATAATGATGTTATGCTACTTTGTGGATTTGTTAATTAATCGTATGCTCACAATATCAAGTGTTGTGTCGGTGTCGGGGTGGCAGGGACAATGCCAGCAGGGTGGTGTATGGTATGGCTGGTAGGAGATTAAGTAATTAATTTTAGTTTTAATGGGCAAGCAAATGCTTAGGTGAAATTGTTAAATTGACTTAAGAGAAGAAGAGCGACAGAGTGAGAGGAAGTAGCTGCTGCTGCTGCTGCTGCCGATGCGGCTGCTAGGGGCGAAATTTATTGAAATGCCTCTGTTACAAATGTTGTCGATTGTCCGTGTGCTGTTTGCTGTTGCAGTAGCGATATGTGCCAGGAAGTTTACGCCTCCATTGGGAAGTATGGTTTCCATTTTATAATTATAGAGTTGAGAATATTGGTTAGGGTGGGTCGGTGCACATTTGTCATGTGGGGTGAAATCGTAAAATTATTTTGTCACGAGCATATTGAGTGGAGATAAGAAGACCAATGTGACTGGAAAGTAATAAAAGCAACCAATTCAAATTCAATTTCAAGACTTAAACCCCACACTTTTACACGAAGGTCTATACATCATTAGGTCGCATGAAGTTTATGTGCACGCCTGACCAAGCCTGTTGATTTATAACCCTTTAAGAAACACGAGCGACAGCAGGGAAACCGATTCGAAAGCAATACTCATATAACAATAGTAATGGTCCTACAAGTTGTGGTGGGGCTTAAAAACTAAACTGTAAAGAATGACAACAAAGACGGAACTCAACAAATTGATAGCTCTTTGTTTTTGTTTTATAGAAGCGCACGTCATAAAATTGAAAATTAAAAAACTAACAAAATCAAAATAGAAATGAAGAAACAAAGTATTATAAAGAAATATTTCTCATTGCTTTCGTTAAATTGCATGCGAAATTATTGAGATATTTATGTACCTACATACGTATGTATACCTTTAAATAAGTCTGCCCAAATTGTTTGTTTATAAAAACCGCAACTGGTTTTTCAAGTTTGCAGATCTTCGAATTTTAATCTTCATGTTTCTGCACGATGAATTTTCGTATGAATGCATAAAACTCAAACCTTATGCTTTCGGCCTCCAAAGCCAAGGATGATGCTCTTGCATTGAAATGTGTTATCCTTAGTCTCTTCTTTCGAAAATTTTATAAATTAATCGCATTTTGTTTTTTTTTTTTGCAATAAAAATAAAAAAATAAAGCAATAAAAAGTAACTCTGTTATTTGCAAATGCAATGATTGGGTTTTTTTTTAATTTCAAAGACAAGAAACAAGTATCTCGTAAGACGTTCAAACCGAGGACCCACAGGGCTCCTATTTTTCTCAGAGTTTTTCTTATTTTCATCAAAGACCTTTTGTATTATACTTCTAAAGGAGTCAATTTAATTGCTCGTGAAATTTTCCAATATTCTAATCTACGTCACTCGCCTTCGCTTCGGATGTGAATTGGAAGAGTTTTAGATATTATATTAATGTGAACCGAGGGCACTAAAAAATATTTTTAAACTAAACTCATAGCAGGCTTGCCCAAGAGTCAGTAAAAATTTGAAGATGTTGCTACGTCTGCAAATGGCGGCAACTGTCAGTTTTGTTTTATTTTTTGTGAAGGTGCAAATCACTGGCGCAAAAATGGCACACTTCATTCCTTAAGAACATTTTAACGTTTGGCTTTTTTCTTTCAGTGTCGGACCCTTAACAAGTCAGCAACTATCGAAGCCCTAACTGCGAATCCCGATAGGTGCATTAGACACTATCTGAATTCAATACTTGTAAACAACTCAAAACTGTTTTGCCAAATTAATTTAACAAGTACAAGCCAATATCCACCAATAAGGTTCACTTATAATCGTCAAGAGTTAATTTGTTATCAACATTCTTAATGTATGGAGATAAGATCAAAGAATATGAAAAAAATGCAAGAGGCTGCAGGCAACTTCAGAGTTGGCGGAGTAGAACTGTGCGATAATCTCCTTAAGAGGATAATAACTCGCCAACACCGTTGTAAACTTTTGCAGAGTTAAAAGTTTTTGGCGAGTTATTTTGGGATGTTAGTAAAGGGGTGTTGTATGCATGTACATATTTCGTTTTGGACTTTTAGTATATTATTTCACCAATGTGGAAGTTCCATTAGCAAATGTACGAGTATCTTCAGTGGCATCATTGAACTAGAGTTGGCGTTTGCATGTACATATCTTCTTACGATTCGTTTCTAGTGAAGATTTTTTAAATATTTTTATCCCGCCTGGTTTTACGACTAAAAGGATGACTTCTTTTTATTTATTTTATTTGATTAATGTTCAACGTGGACTTTTAAGCTTGATGTCAATGTGGAGATAGGTAGGTGGATATCGGGTTAAAATACAGTAAGGACAGGGTGGCATTTTTTCACGGCCCACTTCTCGCGAGTTGTTAACGATAGCAAAAAGAAGGAGCTGCTTTTGTTTTTCATGTACAAATTTACTGAATTTTAAATCAACTCCAGATTTGTGATTTTAACTGTCAAGCTTCCACACTTTTGGTGAAATATTTGATCATTATGAATCCGTTAAACTCGAAAGAATTTCATTCGAATCTAGCATTTAAAAACGTTTATACAACTCCGAACCAGTGGTTTCAAACTCACGATCTCGGTGTCCAAGTCATCGCTCCCATTCGCGATATAAAGTTTTCGTAGATTCGAGTCTTCAGTAAGTTTTTTTTTGCATTGGTACAGTCTGACCTCGATCCATACCTAGCTGCCTCTAATGGCGAAAGCTGGGTTAGTTGAGATAGTTGCATTGCGAAGAATTTTGATAAATAAATACAAGAATTTATTAAGTATAGACCGGTTAACAGCTGCACAACTTTTTGAAAAATTCACGTCAAAAATGGTTAAAGCATTGCTTAGGCCACATTAATCCGGCTTCTGGTCTTCATCAAACGCATCCCCGCACAGATTTAGTGATTTGATTCATAAGTTTGAATGTTTTGAACAAGCTTGTGATGTGACTCGCGTTCATCCGACATTGCTGGCTGAAAACTCCGTGGGGCGATCTCAAAACTTGGTAAACAACCTATGCTTATAATATATGTTACAGCAACATTGCCAAATTAGGGGCATGGATTTATAACATAAATCCATACATGATTTTTTAGATAACATTGTAAAAAACATACAACCATTGCAATTCTTGACGCACCTTTTTGGCACAGATACTCATGACCATTTGGGTTCGATGTTTGTACTATTTTTTTGAGTGTTAGGACTAGAGTTTGATTAACTTTTCATATAAAAGTTGATTAACCTTTCAAACTTCTCCTTTTATAAAGAGAATAAAAATCCAAATGGGGGCCTTATAGATCACACCCACGTTAATAAGTTAGTATTTATCATTACTATCCTCATCAGAGCTTTATTGATCTCGTTCATCTCTGGATTTGTTATGGGTCGGTCATCATCTAGTGACCTAGGTGCACTGATTCTGTTTGAACTCTTTGTAATATTTAATTATAAAAAAAAAAAACCTTAAATACACTACCATTATATAATATAATGGGATAAATTATTTTTAGAAAACTGTGGAATTTATCTCTTGTCTAAATAATTTTTGCTCCACGATGGCATTGAAATGTGAACAATTGCGGCATATATCTATGCACTTACGAGTACACACTTTTTTTCATAGAGACCTCCACCAACTTCACAGCCATTTGTCTCAGAATGCATTCCTCTCGATCATCATTATTCATTCTCGCCCGATACGGATCTGAATAAGTAATCATTCAAGCGTCAAATTCTCTACTAATCATCGCTAATACATCACATTCCGATGTGTATTGACGACTTTGCGGTGTTGCTCCACCAGAGACACAAATCTGATTTCTCTAATTTTTAAATGACACTATTCAGGCCCTAAAGCCTCTCGGACTCGGGGATCAGTTTCCAAATTGTTTACACCATTCAAAACAATGTAAACCCTGCCCCCCAAACGGCCGATGGCCGACGGCGCGGCGTACGACGGCAATTTGAAAATTCAGAACATGCATCATTCGGGCTACGATCGATCGATGATCGGCCGTCAAGCTGCGATCAATCTCGCTCCGTTCCGTGTCATGGTTGTGGAAATCTCGACGACAAGCGATTTATACCACCAAAACAGAGACACGTAACGAAAGAGCGCGAGAAATCGTTAGTCTCGTCTGTGTCTGACTATTATGTGCTCATCTCTCACAAGTTTCTTGGGTGATTCAGGCAGGGAAGGTAGCAGGCGGGACAGACCTTTTCAATAGAGACGCAAGTAACGATCCCCGAACCAAAGAGGAACTGCTGCTGCTTTTGTTGAAACAAGCAGGCGCAACAGTGACTTTGGATTGTCTACCGGCTACCATTCACTTTGGAATTTTCGGAATTACATAATTGTTTACTTTTACTTCAGCTCCGGTGGATACACGATAGAAATCGATGGTCGTTCGAAGGAGTTATTCGGTGAAGAACTTTTACTTTTTCTATTTCTAGAAAGATCCTCGATCGTTAAAATCCAAACTCCTTCCTAGTTCAAGTTATATCCGTAAAATTTTGGTTTTTATTTTTTCTAAAAAAAAAAAAGAAAAAAAAAACAATATGTTACAAGAAAACCCAAAACCCAGTGAAGAGCAGACGAAAAGGAAAAGAAACTGGAAATTAAATGAATCCACTGTGAGCGCCGAATAGAGATTAAATAACTTATTGGCCGGCGCGGTGGGCGGCGGTGGCGGTGGTAGAGCTACTGTCACTTTGACAAGACGCTGGTGGAGTGTGAAAAATAACGAACAGTAACTGACTGCCAGACCAACAACCAACAAACATTACCAAAAAAAAAACATTGTTGGTATGTTGAAATGAATCTGTTTTTTTTTTTTCATATCGCTTTTCTCTTTGGTTTGTCTTGGTTGTTTTTCGCCTCGGCTCTTTTCGTTTTTCAGGTTCGGGGGAACCCATTAATTAAGGCCGTCGAGTATGCTGCGACGTAACAAATTAAGTAAGAGTGGGTGAGGAGCTACGACGTCGAGAGGGGCAAAGGGAATCGAGAGCAGAAAACTGGGGGTTTCGAGTCCGAAAATAGGTTGTTATTGCTATTGGTATGACGACGCGACGCTGTATTTCAAATCCGATTTAATGTTATGGCATGCGGATGGATAATGATGTTGATGTTGAATGCTCCATACACATATTTCCTAGAGTGGCTATTATATTTGAGGGTGTTTATAAAAATGCCCTTAAGATAAGTGCGGCATTTGAGAGACTGATTTCTTTGATTGAATATTTTGAAGCGGTTAATCTCCACTGCCGTCGAAATATGACACTTTATTATGCTCTGAAGTGGAATTAAGCAAATTGATTTACAAAAGTTCATAACTATCGATTTTTTTTCCAATTTCGGTACTCACTTAATTGTTAGTGCATTTATATGTGTTTCAATGAATTTATGTTTTATATATAAACTGAAAAGTCTGCTCCTGTTGGTTAAAAATACATATAACTTTTTCTACTTCAGCGGAACCGCCCCGATACTGCAGTCTTGGCAGCCAAGATTTGTTGTTGACCATTCAACATTCGAGGTGAAAAAAGCATGGCCTACAGAAGGTAGTCCCTATACACAGTTCGGTTTCCTTAATTTTTAAAGCATTTTCATTTTCAAATTCATGTTTACATGCTATGTTGTATGACTAAAGCGTACTTAAATAGTTTACTGGTCCTTTGCGGACGCACTTAGCTAAGCCTAGTTATTATGCTTAGCATTCTTACTTAACTTAACTTCGGACCTGGAGCGCAGATTCTTTCTCAATAAAAAACACCTCTCAAGCTTCCAGCAGGGGCACATAGAGTCGTGCTAAACTTATTAGGAACGTTTGTGCCAAAACATTGTACATATGTATGTATGTATGTACAGCGACAGTAAATATGGCAGTCTCATATTGGGCAAAATCAAAGTTTTTGGTTCTTTTAAGTCAAGGTCCAACAAGGTTTGTCCTCTTCAAATTGGCAATGATCATGAAGACGGATACTGAACTCAAGAGAAAAGTTTCTGATTTCATCTTCCACAGTAGGATTGTCTTAGTATCTGAGAATGTCTATGCTCCGAAAATACCATGCTGATTATGATGCAATACCATTAAGAACTTTATCTTTAAAGGACTGAATTATGTGTAAGCTCATATACATGTATCTAGATTTGCGCGAACGATTTCAAAATCTCTGGTCCAAAGTCACTTCCTTGTGGAACTCCGGCAGGAATATCTTTAAACAATGAGTAAGCATTCTCGTTTTTAATACGGAAAGTCTATTTTCTAGTTCGAAATCGAGTATCATACACAGCAACAAATCGGCAGTGGAAAAACCTGCCACAGGAAAGATATACAAGAATGCACTACGACATTAAATTCTGTCCAATTGGTTAGAATCTTGAAATTCGTAGCCAGGAGCTTTGGAATTCTTATAATTTCATAACCGTTTAAAGGTCGGTTAGGGTCACAGCTTTTATTCGAATGATTTGCCGATATCTGCTGGCAAAATCATTTTAAATATCCTCTTCAGTATACCTTGCATGCTAAGTGTTGTTAAAATGCTTTTCGCTATTCGCTATTTTCGACGCTTGAAGAAAAATCGCTTTCTTTGAAATCTCGAATAGTATTTTTTAATTTACTTTGCTCCTTGATTTGTGCTGCAGTTTTTTCCATTAATCAGAGGGTTTTATAAGAAAAATTACGGCCTAACAGAAATGTGGTTTTAAATGTAATCCCTTAATATGGGGCTTCATTAATTTTCTGCCAGACTGGCAATGATGGCTTCAATCTCACATATAATTAATTATTCCCTTATTTAATAAATAAAGTGTTAATAAACATCCGACTTCGTTACTTACGACAATCGATGCACCATTGCTAAATCGACATTCCTTATCGAAATCGCATTTCATAACAATTGGATAGGCATTCTCAGTTATCGCTATTTAATGAGATATCCAGAAACAGAATAACGATAACAAGGAAAAATGTATTTCAAAGTTCACCCGTCCATATCTATCGGCTGCAAAAGTGAAAAGAATTACACATTCGAGACGTGCTCGTTTAATGTGCGTTTTTGAGCGTTTTACCTGAGTACCTACTCAATTTGCAAACTATGCGAAAATGTGAAATTTGCAGCACTTTTGTTTTAACAGACAAAAGTTTCCCAATTAAGCAGAAGTTATATATTTGAACATAAAAAAGAAAAATCATCACTTTCAACTTAAACGCAAAATATCTCTCTTAAAAATTCCACAAGCATGAAGCAAACAACAACAAAAAAAAAAAACAAAATATGTTTTCGCCAAAAAAAAAACAACAACTGAGAAAACAGAAGCAGGTCATATAATTTCTATCTTTCTATCCACCTACCGAGGTTTCTTTTTGTTCCCTCATCTCTCGACACATTGACCATGTGCCAAGCGTGTATTCCACCAGTGTCACAAGCGATTATCGCGCTCAAATACAACTGTAACGGACTGTTATGACACAAATATAACACAATCAAGTAAAACAAGCGGAAAACAATTGCAAATTACATACCCAGGGATACTTTGCGTATATATAAGGTGTCTACGATTAAATTATTATTTATGACAATGCATTTGTGTACATAAAAGTATATTTTTTCTGGCAAGTTGTAATTGTGAAAGGATTTTTTTTTCTGCATTCCATTTTGAAGAATCGAAACAAATTATGTTATGAATGACGTACACATGTATATGTATCAAATGTATCTTAATTGAAAACAATGAAGCAACAAGCCTTCCTATTCTACGTGTCGTCATCGTCTTCTCTTCTCGTGGGTTATCTTCATATACGAAAAGGCAACTACTTCTACAGAGCTATGAATAAGTGAGCGCACTGTATATATCTATAGCTAAATAATAATAATGAACATAAGAAAAACGAACATAGATAGATGCAAAAAGAGAGAAATACAGAAACGAAGACGCACAACAAAAGCGAGTAGGCAAGTAAACAAATCACCATAGTATGCATGAACCAAAAATCGTGTTTTCGTTACTTTGACGGACTCATTTGAAGACAAACTACAATAAAGGGTGAAATGAAACTAATAAAAGTGTATATCTATGACGATCAGCTCTATTAAGATACATTAAACATCGTTGCCATTTTAACTTTTACTAGTACATACCTAACATATTCGCAACCATATGGTGGCGAATATCTATTTGTTTGGATTTGCTGTATCTGTAGCAAGTTCATCGAATATCAAATTTAATATACCACCTTCCACCCTTAATCGGTGGCAAACAACGGCTGCGACGGCCAACAACAAAACAGAAGCATAGGGCAAACAGTTTTACATATTTTTGCATAATCGGCTTCTAGTTAAAAATGCCCAATGACTCCACACCAAGTCGAGTACGGATACTGATACCGAGATACCGACCCACCGCCAGCCACCACACAGACATCATATACCCGACGACCCCATACAAAACCAACGGAGAACAACAAAAAATAAGAGAGTATTTCCCAAAGAGAAAAACCACAGCAGTGTAGAAAACAATCAAAAGGAAAAAAAAAACATTGAAATCAAATTGAAGCGACTCTATAGAACCAAGGCATATTGCTAGATGCAAACTGACAGGTAGATAAATAGATATAGTCACGGTAGATACCAAGTTATCGAGCCGGTTTGAAAACATCTGATGGAGCCAGTAAGTGCATTAAATTCGTCTTTCTATACCCAAGCGATTGTGATTCCCCTTTGCTTAACTAATCAATTCGACAATTTTTCCAACATTAAGATCGTTTAGAAGCGAAAAGGATAACATCCAAGGAAATGAATGCATCTATGTAAATACAATGCACTGTGTATGTGTTTTCTAGGAAGTAAAAAAAAAAATATGCCAAGAAATCTGAAAATAATTTTATTCCTTTCCTGTGTATCTCTAAAAGAGTGTGTACTTCCATCGTGGCACTGGCATTACACATTCTCTTTGTCCTTTGGCAGAAGTCGCACCACTCGCAGTACACTCGAATTTCGAATATTGTCGTTGTTGCCGTTCTTCTATGTTGTGTTCTCTTTAAGTATAGTCCAACTTGTCTTTGGCTTTTATGTCATCAAATGTGCGAGTGTGTGCTGAATGTATATTTTAATCTACAATAAATTTTCATGAATTATCGCAAATGGAAATGAATTAAAAAAAAAGCAAAAAAAAAAAACAACATCAACGCCAGCGAAAGATACATTTATCTTAGACTCCAATTTGAACACATGAAAAGTAGGCTAAAAGAAGCTGCTTATGGGGAGCAAAAGAGACAAATAAAGAAGTATACTTATTATTGAAACTTGTATCTAGATACGTGCGGCTCATGTTCATATTCAGCTAATTTTCTGTTTTTTATGATTTTTGCGCGCTTTGTTGAGCACTGAGCAAGTCAAGTCCACTCTTTGAAAGGTTGTTGCAGTTTTTATACAAAACCTTTATTCTCCTGTAAGGTTGGGTGTTCTTATTTTTTTTATTTTATTTTCGAGATGTAGAGAAGGTATAGTAGATACATACACACACAGGCTGACGTAGTTGTTGGTTCGTTTCTTTTTGTACGGAAAGGCAGGCATGGTCATAAATGTAGGTGTTTCTGCGTTAGCCAGCGAATTAACGTTGTTGTTTTTTTGTCTCTTGAAAAGTGTGCGATAATATTGACGACAGATTGAAGCAGATGATTATGTTTAATTTTTCCCAAGGAACATTTTTGAGCTCTTGAAATGTTTACGTTATATTTTCACAAGAAAAATTAATTGTTGAATTGATGTAGTTTATTTGTGATTTGAAGTAGGTAAATGTTCTAATATTGAATGACCCCACTTCTATGCGAAAGATAAAAAAGTCTGCGTAATTGAGAAAAAGAAGCAATTTTAGGTTCATTTATTAGAAATTCAGAAATAGTTTGCAAAACATGCAGCAGCTCTACAATCCTATCTGCGGCATTTCCACACGCTCCTTTCCTTCCTTATAGAACCCAACGGTGAACCCTGACTAAGTATAGTGCTGCACTTTGCTCTAAATGTATCTCTCGAGTGTAAATTGTATAACCAGAAAGACACCACGATTTTCATTTTTCCTGCTTCTGAACTCATCATTTAACAATCAGAACATTTAACATCGGGTAATCGACTCTTAGTTCTTACCTGAAGTTGAAAGATTTCGTGAAGACCCTCACCTGAACTACAGCAATAAGAAAGCTTTCCAGATAAGATGGAGCCGATTTTACATTGTAGATTTGGAGCCAATCCTGGTGCAATCACTATTAACTTCAGTTTGAATATTTTCTTTCAAGTTTAGAGGATGACAGCTCTTCCTTTACTTGGATCTGTCCATTCAACCTCAACTTAGCCACTTCATACAATCCATCAGTGGCTTCCCTCAGGCAATATGGTTGCAACAATAAGACTAGATGGAGTCTCAATTCGGTCTTTGGTCATAAACTCACCTTTCTTATTACCGATCACCATAGGGTCTTCCCATCTGAATTCTATGCGCTTTTCCAAACTTCAGAACGACTGCTTAGTTATACTGTCTAATTATCAGGTAATCCCTTCAGAGAATAAAGTGGGGAGTCCGGTGTTGATCAGGAATAATTCGGGGATTCTTGGCGTGTTTTCGACCAACCGGATCAGTTTTTTCCGGGATCCCTAATTCTGGCCTTACATTATTTAGTTCAGTGCACAAATGCTTTCATATTGTAAAAATAAGGTATATATTTTCAGGACAAATAGTTCGCACATTAAGATTCTCATTGCAGGCAAATTTGGTCGGTTAAGTCCTCTTTTCTAGCTTCATACTAGCTTACTGACTAGCTACATACGTATGTCAATTCCCAATGAGCCTAAGACAATTTTATAATATTCTTTTCTAGTGTTTATTTATTTCAATATGGGTGTACTCCAGAGGCGTTGATTTTCGAAGAATCGATGAATTGCAATACAATATATAGTCGCATGGATGTAAATGAAGAATTTCCGTGTTTTTTAGAAAGCATTAGAAGCAATAAAGGCGGTTGAAGAAGGGAAGAAACATTGCGTCCTATAGTCTAAAGACTGCGTTTTATAAAACAATTTTAGAAAAGGAAATATGTATTTTGATTATGATACTCATTCTCGGACTTACGGTTTGCTTAGGGCATCCTTGAAAGCCAAAACGAAAATTAGGATTATTTCAGTTTAAGCCTGACTTGGGTAGCTATAGATAGATATTGTGAAAACAGCTCGAACTTCATCCATAGATTTAGTGTGTAATTATGTTGCTGTCCCTCTCTCTGAAGTAGGAAAATCTCGAAAAAAATCCGTCTGTGAAACTCTAAGATAAGGTAAGTTATTCTAACCAACGATTTTTTTACAGATTTGCCCAGGAAAAGGATATGCCATAAGACAAACACAAAATTCCACGTTGCTTTGCGAATCTACGTTCAGGAGATTTAAGGTTCGGAAACGACCCACATGGGAAATCAGAAGTGGTATTTGACGACGATAATTTAAGAGGATCAGTAAATGCGGTCCCAATTTAATGGTTGTTGGACAAAATGTACAATACGTCCCGTTATTTCGGTTTCTATGCAATAAGTTTATGGAAAAAAATTGGTGGACATCGAAGGGACGCATCCAATTTTCATTTCTTGATATGAGGAAATTGACCTGGTTCACGCCAAATTGTTGTTTCATAGACATGATCCGACGATATCGCATGGCGCCATAATTCCCGCGTAACTCTCATCCTTCTCACCCAGCATAAGGTCATTTTGTCAGCAGAGAAGATTCCGGAACCAAGCAGAGGTCATCTTAGAAGGCTTTATAGTTTCCCAACGTCGCCGCCGGAAGAAAGTTATAAATCGTTACCAACGGCTTACTGCCTTATAAAAATCGGGCATTTCATATGTTAGAAGGCGAAACTTATTATCTACATAAGTACCTTATACTAAACTTTTGACAGATAGAACTGTCATTATGCTGAGCTATATACATAAGTTAAGATACGTTCATATGTGTGACAAGATGATTCCTTTATTAATTTCTTTAAATGTTCTTCACATTATTTCGTATGTAGAAATCCCCTTGCAAAGTAATATACCTACTCGTTATTCTCATCCATGAAGCGCATGTGACTGACATCTATTTGACTGTCATGTGTCACATCTTAATTTCGAACATGTTGTCAAAAACAATTTGTTAAGAATTCAAACGATAGAATAAACTATTCGGAACGAAATCATAACACCATTAAATTCCATTTTAAATAACCCCAACTAAACACATAGTTCTGTGCCTCGTCTGATTTTCTTGCAAACTATTAATAGACCAATGAGTACTAAGAGAGGAATAAAAACGAAAATAAATAAAAGAAAATGAAGCAAAAAAAAAAACAATTCAGCGAGTCAACGAAAAATAAAAACTGAGAAAACCAACAAATCGACTTGCAGGCACACAATACAAACCAACGCATTTATAGATACTTTTCGCTGAAGTAGCTAGATACAAAGTTTTAGCGAAATATGACAAAGCGAGTTGGAGGGACGTAAACAAATTAGTTAACAAACGTCACACACGACACACCGACACCACCTGTACTGGGGATTGCGGCCCTCGCTCCATCTACTCGATATCTAGCTTCTGGTTTTGTGGTATTTTTAGATTTATAAATCGAATGGAAATATGCAATAATCTAATTCTGTTCGATGGGGAATAAAAATAATATTCAACAGCAACAATGTGCTGGAGGCGATCGAAAAAGGGGCAACATACTAATAGTTGTTCGACATGTCAACATTTTTTGACAGAAGACAGTCTGAAGCTAGGTTTTTACGCTTAGATAAACCGTCATATAAGATTGAACCTAGTTGAATTTATAATTTAGTCGATTTGTTTTGGCATTCATTGTTGCGATAACTTTTGATGTTTAAGGTAGACATATAGAGAGAAGGTGTCATGTTGACATGAAGCCAAGTTCTCCAAGTGAAAGTTAACATTGTGAAACGTTGTTGAAAATGGCAACAACGATACTAAAAAAATTATCATAACCACAGTATTAATACAATAACTACGGTCTGTCAGTGTCACTTACATATATTTGAGGAAGCATGTGATCTGGCCCATTTACAAAAGAGGTGATTCTTTGTCTTTTAACAAATGTACAGGCATATACCTGCTTAACATCACTTAAAAAATCCTTTCCGCGTGTCTCCAAAAGACCATCGAATTTCATGTCGACACTTAAAGCGATGACCTTATTCTGGATTCTGGTAAAACTGATCCGATTATGTCGTAAAATGCTCTCGAAAACAAGCACTGTGCAGCTAAGAACCTATAAACTATTCTTGGCTTGCGAATGATTCCGGCAATTTGTGATGATTTGAATCTAATCCTCTTGGCCCGCGTAGTGTGCTAGCATAATAATGATATAATAAAAAACGAAGATATGCTGCCGTGTTATTTCTTCAACAAGTCTTCTCAAGTCTGATCAGCGGCTGGGATACCAAGGTGATGTCGACATTATTGCTTACCCACAATACGCCTTCATCGAAGTTTTCATGGCGACTGAAGAAGAGGTCAGAAAAAACTAAATACATTTTGTCCATTAGTGAACGATCCGTCGAACACCACCTTGGACAAAACACCACAATCTCTTTTGTATGATATTGAAAGAAAGGGGTAAGAGGATATCTTACGAAATGCCATCCTAAGCAATCGATGTAGATAAGCAGGACAGCGGAGTAGATTTCAGGGTCCTTTGAAAAAAATTATTCTTCATAAAAGTTCCTGTTTAAGTGGACAACAAAATAAAGAAAATATACAACCTCCAACTCGACTGGCCGTAAACAGTTTTGGTTTTAGTCCAGATGGTAAAAATCCCAATGGCTCGGCCATATCGAGCGAATTGACAACATTGCTTCGAATTCCAGACACCAGGTTTACGATTAAATTGAATAACGAACTGCCCGATAAAAGGATCAATCCTCTAATCGTTAAGAATGCCTTGCATCTGTACATTAGGCTCAGACTATTTGTCTTTTAGTGTAAATTACGTCATCTTCTATCGCAATTTGTAACATAGAAACAAAATTGGAAGCAAACACAAGGATATCGTCTAAGAAAACCCGCGACCATTGGTATTCAAATAAGAGGAAAACAAATAATTCATTTTAAGGATAGGATAGTTCGGTTCGCTCATGCATCAATAGGTAGACGAATTGTCATTTCTAAGAACAGTGTTTGATGAATAGTAAGCGCTCGCTGAACGTAATTTATGGATATTTTATAAAATCATCATATCACAAAAAACCATGTTCAGATAAAATCCCGACCCCGTTGAGAGCAGTCCTCGTGGTATCAATGGTAAGCATTTCTCTGACATGAAAAGAAATCTTCTTTGAAAGGAGTTATCAATTTATACAAACAGCTTTCAGATAACGAATGGCACGAGAATTCGTATCCTCCCAATGGCGCTGTTTCTAAACGAGTATCTCAAGTTTCTTGGCTTCGGATAGCTATTCAGACGAGAATTATGCTATCTCAAAGCAGATTGCTGGAAGAAATGGTCAATATTTTGTCCTTTACCTGTCCCGATTGTGCTGCGTATCAGGCCAATCTTGTGCGGAGGAAAATGAGACTACCGAGATTTGCCTGCTTTAGTCACAGCAAGAAGGCTAGCAAAACATCACTGGTTCAAGACTGAAGTACACATAATTCCAAAAGCCACTTCGCCTGTGCAAAACGTTAAAAGAACAAGCGATTTTTCAAAGATGAACCGGAAGTAATTCAGTTGCGCTATGGATTAGAAACGCTACGATTCTGTATAAAAATGAAGTGTTAAGGACTTTTCCAGGAAGGTTCCTTAAGGTATCGCGATGGACCCCACTTGGTAACTAGTGTCCAAGAACACTTGTCTAATAACCCTCCAAAATCTTTACTCTAGATATGTTTCTTTTGCGTCCTAGTTTTGAGAGAAATCTATCTTTTATTAGCAACCAAATAATAAATAAATCCGAAGAAATATTTTCGAATATCGACAGGAACCCACAGTAATAAAATAATCGCATTCGTTTACATGAATAATAATGATGACATAAGTGCCTGGCCAAATGAGCATGGGATTGAATGCCATGCCCATGAACTAAGTGGCTACACACAAGAAAAAAGCGTCATGCGAATGAACGTTATTTTTGCTGATAGAGGAACAGTTATCACGGGAATCGGAAAATGAGAATTTACTTTGAAATCGGTATGGTTTGGAAACATGAAACATTTATGCCCAGGCAGAAAGTCCTCTTCTGAAGATTTTCAACCTTTTTTTATCCAACTCACAAAAAAGCTACCAGTTTCAGTCGACATGCATTATAATCGCATGCTCGTGTGGCCAAGCACTTTCGGCAGCTTTTCGGATTTTCAATCTTTCTCGTTCCAACTCACTAAAAAGCTACCTGTTTCAGCCGACATGGCTTTCAATCCCATGCTCTTGTGGCCAGGACTAAAGCTAGGGCAGGTCGCCCCTGTCGTGGAGGTACATTCATTCGAATCTCGATGACGGATGTGAACGCGGACGCGAACGCGAACGCTAACGACAGCGATAACGACGACAACAATGTGAACAACGAACAATACCAAGATGTAGATGACACTGCGGCGATCAACGGACGAAGAGAGAGAGAAAATGAGAGAATACGATCGTATACAAAAGAAAGGGTAGCACAATATTAATAATAATAAAAACATCCGTTTAGTCATCACGTCATCTTTTCTAATACAAAATGCAAGAACGTTTGAGTTGTGTGTTTCACCCTTGACACACACATCAATGTTCCGCTGTCACCTACGTAAAACCTGGAAGTTCCGCCTTTTACGAAATTCATCACATAAATTCTCCTGAGACACCAAAGTATCTGTACGTTGATAAATATTTTTTTCATATATCTTTTAGAGGCGCAAAAATCATACACAAAAAAAACATCTCATGACTTCTTATCTGTCCTGCAAAATTCAAAAGAAAAAAAAAAACTAACATGGATACAAATTTCTTGTTTTCCATTTGATTTTCATGACTTCTACTTGTTTTTCTTTTTTTCAATCCACATCTTCGAATGGTAGATATTTTCTGTGTAGTTGTGAGTTTGTAATTCATTGCTTTTGGGCTGGAATTCCCTCTTACGGATAATGAATTACGAACGATTACCTGCAAGATGGGAGAAAAGTGACACAAAGTGAGGGAACGGAGTCCCAACACACAACAGCAACGTATGAAACAGGGGCGCATAAGGCGAATGAAAATGAATGAGTAACAAGCTAGCTAACATGAACCGAGTGCGGCAGCTAAACGAACTTATTATGAAAATGGGATTTGCTTTTGTAATCGAGGAAAATGTGGAAAATGTTATAATTGCAGCAGTGTGCCAAGTATGCGAATGAGAGTGCGAGACGCGATCGATAGGAATGTTTCAAATGGTTTTTCGAATTTTTAAATTCGGGTGTTTGTTTTCCTTTCTTTTCATTGGATTTTTCTTATTCCTCTTTCATTTGGTTCGTTTGCGTATGCTATTATGTTTGTAATCGAGTGACATTAGCCCCCAAAATGAACATGTCTGTCACAAAAACATTATATTGATGTCTTAATAAATGTATTAAAGTTTCATAACTGGTTAAATCACCACAATATCTTATCTAAAGTGAGGTAATTTTGCAACGGCTCTCTTTTGACGCGAAGGCGGATCCCCGCAAGGAGATACACTGCTATGTAGTTTCTTTGAAACAATACTTAATCAGAAATAGTGACGGAAAGGTATCAATATGGAAGGAAAAATCTTTTCCAAGTCTCTTTACTACACGAACTTCGTGAAAATCCAACAAAGGGCACGAGAACTATTACTTGAGCGCCAAAAATTGTCAACAGTTTCTTGTAGAGGGGTCAAAAACAGTTTTTTTTTACTAAGTTAGGGGAGGTCTATCTCACCAGTTTTAGAAAAAGATTGCTAACAATGAAAAAAAATAATTATTTAAACTCCACTGTAACACTAAGAATAAAGTGCTATACTGGTATTGAAAGCCGGTACTATTTGTCAAAATTTTGGTGTGCTAAATGAAAAAAAAGCTAAGATACATATTTTTTTTGCAAAATTGTGAAGTAAAGTGTTAATTTTGCTTCTTGTGGTCAATACTTATTTCAAATCTGAATCGAACACACCTTATGGTTTTATGCCTTCTAGTTTTTGAGATGCTTGAAAAAATGCTTGTTTTAGTCTCCTCTACAAAAAACCCTTTATCAATTTTTGCCGCCCAAGTTATCTCCCCCAACGAAGAATCATCCTAGCCAATCGATGCTACTTCGGTTTGTGAAAACAACTACGATCAATACACCTTTCTTGAAACTCAAAATCATGCTCTGTAAAAACACTCATTGCTCTTCAAATAGAGCCGATAGTTCGACTCTTAACATCACAGCAGTACAGATTTCAGAGACCTTCGAATGAAAAGTCCAGGTCGGATATACGGTCCTGTCTGCGAGGAGCGCTTATATAAAAGAGAAATACAACTGGGATTTCCGCAAGCTGGAAAAGGCAAAAGTCGATTGAAAGAAAAGTTGAATGTATCGACCTACTTCAGGAAAAAATGCAGGACCGAAACTGCGTCTCAGAGATCGAGCAATCGTATCCATAAAGCTTGGTTAAGGAGGGATGGGAGGGGATGGTGAAACAACTTAAGCTTAGGCCGAAGAAGAACGTACGTAATCCCCTTGCGTTGAGCTCGTAACTATGGAGGCATGTTTTTTTATAGTTTATAGAATAAAACAAATATAAAACGAATGTTTCAGATTCTCTCATTCTGTCATTAAATGTTAGATATTCAGGTGAAAAAAAGGCTAGATTGCTCCCACCGCATCGATGAATAGGCAACTTATTTTGCCTATTATTTAAGTACGTAACCAGGATAAATAGAGTAAATTCGCCTTGTTGCCGCCATTTCCTATTCCTTCATCGTAATCGGTATCACTCGCAAAAGCTTCAAGTTTTAGCCGTTTGTAAAAAACGGTCCATCTGTTGGTTTCTTCTTAACGCGCATTTTATTTCGACACTGAAAGGTCTGATCACAATCTTGCCAGAAACTCAGCATTATATCTTCGCGGTACGAAATGGATCGATTTTATCTTGAATATCGTAGGAAAATATTGCAAAGTAATCTCCAAATGTCAATTTCGGAGAGCAGTGAAGGTCGAAGTAATGCAACAGCAACATCTGCTGATATATGTACACATGTACGTTTCGTGAAGTTCGTGGGGGAAGGTAAGCTGAGGTTGTGCCTTAAAAGCCTGGTGTGTCAATCAATCTCGACATGATTGAAAATAGGGTCTAATTTTGGCGGAAATGAAGATGATGCGACCATTTCAGATAGGTTTGCGTTAACGAACAATGTTGAAGGACGTTCTTTGCCCGTTGTTATGACGTGGACGACGTTTATTTTCAGAAGGTGGCGTAAATTGCCACAAAAACTGATAAAGCAATGACTCGAATGCGTGGACGCAGTTGAACAAGGCATTCCACTTTGCCGTTTATGAAAGACTATGTCATAAGCCATAATTCATCTGCTTCACCAACACCAGAGGACTAAGGCAAGGGTGTTTATTATCACCCCATAATCTCCATCATTATCCTTGACCTTGTCTTAGACCGCACCAACAACACCGCTTCTATAGGAATCGAATTGTCGCTGGACTGCAAATCAACGCCGCCAAGATAAAGCTGATGAGAATCGGCTCTAGATGCAAAGCACCTCTCCTGCTAGACGGGAAATTAATCGAGGATGTCAACAAATTCTCTTACTTCGGCAGTATGTTCTGTAAAAGTCGAGGTGCAAAACCTAACGTCTTGTCTCGTACAGGCAAGGCCCTCCTGACCAAGTCTGGAGGTCCAACCAGCTCTCCACCTAACTCAGGCTTCGGATATTCAATTCCAAGGTGAAATCCGTACTGCTCGACGGATGTGAGACTTGGAAGACAACCACCATCACTGTACGCAGGCTTCAGCTCTCCGTCAACAAACGCTTGAGACGAATCCTGAAGGTCTTCTGGTCTGAATGGATGATGAACAAAGAGCTTCACAGAAATTCATTACAGCTGAGATACAACATGGTGGTGAAAAGTGACTTAGGTCCTAGACGACAGAGTTGTGTAGAGATCTTTCGGAGAGTTCCTGATACCGCTTTGAGCTCCATAGGAGCAACTCATCGTAATATGCAAACAGATTTGTATTTTATTTTGTATTTGTATATGTTCATGCCCGCCATTTATGCAAGAATTTAAATGCGCGCACGCAAGTAAAAGAACACACTTCTCGACAAATTTCCTGGCAGTCATTCGCAGTCAGACTATCTCAAAAAAGTTTTTAAGGCAATTTTCAGGCGTCTTATAAGCTAAACGACAGTCACACAGCTAATTAGTCTTCTTAATTGATTATATCTAGTAATAGTTGAAGAACTAAGTTAGGTATACTTTATACCTTATACCAATGTTCACCACACTGAGGTGATGATGCGTTTTAACACACAACTGTAACAATTTTAAACTTCTTTAATATGGCGTATCCTTTTTTGGCAGGTCTTACTAGTATAAATCGAGACTGTTTGAAACTTCCAGCTGCACATGATTTTCGTTTTATTTTTTTATTATTACAACACCCAAAGACCATCAATTCATTCCTCCCTCATGCTCTATTTTTAGACAGAAGACATACTTCTGCGAATCCCCGTTGACATTGAAATCCACTTTCATCACTCGTGCTCGCGATGAAAAGACGTCAACAAGTCTAAAACAGTTCTCGTCACCACCCTCTCTTCGGCAGTTTTTGTTCGCAATCACAATTAGTTAAGGAACGAAGATAAGGCGCACATGCATCAGCTAGAGCTTCGAATGATTCAGCTTTGACGATGACGTCTACAGAACAAATAGGAATAACCCAAAATGAATAATTTCGTTTTGTAGTAAAATTTATGGTGGCCAAACGTCTTATGTTAGATAGTTCGTCTCGCCGTCATTGCCACCGCCTGGTAATCCAATTGGGCCGACGACGACAAAAGATTTCTGTCGAACCTGCTGCAGGCAAACAAAGCTCGAAGCCTCCACTCGTACGTGTGCACGGGTATATCCGAACTGATGAACTCACACCATGTTGTGTCAGCCTCGCTATAAACGTGATGGGGCGATATCATTCAACGGGATCCGCACCGCACAGCGCACATTGAAAAAGGTACGACATGGGAGTATCTCAGCTACGCTTAGCTCCACTCCGGCTTCGGCTTCGGCTTTGGCTGCAACTTCAACGTTCAGTTCCTTTAATTCCCCGACTTGTGTTCTTTTTTTCTTTTTCTTTTTTTTTGTATTTTCTCTTCCACCCGATACAGCTTGCTCGTACGTATGTAACATACAAACAGAACGTAGGGGGTTTTTTCGCCTTCTTGCAGATCCCATTGCATATGTAGATTCGTATGGAATTGTATCTAGCTACTTTTTTCAGTAACTCAGTTCGGTTGTCGTTTGCCGCCACGCCGCCTGCCGTTGATGGGTCTATGTTTGGGGTTTGGGGATCTATGTAGAGCTTCAGAATCAAAGCGATATTGGCTCACTGGCTCTAGCAGTGGCAGTGGCTATGCACCCAGCACTAGGCACTGACTCTGATATGAAGGCAGTGGCACGGAGAATAGCTGCAAATGGTGGGCAAACGCAAAGTGTGCATTGTTGCTCATTGTTGTTGAGTCGACGTCGATTTCAATTCGTTTATCGTCGTCGTTGTAGTCGCCGCATACATCATTGTCTGCCGAGGGGGGTGCTCACAGCTTACAGCGTACAGTCTACAGCTAGAGATAGGTACGTGCATGCATCCTTGTGTGCGTGTGTGTACTTTTCAAGAGAGGAACCCATTAATATTGTGTTGAAATGCTCGGAGGAGCCAGAGAGGAACACGAACGAACAACGCAGCAGTGATGGCTCTGAATCTGGATCCCCCTGTGTGTGCAGTTTGCATAGAATTCTTTAACCGTTTAATCAGCAGTTTATCGCTTCCGATATGTTGATCAGGGCACGATAATAGTGGAATAAATGCGAGAGATATGTGCGCATCGTAACAATGTGATTTGATTGGTTTGTATCTTTAAAGTGGTGATTGATTGCGAAGAGTTCGGAGAAACAGCTTTGGAAATTTCGCACTTCCTTTGAGTAACTTTTTTATGACATTGGAATATTGGGAATTTGATTTAGGATTCAAATGAAAGTGACACTGTTGAACTTACGGATTAAATCGATCATGGAAGGAAATGTTCTTATCAGCTGCGAACTTGAAAATTAACGTTTTAGGTCCATAATTGGTCTGAAGTAGAAGTACCAACAATTCGCTGGTCGATAGTCAGGAATTTCTTATTGTAAGGACTCTTATGGATAAGCCCTAAAATGCCGCATAAATCATTCCGGATACGCAACTCAACTTCGATGGCGCTTGCAGGTGAAAATGTTGGGCGAACTTTTTGTACGTGATGAGAGGTAGCTCGAGACGGGGTTAAGGTTAGACGTATGTTGTAGGTTGATTTCTAAAAAGCATTCAATAGATACGATCTAGTTCGGTTACATGAAAAAAAAACATCTTCATCGACAACGCTTAGGAAATTGCTCTTGATCCAACCGCCGAAAAGAAGCCAGATTTTGAGGCAAATCATTGAATGGCCAAAATCTCTTTTTTAGAAGACAGAAAATTTGTTAAATTTTAATTTGGTGTTTCTTTTAAAAAATTTTCCTTTATTTTTGATGATCGCTTTACAAATTTTAATTTTTTTGATGTTACTTGCATAAATGTGACTTTGATTTAAGCTGCTTTCTCCGACTTTTCCATCGAGCTCTTCTCACGGAGCAATGCTTTGCATCGTTATTAAATATGGAGTCAAATCTTATCCAATTCAATTATTACCAAAACTCGCGCCATTCTGACCAAGAGGTCGGTGTTGGGTGTCCTTTCTTGATGATAGCATACACTTCGCTTTGCCCTCGTTAACCATCTTCGTCACCCCTGTCAAAATGCTCACAAATGGATTATTGCCATAACGCTGCGTTCTTAATTTCATTTGCGTTCGCTCGAAATTCAGAGTTTTTTATTCGCCATCAGTTGGAATAGTAGCAGGGAAATTTTATTTAGTTTTTTTTTTTAAATTTGAGAAGCACTCTGCTTTTGGCGTTATGCCTTCTCTACAAAGCATATGACATCATACCTTTACATGGAGCTCCAGCATGAAAATCGCCGATGCAACGACCAACTGCAAATGGTGACTGAACTGCCTTCTAAAACTTGATAAAAGTTAAAAACCTAAATATGGCTTTGATTGTACAGCAAGCACTTAAGAAACTTTTCCACCTTCGACCTTTACCTCGAGACATAGAGGAAAGCAGTTGTAGTTCCGCTGTGAAGCGTATAAACCAACTCAGCTATGCCTGGCCTTGGCACATGTATAACATTAAGCTTTCGTTATACAGTTCGTTGAACATCAACGAGTCTCTTTGCTCGAAGTAAATTTGAGACTCAAACACCCAATCTGAATCAAAGTAAAAAAAAAATCTTCTGCGAAGCTGACGACATTAATTATTGGAATTGAAACGGAATCGTTCGTCTCAAAGGTTAGATACTTTCGTTCATTTGAATTCAGGCTAACAGAATAGTTTCTAAATTAACAATGAAATAAATAACACTGAAAAACCCACAGTATTATGATCATCATCATCATCATCGCAAACAAGTGCAAACGTAAACAAAAAATATATTTTCGTTTCTCAAAAAGCTAAACAAAATGTGTTTGTTGTCAACATGTTTTTTTCTCAACGATCTTCGATTACGTATGAGTCCGCTTCGGTCTCTCTCACTCGACGCGATACAATAAAACAGCGAACGCAATCAATTTGTTTACACGTAACGATTAGTGCGGGCTCTTTTAATTATTACCAATCCACACAAATATGATGGCGCTTTTTATTGCCAAACTTGATAAACTTGACTTCAGCTGGGTATAGCCACTTGCCAGGCCAGAGATAAAGTTAGCTTGCAGGTAACTATGTTCTCATTCTCAGATAGGGTTTCTTTGTTTGTGCGACTTTACCTGCCACTCATATTTATTTCACAACCTCAAAAACAGAAAACGATTCTCGAATTATAAATTCAGCTGATTCATAAGATGCAAGCCAATTTGAGTTATGTGTGGGGTTTTTATAGCGACTGCTTGCTGGCTTACTATGAAACCAGCACTTGTGGGTGATAAATACTCATTTGGGGGTTCGTAGACATGGTAGGAACACCTCTGGGAGTGGAGCATGGTCAGGAAATGACGTAAAGACAATTTTGAAAGGTTAAGCATCAGGAGGCGCAGATAGTGTCAATTTAGATGATCTTAGTGATGAATCAATTGAAGCTAAATATAAATGTGGCAAGTGCCCTGCTAATGTCACGAACAGAAATGTTCATATCAAAATTGATTCATTGTTTGATGAAAACAGAGTGCTTCGCGATTTAATGTCCATGGCATGCCAATGATTCAGAAGTATGAAAAACAAAAAACACGAATACAATTAATTCTCACGTCATACGGGGACAAGGAAAAAATATGTGTTTAACCAAGTGTTCTTCGATAAACAATAACAACAAAATTTGTTTACTTACATAATATTGCCTTAGCTTTGTATCGTTCGATTTAATTAATATTAATAGGTTAGGCTTCATAAAAATTAAGACCACTTTTTCTATGCGTTTTCCTTTTTTAAAAACAAAGTAAAAGCCTAAGCTTTAGCTGCTCACTTCGAGAGTAGGGGTACGCTGGCTTCAGGTCGTATGACCAAGCCTCCTTGCATCTGTAATTCCTCGATCCTTGTTTCATCTTCCGTTTTTAAGGTTCCATACCTCAAAAGTAAAAACGGAACCGTTTGTTTACACAAACCAAAGTAAATCAAAGGGCCCCTTGTTTAAAAAATAAAAATATTTGATTAGTGTTTTGTTTCAATCGACACGTGTTTCATTTGGTTGGCGGTTCGGCAGTCTGCGGATCGTCAGGTTTCTGTGTGGATCTTAGGTTATTTGTTTAAGAACTTAGCTTCCGAAAGGGTAATGTGTCAAGCCAGCTATCAAGTAAGTTACAATGCGAAGCTTTCGCCCGAAGAGCCTTAAGAAATAAGATATTTCAAGAAATGATACAGCCAATTGGTTTCGAGGCTTGTATCTAGAGAACTTGGAGAATGAATTTAGAGAAGCTTGTGGTTAAGTCCCAACAAATGGGAACTTAATCTTATTCGTCCGTTTTTATAACCTGTATTCAACGCAAAAAAACTATTTATATGAAGCAAATTCCAACATTTTCAGTTCTATAGACATAATGATTGTACGAGAACTCGGGGTTGGGCCGATTCGTTTTTTCATGGATGGAAACATACTCCATTTGTTTAATAAGTAACCTGTCAAACATCCCTGAGATTGGAGGTACTTAACTTGAAATCAAAGACAGCGTGAAGTACTTAGGGTTGACAACCGACAAGAAACTAAACTGGAGGATAAACCTGGAGAAACGCACTACTAACGCCAAGAGGACATATTGGATATGCAGGAGGGCATTTGGGAAGTCCTGGGGACTGACACCAAAACAAGTCCACTGGATATATAATGAAACCTACCCTTCTTTACGGCATTATAGCATGGTGGAACTCGATAGATAAAAAATACGTAGCCAACAGGCTCACGAAAGTGCAAAGATTGGTATGCCTGCCTGATTGGTAACAGGCGCACAAAACTCCACGCCGACCGCTGCCATCGAAGCAATTCTAAACATAACACCAGTAAACTGGAAATGATATGACAAGCAGGACTCGCGGCTATAAGATTCAAGGCGCTGGGTCATTTTGACGACAGCAAAAACACCGGGCACAGGAAAATTGTAAACATTGTAAGGGCGATGACACCACTACTGTCATAGATCGCCAAAGCGACCTAGATGAGAAAATTTCCACCTTCAAAAACAATTTTAAGACAATTTTCCAACAAGAGCTTCTTAGACGGACGGAAACACGACAAGAGACCCCGGTGTTATAACAATTTATAAGGACGGTTCTTACATATCGTCTGAATTGGGGGCAGGGATCTATTGTCCGAACCCACCGATATAAGTTTCGAAGCATCTTGAACCATTCGTCACGGTGTTTCAAGCAAAAGTTTTCGCAATACTAACTTGAGTAGAAAAGCTCACCGAATCCAATACGGGAGAAGCAAATACTCATCTGCTCCGATAGTACTGCAGCTATCAAAGCGATCACAAACCCTCTATCAGTATCGACACTGGTAAGGAAGCGCACAACACAAACTTAACAAACTAGCTACAGTGAACGACGTCATTCTAGCTTGGGTCCCGGGACACGAAGGTGTAACGGGAAACGGAAAACGAACGAACTGGCTAGGAAAGGAGCAGGAAACAGCCACCAAAACCCTGTAAAGGAACTAGGCATCCCGTTGACAACTATTAAAAGAGTAATAAACAAATGGGCAACCCAGGAATTCAGAAGCTACTGGGTCAACCTTACACGTGCAGAACAGCAAAATCGATAATAGATAAACCGACTAACAAGGTACTTCAACTCCAACAAACGGAATCTAAGGCTAATGGTGGGACTGGTAACAGGGCACCTTTACCTTAACCTCCACTTACATACACTCGGACTAGCAGAAACTTCAACATGCCAAAGCTGTGAGGAGGAAGATCTGGAGCACTTCCACTGACACTGCCCAGCAACAGCGAGACTGCGACATAAAATACTGGTGTCAGCACTGAAACCGGATTTTGCGCACCTCAAAGAAATTGGGATCGGTGAGGTCATGGATTTCGCAAAACGAACATAAAGATTTTCCGACCATTCAAATCTAGACACTCCTTAGTGATCCCTCCGACATTACCGTCTTCCGTGGGAGCACTTTAACCGAAATCTTCTCCAAACAGGAAATATAGGAACACAACGGGCCCAACTAGAGGTCTAAGTGAGGAACTAACAAAGCTCACCTGTCAAAGGAAAACTCGACGGGACAGTGATAAACCAATTGTTGCGATAAATAAAGCCCTGATTCAAAAAGAATCTAGAGGTCAAAGATATTTTTATTGTTATGACGAGAATTATTACTGTAGTTACATATGTTTATTTAGGGCTATGAAAACATATCTATGTGTCGAGAAGTTCAGGAAATTTTCACATAATACAGTTCGATATTATGTCGATGAATATGCATATTATATTTATGTAATATTTGATTCATAAACCTGAAATTGTTGTACGAAAAGTAGCATTTTTAGTTTTTTAGTAAGAGGAAACTCCCCATTAAAAACTATCAACACTTATATGATGTGGCAGTTTTTTGGCATTTGTTGCATTGGCGGTTTTTTCGTATGATTTTCTTTTTTTTGCAAAAGCTATGGAAATGATTGTAGAAAAAATGTAGAAAACAATGTGGAAAAATTTCGCTCTCAGGTGATTATGACTGCCCTTACAATGCATTTTGCCTAGAGCGACAAGAAGGAATAAGAAAAGTTTGGAACCTCAAACATAACCTCGTTTCGATTTTGTCAGATTCGAATAGGGACGTGGGATTTGTATCGACTCATGTGTGTTGGCTCAATTCGCAGATTTTTATTCGTAATGAGTTGAAATTGTTGTAAGTTGTTTTTTTTTTTTTGAAGATTGCGTCATCACTCTATCTTCAGGATAATGCTTGCACAAAAGATTGACCGATCCTTAATTAATCAAGTCCACTCCAGCATAATTTCTCCATACGATGAAATGATGCGACCTTTTGCGGTTTCTTGGCCCACAACCACCATCTTGACGGACTGTTTCACTGCACACGTTGACTTACGGTTGCTTGGATGGTTATACAGGAAGCCACGTTAAGGATATTGGTACATACTATATATCAGTTTGAATTGCGCAGGGACAGGGGATTGGCTTTCGCATGGTTGGAGGCAAAAAAACACTTTTCCTTGTCGAACTTTTGCCAACGAATTATAATAAAAAAATTATTATTACAATAAAATACTTTATTACGTCACGTATTGTCTAGTTAAATATGTTGATTTTTTTTTCAAGCGCCACCGAGTAGACAGATGTTCAACTTTCAAAGCTACTCGAACTTACAATTTAAAAGATACTATCGCAGCACTTGTATCTAAGTCCGAATAGAAAAGCTAATAAATAATTCCATCATATTTATGGGTAACCTTTTGTTAATTACCAATATCCAAATAAAGTATCTAAACATCTTAAGGCATCGGCGAAACTCAGATCAATAGATGGATACCGATATACTCTTTCAAAATCATTTCGTTAATACAAAAATTACTGGTGATTTAATTTTCAACTCAGCCATAGGAACTGAACGAGGCATACAAGTCGCCAACAAAACGGCTAAGGAAAGGCACGAAACAACAGAAATAAAAAACACAACAACGAAGAAATAATTTATGACCATGGCCGCATTAATTGAGCAGCAAGCCAGCCAGCCAGCCAGCAGCATTCAGCAAAGACAGAGTACACAACGGGCGCACAACAACAACAAAAAACGATTTCAGCCCAGTTGTTGAATTTTGATTTCTTTCTTCATCGTCTTTATCGTTTTTTTGCTTTTCATTTGGATTTTTTTTTCCATTATTTTCTAAATTCGTGTTCTTCCTTTTCACTGATATTTCTGCTTACCCCGTCCTCATCTTCTTTTCATGCAAGTCGCTTTTGTAGCTTACCCTTCGTGGTGCATCGTCCGTCGTTTAGCCAAATAGAAATAAAATAAAGTAAAATCTGATTTTTCTTTTTGTTCAGATATAGTATCTGTAAATCGAAATAAGGAGTTTTCCTGCGATGCATATGTACATATGTTAAAATGTTGATAGTGAAATTCTATATTTAGGATGAAAAGTGAGGGGACAATCAATTTGATAGGAAAAAAGCGCCCAAAAGAAAACGAAACGGGGTTGACACGGCCCGACCCGTCGCGTCGTGTGTGCGTCACATAGTGTAGAAGTGTTTTCTTTTTTTTTTTCTTTTTTTGCGCCTTCAATAGTTTTCTACAGCACCCCAGAGTTCCACAGCGTGAGGTTATCGCACCTCGGCTATTATCTATTCAGCTCGACTGCGAAAAAGAACATGGGAAACACACATACATGCATGGATAACGTGGTGTTAAGAACGCTACTTCTGGTTGCTATGCTTTTCATGCTGCAGGGTAGATTCATTATGAGGTTAAACTGTGTACAAAATTAGGGGTTGGTCGCTTGAAACGGGGGAAATACTTAAAAATTAGATAAGCCGGTTGCTGTTGGTTGTTTTGATCCTTATAATTGAGTTTGGTATCCGATACAGGATATCTGACATCATAACAAATTGACCACTCGAAAATGTTGATGATGTTGATGCTTAGACATATGATGTGCGACTTAAAGTGGCAAAATATTTTTGAAGGCGGTTTGAGAAAAAAAAATCATTTCGCGTTGTCAACATTCACTGATTTAATTTCAGAAACTTTACACGAGGACAGCAAACCTTTCTAGAGATTTACTGCTTGGAATAAGCTTATTTGTTTGAAAAATATAACGCAGATACTGTGATTCTGAAAACCAGAGAAATTTCCACTTGCAGATAAATCTAAACTTATGGAGAATAAAATATGTACTGCGAATGGAACGTATGTCGATATCGAATCCTAGAGACTCCAACACATGAGTTATCGAAACTTAAATGTATTTAAGTGTCAAAGTGCCTACTTGTGCTTCTGCTTTCCCGTTCTGTGCAAAATATAATTAAGGGTTATCATAAATCTCTAGGTATGTTAATAGTTCGTTTATCACGAAAATCGAGTCTTGAAGTATTTTCTCGCTTTTGTTTGTATGAAGCGCGCTTTAGGTTTTGATTCCGAAAGCATCAAAATATGATGCAAAAACAGCTATGTCCTTTGACTGCGTCAATTTAGTAGCTTTCTTTTCTAAGCTTTTAAAAGACCGCAGTCATAAGTATTTGTTATTAATTTTAGTTTGATTCCTCCAACGGTGGTGACAGACAGACGGGCAACGAAGTGATCCCATAATGATCCTTTAATGGTTCCGTATTTCCTTTCAAGGAAAGGATACTTAAAAACACATATGTGATATGTATTCTAAAGCTAGGCTGATTGGCAGAAGTGAGGAATAGGCTGAATTGGGATGAAGAAGAAAAGGACTAAAGTTGAACAGAAAATACTACCAGCGCCTTTCTTTCCTTTATCAAAGGAAATCAGATATATAAATCAAGATGTTAAAAACGGAGTCGATTCTCGAAAGACCGAAACGGTGTATAAAAAGTCCACTTGAAGAGCTTTATCACTCGTATACCTCAGATTTTAACAAACCATTTTTTTTCAACTTTTTTTTATATAACAACAATCTCTAGATTATCTACGTCCCCTATTTCTTCTAAAATGAAGTTGTGTTAATCACAGACTACCGAGAAAAACAACACTTTCGGATCTAAATTATATCAGAAATACCTACAATGAGTCATAAATTTGCAAATTCTAAACACAAAGCACATTTTTTTTTTGTATTTGCTTTCATCAGAGTCGTCACATGACCAATAGCATCAAAACTGTGCGAAGATAAGGATAGCAAACAGTAAAATGACCAACAACGATCAAAGTTTTCGTTCATGACACATTGTGACAAAAATGCTTATCAGTGGGTAGGAATTTTTCTTATCCTATCTTACTAAATATTTATACCTGTAGATGTTTGGACGAGTATCTTATGGCAAGAGAATGCTTTCCAATTTCGGAAGAAGTTAGATATCCATTCAAGTTATTACAAAATGATCTTAAAGTCACTTATCCATAAGAAAAGTAAAAACTAAACGTATGCTCATTAATGCGATAATCCTTTCAATCCGTTTTAAAGGGATAAATACAAGACAGAGAGAGATATTAGCGATATAACGAACCGCACAAACTATATAGGATTAAAATATTATTTGAACTTTAGAAAACTAGAAGTCTTAAAGTTGAGAAGAAAATCCATGGTATATGTTTTTTAAAAAATATCTATCAACGCTTGAATTTGAAATGATGTGGCTGATGAATTTAAACTTTCTTTTTGAAAGATTTGATGAACTTAATTAAAAAAGGACGGTGTCAATTAACTATCCAAAGAATTTGCTAAAGGGGAGCAGGCTTAAAAAGTTCTGGAACATACAAATGCCGCAGAAGCAGAAATTCATTGGCCTCAGTGATTCGACGCCAATTAGTCTGTTGATATTTTTGTATGACAAATCGAAAGTGGAAAGTCAAAGTCTTAAAAAAATTCAACTTCCAAATTAAGTTGTCAGAAATGTAAGGTTTTCAATAATTTTAACCCTTTAAAGCTGAAGCTGAACAATGCATTCGGCGAGCGTCTTCTTGGGCACTGATAGTAGCGCTGGGGCCACTTAACGCTGCAGTCTGAGATGAGCCTGTGTAGCCCTGAAAATTTTTTGAGATAGAGATAGATACATACAGTTGTTTTTCCAATTTATAAGGAGTAGTATTTTTTGCATGCTTTTTTTTAAAGTTAACCATCGAACTTAAAAAGCAGGGATAGGGATATTTTTACATTGTTAAAACAATTCTTTCCCGAAATATTGAATTTTCCTTTTTTATTTGTCTTTAATGAACGTATCCAGAGAACAGACGACTGCCATTTCAATGAAATATCAACATTTCAATAACCTTAATACATATATATGTAGACATATATAAAAGATACCCGAAAATTTAGACTTGAACTATTATAACAAAGACCAAATAAAAACTAAAGGGAGTGGAATGGTAAAGAAGGCCTAAGGATGCAAGGGTAGCAGAGAAAGAGAAGGAGAATCAATCCCAGCAGCTAGCTATTGAAGTTTGAAGAGTATATCGGCTGCTTTCCGTCATTTGCCAAGGGTTTTTAAAGTTATCAAATGGACGTAATGGATCTCCGACCGCTACTAATCGAAACACTAAACTCGAAGAGCAAATTTTATGCTTTACAAGATCCTTATCCTGCCAGTTATATTTTATGGAATCAAATGTTGGACCATAAGCAAGAAAGCAGAACATATTGTAAAAGTTTTCGAATCCGGTTCTGTCGGCAATGGAGGCCAATAATTGAGGAGAAGGTAAAACAGTGAGCTTTATTAGTTGTAGAATGATGTGGTTATAGCCATCAGACTTTTTTATTTGAAGTTTTTTTTTTGGGCACTCATATCTGGATATTCTGCGCTGCAACATGAAAATGTGGTGTCGAAAAAATCTTGCGTATGTACCACCCAAGCCGTCGATGCTATTTAGCCGAAATTCAGACATATCCCTTTACTGAATTTACAATTTGCAATTAAAAACATGTTAATTAAAATGTTGGGCGTTTATCAGCGCTCTTCTTATTGAATTATACTTGAAATTGTGGAAAATATAATAAAATGCTGTCAGTGCTAAAATAAAGATTAAGCATAGCTATCTAAAGCCAACATCAATTCTTCAATTTTCTTCGTCATAGTGATAACATTTATTTAAGACTATAACATTCCTGTTTCTTTAAACAATAAAAAAAATAATGGAGAAAAGCCCTAAGCTTCTGAAGGCACACAATTTTAGAAAAAATCCAATTTCCAACAGTTGGTCGCCTATTGCAAACAACCAAAAAACTTTCCATAGAATATTTGGCGTTATGAACGTCACCACTATCCACGTTCTGGACAGCAGTCGGGGCAAATAAGCCAAAGACAAATATTACATATGTATGCTTGCCTTTGTACACGTGCCCATTATGATTTCTCTATTCTGTTAATTCAGTAGTAATAACTCTGAGATACTCCGTATCTATACTATCGTTCATAGCGTGCACACATGCGAATTTCTAAGCAAAAGTAAACCTCGATTACGGCACACTCCTCAAACGAACACGAGCAAAAAGGCCTGAAATGAAATGAAAAATCAACGCGTCGACGACGGACGGAAGATAAGATACGCTTCGACAGCTCTACTCTCTGTGAAGAGTGTGCGGTTTCAATGGGAATTTTTAAGATCTCTTGTGTTTTGGGAACACACCGTAGCTACCTGTGGTTCGGTCTTGTCGGTTAGATACATCTGTCCGGCTCGCCCGCCCCTTTGTCAAGCTCTGGCATGTGCAATATGCAATTTATGTGGAGCTTTTGGATTTCGACATAAAGAGACAAATGATTCGAACAGCACCAAACGATAAACGATCTATCAGGTTGGAGTATCTATCCGCTAGGGTCTAGATGGGTTGCACGGTCTATTCTTCTTATCATGTTTGCTTAGCTTGTGTTTATCCATTTCTTATGGTTCTGTTTGTTATTCGTTCGATTATAATGTTGTTAATTTTATTATTTATACACTTTGTGCTGTGTGACTTTATATGGTAAATTGATGTGTATCAAAGACTAGAAAGATTTGTGGATTGAGGCTTTGTAGTAAAAGAAAATGTGAAAGCGAGAAGATAGACAACTCTTGCTAAAAACTCTTTACTTTAACGCTATGCGCCTATGATACTTTCCTTACCTTCATAGATTAAACATTTTTAATTCGAACCCCTTTTTTAACCCAAAAAAGAATGCAAAATAAAAACTACACACGACTTTGTAGATATTTGGCTTATCGGAAACAAAGATTCCGGAAAGAAAAAAAATCAATGAATGAATGAGACTACCTAGTTAGCGAAGCAAAGAATATAGTGAAAGAGAATTCTACAACTAGAATGATATCTCTGAATACAATGGCGGGATTATGGCTCGACGCCATTAATCTGACAAACGATGACTAAAATGATCATTTGATCCGGACGGATCTATTAAAATTGGTCGATTGATCGTTGAGGCATATTAATTAAGTAATCGGATTTCAATATCGATTATTTTCTTCTTCTTTTTTTATGACATACACGCTCTCAAGGCGTTTTGAACACCCTTGTAATGTTACCACTTTTTTAACTTTGACAAGTAGGAAAAACAAAGTGTGAAACATCGGCCCATATTTGATGTTTATGAAGTACGGAAATACCGAAGAAAACATATTTCTTGCATATGCGACATCAGGTTGAAGTATGAATATTTCACTAAGGTGACAAAAGACAACATTGTCTTTTGGAGGCTTTAAATCTCACTTCGTTCATTGAACCCCATGATATTGTGCTGTTAACATCGGAATTCCATCAACAAAACATTTAACAGACGAGAGATCATATCTGAAGAATAGAAAGAAAGTCGGTGAAGAGGCAGAGCCCTGCGGAACACCAGCATTTATATGGAAGTTTATTCTTAAAAACATTGAGTACTCTTAAAAGTTCTTTAATTTCAAGATCCTTAGCATTCTCAGTAATAAGAGAACTTTAGGATCTTGACTTTCAAAAATCTGTTGATCCAGATATCTGCGGAAGTAGATCCGTCAAATGGTGGAGGAGGAGGCAAATCTGTGCGATTTACTTGGTTAAAAGAATTGCTAGTTAGAATTTTATTAATGGCAAGAGTCTAGATTGAAAAGGAGGTGCTCTTTTCAAATTTTACATAAACGACTACTTTCTTTTATTTTCTCCCCAAATTTCATTCTATCCAGGAGCTCGTTGGGAGGTGGGAATGGGATCTTATTCCGCTATGAATTGTTCCCTCCACCGCATTCTTCAGAATTGGCTTCCTGCGATTTTATTTTTGTTTACAAGCCTTAAAAGATGTCTCGATATAAAATGTTTCGGATCGACCGTCAAGAAGGTCTATTTAGTAGAGTTCAACAAACCTTAAGAAAATTTGGATCACCAGTGTGAAAAGTGTATCCATTTAATAATGAAATAAAATAAATAACTTAATTTGTATTTATCTATTTTCAAATATTTCTAGAAATGTCGATTTTAGATCCTTACTTTACTTTTAAACTTGGTGTGTGCTTGACAAAGGAACGTAAGGATCATTTCATATATGAACATTAGTATTTTACGCGTAGATTTTCAAGTTTTTGAACCACTAATATTTAAATAATTCAAGAAAAGCATGTTTTATTGCTACCGTAATATACAATGTAGATATGCGCTTGTCAATCTAATATATAGATGCTAGTCATACGTAGTCATGTATAATTGATACGTATGCATGTTCATACATAGATACTTAAGGAATTCATATTCGGATGTGCTGAAAGTCTCAGGTGATGAAATTGTCATCAAGCATCCGTAGGATACATATACAAATGATGAAAATCATATCATTACCGTCCTAATCGCATTATCAATGCCTGGATCTACAAATTACCGTCAAAGATTTAATTATTTAATCGCTCACCAAGTCCCCATCCACTCCATCAACGGACATCAGCCAAAGTAATAAAGAGTGTATATGTATGTACTCCCAAATTTTGCACACTCAAACACTCTGAAAGAGAACTTATTTGTCTCTTGTTCGGTCTCACTCTCTTTCCTACTTGGTTTCTTTTTTTTTTTTTAACGTCGTCGTCCCTCGTTGTCGTTTTGCTTTTCCATCGTTGGGCTCGGGGTTTCCCTGAACTTAATTCCAATTCATTTTCCGTCACTTTGTATGCTTTGCTCCCTTCTCGTTACCGTTCCGTTTTTTTTTTGTTTTTCATCTTTTCGACCTCACTCTCTTCACCAACTTGTTCCACGCTCGTACTATACTCTATTCCGTTCGTTTTTTGTTCTTTCTTTTTTAATTCATTTTGCTTTCCTTCTTGCTTTAGTTTGTATTTGAGTGTTTCCATCGAAATATATTTTTTTTTATTCCTCTTTCCGTTTTTATTTTATATTGCTTCCATATGTCTCTTTTATGAAGAAGTAGGTGATTTTTATCTGTTTCACATCGTATGTAGTTTTTTTTTTGTCTTCTTACATCGTAGTTTGTCGTTGTTTCTAGTTGTTTTATTTTATTGTTTTGCATACGGGCATGGGTTTGTGTATGTTTTTTTTTTTATTATTATTATTTTGTTCGCCTTATCTGCCTACCTTCTATTGGCCCCTTGGTGTTTTAGTTTGAAATTTGTTGCTGCTGTCGGTCTGGTCAGCCCCTTGGGCGATGCAAGAAGGGGGAAATAATGTTTATTTTACTACTCTGAATTTATAATCTTTCTTAGCTCATAATTATTTGAGTTTCTTCCTTGCGTACTGATTTAAACAATGAAGAGATACAAAAAACCAATGGATGAAAAATTATTGATTAGAGAGAAGCGCATTTCAGAGACGTGTGACACATTTACATGTACATACATATATGTTCAATGCACAAGTAGGTATTATTTTTGGTTTTGTTTCTTTTCACTGGTTTTCGTCTTTTTGATCTATAAACCACATGAAAAGAGTGGGAAAATGATGAATGAAATAAGTGAAAAGTATTTGACCCATTTTCTAATAAACTTAAGCCATGAGGAATGATACATGTATTTACGGATTGTTCGTATCAGAAGTTGTAAATTTGTGCCGAAGATAGGAATTTCAGTGTCACTTTCGACATTGAGTAGACATACATACACATATGTATGTATCTACCATGCAATAAATGTAAGCATTATAAAAGGCTTATTACGATGGAATCTAAGCCTTAAATTGTAAAGCAGTCTACAGTATATATGGCCATGTCATGCTTTAACAACATCCTTTTAAACCTTATTTAAAGGTATAAAGTAAGTTTTAGAAACCTGCTGTAAGCCTTATTATAGGGTTCATTGTAAGAGGCTAATATAAGGCTTTATCTATCTTCTGATATGGTTTGTTGTAGCCTTTATCCTTTAAGGATTTGATCGGGAATTCATAACTTTTGGCCATGGGGTGTACAAAGTTGATTAAAAAATCTTCACCGCGTCATCGAACATCCTATCCTTAATTTTGTTCACAAGCCGCTTGTGGTGACATTTCAATAACTCGACAGTGGCAGCCATAATTTTTACGTTTAATGCAATTCACGTTAAAACATAACTTGCTTGAATTCACTTCACTTTTAACAACAAATCAATTTACTTTTAATAATTTTAATTTCTAACTTACGAAGTATCTCGCACAAAAGTCGTCACTTAACTGCGAGTCAGTCTTCCTTCCTCGACCCCAATTTTTTTTAATTCGAAACGAAAAACAAATTCAGGAAAAAATAGTTAAGTCTGCGCGATATGAGCACGTTTCCAAGTAGGATTCACAACATAATTATAATATTCCTTATTACAAAGCTTAAGTGAGTCTTAAGAAACGAAACCCTTATTTAAATTCAAGAATAAGGCAGATATAAGTGGCATCTCTTGCGGTCATATAATATGGTAATCTAAGCGAATGGGAACCTTGAATGGCTTATTTTTTTGAACGGGGATCACAGGATCTCCACTTTGAACATGACAGTCACGAACAATTTTTTTTATCGAAAGTTTTCTTGATTCTATTCTTTGTTACTCCTGCTTTTATGCGAGGCATCTTCATTTCTTACTTACCGTCTTTATCCTTAGAAGATCTGAGGCTGATCTAAAGCATCTTTTCATCCTTCTATGTGAGCTCCGCCAACACAACTGTAGTGTCAAGCCTTCCTTTCAGCATTCTTTGATTAAGAGATATTTTTCGGTCAGTATTCCAGCACAGACTAAGCGCACTCCCCTGATGTACACCATTTATTAATGGGTATGTTTTCGATGGCTATCGCGGTTCATCCTACACTTTGGGTTTTTACTAAACGTTGATTGAATATTGTATCAATGCAGGTATGATTCCATCCTTTACTGCAGACTCTTAGGTTTGTAAGGCAGTGACAGTCAGCCTATTTCAAACTTTCTTATTATCTCGGATCCTCTTTTCTGATTTCCAAATGTATTGGAAGTGTCGATTTTTTTAAATCGACGTGCTGACAGCAAGGCAATTGATCTCCTCCAGTCAAGTCTCATCAGACTAGTTTATGTCATACACACATTGTTTTGGCATTAAGCTCAAACTAACCAGCCTAAAGATAATCTTTCCCAGAGATTCGCACTAAATTGTAATTCAAAAACATGTTAACAAAACTCCCCAAAAAATTGTGAATTTCCCCGACATTACACGTAAGTGACGAGCGCTTGCTTTTGCTTGAACAGCAAATTCATGATATCATTTGGGGATCCCCATGGGGAGCTGTAAGTATTTTTCACAGCAAGAAGAGAGCGGTTGCTACACCTACGGTTGGTTAGCTATTGTATAGCTTTCCCCCTATTACCGCTGTTAATTAAGAAGATTAAATATTCATTGGCAGATACAAAATGTTACTGCAGCTTTGGGATTTTCTTAATGAAAAATGTTTCTGTCCATTTTTGAAGTTTTCGAAGGTGAAATTGGTATTTGAGGCACTAGCCAACTGTCACTTAATTTGACTGTATCTAGATTTATATGTATAAGGGTACATAAATAAATTGAAGCTTGGAATCAAAATTCAGATTAATTAAGAGTAATTGTTTTTAAATAACAAAACACATTTTTGACTTTGGGATAAGGGAAAATTTTGCAGTTCAATCGATTTCCAAAACCGTTTTTTTGTATAATATCTTCACTTTCCAAAACTTTGCAGATTAAGACTTACTGATGGTTGCATTTGGACAGGAAAACAAATTTGCTGTTTCTAGTTTTTAATGATTTTTTAATAAAAAAAAAATAGTAATGGTTTTTGCAGAGAATCAAGGCTTATAAATAGGCAGGCCCTGAGAAAGAGGAAGAGGATCATTCAACAATTTGAGCGGTTTAAGAAGAGATATGATTTCGGTGTTCTACAATACAGGGAATCGCCTTTGTTCTAATGGAATATGGAACTTATTATGCATTCATCGGGTATGGTTTCATCTATTCTCCCATAATGCGTTGATGATTTGGTGCTCTGGAGCATTAACTTTACCAGAACTTTGTATAGCTTTACGAATACCTTGGAAAGGGAGATAGCTTCTTTATTGACTGAATGCAGAGTTTCTTCATGCTTTAAAACGATTGCGCCCTGTTACCCGTTAAGTATCTTTAAGACTATTCTTCATCTCCCTGCTCCAATTCACGTTTCCTTCAATGTGGCGCAGTTCATGCGGTTCGGACTACTGCGAGGCTCTTCAAAATCCTTCAGCCGGGAGACTGCTTTGGTTGTTTGCTTCAAAAACTTCGTCTACGCCTTTCTGAGCATCAGTAGAGCAATGATGAAAGATAATGTCTACAATCAATGAATTTTGATTGCATAAAGAAAAATATACTGATCGCCTAAGATAGTGCTATGCTAAGCATTGGCGAAATGCTAAGCAATTCAGTCAGCAATCAGACTTTTTGTGTCTTTGAATATTTGTGACAGAATAATCTGAATTGGATGGGACGCCAGTCTTTGTTACAGTACCACCATATCACTAAGCTTAATAAGTAAATCGTTGTTTTATATATCGACAACCAGCGCACATTATTAAGGATATTCTTAATTTAGTTGCGAACGTTCGTTTTGTTAATAATCTACCCCTGTCCAAGTGGCTGGCACTGAAAAAAAAGACCTATTGTATCACGGGGAGTTAGATAAGGCTAACAGACATTCCATCTGTCTGATGAAGGTCAGAATGTCTTTAGCGTTGGACTGTCTAATGTCCAATGCGGAACATATCTCTTTGAGGAAAATGCGCTTCTAAGCCAAATTAGCGCTGAATATTCTCTAAGAATATATACCTTGGCCTTTAGCAAGGTTTACTATGGCCCACGATTCGATGGCTTGTAGTTTGGCCTGGAAAAAACTAGGATGTTTACGAAAGGTTAGAACACAAAAAAACCAAAGCGCATTGCTTGAAAAATTGTATATTCTGAAAAATAATAGGCCAATAATGAGTATACGAATATTTTTTTGCGAAGATTGAAATCAAGGACAACTGTCCCCTTTTTTAACATCGGTTTGTTTAGGAAAGTTTACAGGAAATCAGAAAAAAATTCGCTTTGTAAGATTTGATTGATTGATGTGTCTCAAGGGAACGAGGGTTACCTATATTTCCTATATTATATATATATATATATATACTATATTTCTGATACAATCTATACCACATGAGTTTTTTTTATGTTTAGCTTTCATTGAGAGCAGTAAGAGTAGAAGCGATTTGCTTTATGATAAAGTATGCATTCTTTTTTTTTTAATGTGACTTAATTTCTTAGGAAAAGTTTAGTTACATAAATTTAGAAACAAGTAAACTTAGCGTTATGCCAGACAAATAAATTTACAGACATAATTGTTTGATATAAAATAGTTGCCGACATTTATTTGTCCGAAGGACAAAAGATGCATGAACCTCAGAATGTTTTAATATGCGTGAATAAAAAAAAGAAAAGTATAATTTAAGAAAAAGGAAAAAATATTGTAATACGTTGGATCCGTTAGACATTTTCATTTTCGAACTTTAGAGTGCTGCTATTGACGGGTTCAACAAACTTTCTCTCGATGTTCGATTAACTATAAATGTACCAAGTGCAATGAGCCGTTTAACACTCTCTATATTTTATAGAACAATGACGAAAGTTGATTCAGTACAATTATCCTGAGAAGGTCAACTTTTTGACTTCTCAGGTCAATTTTTGACTTCTCAGAAGATTCATCGGCCAATTATTCATGAAAAAATAAGTGTGAGTGAATCAAAACCATCCAGGACTCGCTCAAACACACACAAATATTTATGTTTATATGTACGTATACAAAAAGATTATCCTACTAGAGGAGATTGTATTTATATTTTCTGTTACGTTTTGGTAAGAAGCGAAAATCCAAATTAAATTCTATTTTAAAAAGTTATCTTAGAGCTACAAACAAAAGGTGTTTTAAGTGTCTAATATTTATGAAAACAAATCAAAAATCACTTCAAAAAATTCGCTGAAAACATGTTTTGCTTGATAAGCAATGTGTTTACCTTTTAAAAACAAAAAACTCCGGATCAGTGATCACGAACTTAAAGATTCACAAACGACAATATAGGCTTTAGATAATAAAGCTACCTTACAACTGCTAATAACAGGAAGTATGACCTTTCCAACTCAGCCTTTAACTTAAGGGGGGAAATCACAGTAGCACACAAAATATAGGCATATTTTCGGGAATTAATTTGGGCTGAATAAAAGTATCAATCGAAAATCTGTAGAGTAGGTTTTATAACAATACTAAAAAAGTACAAGATGTAATTTTTTCAATAAAAAATATTCAAAAATGGCGGCTGCGCAGCACATACCACAAGGCGCCTATTTTTGAAAGCGTGTAGATGGCCGAAGACGTAAACTCCTTAATTTTTGACCTGTAAGCAAACACCAACATTTTTTGGTTTTCATATAACAACAGCTAGCGAGCTACTTAGGATTTGTTCAATATATTTATTTTTTACAAAATGGTGCATGTTTGAAAATAAAGTGAAATTTTTAACAAAAAAAAAACGCCATAAAATCGTCGGTAAAAAAAATTAAGCCATATAAAACAAATAATCCTACGTAGCTCCTTGGAGAAAGATATTTCGAAGCTACTGTCAAAATTTCAAGTCGATCGGCAAAGATTTGCTTGAGTTATGTCTTCGGCGAACTCAAAAACAGTGGTTTCGAGAAAAACGCGTTTAAAGTTTTAAATACTGAGAAACCATATGAAAATATATGAGCATATCGGAGAGGCGTTACCGCAGAGTGAAAAATTTGGTAACTCGGACACTTTTGCCGTATTTCATCATTTGGTATATTATTTTTAAGACCCTAAGGCATCTTTTAAGCGATAACATTTTTTTTCGAAAAATTAAAAATTTTACTGTGATTTCCCCCCTTAATATAACACAGTTTACATATAAACGTTTCGGCGAAGTTCACCAAAAGAAATTAGGGTTAAATAGATTTTTTAATTGCATATATGCATACTCTGATCATGGGGACTAACATTGTTTAAGCGAAACAGGATGCGTGAAAGTGGATCCCATATTGTTGAATAGAGTGAACTTCTTATCATTACTAATGAGAGGTTTATGAAATTTGAAGCATCTTCGATTCATATCCAAATATCAATCACCACAATTAGAATTGTAGTATGACCAAACCTTGTAAAACGACTTTTAATATTTCAATATTTAAGCGAACGAAAACCAGGTTTGTTATAAGCCCTCTAAGTCCGCGTGATAAGTATTTATATTACTATCGCAAGAAGCAGCGTATGGTCTACCGAGTTGAAAGGAAGGTAGTCGAAATTTCAGAAGCCTTTAAAGTTCTCGTAGATTTTGCCAAAAACGTAAATAAAGCACCATCGGCGGATTAATCACAGTTTTAAAGCCAAACTAAGCAAAACTTGAAAAAAAATTATCTGTTTACAAATTATAACTTTTTGATTTTCTTTAAAAGAAAAATTGGAAAAAGTTGATGAGATGGAGTGGTGACGATAATGCCTTAAGGATGTAGTCTCACATTTCTAATGTAGTTCGTCAGTTTTCAGTGAGAAAATAAATAGAGAATGAGCTTTTATCACATTTATTTAATTGAAAAATTATGTGGTTTTGATCTTTGATTGATTGCCTTAAGTCTGATTTTATTATTAACTTAGAGAAATTAAGTGCGTGGGTCATAATTGTTCTTTGATTAAATACCTCAGAATTGTGTACCGTAACTATTCTTCAAAGAAAATAATATCTGAAAGGGTTCAAACAAGAAGAGCTTCAAATCTTGTTGGACTTCATACATGTTAGATATTTCAATTAAAAACATTAACCAACCCACATTACACAATCGATCGAAAGAAGAAAAAAAGAGAAACAAAAAAACTGCTCCAAAACTGTTAACCTTTGTCAGACTGCATTAAAATGTCATAAATCCAGGGCGATAAATATTTCTTTTCCATACTAATTAACTGCCAAAATCTGTCTCAAAGTGGTTCTCCAACACAACCACAAATATACGCCAGAAACATAAGTGTAAACGAACGCAGAAGCAGGAGCACATGCACATCAAAGTGTTTACAGCAACAATCCAAACAAAAGATATCCATATCCATATACGAAATTGAAATCAACCTTTTTTCATTTATTTTTTTTTTTGTTGTCGTTTATGCTTTGGATTTTCTCATTACTCTTTAATGGAATTGCTCTTGATAATCTCCTCAGAAGAGTGCGATATGAATGACTTGTTCTACTCAAAGTATTTTTAAGAGTACTCTTAAAGCCACCCCCGTCCCTTTTCAATCAACAATTGTACGTAGGCTGAATTTTTGACAAAAAATTAATAAAATAAAGTAATTAAGTCCGTAACGACTGAAGTACGAAGATTTTCCAAATGTTAAATCCCTCTCTATGAGAAAACTGCAACCTTAAAAGTGAAATCGAACAATGAAGAGGACAAACAAGGAAATTAAAATAAAAAAGAACATGTATCTTTGATTATCAATCGTCGCCATACGTTTTATACGCGATAACTTTACGATACACCGTATACAATGTACGTGTAAAATGAGAGTAAAATGTGTGTACATACGTATAGATGAAAATTCACACACACACATCAAATAGATACTCGCTCTTGAAATTCCTTCGGAAAAAGAGCGACGAACCAGATTTTCATCAGATTAAGATCCGCGACGCTCTTTCGTACAGAGAAGCGGAAGAGTATTGTATCTGTACAACTGGCACAGTAGGTAGGAAGGAAAAGATAGTCGGTTTAGATACATCGAACCGAAACATATGAACTAGGTACGGGAGGTATTTTAAGTCAGTTCATTGCGAACGTGAGAACCGTGAAGACGTGTTTTGTGAGCGTTACACTCAGGATACTAACACGGTTTTTTATTATTATTTCTGTTTTCTTATAAATTACAAATCTATTAAACACATAATTTATTAAAACAAAACAAAAAAAAATAGGATTACATATAACATCATTATTGTCAACCTGTGGATTATATTTTATCAAAGTGCAACAAAGAGATTACATCAAATCTATTTTTTGTCTAGTGCTCATGGGTTATGGACAGATTGTTATCATTAAACTCATTCTAAGTCAAGTTTCTAAAAAAAAAAACAAATGAGTAAATAGAAAACAATAAATCAGACGAGAAATCTCAACGAAGTCTCTCCATAGATTTGTGGATATTATTTTTGTATGATTGCTGCTCAGCTGATTTTTGTGCAAAAAAAAAAAGGAAAGTGATAAAGAAGAACCAAGCAACAACACACAAAACCGTCAAATTTGTCATTCACGGTACCAAACAAAGGATAACTACAGGGACTTTGTTGCGTTTTTTTTTCTTATAAACCCTCCCCCAAACAAAGGATATGTAAGTGAGTGTGTGGAAGATCTAAAATAGTCAAGAAAAAAACATTTAAAAAGGATAACAAAACTTAAACAATTATAAGAAATATTGTGTTCTCCATCTCAATTAAAAATTATAGGAAAGAGAGAGTGTGTGATGTGCGAATGCGAACCCCATTTCAATCATATGTGGTTTACCTTGCATTAAAAAGAAAAAGTGATTTCTCCTCAAACCGACGTTCCCTTAAAAAACCAAACAATTCTCTTGAGAATTGCTCTTAAACTGTGAATTGACGTAACATATATATAAAATAAAATGAAAATGGACTTAAGAGAGAGACTATAAGTATTCTTTGTGATAAACATCTTTTTAATTGTGCGGGCAATTATTGCTGAGTGTGAGAGAGACAGAGAGAGCGAGAGACGAAGAAAAGAAGAAAAAGAAAATCCAATTAATTCATAAACAATTAATTAAGTGAGATCAAGTGGATTAAAAGTGAAAACAAAAATTACAACAAAAAGCATACGTGTGTTGTGAGTGTTTCTCGAAGGAATAAAAAAAAAATCAAAAAAAAAAAAATAATAAAAACGATGACCTTGCCAACAACAACTCCAATTAACGGCACAGACGACGATTCCGATATGTTCGGACCCCCCAGATCATCACCACCGATTGGCTATCATCATCATCGGTCACGCGTTCCCATGATATCGCCCAAACTTCGGCAACGTGAGGAACGCAAACGTATTCTGCAACTGTGCGCCCACAAACTCGAAAGGATAAAGGACTCCGAGACAAATTTGCGCCGCAGTGTATGCATCAATAACACTTACTCGAGGTTAACCGATGAATTGCGACGGGAAAAACAGTCTCGCTACTTGGCTAATTTACCAAAGTGAGTATATTAATTTTTTTTCTATCATCATAAGGAAGTCCTTTTGTGTGTGGGAAATTCAAAGGTGTTTCACGAATATGTTAATTTTTTTAAATTTATTTTATGAACGGATGGTGACGTCAATAAGTTTGCAATGGATAATCAAATAGGTATTTCTACGAAAACTCTACTTCGAATGTTTCGCACATCTATTTAAATTTTGTTAATTTTCAAATCATAACAAAAAAAAAAAAAAAAAAATAGACAAAAAGACCGGAATTGAAAAAGCGATAAATCATTTGATGACGTTATCAGTTTCTGCACTGAAGTTTTGAAAATTAAAGGATATTTCGTACAAAATTATTTATCTGAAATAATTATCGAAATTCCAGAAAATACATTTTGTTTACTGAATTTTGAAAATAAAATCGATAAATACATATTTGAAAATTTTTGAGACGAAATTTCATCAAAACTATTGAAAAAAAAACCTTTAATAAATTCGAAGGGTAATCAGAAATATTGACCCGTCTTAGCAGAAAAATTTCAATCTTTGTGCATATTTTAAAATGGCAAAGCTTTCGATCGAAGGCAGCCATTATGAAATTGAAGTCAGTGAAACAAAAACATTGGAGGCCAACTGAAAAGCTTTTTTTTCAAATACAATTATTTGAATAAAAAATAATCTAAACCTGATAAGAAATGAGTTAATGTTTTAAGAAGAGTTAAAGAAAAATAAAATACTGCAGAATTAATGTCATATAGGTTTACCGATCGATCAGAAAACAGAATATTGAAAGAAATTATTTGGTTTTAAAATAAATCATTTGATGTTGTAAATTATTTCAAATTAATTTTTTTTTAACCCTCGATCAATAAACTGATTTTTTAAGGTTTCTTATGAACTTTGAGCATTTTTTAAGTGTTTCAAAAATGTTCTTCAAATAAAATATGTATGCAAATATATTATGTTAATTATTAAAAAAATCCAATATAATTATTGGTCGAATATTTTACTAACTTAAGTAACCTAGTTTTAAATAATTATTTTATTTAGCTTTCAATATTGGCGATTTTAAATTCCTCACGATCTCTTTTGGCAATAGAATTTTTATAACAACTCTGTTTTCCCATTTTTTTGGCATCACTCGTGTTTGGCTGCCTCCTGTCTCCTTTTATTTTTGACAATTTCCGCAAATGACACTTGATTTTCCGAAATCAATATTTGTTTTCGTTGGATATTACAAATCATTTTCCAAAGTGTTTCCTTCATATGTATCTTTGTGTACAAGAGGCATTCATTTTAACGCATCAACGTGCGTCATCCATGTTCAAACAAAGCTAACACGCGCTTCTGGGCATTAAATCCATATAATACGATATAAAAATGCATGATTGATTTCAAGCTTACATAAAAGCGTTGTCTTTATATGAAAAAAAAAACTCCTTTTTACTTTTGGCCCAATCCAGAATTTCTCTACATGCCTCTATATATGGACAATGTTTTTAGTTTCCCCTTAAAAGAGACATCTAAAATAATGTCTATCAACAAACTATCGCCAAAAATCACTCAAGGTTTTAATTGCGAAATTAATTTGTTTCGCAGGCTTGATTCTGATTTTTATGTGTAGGTTTAGTACCATCTTCTCAATAATTTCCAAAACATGCAAAATACATATGTGTGTATGTTGCACTAAATTGATAAAACACTTCGTTCCCTTCGTTATCATCCTATACCCACACTTACTTTTAATTACTATAGGATTATTCCAAAACAATAATCCGAAGTTTAACCCCAGCCAGAGTCAACACTTCAAAACAAGCCAATTTCACCTTGTTAACGAAAAAAAAAAATTCAACTGTCCATCCGAAAAAAAAATGCCATACGTGTCATTTATTTCATTATTCCATCCTCATTCAATGTTTTGTGCTCCCTTGTCTCCTCCCCCAACACAACGAACACCATTCCATTCTCATGTTATCTGTTTGTCATTTCGTTAATTGTCGCAAAACGACTTTGAAATTCCAACCCAGACTCGCCAGAATTAACCATAGCAGAGGGGCAAAAATTAAAATCAAAAACTAAACGAACAATTAAAAAAAAAAAAAGAAGAAAGAAACAACAGAGCACAGCATAACGAAATTTCCCAGCAACGATTTCTTGAAAAATGCCCGATCTACAACTGAACATAATTTTTTTGTGTTTTTGTTTTTTTTTCTTATAACAAGTGAGGCAGGCATAACGCTATATATCTATATTAATCTCTTTCACTTCTTCACGTCTTCTTTCGCCGTCGTCGTCTCCATCGACGTCGTGGTTTTTCGTTTCACCCCCTTCCCCTAAATTCAAGCCAAATCATTGCATATGCACAATCTATACGATGGACTGAGTGCTGTTATGCACAAAGCATAAACGGCAAAAAAAAAGCGTACAAAGGAAGAAAAACAAAAAAAAAAATGTGCTCCTAGCTGCTGGTTGATGCCACCAAAGTAAAAAAAAAAAGCTACACAAGCTAAGAAGAAACTAATAATACAAAAACAACAAAACAAAAAAAATCCAAGAGATGGCCAGAGAAAGAGGTGTATTACAAAAATATAATACACCAAGAGAGGCGAAAGAGGCAGCAAAGCGCACTACAAAAAAGATAATAAGCGTACGCGTCGCGCGATTTCAAAATATTGCTTGTGTCGTAGCTACCTACTTAGTGAAACTTAACTTCACCTTTTGCTCGGCGTTCGCGCGTTCGTTTGGCTTGTGTGCATAGCGGCTTGAGGTCACAGATATGCGATGCGCGGAATGAGCAGCAAAAAAACACAAACAAGAAAACAAACAAAATAATTAGTTTTGTATTTTTTGTGGAGAATTCACCACGAATGACCCTCACGTGGTATGGTATGAAGTAATTGTTCCCCAATAGAAACTTTCATTGGGACTAAAATGGACTTCCGCATGAGAAGTATGTCCTTCGGTAGATGATGAGGCGCTTGTGCGTGGGTGATTGACTGAAAACTTGGCAATTCATCTGTAAATTGCATTTCCAGACGGTGTTTTTGGAGCAGGAACAAACTACCAAACTTGGTGCGAAACTTTAAGCGTGAATTCACGTTATAGGTGGCGGGATTTAAGACCTCAGTATATCGACCGACCTAGAAAAATGTCAGATAATTTCCACAGAAAACATTGAACTGCTGGTTCTTCACTGAGCCATCGGGCTAAGACCGATCTCATTCTTTTGGATGTTTTCTTTCTGATGTTCATTGATTTAACTCTTCTGGGAGATGTAGACTTCCTTTCCGTCAATCCAAAAATGTGTTATTTTTACGCTAAGTTGAACCAAGGCTTGGTTTGCTAAACTATGTATATTATTTCTTCAGTTACATAGAAGATTTAGGCTTTCCCACGGCATTTTGATATTTGGGATCGAAAAACTGTTTACAGAGTCCTTTGCGATGATTACTTTTCATACAAACATCAACGCAGTCGATTGAAGTCAAAAAATAAAGTTCAATGCCCCAGAAAAGATACAATCTCAATAACAAGCCAAAGTTCCAGGACATCACATCGTTGCCATTTTCGTTAGTACCAAAACACAAAAAAAAAACTTTTAACAAAGTACGAATAGTTATAGAATCTACGAAGCAACAGAAAATAAACGAAATCCAGATTCATGGCCTGGCATACACGAAAGAAGTTATGATTATAGTAATAGCCCGTATAATAATCCCAAGTTTCACCCTCAAGATTCAAACAAACACACTCAGTGTATGCATATATGCATACATACATACATACATGCTGTACAGTGAACATGAGAGAAAGAGAAAAATTCAAATGAAAATAAGAGGCATATCCGGAAGTGCGGTCGGAGGTGCCAGTGGTGAACAAACAGCGTGTGGAATAAAGGAGTACATGTAAAACGATTGTACCGATTTATTGGTCGAAGAATGAATGAAGGAGGATGATGACATTTGTAATTGAGAAAGTGTAAAGGGGGTGTGTGAAGCTCTGAGTGAATGATACCAAGTGTATTACAACAACAAATGTTAGCGAGACAGACAGAGAGAGAGAGAGAGTGAAAGGGAAAGCTTTTGCTCTCATTTGCCTATTTTTGTGTGCCTTTTACGTGTGTCGCTCTACAGGGAGCTTTTCGTGTGTTATCACATTGTTAGTTGTACCTGTTTACATGATAATGACCGATATTTATCGGAAGTGTCACTTAAATTATCTTTCTATTTGATTAGGCAGACAATTCCATCTGGAATTTAGATATAAAAGTATCTGCTGCGTGGATTAACATAAAATTTAAGCCTTAGCATAGTGGGCTTAGCGGTTAGCTTAAGAATAAATAATGCTCTTTAAACCTTTTTTTTTTTTAAAAAAATATTTGAAAATTTTGAAATCGTAGCGTTTTGAGGAACCGGGTTACATTTTTCAGGATAAACCAAGGTGCTTTTTCTGGTATTTTACTAACAAATATTTTTCTGTTTGCAAGTTTCCGAAAACATTTTTTCAATAAGTAACGTAAAGTAATAAAATGTGTGTGTGCGTAAAACATTCGCAAATTGAAATATTAAATTATCTTCAAAATCTTTTGCAGTTTATAAATTTTACTTTCTCATCTCATTTCTAGTTTAAATATCATAACTAATACTTCGTTCAATCACTACAAACCAAGCCTATCTAACGAGTGAGTGAAATTTTAATAAAATCGTTTTCTTTTTAAAACAGTCGTTTCTAACATTTCAAAAAAAAGAACAAACTTATGTAGCTCTGGCGGTCTCTTCCAGCCGAGCCTTGTGAAAGGAATTACTAAAAAACTCTCTTGGCATAAGACTGTTTTGAAATCTCCAAACCTATCTTCAAAATTAGTCTTATTGGAGCTGTTTTTTTTTTATCTCGACATTAATTGAATTGCGCCTTCTGGGCTCCATATTGTCTTCTTCTGCTTGGTTTCAGGGTCGTCCTTTCAAAACCAAGCTTCATATCGTATTACGATTTAAGCTTTCATCAGGTGATATGAGTTCCTCGGCAGTAAATGAACAAGTCTGGAAACCTCGAAACCGCTTTGAAATATCAACAAGGGATGGGTGCATGTATTCTATATTCATTTTGGAATTCGTGCACAACATATTGATAGACGTGAGTTGAGGTTAAATTCCGAATTCCGAAACATCTATGATTCTGTGAGGGGTATCTATTCTTATCATTGATCATAGCATTCTCAGGATGTTGAATTAAAGTAAATAAGTATTTCAATCGCTTGTTACGTGTAATTACCAACAAAAGGAAGGAAAATCCACTCTGAACCCTTGAAAACATCGACGACACATTGGCTTGTGTCATTTCATATGTCGACTCTCTGACTAAGTCCACTATTCGATGGCGCACTCCACATCAAAATCAAAGCACACAGGGCTTTTCTTTGTGTTGCAAAAGTAAGTCAACCGATCCCAACGAGCTTATCAACGTTCAAGGTGTTTTCATTTTAATTGAAATCATCCGAAACGAATAAACAAGGTCGGAAAAAAAAATTGTAAGAAGAAAATAGCTCTGATTCGCGGGGACGCTTTTTCGGGGAGATATTAATGTGTGTCGTCGTAGAGTGTTATACAGTCACAAGCTTGCTGTAAAGCTATCCTCATTCTATAGCGCGGCGCAGCATAAACTGATTTTATACATTTCCTTTTTTGTTTTTCTTTTTCTACTGTGTGCTCTGTTGTTTCTTTTGTTCAGTGTATGTTGTCTATTGATTTAACCTCAATTTTTGTGTTGTGGGAAATTGGCGATAAACAATGAACACAAAGAGGTAGGAGAGAGAGAAAGACACTGCCCAGGCACTTGTTCAAACAGCAACAACGCGAATCGCAGTCACTTTCGCTTTTACAGTTGACAAACTAAAAAAGTCCGAAATGAAAAAAAAGGAGAAAAGAAAACAAAGAAATAAAAATGCCTCGTCTTTAACTTAATTTCTTTGTTAGGAAAGGAATTTGATGATAAAGATAGAAAAGGAGATAGAAATAGAGAAAGAAAGAGATAAAGACAAAGATTGAATATGTAATTATGTAAGCATCGCTTCAGAATGTGGATTAAAATCTACTGTTGATGGTGTGCGCATAACGGTATAGCTGGTCGATTGATTTAAAGGCTTGTTTCCATCATCGTTGCATTGCTACTCTCACGTACTACATGTCTATCTTTTTTTTTCTCTTCTCTTTTATGATGTATTATGTTCATGTTATGCGATAAAGTAACCCATTTGGATAGTAAAGTAGCAATGAAGAAATATTAATGATATTGCGGACTCCAGACGCTACGGAGCAGAATGAGAAGAAAATATCAAAGAGAATAGGGATTTTTTTTTTAAGTTTGTATTTCCAGTGAAAGTTTAACTTTTGCAGTGTCTGTTCGGGTGAAGTTTAGTCCCAACGAAAATCAAATATAAATTTCAAGCACTTGGTTTATATATATTTAGTGTCTGGGTCAATATTTAGAATTTAGATGCCAAGATAAAAGACAAAATCTTGGAAATAGGTGTTCCATCGAAATAATTTAACTTTACCACGAATTCAGGAGCATAACCATTTGAAAATGACGTTATATTACGGATAAAACGAGCTCTAAGCTTATAAGGAAAGTAACCTTTAAGGATTACAAAAAAAAACCTTAACAGACCAAGGTCGCCAGTATTTAAAATGAAAAATTAACTTTATTTGATTCCATTATTTATTTCGTTCCTGAAACTTGAAATGCATAAAAAACAACAGACTTTCTGTTCCTGCTTTAAAGAAAAAACTTCGTTTTGAGTTCAGCTAACTTAAATATTTTATAACGTATTGAAAACACCTTTGAATGTATTTTTGAGCAAAATTTCGAAAATTTATATATCTCCTCGAGTCCTTCTTTAATTACAATAATAATTTTTAATTATTTGTTTTTTTATTTTCAGATCCGAAACCAAACCAGAATCAGCTCGCGATAATGTGTTTAGATCATATAACAGCTGCAGTATGGATAGTTCCGAAAATTCTCTGAAAGAATCAAATAACTCAATAACCCGCACAACAAGTTCCATTGATGCCACACAACCGCATAACCTGACTGCTATGACCAATTCCTCGTGCTGCAACCAAACAAATCACATGAACAACAATTCAAACTGCTTGACATCATCGGCGCGTCACTCATGTTCATCAAACACACCTTCGTCGTGCTCAGAGAAACGTGACCGTAAACGCTCTATGTCCAGCAATAGTGTTGATGCCGATCTAGAAAAATTGGATCGTGAACTGAGCGCTATTAATGCATCAATGCCACTAATCGATCCGGAGATCACACAAGGTGCTGAACAACTCGAAAAGGCTATGTCATCCCGCAAACGTTTACGCAGTGAAGACGAAAGTGATCGTCTTGTGCGTGAGGCTCTCTCGCAATTCTATATCCCACCGCAAAGACTTATATCGGCCATTGACGACTGTCCGCTAGATAGCAAAAGGGTCAAATTATCTGGTGATTTGGATCTAGATTTGGCGCTCGACATGAATCAAAATCAAAAGGAATTCGAAGTTATTATGGACGCACTGAGACTTGGCACTTCAAGTCCCACCCCAGGTAGTGATTCCTGTGGTCAAGCGGCCATGATGAGCGAATCGGGAGTTTTCCATAATTTAGTCGTTACATCGCTGGAAACATGAAAGTACCAGTAAGGAATTTAGACAAACAAAACAAAGAAAAGAAAACCTATTATTGTTTTTTTCTTTTGAATTTTATTATTTATATGATTCAAAGCTGAGAATTCATTGCAGACCTTGCATTTTTATATTCCTCTTCATTTATATAATTACATACTATGTATCTATTATAAGAGACAGCATTCAGAATAGAAACCAAAACACGACATAAAACTCCATCCCTACATGACGCTAGTCATCTGATTTTTTGTTTTTGTTATTCCTAACTCGGTTGATTCATTTAGTCCAGACAGAACACAAGTATTTCAAAATTCCATAAACAAAATAAAATTACGATAATACGGCAGTATTTGTTAATTTTATTCTAGTTTTTTGTTTCCTGTTGCAAAGTGCAATTAGTATTCCTTTTCATTGCTCCAGAATCCAGAGCAGACATTAACAAAGAATCATTTATAATAAAAAAAAAATACTTTTCAATTAATGTTAATCAATTAGATTATTAGAAGTGCTGTGATATAAATCAGTAAGAAAAAAAAAGAGAAAACTTAAAACAACAACAACAAAACTTATTTACTCCAAAATACAAAAAAAAAATAACAAAACAAACAAGAAAAACTGTATAGGCTTAAAAACGTAAAACAAAATTATATATATATATATCCAAAAACAGAATTTAGAACATAATTTTTTAGAGTAAGAACCATTAATTTAGTTAATATAAAAATAAAGAAATACAAAAAAATCATATACTAAAAGAGGAATCTTAATGAAAAAGAAAACAAAATTGTTTAATAATGATATTTTTTCTAAACATAAGATAATGAAATATCTCAAAAGGTTTAAACAAAAACGTATAGGATTTTTTTTTATTAGTATAATGTTGCTAGCATTTTAAAAGCTTAAGTTTTTTTTTGTGTCTCAAAATATATAATTTGTCATTTTTGTTCGTTTTTATTGTTTAATTTTATGTTTTCCTTTTGTTTTCTCATTTAAAGTTAATATTGCATCAATGAATGACGTTTGTAAAACGAGAAAACGAATTTAAAATAAATTTTATATATTTTGTTTAAATAAATTTTATGTTGCCTCTACGCTTATTGAATTTGCGTAATTTTTTTTTTAATTATTATTTTAGTTAATTTCAAGCAAAATATAAGTTAAATAAAAGTATTTAAAAAAAAATTAACTGCTCGCTTTTTATTTATTGAAATTTTATTTCAGGTTTTCGTTTTTTTTTCAAAATATTGTTTGGTTTGCTATACTTGATTTTGGCTAGCTTTGCGAATATAATATTTTTGATTTATGGTTTCAATCGGAAGAAACAAATGCTTTTATTTTCAATCGGAAGAAACAAATTTTTGACATCATTCAGTTGAGAACAGTTTAGAGTTTTAGAGCAGCTTCGAGTTATGTTGGAGTGGTACAACTAACATCCAATCCTTGACATTCTAGCCCGAACTCGCTTTGAGTTCAATAAAGAGTAGAATCGCATCCGGATTGGCCAAATCTTTAAGATCAAATCAACTCTTTTTGAAAGCCTGGTATTGTATTGAAATTCAGGACGGAACATTTCTCATTTTTCGCGGGTCACCTCCCGCGCCTGATTGGGAAACTTTGCCGAAGCCTACAATCTTGAAAAACTCCAACTCTTGTCATTTGTGCAAAAATTTGAAGCTTGCCAAAAAGATCGATCGCGCTAACTGAATGTGACAGGTTTGTGTTCATCAGATTGTATACCTACTGCAAGGTTCTAGAGGCGCAACTGAAGTCAATGTTGAATAAAATAACTTTATCCTAGAAAGGAATAAGAAGGTACCATTTCACCTATTTCCAAATGCTCAATTTGCTAAAATGGTTTTGAATGAAGTATTCAAAATATTTCAAGTAGTGAAACTATCGATCAGGGAGGCGAACTAACGACACAAATGTGGCGAGTGGCGATCTTTATTAACAGCGAAGCGGCTGTCCAAGGCATCTGCTCAGAGTGTTCTCTTTTTAAGTTAACCAGTGCAAAATATATTATCTTTACAATAATAAAAAACATTTCAAAATTAACAGAAAGTGAAATGATGGTAGATTAGTCAGGCGTGGTCCTGTAATCGAAGCTACTTGAAACTTTTTCTTACTATGTCTAACCTCAATTAAAAAATTATCAGCAACTGTATGATTACTAGAATGACCTGTCCCACATAAAATAAGAATAAAAGTAGATCAGAAGCCAGAGTGAGATTGGCATAATAGTAGCAATGTGTAAAGGACTCTTGCCAAAAAGCACTCACACGGGCAAACTAGTCATAGCGTTCAATCAATTTTGCAGCAGCTGCAAGAGAGTGAGTACGTATTCCAATACCGTTCACCTTCTCTTTCACGATATAATAATAATTAATCGAACAATTTTGACACGGGATGAAAAGCAGATGAAGAGTCTTATTAAATTCTTTACCGGAATTGCGGTGTTAAGCTCCATTGGATTTGAGACAAACTTTGGGCAAGGGTTCTTGAAATTTCTTCACTTTATTTGAACTACAAGAATTTTCTCCATGACGATCAATGATCAACTGTCATCGGCTGTAGTAGTATCGGGCCGTTTCCTTTTTTCCGGTATCCCGCAAAAATTTCATCCAGTAACTAGAACAACTCAACCGTTTAACTCATTTTGAAAGAAATAACAGGGACCGAGAGAATATGGCGTTGCTTTTATTTTTTGTAAAGTAGTCAGAATCTCGATGAAAAAACAGTTTCGAAAGACAGTATGTAAAATATAGTGCCAAAAGACTATGGTCCTTCCAACAGGGCGCAATTCTCTCAAAAGATCAAAACCTTGTTGAGATAATTTTTACCTACATTTGAATATTTTATATATTTTATAAATTGAATGAAAATTTATCTGCAGGTTGCTGTTTTCCGCAATGCCTTAGAATTTGATAATCCTGCAAATGTTGTCCAAATCTTATCTTCCGGTATCAGCACTTTTTTAACATTTTCACTGAGGCGCCGGAATGGAGTATTTCCCGGTACTCGTATTTAGTGCAAGCTGTTCTCCATTTAAGGCACAGTGAAAACCTTTCAACCTAAACGTTGTCGCCCTCCACTGAAAAAGTTTTTCTACGTTTTCGAGTTCGTGTTTCGAACACACGTTTTCGAATGTATGTACTCGTTACTTCAAAATTTATGAGTTTTCTTTTTTCAATGATCCCCCAAACGTATGAAATAAAAAATTAAGACAAATAATAAAAAAAGACTTTCATTGTGTTATTTTGATTTCTATTTTCAAGAAAAACTTGCCAAACTGTCAATGAAGTGTCAAGTTCTTTGCTTGTTGTTTTTTTGTTTTGCTCACAGCTTTTTTTAATTGTTCAATAATTGCGGCCATTTAAACATTTAGTGAGCGACAAGAATTAGTTCAATCGAGTGAAAGATGTTCCAAAAATAGATCTACATTGATTCACGAAATGTTTAGATATAGGAGAAAAACTTTCAAATAGCACAAATAAAGCGTGTGTTTAGTAAATTTAGTTCAGGAAAAATTAGAAAAGAAAACAGGCAATATTTATTACTTCGGGAAACCAAAGTCCCTTTTACCTTTTTTCTTCTCGTAATAGATATTAATTTTTGAGTAGCGTTGTTGTTTTTCTTCTTGTTCTTGTTCGCATTGAAAAAAATCTATGCCTAGCGCGTTAAAAAGAAGAGGTTTGAGACACGTTTTAGGCTTTGAAAAACAACTTAAATGATATAAGAAGCCTCCCATATTCTTTTGAAAGTAATCGAATACATCAAGTTCTACAGTACGACTTTAAAATCGCGATGATCTTTTAGTTGGCCAGAGACCATTCGAACATTCAAATTTTCTTTTCCATGTTCTTTTCTTAAACATACCCAATGAGAAAAAATAAGTTTTGTTTCAAAGGAAAAAAGGACAAAAATCTTCTTTAGTGTAGTGATTAAATTTCTCAATAAAATTCTTAAACTAAAATTTTTTGATTTCATTGCCGACTTTACCGCATAGGTGATCTTCTTTAGAGCCACTAAATTGGATGCATTTGTTGCCACTTCAGGTGTCGCCCAAGGTAGTCATGTTAGCTCAATGCCTTCCATCTTAACAGTTAATGATAGACTTAATCTTGAATGTGCTTTCCAAGTCTGGTCTCCTTACTACGAAAACCATGTTGAGCGAGATGAGGCCATATCCATATCTCATGGATTGACAGCTCAACCTACCGCCATATTCACATCATTTACAACTAGACAAAACGACATGACATCCACCCAGCTAGAATTTCAAAATGGTTCGGTCTTCCTTGTCTATTCGAGCCGGTCTGGTATGATTCCAAAATCTTCGAATCGTATTATTTTAGTCGGCGTGTTATGAGACTGATTTGACTTCTTATTGTTTTGTTGACTTGTACTAGATTTAGAGGAACTAGGTGTTTCCAGCGTCACGCTGCACAGGTGGATCAGTTTTGGTGAGATTAAGGCCATCGTCTGATAGAGCGCAAGACGACAACTTTTGTGCAACTTGGAAGACGATGGTAATCTTTAAAAGCAGGGAAATGCTTCGATTGGCATAGGATCGATTTTCTTAAATAGAGCACGTCAAATGACACCCGCGGCTCGAAAGTAATAGAATTTTACTCTCGAAAATTGTTCAGTGAACACAATTTAGCAACGCCCTTTTTCAATTATCTTAACAACGCTAAGAGTTTGCGATCAAAGGTCTGTTTTTCGTGAAGCAAATTAGCGATGGAATATATAGGGCCTGATCCTTTCAACACTTCCTAAAAAATAAAGGCTTTTGGTTTAAATTGGACCGACATTTATGGAGACAAGTACGTTCTGCATCCAAAGACAAATAGCTTGAAAGCAAACACACGATTTTGAATGAGCACGGTCAAAAGGATGTCAAAGCTAGTAAATACATACATATATGTAAATAATCCGATTGAATTGAGTATATGCAAATCTTTTATAGCTAGAAAAAAAAAAACCTAAATCGAACCTAAACAAAGTCAAATACATGTGTACATATGTAATTTCGAAAATCAATCCTTGTTCAAACAATCGTATATGACATTGACAGAAGACCCTGGTACATTTTAATAATTTTGTTTACAGTCTTTATTCCCACTCTAAATCATTTCCCCGAGTTCAATTTTAACAGCTGGGAGGAATTCCTATTGATACACATCCCAGAAAAACGCCTTCAGTTCGTACCATAAGCAAACATTGGAAATTGAGTTCAAACCAAGTCTCAACAACAATGCCAATAACAGCGTTAATAAAAATGTAATTTTTGTTTTATTTAGATAAATCAAAAGCATTTGATAAGAACAGCACCTGAAATATTGTACAACCGATTAAAACAGTTCTTTTAAGTGATTACTAGTCATCGTCATTGCGACCTGATTATTTTGGGGGGGTTTGTCGAAATAATTTCTCCTTTTCTAGTTCATGAATGAAAGACGAAAGAAGGAATTATCTCTCTCTCTGTGGTTGGCATTGAACTACTTTTGTGTGTCTATGTACAACGTGTGGCACAATTTGGGTGTGTGTGACGCATTTGCCAAAGTTTTTTGTTTTGTTTTTTTAAAAGCTCTTTAATTTAACACGAGCTGTTGATTGTTTTTTTTTTCAAGTAAATAGGTTTGCTTCAAATAGCTGAATAAACCATATGTGATATTTGTCTTGTCTTGATGTCTAGGGCAGTCAGGAAATGATTCGATATAGATTTGTCCTAAGGGTGTACGAATAAAAGGGTAGTTTCATTACGTCAAAGCATTTATTACAAAATAAAGCTTCATATCAAAACGAAAAAAGAAAAGTGTCAGTTTTTAAGAAGTTCACATAATAAAGGGGTTAGAATCGAAGAAAAGTATATGAAACATTTCACCTGCTATCCTTATACGTTTTCACTGATTTTTGTGTTAGTTTCTGTAAACATTAATTTTTTTTAACTTCATCCAAAAGGTTTGTTCAAAAAGAATGACTTAGTTTGGTGGAAGCTAGCTTTTCACGGATTGTTGTCTAGTTTCAAGGTCGTTATGGTGAAGCCATCTTTCATCAACTCTGATAAGTCGAGCTAACAAGCGATCAAGATCTTTTTGAAACAGTATATTTCCAAATAAACTTGAAAAATTTTACTTAAACTTCCCTTAATTAACTCCTGAAAACTTGTTCCGTAATCAAATTTTGTAAGCAAAAATATCTGATCACTGCACGAATTTCAATTTTTTACATTTTTGCTAAGACATGTTATTCAACTCTCCAAATATTTTTGTATTTCACAGGAACCCAAGCAGTTCTTAATAATAATTATGTCTTCAAACTACCGTCAATACGTACTGACCACTTTTTGAACACTTGTTTTGACCCACGGTTATATAAATGAACCCAAGTCTTGGCCCAATGTACAGTACCCAATCAATGCTCCATTATTGTTTTCCGTACAGAGGTCCTAAAAAACAGGAGCTAAAGAACAATCTAAGTTGTTGAGATAGACCGAAGTAATTCCAACATATCGTAGGATCGTACAGATTTTTTTTATTGTTTTACACAACCCTCTTATAATTTTTTGTCTTTTTGGACGAATTCCAGAGCAGTCACTTCGGTTGACACATTTTCGATGTAACACCCTGTCTTGTTTCAGGAGACTGCCACCAGTAAATCCTGATTTTTACTAACAATTTTCTTTCCGATTGAATTGCTTGGTCGACGATGGTCTTACGGCCCGATTAAGGAATTTGTTTTGAGAAATAAACTTGAATGTTAAAAAATTCCTTGGAGAGTAAGAATATTAACTTATCAACTTTAGGAATACTACTGGCCCCACATTTTTTTGTATCCTTTTCTCAACAATCATCAAGAAATTGCATGTTCCGAAACAGGAAACATTGAAAAAAAAAAACCAAGCAAAGAACGTCGAGTCAAGGGATAAGAAGAATTTGAATTATTTTAATTTAATGTACATTTTCTTAGAAAGATTGGAAGGCGCAGTCTTTATCTTAGTTGTCATTTAAAAAAATGACAATTAAGTCATTTCTTGAATTTGACAGTGACTCTTGACGAATACAAGTGAAAAATAAATATAAATCTTACGAAAAAAAAACATTTAAATGCTGCAAAAGTTTACGGTCATGGTCAATGCTTCCCCATAAATACAGGAAATATATATCTGCTCAATACAAACAAAATGAGCCTTTGTTAAAAAATGCCAGTAACCGATCAGAACAGTATAAAAATAAATATATATATTATATAACTACTTATATAAAAACCATTAAACAAAAAAACATAAATACGGAACATTAACAATTCGTTAAAAACATAAATATTTATATATGAAACTAAGTGCTTTTTAAAACAAAAACAAGAAAAATAACATAAACAATTTAACACAACAAAAAAAAAACAATGTAATTATAAGTAACCAAAAATTTACAAATATTTTTAATTTGTTTTTACAAAACATAAAGAACAAAGAAACAAAAGAACCCAATTTTTATCTTATTTGCATTGGTGTGATAAGTATTTAGTATTGAGTTTAAATTATTTTTTTAAAAATATTTATATTTAACCATAAGTAAACTTAAGAAATAATATTTAAAAATAAATCAAATACAAGGAATTCTTTATGAAAAACTTAGTAGTGAAAGAGATTTTAATATAAATATACATTTTGCCAAAACAAAAAAAAAATATTTTTAATTGAATACAAAAAACCAATATGTATATAAGTATTTCTTCCTCTATCGTGCGTATAATAGGACCAACAAACTAACAAAAAGCATATTTGTTATTAGTGTAGTATAATCAAAGATTTTTCTCCCAATTTTTTAGAAAAAACAAAACAAAAAAATTAAATCCAACAACAAATCTTGATGTAAAGTAGATTTAAAGAAACAAAAATAATATTGGTAAAATAAACAATTAAATTGTGTAATTATAACAAAAAAAAAATAAAAATAAATATAAAATTAAAGTGGCTTCAATGTATGATGGTAGTTTTTTGAAACACAACAAATACAAATTTATAATACTCATAAAAGCATAACATTTACCAACTAAATGAACGTTGTAAAAATCAACCAAAAAGAAAAAAACACAAAAACAAAACAAACAAATTGACAAATTTAGGGCCTTTTGGAATTTTTAAAAACAAAGAGCAAGTACGAAGATATTAATATGAACAAACTTAAGCAAATAACCAACATTAAATTGGCTATAGATTGCAAATTTTGTTATATTATAGTTAATATTTTAAATTTTTGTTTAAGTTTAATAAAAAAAAACAACTACAACAAATAAACAAATATTGTAGAATAACAGTGAATAGTAGTAATATTGATATTAAACCATAAAAAACAAATCATTGAAATACATAACATTTAACAAAAACGGAATGCAATGACTTTTTACTAAATGGAACAAAATATACCTACTTGTATAATGTAAGTTTTTCGTTCAGCAACTTGTTAAAAGTTTGGAGAACTGATTACGCACCGGGCGCACGCATAATAACATATAAAAATTCATGCTAGTCTCTAGCCAAATACTGGAAAATATTTCTGTAAAAAATTCCACTAATCCCATCCTGTAAAATCTTAGTCAAAAGAAGCGTGTCACTTCAAAATTTCGGTCCTGCTTTATTCCTTTTTCAGAGCACTTCATCTGTTTTTAAGAAGTGTCCAGAGGAGTTGCAGTCAGTAAGAAATCCATCTTGGACATTATAATTGACAGGTTTAAAATTAAGGCAGTAGAGAAGTTTATCTGGCTCAATCGATATTAAACGTTCTTCTATAAGAATTCGATTTCATGTTGGACGTTAGGCAAGGCAGAAGAATATAGTATATTTTAGTGACCTTCGAAATGAAAATTCTCAGTAGATTATGCTGTCCTGTCTGCGAATGGAGAAGAAGGTTTAACCGTGTACTCTTTGAGATTGTAGATCTAGTACGGAAGTAAAATGCTGTACGGAAGTACAATGAAATAAAGTCAGTACGAATTTGAATCAAAACGTAAGATTCATTATAAAAAACGTTCCTTAAGATCGGCTGCGATCGAGCAATGCAATTTTCCCCAAGTATTCACATAGGGGTAGTCTCTCTACCAACTCAAAAGTTTCAATTTTGGCCGATAAGGAACGTTCATCATATTTATCTATTCTCGTTTCGGCACATCCTCCTATCAAGCATATGTCCACTGAGGTATGAATACATGAACTGAGAGCACATTTTCATTCGACGGTTCATGGGAAAGTTCTTACTGTGAAAGAAATGCAGTAAATATGGGGAAACACATTATCTGAAAAGCCAAAACGGCTTTTATTTTAATATGTAATTAATGTTGGGCGCGTTAGAATGACGACTCAAACGAAACATTTTCACTCTCAGACAATGACTCGCAATATGTTAGGCAAGAAAAATTTGTGATATGCAAACTAAACACAGACAGCAAAGTAAGACGGTCATAACATAGACGAGGTTAAGACGAACTAACATACATTCATTTTTGTGTTCACTTGGATTCTGAACGTTTTCTCATCCATTGAGCCACTTACATTGTTTTTCCAGCTGATCAACCAACAAACGGGCAAAAAACATGGGCAACATCGGTTTTTAAAACATAGTAGCATGAAGGGTACAGGACCACATGATTTAGCTCTGCGAATAATCTGCCTCCGTTACGTTTGTCGTTGTCGACCAAAAACTAACGACCGACTAAAAACATTATTAAAATTTTATTAATATTTAATTTATTATAATATAAATACTTATTTCTTTAGCACTAGCTAGCAGGGCTTTTCGCAAGTGTTATATAATATAAAATTTATAGATTTTTAAAGAAACAAAAACAAAATTATTAGAAATTGTCAACAATTCTCAGAGTTGAAGCCATCTAACATTTTTTTCAACTAGTGCTTATTTCGTGAATGGTAACACTTAGCTCATGTCTGATTTGACAGATAATTAGTTTTATCCTTCCGCTGAACGAATATGGTTGTGTATACGCTTGAACGACATTACTTTGAAAGTCATGGTAATGTTGCAGAATGTGTGCGAATATTGCGAACGGATTTTGGAAGAAGAGAAGCACCGTTAGCTCCGTCTGTTTGTTATCTTGTGAAAAGAAGTGAAAGAAACTGGCATCCTCATCGATAAACCAAAGCGTGAAAAGCCAAAAACAGTGCGTATACCAGAGAATATTGCTGCTGTGGCAGAAAGTGTGCGTGAAGCGCCATCAACATCGATTCACCGTCGTTCTCAACAATTGAACATTTTGGAGACATCATTGAGACGAATTTTGCATAAAGACCTTGGTATGACGCCATACAAAGTCCAATTGGTTCAGGAGTTGAAGCCAACTGACCATCCAAAGCGTTTTCGCTTCGCTAAGTGGGCCTGCGATCGACTTACAGAATGCCGATTTTGCCAAAAAATCATCTTTTCAGATGAAGCTCATTTTGATCTTGGCGGATATGTAAACAAGCAAAATTGTCGCATTTTGGGCACAGAAAACCCGCACGCATACATTGAAAAGCCGATGCACCCAAAACGAGTCACTGTTTGATGCGGATTTTGGTCCAGAGGCATAATTGGGCCATTTTTCTTCGAAAATGAGCAAGGAGTGGCCGTTACAGTCATTGGCGATCGTTATCGGGCCATGTTGAACGAATTTTTGTTCACAAAAATTGAAGAGGAGGATATTGGCAACATTTGGTTTCGACAGGACGGCGCTACGTGCCACACAGGTGAAGCTACACTCGATGTTTTGCGCCCTGTTTTTGAAGATCGCATTATCAGCCGCAGAGCTGATGTCGTTTGGCTGCGATTTGACACCATTGGACTATTATTTGTGGGGTGCCCTCAAAGATAAGTGTTACGCCGACAAGCCAGAGACAATTTACGCTTTAAAGGACAATATTCGTGAAGCCATTGGTGAAATACAGCTGCACACAATCGATGTGCTAAAAATTGGACCGATCGTTTAGGCTAATGCATGGCCAGCCGAGGCAGCCATTTGAATGAAATTATTTTCCATTATTAACCGGAAGGATTGTACTTTCAAATAAAATAAGAAATTCGAGAAAATATTCAGGAATTTTTTTTTTATAGCATTTTCAAAAAAAAAGTTATTTGGCGGACCCTATACCTTTCTAATATTCGGTTCTGATGGATCTTTCAAAAGATCCAAAAGATACTCCCTTCCACACATTTGTTCTAGGGTTGAGTTAATTTGTTGACTAGCAAGTGTTTATCCGATAGAAGATGCACAACGGTTGTTGGGTTTCGTCTTTATGTGACTGTGAGTTATATTTTTATGCCACAACCGGAGCATTAAAAAGATCTTTGACATTTTTGGCGGTATGTTAGCGGGTCGAAGTGCTGCTTCGCCTGTAAAGTGGATGGCCCGATGGCTGTATAGTTATCGATGTACTTCTGCAGTTTTGCGAACCTTTTTATCTGAAAATCCGGGAAAACCCTTCTTTTAAGACCTTGTTTATTTGAAACGTAAAATTGAATAGTGCAGTTTTTGCAGTTGCGTCTGCTTCTTCTTTCCCCTTTATCATATCGCAAAAGTTTCAGCGGAAAATATTGAGAAGTCATGTAATAAACCTTTAGAGACCGAACCGTGTTCAGTTTTTAAGCCGTCAGTGAAGAGAAAACTCCAATTAAACGCTTTGTATTTGTCCGCCATATCGTTGAACATTGCTCCGTTTACCTCACTGTGGGTGGACTTTTTAGAGGTTTGAGTTAATGGAGTCTTTGAACAGGTTCCAGGGGGATTCAGCGTTCCTCTTTTTGATTACGCAGATATTGGAATGTTGAGTAAATTTGCGTAAAATAGCGTTTTTGAAAGTGGCGATGTCCTTTTTTGTTTTTGGAACGTACAATTCTGTCGACAGCATTATACTATATATATATATTTTTATTTGGCATACTAAATATACAAGTGATCTGTAACCGCACCTTTTACATATAGAGTTTTGATATACAATTTTTTATATCTTTCTACTGAAAATATCGGTGACTAGTTAGAAGAGAAGTATGGAAAAAAATATTGAATTTTGAAAGGAAAATGCCATGAAAAACCTTCCATTAAATTACAAAAAAAAAAAAATTAATTGTCCACTAAATGTAGACATAAAAGAATAAAAATTAAATATCCTAAAATAAGGATATATAAGTAAATGCAAAACTATATACAAAATAAATATATTACAATTAATAAAATATAATAAAAAAATGAATAAATAAATGGGGGGATATACATATAAATTAAATAAATAAATAAAGAGGTAAACAGAAAAATAAAATAAATAAATTTACAATAGGTTAATTGATTGAATAGAAAAAATGAATGTGAAAAAATAAATAAATAGTATATTTACTAATTAAGAAAATCACAGTTTAGTTTGCTTGAGGTACAAGAGGTAGAGGTTCGCCTGAAATATGACCTTAAATATGATTATTTTGTTTTCGCTCGTTAGTAGCGCACTTTTATGGCAATATTGATTTTATTGAGAGTTTGTGATCTGTGCTCCTTGAATGTCTCATGCCGAGATGCACGGCTGGATATTTTACGGATGACTTCCAATCTATTCCCACTCCATTTATCTGTATTTGTGCGTTAAGAAGGCTGCAAGGACTTCTTTTTCGTGTGAAAAAGATGGCTTGTGATTTATTCATATTAACTCTGGTTTTCCATTTACTGATATGTTCTGTCGACAGCATTATAATTCGGCGTTTTCCGGGGAGAGTTTTTGGATAATAAGTGCGGTAAGGTATTCAATTCGCTCTGCGATTGAGGCTAGTCCAGATTAGGTTAGGATATTTGCAACAGTTATTGTCCTCAATGCTCTAAGACTGGTACGGATTGCAGCATGGTACGGAGATGAGATCAGCTGAAGTGACGATTTTGAGGTTTTGCCATAAACGGCAAGTCCATAGTCAGTTTTGGAGAGTATAACGGATCGTATTACATTGATAAGAGAGTTAATATTGCAATGCCGTTTTTTGGTGGAGAGATATGGCTTTTTTTAACGCAAAGACAATGGTTCTTAAAGTTAAATTTACAATCAAAGATTATACCAAGTACAAGCAACATATTATTTTAAGGGTTACTATTTTGTAAAACATTGGAAAATCTATCCGATTTATTTTGCTATTGAATTTGTCGTTCAACGGGCAAATAAATGTTCTGTCTAGGCGTTAGCAAAATCTTAACGACTGCCACAAAGAGAGTTGATCTCTAGCTCTATCATGTGTTTTGTTTTGCGTTAAATAAAATCACCTTTTAATTTGAATTGCCTTACACCATATACTCATTTAAATTGTTTGGATAAGAATAGCAAACAAAAGAAAAGTTAAGGTTTTAATAACATTTGTGCAAGAAGAGGTGTGATTTTCCCTATTTAAACGAATCAGCGTAATTTTATTTCCTTGTTCTTCTTCACTCTTGGTTTAAAAATTCTCAATAATCACCATTTCCTGATTTTCAAATTCTCTCAACTCCTCTGAATACTGGTTGTGAACGATATTCTTATGATGCTTTGTCATATCGGCTGCAACATAGCCCTAGTCGAAAAAGGAAAATTTCTTCATACCATTAGAGATATATTATGGAAACTTCGCTAAATAAGCTAACAAAGGGGACAGGGAGAGTAGGTCTAGATGTAAACCCGTCTTAAACAAAGCTCGTACTGTTCACAAGAAGGAACTAAGTTTCACTAGTCAATCCAAAGACCTAGGCATTATATTAGACAGCAAACTAAGCTTGATACCAAACATTCAAGACCGTATTAGGAAGGGAGCGGTGGCTATATATACATGCAAGAGGGTCCTCGGCCCCAAATGGAGACTGAAACCGAGATTGGCGCACTGGATGTACATATACTGCAGGGATTCAGACCAATTTTTACATATGTTATCCTCGTATGGTGGCCAGCAATGAATATAAAAGAAAATCTGAGAAAGATAGGCAGAATCCTAAGATCGGCGTGTTTATGCATCACGGAGGCACTTCGTTCCATACCTTCAACCACCATAGAAAATTATGCTACAAGTGCTTTCCATGAACATATACGGAAATTGATAGCAAACAAAGCCAGGGATTAGGTTGACTGAGTGTAACCACTGGAGCAGAACACATAGCACATGTCATAAGGAAATAATAAAGAATACGAAAATTCCAAGACATACTATATCACATCTTCCCTAGACTTCAGGATACAAAATACTGATCCCAGATAGGGATGACTGGTCGAAAGATATAGTCAGAAAATCTGTCAATCTGGAAGTTTACACGGACGGTTCCAAAACGAATGAAGGCACCGGACTCGGAGTATCTGCGATCCCGCCGGAGATCTCCTTCTCTCTGTCCCTTCGATTGCCCAACCACTGCAGTGTTTTGCAGGCAGAAGTAAAAGCTATCCAAGGGTCTGCCCACTAACTGTCAATGAATTTGATAGACGGGTTATCTATCGTCATATACATAGACAGCCAGGCGGCCATCAAGGCTCTGGACACACCATCAATTAAATCCAAGATGGTAAAACTTTGCCGCCTATCTCTTAGGTAGATAGCGTTCAGATGTAATCTTACTCTATGCTGGGTCCCTGGGCATAGTGGTATTCCAGGCAATGAAAGAGCCGAAGAGCTAGCTACAATAGGGGTGAGTTTGCCCCAATAAATCAGAAGACCACTTACCCCTCAATTCAAGCAATAAACACCATGCTAAATACAGATGCCATCAATATCACCAATAGGATGTGGGCTGAACAAGACACCTGTACGACCGAGGCAAATTTGGCAAGACAAGTACACTATAATGAGTAAGGTCGTAGGAATTATCACAGGAAACTGTATCATGGGCTCACACGCATTAAGAATGGGAGCCCCCAATAACGACTTTTGCAGGAGCTGCAGGGACGAGGAAGAAGTAGAAAGCGTACTTCACTACCTTGGCACGAGTCCCGCCCTCGCAAAAACGAGGAAAAGCACGCTAGGAAGCTACACATTCGGCAACCTAGAAGATATGTCAGATATAAAGATTCAGAATAAACTGGTTATAACCGTTAATAAAGTGGACAATCTCTACAGAGACCACTTCGATACCAATCAGGTATTTCTAAGGTATCAGTTCGTCCCCTGCGCAATGAGGAATCGGTGTTTAAATCACCGGGAACTGATGACACAATGGATCCAAACAGGATCTAATTGTAATAAAGTCCTGTACAACGGGGCCAACCTGATCAGAGTGGACAACTTTCTGATAAAGCTTATTCGAAGTCATATTGAAAGAGCAATAACTTCGACCAACAACTTGATCTGCGGGGCTTTTTACCCTATTGATATGCACCACGAGACAGTGCGCCTTAACGGCTTTATCCCTCCTGAAGCTTTTCACTATCTCGATAGAAAGGGTCTGGTTCAGGATAGATTAGCGGTACCGATAATCTTCCACGTATGACGAAAAGCTGTGGAAGGGCTATTCAAATACGACCAAGACGTCGCAAGTAGTTCACCGGAGACTCTTCGGTTCAGTAGGGCGGTATCAGACCGTTACAGAGCAGACGCCGAAATGCAACGTCGAAACTATTGGTGGCTGGACGAAGAGTAGAACTCTGTTGTCTTTTATTAATCGTTGATGCCCTTCTGGCAATGATTATAGCATATCCTGTCAGCCTTGGCCGGCTTACATATATTAAAGGTAAAGTAAGTAGATAGTAAGTACTTTAAATTCTATTTAAAGCTAGGTTAAGATTTAAGGGCTAAGATTTGTTGCTAGTTTAGTATTAAGGTCTAGTTTAAGTACAAATGAAACAGTCCGTTCACTAAGTTTTTCACAATAATTAGTTTTTTTCTTAGTTTTATTTATTGTTAGTCTTGTGTTATACAAAGGAATAAATATGCAGTAGTCGAAAGACATATTTTTTCAATTGTTAGGTTAAGCTTCCAGCGCCCGCAAAGTGCCAGTAAGTAAGATTAAATATACCCATACTTAAGTTAATTAAGATAGCTTTGAGCATTTTTGTCTAGCATGTAAAGAATTTAATGAATTAAATAAAAATGCGTTAAAATGAAAAAAAAAAAAAATGAAAAGACATCTGCTGCTGAGCGTGACTCTGGTTGACTCTGGTTAAAATCCGGGTAAGAATATCGTACAGTTTTTCACGGCGCCATCTCTCGTAAGTGACTGACAATTCCTCCGAGTACATCTGTGAAGAAAAGGCTTATGGGGCTGTTCGGAGTCGGCAATAAACTTAAGGTTCAGCCCCTGCCTCTTTCGAAATATGTAAGACACACAAACTAATGGCGAAGCTAGGCGCTAGCACTCAAAAGAGCTGTTGCGCCACCAATTTATTTTTATTTTTAAGCTCAGGTTTTTAAATGTATTTTTATAAAATAATTGATAAGTCAGATCACCTCCAGATATCAAGCAAATAATTATTTATGTAATCGAATTATGAACTTCAGCAAAATCCAGATAGGTTGAACATTTTCGAAAAGGTATGTCTTACGCCAATTTATACATATGCAACTGCTACAGTTTTACGTAAAGCGCACCTAAAATAAATCTAGAGTTCCAGACAATCATCCAGCAGGCACTGGAACCGTCCTAAATATAACTCAGCACCTGAGCAATCATCGGCATATAAAGGTTTTTCAAATGGGGATTTCACAACGTTAAATTTAATTTGTGAACGCACCCTTTTACAAATCATCGAACTGTCATTGTCAATTTATTCAGTAAACTCAACATTTTCATCATGGTAAACTGCACGAAGCTCCGATTGGCCTCTGGAGAAGATGCGCCAAGATGATGAACTTCATCGCAAAATGGTCAATAAGCAAACGATGCGTTATTGGTTGGGTGAAAATACACATTTGCTTCATGAATCACCATCCCCAAAAATTACTGTTTGGTTCGGTTTGCATGCCGGCGGCGTTATTGGGCCTCATTTTTTCGTCGACGATTACGATCGTTTGGACGACATGTGATTTCAACAGGATGGTGCCAAAAGCCACACAGCACACCTTACAGCCTATTTAATTCATTTAAAAAAAAAAAGTTGTCAAGTCCTTAGTGGAAAACCCTACAGTAAGATACGATGTCATCTTGCTAACTTACTTGTTCGCCCAAAGATCCTGGTAGGATCAGAGCCTGAGAAAGAGATGCATTTCAGCATTGACGGTGCTGAGCAAGCTGCTTCCAGTTGGAATATTTTGGCGTAGTGTGAAGATTTGATCTATCCTTGATTTGCCAAGCCGGTATTGCCCGATGATAGCATTTTATAGATAGAAGAGACGACAGTCAAAATTAAAACTTTCGAAGTACCATGTCCTTAAATATCTATCGACTGTAGACACTGTAAGGAATGTCGGGCGGCAGGGAATCCTGAAATGGTCGACTAGCGATTGTAGTTATTAAACGAAGTGAAGTGCTTACATTATCGGTCTGCATTGCTGATCAAGAATATTTTTAAAAAAAGGGTCCACATTGCGAGTGATGTTTGTTAATCAATAGAAGACTACTAGGTTGCTCATCGGTCGAATTGCCAATAACTCTTTTGAGCGTAAAAAAGTTTGAAAGAGTGCTGCAGAACTCAATGATCTTGGACTTTCTGCATAAGAGGATTAAGGTTATCTTAATTTGCTATTGCTTGTAACAGGTTTGCTTGCCATAAATGACAGAAAATGGAAATATTCCCGAAACACAAGGAAAACGAAGATATGCAAATATTTAGCTGGTGGCAATCAAATTCGTTAGGAAACAAAAAAAGCTGATCGCAGAATGAGATAGAATCAATTTTGTCATGCTCATATAAACTTTCGAACTTGGAAGTGTTCACTTCCATACCGCAAAAATTAGTCAAAGCACTTTTGTCTCATCCGATTACAAACATTTCTAGCCGAATTTGCAAAAACTTGATTCTTCAAACATCACATAAGTCGCATGACAACGCTTCGCTTTGGCTATGTAACATTAAAGAAGCAGCGAGCATTCGTATACGTCATCCTGCACAATGGGACGTGTTTTGTACAACAGTCCAAACTCGTCATGGCTCTTTTTTAAATGCTGTCGCCCAATGAGTTATGAGTATCGATTTGAAATACATGGATTTTTTTCAAGAGTAAGATTGTGGTCTTAACCCGCACTGATAAGAACTAATAAGTTCTTGACAAGGGCTTCAAGAGTTCACATAGTTTTGCAGAATTTATCTTATATGCGCCTTGTCTCTCTGTAGCTGGCGTAGTTGAAAAGCTTAAATTTCTTCAGAATCAGTATGCATTCAATGGGTATACCATAACCCGACATCCTTATTCTTCGTATTGTCAGCGAGCAACTCTCGTCCTTTCTTACATCACGGTTATGAACGCCTCCTTGTTTGCTAGATTGACTTGCTCTTGTAAAGCCATAGGTATCTTTTTTTGGAAAGGTATTATAAATTAGTTTTTTTCAAAAATGGGTGATAACTCCTTTAGAAATGGATAACTGATGACAGGGAGTTTGCACATGTTTTAATCACTATAGCAAGAAAACGATCTGAGTCGGGAAAGAAATCTATCATTGACAAACGATGTCATCGTCGATGAAGGGACACCTCCTCCATTTATATCAAAGGAAGATCTCCTTGTTATCTTCAGTTCACTGAGAAGTAAAAAAGCTGTGGGAATTGACGTTAGTTCAAACATTGTTCTTAGACACCTCCCTGAAGAAGCGGTAAACATACATATAAACTGAACTGTTTAAAAAATTTCTGAACAATGCACATTATCCAGTTCATTGGAACACATCGGTGGTACAACCAATTCCTTAACGAAACAAAGATACCAATCCGGCAAATCTCCGATCGATAAATATCCTTCCCAACATCAGCAAGGTATTTGAAAAAGTAATCAATAGAGCCCCGACCAAGTGGGTTGAGAACAGAAATATTATACCGGATAATCAATTCGATTTCAGAGCGGGACATGATACCATTCATGCCGCGTCTAAACTGGTTTCAGATATCCAATGGAACAGAAACAAGAAACAATGTACGGGTGCTTGCCTGATTGACTTGGAAAAGTCCTTTAATACTGCATAGACGGGCGTAAGCAAGCCACAGCTGTATAAGCTCTTTAATATGCTTAACAGTAGTAAGTTTCTGCTTGAAGCTTTGAAATTAACAACGGTCTGCAACAGGGTGTAGTTAATTCGCCGATTTTATTCATTATTTTCAAGAGCGATCTTGTAGGCTATCTTCAACACGCTATAGCAAACGCAGGTGACTTGATCGCGTATAGGTCAGGTCCAAAGATTGAGGGAGTTGCAAGTCTTTTGCAGCGTGACTTCGATGAGATCAAGGGACATTGCGGAGATTGGAAGTTGAAGATGAACTTCCAAAAGTGCGACTACATTTTGTGAAGGATGCCGCTGGCTGGGGCCTCTAGGGTTACCAGAAAGAATTGGCGAAAGTTCATTGTCGCTGGACAAAACAGACAACCATTCGCGAGTCGGAGTGTGTTTAGATATTTTGGGGTCTAGCTTGATCAGTATCTTTATTTTAACAAACATTTAAATGCTGCTCTAGCCAGACAAAGAGACTATTTAACAGCAGCCAACTCGATGCTAGGGTAAAGGTGATCTGCTACATGTCCCTCATTCGGCCTGTGCTTGCATATGGATGACCTGTATGGTTCAACGTGGGAGCAATATTAATGGAAAAGATTCGGTTTTTCGAGAGACGATGTGTCCATTTATAGAGAACTCCAGAGTCTCAGTATAAAAAATTCTATTCTTATACGATTCTGTACAAAGGGGCCAATCTAATCCGAGTGGATAACTTTCTAATTAAATTTATTCGGAGACACTTTGCAAGAGCAATGAGCTCGAACAATAACCTGATATCCGGGACTTACTACCCCAGCTTTATGAAACAGTGCGCCTTAACGGCTTTACTCCATCAGAGGCTTTCCTCTACCTTAACGGACTGATCCAGGATAAACATGCGGTACCGTTAATCTTCCAAGTTGCTTAAAACTAACCTTAAAATAGCTAAGTTTTCTTTAATATTTTTTTCTTGATTGAAATATGTAATTTTAGTTCTCATTTTTTAATTGTATGCTTAGTTCGATTACGTCGAAAGACATAGTTAAGAATTAGGTTAAGTTTACAGAGCCCGCTTATAATGCTGGTTTTAAGCATTTTGTTTGGCACTTAAGTTATTCTGAATTTATAATTCATTATCATTCATTAATAAAAATAAAAACCATTATGCAGTCTACATTAATTGTCGGTAAAGACTCTTGGGTATTTGTGCTTAAATATTTAAAGTATTTAAGGAAATTTTCATGTTTATCATTGGAAAATTATTGATTATTTAACGAACACGCGCGTACAAGGGGTTATGACTACCCTTAAAATGTTAGTACATAACGCGAGTGGAAGGGATCAGGGAGGAAATAGGGATAAATTCTGATGCACTTTGTTTTTGAATTTCTGCAGATTGTAATGAGTGGGAATCGTGGTAGAACGTTCCACATTCCTGTTGTGCGGCTAATAAACGAGTCTCTATACTTGACTGTACGACCGAAGTTAGGCTTGAGGGTGAACTGATAAGCATTCCTGACGAGACGGGTGTTACGGTGAAAGTGATAAGGGGGTGGAATGCAGCTGGCTAATTCGCTAGAGCACTGCTTATGGTAGAAGCGATAAAGCATGGTAAGACAGGAGACGTTACGACGGTGGTGAAGAGAGTCAATTGACTTTGTAATATTTTTGTCCCCAGGCTCAAGATGGTCTTTGGAGCGCCTCCCCATAAATGGGAGTTGTATTCGCAGCATTTTTGGCGATAACGGTTATGTGATCATTCCAACCGAGGTTATTATTGATGCATATACCAAGTACTGAAAGTTTTTCGGCTTCAGCAATGCAAGCGCCATTAATGGATAACGTTCGAGGGTTTTCGTTTCGCTTTAGTGACAGAAGACAGCATTGAGTTTTGGAGGCATTAAATTCCACTCTATTCGTAGAGACCAATGATAGTACGCTGTTAATATCGGTATTTAATGAGTTAATCATGCGCTGCCGTTCTATTTCAACGGCCGAAGATGCGGGACGTGAATTTGAAACGGAATATGAAAAACTGAGAGTGCTATCATCAGCAAAGGAGTGTATTGGATTAGATGTAGCAGACAGAAGATCGTTAATGAAAATTAAAAAGAGAGTCGGTGACAAAACGGAGCCCTGGGTAACACCATTATTTATATGGTGGCTATCAGACTTGGCACCGTCCAATACAACCTGAATATAACGGCCCGAAAAAAAGCCTGGTGCCAAACTCCGTCAAATGCTTTAGAAATAGCAAGCGCAACAATCTTGCTTTCACCAGAAAGAGGTTGAGAGTTGTTCCACTTTTCGGTTAGATATACTATACTATCAAATCACCAGTGGATCTTTTGCTACGAAAACCGTACTGCCGGTCATTGAGCAGTTTTCGTGTTTCGCGATATTTCATTTGAGTTATAATGTTATAACGTTTGCTTTACGTATTTATAAATCGGTTTAACCATTTTTGATCAGATGAAGGGATTATTTGCATTCTATTTTATAAAGTCCATTATGAATGTTTCGCAAAGTTAAAAAAATGATACCGTGAGTTTTCCGAATGGATACGGGGATTAAGGTATACTTTCCACAGTTTGTTCCTTGTGTTGCGGAAGATGAAATGTTCTTTTGTGGCAAGTAGGGAAGAGATTGCACAAAGCATGCAAGAATTTCGTCGTTAAAACGAACAAGAACGATGTTGATAGATACGAGCTTGTTGATTTTAATTAAAGAGCTTAAATTGACACTGCTCAGTAAGTTGTTCAACTTTTCGAAGTCTGTCGAACGAAAATTAAAGGAGTGACTAAACTCGTAGTGAGTATTTTTCCGTCCTCATATGTGTATGCAAGAGACAGATGTGGATGAAACCGATCTAACATTGACAGTTAATGATTACTCCCCCCAAAAGTACAGTTCTCAGGATCGGATGAGAAGTTCAAGTCTAGTTGTCCGCCCAGATTATTTGAAACACCACATATTAGGAAGAGGTTGGAGTTGATATAGCTGTCAGTAAAAACTACTCTTAATCTAATATGGAATACGAAGCAACAAATTATAATTCGTCTTCGGGCTAAGTCCATTTTTTGTACTGTAGTTTGAAGTATCCAAGTATAATAGACATCATCAAGGAGGCCGTTGTCATCGATCTTCTTTGTTTGATGCCGCGTGTTAAGAATCTTTTCGGATATTCGATAGCAAAGTTATTGGCCGTCACTTCCGATTGCAGTTGAGCCAATTTTTGGGGTTTCTTGCGTGTAGGGGAAATCATCATTCAAACCATTGATTCAACTTAATAGTGGTCCGTGTACACGTCGGTTCATTGGAACGTTATCAATTTGGTCAACTATTTGTTGGTCCCCTTATGAATGTTTAGGTATGGGATACGAGTGGTTGTTAATATGTATAAGATAACGTTGCATCACAATTTATAATTCTTAGTCCGCAGTCGAAGGTATTACAAAGAGGTATTTTTTTTTTTATATGTAGATTAAAATGATTTCTCGTATTGTCGAGGAAGCTTGTAGAAGCTTTCTTTGATTACCTCATTATTTCTTTCAATGCGAGCATGTGCATGGATAAACCGAATGGTGGCAAACTAAGATATAAACCGGATTGCTATCAAGCTTTCACCCACATGCGTTAAGCTCAAGATTTTTTAAGTCCAAATTATTATCTGAGCACGAATCCACATATGTGCTGTTCCATATGTGCTCCGTTCAGTTCTATTACTTACCTCGAAAACTTCACCACTTTTTATAAAAATTAAAATTAAATAAAATCCTTGACGGTGTTACTTGTCTCCTCCTGATGGAAATCTTATTTGAGTCGTTTATTATAGTTTCTGATAAACGAACTTACCATAATCGTTTTACATTACAAAGAAAAGTTCGAAAAAGAACAATAGGAACATCAGACATCAGACAAGTAAAAAATGTATTCTTAATTTTCAAATAATGTTTATTTATTTTGTTTGCATATCTATTTACAATACTTTGAGTTAAATTAATTGTTAATTCCGTAATACTGTAGTAGTATTGCATATGTTTTCGAAGAATAACAACGTAATGGGGGAAGAGGAGGGCCGATATAGTGATAGATGTTTTTTTTTATGGTTATGTTTGCAATGTAATAACCCCAAGTATGGAATAAATGATTTTTTTATTATTATCTTTTCGTTTTATTAATTTTAGGCCGAGTGTTTGTTATCACAGAGTTATTAGTATTTAAGAGTTTTTGTTTTACTTTTTGTTCACTTATTCTTACCAGGTAGTATTAAACGCACTAATTAATGCTGTCGTTGTTAATATCATACTTATAGCAAAAATTGTTTTACTCTTAAATGTTTATTCGAAAAAAAAAAATACAAAAATAATAAATCATCATACAAAAATGGCACCTTTTCTAGGACTATCTTAAAATTTAAGTTTTATCTTACCATTACCAATAATATTAACATTTGAACAACATTTTCCTGATAGACTTATTCTTGTTAATTAATGTGTGTCTTTTTTTTTATTTTTAAATCATTGTTTATTAATTGAAGCGCGTAACTTTCAAAATATCGCTAGTTTTTTAATGGAATCGAATATATTTAACGCGTTGTCTTTTTTACATAGCTTTTGGAATATTGATTTCAATTTTATATGCTTTAAACAATTGGAAATCAATTAAAGTTTGAGTAATTTTTCTTTTATTTGAAGCGAAGTAATCTTAGCGTGTTTGCTTATTTATTTAATTTAGATTTATTAATACTTAGAGGCAGCGTTTCCGCTTATTTTTTCACCGTGGGTAACAAATAACGCAGGGCAAACTATTAAAACGTTCGTACGAAAACGAAAGTAAACGAGCATTTCCGATTTCACGACTTCTAAGCTTCCGACGATTTAAGCACAACTTTGAGATTGTTCGAATCGCAAAAATTTCGAGTAAGATTTGTGAATTGAATGAACCCTGATTTATATTTAAGTATAGTTAATAATTCGGTAGCAAAGACGAACTTTTTTAATGGCTTTTGTCCAGAGTGGAATAAACTTAGTCTATCTTTAAATACTGAAACGTACTTTATTATTATTTTTTTTGTTTGCTTTGTTTATAAAAATAATTCGGTTAAAAACTTAAATGTTGATATGTCAACATGGAATGGAAAAAATTGAATTGAATAATTACAAATGTGGCCTGAATACGAAAACAATTTTAAGAAGCTTGTTGCCGGTTCAAATAAGTTATTATTGTTTATTTAGCTTTTAAAAGACCCGTAGAAATCCGAGGAATTAGTTTCCTCCAAAGATTGTGGCGTCCGCAATCAGTTCCAACAATAAATGCGTTGAAAGCGGCGACTGTTTCGCTCTGAACTGTGCTCTGGTGAAAAAAGAACTTAAAAACTGCGGCCAGAATATTGATTGGTCTTTGTACCGGGCTTTATAAAGATCGGTGATTGGACATCATCTGATCTAGATTTAAACCATCTGGATTATCATTGGACTAAGGATTTAGTTCAAATTAACATGTGTTATTTCGCACAATATGGGAGTCAGTTCTTCAGTTAAATTCTTTCACAGGATTTTCAAATACCCACGCGAAGCGAAGCAACGACAAATGAAATCCGGGACGCTATTCATTAGATTTACGGAAACTTGGAAACATAAGCAACTGAAAATAGCCTCCATCTTTGTGTTAATTAAAAACTTAAAATATAATCAATCAATTATTAATTATTTGTTTATCAAAATAAAAATACATATGTGTATTTTCTTATGAACGTAACGGTTCATAACATATTACATTTAAAGTACATTAAGTATCTCTCGTAGCTGGTCAAACAAAAGCAACCTTGTTCTCATATGGTTAGAAGAAACATCGTTACCTAGAAATTTACTGTTTATAATAATCACAAATGCTTGCAGAAAACTTGCAATTGAATCTATTGAAAAATTATCGAAAAGAAGTACACTAACGAAGTGAAAGAAATTTGAACAAAAGAATATAAAAATGGAAAACACAAAAACGATTTAAGGGAAATATTTCTATTCCAAAGTTGGTTTTTGCCGATTAATTAAATTTGTCAATTCCACTTAGTCAGGAAAAACCTTCATCGAGGAGGCAGTCCAAGAAAAACAGCCAACAAAACATTCAAAAGAGGTCCCTTTATCTCATCATAAGAAATTAAAATCGACTTGGATGTAAGCGCGAGAACGGTCCTGAGACAAGCTGTTGAAATCGAACTTGAATCTTTCAAAATTTGCTCATGATCGCATCAACTGGACCTTTAGGAAATAGAAAGTGTTTTTTCGGACGAGTCTAAATATATCATAATTTAAGGGTTCGAATGGTTTCCGTCGTGTTCGAAGACCAATCAAAGAGGTGCTTTATCCACTTTACACCAAATATACATCACTGTTAAAAAAATAGGCGGAAACATAATGGTGTGAGGATGTTTTTCTGAATTTGGACCGATGCGAAAATAGACGCTACAATGGATTGTTTTGTATACGGTATACACGGTGAAACTCAGATGCCTCTAAAATGGACAAATCAGCACAACCACAGTCCAAAGCACTCGTCAAATACGGTAAAGACCCATTGAAAATCTATAGGAGATTGAAGATCGCCGAATTTTAAGGAATTATTGCAAAACTAAAGATCATTTCTTTAAACAAATTAATTTGACTTCGGAACATATTCTTAATAATATTATATACAATTTAATGGAGTCCATGCCCAGAAAATGCGCTGAAGTGATTAAATAAAAATGATTTGCTATAAAATTTAATCATAATTCACACAAAATTATGAATTTGTTTAAAGTGTTTACTAGTTTAGCTATATTAAATAAAATGTTGTGAAAACTTTATGCTTTAAGAAACTTTGTGTAGTTTGGAATATTATGCAATTTTTGTTAACACGAAGATGGAGCATGTTTCAGTTGCTTATATTTTGGCCAACATTGAATTTAATAATGGAATGAAAGCATAGAAAAGTTTTTCGGACTCAATTAAAAGTCCTTCGTTTTTTAAATATATGTGTTTTTAACCAGACAGTATATCTTAACGAGGGAAAGCAAGACAAGGTAAACGAATGTCAAAAGATGCATTCTCAAAAATAAAATATAATTTGTTCATCGATTTATGGAGGTGAATGACAAATTTTTGTTAAGAGTCAAGCTTTCTGATTTTCCTCTTTCGAATGACATGCGAAAACAGTCGTTGTTGTTCTCTGCCGAAAACTTTTGTCAAAAGTAAAAAAAAATTGTAAACAAACACTGTCATATGTTTTTCTTTCCCAAGGCAAATTGCGCCAACCTTACAAGGAAGCACAAGTTATTGACATTATTGAACGAATAAGGCGAGCGTGCGTTAAAACCATGAAAGCAATCAATCATAGCTCAATATTTCGTACGAACATGGCAATGTGCAAGACCCTTATTCTTCCGACAAATGCACTGCGAGAGAACAATAGTACAATTAATTTTAAAATTTAATCACTTTGTAAGATAACTATATAATTGTATCAGATTGAATGTCTACGTATTTAAAGTTGAATACCAAATGGGGCCTAGTAACTGTGCTAAAGATATGGGTTAGAACAGGATAAATTCAGCATTATACCCATAGGAAAGAAACGATTTGAATTTGGTCAATTGCAGAGACCATCTGTTTAAAATGCCGATGTTTTTGAGAGCGAGCGCATTGTAATGCTTTGAGATTCTTTACTATTCATATTGATACTTTTTATGTTAAGCCGCAATAAGCCTGTATAAGGTTTAAATGGAACTTTCCTTTTAGCGCATGGTTATATTGAGAGCAGAGACTGTTAATCATGCAATTTTTCAGATGAACAAAAATATACATTCACATACAATTGTTTAATAAAAATAAATGTACTCAACTCACGTTGTCTGTCTTGCGTGCTTTAATTCTTGAGAGCTTGAGGTCTTGATTCAAATATTCTTGATTGTTTGAACAACTCTCGGTACTGCGTTTGTTTTTCTAGCACTGAATTTTGTTAGTTAATTGAATTTGAATGATAAATTACTAGGTTTGATTGGGACAAAGGATCACAATTTGATTTTGAGTGATAAAATTAATTGGAATGTTTTTGTTTTTTAAATCTTAATCGATAGATCTTAAAAATCGTTAGTAGGTCTTAATGATAAAACATATCGAAACAGTGTAATGCTCCGCAAAAAAAAAAACACTCTTAGAAGCCAAGAGCTATCAATCTATATTCTTCAATTGGACGGTTTTCTTTCGACTTTTATGGATCGGTAGAATGTCGGTCTTTGAACATTTGCTTTTGCTCAGATGCGAGAATAAGCCGCCACTTAGACTGCCACAACTATCAGTTACTCTTTTGGAATCAGAGTTCGTTTGTTGTTTCTTGCTTACTGCTAAATTATCCATTGGAATGTTGTTGTAGTTCTGACGGTGAGTTTTCTGTTCGATGAGTTTTACGTTCAACTGGCGAACGTTCTCTGGCGATAAAATATTAACACGGCTTGACCGATTCGCATTTTGCTTCGGGAGATTCTCCTTCTTTTCAGGTGCCAGTACAGGCGATTTGTTTTTTTGATCAGATCTTCGCAAGACAAACCTACTGCTGAATGTAAATTCTTTACTTGGGGATGCTGGTCGATTATCTGGCTTCTTCCACTGCGTTTTTTCTGATTTCACTACCTCCTGACTACTTGCAGTCGGTTTTGCTTTCTTTCTTAAATAGCTAAATCGCTTTTCTGTCGACGTCTTCTCTAGTGTTGGCAGCGCAGGCTTGGATGTCTTTTGTTGGTACTCTGTTGCCAATGAGAGATTCTCATATGATTCAGCTGGTTTGAGAGGAATCTGTGCGGCAATCTTGTGCCTCCCAAAAATAGGAGTATCATTCACTCGAAATACCTTCGAGTCAACTTTGTGCCTGTTGTACATTTTGAGTGGTGATTTGTCTCTTGGTTCGCGGTCTTCGAAGAATGTTTTCATAGAGTTTTGGGATTTGGTCATATTTGATCGACTGGCCTCGTTTAAGGTCTCAAATTTGGATTTGCACAGATTTAATTTTGCCCGAATGTCATCCAAAGCTGATTGGTATGACTTCTTTGCAATAGTTTTTTGAACTTGAATTTTAATGGGGACAGTGCTTTCAACACAATCATTTCCGTTTTCCTCCATCGGCTGCAATTGGCGGCTGCTTGCATCATCTGGAATGGGTACTTCTGAGTTGTTGTTAACTGATTTTGTTAAGCAAATACCAGGCTCTGTCCAGTTGTTGGCTTCGACGTAGTCTAGACTGGTGTCGCAGCTTGTATCGTAACTATCTGAACATTCTGTAAGATCTTTGACGTTATTCAGAGTGAGATTACCATCACCTTCGTTTCGTATAAGGAATCCCTTTTCACCAATCATTTGACTTTTGTATTTGGATCTCTTAAGGAGAGTTTTATCATCTTCCAATGCACACCTAACTGCTTCTAGAACTTGATCTGTCATTGGGTTATTTTGAATTGGTACAGCGAACCTTTTCTCCCGATCTTCTTCGACATCGGAGTCCCTTCTGTATGAAGGTATGCAATGGTGTCCCTGAAGCAGCTTTTGCTGACGGCGCGCTCGTATACTTCCACGGATTCTCTCTCCATTTGGTGAAAAATCTTTACCTAAATGAGGTGATTTGGGTATATCTTGCGGCAAGAAGGATGGCTGTGGCGAAGCAATTATCCGATCGCATAGATCTGGTTGAATGGCTTCATATTCTTTTTCCACCTTTTTCTCTGCAAGCAAATTGTCGCTACTTAGATTGGATTTCGGTGACAATATTCCATCAGGCGTCGACGTTTGACTGGAATCACGCGAGGCTTGCACTTTAAACTGATCTATTTCATACACCAAATCAATTGGTATCGGATGACCCGATGAGGTATGACGGTATAAACGCTGCAGCCACACTTCGAGCACTTCAAAAGGTGGGCTGAAAGCATTTAGCTAACTTTAGTATTTGTAGCACTACACAACAAATACGATATACTAACCGCTTGTCCGGATTCAGGTCACAACAAAGGAAAGCTATCTTATAGAATGTCTCCGGACACTGATGGCAGAATTTTTCTTTGAACACTTGTGTGTTGAGTCCGAAATCCGATGTTCGTGGCAAGAAATCCGGATCGGCTTGAACGCGCCCAATTATCTGAAACGAAATAAGTTCTTAAAGATCTTCTCTACAGTCATAGATCAAAAGCAATGTTCGTACCTCACATAATATAATACCAAATGAAAATATATCAACTCTTTCATCGTACTTATTCCCCTTCATCATCTCCGGTGCCATCCAGTATGGATTTCCTACCACTGTGTACCTCTGTCTCCTCTGCCTACTTCGATTTCTTCCAATCGTCCCAGTTTTCCCGCCCTTTCCAGTACTTCGGTCCAATGTGCTGTACAACGGCGAAGTGATTATCCTCGCCAAACCAAAGTCAGCAACAATTACTGATTTATCGTCTCTTACAAGACAATTGAGTGAATTCAAATCGCGATGAATAATATTCATCGAATGCAGGTAGCTCATACCGCAAGCAATATCCTTGGCAAACGAGATTCTCTGTTCCCATCGCAGCGGGCAGCCAGAGTCGTGTATAAGTTCCTTCAAGGATCCACCAGCAATAAATTCCGTCACCAAATGCAACTTTTTCTCTTTATACAAAACTCCAATGAATTTGAGAACGTTCTTGTGATTCAACTTTCGGAGAACAGCCACTTCCTTCAGGAAATTACGTTGTGCCTCCTCGTCAACGCGATATAGTTCTTTCAAAACCATCACCTCCTTGGTCACTTTGTGAGTGACTTTAAAAACCAGACCAAAGAATCCCTTACCGAGAAGTTCGCCCTGAACCAAGTCTGACGCTCGAAAAATCCGCTGTGGATTCGGTTCGATTCTGAAGGATTTAGTTCTCGCCAGATCATAGAGTTCATTGTTTGGTGGGTGGTTCTCGTCCAACAGCTTCGACATACTTGAGCTTCGCTCTTTCTGATTTAAACTACACGGAGTTGCTGTTGCGGGTATTTCTCCAACTTCTCCACGAATTGTTTGGCTCTCTTGAGCTAAATTGTTCTTTTTATTCCTAAGCAACCGAGTTTTCAGCCCACTCATGTAACCCTCGTCTTTCTTTTGAAATAAACGATCTTTATCTTCCTTTGTTAGGCGAGAAGTCTCTGGCTTATTTGGCAGGTGTAGATATCTTTTCTGTTGTGATTCGAAATCACTGTTGCAACGGCTCAAGTCCTGTGGATCGTGTTCCACAGTCAATTGGAGAATTTTATCTGTACTGCGTATTAGATTGTCGATATGTTCGATCGAGGTATTGCGCACCGGCGTCCCATTCACTTCAAGGATACGATCGCCAATTTGCACATTGGCAACTTCTGGATGCAAATCGATTCTAGAAAAATATCAAGTATTAAATTTGGAACAATAATGATTGATGAGCAAATAAAATATGGAAAATTTAAACAATAATTGACGAACAGAAAAATGAAGCAAACAAAAAAGTCACACACAAAACCCAAATCGTTTTAGTATACATAATTATATTAGGAAAATGTACCTATACAGTCCACAACAGGAGTCTCTCGCTGATGTAAGCATGGAGAAAACATATTTCCCAACTTGTCCGAATATCCTACAAATGAAACTGAATACCAAAAAGAAGAGGAATGCATTTTAGGAACATTCATTTCAAGGTCAGTGTATGTAAAAGTCAGAAGTCTAGTATTGTCTTATATTGCCAGGCACGTTCAAACTAACACATCGCTTCAGTAGATCCTCAACTGCCTATCTACTACAATAACGTTCCGCTAAATGATAGCCCAACATCAAAGTATCTTGGCGACACATTGAGCAGAACCCTCTTATCAAACATTACCGTACTAAGACGATGGAAACGATCTAAAAATTTACCTTGACATTTTCATCAGTAAAATTGAACAATTCATTGCATTGGTACTGGTTTTCTGTGTGTTCAAAAATGACTAAACAGCTCCTATACTATCAACACAATATTAAGACTATGTGTCTGAATATAACCCTATTCGCCGTCTTCTAATCTTAATTTATTCTGCAAGACTTAATACCGCGCAGATAGTTTGAGTTCCGCTTTCGACTTTCGACGATCGACCAACTAGAATAGTGTCATTCTGAAACGGTAGGCATAATACTTTCACCATTAATCGACACCCCAACACCAGATGCGATTTCAATTTCTATTTTTATGATTAGCCATTCAACTGTTCAAAACTTCCCATTTCTGGTGAGGTTGACGGTTGGGATTCGAAGACACCATTAGCTATGTGGCCGATTGTACCCGATACATTTTTGCCTTCAGTACTGGATCCGCATATTTGTATATTTCGTAGTGTTCGCGATCGTATCTTCTCCTGCATTCTCGCAAACAGGATCGTATATTCAACGAAGATTTTTTTTTTCGTTCAAAGGACTTAAAATCTCCCTCTCGCTCGCCTCCATCGTTCGGGTCCACATATGAAAATTGGCAAGATAATCATGAATTTTGTTTTCGAGCTAGATGATTTTATCCTGGATAAATCGACTGCCCTGGACGAGTATTCATCAGATCTCCACGATTGTGCCATTTTTGTAGTTTGTCCCGAGATTGATAACTTCCTTTGTTAACTCAATGCTTTGGCTGTCGATTGTGATGTTATGCCCAATACCATATACGCCAGATCGATGTGTTGTAGAATAAAACTTAGTCTTTGATATTCTAGAGCTACTTTTTGACTTGTTCCAAAACCTAAGCCAGTGTTTTAGAGTGTTCTTCAAACTGCTCTTTACCAGCATTTTGTGAACAATTATGTATATTCAAGGACAGAACATAACAAGCTCCAATGGAATTTTCTCAGAAAACAATGATATTAGAATAAAATGAAATGAAATCCCATTTATCAGTTTAATAAAGCTAACTTACACTCACAGAATCTGTTGTTAAAGTAGATTGCTCTATTCAATATCTTCCATGGCTGGGTCTTCTCAAATTTTAAATGCGAACTAAACTACTCAACGAACCGTATAAACCATCCGCCGATATGATGTAGCCGCAAATTGTCTCATTCGACTATTTAAGTGTTAGTTATGTTAGTCATTTGTGTTTATAAGTTAAATAAAAAAACTTAAACATTATGACCAACTTACTCTGATATCCGAACCGCGCGACAACACACTCCGTCACCGCTGATAAACTCCTCATTACTGTTTTCATCGTCAGCGGTCAAACGCAACATTGACTTTGACGCATTCGTCCAAGGGATTTTTATCAAACGAATCGAATGCAATGGCTGACTGATGCATGAATCAGCCAGAGAGTATTGCTGTTGTTGTTGTTGTTGTGACTGCATACATTGACCCTGAATCTGGCTCTTATAACATTGTCCACAGAACAACTTGGACCTCTCAATCAAAGCATAGGCATCGCCATCACCAATATACGACCCACACAACTCACAAGAAAAACACTCCGGATGGAACTTGTGATCACCCGCCACCATCACTGGGCCAGTTATTATTGTACTACACTGTTGACACGACTGTCCAAACTGCGTCCAATAGTCGTCCTTGCAGAACAGCAAACCATTTCTTTCGAAATACCAACTAGACAGTTGATCGTCACATACTGAACAGCGAAAACACTCACAATGCCATTGCTGGCCCAAGGCCGTTTTATATTCTTTATCATTGATCTGATTGAAGCATCCCGAGCATTGGATGTCCTCCGTTGAAAGCTTATCTGCAAAAAAAGACAATGGGAACACACGCCAGTTTTATAATCCCAATTCAGAGTCGCAAGCTATAAAATTTTTCGTTTTGATTAATCGAAATGCAAATAATTTGAGGCAATCAATTTCGCACTATGGCAATTGCCACCATCCCACACGCATGTTACAAAAATGATCCATTTCAGACACTAGCACTTCGCGAAATGTTCGGATTTTAATTCAATTCGATTACCCGCACGCGAAATATTGAACTTTTATTACTTTCAAGCATTTTCATTTGGATTTACTTACCGCATTGAGGGATTCCTTCCATCGCTACATTATTTTGTACGCAGAATATGAACTATATCTCGGTGGACTGAACTTGTCTGCTGCTTTGGCTTTCTAGTGTTGATGATGAATTGACTTGACGATGGTGCTGATGTCAGTAATGGAAATTGTGGAAGGAATTGTAAACACTTGTAAAACCGATAAATTTTTATACATTGAGCAAGTTTTATTGAGCATTAATTAACGAAACAATATTCGCAGGCTTTTAATTAACATTTTATGTGAGTAATTTATATAAAAATGCAGAATGCATGATCGAAATTGTTGAAAACAATTCTTATGTTTGATTAGCGCTTATTTGTATGCTTTGGAAATGATATAGAAATGAAACAGTGGCAGATTTAGACATGAAAACCACGTGACGTAACGTATATTCCATGGGGTTCCTTATATGAAACATTTTCAAAACAAAAAAGGGTTGTCGGAGTTTTTTTTTTTGCCTTAAAATATAACACCACGACTCCACATAATGCTTAACAAGACAAGAAATATCTTGTGGAGTCACTCTTTTTAATGTTATGATGGTATGTTGGCGATCTCTCTCTGTGATTTTATCTTAACATGGATATCTAACATGATATTTGACAGTTGCGTTTTTTTATTTGGTTTTCGTCCTCAAATGTCATTTTTTGTTTCATTATTATGGATCTTCTCATGCCGGTGATGGTCTAAAGCGTCAAGGAGAGTGCTTTGATTTGTTTGAAATTTTACGTGCGTCATTGTTTTCTTGAATAACTACATAAAAACATTGTTAATATTCCCCGTTTTCTATGTGTTATTTGGAGCAGAGATTATGAACATTCCTTAGCATACTGAATGGTTTAGCCTGAAACCGATGTTTGCACTATGTTTATTTCGTTACTTGTTCTCCGATTCATATAGTTCTTCTGGTTTTTAAAGAGGTTAAAATTGTTGAATAGCACTTAAATGCTTATTGCTCTTCAAAAAGAGCTGTTAAAAAAGCTTTGTATTTATTTGTTTGTTTAAAAGTTTGTATGTACTTCAATTTTTTTTATAAAGTTCTCGTTCAAAAATAAAAATAAATAATAGCATTGTCTATGTACACCATAGCAAGGATATATTTTGGTTTTATGTACTCGATTAGCCTTCCATTTTCTGCTGCTGTAGTTCATTTGACGGTTTTTATTATTTCAATATTTTTTTAGCCATATTGCATTATTTTATTTTTAGATTTTAATGGTTTGCTAAATGCACATTTCTTTCTTTGAATATCTAGAACATATTCCAGTTGCCCTTCAATTGCTTCGAGAATTTGTTTAATTCAATTTCAGCCTTTGTTCAAATTCATAACAGTATCCTCTAAAGTTCTTGTTATTTGCACTATTCTCTAAGACCATATCAACATAGCCCGCTACATATTACGGCGATGTGGAAGCTTTTACTGCAGCACCCCGCAATGCCCGAGTCTCCTCGAATCGAGTTCTCACCGCCTCGATTGGAAAAATTAATGTCATATACGATGGTGATATTAAAACAAAATAACTTAAGTTTATACAGATTGGCTGCACTATTATTCTGTTCGTTCCACTTTGACAGCTGTTCGGTTTGTTTGTGTGCGCCAATTGAATCGTACACGTACACGTACTCCGGCGCGCTGGTGGCTGCTCCTGCTGGCAAAGAACACGTCAGTCATTTCTTCAAATACCTGGCGATTTTCATCGGTCTTTTCCAATTCCGACAGACAATCGCGCAATTTTCGTACTTTCTTGACCATTTTTCCAATTAAATAAATTGTAGCTTAAAGCCAATAGCTGCATTTATTCAAAATACAGGGAATAGTTGTGTAAAGGGTGAGTTAAGCAAAGCAATTGTAAATATTTGCATTCTAACCTAAAAATTTGTGGAAATGCTAAAAAATGGAAAGACTTGATTTGCTTATTCTTAATGAAAAAAAACATATTTATTTCTTACAGAATATTGAAATGACGAGACTGCGAATGACCCCATCATGGGGCATCCGGGTTCTTGCAGTGATGGTGCTAATTGCCTGCAATATACCGGATATAAATACAGCAGCAGTGATGTCTGTAGATCTGGGGCATGAGTGGATGAAAGTGGGAGTCGTATCGCCAGGTGTACCGATGGAAATAGCACTTAATAAGGAATCGAAAAGGAAATCTCCATCTGTTCTGGCATTCCGGGATGGGGTCCGTACTTTTGGCGAGGACGCTCAAACGGTTGGTGTAAGAGATCCATCTACCGCATATGGATATTTGTTGGACTTGCTTGGAAAGCAGGTGGATAATCCAATTGTCGACTTGTACCGGTAAGGAAACGAAAAAGACGGTTTTTTATAACTATATTTCAATTACCTTAAAGAGAGGATTGCACAGTTCTATGTATCTTCAGTCACTTTTGTGTAATATGTGATCAACGAAAATTAATTATATGTATTTGGGTTGGTTAGAAAGTGAACATTCACGAAAATCTATTAGAGTCCACATGTGCTTTTCCGCAATTGCCACTAGTATAAGAATCGTTTAACACGTGGGCCTTTGACAACGTCGTTTAATCTCGATAATATTTAAACAGTAAAAGAAATAAACAGGTTGGCCTTGGCGTGGGTGGTTGCGCTTAAGTTGCAGGTCCGCTGGGAAAGTAAGTTAGAATATTGTTTCGTTAAATCTTTAGAAATTCAAAGACATTTTTTTGATCGTTGATTCAAGTTCAGGGAAACTTGCAGTTTGAGATTTGAAAAGTGATCGCTTAGTTTAGGAAACGAAAATATTTTACAAGGTCAGGAGTAATAGCAGTTCACCCAAGATTCTTTCCATCAAAGAATAGAATGGTCATTGACCTAATATACTAGCGCTTACATGGTTGCAAATACTGATAATAGAGAACCATTCAAAATTGTGTTTCTTCGCGGTCACCTTATGTTTCACCTTAAACACGAATAGAGCTGCATTAAAGGCGATTCTTCGCTTGGCTTCTTGGGTAAACCACATTTATTTTGTAGAATTTGGAGATGGTGTATTTTTTCATTGTTTCCCATGTTTAATTTAATTGAGCACTATTCAAAGTGGGTTTTGATAATCGTGTTGAAAACGTTAATTGCAAAAATTAGTGAAATTTCTTTTCGGATTCTTCTCAAAGATCCGATCTTTTTTATATCTTTGTAGATAGATACATAATCCATGTGAACACCACCCTCAAATGTAACGTCGATATACTTCATTGTGTTAACCTGTTCTATTTGCTCATTGTTCACCAATATGATTACATTAAGTTCTGCATTTATCATCATACATTTGTTGTTTTGGCATTTATTTTAAGCTTATTTATTGCTAACCATTTACCCAGTTCATTTAAATCACTGTCTATTCCTTCTTTTACCTCTGACGCATCATTACCATTCGCAAACAAAAGAGTATCATCCGCAAAAAGAGATTGAACTATATTGAATAACTACACAATATAATATATGTATAAGGAAAAGTAACGGCCCTAATATAGTACCCTGAGGTACACCAAAGTTTATATTAATATATCACTATCCGAAAACGGCGTTGTTTATTTTAGTCCGTTGCGTTCGATCAGTTGGATAAGAGCGAAAACAACTAAGTTCTTGATTTTTGATACCGTATTTAAATAGTTTTTTTAAAAAGTAGTTCTCTATTAATTGTCTCAAAGGCCCTCAAGAATTAAAAATTTGGCAAGTGTCTTAATTTTTCCATGTCTCTTGTTTCAATGTCATGATTAGCACAGTTTCGCATGAGTTGTTTGGTCGAAACCTCGACAGCACACGCTTAATTGCTTTCAATGCTTTCACAGTGTCAATGAATCGATTACAAAACCACTCATACTGGGCAGATAGGTCTCGGAATGTAAATGGACTATATTATTTAAATGTTAAATTAAGAGCACTTCATATACCACATATTGTTTTCCAATTGAAGAATGAGAAGTTGATGTTATAGCCACCAAATTCAGCAATCTTCCAATAAGTTCCATCAAAAAATCATTCCTTCAATTAAAGCTCCATGCTTCCAGCTGGTTTCCTATCCTCTCTCAACTTTCCCGTGTTGGCCCAGTTACCAAAACCAAAGCTTACTTCAACTGCTACTATTTCAATGTCATCTGTGATCTCTTAAATTTCGCTTCCACATAACATAGTTAACTATACTCTTATGCTTGAATTTCTACTTAAGCATATATAGAGTAGACCGCTTCAACCTACTGGCATACTCAGCATAATCAGCTCCCTAAAAAACAAGCGCGCAAGCGGAACTCGACCAATATGTTATAAAGTCTGAGGTCGTTCGAGACAATAAACTTTGGGTTCAACGCCTCCATTTGTGTATACAACACAACCACGATCTCGATTGTCGCGGCAATGACATGTATTTCTTTATTTTCATTGACGTCATTTCACAGCTTCATATTTCGGGAGCCGACTCGGTAGGGCAGGTTGGCTTAAGAGCACTGGCGTAAGAATGCACTGTCAGGTATTTTAACTACTACCCACAAGAGCTACGCTTCTTACTTCCTTATCTGTTAGTCAAGCCGTATCGAAGACTACTTATTCAATGAAAATCACATTTTTTTTTGTTGTAGAAAACGTTTTCCTTACTATGAAATCGTTGGAGATGAAGAGCGCAAGACTGTTGTCTTCAAGAAAGACGATAAATTATTCTCCGTAGAGGAGTTAGTTGCTCAGATGCTCGTAAAAGCTAAGGAATTCGCTCAGGACTCAACAAATCAAGTAGTTACTGAGTGCGTTTTGATTGTACCTGGATTCTTTGGACAAGCAGAGCGCTCAGCTCTTCTCACCGCCGCCCAATTGGCCAATTTAAAAGTACTTCAGCTGATCAACGATTATACAGCTGTGGCGCTTAATTACGGGGTGTTCCACCGGGCTGAGATCAATGAGACGGCGCAATATTTTTTGTTCTATGATATGGGTGCGCAGAAAACCTCAGCTGCTGTGGTAAGCTACCAGTTGGTTAAAGATAAACAGACCAAGGAGACAAATCCAGTTATCCATGTACTCGGTGTTGGTTATGATCGTACTCTGGGAGGATTGGACATACAATTGAGATTGCGTGACTATCTAGCAAAGGAATTCAACAGTCTTAAAAAGACCAAGACCGATGTCACAAAGAATCCACGAGCAATGGCCAAATTATTCAAGGAAGCTGGTCGTTTAAAGAACGTTCTCAGTGCAAACTTGGATCACTATGCGCAAATTGAAAATTTGATTGAGGATCATGACTTCAAGCTACAAGTTACCAGAGAGATTTTAGAGGAACTGTGCGCAGATATCTGGCCCAGAACACTGAAGCCTTTGCAGCAGGCTGTGAGGGCATCTGGTCTGTCATTGGACGTTCTCAGTCAAGTGATTATTTTCGGGGGTGGAACTCGTGTGCCAAAGGTACAAGAGATTCTTAAAGAAGAAATCAAACAGGAACTTGGTAAAAGTCTTAATGCCGACGAAGCCGCCACAATGGGTGCTGTTTACAAAGCAGCTGATCTCGCGACAGGTTTCAAAGTGAAGAAATTCTTGTTAAAAGACGCAGTATTGTTTCCAATCCAAGTCTCATTTGAGCGTGACCCAGGCGATGGCTCGGAAGTTCGACAAGTGAAGCGAGTGCTTTTCGGGCCAATGAATTCGTATCCACAGAAAAAGGTTATCACTTTTAACAAGCACACCAGTGACTTTGATTTCTATGTACACTACGGCGATTTGGGATATCTGAGTGCTGAGGAGGTATCTTACATTGGTGCATTGAATTTGTCGCATGTAGAGCTATCGAAAGTTAAGGAAACTCTCGAGAAGAACCAAAATGAAATAGTCGATTCGAAGGGAATCAAAGCGTACTTTTTCCTAGACGATTCTGGCATCTTTAGTTCTACTGGAGTGGAGTTCGTCTATGAGAAGCAAAAGTCTGAGGAAGAGGAAGTTGATGTAGAGGGAACGTTGGCAAAATTAGGAAGTACAATCAGCAAATTGTTCTCCAATAAGGATAGTGAAAAGAAAGAAGACAGCGCAACTAAGGAAGATGATCTGAAGTCTGAACAAAACGAAGGTGAAAAACCAACAGAGAAGCAAGAGGGAGAAAAAGCATCGAAAGATGAATTGCCAAAGGCAGAATCCAACAAAACTGAAGAAAAAGGTAAGTTTTTTGGCTATTTTCTTGATATTCCAGCTCATTACGATTTCCATTTCAGAACCGAAGAACAACACGGTTAAAATTGTAACGATAAAAGAGCCAATTGAATACAAGCTGACGTTACAGTATACACTTCCTCTGGAAGGAGAAAACTTTGATAAATCCTTAGAGAAACTGACAGCCATCAATACAGCTGAAGATGCACGAGTTCGATTAGAATCTTCCTTTAATGCTCTTGAATCGCATGTTATTGAAACCCAAGAGAAGCTAAGTAACGAAGAATACGCCAACTGCGCTTCGCAGGAGGAAAAGGAGAAAATTCTAAGCGAATGTTCCAGTATCGCTGAGTGGTTGTACGAAGATGGTGCTGATGCAGACGCCAATGTCTACGAACAGAAACTTGATGATCTGAAGAAACTCACAAATGTCGTTCTTGGTCGTCACTGGGAGCATGAGGAGCGTCCTGAAGCTATCAAGGCACTCGATGGTATGATTGGAGGTGCAAGAGATTTCTTGGAAAAGGCCATGAATCTAACGAAGGCAACAAACCCCGACAGGGACGTCTTCACTGACGTGGAAGTGAATACTTTAGCTAAAGTTATTGAAGAGACAGCCACTTGGCGAAAGGTTGAAGTCGCAGCTCAAAAGAAATTAAAACGCAACCAAGAATTACGACTAACCGTGAAAGATATAACCGACAAAATGGCTCTTCTTGATCGAGAGGTGAAGTACTTAGTAAACAAAATCAAGATCTGGAAACCAAAAGCAAAACCTGCCAAGAAAGACACGGATGACAAGGTGGAAGAAGCTCCAGCGGAGGAGCTACCACAAGAAGCCGAAGAAGCACAAGAAGAGGCACCAAAGACTGATGATGATGGAGAACAATTGGAAACACCTTCCACAGAGAATATAATCAAGCCTAGCGAAACGAATGGTGGTGCCGAAGCGTCACACAGTGAACTGTAGGGAAACAAGAAGTTCGCGTATTTATTAAGCATTTAAATATACGAAGTGTAAACAGATTTATTTTTTCGCTTCTCATCTATTCCTTTCTTTGTCATCTTATACTCTTTCCATTCCGTCTTTTAGTTAATATTCAAGATCATTGGTGAAAATCGGAACAAAGCGTAAAAACAAGCATGAAACATCAGAACCTATTTCAAAAATAGAAAATTCCTTTTTATTAATATATTTTGTGCGACATCTGAGCATTAAGACATTTTTTAAGTTATTTGTAAATCTAATGAAATTGAGGAAAAAACAAAACATAAGAAATAAAGTTAGATAAAAAAAAGTTGCTTTGGTTTCGGTATTTACATTCATCTAGGATTATCATTTTCGGATCAAAAAAATAAATTATAATCAACTTCGTCTTGTTGTCGGCCTCGTACAACGATGGAAGCTTGGTTCGGTCAAAGCGCGCAGGTACGCAAATAGGTTGATTAGCGACAATTATATTTTGTTTATCTCACAAAGTAATGACTATGCTTCGGAATGCATTGGCGTAAAAATATATTCAACTCCGACTGCAAGCAGTAGAATTACCAATATGTATGTATGTATTACTTGTGGATTATTTGATGAACTACTGTTTGGTCCAAAAATCGCGGATTTATGAATAAAAAACGCCGTTTTTCGAATGCCTTTTTTTCTTAAATCTCAAGGTAATAATTATAACTTCATTAGCTTAACATTAAAAGACTTAAGCTAATACAAAGAGTTATAACACTAGCTGCCAGGGCAATCGGCTATTCATTTTTCTTGAATTGTTGAACTTTCAAAAACTAAATGTTTGATTGTAAGAGTCATGTTGTCGGCACATAGATGCCAGACCGGCGGACGGTCTTTGGTGAAGAGGTGACTATGGGTGATGAGTGTGGGTCCAAGACGAAGTCGAATATTTGCCTTAATCATTTTCCGTGGGCACTCTGTGGGGTAGGTTGGTATTTGCCTTAAAGGTTTAATTTTAGTGTAATGGCGGTTATATTTACTCCAATCGTCTCTCTTTTTCCCAACCCAGAAAAAATGGATTAATTTCTTCGTGTCTTTTTTATTATGGACCCAATGGGTAAGGATTGGTTGGAGTACCGCACCTTTAGCAACATATCCCTGATTGAAACTATAAGCGGTGTAAAATCTCAAGGTCAATTTCTAACAAATTGCTCAAAAGCAATTCAGTAACAATCGCTGACTCAAGCAAATTCAAATGACGATGGAGGACATCCAATGCTTCCTTAATGACAAAAAATATTCTAGGTAAATGACAACGAATGTTCTAGATAAAGCAACGCCGTCATGTAAGTTCTTTTTACATCATTTGCGATAGAAGAAAACAAAGAAGCGGTCAATGATTGAAGGATTAAAAAATAGGAGAGACAAAATCCACGGATAGTCACGGACTTCATTTACCTACGATGGAAGTATATACGAGAAATGATTGCAGCGCAGATTTTAAACAAAGAACCACTCCTGACAATTGTAATAAATTTTAACTGGTGAATGTTTTCCGGCACAACAGAATGGACGTTACCAAAAGCGGATGAAAATGTAATCCTTCAGGTTTATCTGCACTTGTTACCGGTACCGGTCCTGTACAGCTCTATGGAAGTAGCGAATTAACGTCTACACCAGATGGATAATGTGGTAAGGGACCTGACCTACGTTGGGGCACAGGATGTGGAGAGGAACCATAACACCCGACTCGTAAGGAATGAGCCAATTTTCAACTGTTCTCCTAAGTACAGCCATTTCTTCTGTTGCCACACAATACGAATGCGAAATAACCTTTATATTTTTCATTCATGACGAAATCCAGCTCAAACCCCGTTCTGCATGGGAGAGTGATGTCCGTCAAAACTTTTTGTATACAGCGCACACAAAAGTGCGCTAAAACACAATTTGATTTAGTTTTTGTGCGCTGACCTGGCATCACTTGTAGCTCTGTTTGTACATTCGAGACAAAAATAAATGTCAGCCATTTTCATTTACAAAACAGTGCAGTTTTCATGTTCTGAAGTGAAGAAGGCAGTGAAGACGGAAACTGATGCTGGTTGGCAGTTAAATACGGGAGTTACGGATATAATTTTCTCAAAGTAAAATGAAAAACTTTTAAAACAAAATAAATTGATCAGAAACGGGCTAATCAATTATAATGATAGTCAAGCATATGGTTGAAATCGAATATTTTTCCAATTCATGGTGAAGTTTAGTTGAAATAATTCGATTTTTGCAATTAAAAAAATCTCCGTCTTGTCAATTCTTTTCGATCTCGTGTGAAACATCGTGCCGTGCTGCTTGCACACACAGTATTCGCGAAAAACAAACTCTTCTCCGTCTCCGATTAATGCCAATACAAATGTTGTCTTCCAACTTGATCCCATTTGCATCCGTGAGTCGTTGCTCTTTCCTCGTGTGGACGACTGCAAAAAACATGATCTGCTCTTCTCACTTTTACCACATCGTACGTTTGTCTCCTTCCTCGTTGTGAGTGAGAAATTTCATATTATTTTCTGTTTTTTGATTTGTTGTTTCACTTGAGCAGAAAGAACCGTGTCTTGGTGAGAAGTGCTGGCGAAAGTGTTTATAATGCGGAGTGAAGATTAACTATAACCGAAGAGAAAAGAAAATAATACATTTAAAAAATAAAGAACAGACAATTTTCCAATGCACTGGAAGACTGAAAAACAATATTAAGCCCGACAAAAGTTGTGTTGAATGTGAAAAGACTGAAGGAAATTTCGAAAAGGTGGACTTTTTTTTTTGTTTTTGCAAATTTTCCCAATTGGGAGTTGGAGGACAAGGAACCATTCCAGCTAAAGCAGAAGAACAGAGGATTTACAGAAAGAGAACAGGTTGAGTTAGCAATAACACAATCATCAGAAGTAGCAGCAGCAGAATAGGCACAGGCACACAGACCAGTAGTGTACTGTCGTAACATGGCGTGTTTGAACACATTGAAGTTGGAAATAAAAACTCTCGAGAAGATCTTTACCAAGAATCATGAACGTTTTCAAATTCTGAATTCCAGTGTCGACGAGCTGACGTGCCGTTTTATCGGTAAAAATGGAAAACGTTATGATATTCACGCAAACATTACGGTAAGTTTGTGCAGTGGGGGCGCTTTAAAAATATATAACAGGATTAAAAAAAGTAGAAAGGCCATTTTGTTTTTCTGTGCCAGAGGTGGGTTAACAAAAAAAAAAAATATGTAAAAATTAACGACATCGCTGATGATGACTTTTCATGTGTTTTCCCAAACTCATTGTGGGTGGAGGGTGGAGGACTTTGTAAATCTTTGTGCATCGTCCTTTTATTGCCCTTTCGTAACAATTTCACTTTTCTGCACCTCATCCCCCTGCCACATTTTTTTTTCTCTTCTTATTTTAACTCACACTTGCCTACTTGTTTTTTTTTCACTTTTGTTTCAGTTGATGGTTTCCTGCTGTTTTCACTGCACTTGACACAAAGGAATTTCTGTACTTGGTTGATCACCTTTAGGTGCTCCTTTCTCTCTCTTTATACGTCCCTTCGTGAAGAAAAATTATTTTATTGTGTCAACCGACAGATGATAAGAGAGTGCATTATTCGTGTGCTTTTTGACGATTTGATATAATGGCCTAAAAACTGAACTAATTGACATTTGATTTGTCACAGTCCGAAGAGTAAAACGCAGATTCTGAAGCATATTGTGAGGGATTTTCTCAAATTAAAGAGGTCGACGTCTGTTTTTTTTTTCAATGAATTTGTTTTTTTTTTTTACAAAACATTTCGATGTTATACCTAGCTCGAATTTGATTGGTGAAATGTGGCTGCAGACTGTTTACCCTACTCTATCAAAATAAGCACAAAGAAATGTTCAGGTCGTGCTACAATGGAGAATAGTGACATGTTCTGTTTTCACGTTGCTTTGGCTGCATGACCTTCAGAGGTTTCATTTCTCAGTTTGGGACTTTAGGTGTCGTTTTTGATTAGTTATCTTAATCTCTGTTCTAAGACAAAATGAATATGATCTTTTATCTAAAACAAACTGTGTGAAAAATGACTGTCTTGAGAACAAGAAATAAGATCACGGAAATATCTGAATAAAAAAAGTAACTCCGTTAAGCAACGTGTCAAATAACATTACCCGTTTAGACTACAAATAGTTTTCTATTGTCAATTTCAGCTCGGTGAGTAAATTCACACGATGTTCATATGAAGGTGCATATGTTTATATCATTTTTTTTTGTTTAAATAAAAAACAGTGCATTGCAACTGTAGTAGGAAGGTAATTTTCAAAGGCTATATTTCCTTTTACGCTATCATGAATTTTAATTGTATTCAGCAAATCTCGGTTTCGCGTTCTCCATTCGCCATCCTCGCAGATAAGACCAAATATACAACAAATGATTTTTCTTTGAAAGTATCACAATATTTGTTCAGCTGCTTTGCTTGTCGTCCAGCATTCCGCTGAATATGTTTTGGGTGCAAAGTGCTCGGTGCAATGTATTGTATTTTCTAGCGTTGAACGATAAAACAGGATGATTTTCCCGGAATCCCGAATTCAGTCATAGCTTTGCCGAGCTCAGATCGATGTACATATACTATCAAATGCGGAGTTGAAGTCGACAAATATATGACGAGTATCGACTTGAACTTTTGAACCTATCGTTGATTTGCGGGCCGGAGGCTACACTGGTATTGTCAGATTGATGTGGATGAAAAAGGCTTCAGACTTTCACATAGAACTTAATTTATATTATATTAGTTTTTATTATAATTAAATTACTTACAAAATATAAAAAAAAGATACTCAACTCAGCGAAGACAACATTAACAACACGCGACATTAAACTTACGCGAACTCTAAGCTTTATCTAATCTGCTTATCCTATGTCAGTCGACGATACTAGCTGATCGCAAACGTCTTCTGCGTTGCAATTGGTGAGGTGAAAAATATATCGTGAAACTTTAATGATTGGAAAAATAAATGCCAACAGAAACATTAATATTTTTGAATACCTGTTTCTTAACTTACTTGCTAAACCAATCTTACATCCTTCAGAGCAGGTAAAATATTTAAAAATTAAAGTAAACACAAATTTTACACAATCAACTGGAATCGGACGTCAAGTTTTTCATCCGTTATGGATGCTTTAACTGTGGTTCCCAAAAAACAAAAAAAAAACATATTTTTTAAGTAAAAATATCCCGGTTGTTTTTGATTTGGTTTGTTCCTTTTTTTTTTTTAAATATTGTGTGTATAGGATAGAGAACGGGCCTTATACCAGCACTGAAAATACGTTCTATTTTAAAGCCCTAAATATCCAGGAAGGCTTTTCATTTGCTACATCAAGATTTCTGGTTGGCGGAAGACGGTCAATCTTCAAAAGATACGTTAACAAAAAAAAGTGTGATTGCTTTTTCAAGGCTTTAAGTGAAGGTCTACGATGATGAAGAAGAACGTTTTGCTCAAAGCAACTGAAGTAACTATCCACTCTTCACCTCCTTTAAAAAAAAGAAACTTTAGACGAATTTGTTGGCTTATTAAAACAGATAAGAGATTTCAAAAATATGCCCTAAGAAGTTTGCAGATAACACTGCAGTGGAGTCATAATGCCGCTGCAGCTTACAATATTATAACAGCTTTTTACAGCCTGCCTTTTGTCAAATAATTTGATATTATCCGTGCCGTATCTACTGTTTTAATTTAACTTTATGCTTCTACTCTTATTGATCCCGGGCACGTTGTTTCCACGTATCTAGACCAAATGCTCTGGCATCCGCAATTGCTTGGTCCTTACAACGGCAGTTCGGTCTGCCATGCCGTCTCGAATCTTGGGGCTGCGATTGGAAAATCCTCTTTGCTGGAACATTAATGTCCACTAGCTCGATGAGGTGGAGCCAGCTTAGTCGTCGTATTTTGGCATTTTGGACTACATCTACATCTTGTTACAGCTCATAGAGTGCGCGATTATATCATCCATTCGCCCTCCTCGCATATGGGACCAAATATTCGATGAAAAAATTTTCTCCACACTGCTCAAAATCTGCTCTGCCTTCCTGCTTATCGTCAAGCATAGTATAACATGCAGGATCAAATTTCTGTAGAGCATACATTTCCTCTTCCGAGTTAAGAGTTTTGGACCCATTTGTTTCGCCAAACCGAAGTAGCAGCGGTTTCCTTTGATGAGTCTTCGCCAAATCTCATATAAGGTGTCATTCGTGGAGTTGTTATTTACTCCAAGGTAGGAAAACTCCTTAACCACCTCCAAATTACTGTTGTCAACAGTGACGTGTTGTCCTTTGCGTTGGATAGATGATTCGCTGTTTGTTGACAACATTTACTTGGTTTTGTCCTCGTTTACTTCAAGACCAAGTCGTTTCGCTTGTCCTCCAATTGCCGTAAAAGCCTCTATGACGGCGTGCTGTTTTAAAAATTAAAAAAAAAAACACGCTCGAAGCATCGGGCGCTGCATATCCTCATCATAAAGTCATATGAAATTTGTTTTATTTAATTGTTGTTAAGTATATCAAACTTATGATCTATACAAGACGAAGTCTCTTTTTCATGATTCGCTCTGTCTCAAGGAGTTGAACTAAAATCATCGGCAGCATATGCTTTGACGAAGTTACTGATAGGCCTCGACGTTATTTTATCGATTAAAATCAAAGTTAAATACAAAGAAACATGTCTTTAACCCGCTTTTAAAACCCATGCTAGTGAACCCATTTCATTTGGCTAGAATTTCGAATTAACCAAATCAGATTGTCATCTCACAAGAAACAAAAATAACAACACTATCATAAAACGAAATGCGGGCATTGACACAATCCCAAAACACACAACTTGCCTGGTATTCAACCTTGAGTGACTCATATCGTTTTATCGTGAGAATTATTTTTTTTTGTAACAATAAAACGTAGGTTCCTTTTTTTGTAATTAATAATTTGAATGAATCAACTAAGTCTACATGTACAATCAATTAAACGACAATCACTAAAATCATACGAAAGTTTTATTTTATTCTTATGAAAAAGTAGCTAAAGAGCGATGCTCATTAAATTACATGAATACGTTTGTATGTTATTACGTTTTTCAATTTATGATTACAATTAATTGTAAGCCTTCTCAATTTTTGTGTGCAATAATTTGGAAAAATTGCAATCGTCTCGCATAATATTCCGGGAAGTAATAAAACGGAAAAAATAGTTGGTCATTATAACTTCTGTTTTCACTGCTGATTTATAAACATAGAATTCAAATAACATGATAATATAGCTAAGATTTGTCTATAAATTTCGCCGAATTGCTAAATCGTTAACTTTTTTTGTGATGGCCCAAGTAATGTCAATGTTGTACGAATGCTAGCGCGCATTGAGTAAGGCTTGAAGAATTCCTACGATATAACATGTGATGCTGGTATCTGTGGAATTGTATACCAACAGAATATCTACATCGCTGTGTCTTTCAGGTCGAAGTTGTCGCAATTTTGATGATTACAATTCGTCTCTGTTGGTGGCCAAACAAAAAACTTGACGGTTTCTAATGTCGTTCATAAAGAACGATCAATCGACTAGATTGATCCGATAATTCTGTAATGCTCGTTTGGGTTCTGAGAGACTTAAGATTTCTAGGAGATGATATCTCAAATGAACTTGCTGCTAGCGGTTCGGATACTGCCTGTCTGGACTTGCTTTTTGACGCGTCAGCTTCACGGATATTTCGCATTGTTACGAAAAGTAACTCTTTCTTTTTTAAAATGCATATGCGCTCTAGGTACACATACTACTGTGTCCAAAAAATAAGGTGACATTGTATTTATTTTGAAAATTCTTTATTTATTCTTCCAAATCAATTTCATCCCCTTCAAAGTTATCCCTCCCGATGCAATGCACTTATGCCAACGGATTTTCCAATCTTTGAAACACTGGTTGTAGTCACTTTCCGGGATGGCCTTCAGTTCCGTCTTTGCTGCGGCTTGAATCTCCTCTATCGTATCAAAACGGTGTCCCCGGAGCGGTCTTTTGAGCTTGTTGAAGAGCCAGAAGTCGCACGGCGCCAGATCAGGTGAATACGGTGGTTGCGGAACGATATGGGTTGAGTTTTTGGCGAAATGATCACGAATTACGAGTGCGGTATGGGATGGTGCATTATCGTGGTGTAAAAACCAAGAATTGTCTTTCCACAATTCCGGCCTTTTTAGGCGGATAGCGTTACGCAAACGACGCATAACGTTCAAATAATGTTCCTTGTTGACTGTTTGGCCGGTTGGAAGGAATTCATAAAGCACAACACCACGATAATCGAAGAAAACAGTCAACATGACCTTGATTTTTGAGCGACTTTGGTGCGTTTTTTTTTGGTCTCGGCTCTCCTTTGGCACGATATTCGCTCGATTGATCGGTTGTTTCGGGGTCGTAAGCATAGATCCAAGTCTCATCGCCAGTTATAATGCGTTTCATGACATCCTGGTAGTCGGAAAGCATTGTTTCACACACTTCAACGCGACGCCTTTTTTCCAAAAAATTCAATGTTTTCGGTACCAGTTGGGATTTGACGCGCTTGAGGCCCAAAGCATCCGTATTGACTGAGCCTTTCGATAAGCCAACTTCATCAGCAAGGTCTCTAATCGTTAATCGATGGTTTTTCAACACCAAATCTTTGATTTGTTGGACGTGAGCTTCATCGGTTGAGGTTGATGGTCGCCCAGAACGCTCTTCGTCTTCGACACGTTCACGGCCGGCTTGGAAATCACTATACCACTTGTAAACATTTTTTTTAGACATAGCCTCATCATCAAAGGCTTTCTGCGCCATCCTCAACGTATCCGCAGCACAAAATTGATTCCGCAAACAAAATTAAATGCAATTTCTTTGCTCAATAAATTTCGACATCGCAAAAAACGAAAAACTCACTTTTAGTAGCATCTCAAACACTATGAATATATTTTGACATGAAATTTCACATAGATGTCACTGACAGTACTACCAACCTAAAAAGAAAGAAAAATTTCCAAATCCTTCGACGCGCGCAGTTTAAATTCATATGTCACCTTATTTTTTGGACACCGTAGTATATATGAAGCTTAGCGATCCAATCATCAGCAGCATGCAGATCAAGCATTTCTCCCTATTGTGTCTAACCGCAATAGTTAACGTTGTTCAGTTCAAAATTCCCCTCAGCAAATTTTGCAAAGACCGATCTTTCGAAATACCTCTGTCCGACTTCTTGAAGAAATGTGAAAAAGTAAATGAAGAACTTCACAGGAAAAAATATAAGTCTTCCACTTCTCTCAGCACGTTTTTTTACCAAGTTGAATAACAAAAAAATTCTATGCCAAAATCTGACGGAAATCGAGAAAAAGTCGGATGTACAACTTGAAGCATTGACTGATGTATACAAGACTTTAGAGTCGATGAAAAGGTGGTAGAAATGCATTTGTCTCTATTTGAAAACGTCACATAAGAAAATTCATGAATATTAAAAAAAAAATCATTGGCTGTTTATTATTAATGTAAAACTATTTCAATTAAAGTAATACCAAAAAGCGAATTTTTAAGCAGAAATCGTTTCGTCTAAAAACAAAAATTTTAACCACCCCTTTGAAATAAATCAAGGGTGCCTCAATGTGGTTACGAAGTGGAAACTCCACATGAGATGGCATGGGGATTGACGCAATTTAAGGGTGAAGAAAAAAGAGAAATGTGGCATTCATCTGTTTAAATGTTAACGTATGTTTGAACCACGTGCAATCAGGAGGAATTGAAGCAGATATATACATTCATATAATCAAATCATCATATCTGTCTTTTTTGTAGTATAGTGAAATAAATTGTTACAACATGTGGCAAGCATATGAGGACTTGTGTTTCTTACACATCGAACGTTGGAAAATGCAAGATTGGGTAGAAAAGAACGATTAAAACCACAGCTTTAGGATACATGCATGTAAAATGTAATTTGCCTATAAAACATATAAGCTAAGAAAATATAATAAGTCACTGACGCTCACAATCGCCATGCTTAGTCAGATCGAGTATTCCTTCAGTTATTCATAGAAAATCTTTTATTTTAAATAAGTATCAAGAATTTGGGTCATCGTCACAAGAAAATATTGGTTAAAATTTCAAGAATATACTTCTAGTCGGCTTTTGGTTCACATGTTCTGATTTTTGCCTTCTTCTTCTTGGATTTTTTCTTTTAACTGTTCGCTAAACTTGGTTGTCTGTTTTTTATTACTCGTTTAGGAAACATACCCGTCATCACCCCCAGTTTGGTTTGCCGAAAGTGAAGAGACTAGCGTCACAAATGCAGTTCAGATACTTAGCAATACAAATGGTCGTGATAACCACGTAATTAATCAGGTATGTAATTCAAAAACTTGTGATTCAAAAGCATACAAAAATATTTATTTATTGTCATAGGTTGGGATCCTGCTGCGAGAATTATGCCGCCTGCACAATGTCCCTTTACCGCCAGACTTAGATAACCTAACAATACCGTTTCAATTGCCACCGCCCAGTGTTTCACCCCTTCATCAAATGCAACAGCATCAAATCGATGACATTGACTCCGATCCAGACGAAATAGAAGATCCCGTTGGCGACAGTGAACAAGAAAGCGAAGGCGACGAAGATCTTCCGCTTGAAATGGATGATGGACGCAATACAAATAAGGTTTGCCCACATAAAATTAAAATTAGAAACATCAAACATTTTTTTTTTTGCATTTCAACAGAAGGATGAAATGGAAGTAGAACACCTTGCCACATTAGAAAGACTGCGACAAAGTCAGAGACAAGACTACTTAAAGGTATGTTGATGAATTTCTTATTAGCCTTGTTCATAACACATGTTGATCTTACTTTAAAAGGGATCAGTTTCTGGTTCTGTGCAAGCAACCGATCGCCTAATGAAAGAACTACGTGATATATATCGTTCGGATTCCTTTAAGAGTAAAATGTACTCAATAGAATTAGTTAATGACTCGATATACGAGTGGAATATCCGCTTAAAACATGTCGATCCCGACAGTCCGCTACACAACGATTTAGTAATGTTGAAGGAGAAAGAGGGCAAAGACAGCATTCTACTGAATATTATTTTCAAGGAGACGTATCCTTTTGAGCCACCCTTTGTTCGAGTTGTGCATCCAATTATCTCAGGTTAGAAAGATTCGATATATGCAAATGATAGAAAGATCTAGTTACGAAAACTTTTGTTTATATGAAGGGGGTTATGTATTGGTGGGCGGGGCAATTTGTATGGAGTTGCTCACAAAGCAAGGCTGGAGCTCTGCCTACACAGTAGAGGCGGTCATAATGCAAATAGCAGCAACTCTAGTCAAAGGAAAAGCACGAATACAATTCGGAGCGACTAAGGTACCTAACAATTTATTCGACTGAATACGAACTAGATAACATTTATTACCTTTTTCCATTTTAGGCCTTATCACAGGGCCAGTACAGCCTGGCACGTGCACAACAAAGTTTCAAGTCACTTGTACAAATACACGAAAAGAATGGTGAGGCATCCTTCAGTCGCCCTTATGTAAGCCATTAAGAAAAAATATTTCATTCTTTTTCAGGCTGGTTCACTCCCCCAAAGGAAGATGGTTAAGGAACATTTTAGACGCACTGCATAATTATAATTATTATTTTTTCATATCCATTTATCTCTGTTATATATATATTTTTTTTTCGTTTAACGTTCGTTTAATCTAATTACCACTCATTATTAAAAAACAAAAACAAAAAATTAAATAAGGAAAACAGAAAACCAATTTTCTCGTTCATTTTTATCAAATAAAACAAAAAAAAAACATTCGCAACTAATAATTAAATTAAAAATAACCAACTAGCGAAAAGAAGGTTATATATAATAAACTACCTAATATATATATAAATATATTATGAATATAAAACAAACAAATGAAACTGCATAATTAAGTTTATTATTCAATTGATATACAAATAAAAACTAACGGAATAATAATATTCAATACCCATAAGTTTAACTTCGAAATTCGTTGAATCCAAAAACAAAAACAAACAATCCAATAGTAATAATAGTAACGCCCTCTTGAAATCATCAGATTGTGATTAAATTATTTGTTTAGTTGCGTTTTTATTTATTGAATTGAGTTAGGATTTCGTTTTTTTTTTATCTCATCACTTCGGCCCTTGCAGAGATGGAAGTTTAACAAGGAAACAAATGAAAAGAATTTTATGTTGATTAATAAAAAGTAACAAAACCATAGTATGTAAAGATTTATGTTAAAATAAATTATAAGCTAAGTAACAGATGATTGGAATGAAAGAAAGAAAAGAAAATCTGTAAAATAAACAAAAAAACAAATTTGTATGTTAAGAAAGCAAAAACACTTTTTTTTCTCTCACGCAAGAAAATCCCATTACGACACCGGATGTCCCTCAGACTAAGACCGAAATATTTTTGTTCGAAAATGACTTACATGTTTATAGTTAAATTTCAATCTTATTATGATTGATGCCAAACTTTGGGCGGATCATAAGTTCAAAAGCGTTGCAATGGTTGTATAAATAAGGCATGAAAGCAAGCAAGCAGAGACAAGGTAATTTGTTGTACGTCGGAGACTGATGATCAAATAATTTTTATTTTCTAAACAGCCAGTATTTAAATGAAAAATTATTTGTTGTATCGTCTTTATTGTGAACGAGACGAAACTATGAAGCTGAATGAACATTTGAAAATTTTATATTTTTAAATGGAAAGTGTTGTTAAATGCTAAGGTTTGGACTTTTGGATCAAAAAGTTTGTATACAAGCAAGTGTACCAGGTAAATTAGATTCAGAAAAGTGCAGTATTGGATGTGCTCTTCACGAAAATGGCAGCATCGAGCTGATTATGTGTAAATTTGTGCATGATATATGAAATCGGAGTCTGTAAGGGATGACAGGCGCTCGAATTTTTTTTTTTTTTCAATTTTTCTGTCGGAGGTATCACCATTTCAAATTATGTATAATCGAAAGAGAATTTCGCACTGATTTCAAATATGTCCCAGATGTTTTCTTTTCATCTGTCTCCCCGCCAGACGCCCTTGAAGTATGCAAATGGTATAACCAATTGAATGATATACCAAAAAATCAGAAATATTACCCCAATTGCATCTGTGTATTTCATAGACGTTTTATTTTCAGCCTTCATATCTCCAGACGTCCTTTAAATATTTTACGACTGAAAACCTTCTTTTATTAATGTGAGTATGGCATCTTTTTTTAAATGTTGGCGTTCAAAAACAAGTAACTGTTTCTTGGTATCCATAAATAATAGTTTGTTCAATAAGTTCTGCGGTTTTCCGTGTAGGTAAGTAGTGTTTTTCCCTTCGAAAATCTATCTACATACATATGTATACCGTTCAAAAATGTTTGTTATATGTTTAAAAAGAGAGAGGACAATCTTATACATTGTTACCATAATTTGTTTTTGTCGAACGAGTTTTAAGTGCTCAATACTTTTCTTTTGAATGCAGGATAAGAAAAGTTCGCCAGCTTGTCTTAAAAAAAACTTGTCCAAGCATCAGGCGCAACGGGAGATTTGCAACTTTTATGGCAATTCGTCTATGAGCGCTGACACTTCAGCGTTTTTTAATACGCATTCATTCAGGAAATACTAGATCTAGCAGTTCCTGGTTGTTCTGAAGGCGACGAGACGACGACAATTTTGACAGGCGTTTGATGACACGGTAGATCGTTCAATGGTTTAACATCGCTATATACACCGGTTTCGAAAATACTGAAAAGACTTGGAATGTGAAAAAACAGGTGGATGTTTGGGTTCCGCACTCTTAAAAAAACGCAGAATTTATTGGACGACCCAATTTATTTGTGCTGTCAACAATAAATGGGATCATAAAGGAATTACCTATTTCAATGAAACCAAGACAAAACCTACAATTTATTTGCCGAGCCTACATAAAATTAATCACTGCTGAAGGATTTGGGGACTGTGAAATATTTAAACAAGCTTAAAAAATAAATATATCCGAATCTAGGTTTGTCGATTAAACGTATTTGATACATATCATGATATCAAAAAATAAATCCTGGAATTAAAATCGCCTTTGTAGGTCATGATTTCAATCTCGATACAACCAGTTCAAACTTAATGAGTCGATACAAGTGCGCTTAAGCTTAGTAAGCTTTTCCACGTTGGTAAATATTTCTATCACTATATGGGAAGTTATTGTTTTTTTAACCATATGTTATATCTTTTAATTAAAATCGACAAAAGTAATAGTGTCGATTTTAATTGATTTGATTGTGTGCACATATGTACGAGTATGTAGTAATTGGTTAGATGGATATTGACAATTAAGAACGGTCAACAAGGCGTTAAAATGTTGTGAGGCAAGGGGATATAAAAAAGGTTCATATTCGTTTCTAAATATAAAAATATACAATAAATTGCAACGTCAATGTTTGAAACAGATTTTAGGAAACTCAGTTCCTAAAAACTTAAAAGTTTTGCCTATATAAATCAAAAGCACCCGTTCCGCTTTTTTGTTCTTACATGGTCGATGGTAACGGCACCATTTACTTTTCCGCTTTTTCCTTAATTAATTTTATACCTTTCACAGGATTTATGTAGTCCGTATAGGCACATTATGAAGATTTTCGTGCATGTAATATTAAATGTTGGATTATTTCTGGGGACCATTTTAAATTATCCATTTTCGATTTTAAGCACCGTGAACGGTAAATGCCGTTAAGTGTACTTGAAAATGTCCCACCTATTCCTTACTCGGGCGACACGGGCTACCATCGCCACTTCTCTCTCCTCTCACCATCAACATTTAGAGTGTAGCGACAAACACACATGGAAAAGCTGACTAAGCGACGGATGCATGGAACACGGTCCATTTGATTGCCAATAAGTCACAATGTCATGACGCATTTGTTGCACCTAAAAATGGCATTGACCCCATTGCACGCCGTAGCGTAAATACGCTAGGCGAAAAATGTACTGAGATGACAGCTCTTCGCGTAGCGAAGGTTTGCGTGTCGCTCCGGGGAAATTGAAGGGATGTTTGAGAGGAATTTTGCAAAGATTTCCTCGCTACGCAAGGAAAGCTGTCAAGCTCCATTTGATTTGCTGGTAAACGGGACGTCATATTTTCTGTTGCTCCACATGCTTTCCAGAGGAATTTCCCCGTAGCGAAGCAGTATACCAGTTTAGCAAAGGCGTGCTGGAACGGGGCCAATGGTATACTGCTCCAGCACGCCATAGCGCGAATCCGAAAAATGTACTGAGATGACAGTTCTTCGGGCAGCGAAGGGTTGCGAGTCGCTCCGCGGAAATTTAAGGGATGTTTGAGAGGAAATTAGCAAAGATTTCTTCGCTACGCAAGGAAATTTGTCAAACCCCATTTGACTTACTAGTAAGCCTGACGTCATTTTTTCTATTGCATCCAATGCGTTCCATAGAAATTTCCCCATAGCGGAGCAGTAATACAGTAGCAAAGGTGTGCTGGAATCGGGCCATTAATATTTACCAAAATAAATGCTGTTTGACAGATTTACTTGCATAGCTAAGAAAACGTTGCTCAATTTCCTTCAAATATCCCTTAAGTGCTACTTTTCGCTAGGTGAAGAGTTTTAATCTCAGTACAATTTTCGCTACGGCCTGCCGAAACGAGTCGAATCTACTACCCTTTTCTCATCAGTCATTTCTGACATTTTGATCTGTCACTTGCTCTCTGTAGAAACAAGGCTGCAGCGCTTGCGAATAGTCTAATCCCACAAAATTAGCAGAAACTTAACAAACATAAATAAGTGTTAAACATGAACAAGGAGTCGCATAAAAATTAACTATACCGTGGCTTATATCAAAGAGTAACGTTTTGCAGAAACAATCGCGTAACATATTTATTAGAGTACAAACAAAAAACAATTCCAAAGTGGTATCGGTAGGTGAAATGGAATTGTTAGAAAAATGCGGAGAGGTGTTTTTTGAACGAACGCTGGGTAACTTTATCTACCTCTGCACTTTGTGTGATGACAAGTTTAAAGATGTTGAAGTGTTTTCCAACCACATATCCGACATGCATGTTTCAATAGAAAGTTTCATCTCGTATGAGCCGAATGAGTCTGATACAGAAGAAGCAGAACCAGCCGAAAACATACAAAACCCCATAAAAGAAGAATCAATCCAACATGAAAGTGATGAAATGGTATGAAGTGTTCTATATGTAGGTAAACATATTTACTGACACTAATTAGTTACAGCAGGACAACGAGGATGCGTTCAATTTTATTGATTCATCCAATTCAGTTCTGGACATTCAAGTTTATGTTGCCGAGCCGCAACACGACAGAGAGATAAAGGAGGAAATGGAGCTAAAAGACGATTTGTCTGACTCCCCACCGGGACTGCCAGAGACTGAAAATGATAATGAAGGAGAAACACTCGATCCCAGCGACGAGGAGATTCTTCGCTCAAAACTTAGTTGTAAATTTTGTGGCGAACAATTCGAGTATCTCAGGACACTTCGCAAGCATGATTGTGGTTTCAGGAAAGGCAAGAAATTGCATCATTGTTCTGTGTGTAGTAAGGTGTTTAAGAAGAAATCTGGCTTGGACATTCATATGATGATTCACAAGGGAGAAAAACCTCACAAATGCGATATATGCGGTTCAGCGTACGCATGCAAGCAGAATCTCATCGTACACATTCGACGGCATACGGGTGAAAAACCTTTTAAGTGCAACTTTTGTGATCGCAGATTTGCATCATCAACAGAAAAGATATCTCACACGCGAACGCATACAGGAGAGCGCCCATTTGTTTGTGAGTTATGCGGAAAAGCCCATACGTCTTCCTCACAGCTTACCGAACATATGCACCGACATTTAAATATAAGAAACTATGTTTGCGAGACCTGTGACAAAAGATTTAGAAATTCTTACAACTTGCGAATGCATCGGCTGACGCATGAAGACGCACCCAGAAAGTTCAACTGTGAACACTGCTTGTCATCTTTTAAGACACAAAATAACCTGCTTCAACACACAAAGATCCATCAGAAAGTTAAAAAATACGTTTGCAAAATCTGTGGGCGAGCGTTTGCGCAACATCCTGGACTGTATAGCCACATGAAATCACACGCGATTTCAAAATGAGTGCAAGAAATAAAAAAAAAACATAAAACTGTAGAATCCTAAAATGTGTTTTGACTTCTTTTCCTGTTTTCCTTGCTATTTTATCTGAAATTTTAATTACAGGAGAGCGCCTTTGTGTCTAATAGTCGTTGAAACGTTCACAAGTGAGTGACATAATTAAACTCTTATACTCGCAATCGGATTTTAATGCCTTTCTACTGGAAGCTAAATAAGTCTTCTTAGCAGATTGATTTAATTTAAACTATTTATAATGCAGGTTTAAGCTTTTTCAAAAGAACATAAAGCAATAACTAGATTATAAAATTTTAAGAAGGAACTCGAACATTTTCTATTCTTCCAACGTAATTCCATCATTTTTTTCTGATACGGAAAAGTTGATTTTTGGAATCTTATACATTTTTCAATGCAAAGCTTCATTCGCTGATTGTAACATAAAGCAACGCAAGCATTACAAAAACGCAAACATATTTCTCCAATTCTATCAGCCACTGTATAACCAGTATTGTACTAAATGTGTTCGATGTCCTAAGGCCTAATAAAAAATTGCTGTGCCACCCATACAACATTCACATTGCTAACCACGTTGAATCAAATGATGAAGTGTATAAAAATTAACTTAATAAAACAGCCATATTTACGTCTTAAGGCTCGGACTAATTTAAAAGATATCTATCATAGTGAATAAACAACCTGAAATGTCTGACACAGTTAGAGTATTGAACGGCAAGACAATGGTTTCGAAGCCGGTTATTCTTCATTTGATGAATGAATTTAAATATGAAGGAAATTTCATAGCAAGTTAAACTTTAATTGCAAACCCAAGAACAAAATATATGTATAAAATTTAAAACAAATAAATTTAAAACTTAATACAATAAGTAAAAAATGTTCACTTCCTCAGAATTCAGTGTCAGCAATGCTGCTTTTTATGCCTCATAAAGGCACGCTTGCCATTAATTTCTTCACCACATACATCGCATGGCTGTGAGAAGTGGGTCAACATGTGCTGATCCAGTTGTGCCTCAACATTGAATGCTTTTACACAGTAGCCACATTTGAACTCCTTGTTGGCAGCATGAAGGCGCATATGCCTTGTCAATTCACTCCTCGATTTGTACTGATTTCCACATTGGTCACAAACATTTGGTTTTTCACCCGTATGATCCAGCATATGGTTTTTCAACTCCGTTGTTGTGCCAAGCCGCTTCTTGCATATTTTACATTCATGCCGTAACTCGCCCTTGTGCCGTTGTACGTGTACCCTGTAATTAGTTCGATCGGCAATTTTCAAACCACAAAACTCACAAGTAAACGCACGATCGTTTACATCTAAATGGGTGTCTTCATGTGCTTTTAAGCTAGGCTTGTGAAGAAACTGTTTGTCGCATTGGGAGCATGAATACGGCAAATCTCCGGTGTGTTTCTGATGATGCAATTTGTACTTTGTATTCGAGTAGAATATCTCATCACAGAAACTGCATTGAATTTCTTTGCATCCTCGTATCATACCCTTTAAAAAACTCAGTTTTTTAAGCAGCAACGTTCGAAGATGGTTAGATTCATCTTTTTCGGGATTCAACTCTCCTTCTGACCGAAGAGATCGTGCATATAATCCTTGTAGTTTTTTAATTTGTAAAACAACCGACCGCCGTGTTGTTCTAATTGAATATTTTATTTCTATAGTTGTGGCAATAGCATCGTAGGCGGCATAACGCACCCTACGATTGCGAAAATCGTGGTGGGATCTATTCCAAAGGCACTCACATCTGTAGAAACCGTCAATGATGTCGAGCAGAACTTTTGATTTTGGCACCTATAAATAGAATTAGTTAAGAAAGTGCTTACAATGGATTCATTCAAACTTGCCTCAAGAAGAGCGCCAGTGTTTCCTTTGAGGAACATCATCTTTTCAAAGTACCATAGGTTGGAAACAAACTTTTTATTGCAGTTTTCATTGTTTGTCTGGAATGTTTTCATTTTGCGGAGTTCCCTATAGAACGCATACCGAAGTCTGTTGAACTTGTAATTCAGTTCTTGGAGAGTAAGGTTGCATTGGAACTCGTTTTGCAAAAGTTCAACAATATTCTGGTAGACATCAGTACGTTCCGCCCGGTTATGATAGTCTGGATGTCCTTTGTCCCATAAACATTCATTAGATTTGTATAGCTCGATTATTCGTGTGGTGAACGGATCATTTGTTGTAAGCTGAGCAAAATATGTTAAAAATATTTACTTTTACTAATTAAAATCTGATAGCGACTAAGTATTTATTAATTGTGTAAAAAATAATGAACTAGAAATAATATCAAAATGATTTACTTCAATTTGTACAGGATGAAAAAGTTTGCAGCCACCCACTATGCAACCTTTGTGATATGCAGAGTTTTTATTTATAATTTGCTGACCCTCAAGTGTTAATTTGCTCTGTTTTGATTGCTCCATGGGTGGAGTCCGAATAAGGACGGATACTTTGGATTCGCTAACAGCTTCGTGCACCCGTATTAAAGAAGATTTGCAGAATAATCTCCTTAATTGATCTTAAACTGGGCGTAACTCAGCGCTGCGAAAAGAATCGATGTATCTTGAAATATGTTGCATTAGTTGATTTGACAGAGGGCATATGAAGAAAGCAGGCTGGAAACAGGAGCTAGCAAGACTATCTTATGTGAGCGAACGGCTCAAACTCTCAAATGAACAAAGGATAAACCAAGAGGTCAGAAGAAGATGTTTCATTCAAATATACAAATAACCTAGACTAATTTGATAAGTCGAATCACTTATTCCATCTGCCTTCTAAACTGGACCTTAAAATGCGGTAGAATTAGAATCCACCAATCAAACTCATGTCTTCGATAGATTTCGTTCTGTCTCGCTGTGACAGGAAGAAATTGTTTATTTGTCAACACATAAAAAAAATAGACCGGTCAGTTGATATCAAAGAGTCATTCACCCTACTTACGATATCGATCCAGAGTATAGAATTTATTGAAGAATAATTTATTTCCGGTTTTGATCACTTTTCATTTTGTTTTGATTTTAACTAGGTGATAACTTTTTACAGTCATACTAACCTCATCTCCAGGATTTACTTTATTTTCTTTGTCAACGGGTTGCTCTTCGTTGTACTCATCCGATGTGTTTATCTTTAAATAGATAAAAATAGAAAGGAATTGATAATATAGTGCACAAAACACAACTTACAATTGGATCTGGCATATCTATTTTCTGGTGTTCCTCTACCTCCTGAAATAAACTACACCCCAGCTCTGGCAACGAGTAGTTACCACTGCCGCTGTTATCGAGATTTTCCATAATATTTTCCATGTTGCCAACTCCATCATCGCAATTTGTGTACTCTATGAGTTCCTGGAATTCTTCTGTGCTACCGTCAACACTTAAACTTTGATTTCCGATGGGCATTTGAACATCACACAAACTTTCACATGCAGTTGGTAAAATAATTTGACCTGGAATGGTCAAGGGTCCGCAAGGGGGATGATTCACATGATTAATGAATTCATTTAAAGCACAAAAGCCTTTGCCACACATTCCACAGTTCAGTAGGAAGAACTGTCTGTCGGGCGTGTGAAATATTTCACCACATTTAATTGTGAAAAAAGCAATTTGTTGATTTTCCTCAACCCTCGGCTGCATTTCCGCCGATATAACACTCATTTTAACGCACACTTTTTTTTGCTTTGTTTAATAAAAAGAAAATTTATGGATACGTCACCAACACAATCCTCCACTCCATTCCCATTAATACGAAAACCCCCACTGATTAGACTTTTTGTTTACCTTCACTGGCCTCTCTTTAGAGATTAAAACTCGAGAAAGTTTTCTTATTCGATCATTTGACAGTATTCATCGATCACGATCAACAGGTTCTTATTGTGAATAAGCAATTGTAATAGAATATTTCAGATAGTAATATGAAAAAAATCTTCTGGCAATTAAAATCTTCGAAACACTCTGATCGGTGGACGAAACTCGACTTGGCTTTCGTCGTCGGAAAGGGTTCTGTTTATATGAGGTTAAATGCGTGTCCTTGAAGAAAGATGGTATAATTTTGATGGTTGTGTGAAAAGAGAAATTTATTTCAATTATGCAAATTATCCTTTGGTTTATTTATGTCGCTTGTTGCTCTGGTGCTATACGTATAGTTATGCAATGGCATTGGGAATGAGATCAGTTATTCTGTCCTTTTGTCCCTTCAGTTTATTGCTCCTTTGCATTGCACGTGTGTAGAAAGGGTATTTCAAGGACGCTGTTTTTTCTTCACAGCGGGAAGTGCTTCTAATTTGATGGACATAGCAGCAATCAAATTGAGCGATTCAAATATAATACAATCCCAAGCACTTTGTAGGAAGTCCTTACGAGGATGTGTTGATGATGGTTATTGTATGTATACGCTCGCATGACTTGATAATTTGCTGATCTGTGGCTAATATACACACATATATATATATATATATATATATATATATATATATATATATATATATATATATTTAATATTCTAGAATTTCCGATCCAATTTTATAAGAAAACAATAATAAATTTGGGACCTGAGAATGAACTATAATAACTGCTCTGCATCTTGCACGGATTCAGAAACGCTGACTAATATATGAGATTGTATGATCCTCTTTCCCATAGATATGTTTGCTCGATTTGGCCGGGGCATTGTAGTGGAACGGATTTTCGCTTTCCGAATTAGATTCAACATTTTGTACAGCTTATTGAGTTCGCTGACGTGCGTTCCCCCAGGCGGCTTGGCGTTGATCGTTTAATTCCACGTTAAACGTATGAGTGATCTCTTTCTTCGACAAGATTTAGTTGGGGAGTCCTATTTCTTTCAACAGGATTACGAATTGTTTTGTGCATTGACTGTATGAAAACATATGAAATATGTCTTTTAAATTAAGCTAAATTTTTAGGGTCTGCTGCAACAACAAGTATAAAAAGCCTTCAGTGTTCTAATCCATCAGCACCCATTAACGTATAACAATTTCACACAATTAGTTTTAAATGATGTCTTTTTATTATTGAGCTTGCTGAATATTTCAGTCAATCCATCGAGTGTTGTGTAGTAGTCGTTTGTCTGTTCCATCGTTAGTTCGTCTGCCTTCATATCTTCAGAAAATCGGAGAAGAGGGTCAGGTTGTAAGTAAAACCTTGTTAAATCCTCTGCTACTTCGACAGATTTTCGACTTGGGTGTTCTGTGGCGTGGATCGACTCAAAGTGGGAACCAATAAGATTTAGTTTAGTCATTCCACCATCGATCACGTATTGGTTTTCCACAATTGGACAGTGGAGGTGTTCAATTCCTGCTTTATGAATAAGTTGTTGGGATGCCAACGGAATATTGATAACATTACGAGGCTTAAAAATCTGTTTTATCTGAGGAATCATATTCCTCGAGTCAGACTTCATCACATTTTCGGCTCCATGCCTCCAGTAGTCATTAACAGAATTCCGAAATTGTTGTTTTAATAAGGATCTTAATTTTTCATCAGAGACTTCAATCTTATTAGCTCCAAGCTGATTCAATTATCCGGAACCTGTTGACGAATCCGATTTATCTGAGTTAAAAGAAAGCTGTTGTGTGTCTGTAATGTCATAATGTCACGGTTTATATAGCATTCCAGACTATTTTTGCTCTTTATTTTTTGTACAGCGGACTCCATTGTTTCCTGAACTACGGCATCAATTTTCTCGATAGCAGATTCGCACTCTACATTTGTGAGGTTCCTGTTGTTGGAAACATCAGTCGATGCGCGTTGAGACCTATATTTTCTCGCGGCATAACATTCAAATCTGCACCAATCTGTGTTCCTAAAATTATTATAATAATTATATTTTGGAGCCTCGTGCTGCGTCTCAAATGTAAACGTTGAATCACCTGCTAAGGCTACCTCAATTACAATTGCGTTGTGATCGCTATCATAAGGCAACAGCGGTATTTTAGTATCGCGGATTGTTTTGATATGCAACCGTGCGTCCGCGATGCATAAATCTAGATACGAATTTGCAGAGTTACCCTCTGGGTGTAACCGGGCTATACATTTTTAATTTATACTCAACTTGATTCTCATCGATAAAGTACCTTGAGCGGTTGCCGTTGGTGTTAGTACATGAATTAGACCAAGTCGGTTCCTTCGCGTTTAGATCTCACGCTAAGACGAAATAGTTGTTTAAACTATTTACCCTTAGATTTTCGAACAGATTGTCGATTTTGGTATTGAATTCATAAGCGGATACACGAGGGAAATATGCTGATATTAAGTACAAATGACTAATATTCCTCAGAGGTAGCGATATAATAGTGGTTTCAAGACGACTTAAATTTTTGATGATATCATTTTCAACTGTTGTGAACTTTAGTGGTTTTTTGATGTGGGTCGCCGTTCGATTTTATTCTGTAAGTCCGTATGAGATTGTAATCCTTGAACTCCAAGTAATGTCTGTCCTTAAGACTTGTTTCACTCAAAAAGAAATTTGTTACAAAGCACAATAAGTCACCTCTTAGATCGTATAAAATGGACGTTAAAAGCGACTATCTTGAGTTCTTTGAATCTTGAAACTCTAGGCATGAAGTGTGGATAATATTGTATCTAACTTCTTTGCTAGTTCAGCGAAATAGTGTGAGAGCCAGTGGAAAAAAGAAATACACGTATAGATATAAATTATGAAAGATGAAGAAAAGAGTCGCATTTTTTTTTTAAGCGTCTAAGGCGTGCAATTTTTTTTAAGATGGTCGGGTAGAAATTTGTATAAATGAGTCGATCGGATTAAGAACTGTCGACTTCTAACTTGATATTTGTATTTTGTTGGAACTTTATCAACAGTTCTGACTGAGTTTGCATATCGGATTTGGATAAAAAATCGCTTCAAGAATAATGGGCCTGTACACACGAGATGAATTCAAAACGGGTAAGACCGGTTTCACACTTTAATTCAAGCGCACAAGGGATGATTACTTTTTAGTAAGAATTTTGTTCAGACCACAGGAAGTAAAAAGTTTTGTGGGTATTTGTTTTCATCCTTGTTCATCAACTCAAAACCGGGTATAAGACTTTAGTCTGTTTCACACTGCACACTTCACTTCCTTCGGCCTCAAAACCCGTTACCCTCCGAATAAAATCATCTCAGGTGTGCAGGCACAATAAGATTAAAAAGGCCACCCAAACAATCCCCACTTGGGCTTCCCTGAGAGTTTCCATAAGATTTACCGTGAAAGGAAGTTGTAGTGTACACAACACCACTGCCATCTATGAGTTACGTGTAAATGTTGTGCACTTCTATCAAGAGGCCAACTTTACCCTACACAGGTCATTCCTATTCAGACGTGGCAGCTGGCGGACGTGTTGTGCATACCGCATACCAAAGAAATATTAAATCGAATATTCTACGAGTTTCTACTATTTTACAATTGGCGACGAGGACAAAACGGAATAAAATTTTGAAGAAAATAATTAACGAAGACACCGAATCGTTACATGCAGTAAAAAGAAAAGACGAGGATAAACGACAAAAGAAAACAGAAAAAAGAAAATTTTCAAGTACGGTAAAGGATTATTACATAACTATAAACGTACATATATCTATATCAAATAATCGTATTTGTTATTTGTATGCATATCTATGTTTTTCTATTAGGACAGTTCAATATTTTCATTGCCCGGCGCTTGCACGATGAAAACATACAAATAATTAACTATTATTAGAACCAAGTTAGTTCCACATAAAGCTACGTATGTACTCATTGTTAGTATGCGTTAGCATGCGTAATCGTGGAGTTTCATCGTGTTTAAGCAGAGGAGAGGTTAATAAGGGCCATGCAAATAAAAAAAAACAAAATCTGTCAAAGGGCCATGCAACAAGAACAAATAATTTTATTTGTGAATGTAAAGATTTCAATAAGAAAGGCCATGCAATTAAATCGTACCAGATTCTTTAGGGCCATGCAAGTACTGAATTTTGTTATCCTTACAGATGACATTAAAATGTCACAGGCAGGAGCACTTTCTTGTCTTAATAATTTTGACTGTGAAGGAGACCCAACTTCAGTTGGAGTTCGTTGGGAAAAGTGGAAGAGAGCGTTGGAGGTCTATTTAGTAGCGTTGAATATAGAAAAACCTATTAAAAAACGAGCCACTTTGTTGCACGCTGGAGGTATCTCACTACAAGACATATATTACAATATTCCAGGAGCTAACGTTGACGATGAAGCCGAGGTCGATGTGTTTAGAGTTACGGTAGAGAGACTAGATGAATATTTTGCTCCAAAGCAATCAAAAATATATGAGAGGCATTTGTTTAGACTTGTTAAACAAGAGCAAGGAGAGAGATTTGAAAAGTTTTTACTTAGGCTGCGTAATCAGGCTGTTAAATGTAAATTTACGAACAGCGAAGAGCATTTGATTGATCAAATTGTTGAGAAATGCGATTCTGTGGATTTACGTCGGAAAATACTATCGGTTGGCGATACTCTTACTTTAGATAAAATTATATTAGAAGCAAATGCACTTGAAGCAGTTGGTAGGCAGCTAGAGCAATTTGGGAAGAAAGACTTGGCTAAACTAGAAAGCGGAGATGGCGAAATAAATAAATTGTATTCACACAAGTTCAAAAATACATACAAGCTAAGGAAAAATTTTAATGGCGATGGAACATGTACTAGGTGTGGCAGTGATAAGCATTACCAAGATGATAAGAAGTGCCCTGCACGAGACAAGAGGTGCATTAAATGTAGTCTGATGGGTCATTTTCGGGAACAATGTAGGACCAAACAGAAAAGAAAAATATTTGGTAGGAAAATATATGGCCAAAATAAAAATCGAAAAGTAGAGATTAACCAGACCGAAGATGTTGACTATGTTTTTCACCTAGATGAAGATTCAACTGTAAATTGTCTTGTTGGAGGTGTCAAAATTGAAATGCTAATTGATTCAGGTAGCAAGTGCAACGTCATAGCTGATAGGACATGGCAACAATTAAAGGAGCGTAAAGTGAAAGTATATGACCAAATCAAAAACCCTGACAAAACCCTTTTGCCCTATGGGACTAAAGAACCTTTAGATATCATTGGTTCATTTCAGGCTCATATTAATCTTAATGAAACGAGCAAGAAGGCAACATTTTATGTCATCAGGGACGGCTCTCGCAACCTTCTAGGCAAAAGTACGGCAATTGAACTCGGTGTTTAAAGAATAGGACTTCATAAAATGCAATCGAATCGTTTCCAAAATTCAAAGAAGTGGTAATCAAAATACCGATTGATGAAAGTGTTCAACCTGGGATCCAACCTCATAGAAGGATACCCATTCCCCTCGAAAATAGGGTTAATTTAAAGCTCAAAGAATTGGTTGATTCTGACATCATAGAAGAGGTGCAAGGACATTCATCATGGGTTTCTCCAATGGTACCTGTATTAAAAGAAAATGGAGACGTTCGAATCTGCATTGATATGCGACGCGCTAACGAAGCAATTATCCGAGAAAATCAGCCATTGCCAACAATGAATGAGTTGCTTCCTAATTTCCGAAAGGCCAAGTATTTTTCTCGGTTAGACATAAAAAACGCGTTTCATCAACTTGAGATCCATCCAAAATCTAGATATATTACCACATTTAGCACCAATAAAAGTCTCTTTAGATACAAGCGGCTTATGTTTGGTATATCGTGTGCACCTGAAATATTTCAAAAAGTGTTGGAAAAGATGCTGCTTGGTTGCGGAGGCACGTCGAATTTCATCGATGATATAATTGTGTATGGATCTGATGAGGAAAAACATGATAAAAGGCTAAATAAAGTATTAGAAGTCTTAAAGTCCAATAACGTTTTATTAAATCAAGCTAAATGTATTTACAAAGTTAGTACGATAGAGTTTCTGGGACACGAATTGTCAGAGGAAGGTATAAAGCCCCTTGCAAAGTATATAAAAGTTATACAATCTAGCAGACGTCCAGTCACAATTGAAGAGATTCAAAGTTTTTTAGGTTTGGTGAATTTCGTGGGCAAGTGGATACCGAATTTGGCTACTTTGACTGAGCCATTCCGTAAACTACTAAGAATCAATTTGTATAAATCAGCTAATATAGAAAAATATTGGGCTTCTGAACAAGAAAGAGCATTCCACCAACTAAGAGAAAATCTCTCCAACATAAAGACCCTGGGTTATTACGATCCCAATGATAGAACGCAGGTGATAGCAGATGCATCTCCGGTGGGTTTAGGAGTCATTCTTATCCAAATAGATGAAAGTGATCCCAGGGTAATTGCGTATGGTAACAAAAGCTTGACTGACTGTGAAAAAAGATACTGCCAAACTGAAAAGGAAGCATTGGCTCTTGTCTGGGCCGTAGAGCATTTTAAGATGTACCTTTTTGGAAAAGAGTTTGAGCTTATAAGTGATCACAAACCACTTCAAACAACATTTGGAAAGAAATCCAAGCCATGCGCTAGAATTGAAAGATGGGTTCTTCGCCTACAAGCCTTTACATATAAAATAATTTATCGCCCCGGTAAAACTAACATCGCAGACCCGCTGTCGAGGCTGTGCAAAACAACTTCTCCGGAACCGTTCGATAATGAGAACTATATAAACCAAATTGTCGAATATAGTCGACCAATTGCAGTGCCATATAATGAGATTAAAAACGCCTCATCAGCTGACGACGAAATTCTAAAAGTAAAAAAGGTATAAACGACAATAATTGGGAAGATTCGGTGAACAGTTATAAGATTTTTCAAACCGAACTATGTTTTCATGAAAATATTTTGTTAAGAAATAATAAAATTGTTATCCCACTGGTACTGAGGAAAAGAGTTCTTGAGGCTGCACACGAAGGACATCCTGGTATAGTGGCAATGAAGAACCGACTAAGATCAAAGGTCTGGTGGCCAAAAATTGACAAAGATGCGGAGGCCCTGGTTAGGTCTTGTACGGGGTGTACACTAGTTAGTGCTCCAAATCCACCTTACCCAATGAAAAGAAAGCTTCTCCCACTAGAGCCTTGGGTAGATGTGGCACTTGATTTTTTAGGGCCTTTGACAAGTTCGGATTAGTTGCTAGTCCTTGTAGATTATTTAAGTAGGTACAAGGAGATAAAAGTAATGCGACATATAACAGCTGTAGATATTATCAAAGTATTGAAGGAAATTTTTTCTCGGGTTCGTTATCCAGCAACAATTATAACTGATAACGGTAATCAACTGACGAGTGATGCATTTAAAAAGTACTGTACCGAATGTGGCATAAAAACCTTTACAACAATTCCATATTGGCCTCAAATGAGTGGTGAGGTTGAACGTCAAAACAGGGATATATAAAAGAGGCTAAAAAATTAGCCAATTAGAGGAAAAAGACTGGAAAGAGGATATACTTATATACTTAATGATGTACAATGGGACACCACATTCGACCACTGGAAAATCTCCTTCAGAACTTTTCTACCGAAGACAATTCCGTGATAAAATTCCAGCTGTGAACGATATTAATAATAAAGCTGCAACTGATTTAGATATTAGAAACAGGGATAGAGAGAAGAAAGAGAAAGGAAAGGAATACGGAGACAGAAAAAGAAGAGCTTCATATGGTAATTTGGAAGTAGGAGAAAAGGTCTATGTAAAAAACATGATCAGAGAAAACAAATTATCTCCCACATTCAACCCAACAACACGCACTGTGACAAAGTTAAATGGTGGTGATGTTCAAGTAGGAAATGACTCAACTGGAAAGGAATACCGAAGAAACGTTGTTCATCTCAAGAAAGTAAATGGATCTTGGCGAGTTCAACACAACAATTCGACTAACAATGATGAAATTGCGGAAAAAAGAAATGAGGGCGATTCTTTATTTTACGCCTTAATGTTTTAGTTTTGAACTTTGTGATTTGTATTAAATTATTCAATATATTATGAAATTACTAATTTAATAGGTCAAACAAATATGATTTGGTATGAACATTTTATTATATTATATAACTGTTATATTCTATTAATTTTTCACGTTATCATTAATTCTTTTTATTTATGAAATCAATGTTATGTTTTCTGTATTTTAATAATCGTTCCCTCAAGCATGCATGTATATTGATTTATATAAAAATACTGTCATCTGTTTGTGAATTGAAAAAATATAAAATAAATAAGGGATGTAGTGTACACAACACCACTGCCATCTATGAGTGACGTGTAAATGTTGTGCACTTCTATCACGAGGCCAACTTTACACTACACTGTACACGTTGCAGCTGGCGGACGTGTTGTGCATAACGCATACTAAAGAAATATTAAATCGAATATTCTACGAGTTTCTACTATTTTACAGAAGTTATTCAAAACTTGTTAACCATTATTTTAAAATTATAGCTTCCGGTGAAACCTTGTTTTGGCCCGATACGTCTAGAACTTTGTATACACAATTGTGTTAAAGTAAACCATAACACATCAAAGCCATAATTACGTTAAAAATAAATATTCACAAGCAAAATTGTTATAGAAATAAATATATTTTAACGAAAAAGACACAGTTCTCTTTGAATACTTTTTGAAAGATTTCAAATTGTATTCATAAATTGTTTGCCTCTCCTGTGCACATTTTCAGCCTTGTGATATTTCTGTAGGATTTAAAATTAAGTATACTTATTTTGACAGCGGAATCACTTCCGATATTTTGTGCACCAAAGTACGATCTCAAAATAAACTGCTCATTTGCACAGACAGTCTCTGTTAATAACATCAACAACTAAGCATCCATAATTCAAAATATAAGGGATCAACTTTTAATAAACATGAACCGTCTTAAGTTGATAAGGATATCAGGTCATGTCGGTATTGAAGTAAACAAAGCAATGCCGCTAAATAGGCATTTAGGAACCGCTGATTCATTGACCTAAGGCAGTGTATTTCAAATTATTAGATTAGAAAACAATTTTTTTAGTGCGACATATGTTCCTGTTTATTTTTATATCAATCTTGAAATCTTGGATTTATCTTTGACACTTTTACGATTTAATTTTCCAAATTAAGCCTGCTTCTCTTCTTAGTTCAAATGTCAAACATTGAAGAGACTGTGACTTCACACAGGTATGAAGTGGCGAATGGCAGTAACAACCTTAAAGCCTCGGTTGCCAACTCAGCATACTCTCCTTGTCTCATTATCCAGAAATTGTCAGTAGTTATTTAAATTTAATTTCATTCTAAGCGATATACGATTTTCATTCATCTTTATCGATGGTAGATCGGCGAGTTCGACTGACACATTCATAAAAGGATTTAATATACATCTTAGTCCATTTTCACTTTTAGAATCCAGTTCTGCAAAGTAGCTTAATATTTTCTTTTCTAAATTATGCAAACTCTGTACCATGAGATGAATATGAGAGCGAATAAGTAAATTCTTGTGTAATTAGACCGGAATTGGAATTGGAACACTGACCTAAAGCGTATATTTGAGACCGTAAATCATCCAAAATGGGTGTTAGATCGAACGATTTGAACTGTTTCCGATCATTTATAACTGGGCGAACCCAACGTACAGAGCAAATCAAGGTATATCATAGACACTAAGGATGGATATTAGGCTTTACCTGTTTATATTATGTGAGAATAACTTGGTCAAAGTAATGAATCTTGTATAAATGTGAAAATGACTTAAGTTCTTGTATGCTTCAACTTAATGGTGACTTAACAGCTTTAAGCAGTTGTTAAAAAATGAACAAACTTATTCTCAATGCCGAAAAAACTAAATATGACGGTTTTACACTTAAATAAAACCGATATTATTTGCCGTCAAAACACACAGCGTCGTTGTTGAAGAAGCTGATGTGTATTCGCCTTTATTTTTGTATCAAATCCTACCACTTAACGTTGCACACTCTCAACTCCAGGGGGAGTCGATGTAATGTCAAACTCACCAGCTGCGCCATCGCGGTAATCTGCGCATAGTGTCTTCACCAGCAAGGAACTTGCCACGACGCTGTGTGTTTTGACGGCAAATAATATCGGTTTTATTTAAGTGTAAAACCGTCATATTATTTACCTACCGAAAACACACAGCGTCGTTGTTGAAGACCTGTCTGTTATCTGCTGGTGTTTGCCCACAACGCTATGATGAATGCTGTATTCTTATTTTTATATAGGAATATCCTCTTCTTTTTTTTTTTTTTTTGTAATTATATTAAATTAAAAGTCTCCGAGACTAAAAATAATTATGAATCTCATAATTATATTGGTTTGAAATTTTTAAAAAGAAAAGGTGAATTCAAATTCTTATTTGAAATAATCTCTCTGCAGTAATACTTTCGAAATGTACTTTCAGTTCTCCAGTTGCCTCTTGCTAAGATGTCATCAACTGGCTGCTTCTCAAGCCAACCCAATGATGCAACGGCTGCTCTAACACTTCCCGGTGTCGCTCCAACCCAACGCTATGATGAATGCTGTATTCTTATTTTTATATAGGAATATCCTCTTCTTTTTTTTTTTTTTTTTGTAATTATATTAAATTAAAAGTCTCCGAGACTAAAAATAATTATGAATCTCATAATTATATTGGTTTGAAATTTTTAAAAAGAAAAGGTGAATTCAAATTCTTATTTGAAATAATCTCTCTGCAGTAATACTTTCGAAATGTACTTTCAGTTCTCCAGTTGCCTCTTGCTAAGATGTCATCAACTGGCTGCTTCTCAAGCCAACCCAATGATGCAACGGCTGCTCTAACACTTCCCGGTGTCGCTCCAACCCCCGCATCTTTCAAAATGCTTCGGACCCAATTTCCAATTACTGATCTTGATGCCGGCTTCACTGGTCCATTTATAGTTATGAACAAGCTATCCAAGTTGCTTTCCAGAACTCTCCTCGCTTCTGAAAATCTGATCAACTGTTTTATCCAAAAAACTGGACAGACTCTCTTGTTCTCATGACAACTCAACTGCCAACTAGACTGCTTGTGCTTGGCTGAGTCGGTCTTGGACCCAAAAGAAGGATGGAAAATTATCTTCCCGTCCTCTTCTTTGTAATGATTGCTTGATATCTTTTAAAGCGTAAGGTCATGAATTCTTCTACCTGATGCCAAAAGCAGTATAATAGCTGTTCGTCTCGAGACTTCAAATAAAGTATCTTTCCCAGTCTCTCTTTCTGCTAACCACTCAAACACATTCCTTGGATCCCATATACGTAGCCTCTCAGTGGCTGGCTGAGAAGAGCAAATAGCTTTTAAAATGCGTCTCACAAAAAAATTTGTCGCTAGATTAGCGGCCAAATCTGGATCAACAAATGTTGATATAGCAGACTTGTGAACAAGTATTGTTCTAGGAGCATACTGGTCCTTTAAGAAAAGATTGGCCAAATATCTCGCTAAGCAGAAACCCCTAGGAGACCTGGGATTGATATTATTTCTTTCGCACCAAAGAAGCCATTTCTTGACCGCAGGAGAATAGGTTTTAAGTGTTGAATCTCTCCATCCCTTTTTTAATAAATTCTTTTCTTCTGCAGACCAATTTACTATCTGGCCACCCCAGGCCCAACGTTCCATACTTTCAGGATTAAATGTTCTACTTGTGGAGGGGGTTGGCCCGTTGTCATGTCTATCAGTACCCTCCGCAGGTTCTGTATTATTAAAGGGGGCTCCAGTGCCCGAGCTTTGAGGTCGGACATCCAGAAGACTTGGTCCCATTCTGGTGCCACAATTAAATACTTTCCCCGACAACTGTTCAAGTGAGTCAGGACTCTTGGCATTATGTTGGGCGGTGGAAAGATCCAACCTAGGCAATGATTCCAAATCCTGCTGAAAGCATTTATGTATGCTGCTGCTTGATCTCTGCAGTCTATCGATACATAGTTGTCGAGAACTGCTGTTTCCTTTGAAGCAAAAAGATCTATTTCTGGCCTTCCCAACTTTTCGAAAACTTCCGCAGTTGCTTGAGGCAGAAGATGCCACTCCGGTATGGGGCGACCTCTTGACAATCTGTCAGCTATTCCGTTGTACCTTCCCGGAAGATAAAAAGCGGATATTATTATGTTGTGCCGATCGACCTGATGAAGAAGTTGATATGTCAGACCTAGTAAGTTTAAAGATCTTGTACCTCCCTCCTTTCTTATGTATGCGACCAAAGTTCGGTTGTCTGACTGGAGAAGGATGTGTGCATCTTTCAGAACGGATGCCTGCCTTTTTATCGCCATCAACACGGCGTACATCTCTTTTAAATTGCAGTGCCACTTTTCCTGAACCTTGGACCATTGACCTGACAAAACTGTTTCGTTCAGTTGAGCACCCCATCCTATGTCTGAAGCATCCGTTGCTAGAAAATGCGTCACTTCTTTTTTGTGTAGACTCTCGACTCTTGTTAATGCTCCGAGCCACCAATCTATCTCCTCCAGAGCCCTCCGAGGGATGATGAGCTTTTTTCTCGGACGTTTGTTGTACTGCCTCGAAAAAATCTGAAGGTAACGTGAATGAAGTCGGCCTCTGGGTACAACGAAACTTGCGAAATTTAACTGGCCTAGCACCTGCTGCATCCGGTGCAGAGTGCAGGAGCCTAGCTGAGACATTGCCTGAAGGGAAAATCGAATTTTCTCTACTTTTTTGGCTGGAAGGGACATTATATTTCTGAAAGTGTTCCACAACACCCCAAGGTACTCCAACTTCTGGCTTGGAACCAAGACTGATTTCCCGTAATTTATCTTCCACCCTAATTTCTCTAGAATTCGAACGGTTTCCGCAACCTGTCTTTCTAGTTTGTTGCGGTCCTGACTCGCTAAAAGGAAGTCGTCCAGATAAACCAACACGCGAATGTCCTTTTTGCGCAGAATTTCTGCAATCCAGCAAGTGAGTGCTGCAAACAGTCTTGGGGCCGAAGCAAGGCCAAATGGCAGACAAGTCATCTCTAAGAGCTCTCCCCTGTATACTAGTCTTAAGAAACGCCGATGACCTTCCGCTATCGGCACATGAAAATAGGCCTGAGAAATGTCTAGTTTTATCATCCAGTCTCTTGGCTGCAAAAACTCTGGAATTGTGGAGTGAGAAATCAGTTTGAAAGTTCTTACCCTCACGTATGAATTTAGGGCTCGCAAGTCGAAAATAGGACGAAGGCCTCCATCCGACTTCTTTATTAAAAACATTTTCGACAGAAAACCAGTTTTCAAAGGGGGTTCAAGAATCTTTAATCTTTTCATCTCTAAAATCTGTGTGTCCATCTTTTCCGAATGTGCTGTTGCAAATTTGACTCGAGTAGATTTTGATGGGAAGACTAAAACAGGTTTTTTGCAAAATGATATTCTTGCTCCTGAAATAGTTTTTAAAATAAACGAGTTTGCGCCCAGATTCTCCCAGCTTACCCTGTAAGCTCGCAACTGCCCCCCCTTGAAGGTTTCCCTTGTATCATTTATTGTCTCTTTCGTGTTCTTTAGAGCGAAAGGGAGGATTAGGTTTTCTACCCTGGCCCTTGTTTGCGTTATTCGCTCTATTGTCTCTATGGCTATGCTTGTAATTCTTCCGGTAACTAAATTTGCCATCCATTGCATTCCTTCTACCAACAGCCTGAACTGCTCTTGGAGTAAAAACTTTCTTTTCTTTAGCCTGAGTCGAAACATTTAGCCAGGACTGTACTCCACCCAACGACTGTATTAAAGCGGACAACTCTTTTTTATCGAATAAGTTTTCAGCACTAGGATGAACACCTCTTAGCGCAGCCTGAACGTTCTTATTGGCTATTTCGCTTACTAACCTTTCTCTACGCACTTCAATACATTCTGCCCACTTGCCACAGACTACCTGAAGTGCCAACTCAGAGTTCTTATAAGAAGGAGACGAGGATCCGAAAAAGGAAGTGAATTGTTCATAAAGAGAACTGGGATTTAATTCATCTGGTGATCGGAACGCCCAATCAACAATAGATTGCAAACCTGATTTAAGCAATGCTTTTTGCTCTAATAATGCATTTGTCAATGCGGCCATTACTTGTTCTGTCGAAGAAAGGAAATCTTTGCCCTTATTGAGTGTACACAGCTCATCGTTAATCTTTAGTTCCACAAAACCAGGGGTTGCAGCTAAAGATTTCATAGCCTTTGAATATCTTACGCTCCTCCATGTAGGCAAACCAAAGTGTTGCAACTGCACCACCTCCTTTAAATGCTCACTTTTTGCCGGTTGAACTAGATTAGAATCGCATTCCGTATGCAATTCACCCAGGTCCAAAGTTCTCCGAGAACCATCTGGGCAATGCAAAAACGAGGAGGTACTTGGCCTATTGGGTGTCATCTCCTGTGGTAAAATCATACTTACAAACTGTGACAATTGGCAAACCTGCTCTGTTAGATCGTCTATTCTTTGGTCTAAGGCTGACACGTGTCCAGACATGTTTTTCTCTCTCTTGTTAGGAGGAGGTGACACAAAACTATCGTTTTCAGAAGACGATGTATCTGATGACTCGTAGCTCCTCTTTCTCGAGCTCCTTTCCTCTCTGTGGACATTCTCTTGTTCACTCTTAGATTCGCTCATAGTTACATATATATAAATGGAAAACTTATTCAATGTAACTTGAAAGCTAAAGACTGAGGATTTTTCTTTTCAATTTTTTTTTTTTTTTTCAATTACACAACCGTTCTATTCAAGAATACACAACGCTATGAGCAGATTACCGCGATGGCGCAGCTGGTGAGTTTGACATTACATCGACTCCCCCTGGAGTTGAGAGTGTGCAACGTTAAGTGGTAGGATTTGATACAAAAATAAAGGCGAATACACATCAGCTTCTTCAACAACGACGCTGTGTGTTTTCGGTAGGTAAATAATGTATGATTGTTTATTGTAACTAAAGTGAAATACCCCCTAATGTAGGTGATAATATTCAAGTTAAAGCGGTTGACAAAGTTACGTATCTTGGCATCATGGTGGACAACAAACTTTCTTTAAACGAACACGAAACGATATGAATTTGTCTGTGCTTACCTTTATATGAAAAAAATTGAACTGTGCCGTCAAAATGTGTTTTGTTATTATTAAGTTCTATTTTGAGAACTGCAGTAGTTTGTTATTCACGTGACCCAATATCAGAAAGATATTGTAGATGTATAAAAATGTGATACATATACCTCAATAACATTAATATGAAATTCCCTAAACTGTGTATACCAAAGACTCTGTATGAATGCAATGCAATGCAATACACAAAATTTAAAAATGGAGTATGCCCAAATTATCTCCTGGAGAATGTGACGACCAAAATCAATTCAGTTTTACTATGAGAAATGCAGGTGATTTTCAAATTCAGGGAGCAAGGAGGACAGCAATTTATAAAATATATGCGATTTCAAACTTAAAACAATTTGCTGCAGGATCTAGAAAATGAATCGAAATATCATGAATTTTGTAAAAGACATTGTTGAACTTAAATTAAAATTAAAATTTTAAGATAATAATTTAAGCAATGTAAAATAATGGCTTTTTACCTCTGGTCCTATTAAATTTCTTCAACAAAAGCGACATTATAAAAATTGTTAAACAGTACTGCGAAAGACAAAGGCTTGACTCCTGGAAACAATACCCACATCATTATGTTACCACTATGTTAAAATTAATGATGGGAACATGCTTTCATGAAGGGTTTTAAGGGAAACACCTGAAAGCACTGGCACAATAAGACGTTGACGTTTTATTTCAAAGCTAACAAGCCCAGATTATAAAATGCAATTTTCAAATCGTTTTCAATTTCTTTTTCGATGTAAAATTTCAATATGTATTTATAAATAATTAAAAATGTGTAGTACTTCGGTTTCAAACTATGTATAGAATTATCCTAATTGATGCGGAAAAGTGTTTTGCTCACGGGATTTCGAATACTTCTTCATAAATTGTACAACTTGCTCGCAGGAATTTAATTTATTAAGCTGTACTTTATTCATTAAACATGCCAAGGAATGCACACCAGCTTCATTAGCAGGGCTTGTAACTCAAGCTGTTGGCGAACAAGAAATGCAAAATCATAAAATCCAATTTTTTCCAAGTGAATTAGTAAAAAACAGGTGTGAAGATTTTCCTGCTTCTGACCCATTGACGTTAGTCAAATTGGAAAAGATTGAAGTAAAATGAAACCACGGTATAGAAAATATGATATTATATTTATTTATTTTATAGACGCAAGACTTAAATACCGAAGAATACCTGGAGAACCATGACCATATGTGTGATTACAAGGATGAAGATGATATTATCATAGATAAAGTTATTCATCGGAAAAATAAAGAAGAAGTAATCAATGAATTCAAAAACCGCTCGCATTTGTGGGATGCGAATCAGAAGGAAATTTCAAAAGAAACGGTCAGGAAGCAACATTACAACATTGATATTCAACTTAAAATCTGAGTACAAACGAGTGCTCGAAGGGAAAGAAAATAAAGATGGGAAATCGTCCAAAGATAAATTGTGGTATTTCGACAAGATATCGTTTATAGGACCGAAGAGCAGTGATATTGAGGTTTGCTTTGTCCACATTCGCTTACACAAACTAAGTCATAAATTTTAGGTTGATTTTGATATGTACAATGACAGCGATCAGATTGGTATTACCACCTACTAGAAGAAGAGTTGCAACTGCCTGATGAAAAAAATGAGCCCATATCGAGTGAAGTAAATATAATTTATTAAGTCTTACTTTACATTTACTTGCTATTTAATCTCAATAGGAAACAAAAATCAAGAGCAAAAAGCTCATCACTACCCTAATTGAAGAATATAAAAATCGACCAATATTATGGGTAGCCAGGCGTAACTCAAGTAAGAAGTCTGACCGTAGAAGAGCTTATATGGAACTTGTTAATGTAATAAGTACAAAATTCGATACGCAATTCATTCCTCAAAGTATTAGAGAATCCAGCTGGGGAAATCAAATCTTTAGTATGGTATGCCGACCTTTTGTCGTTTATCCCAGACTCGAAACAAACTGGTCTCCAGCAAGATGTAGATGTAGAAGTAAGCAAATGATTTTTACATTTTCCTCATAAGTAATCCATATTTTATATGTATGATAACGATCAATTAGACTTTTCGTATTTTAACCATAATAACCAGGATAACGTTACCGTGACGTTACTTGTTACCTCAAGTCTTAACCGAAAGTCCACAGCAAGTCTCGGGTGTATAAATTGTAGCACGTGAAATATAATTCAACAGTCCAGTTTGTTCGTTCGGATTAACTTTCACAAATCAATTGCCCCATAAGAAAGGGGCAGAGGCATAAGCGTTTTTACATTTGTTTTTTGTTGTTACGGTCAGAGTAAAATGCGTACAAACTTCGCTTTGCTTTCATTCAAATTAAGTTAAACTTTTTCCGCCTCTGCCTTCAGATAGTTAAATTTTATTTTACATTCCCACATTTCAATTTAAGTAATACAATCAGGACAGATATTTTCGTCCGGCCGCTTACATACATATATTACTTCAATTCAATATATTATAATATGTAATTGTTTGCAGATGAACCAGAAGCGCACATAATAAACAAACAAAAACAGTTAAAAGATCATATCGTGTCACATGCATCAGAGCGAAACCACGTGTGCGACGTCTGTGGTAAAGCATTCAAGGGATATAAGACACTTCATCAACATAAGAAACTACATGCAGAAATAAAGCAGCACGAATGCAAAATCTGTGGGAAGATAATTGCCCAGCAAGCAGGGGTATACTCTCACATGAAGTCGCATGACTTGGTTGTTGCCAGTTGAAAAGAAACTGATTGTATTTTGTATATTAAAATTAACCTTTTCAATTTACAACTAGATCAATACTCGGTACTAAACATTAAACATTAAATAAACCTGTACCGAATTACCATTAATTTTTGTGTTGCATGTGATCATCGATCGTTCAGCAAAGTTATATTATTTGGTCAAGTACTATTAATTTAAAATAATCAACTTAGGAGCATTCGCAAAAAGGTATTAACATGAAAAGCAATATCTTTTTGAAGTCTGTCGATATGTAGAGACACGCAGACATAATCGATATCATGATATCTTCTTAAAAATATAAAAAAACGCATCCTTGTCCTTCGTTTTGGGTTCAAAACTCATTGCTCGAAAGACATAAATTGAACATTCCTTAAATCTCATTTTACCACTTACCGACTGTTGGACATAAGCGATAACTTTTAAGTCGATTCTGTTTGCGAGAACGGTTAATGAAAGAGGAGAAATGGTCTTTGTAGAGCAGCTCAAAGATGTGCATCTAGTCTGAACATCAAAAATTCCGCAACAACAATGGCTCGGTCATATTGAAAGTGTCTTCGAATCCTATCTATCAGCTTGACAAAAAGAAACTGTAAATATCCTGTGCAAGGATCAAGAAATCTCATTGGATAGGAAGCTCGGTCGAAATTACTGGAAATAGAATGCCCGGGATCGTGGCAAGAAAAATATATACGACATGTTCAGATTCTCGTAGAAACGATGGCCTGATATTAATGTTTGAATTTTAAACATTTTGGTTTCATCGATTACTTGGTAGATCTTATTTTCGATTGATTGAAACTTCAAATTTCCAGCCCCCATAGCAGCACGGTTCAATAGAAGAAGTGTTCGCAGGCTATGTCTCGATAATTTTTAGAAAAATTATGTATCCGTAGTCCATTTAATGCAACTAAACGATAGTTTACGTGGTTTTGACTGAAGTGTTAACATCAATAGCCATTTGGTTCTGATAAATATTTTATATTGTTTTTCATTTATATACACAAACAATTTTAAAACTTGTAACTTAATATAAACTATTATCTAATTTTAAGAGAATGTTTGTACTTTTTGTTTTCTTATATTTCTTATATGCAAATCTTTTTCTTACATTTGATTCTTCGATCTTATCTAATTAGTTTTATTTCTGATGACTTATTTTAGTAATCATATTTTCAAGAATTGTATAAATTAAATTTAAATAAGATCACTACAAAAATAGTTGAGTTGGTTACATATTAATTTCTAAAGATCGCATTGAGTTGTTTTGATACTAGGCGGACACAGATTTAGCAATGCACAGCAGCATTTTACAATGAAGTCAAGAAAACGTTTGTCGCCATCACTTTTAAGTGATGTTGTGAGATTTTTGCGTTTCCCCAGGATTTGGTATTTTTGTCTCAATGTACCAATCACTTGAGTCCTTACCTTAGTTAATCTTTTTATACGTTGTAGGTTTAAATCGTCTAATTGTGTGTGACCATTTGGCACAAGCAGTTTTGTATTTTTCTCCAATACTGCAATGTTTACCACTTTCCCATGGTCCGATAAAATTATATCACCTGGGTTGATGAAATCCATGAATCCCGACGTTTCCAAAATCGTGTCTTCGCTACTCGTTCCTCCGTAGCCCTTAGAAACGAATATGATGGCTCCGATTGGAGATATGGCAATTAAATATTTCATTGTGCTGTCATTTGAATCAGATGAAAACACTTCGGATCGTACTGATGCTTCTCCTAAGAGAACAAATAGTTAATGTCATATGTAAACTCGTGTCATTGCGAAATAATTTGCCTGGTCTTTCCACAAATATTTCGAAGAAGTCAATGACTGTTGTAACACTTTCAGCAAAAACGTTGGTGGGAGATTCCAACTGAAACTCATTCTCGTCTGGCCAACGAACAAAAGAAGATATCTCACCATGCAGAACTGCAATATTTTCATGAAACATTTTTGAAATTGTTGATGTCGAGACACCGAAATTATACGCAAGATAGGTAAAAGGAAGGTCCAATCTCAGCTTTAGTAAGGTTAAAATAAGTGCATCGAAGCAATTAATTTTCTTCTTCATGCTGCATTTCAAATCCTCTCGAACAAGGCCAAACAAATAAAGCAACGCTGTAAAATTTGGCAGACCAGTAAAATAACGAACTTTTTTGTCATTGTGTTGAAAACTATCAATAGAAAAGTTCTTCTTTCGGATTTCTTTTACCAAGTCTCTTATTTGTGTATCTCGGCTTTCAATCTTTAGCTCATATTCCTTTGTTATCTAAAATAAAACCATTAATCAATATCTTAACTAAAACAAAACTATAATTATTTACTTCTACTTTGTCTTGCTCGAGCACTTTCAATTTATTCTCATAACTTTCTATGAGTTCATTTTTTGTTAATATTTCTTTTTTAAGTTTTTCTAATTCATTATTTATCTTCAGTTTATCTTCGTAGATGATAGAGCAAATTTCTTCTGGTTGCATTTCCAGTGGATCTAAAACAGAATTCGAAAGTTCGATTTCATCCGATTCACTATGAATTTTCAATTCATCTTCCTCAGTGGCAGATGCAGTTTCTACTTTGTGTTCTCCCATTAGATCTGAAACTGATTCCGGCTGCTTTGTGCCGCACGCTTTCCTTTTATAAGACCGTTTATAAACCCTTTTTCTTTTGGGCTTATTCATGTTTAAGGTAGGTGCCCAATCTGGGTGTAATTCATCATCAAGCTTTGCAGGAGATCCTACGATACAAAGTTTTTTTTTTTTGTTTATTTATGAAGATAACAAACCTGTTATAAAGTGATCCGAACAAATCCTGGTGTGCTTCAATGATTCTTCCTTTATGTCCGTTCTGTTGATTGCATACAACCATGCAGCTCTTCTCTTCGTTGTCAGCTGCTCAAGCTCACTAGTCTTAGTGTTTAGAGATGGGAATCTAAAAAAACTAAAACCCACATCCCTTCCTGCTCTTTTTGAACAATTTTTTACACAACACTTTGACGGCATTTCTTATATAGGATGTTTTAAATCTGCGTGACTCGAAACAAATGCACCAAACTTCGATTTATTAGCTCAAATTAAATACAGGGATCGCGTTATTGAATAATATTGTCATTTCTATTCAAACAATTGCAAATAAGCTAAAATTCACTCATAACGATTTATCTGTGTGACCTCCAGAATAATGACAGCTAGAAGTTTAAGCATTTTGACAGCTAGCCCGAAATAAGTTTTTATAGGGCTGACACTTTTTATCGACTTGAGTGGAGCAAATTAAGCTGTCTTAAGATTTCTCGGTACCAATGAAGCAAATCAAGATTGATCTTCTTTTAAAAATGTTCGTTGACCACGATTAATTTCTGGAAATCTGGATTTCATCAGTTAAAACCGTCTTATGGATTACTGAGTGCTTGGAGTAGCCAAAAGAAGCACCGTTGCCACTTTAAAAATAAAGAGAGTGAAACACTTCCAAAAGTCGTGACTTTTGTGAATTAGTGTATTAGACTGCTGTCCGTAATTTGCTTTTGAATGTATCCAAGTTGCGCGTGATTTTGTCAACTCTTTTGTTTTGGATGATATTTTATTTATTAAAAGTGATGCTTTTTAGAAAGGCAGTGAAAAGAACAAAATGGAACTTGGATAAAAACATAAAGGAAACATCGACAAGTCCATGGAAAAATTAACGGAAAGTGAATGATAAAGTATCGTTCTTAAAATTTTAGAGTTTACTTAAGGTATCGACTAACAACATAACTAAATTAAGTTTTATTCCAAATTATTTTCATATAATCATCTTTTTTCTGGCATGTTAGCACCTGAGGTTGAGAAGGAGAAAAGAAAACGTCAAAAACATGCAACTAAAATTCTTCCCGCGCATGTCAGGGCTGTGGTTTTGCACTTGTCCGTAACGCGAAAATTAGCAGTTTGTCGTACTGTGAAATGAATGGGATATCTGAAGGGAATTCAGCAAAGATTAAAGTTTTTTTCGCAACGCAATGAAATCTCTCAAACACCATTTGCTAAACTGTTCCTACTCGCTACGCGAAGAACTGTCATCTTAGTAGATATTTCGCGTAGGGGATAGGCGCGGGGTAGCGAGTCGCTTCGAACAAACTTCCCATCTTTTAGCAAATTTGTCTTCGCTACGGCCATTTTCTTCTAAGTTGACGGTTCCTGATCGCGCTTACGGGTCTACAAATTTTGAATTTTTTAACCGCTTGCAGCCACTTAACTATTTTGTTCAGCTATTGTGCTTATTAAAGTTTCCGATCATGTGTAAAGCGGAGCAGTCTGTGCTCCATATTCTGACCAATGCTCACCATTTTGGAAAATCTTTCTTTGGGTAAAACTGATAGAATCACCTACTTATTTCTTTATAACAATTCGAATGCTTTATGGTGTTTCCATCAACCTTTTGACCTTTAAAATACTTTATATCTGTATCAGTTCTAGATTTCCGTTGCAAACTATTCTTGCAATCATCATCACATGGTGGACATAATGTTGTGTCAGCGTTTCAGTGATGCTCACCAAGCCAAATTGTTAAACTAACCATAAGTGGTCATATTAAAACTGTATTTACGAAGCACAAACCAACATGGACAAATTTAGTATGGTTGCCCTCATAGCTTTTTTTTGAGACCGATTGTAACTAATTAAAAAAAGAAAACAAACTATACATCTTCATAATGATTAACAGACAATACTTTCCCATTTAGAAGATCTCTTTATTTGATGATTGACAATACAATACTTTACCTAAGGATATATATATTAAACCTCCGACTTGGAAGTTTTTATTTTAATAAAATAAAAAAAAGAAATCATCTCTGCTCTATTAACTGCCGACCATAGAGCCATGCGTTTTCATGTGGTATCTTAATCCTGTCTTTTGCGCAAACAACTTACCACAGATTTTACATTCGTGCTTTTTTCGGTCTGCGTGCAGCGCTTTGTGCTGGAGGAGTGTTTTTCTTCGTTTAAAAGCCCCGCCACATACGTCGCACACATGCTGCCGTTCAGAAGAATGTGATGCCATATGACCTCTTAAAGCTTTCGCCGTATAAAAAGCACTTCCACATATTTCACATTTGAAGTCACGCTGGTTAAAATGTCGTTTTAGGTGTTCCACTAATTCGGGGTTCGTTGCCAACGATTTCCCACAAATGTGACATATTAAGCGTTTGTCATTGCTATGCAATCGTGAATGGCGATTGAATTCGTTTGATGTTACAAATCCCTTGTCACAGTACTCACATTTAAATTTAAATATACCTTTATGGCGTCGCATATGAATTTCGAAGCCGTGCTTAGTAAACGATTGGAAGTCACATAGATCGCATTTTAGCGGTGTCTTGTGGGTCATCTGATGATACGCAAATTTGTGACGAGACGCAAATTCTTTATTGCATATGAAACATTTATATGGATGATCTTCAACGAATTCAATACTGTGCTTATCATAGTCGACAAACTTGCGAAAATATTGATCACAATGATTGCAATATATATCCTTGACCTTTGGAACCTTATTAAGAAAACTAAGATGCTCATAGAACCACACAGGCGGTTCACTCGTTTCACTTGGTTCAGATATTTTCAAAGTTGTTTGCGTATTCTCAACTGTGATATGAAGGAATGTAACTACCGATGTTACCTGTTCTTTCGTCAAATTAACGTTGTTGGACGAAAATAAATTTCCAATTTCATTATATGCATTTGAGCATGCCAATTGATTGTTTTTGTCTTCGTGTTCTGGATCCCACAAACATCTTTGTGTTTTGTACAATTCAATGAAGTCTTTCATCAGTTGCTTATTTTTGGTGAGAAAAGTGAAATCTTCACCAGAGTCTTCCACCTTAGAGGTTTTTGAACTGCTATCAGCAAGTGGTTTTAAAAAAGACATTTGATCGTAGAAAAACGGCCTTGTATATCCGTCTTTTGAGGCCGTCTCTTGTCGTAACGCTCGGAAATATGAATACCGTAAGAAATGCAACTGGTAACGAAACTCTGTATGTGTTAGGTGGCAATTGTGCTCTCGGCTGAGGATCGAAATAATATTTTCTATGGCTGCATTTCGTACGGCCCTTTGGTTATACTGCTTGAGTCTGGTGTCCCATAACATTGGTGCTGCCTTTATAAGGTCTATAATTTGGAATACATGTTCTTCCTGTATTGAATAAAGAAAATAATTCTATAGACATTTCAATCAGGTCACAACTGAAAATAAAATTCACCAGGTTCAAAATGGAATAAAGTTATCCCTATTGGAACTGATAAGCAAAGAAAAAAACGACTGGATGACGAAATAGAACTCATCTCATACAAACACCTGAAGGTAATGAGATTGGTGAAACAGACCATGGTATGATTTATGATGCAATTTTTAATTTTTTATTTAATAGGCCTTATAACGATTTGCCTAACTACGGAGGATTTTCTATTACAATTTTGCCTGAATACAGAGACATCGATTTAGAGAATTTTCTATTGACTTTGTATTCGCAGTTCTCTTTTTCTTAGGACGCTTTGGTTGCAAGGTCACCTGATTTTGATGATTGCGTCTGAGTTACTCAAAATTGTTTTCACAAATAAATCTGCATAGAAATTTAAAAAACCTAGTCTGTCATGTTGATAAAATCTTATCGATATGATTTCTCTTACCCTTCTTTGATTTCAGTTATTTGTAACTAAACGAGCAAGCGTGCGAAGGGCCCAATCCAATCGTTTTTAAAGAAAGAATTGTGTAATTTATGAAAAAAGCGTCTAGTCACTTTTAAGTCCCTATTAACATGTGTCTTGATTTTAGGCTCTTCTAATATTGGATACTGCAATTTGTATGTTTTTATTTCAGACACAGAATGCAGAATAGCTTAAACCCGGCAGTTTGAGAGAAAAAATCATTGATTTTACTTCTCATGATTGGCAATGCCCTTTTAAATAACGGAAACTTACTTTTCCGCAGGATTCTGAACTGAATGCTAAATGAAGAACTGCACACCCTGCGTTTCACATTCTTGCGAATTGTTTTTACAGTCCAGTTTGTTTAGTTAAATAACACAATACCTTAATAATTGCAAAGGGCACCTTTCTTCACTTGGGTTATGAATTTAATTAACAAAAACACAGACCGAATTATTCTCCGTACAACTGATGGATTTGGTAAACGTAGAGTTAAAGATACTCCCGTTGAATTTTTCTGAATAAATAATACACACAAAAAGAAATATAACCAGGAGGAAGTTAAGGACGACCCTAAACTAATTATTTAAACTTTATAAATAAGAACTTACGTTATTTAACTTGTCCTCCTTTGCATCCGGCTATTAAATTAAAGCATTAGGTACAAATTTTAAAACAAATTAAAATTGATACCTCTTCATCTCCTGAACTGTTATTTTTTTTAATGGCTGAATAACATGGTTCATCGTCTTCAAGAGAAATATTTAAATCCTGTCGTAAAGGATAAATTTAAGTTGCAAATAGAGTCTGTGAATTAATGTACAGTACCTGATTATCTCTCTTAATAGTTTTAGGATTTCGCTCGATGAACGAAAGAAGATCAGCGTACCAAAGTTGAGATTTTGGCTTTCCATCACGTTTCAACTGTTTGTTGCGCACCATTCGGTTATATGAACAGCGCAATTTATTGACTTGAGTTTTTAAACTTTTAGGTGTGAAGTTTGCATTAAATTTTTCGTTAATAACTTGGGCAATTTGCATATAAGCGTTCATGCGAATATTATCCTTATTTGAATGATGTTTTATTGCCCACAAAACTGGCTGTTTCTTGTACTCTTCTATAAGAGCTGTTAGCAGCGCTCTGTTCTTATTTGTTGAAATCTGTAAACGAATGATACGGATAGAGATGGATTATGAAAATAAAATAAAACTCACTTTAGACGGTTTTGAGTCGTTTTCTTCGTCAGATGGTTCCTGCTCGGACATTTCCGAATTATCTTCTGATACAAAATCCGCATCCGCAATTTTTGAATCATCGTCATCCTCATGTTCAATTGCATTTTGACCTTCCTCATCCTCGTCAGTTTTCTTACTCTCCGTTGAATTAATAAAAGCCAGTTTATCAAAATACCACAAACGTGGTTTAAATTTTTTGTTTGCATTAGTTTCCTTCTTTTCAAACGCTTCCTTAGACCTTAGAGCACGCCTGTGACTACTTCTCAGTTGAAAGATTTTCTTTTTTATCTGAGCCTCGGTAAAATTTGTTTTACATTTGACATTAATTGCATTTGTGATTTTTTTATTCGCATCGTTTCGCTGTGAACGACTACTTTTGCTGAACAACTCACTGTCCCAGAGGCATGGGTGTCGTTCATATTCCCGTATTAGACTTAGAATAAACTTATCATCGTTCTGTTTAGGAAAAGGCAGTGAGTCTGCTGCTTCTCCAACACTGGCGTCATCATATTTTTCGTCGTAGGACTTTGGGCCTGAATTAGGAAAAGGTTTCTGTATTGTAGTGAATGAAGTAAGTTCCGGAGATCTTTCCTCAAAGTATTCGCTAGGATTTAAAGATTGGTCATCGAATGGATTTTCAACTTTAATTTTATCCACCATGTTGGGAAAAGCCATCATTTTATTATTTGGTATCTATTAAAATATTATGAAAAAAAAAGAGCTGAAAAGTGTACCAAAATTACTCACTGGACAAATATTAACGGGTTCAGGCTTTTTGGCGATGAATGATAGATCGTTAAAGTACCACAAACTTACGCGAAAGTCGCCTTGGTTCTTTTGACGTTCAACACGTCTGTAAGCCCGTCGTAAATTCTGGATTTGCTGTGTCACATCTTTTTCCGAAAGTGTCTTGTTGAACTTATCATTGATAAAGTTGGTGATCTTTCGTAGCGCATTCGTTCTGGCCACTTTATTGTTGTATAGCGACGCAGTTGGATCCCACAAGAGGAAATGTTTCTTATACTGCGCTATGATGTCCGATATGATTTTTGGTTCACACGCTATCTTGTGCATTGCCTCCTCTTGTCTTTTTCTAAGCTCCGGCTCATCTTCGGAGTTGGAAAACTAAAAATTCATTGGTTGAGGATATGCTGAAATGCTAACATATTTTACTCACATCTTCATCATTTGAATCCAGATCGCTTTCATCGTTCCGAGCCGGTTCAATCTGCAATTCAAAGAGTGAAGTTCGTATTTGAAGTCATGAATTAAACATACTTTAATATCAATGCTCTTGGCTCCTATGAAAGATATCTTATTGAAGTACCATAGTTTGTCAAACAGTGGGTTCCAATCACAAATGCCTTTTTCTACATTTTCTTTACTCTCAAGTACTCGCTTATAGGTAGATGTTAAATTAAGAATCTGTGCTCGCAACTCCTTTTCGGTAAAATTTGTCTTGAGTTTAGAATTCACGGCGTTTTTTATTTCACTGTAGTACTGCATCTCAGTTTCTGCATTATGTTCATTCCGATTAAAGTTCCACAGAGCCGGATGTTTTTTGTACTCATTTATGATTTCTTCTATATTCTTCCGACGAGCTACATCACCGATAGTGAGGTCGTCTTCATCCATGTAATCGCATAGATCTTCAGCATCTTCTAGCGTCTCTGCTTCAGCAACATAGTCTGGTACCTATAAACGATAAACGGTAAGTTATACGCTCCATTGCTGAATTTACTCTACTTCTGTTTTTTCCACTTGCATGAACATCAAGGGATCTAAAACGTTTTCCAATGTTGGGCCATCATCGTTGTTTTTCACAGTATCTGTTGAAAAACTCTTGATCGGATAATTTGGTATAACTTCTTTGCCATTATTTGCATAGTTAAGATCAGATACTGTAGCTCCGAAGCAAACTTTAACATGTTTTATAAACAAATTAAAACTAAGTAAATTGAATTCCTGAGAACAAATTGCACAATTAATAGAAAAATCATCAAAGGTCTGTGAGCAAAACACTTCTCCACATCGTTTGTTAACAATTGGTGGATTGTTCCAAAAGAAGGATGTAACGCTACTACAGCTCATTTTTTGCAAGGTCTGATAAATATCTGTCTGTTAGTTCTTTATTAAAAATTGTTTTAGTTCAATCTTCATACAAAAACCTCGACTTTGGTGTTTTGTTTGTTTCAGGTAAAACGTCAACTTCGTTTGTTTTATACACGGACAGTGGCCCCGTTCCACCACGCCGCAGCGCAAAAAATTTTCTCAATTGACTGCTCACTGCGTAGAGAAATATAGCGATGGGCAACGAGTCGCTTCGGGAAACTGTCATCTCAGTCAGTGCTGCCAGCCACTTTTGGTAAAAATTTTCATCAATGGTCTGTAAAATCCCCCTGGTTGTTCATGAATTCCCCCACAACATCAAACGAGTTATATGAAAAATGGAAAAGAAATCGATTTTGTGATTTTTATTAAACAAGCAAAAAAATAAAATCAAATTCATATTTATATTAAACAAAAGCGTGAAATAAAACAAATGAGATGACAAAAGTGTGTAAAACCGCGTTCACACACATGATTATTCCGAGGGAAAAAACTCTTTCCATTGAATTAGCATTGTACTCATCCCTAAGGGAGTAAAAAGTTGCGTGTGCATTAGTTTTCATCCTCGTTTTAAACCTCAATAGCAGGAATAAGATTTCAGTCCGTATCATACTGCTCACTTCACTTCCTTCTCATCTTGTATGTGCAGGCCCAATAGATTATTGAGTTATTTTATTTTAATTTCCCCCCAAAGGAGATTTAGATCAGAATTTCCCCTTGAATAGTGGAATTCTCCGCAGTCTGGTAGCACTGATCTCATTTCAATTTTTGCGTAGCAAACTTTAGCTCCGGCCTGATGGAACGAAGCCAGTGCTGCCGTGGAGAAAATTTAAAAGTGGTTCAAAAGGCCAGATCCTCTATGTAAAAAACGACCTAAATCATTATGTTGGAATTCTTTTTGATTGTGGTTAGACTTTAGTCGTTGCAGACGTTGTTGATTGACTGATGAATTTGGACATTTTACAAAGTTTATAGTCAGGTTCATCTGTATCGATGGAAAAGTGAGTTATAAATTCAACGGCAGACTGCAAAAAATTTAAAATGGGAAGCTTGAAACAAAGGGGTTGAAATGTAAAAAGTCGAAATAAATTGTAATCAAACTGTTGCACAAAGCTTAACCGTTTGTGTTTGACGCTTAAATAGTTCGCAAATGGCTGAGTTTGGACCTACTTGTTGTTTTTAAGAATTTAAATTGTTTCTATTTTATTCTTGAAAATAATTCTACCGTTAGAGCACACCACACAGAAAATTATCAAATTCTTTTGATTTGTTTGAAAACTGTTGTGGTTTTTCAATGGGAAACTCCAAAAATGGAGATTGATACTCTTTTTAAGGTTCCTTTCCTCGAAATGAAAAACGGAACCATTAAAGGATCACTTTGTCGAACGTCTGTCACCGCCCTTTGCTAAGGAACGCGTGGCGGTATCAAGTTGAAATAAATGCCAAATAATTAAAACATTATCAAGCTTCTGAATCGATACAGCTTTTTTGATATTCGCAAGGGGAACCTTTATGGTACTTCCAGATGACCTACAATCATGAAAAGGAAAAATTCGAAAACCGTTAGTTTGAGCTTACATCACAAAACAAAAAAAAATTAAATCACAGCTCAACTTTACGCCGAGAAGATGGCCATTTTTTTAACAATTGTGTTAACAACAATGAGACCTCAACTTTAACTTTTGATTCAAAAATAAATTAATTAAATTTGTATTTTGTATTAAATCCATGACAGGCGGAAGAAACAAAAAAATTTTAAAAGGTAACATGAAAATGATTCGACCCAAAAAAGGTCATATTTTTTGCTGCAATAGAAAATAAAATCAATCTAGATTAAAAAAGATTTCTCACATACAGCTTAATAGATTTGCAGGTATTTAAAATAAGTCTGCAGTCAACAATATTCAAAATGTGAAACATTTAAATACATAAAATTGTTGCGGTTTCATTTCTTTAAGAGAATTTCATGTTTACTTATTTGAAATATCCAAACTATCTGAAAATAAAGTTAAAAGAATAACAACATTTTTCATTTGTTTATCTTTATTCAGCTGCCTAGCATCAAACCATGCGATTTCATATGAGAGTATACTCCCGCCTTCTGGGCAAACAACTTGCCACAGATTTTGCATTCGTGCTTTTTCTGTTCTGCATGCAATGCTTTGTGTTGATGGAGTGTTTTCTTTCGTTTGAAAGCTGCACCGCAAACTTCGCACACATGTTGTCGCTCCGATGAATGCGACGCCATATGATCTCTTAAGGTTTTTGGTGTGAAAAAAGCACTTCCACACACATCACATTTGTGATCACGTTGATTGCGATGTCGTTTCATGTGTTGATGGAATTCAGAGTTCGCCGCTAATGACTTGCCACAGATATCACAAATGAATGACTTTTCACCGGTGTGCATTCGCAAATGCCGATTTAGTTCAGTCGAGGTAACAAAGCCTTTGTCGCAGTGTTCACATTTAAAAGGATGTATACCCTTATGACGGCGCATATGGACGTTGAAATTATGCTTATCAAACGCCTGAAAACCGCATTGCTCACATTTGTGGGGCTCTTTATGAGTTATTTGATGATAAGCGTATTTTGAACGTGACACAAATCCCGCATTGCAAACTGAGCATTTATAAGGATAATCGCCAGCAATTTCAATTTTATGTTTCTCATAATCGGCAACCTTGCGGAAAAATTGGTCACAATGATTGCAGTATTTGTCTTTTATTCTTGGAACACTGCTGAGGAATTGTATGTGTTCATAGAACCATAAAGGCGATTCACTTGATTCAAATGATTTTTGTGAATTTACGGCAGCATTATGAAGGAAGTTGATTGCTGATGTTACTTCCTTTTTCGTAAGAATAACATCATTTTCCGAAAACATGTTCACAATTTTGATGTAGGCCTCCTTATGAGCCGGCTCATTGTATCTGTCTTTGTGTTTTGGATCCCACAAGCAACCTTGGTCTTTATACAATGTAATGAAATCTAACATAAGTTCTTTGTTCTCAGTCAGAAACGTAAAGTTTTCATTTGAAGCTCCCGATTTAAGAGAGGTTTTCTTTTCGGCAAATGGTTCTAAAAATGACATTTTCTGGAAGAAAAAAGGCCTTGCTACGAATCTGCTATCGCCCGCTTTGGCTGCCGCCTCCTGACGGACCGCACGAAAGTAGGAGTCCTTAAGGAAACGAATCTGATGGCGAAATTCTTCAATAGTTAGCTGACAGTTGTGCTCTGCGCTCAGGGTGGAAATAATTTTCTCTATTGTTTTTCTTCGCTCGGTCCGTAAATTGTATTGGTTGTGTGTCGTGTCCCACAGTATTGGCGCCGCTTTTAAGAGCTCTATAATTTCAAATACATGCTCTCTCTGCATGCAATTAAAATGGGTTGAGAAGAAATTCAGAAACTTAGTATAACAAAAATCAACTTACATTGTTAAGCCTCCTTCGCCTTTGCCCCGTCTTAAAATAACAATCATATTATATTAATTTCAAAACGAATAAGACATCTAACCTCATTATCTTCCTCTGATCCATTGTCGTTCACTGAATCATAGGGTTGATTATCATCAATAAATACTAATGGGATCTGTTGAGACCAGGATTAATTTACAGAATAAGGTAACTTAAAACAACTTACTTCGCTTTCTTGTGTGAGACCTCTTGGTTTTCGATCAATAAATGACAAAAGATCGGCGTACCACATTTTCGTTTTGAATTCTCCATCTGGACTTTCCTGTTTCCTACGAAGCATTCTTTTGTACGTAGACCGAAGCTTAATGATCTCTTGGCTAATGACTTTGGGTGTGAAGTCTGTATTAAATTTATCATTTATAACCTTGGCAAGTTGCACATAAGCTTTCCTGCGAGCAGAATTATCATTTGTATAGTGTTTTACGGCCCATAACATTGGCTGCTTTCTATATTCTTCTATTAGAGTCCTTAAGAGCTCTCTATTCTTCGTTATTCTTTCCTGTTAATTTTTCGATCAGAACGTGCTAAATAAAAATACGTTACAACTTACCGAAACCTTGGATTTTGGTTTGTCCTCTTCCTCAGATGGTTCCTCTTCAGAGTTTTCTGATTCGTAATCTTTTTCATTATCTTCATCCATACTTGTGTCTTCATCATCTTCGTTCTCCGTTGCATTTTTATCCTCTTCCCTGTCATTGCTCATATCGCCTGGTTTGATTTTACGCTTCTTTCGACGACTCACCGAAAAGGCACTCTCTGTGGCACCAATAAAAGTCATTTTATCGAAATACCACAATTGCGGGTGGAATTTCCTTTTTGCATTTTCATGCTGCTTCTCAAAAGCCTCCTTTTTCCGGAGAACACGTCTGTAACTGCTTCTAAGTTGAACAATTTTATTTCTTATTTCGACTTCTGTAAATTTTTTTTTAAATTTGGTATTGATTGTGTTTGTTATTTCCTTATTAGCATCATAACGATCAAAGCGACTGCTCGTCTTGTAAAGATAATTATCCCATAGGCATGGATGACGCTGGTATTCCTCGATTAGACTTAATATTATTTTTTTATTACTCTTCGTACGACAGGACAGATTATCTTTTGTTGTCTCATTTATGTCGTCGTCCTCATAATCATCATCTTCGCAGGACTGTGGATCTATTGTCTGAAAGAGTTTCAATGTGTATAACCATATGAAGTCACATCAAGTCTAGGGAGAATGAAATGCTGGGCTGAGTGGATAGAGGAAATATGTTCTCCAGACAGAAGTCACCAACAGCAACAACCAAGCAAAAACTGTCCTACTGAAAAAACTGCCACATGCAATGCTTACTGTGTTATGTGTTCTTTTAGTTAAAACCCGAGTTAAAGAACAACACCTTTAGCGGGATCTCTAAGGATTTCATTATTTAAGCAAGTCTTACCTCAAAGCTCTCATCCAAATCTAGAATCTGATAGTCGGATGGGTCTTCAAATTTTGGTGCAGCTTCATTGCCTCGCTGAGATTCGTCTGGTATCTTTTTGAGAACGAGTTTAGAGTGTGAGTAAAACAAATAACAAATTGTTCCGAAATAACTTACTGGACAAATTTCCGCGGTTTCAGATTTGTTGTCGATGAATGACAGCTCGTTGAAATACCACAAACTAATGCGGTAATCGGCTCTGTGCTTTTTTCGTTGAGCTCGCCTGTAACCACTTCGTAGGTTAACGATTTGCTGTCTCAGTTCTTTATCTGTGACGTTCTTGTTGAATTTTTTATTTATAAATGTTGTTATTTGACGAAAAGCGTCCTTTCGCGCATACTTATCGTTGTACAATGAAGCAGTTTGATCCCATAAAAACGGATACTTCTTGTATTGAGCAATGATGTCGGATATTATTTTTGGTTCGCACAATATCTTGTGAATTGGCCGTTCTTGTTTTTCTTTTTTACGATCCCGCCCAACTTGTAATTTTGCTGAATCAGAAGACTGATTATTTTTTTTAAAATAAGTTTATTGTTTTTATAAAAACTGCCATTTGAAAACAATAAGTTTTCACTTACATTTTCATCGTGTGAATCATTCGTCTGAGTAATACCATCCCGATCACTGTCATCATCCTGAATCGGTTCAATCTACAACACAAAATATCAAGTTTTGTAAGAAGATTCGGATTCAACAAACCTTAATATCACTGCTCTTTGCTCCTATGAAAGATATCTTATCGAAATACCATAATTTCGTTTCGAAGAGAATGTTCCCATCAGTGAAACCCTTTTCGAACTTTTCTTTTCTCTTAAGTACTCGTTTATACGCAGATCTCAAGTTAATTATCTGCGCTCGCAGCTCTTCATCGGTGAAACTCGTCTTAAGTTTCGAATTTACGGCCTTCCTGACTTGCTTGTAATGATGATTTTTAACTGACCTTGTTTCCATCTGATAAACGTCCCACAAAACCGAGTGTTTCTTGTATTCGTCGATAATACCCTCTATCACCTTTCTACGAACTACTTTATCAATAGTAAGATCGTCTTCGTCCTGATAATCAGATAGATTTTCGATATCTTTCATTGTATCATCTTCATCACTGCAGTTGTTTATCTAAAATCGATATATAGTAAGAAAAATTAGCCACAAAAGCTTCCAGCTTACTTCATCTCCTTCTCTTTCAATTTCTTGTTTTAGGGGCATCAATGGATCTGGATTGTTCTCAGATGTAGTATCGTCAATGTTATTGTTTTTCAAGGCATCCTTTAATAAATTGTCAATCGAATAATTCGATACATCTTGATTGACACTATGATCTACTGTTGAATATTCAGGATCGCTAGGATTCGAAATTGAACCTGGTGTGCAATCTTTGACATGTTTAATGAACAAAGTGCAGCTTAGTAAGTTGAACTCTTGTGAGCAAGATGTACAATTTATTAAGAAGTCTTCAAAGGTCTGAGAGCAAAACACTTCTCCACAACGAGTGTTGACATTGGGCGGATTGAATTCAAGGAAGGTCGAAGCCGCAATAGTAGACATCTTCAAGTGTTAAATATATTTTTGCCCTCTGTTTCTATCGTTAATTAAATAGTTTAGTGAGTAAATTTTAACACCACCTTTTCCAAACCGAAAAAATTTGTTTATCACGAACTAAATGTCAACCTTAAAGTAAACTGTTATACTGATATTTATGCAACATTTCGATGTGTCAGACACGTAAGAAAATTATTTCCTTAAAATGTCTAGATAAAAATCACTGTTACGGAAACATAATTTCAATACAATACACTCGAACGAAACAGCAAAGAACTTGTTGCAGATTTTATATTCGTGAGTCAGCGATAGTGTTTCAAGTTTCTCAATCCATTTTTCATCGAGTTTTGTAGGCTTTTTAATACAAGTAAAAATTAGCGAACGAACATATGAAAAACATTATCGATACACATGATTTCATACGCTCACTTTAACCATGTTTAACAGGGACATTCTCTATGAGAAACTACTGTTGACATCTCGCATGTGACGCTGAATTTAACAGTCAACAGACATCATTAAATTCAATTCTTACTCAAAATTAACCAAATGTACTTTGAATTCGAAATTTTTATATTTGTTTTCATTTGCAGGGTATGATCGAGATGTTTTGCAGGGTATGAGCAGAATGTTTTAATAAATATTGTTTTACTGAAACTCAAAAATGCAGAGTATAACAACGAAATAAGCAAACACACCTCAATTCTGCAAAAAGAAAACACCACCATTCACCAACATCATCGTTTTTGACATATCGGTAGATGCGAAAGCAAAGTTCGCGTCTTTTTCAAATATAATTATTCTTTTTTCTTGTACAAAATAATGATAAGTATTCGTTTTGCGCGAATGCACGATGACCCAAGTGAAAACAGACATACTTCTCAATGGAACAAGATTGGAAATTCATCCTTCAAAGTTAACAAAATGCGGTGAAATCCAAATAAACGATGACTGTACAAATGCCTTTCTGTTTTGCGCCTTTTGCTCCGATGGCGATGATCCAGAAGTTAAATTCTTCCGATCTTTGCCAGAATTTATTGATCACATTAGATGGCATCGGTCAGATGACCTACAATATCTCCAATCGCCCACATCACCAAATTCCACAACGAAATGTATATTTGAGGCACTAGAAGAGGATACCAGGAGTACAATAGAGCCACATCACGAAGCAGATGATTTACCGGATTGGATCGGGCCACCTGAGGAATTATTCGAGCTGGATTCTATAAGTAATTTTATTGAAATAGATCCTCAAGTTGTCCCAGTGGAGCCAAATGAATTGGAATATAAAGACGTTTCCGCATACGATGATCAGGGTATTGTAAATACCGCTCCTCTTAATCCAACCGCAACTACAAATGATGAAGAAGCGCCGGAAATTACCGGAGAAGTATTCATAGAATTATTAGATCTCTTTAAAAAGTGTCCTTGCTTGTGGCATGTCAAAACTGCTGCTCAAACTAAACCACAAGTAATAGAAGGTGCCTACAAACTAATAGCGGCGCACTACAATAAATGTGCCCAACAAGCAAAATCGGTAGATTACGTGCGGGGAATTGTCACCCAAATAAAGGATTGCTTTCTTGAAGAGTATAAAAATGGTGTGTTTACAACAAATGATTCAATGGACTGTTTGCCATGGTATTATCCATATTTAAGATTTTTGTTGGGTAACGATTCCGATGAACTCGACAGGGCAGTAAGTATTTCATCAGAACAGTGTCATTGCAGACAATAAACTTTATGTGAACATCTGTCGGTAGGTTTTCACAGAATTTTCGTGTTCAATATGTTCACAAGATCTTGGCTCTCAGGAACATCTATGGGGTCATATATTGCAGGCGCATTTAGAAGTACAGAGTGACGATTTGAGCATCGAGGGGCGTGACAATATTGATACGTCAAAGAATGTAAGATTAATAAATATGTCTTTTAATCATAATTTTAAATGTTTTCTTTTGTTTTTTCAGACGTCATGGAGCTTTTATCCGAGAGATATTTTAGAAAAATTCATCGAAATATATAGGCTTCAAAGAAGACTTTGGGATAAAAGCAATGATGAATATTATTCGCGAGTTTTACGACGGCAGTCGTATGATATGCTTTTGAGAATTCTACGCGGCTATAATCCTGAAGCAACTCGAGCCGAAGTTGTAACAAAAATCAATGACCTGCGAACTCAATTTGCCTACGACCGGCAAAAGATTCTCAACTCTCAAAATAACATGTCGCAGTCTCGCTCCTGGCTTTATGATAAGCTTCAGTTTTTGGTCGGAAACATGATTAGCCAACCTAAACAAAGGCCACGCCCGCCGTTGCGAGCCCGACCATCGAATTTCAAGAAAAAAATGAAAAATGCCAAATGCCCAATTTGTTACGAGCTTTTCATGGATCAATCGGTATGGTTAAGTCATATGCAATCTGCACATACCAGTGATGATTACCAATCTGAGGATGGATTCTTCTACTGCAAAATATGCGGTTGGCAGAACAAGACCAAAGAACTTCTAATGCGGCACTTGCGCAACAGACACACGCACAATTTGCAAAAGTGTACCGATTGCAATATGGGATTCCGCCTTTTGTCCATGCTGGCTGAGCATCGAGTAGAAGTGCACAATGACTTTTTGCCTTTTAAGTGCGAAACTTGCGGTGATGGATTTGCTACTCGTTCACGTCTGCGAACGCATTCAGTCACTCACTGGAGTGCGGACGAATTGCCACACAAGTGCGAACATTGTGGTGCGAAATTTTCCGACAGTAATTCCTACAACATTCACATTCGCCGACATAAGATCGAAAAAAAGTTTCTTTGTGAAATATGCCAGGAGACTATGACATCGTTAGCTGATTTGCGAAAACACACACGTACACATTTAGCCGAGTGCCCATATATATGTGATAGCTGTGGTAAGGCTTTTCGGAGCGCATCCTTGCTTACAACACATCTAAACGAAGTTCATGGAGGCGTTACGTTTCCTTGCGACAAATGCGAAAAGGAGTTTAGAACCGAGAAGGGTTTAGCGACTCATTACGAAGTCCATCAAACAAACCAAAACTGCGATGTTTGTGGCGCGAAATTCTTTCGAAGAACCTCCTTGCTAAAACACAAAAGGCTGAAACATGATAAGATCGCGAGCGACTACTTACTATGATTCGTGTAATTTCCATTTCTCAGTGTGGATGGATGTGTATATGGGAAAATTTGACTTGTGTATTTGAAGTGCGGTTGTTTTTCTGTAAGAAATACCGTCTAACGCAATTTTGTAGTAAAAGTGAAACAATTAATAAAATAAGCTTATCAATTGAGTTTTTGTTATGATAAAGTTTTATTACAGTTTTGCTGCGGTGCCGTTGGGTCTTGACAACCATGGGCGAATGTAAACATAAACGCGTAAGAATAAAGTGAGCATCAATAAACTTAAGTTTAAATAAAATAAGTAAATGTTAACAACAAATTTTGAAATGTGCACAATTTTTTATTTATGAGAAGCCATAAAACTTCAGCGAATTCAACTCACCATTGATTTTGACATTTTGTTTCCTAGATGCAGATCGAATCCAAATAAATAAAGTTGAAAAAGTTAATGTCGTTCGCATGAAGCTAAGAAAAAGAGAATATGACGTGTGCCTTAGTTAAAGTTAAATACCATAATATCGATTATAAAACAATTCCACCGATTGCTAAATGCTACGCTTCTTCGGATGCGTTTCTTCTCTGTTCCTTTTGTACAGTGGAAACTGGTGAAGATCTGAAATTCTTAAGGACATCAAAAGAATTTTAAGGACATACAGTGTGGCACCGATCAGATGATATCACGGAGGACACAACAACAAACCTTGAAGTCATTCACGTGAATTATTTGGTCGTACAGAGTGATGATCATTGTGCAATGGGACAAACAAATGAACGCGCCACCACGGGCACGACTTCCATGGAAATGGAAAATATATATGAACAAGTCACAGCGGGTATCTCTGAAGAAGTTTAAGTAAAAATCTTTGTCTTGTATAAGAAGTGCCCTTGTTTGTGGCATGAACAAAATGCTGCAAAATATTAATTATACATTGAACCAGCTTATAACATGTTAAGAAAATTTTACAACAAATTTACGAAAGAAGGCAAGCCTCTTCCTTTTGTAAAGAAAGCTTCTTAATAACATTAGGAATTCTTTCTGGAGGTATTTGTTGGAAAAAAAGCCACGATCCGGGATACGTCGAGTATGCCACCATGTTATTTTATGCATCTTATGTTTTACTTGATCTGAAGACGAGCCATAAGATGAAACTCATCGTTTAAAAAATGTTTGTTTTGTTTTAAATTTATTTAATTTTTTAATAGATTTACTCAGAGTGCACAATTTATGCCAAGGCGCAGTTTGCGCAGGCAGATTTGTGTGAAATCTTTTGCGATTTCCATCTTGGATCGTATGAGGACAATTGTTCGCCGGTTCCTGCTATAAGTAAAAAAAATAAGTAGGTAGTGCGTCATTTGAATTGATAGACCGATTTATTGTCTGTGGAGTAGGCAAAACAATGATTATCGAAATCGTGAGCTTCGGAATAAGTCTATAAGCACCACTTTGAAAATTCTTCAAGAACATTATCCGGAGACAACGCAAAATGATGTTCTGGCAAATATCAAATTTTACCGTACAAGGTTTTCCGACGAAAGGCGAAAGATTCGAGAGCACGAACTCCTAAATGTGGAATATATGACTCGCATTGTGTTTTACAAAAAGCTCATTCCTTGCCAATGATGAGAAGGCAAGTCTAAATCTTTGGAAAACGCCGATAGCAATCCTAATTTAGATAACAAAAAAGCAGATTGCAAAATTGTAATGTCTGCCCGAAAACATTTAAAAATTCGTCGCCTTGGTTAGATCACATGCAACGCGGTCATGAAAAGGAGGCATTTCAATCTGCTGACGGATGCTTCTATTGTGCCATTTGTAATAAAAAATGCAAAACAAAAAAAAAACGTTCATCAAGCACTTGAGGCAGATGACTTCCGATTGTAATTACAAGCATTACCTTGATTGTGGCACAAGATTTCGTTTCGTTTCTGCCCTGGCGAAACACAGCGCAAAGGTCCATCTTGTCGATCGCCCATTCAAATGTGAAGCTTGCGGTAAGGGGTTCGCCAATATTTTCCGAATGAACGCCCATTCTTTAATTCACTGAGATGCAAGCGATAGCCCATATCAATGTGACTATAGCGAAGCGATATCGTACGAATCTTGTCTTAAATAAAAGTTAGTCGCTTTTAATGTTTTTTGTTCCCTTGAAAAGAATTTTCCGACGTTCGGCGAAAATAAGAGAGATCACAGGCAACACACTCTATCGCATCAGTGTTGGTCTGGCAGCGGAGTTCACCGAAATCATCACATACATTACAAACGAGCAACTCAATGTCATCTTTCCTTTTGGAGTTCATGACATCTTAACGCCGTTTAACGCTCCAGTCGTTGTGCAGGACACCCATCTCTAACATACAATTCTTCAAACAGTAGAATGTTATATTCAAATATTCAGTGTTATCTCTAAACCACTCTCATAATTTATTAAAAACAAAACAGTTTTTTTCTAGAACATTATTTTTTATATAAGTTGTCATCCTAAACAATTACAGCACTAAGGCTCGATTAAATTCGACAATTTTCTGGCACACCAATTTATCGTTTTCTGATATTTCCTCTTCGAGTTGCGCACGCAAATTTTGCAAGTTGGGCATGGTTTGACAGTCGTCGACATTGAGGAGACTATGGAAAATATTTGCCCACAGGGATTTTTTGAAGTATCTCGGAATATTTGTTTTATGTGTCCACCCAGCGGGTTTTTTAACTAGCTCCATGTATTTGCCGAACAAAAGAACATGAATAACGCCAGCCAAGCCAAACAAATCCAACTGATACGTCCATGGGCGTTTCTCATGCATTTCTACACATTTAAAACTTTCAATCCCGTGACAATATTTAAAGGTTTGGCCCTTCTTAAAGAGATCCATATCGATCGAATTACCATAATCGATTAGCTGAATTGTGGGTTGTTTTCTACCTGGAACCAATCTGAAATTAAAAAAATCCTATTTATACCGAAAGAGAGAAGGATTGATCTTTCAACTTACTTATCCAAGAGAATGAAATTGTCAGGTTTCACGTCAGCATGTATGATGTTAGAAGCATGAAGGTGATCTATTATTAAGAGCAGTTGGCTGGACATGTGCATAACAACGTATTCGTCCACATTTTTCAATGTCTCTTTCTTGATTTTATTACATACCGTGATAAGAGAACCGTAGCGGGAAAACTGGGAGACTAGAATTCCCGCATTGTTTCCTATGAGGGCATACTCCACATTCATGAACCCAGAAAGCTAAATAAAAATATTTGTGGTATAGTTTTTCTTTATAAGTAACAGATTTGGAGTAAAAACTACCACTTCTGGACTTCTTAGGCGACTTCGTAGTTCTAAACAGATGTAGTATTCCCATAAGTTAGCTGGACGCTCCTGTTTCAAGGCAAACATTCCTCCAGACTGTGGTTCCTTCGCACTAAAGGACGAATAAATAAAACTCAGTGGAAAATAAATTTGATAAAAATTCTATCTTACCAGTAAACTGCTCCATATGAACCTTCGCCAATGAGTTTGACAACATGAAAAGTTTTTTCATAAATCATTATGGTTGAGTCCTTTCGAAGAGGTTTGATTTTTCGCACCATATCACATGTTGGTACATTTTCAATGTAGTTAGTGAAATCAATTTGATTTAGAAATGCATTCAAGAGATCCCGGTTAAAGGGATTAACATCGTCCGATAAACAGTAGTCATCAATCACTTGTTGCGTATGATCCAAATCCACTTGCCTATGAATGAAATTATTAGGTTCAGACGTTTCTCTTTCGTCATCTGGATTCCAAGCATGGCGAGTCATTTTCGGTGTCTTTGGCGTTTTTGTATAGTAAATGCTTTGGCCAAGATTTTCGAGGTCTCCTTCATTATCTGATTCTGTGATTTCTATACAGTCATGTCCTGGTGTAGCCGTTGTAACTATCGAAGTTCGAACAGGAACGTTTGGTGCTGTATGCATTGGAGGTGGCATCAAATCGATGCTTTTCTCTTGTGGAACAGAAGAAAATATGCTTAATCCGTGACTTATATCGCGTTTAAAAGTGGAAGGAGAATTGGTCTCCTCTTTTATGTGCAAGGAATCTTCTTTGATTTGAGAACTATGTGGATTATGGTTAGGGAGCCATGTAGAGTTTTTAATCATGCTTAGGTTTGCTGCAAATGCCTCTGTGCGAATATTCTCTTCGAAAAAGTCGTCTGTCCTCAGTGATGCATCAAAACAAACATTCTTGCTAACTAAAGGACCCGGATTTTGAACAGGACTTCCCTTTTCACAGGTGGAATCTTCAAAAATTGCAAATTTGTCCACACGCGCTGGTTGCTTTTTCGGTTCGGTCGCAGTGAAACTAGAAAGAAAGGACAGGCTGGAGTTAGATTGGTTTTGATTAGTCAGAATTTCAGGCTTTTGCGGTGAATTCACAGTCTTTTCTGATTTTTCCACTTTTGATGTACAACTTTGATCTCCGTTTGTAGTTTTATGGGATTGTTGTAAGCTTTTATTGGATTCGTTAGATATCGCGGTTTGAAGATTTTCCCCCGAAGAATCTTTTAGCTGTCCCAAAAAAACAACTTTCGAATATCTTCGTTGATGTTCGCCAATTTTAGACGAATTTGGCACACAAGAAACAGTCGGAGGCTTAGGTATCCGAGAAACGGTTTTAGCAGACAAATCTTCCATAACAATATCGGCAGACCTTTGTGATTTCTCCATTTTTATGTTGTCTGGCGCCTCAAGTCCAAGTGCAGCACTGCTTGTTGATTTATTTAGTATGAAAGATAGTCCCCTTGCATTTTTTCCTTGTACATTATTAATACTTTTTGATAGCATTGGTAAAAACGAGTCATCCTTCTGGTTTTGCGCACAGCTTACTTGCAAGTTGGGCAAAAAAGACTTTTCTGTAACTTTTGAATTCATCACAAGTGAATCACCCATTTGCTGCGTAGTATGTCCCACGGTCTTTGGTTTTTCATCTCCAAAGGAAAATTGTAAAAATGAATCAGCTGGATTCGTATGGACTTTCAACACTTTTTTTTCACTGCCTGACGAGAATTTTTTCATAAAAGAATCTTCCACCGCTTGTTTTGCCTTTGGAGTTTCTGCCGTCGATAAGTATGACATAAACGAGTCTTCTTGGGGTTTATTTGATCCAACTGTTACGCTTGGAAAACCTGATAGAAAAGAATCCTCCTTCGACTTATGTCTTGATTGAACACCAACGACAAATTTTTCCTTTGAATTTCCAAGCAGGAATGAGTCCTCAGCTGTCTGTTGCTTTTGTAAAACGCTAATTGGAGGCGGTTCCCTCGAAAATTCTAACAAAAATGATTCTTCATTAGAGTGCTTTCGGCGCAAGATATTCCCAGTTAGTGGTTCTTTACACGTTGCCTTATGAGATGGTAAATTTTTTGATATATTCCGCGGCTCGTCAGCAATAGTCTGATTCGAAATGCCTGTTAAAAATGAATCGTGACTTGGTTTGGAAGGCAAATTATGTAGAAAAGATGATTCCAAAAATTTCTTTCCCCCTGGCGGCTCAGTCTCCATTGGATCATCAAAATTCGGTAAAAAGGAATCATTCGACGATTTTTTTATTTCTTTGTTGAGCGATGACACTTTTGCCTTCAAATCTGTATATTCATAGTTGCATTTCTGCTTAGCTGGAGGCGAGTCACGGAAGTTCATGAATGCTGGCGCTGTGAAAATAGACCTATTGTTGATTGCCGCTGAGGGTGGAGTGAATATATTCTTTACACTACTTTTTTCGGTAATTTTTTCTGCGTTTTTGGCAAAATACTCGAGCATTTCTTCATCAGGTGAGACTTCGCTTTGTGTCCGATGTTTAGGAACGAGTATTGACTTGGTTATAGTCTCTGTTTTGTCCTCCTGAAATTTGACGGGCTTTATGCTTGGAGTTGTGTCTTCTCTATTTTCTAAACGTGAAAAATTGCCTACTTTAGCAAACATCATTTTTGGTACCGTCTCAGTATGGTTCTCAAATATTGTAACCGATTGCGTTTTTGTTACAGTGTCGTTCTTTCGTTCTTCATGATAGATTTCATTATGTTGCCTTATCGTTGGCGTTTCTTCATCCAATCTCAGGGATTCCATAAGCTGCACCTGTTCTAATTCCTTTTCTGCTAAAGAACCCGCTTCATGTACAGTTTCCAAGGGGTATTTATTGTTTGTGGGGGGTACCTTTGACGGATGCACCTCCGATTCAGAGTCTGGAGAACCTATTGATGACTTTGTACTAGCGGTATTGCTAGTGACCTGTTCTGAGGTCTCCATAATAGTAGAAAGTTGTTTACTTTGCAACGTCAATCCCGCTTCATTGTACTCTGAAAGCAGGAGTGGTGGGACCGAAATCGGATTTAAAATCGCAGCAGGTGGCGGGGCACTTTCGGTTCCTGAAAAATTCAGATTGAGCGGCTGATGTTCATTTAAGGCAGTTTTCATTACTTTCCCTGAAGCCTTGGGGGTACTAACTGACTGTGCTTTAATGAAACAGTTAAATGCTTGCGTAGAACATGTCTCATTACCTTCAAAGTTGTTTTCTTCTTCCTCTTCGTAAATTTGAAATGCAAGCTTAGTTTGCGTAGATGGGGGAGGTGCAGGGGTCTTAAATGCAAACGCGCCATAATCATTCTTATCGTCGAAGTGCTGAATGGGAATTTTAGACGGCGGATGTTGATTATTTTCTTCTTTCTTTGGAGTTTTCATTATGACACTCCTTCTTGGTACCGGTGTGATTGGTGATCGCTCTTCGCTCGACAGTTGCGAAGGGGCAATGGACTTCCTCGTTGGAAAAAAACTTTTCCGTCTGGGTGCTTCATTCGGCAGACAAACCGTTTCTTCCATTTCTTCCAATAGGGCAATGGTTTCATTAGCACCATACTTTAGCTTTCTCTCACCACTTTTCAAACGGCGGTACATAACCTCTTCAAGTTGCAGCTCTTCTTCATCAGATGGATAGAAAAGCTTCAGATTAAATACTAGTTTACTTTGGGCATTGACCCTATCCTCCAACGGAAAACAGCGCTCTGTTTTGCTTTCGACCAGAGTTGATAGATTCTTTTTTGCGAAATTGGGATAAATACAGACACCAGTGTCGATATTAGGTTTCCAAACTGTGTCATACTTCTTTGTGAATTTGTTTTCAATGTTTCGCCGCGTAAACCATTTGTAGGCGTAAAGTTCTTCTGGTGAGAGTTCCATGTTTGGCTGTGGATAAAGCATACATTTATCGTAGGCTGGAATGCTACGAGGTTCATATTCAACTTCCAAGGCTACTGGCACATTCCACTCGCCCTGTGGTCTATTTCTATCTACAAAGCCTTCAAAGTATATGAAAGGCTTTCCGTAGTTAATTTTTCCTTTGATTGGTTTGATTACTTCTTCATCTTCCAGTATTTCAAATCCGAGATCTGTGTGTGCTTCTGGCACAAAAAGCTTTCCTTTATTCTTGTCATGGGCTTTGTTCCAAGGACCGGGCTCTTTGACGTTTTCCTGTTTGCGAGCACTGTCTAAGATAATTTCCACTACCGATTTCGATGTACCTAGTGTCTGTTCAGGGGGAGGTATCGTGTTTGGATCTTGATTTTCATCTTCGAAGACGTGTATGCCAACGTTCCCCCTATTGCGCGAGATATCGCCGGCATGTGCCTTAAAAAGAATGTATAAATCTTAACTAAAATTATCAAGTGGAAATAATACCTGAATTTTTCCCGGTGCATAGCTCTTTACAGCGGAACCTGTGCGAACGCTGCCAACTTTTTTCTTATGTGACTTAAGCGAAGTAAGTGCATGTCTTTTTTCCTGTAAAGTGCATTGATACTTCTGCTTTGAATTGTCATCATCGTATAATATCCTTTGGGACATTGTAAACCCAAAGTGTTGGTGTGCTTCTTGCAGTTCTTCAAACGGTTGCGCATGACAGTCTATACCCATTCTGAAGATCTGATCAGCTTTACGAAAGTTTCCACTCAAGTCATAATAATATGCCCAACAAATGTACAAGTCGGCGACCATGGTTCCAATGCCCTGGTTGTACAGCTGCTGATAGCACTCTTGCGGATTCTCATGCGTGTCGATCTTGAGTTTAGTCTGTTATTTTTTTTATGAAAAACTAAAAAGGGTATTACTCACATATTTAATGTACAGTTTTATCATCCGTCTATCCTGATGGTAGAGCTCGCATTTTTCAAACTCGGTAAGACACTTGAGAAGGACTTCTTCCAAACCAGATTCTTTTCCACCGGAAGGAAAGCTCTGTTCTATCCAATAGATATACTCAAACCATGGCTCGAGTGGATCGTCACCTTCATAATTTTTAATAGAATCCTCGTATTGCCGCCTTTGTTGGTGGAGTTCTTGTTGCGATTCCGCGTGCAGGGCAGCTTGGAGAATACTTGCATTTCGACCAGCTGCCAGCGGTTGTATGTTTTCCTTTACATCATCAAAATCCATTATAATTTATAGAACGAACACAAAACAACTTTCTTATACGAAATTGATGTTAATGTGCATATAAATGGCTTGTCGGCAGATTTGAGTTTTCGTTGGGAAAATTAACTGTTTAACAACTATATTCGAATTCTATGTTTGGTGTGAAGTTGGCTGCAGTCAAATTTGGGATGCATGCAAAAATATAGTGGAGTTGTTCAACAAGTGATACATTTTTTTGTATATAAGGAAAGTAGCAATCATTTTGTTCAACTTTTCCTGAACCATAATAACATCATACAAAAATTAAGTGGCATTTTTATTTCAGCATTCAGAATCGGAAAACCAAAATAAAAACATGCATCATTGGACAGACTCTGGTACGAAACTATAAAATGTCTAATCTTGAACGAAAATGTTTTTTTAATGGAAAAAATTAATCAGACAAAAACAAATAAGTTTGAGCTGTCACTATTGGACATTTGTGAAAGCAATGACCAATGACATCGTCCTAAGCGTGGGAGTTCTCGCTATGCCCTAGAGTTGAATTCGTAGCTTCTGAAAATTTACTTGCGTTCTTGTTGCCAACATTTTTTGTATGTCTTCCGTTAATTTTCCGACGGATAAACGATTTTTTCACGCAATGCACTGAAGGTCTTTAATCGAAGTGATGGTTATATGCCCATTCAGAACTTGTGTTTATTTAGTCCTGACAATTAAGCAGAATCCTAGATACGCTACTTAACAATGTCTTTGCATTAATCTTCAAAAAATATATAAGATTACATGTTAAAAAATCGCGATTCTATCACATGAGGTGAAATCGTCCGTTAATCAAATTATTAAAAATTTCTAAATAATAGTTATATCAAGAAATTTAATTTTATTGTGTGCGTGTGTAAAATCAAGAGAGGGATGTTTGTACATGATAATAATTAAAACACTTGCAAATTATCTGTCAAAATGTAAATGTTTTCATTCTCGGTGCGCGTTGCGAACGGATCATTTAACATTTGTCAGGTTGACGTCTTTTTACGAACGACTTGTCTTTCGAATTTTTCGATCGTTGTCTGTAACTGTGAAAGTACATTTAATTGATATTATTTATTGTTTAAGAATTTAAATGCCTTGATAACAAAATAATGAAATTCTTAACACTCCTAAGTTTGCATAGAAATGTCCTTCCACTGGTGACAACGAATTTACAACCGCTTACACACATCTCCGTTCGCACGGCGAGCAAATACAAACGACCGGCATTTAGTGTTTTACCACGAGACAACATCATAGCCCAACTTAAAAACAACATTCAAAATAAAACCGCTCCTCTTGCCGATACTCACTGGAAAAAGTTAAGAGAAGAATTAATTTCCACTTACAAGAACATAAATTCACACAATGTAGACGCGATTATAGTTGGTCAGTGCAGTGATTACGAAGACCTTGCATTCGCCAAAAACTACGTGGATTTTCTCGAAAGTGAAGGAATTCAACCAAATAATGCGACCTTAGGAAAACTACTTAAATTGTATCACTCTGCATACACATGCAAAGGCATAACCGAATCTGAAGAAAAGGAAATCATGAATATTTACAACAAAATCCGAAGGGAGCATGAACTATTCGACGCCAACACATGCGGAAATCTTATTCAAGGCCTGTTGGCGACGCGAGAATGGAAGACATCTTTAAAATTCTTTGATATGATCAAACTAACAGCCTCTCCACCCATTACTATATATAGCTCAATTATAGCAAGAGCATTTGCGGAAAAGGAGTACTCTTTGGGTTGGAAGTTACTGGTCGAAATGATTGAATTAGGAAAACAACCAAGATGTGATGCTTATATAGCTTATATCCGTTCTATATACAGTGAAACACAGTCATTCGTTAAGAACCTGGACAAGTTATTTTTGTTTTTTGAAAAATATGAAATACTTATCAGCGAATTGGTTGTGAAAGAACTGCAGATCTGCCTTGAGGCTAAAGGCTACCCTGCTGTTCGAGCGACATTAACAAAGAATGGTAAATGCAGTAACTGTAAATCATATATGAAAAACATTTCGATTAGTGATGAGGAATTTAATGCATTAAGCTCATCGTTTTTGCAAAGGGTGTTGATAAGAAAGGATGTCTTTCAAAAAACTACACCTAAAGAGCTTGCTCACTTTGTTAAATTCGTTGACGAAACTGGTCCCTACGATTGCGTCATAGATGGATTAAACGTTGCATATTCATTGGGCGTCAAAAAACCACCTAAGGTTTACGTTCATTTGGTAAAAAAACACTTATTAAAAACCATTCACCAATTTACTTAGAAAAATTGAATTTCAGTTGACATCCGTGGTGAAGTATTTTGAAAGGCAAAATAAGCATGTTCTCGTACTGGGCCGAAAACACATGAACAACTGGCCCAAAGAAGGTGTGAATTATATAAAAAAGAAGGCATGTGTATTCTTTACAAATGATTTGTTAGTAAGATATTCGTAGCTTGTGTATATAGTAACAGTATGTTTGTAGGTCGCAAGATGACCCATTTCTTTTGTATGCAACCATAAAAAGCGGTCAAACGACTGATTTTTTCTCAAGAGACCTAATGCGATCACACGCCTTTCTGCTTGGAGCTGAACTCAAGCCGATTTTCAGACGTTGGCAGCAGGAACATCAATACTCACTGGTAACAGCAACTGATTTGGGAAAAGTTATAGTCAAGGTTAAATTTTGGGTACAATCTTTCAATGAGTAACATTTCACAATGCCTTTTTAGGAGCCCATCCGTCATATGAAATATGCGCAACAAGTTGAATCAATATGGCATATACCGTACAAAGAAATCTACTCGCCAAATCCGGCTGAACTATTCGAAGTGCCCGAAAGTTGGCTGTGTATCAATTTAAATAAATAAGCTTAAAGTACAAATTTAATTTTATTGTTTTTTCCTCGTTGATTGTCTAAAATTTCTACATATAAATTTTACAATGTCTGATCAAGACGACGATTATCAAACCAAAGCAGACAGCTCTCATCCTAATGCAGAGGCAAGGAAGCACGCTAAACAACTAGAACGGCTCAATGAATATGTTCAACAAATGGCGTATAAACCAGTTAAGCCACCGAAGGCCTCAGAACACACCGAGAGTTTGGCACGTACCCGGAAGAGAAATATCGTTGGCACCTATGTAGAGCATAAGGACGATTTAGTTCCCAAAGAAAGAGCCAAACGCATCAAGCGAATTGTGTCTCAATACAAGACAATGACAACAGAGTAAGTGCTTCTGCCATGTCTTTCATTTTTTTAAATATATTTTACTGGCTCCGATGTTTTTTTTTTACCTTCTATTGAGCATGTTGAAACTGTAACTTTAGAAAATCATTTTAAGATGGTTGCGGGTGCTTATCATTTTGTCTATAATAAGGTGTCGATTGAAAAAAGCTAACTTGATTGAGAAAAGTTAGCTTTATGTAAGAACTAATAACTACAGCAAAATTAATATTAATCAAGCGTCTTTTATATAAGATGAGATTGGTCCCTGTAGTGAATATTTTCTGCGATTCGAATTAGATCCACATCGTTAAACAGTGCGCCGACGCACATTCTCCTTTAATTTCCTTCGCAATTAGGACTGTTAAATGCGTTCAGCTGCCTTGTCCATTCAGTTCTATGGAGAACAACTGGCAGGAGGAGGGCTTTGTTAAACATGCTTTTTGTACTTCGAGTTTTGATGATGGATGAGTCATTATCGGATCTTCGTTAATTTGGAGTTAATATTCGCCCTATGAAATCTAATGAGTTATTAGTTTTACTTCCTCTTTGTTGTACACAATAGCGGTTCTGCTGTTGTCCCAAAAATTGTGCTCGATGCATTGATATGTCTCTTCTTCCAGGACGTTTTGTTTTCCATGTTGCCACCTACCTGTCGTTGAAATTCTTAAAGCAAGTAATTTTGTTACTTCGCAATTCAGGTATCATAAGCAGAATTTCACGTACATATCCCAACCTTTACGGATGATAGAAATTAGTTATTGATCTTTTATATTCAGATCAATCATGAAAGATCGCTTTGTGCGATTTCCCTGAATCTAGAGCGCGATATATGTATATACATTTCGGATCATATATTTGCATAGTCTATTTCAGCTTTTTTCAAAAACAAATGCCATAAACACAATCTTTCGCCTTTCTATCATTAGTTGGTTTATGTTGTGTTAGCTGGTAACCGTAGTAGCTAGTAGTCTAAGCCAAAATTATATTTTAATTGCTTTATAATTTATTATATAAAACTTTTTTTAGTCAATTGGAAGACGTCATTCGGCAGTATCGAAAAAAACAAGCAAGATCACAACGTGAAAAAAGAGACCAACAGCTACAATACCACGAGACTTTAATGAAGCTTCAAAGCCAAGCAGAGGAACAACTCATGAACTCAATAGTCCATAAATTTGCTAAAAAAGTAGCAAAACGAGCAAGCACTATGCCGCCGCCAAACGTAGAAACAGAAAGCTCTCAGCTTTTGCAAAATTCTCTCGTGTGTAATATGCTAATGGCTTTAAACGTTTCAAACACACGGCAACCAAATGACTATTCAATCTACGTTAAATTAGCCCGTGTTCTAGCAGATTTGATCATGCAAGCAGTTTTTCGTGCCCAGAATCCAGATCACATAGATTACTGCAAGGAAGCGCTGGAAGAAGCAGAACGAGTACAAAAGCGGACTAACGACCGATGTATTCAACTCAGGGCAATACGCGCAGCTAAAAAGCTCTGTTCTAGAAAAAAATTAAGATCTCGTTGTTGTTTTTTCTCGTTTTAATTCAAATTAAACAAAAGTATTCTTCTAGCAGCTAATTAATCTAACTGTAATTACATTACGTAATTTTTGAAGAGAAACAGAACGATTAAAATCAATTACAATTCACAAAGGCGTCACGTTTTCCCTCCTCTTTTCAATAAAATAGCTTGTTCTGACCGCAGCATGAAATGGAGAAGTTTCTGTACTTAAACAGAAAACTGGGTGTTGGTGATTGAATCGCAATTCTTATGGTTAATTACTTGGTATTGTTGTTCTTAATCCTTTACCCCTGTCCATTATATTTTTCAAAATCTGGTACAGAGAACACAAATGAAAGACATCCGAAGCGGAGCAGTGTTCCATGCGATACTACAGCCGATCCTTCCCAGCAACCGCCTATCATCGGCGATGGTGGAGCATTACTGCATTTGCATTCGGGCAATGTTGGGGCAGCCATTCTAATTGTATAAATGAAACGGAATTATGGTGACTACTAATTGAAGATGAGAAAGCTACTTACTTTGCATTCTTATCGAGGATGAAATTTTGTCGTTTGATACCTCTCCGTTTGTCCAGGATCTCTTGGACCTTTTTGTGCACATCAATTGAAACGTTTTTATACTGCTTAGCTGGCGTGGGAACAACCTCTCTAAAGTCGCACGTGTACAACTGACCATTGACTTCTGTACCGTGTTCTGAATAGTTTATTAACTCGAAGTGTTTGCTCAAATCATCGTAGAATATTGTGGCATGCTTCGGTGACACCCTTCGACATTGTCCCACGCTGTCCAAACAGAGATTCACACTGTGACCTTTTCCAATGGTAAAGTTCCTGTATCGCATGTAAGTGGAGTTACACAAATCGATTGTGGCAAACCATTGGTCGTTATCTAACATATTCCCCAGAGGAGTGAGGACAGCCCGTGTCCTTATCTGCGATCTGGCGATTTGCGATTCTAATCGAAACGCAATTTCTTGGGCTTTTTCAGCGTCGGTTTTCTGTTTCGGCACATACGCCTCATATTTGTCAATGTCAACGATTGGTTTCTCTTCTGTGAACATGATCGAGAGACGGTGAAGATCTTCGGGGCAGAGCATTTGACTTGGCAACACTGTTGGTGGCTTTTCGTTGCAACGCATCAACTCTCGAATACGCTTGGCTGCAGTACGATTTTGATACTGCACAATCAGGTCGGGATTATCCTTGATAACTTCCTGTAGCCGTTGGAAAGCTAGTTTCTTTATAATGTCTACATCAAGGTATCTCAGTTCTCTGTCAATTTTTTGGTCTGTGATTTCATTATTTTCGCCCGTTTCTTTTTTTATGTCATCAATGTCCATCATATCGTCAGTTTCATCGGAGTCATCGTCTTCGGATTTAATATCGACTTCCGTACCTTCGCGCTTGACCCTTTTTTTGTTTGTTTTCCGTACAACTTTGCTGTTATTATCCTTGGAGTTTTCTATGCCAGAATTGCTCTCACCATCGGTTCCGGAACGATTGTCTTCATCGCAGGAGGTTGTCTGACCATTTTCCTTTTGTATTTCACGCAGCTTTTCTTTTGCGCACTTTAGGGCCTCAATGTCAGCTATAAGAGTGCTTGTTACTGTTTCCTTGTTTTCATCCGAATGTAGAGAAACAAGAGCTTGCGACTGTGGTGTTACTCCTCTGCGGCGCAATGCGTATGCACATCGAAATGCATCTCGAAGAGATGGCAACAATTTAGGTGGATTTTCGTAGTGGTATTTGACAATTGGCGGGATTATGATTGTTTCCGTGCAACGGGAATGCGTAACTTTAATGCGAAACGGCGGATTGTGAGTATGAATGCGTCGAAAGAATTCAGTTTTTACGACTTCATGGTCAAAGGGAGTGGAGAACTTGCTCCACAGTTTGACACGCTCGGTCGCTGATATACTATTTACCAAATTCCAATCCTGTTAAATATTCAAATTGTACTTAAGAAGGAAACACAATTTCAGATGGTACTCACAATGAAAGTCTCAGCGTGGTTCGGGCACATCCAAAGTCCAGTGGGAAGAGCTGTCATCGGCGGATCCAAACAGTCTTGGTGAAAGAACAATGGGCAGTAGTCGCATGCTACCAACGGAGCTTTCTTGCACGATTTTCTGCAGTAGAAACAAGTTTTGGCAGGAAGAGGCACTAACCCTTGAGAATCCAGTTCGTAAGGCTTGGAGTTTCGGCGTACACCTGGTTTTTTATTTGCACCATTTTTGATTGGTTCCACTTTAATATAGTAAACAATAAATAAATGGAATTTTTTTCGTTGTACCAATGTGTTACCTTTGTCATTCCCAGGAAATTGTGTATGAATTTCCATCTCTCTCGGTAATTCAAATTGTTTTGGGTTCAGTACACTCGCTGCTTTGATAAGTTCATCCAGAGGCGTTGCTTTCTTATTAGGATCCAATGCTTTCGCTATACTTCCAGGAAGTTTCTGAGCAATTGTGCCAGATTTGTCCAATGCAACGCTGCTCAGATCGCTCGATATAGATGCACGGCTGCTGCTCCGTTTGCGGAGAGTCCGAATTTTTAAAGGAATCGATTCTAGATCGGGAGTATTTGGCCGTGATTGATCCGATTGTTCGGCTGAAAGAAGTTTAGTTACACTGGTGGATCTTTCCACAGAACTAGCTTTCGATGATGAGGGCTTAAGAGTCATTCGACAATTGTGACACAACCATTGTCCACTTGGTATGTCCTCCTCACTTAAGGGAGGATCGCTGTAAACGAATAAAATATGATAAAGAATCCCTTTTTTTAAAACTCTACTTATACGCTACTCACTGGCACTGTAAATGAAAACTTGACGGACATCTGTCACAGCACAAGAGATTGCCACCTTCCATGCAAGCATCGCAAGAATCGTGATTGTGGCCGCGTCCCGGACGCCGATAGTACGGATGTTTGACCACGATCGGCTTTTGCACAGTTTTATTTTCATCTTCAGGTGGCGGTGGCTTTATTAGATTTTGAATTTGCTGAAAGGGAAAAAGATGTGAACATTGTCTTTGGGCTGTATCTATGCGAAAGAATTGCGCAAGATCCTATTAAGATATCCGTTCTGGCTATAAAGTTTTCTGAAGTGCATGCAGCTAAATACCAATCAAACTCGACTGTACTTTGAAATATAAAAAATGCTACAATGATGAGACTGGTGCCGAACACAGTTCCACATAATTTAAATGAATTAACTTGATTTCTTCATTGTGCATCAACTTCATGAAACGACAGTTGGAATACCTTCGCGGTTTTCCAATCATATTTACCTCCATAATGGAACTCGATGTGGCGAGATCGTGTTCTATCTTCGACATATTGATTCTCTGATGGAATTAAAGTCGAATTTTTAGATTTCCTGAACTGGTTGCGATTCCACCGCTCAAATGTTTCTCCACTGCTTTCTGTTTCTGATTGTTCGTTGACAGTTCTTGAATGTCAAAATTTGTTTTTTCGTTTGGGGTTCTTAATTTGGATATGAAGCTATAGTGGGCATTAACAATTGTGGTGTGTTATTAGAGGGCGCGAATATGAACATGGAATGTGTTCACTAATTATGTCGCGAAAATATCTTGGAATTTCGTTAATTTCTCTGCCGGAGCGTTCGATATCTGTTATATCAAACTAGTTTGCTAGTTAATTTATTTAGAGAATTGTATTTAAAAATTGAAAAACGCCATCAACAGCCAAACTCAGCACGTCCGAGGACCCTCATTCTTATATAATCTTAATATCTTATAATAATTTGATATAAAATTAATTTAACTACAATAATTTCTTAATTTTCTTAAGAAAGAAAAAAAATGTACAATATACAAAATTTACCGATATACAATTTACATGAGAATTTTTAATTTTTATATCCAATAAGCTGTGCTTCCATATGTCTTCATACAACATAGTCTTTTGAAGCTATATAAAGTTGTTATGGTCACAAAATTTATTCGAATATCTGCAGCGTTTCATTATGCACACTAGATTTATCTTATTTGAAATGAACGCAGTAGTGCTTCTATTATTCATTGTGTTTGAATGCCATAACGTTGAGAGCAAGACTTTGTTTAATATTCATTCATTTCAGGGCTCCCAGCATAAAGTTTATTGATGCGTACTATTTTGTAGTTTTTGAAGATCATCTACCTCTTTCTTGAGACACGTAAATAGTTTGGCATAGCAATACTCGAAATGTGGCTTTACTATTATATTATCAAGTGAAAGAAAAATACTAATGGCACAGTATAATGTGCCACGAAAGAACAAATCATCGATCGATCGATCAACTGAACCTGCTTTTTACATAATGCACGCTAAACAACGTGTCACCGCAATGTGCATACTGCTTTAATACAGTTGCTAGGATCAAAACACACGGAAATATGGCGACAATCAGAAATATGTATTTATTTAAGGTGTTGTCCTACCCCCCAATACATTTTTCAGGGACCCATAAATCGCAGGGAACAGTGATACAGATATACATACGAGCTCAAGGGTGACAAGCCTCATGCCTACATAATCTACTACATTCATTTGGTCATCCTTCACAACTCTATTAAGCTCAGCCGTCATTTCTGTCATCAAGTTTATCCGTCATCGAAACAAGTGGATAGTGGATCTTCAGACTTTCGAAATGTTTTCCTTTGCAATTCGTTTACTGTCTTGTCCATACTATTAAATACATTCTATTTAATTGGATAACATCAATTCCAGCAATTTTTATCCATCGAGAGTACCTTGCAACTTCTTAATTTCGGGTATTTTTTCTTCGGCTATCGCATAGTAGAGAGCCAGGGAAATAAAAAACTCGATACTTTCGCTCAGCGAGTGAGTGAAAAGAGAGAGAGGTGTTAACCCGCGTATCGTAGCTTGCCAAATATATGTGCTAAAAAAGAGCAACTCTATTCTCAAAAAATATGATTAGATAACTCAACTCAATTGAGAGAGCCTCCAATTGTCAAAATCTAATTCTACACATATTTTTTTTGTCGTGCAACATATCTCCAAAAAGGAAACTAGAAGTGGAAACAATTTTTTGATTAATTTTTCCACAAAAAACTAAAGAAAATGGCTAGGAATTTTGACCATTTGTTCAAGCTGTTGATTATCGGCGATAGTGGTAAGTAAAGAATTGCAGTTTACTCGTGATATTGTGAAAAATGGAATTGAAACTAGCTCCGCGGTGTTTTGTGGCGGATGCCATTGTTCGGTCGGATGTCATTCGTTCAGTCATCGCCCTACCCTGCTTAATTCCGTACGATGGCCCGGTTGTCTTTTTGTATCTATGAAATAAATGAATAATGATGCAAGTCCCAATGAAAACCTATGAAAAATTTATTCAAAACATTAAATCGGGTTTAATGCAAACATTGTTTTATGGTTGAATTAAATGTGTTCATATCGGAAAGGAGATAGCCACCATAACCTTTTATCTATTTTCACTATCTTTTAATTCCTGTCACTATCTTTTAATTGTTTGCTTGTTTTTTAATTGCAGGCGTTGGAAAATCATCGCTGCTAATTCGATTCTCGGATGATACGTTTTCTGGAAGCTACATAACGACGATTGGAGTCGATTTTAAAATTCGCACAGTTGTCATAGACGGCCAACGAGTGAAGTTACAAATATGGGATACTGCTGGTCAGGAAAGGTTTCGAACGATCACAAGCACATACTATCGGGGCACGCACGGTGTAATAATTGTTTACGATGTCACGAATGGAGAGTCGTTCGCGAATGTGAGACGATGGTTGGACGAAATAAATAACAATTGTGACGTAGTTAACAAAGTTTTAGGTAAGTTAACAGAAACACCTTACAGAAAAGGTCAACAATTTATTCAGACTATAACTAGTGTATCATCTCGTAGGCCTTGTTCCAATATCTTGTATAGCAAGATCTGTCCGCTTCTCCTCCAACAAAAGCCAATCTAAATAAAGGTCTTTTCTATGAATTTATTTAAGGCAAAAACAGAGAGTTAGTTATCTATGAACAAACAAGTTAGTTAGAATAACGTCTAGAATCGGCGGCCAAGAAAAAAAAGGAGTCGCGCCGCCTGTCATTAATATATGTGTATAAGGAATATTTTTTATTGTTTGATTACGAACAGTTGTGACATTCTTAGGTTTTGCTGGTGATAGGTCATAATTGAAAAACTTTCGATACAATAGTTTGACGATCATAACTTTAAGAGGCTCTGCACCGAACTATTCAAGTGTCCTTTGGGGGGCTTGATTCCGCTTCCGGAGAGGAGTACTATAAAGCTTTTTAGTTAATGCCAATCAGACGCCATGATATACATGAGACATCCTAAAGTCAAAAGGTACTAAACCTTGATGTCTGGGGAAAATGGCTTTTAGTTTTTCACAATTATAACTTGCGAAACTTTTTCATCTACTGTTTGTAATGTTGTAAACCGTTAATATTGAAGCAAAACATACACAGTCTTATTGCTTCCGTTAACATTAATCATAAAGTTTAATATGTATTTTATTTATTACAGTTGGAAATAAGAACGATGACCCCGATCGAAAGGTCGTCATCACAGAAGATGCTCAACGTTTTGCTAGACAAATGGACATTGAACTGTTCGAGACATCAGCCAAAGATAATATCAACGTCGAAGAGATGTTTCTATCAATCACAAGGCAAGTGTTAAACCATAAACTACAACAGAACGCACTTTCTGCACAACAATCAAACGATACGATAAATCTGAAACGTGCACAAGGTAAGAAACATCGAAGTAAATGCTGCTAGCTTTAGATCAAAGAGCATAAAACACACGTTTTTTTTTCTGTTTCGATTTTTGGATAAGATTTCGTCATTTCGTTTTTCTTTTGTTCGTTCTTTAAAATAATTGTATGAAATATCGATTTCTATCTCTCCCCTTTGTCGAAGTAATATTATTGTATGTTGTAATGAGATAAAAAATAATAAAACAGAATACATGTCTTACCATTCTAACCATACACAAAGAAAACGAAAAGTTAAAAGTTAAAAAAGAAATATTTTATATTAGCCAACAATTTTTTGATTAATTTTTCTTTTCGTTACTAAATTAAAAAGGAAAAAGTAGTAATTATTTAGGATTTATTGTCTTTAGTATAAAACGTAAAAGAGAACATAAGAATAAAAATTGCGGCGAAACGTAATATGTAGCGTTGAGTTTCGTCGAACAGTTATTTCTTTTGTACATTTTTATATGCATTCTTCTATGTTAGCCAAACATTTTTTTACAAAAATTTTGTAATTGTAATTAATACAAATAATATTAAACAAACTGAATTAAAGTAAGATAAAATGAAACAAATTATATAATACCTAAGGATGTATTTGTATTTAGAAGAAAAAATAAAAATATAAAAAAGGAGAAACAAATAAATAATATATATAATTATGATTTGGAAATATATTTATTTACTATTTATTCGCATGCTGTTGGTCGTAACGCAACTCCTTGAAATGACAGCGCTTCGAGCAGAGAAGGATTATAGGGATAGTACGAGGACTGGACAACTTTGATCGCGTTTCAGATATTCAGTGCTTATATCCAAACCGTTTCTTTGTTTAGCAACGGCAACTGTTAACTCAGGAAAATGTTCCTAGTAAAGAAAAACTGGAAGTTTGCTCGTAACGCCGTCGCTATCTTTGGCTACGCGATAGAGCTGTACAATATTTTTGTGGCGAGTTTGCGGACGGCACTGCTTATTTTCCTTTCTATGTATCTTTCAAACACTCGGTTTTACTTGTAAACGAACCTTATTGTGACATTTTAATACTAGCTGGTGGCGTACCAACGTACATATTTAGTCCGATTCTTTCAGATAAAGACAACATCTTCACATGCATTCTCACATAAGAAGGTCATGGGAAGGGGGTATGTTATAGATAACTAGCACTCTTAATATATCTTTTATATTGGCTATTGCACAAACATATATTTTTTTTACTGAACGCAAGCAAAGTGTAACAAAACAATAAATTGCCTCTGTATTCACTCATTGAGTTTTGACATTTATAGTTAAATGTAGTATTTTCTTATGTCAAAGTTTGGGATTTGTTACAAATATGTAATAATAGTAAGAATAATTCTTTTCTTTTAATTTATAAAATAAGATTTACTGTCGCACTTATTCAAAAAATGAACTTCATTGAATTTGAAAGTGGAAGAGAAAAGGATCGCATCAGGGAAGAACTTCGCAATGTCAGAGAAGAGCTCCTCAAAAGGGTATGCTTTAGAATCGGACGTGAACTATTGATCCAGTAAAATGTTGCAAATGTTTATTTATTATTTTTTTAAAGGCGAAAAAGGACGCTGAGAAGCGTGCAGAAAAACAAGCTCAAAAAATTCTGAGCGGTGAAGCCACGTGGATGCTCCCAGAAATAGCAAAGAAAATCGACAAACTAACAAAATCTGAAAGGAAATCAAAGAAAATAATTAAAAAAAAGAAAAAAGAAAAGAAATCTAAAAAGTCAAAGAAAACAAAGTCGAGTCGAAAGCGATCATCGTCAAGCAGTAATTCAGACAGCGACTCTAGTAGTAATACGGAGGAAATCTGTGTAAAGAAGAGGAAAAAAAGAAAGATGTCAACGGAAAGTAGTTCATCTGCCACAAGCACAGATGAACACAGCTGGGTAGAGACATGCAAAGAGAAGCAAACCACAACCATAGCCCGGGATGATTGGATGAACGGCCCCCTTCTTTTGAAGACCTTTTCAAAAAATGAAACCAAACAAGTCAAACAGAAGCAGCACATAGACACATATAATCCAGCAAAAAGCATTAGAGAATTGAACCCACACTGGAAAAATGGAGGCACAGGTCTGCCTGTTTTTATGAAACCTGGAGAGTATAATGAAAGTAGTTTAAATATTAATTTCACAAATATCACAAAGCCGACCGGATCATGGAGGAAACAAAAAGATCCAAAGGTCCCATTAGAGACCGACCGTTCTCAGTGCACGAGTTCATCATCAGCTTCGGATGAAGAGAACAAAAATGAAGAGAAACCATCAACACCGTATTCCACGTCAAACTTTCTGACTGATCAACAAATGAACGAGCTGGGAGCGAAAATTATCAAAGCCGAAATAATGGGAAATATGGAAGTTGCAGAAGATCTAAAGAAAAAGCTGGAAGGAGCACGGTCAGTTCGAGAGCAAACAAAGAGTGTGCAAAAACAGGCTTTCTTAAAAGGAAAAACGAAGAAACCAACGAAGGAAGAGGAAGAGCACGTTCTTCTCACAACAACGGACATTAAGGGATCTAGTCGCCCGCTTCTTCACCGCGCAGAAAACGAGAATTATCGTTATGGAGGCCGTCGTGGAAAGCAAAAGAACAAAAGGGTTGAAACACACGTATCTGGTGAACGAACACGGTATTTCCCTGACGACGATAATTACGATATTAAACAGATGGTAAGTAAATTGACTTTTAAAATGTGGGCTTTAAGATCTTCATTCTTTTATCTTGTAGTTTGAAAAGGAAAAATACACCACAGCGGCGGATTCAGACCTACAATTTGCCGAAATTGCTGGCAAAAGTAAGAATCCCAATGATGATTTGGAAGATATTTTTGCCGATAGAATTCGGAAAAACATCGATGAAGATGAAAGTGCATACAAAGAAAAACAACGTGCCATCCGCGAGCATGAGAAACTATCACAAAAATTAGATAACTGTGATAAATGCTTTGATTCACACAAAATGGAAAAACAACTCATGGTGTCGATGGGAAAGAATGTCTACCTAGCACTGCCATGGCACGAGGGTCTTCAACCGAATCATTGTTTGATTGTACCTATGCAGCATGTTTCTTGTTCCACACTTATAGATGAAGATACATACGAAGAAGTCTTGGATTATCGCAAAGCGTTGACTAGAATGTTTGCTGCCCACAAACAGGATGTTGTGTTCTTCGAAACGGTCAGATATTTGCACAAACGGCCACATATGGTGATTCATTGTGTGCCCGGTAATAATATGGAAATGGCTCCGTTTTATTTTAAGAAAGCTATTCAAGAGAGCGAATACGAATGGTCAACAAACAAGCAACTGATTTCTCTCAAAGACAAAAGTCTGAGGAGAGCTATTCCAAAAGGGTTGCCATACTTCTGGGTTAACTTTGGGATGGATTCTGGCTTTGCTCATGTAATAGAAAATCAGGAGAAATTTCCCTCGAATTTTGCTCAGGTAGAAAACGGAAATGCTAAAAGAATTTTTTGAAAGATAATTTTTTTTTAATACTTTTAAGGAAATCATCGGAGGAATGTTGCATTTAGACCCGAGTAAATGGCGCCGACCTCGTAAGGAACACAATAATATGCAAAAAGTTAAAAACTTATCTGATTGGTGGAAGCCATATGATTTCACGGAATAATTATGTAATAAAATTAGTTGTCCGTGAAAATGACATTAATATTTAGTTTGATCTACAACTGGTAAGCAAAAAGCTGTAGATTTAATTCGGTTACATCTTGGTTAATGTGACTCAGTAGTCAATGATTAACCTGGTTCTCAGATAACAGCAACAACTGGGCAAACTAGGCGGTTGATTTCCCATGTAGAATTGTTTTTATCGGAATAAGGGGCGTAACAACATGGATGACTTTGTCGCAAGCATTCTTGATTATATTTCATATGACGACGACGGCTTTTCAGAAGTGCTGCTGCTTGATAACCCGTTAAATACTCCCCGTTTGAAAGTGGTCAAATGAAATAGTTCTTACATTTTTGGTAATGTGATAGAATGATGGATGTTAATTGATTTCCACTTATTTTTAATAAAAGTTGTTCGCGATCACCATAACGACAAAAGAATTGTCATCTTAGAGGCGATAACACTATGTTATAGTTGTGATTTGCCAAATTTCTGGCCATTTTGAAAACGATACAGTATTTGTAAAGTGTTCAAAAGATTGCATTAAATTTTGCAATATGAATTAAAGCAGTTTTGTAAAAATGTTAAATATCGAAGATCAGCCACAGATGAAAAGTGAAAGAAATGATTGTGAAAGATCGCCGAATCGTAATCACATAAGTTGCTGATGATGTAAACATGCAATAAAGTACATGCCAGGGACTTTTTCGCATGTTTGTATGAAACGTGTCAGCAAAATATGTTTCAAACTGACCATTTTTTTGCGGAAACCGGATTAAAAGATCGACTTCGAATGGGATTGAGAATATTGGTTCTCTCTCGGAGAGCTAAATCAATTTTTTTCTCTGATTTTCAGGAAAATTCTTCTTTCTTAGTCCGTCCAAATATTTCTACTATTATAATAACGAAATGATGGGAAAAGTCTTTAGCATACAAAGCGTCCTATTGCTGATGTTGCCATGGCTTTGTTGAACTTAAGCTTTATTTTCCATACTTGATGTGCCGTGAATCATTGTTGCGATATTAAAACCACAGCAGATTTGTATATCGGAAAATGATATATCGTTGGAAATAAATAAGTGTCATTATTCGAGCATTCAAAACTGCTTGTCCTTCGGCAACGCCACTGTGTTCAATACAACAACACATCATCCATTTATATGCCTATATATATTGTTCGAGTTCCCTTGATAATATTAATTGTAATTCGTATTTAAAGGTCGCTTGACGCTGCTGATTTCGGAAGAAGTTAAATATTGTTGGTTGGTGTAAAGTGAGGAACTTGAAACAGAAAACAGGTGACCTATTTTTGAATCCTAGTCACATAACAAGCTGAAAGTGAGCTCATTGTCGACTTGAACGAGAATTTTTATTTATGAATTCGTTCGAACGTCTTTCACTCGAGTCGTCCAGATTATGATGACGCATCCACACAACTGCCACTTACTTCGCTACGCAATACTTTCAGATCAAATTGACAAATGATTTCGAAGTAATTACTTGCGATATTAAAATCAGGAGATTCAGGATATCCACTCAAGCCCTGGACCTTATAGGTCCTCGGAGGAAGGGAGCAGAGAAGCCATTTTCAATTCAGTGCATTCAGGAGCACTGCAGTAATTTTGGAGACGCGGTTTCTTGGTTAATCGAAGGCGAGTGTTCTCTAATATGCGCCTCGACAATGCTCGCAAATCGTGAGCTGTTGTGCGGCCCTCCATAATATGTGTATTTCATATGGTGTTCAACTAAAGGGTACAATACTTGTGAAGATTCCTTCATTGGTGCTAACGCTGATGAAAGCTAGCCTAAAAAAGCAGTTCGAAACATAAGGGATAATTTTCCAAAAATCTAACAGATTAATGAGATTTTTGTATTTTTTTTTTTAATTATTTGCCCGCTCTTCAAGAGGATTTTAAGACTCTTATAATGCGTGTAGCACAGAGCGAGCGGAAGAATTAGGAGAAGAATGAAAGATTGTGTAGTGGTTTGAGAAACTCAGGTGTAATTGGTTTCAACTCACTTCCGTGGGTGGAGCCCGAAACGGGACGGAGGACTTTTATATCGACCTATTGGCTTTAACCTAATTCGCAGGAGTTTATTCGACATTAGTGATGATTTATGAACATTGAAAGTTTGGAAGATATAGCTTTGTATAATGAGGAATAATAATTAACCTTTTTCCTACCACAAGTTTCTTTAAGAGGAGGTCTTGCTGCGGGCTTTTTCTAAGTTCCTCGCCATTTCTTTATTTTGGTTAATAAGTTAGCCAAAATTTAATATTGCCTTCTCCATCTTCAGAATTAAATTAGTTTCCTTATTTGTACTCTAAGATTACAAAACATATTGTATTACTCCTTCCAGTGTTTAGAAAATAAATACTCAAACTCAAAGGCCTGGTTTACACCGACACTATTTTGCTTTTAGTCCTGGAACAACATGCTTACACCGACATTTAGACAGCTTTTGGTCTCATATATCGTCTTCTATTGTAGCCAAGATTCAACCATATATGTACAATTCGAACGGAAATAAGAGCTCTTGGCCAGAATGTAAGATTTTCTTTATGAATTGAATGCGTGTTTCATATAAACTGCCTCTAACGGTACAATCATAGCAATGATAGAAAGGGTGATGAAATAGACAGTTTGATAGTTGATTAGTGCGACATCTATTGCAGACTAGCGGATTTATTGTGTAGGAATTGAATTTAAGTATTTACACCGTCTCAGACTACTCCGAAATAAAGTCCAGGTCGTCTAGATTCGTGTACCGAACTATCTAATTTAGTTCTCTATCTGAAGAGCTTATACCGAAGATTTTGTTTTAGAGAAAATGAGGTTTGGGCCGGGACTTAACGTGCTGTGAAATGTAGACCAATGGTCAGTTGCCTGTGTGACTCTATGTAGGCCAGGACTATCAAACGTATAGTGCTGAAACTACAGATTTACAGCGAACAAGACCAAATAGTAATATAGACAGCTTTTCGTCATATATATCGCCATCTATTGTCGGCTAGATTTAACTGAATTCCGAAATATAGTCCAGGTCACCTGAAGTTTATACCAGTGATTTTGTAAAAATCAGAAATGGGGTTTGACCCGGGATTAAACGAGGTGTGTAAACAAGGCCAATGTGTTCGAATATTATTATCAAGTTAATCGTGGTTGCCAGATGATACATATGGAAAGGTCCGCTTCTGGAAGCCCGATAATTTACTGATACTACATAGTGATTGGATTAAAATTCATCGGTAGCAACTTTGTTATTCAAAACTGTATGCAACACATGGCCTGGGATCTAAAAAAAAGTCTTTCAATGTGTGAAGACGTTTCTTTATCACTTCCACGAAGCTTTGGCTCCAATGTAGTAGAAAACATCATCCATCGGATTTGTTTAGCTAACTAATTGAACTTACTAAATAAATGGTTAAAGTTGTTTACGTAATGTTCAAAAAAACAAATAATTTTTGCGTTGATTTTTAGAATTAAGTCGAAATGTTGAAATCTGTAAGAAATGCGCGACGTTTGCTAAATCCTTGATTACCTACGAGAAGCAATCAGACATCTGACTAACTCATTTCTACTCAGCACACTCAAGCGATGAAAGCAATATTTGGAAATACTGCATGAGCGTACCTGAAAGAGATGTAAATAATGACAATAGGTCAAATTTAAATAAATACTGGTGGCTAGATTGGGTAGAAGCTAACAATTAGGCTAAGTTAGGTTAAGTAGTTTTATCTTAGTTTGTAAGTACTGTTTTTTTTTCGTTTGTTTTTGTTCGTTCTTTGTTAAAAAATATATTATTATGAGGAGTTTTTTAACCTCCACCTTTTCTTCTCGAAACTAAATTATATATAAATTATAAATATCACAAAACAAAATATGTTCTAGTAATTTAGTCTAAGTATATATTATAAAATTATAAGTAATGAGAGCCAATTTTTAGTTGGCCATTTACGAAAATTTAAATTTATTGATTTAGCGTTTATCTTGTTTGTCGTTAAGAAAATTGTTAAAATTATGGTGGAAATAAACAAGTTTGAAAAAAAATGGATTTTTGGTTTCCGTGTACATTATTGATTCAATGAAAAGCCAGGAAATTCACAGATTCACAAACGAATCTTAAAAAAAAAAAAACAAAAAATAAGTCGCCGAATCGCAATTGTTTTTTTATGCATTTTTATTTAATTAAATTCATGATTATTTATATGCTAGACATAAAAATGCTTAAACTAGCCTTAATTACTATTAACAATTTAATTACTGGCCCTATGCGGGCGCTCTAAACTAAGCCGAATAATTAAACTACGTCTTTCGACTATAATAACTTAACATTTTTAATTTATTTAATAAGGAAATTGGCAACCAAGAAAATCTGTAAATTTAAACTTGGACAACTTGTGTTAGGGATACAATGCACAAGTTGCGCAAAAAATAGGCTTGCGTTGAATTTCTTTTATAACTGTACATATCCATGTGGCGAACCATTCAAGCGCTATATCTCAGCTTTTAACCAGTTGCTCAGTTTGCAGTCGAAATTCCATTAGTGCTACCTCAAAGTGCCACCTGTAGCGCTTTGAGTGCGAATCACACTTCCAGCTATCCATACAAGAATTCTCCCCTTAATCTTCACTGTGTGCCAGACACAAATACTCTTGAAGTGACTCATTTCTCTCAAATAGAACGCACATTCTACACAAACACCAAAAAATCGCGGTGTTTACTATTCACAATTGGTTGCTCTCTCTAAATAAATTCGTTTTTCTACGCCAAGCAAATAATTTTTTTTTGTTTAGTTTTTACCTTAACGAAATTTAGTGCTCTTAGTTTAAGTTTTTGATTGTTTGCTTTACACCCTTTCAGTGCAACATATTCGTTTGTAACAAATTCCACAGGCCGAGCATAGAAAGCGACCACGAAAGCCCTGCCCCAGCGCGCAGAGACCGCGAACGTCTCGCAGATCTGTCAAAGAGTTAATTCAGGAAATTTTTCTGTTTTCTCTTCGGGGAAGAAATAACATAAAAAAGAAATAAAAAATCAAACGGAAAAGTGCGAAATTCCTTGATGTCCAAGTGTTTTTTATTCGAATAGCAAAGTGTACTGGTCTCTAGGCGGCGATATTAATCTAAATTTGCAGTTTTAGTAGCAAAACATTAAATGAAATAGTGTGAGAAATACCATGAAAGTGGTAATGAACTGACAAAGCTATTTATTGTCAACCGAGTGCGCTAACAAACGAAGGGGGTTACATAGTGTCAATCAGTTATTAACCTAGTTAAAGCGTAGTACCTTATATCGGAATATGTTTTCGAAAAAGAAGAAAAAACCGCAGATTTCGATGCCCAGTAATTTTGAGCATCGCGTGCACACAGGATTCGATAAACGGGAAGGTCGCTATGTAGGACTACCCCTGCAATGGGCGTCCATTGTGGGGAACAATCAAATTTTGAAGTCGACCAACCGGCCATTGCCTCTAGTGGATCCATCGGAGATCACCCCAACTGAAATTCTTGATTTGAAAACGATTGTGCGTCCACATCACAATAACAACAAACTTGATAGTGCATCACTTAATAGTACTAGTGGATCAGTGGTGGTCCCTGAAGGAGGGGCGCCAATTGTCAATGGTGGAATAACTCTACCCAAAACTTCGCATGTTGCCAGATCAAACTCGCTACGTAGTTCTAGTCCGCCCCGTGTTCGGCGAGATCTACGTGGCAATGCAAACGTTCCGCCAGCAGTACCCGAGGAACCGAGTACAGGAATGACTGGACCGCTGCCACAGTTTCAGCAACAACAGCAAATGCCATATTCAGGCATTCGAAGGGATCCAGCGTATGCATCGAAACCACAACCACAACAAGCTCCAGTGCCGAATCAGAATCACATTGGCCCTCCGCCTCATCTGCAGCATTCGTCAATCGACCCACAACATGGAATGTATCCCCAAAAATCGCAACATAATGGCAACGGTCCATTAGCCGTTCATACAGACCTGAATCCGCCATTACATTATCGACAGCCACCACCGCAACAAAATTCTCCAGCCGGGTCTATAGCCAGCTCAGCATCACGCCCATCACAGCAACAATATCTAATGCAACAGCAGCAACAACCTCATACGAACAACAATTTTACCGTCCACCACAACATGCCATTGCATATGCCAAACCCAGTTGTTCAGCAGCCTGCATCGCTTCATTCGCAGCAGCAGCCGCAGGCTCCGAGTCGGCCTCCACCGCCTGTAGGCAGCCTCTCTCAGTCCGCTCCACCAACAAGTCTCCAAACAAATGATCAAAATCAAAATCCACAACATTTGCATGCCCCCTCAATTCATGGGAGCACGAAGACAAGCTCACGAGCATCCAGCTCTAGCGGCGGCAATAGTTCACTTGCGCCAGGGAGTATAGGAGCACCAGCTGGCGCTCCAAAACAAGAACAGCGACTAACTCACGAGCAGGTATTAATACAATTTTTGTTTTGGTCATCTGAAAACTTCAATAAATCGTTCCTTAGTTCCGTGCGGCTCTACAAATGGTTGTATCAGCTGGAGATCCCAGAGAGAATCTTGACAACTTTATGAAAATTGGGGAAGGTTCAACTGGCACAGTATGTATAGCCACTGACAAATCAACAGGTAAGTGTCCACTGCTCTATATTCTCATTATTGTTCCTGCGCTTCGATTTAATACTTGAACCATGTTTCCATCGGCCAACGGCTTCCCTTATTGATTTTGTATTAAAAATTTATTTCGCATTTGCTGCACCTTCAACAATAAGAAAATCTGTCTACTCCATTGGGTCGCTTTGAAGGGGGTGACTCTGGCTATGCAAACGTGATGAAAATTTTAAATCCACCACTCTGCGTTTTCTCTTTTAGGTAGGTGCTTAAGAATTTCAATTAAAATTGTAGAGCGTAAATCGGTTAGACTTGGGAGTGGCTTATTACCAAGGCTCAAGTGTTGGTTATGCATTTTTTCACGTGTCTTAATGCCCAAATGTACGAGAAAATTTATCACAAAATTGTTATGATTTCATTTCACTTTCAATTCGTTTCCGTTTGTACATTCCTTGAACAAAAAAAAAACGAAAAGAAAACAGAAAGAGAGAGACAAACGGATAGAGCACATGTTAAGATGGAAGTGATTTACGAGCAAATTAATTAGAAATGCTAATTATTTAAAAAATTTGAATACTGACTTTGCTCAGTGAATTTTGGTGCGAACTTATTTTGATTTATGAATAGATTGACTTTTTAGCATGGTGCTCGCTATGGTGGGGGCTTCTTCTCAAATCGAGACAGACCTATGGCACGGTGTTAGTTAGGTGAGTTGATATGGATTGACCTGCGGCTCATCGTCAAAAACAAAGAAAGGTTTCCTGACGAGGTATTGTATTCCTATTACTGCGAAAAATCGTATAGTACTCAACCTAATGGAATGATAAAAAAGAGTCACCAAACCGTACAGAATTACTAACTTACTTAAAAGGTCAGCCATCGTGGAAGGATCAGCTTCAGAGACAGAGCTGCCCTCTAGTTCCGACCGCCACACACCGTGAGCACACTGTTTCCAGTTGGTTAGACCAAGCTTTCTAGCGCTCCCGTTCTTCTTGAACCAAGCTTCATTCTATCGATGTGGCCGAGCCAATTTAGTCGACGGATTTTTTCTTCCGGAAACAGCTTGTACATAGAGCATGGAAATCCGGTGCATGTTTTGAAAAGTTTAGAGGTCCAAACTGCACGGTGCATCGTGTATTTTCGAGCGTTGCACGATATAACCGGGCCAATTTTCCCGAGATCCCAAATACATCTATCGGTGAGGAAAACTAGCTTTGTTTATATGGAAACGTTCATTTGAAACCAAAGAAAAGTATCTTCAGAAGCTACATTTTTTGGCACATACAAGATTCAAATTTGAATGGGGTGCGCAACTTGGAAGAATAGAAGAAAAGACCATCTTCCATAAGTCATTTGAAAAGACCTTAGGTCTCCAACGACAAATTATCCTTTCAATGCGTGTAGTTGTAATTCGACATTTACCAAAATACTGTTCCCGCTAGTTCAGACGTCTGTTTAAATAATAAATTCTCAATTATATTACACGCATGCAAGATCAAAAATGTGGAGAGATACAAGAGACAGAGTTCATTCAAAAAAAGGCACATAAAGACTACTCAATGAGTGAAATATCTGTGCAAATTACAAATTTCTTAGATCTTCAGGTAGCAATCAAGGCACTCAAGCGTGAGTTATTAAAACGTTAGCAATTGTTGACTGCTAAAGGCGTAAACATCCAACAAAATCAACATCTGCTGGAAACCAACGAAAAGTAATATGGGCGGCCACAAGACAGCATATGAATTGGTTAGTAAATGATTAATGTTAAGTCCTGGTCTTATTGTGTAATGTGTAAACTCTTTAAATTACATTTGATATTATGGAACGTTATCTGGACCTGAACCTACACTTTCCAAAAAACAGCCGTGTTGTTCCAACGCCACATAGGTGTATTTAAAGAACTTAATATGTTTCTCTGGAACCTTCTTGAACGTAAAAGAACATAAAAAGGACGCTTATAACTTAATATTTCATTTTCATGTAAAATGAAGCAGATGTCGACCCGTCTTACCTCCTCCAGCTCTGGACATAGATTGCTTTCTCAGTTTTTTTTTCAACTGTGTACTATTCCCATCCAGGGTTGGTTATCTGTTGGTTTTTTTTTTAAACACAAAAGAAGATCAAAACTTCAAAAGTTCCAAGGATTGTTGCTTTGTTGCAATGAATTTACCTTCCGATTAATTGTGGAATTAACTTTTTTTCAAATGGCAACCTTGACTGTCGTGGCAGTTCAATTATTTTGTCAATGCATGACTTCTGATAACAGATGATTGATCTCAGAGCGCAATGAAACGAAAGTCGCCTTGGAAGAAAAACCAAAAACCACTAGAAACAGGATGCATTGGTTTCTCTCTTACAAAATATGGATTTTCGGAGCACCATATGCGGTCATTTTGGTGTTTATTTAGCCGCCCAAATTGAATTCGCCTCTTCTCAAAATAAGCTCTTTTGAGAAAATTTGCTGGTAAGCTATAAAGCGACAAGCAGGTGAGTCATTTTGATTGAATTGGTCATTTTGATGGATAATTTCCCAACCTCGAGTATTTCTTTTCGAATTAGAAGTTGTTCATACTATTTTTGTATGAATTTTTCTCTCTGTGTTGTCTGATTTCTAAATCAAGTGGCTTAATATAAAGGATAGTGGCGAACGATTCTGCCTGAGTGGAACAGAAGAAAAAAAACCGATTTGTTTGTTGGCATTTGACACATCTTTTTCAAATCAATTTCGATAATATTGCTATTATTAAGCCAGTTACTTCGGTCACCTTAATTACCACAATGCTAAAAATATTCTTCTCCTTTCTTCTTACAATGGGACTTGTAAGAATGGTTTTTCTATTTATATACTGTTGATAACTTTATTTCCTATTTTATCACATTTACTTTTGTTTCCTTTCTTTTGAGCATTCGTAAGAATTAGCATTCTGAGTAGGTCAACTTATTGCCGTTCCTGATGGCATGGTCGCTATTATTTTTGTCCTTTTTGCTGTTAAGTTATTGGCATAAAAAGAAATATTCGACACTGGTTACTGTTTCCTTTTTTTTGGCTTGGTCTTGATTTTGGTATCCGTCGAGCTACACTATTCCCACCGCAATGACAACTTTGCAGTTCAACTAACTGGTTGCAAATAGCGATAATTTCTTATTTGATATATTGTAACGCGCAGCTTTCTTGTGTCATTACCAATTGATGTAAAATAAACATATGCCAAATACAAATACCAGTCAACGGCGCCGTACTTTCGGTTCTGAAATATTGATATTCAAGATAAAAATATCTGTGTATTGCCTCTACCACAACTTAGGCTTTTGAGTGTTTTTAGAAAGCTGTCAACAAAGTCCAAGAAGAAGTACTCTCTGCAAGGGTGTTCCAGACAATTTCTGAATAAGTGTAGTTATTTGGCCTTAGGTTGGACAATGACGTTAAAGCAAATATATCTCTTCGTGCAAAACTTCTCTGCCGACCGTCTATACTCAAATACTAAGTTTGGTTTCCTATCTGAATTCAGAAAGGTACACACCACTTCGATTTGTTTCATTACTATGCCACTGAGAATCTATGTCAGATATGGAGTAGTGCCTTATATGTGGAACACTGAGGTTAAACGTTGTACTCTTTTTGCCTTCTCTCTCCATCTATAAGAAAGAAAGATAGTCAAGTATGGGGATCCTTCTAAAGGTTTTATGTCCCATGTGCAGGAGTGGTGAATGCAGAACATAGAACCGTAATTCCCTGGATTCCGGAGAGGTTGCGCCTATGAATCTATTTGACCTAGTGGAATGTTGCCATTACCATTCTTCAATACCACCCAAATTGAGACATCATCCCAAAATAATCTCAATGTCGCGCAGCCACTGTTTCTTGATTTGAAATCAAATTTAAGGACAGAGTAAACGAAGAAATAGTTGCATTTTAGCAACCTGATACCTGCTTGGTGTTTTGTTTGTTTTCAATCTTCCCATTTTCGTCCAATAAATTCAGTCTTTTTTTCATGAAACGTTACAAATTTATTTGTGAAAGCTAAATTCCCAAAAAATAAAATTCAAAATATTCCCTGATCTTTCGACCTTTGCAGAATACTTGTCACACGTTGGATCCTTTAGTTCTCACGCAAACAAATAGGAAAATAAAAATAAAAAAAATCTCAATAACATCTTCTATAGTTCCACTTCAATAAATTCAACATCGTCGACAACAGTTGCGCTTCTCTTGTCAGCTTGTCTTACATATCCCACAACCCAGGCTTTCTGTTTATTAGCATGCATAGACTCATATTCATTACAGAATGCTTGTGCGTTTTCTGCCGGCATACAAATAAGTAGGCCTCCAGAAGTCTCTACGGCCCGTCCACTTTTCAACTTTTTGTCTTGTCCCAATAATTCTCCAATCCGAAGGACGTTTCGGATGATCGGTAGTTTGTTTATAACAAATTCCACTCTATTTTTTTGAAATTCAGCTAGATTAATTGCGTGTCCAAGTAGACCGAATCCAGTCACATCGGTAGCAGCATGAGCGGAATATTTGTGCATTAACAACGCGCCTTGAAGAAAAGTGAAATGAGTAAAATGAGTAAGTTGACGAAGATTTTTTGGCAGCAAGTGGTCACTTACCGTTCATGTTGAGGTGTGTCATTGAGTTTATAGCAAATTGGAAAGTGTCCATAATATCAATTTCAGTTGTACTTTGGACCAGCTTCGAATATTTCTCTCCCTTTTCTTCCCACCAGATGTACGCATTCGTTGCTAACTGTGTTCCAAGAGGTTTTGTTAAAACAATAGCGTCACCTGGTTTTGCATTTGAGGGCCTAATATGTGATAAGTGTTAAAATGTTTGCAAAACGAGTAAATTATCGGAAAGCTCACATAATGATTTCATCGCTCGTGCACACAGAGCTAGCTACTCCCCCAATGATGCACCATGGGTTCGATGCGATGTTTCTAACGCCAACTCGACAGCCAGCCAGTTTGGCTGACTCTTTGAACCCATCGATAATCAAGGGAACAATAATGTCTCGTTGCTCATCGGTGAACTCCGTTGGCGAACTTATTATTAGGCTGAGTTTATCAATGGTCGTCACACCTACTGCATAGATATCACTTAGGACGTTAGCTAGAGCGATTTTGCCCATGATTGTCGGGTTATCAACAAGGGGGTAGAAAAAGTCGACGGTTTGAACAAGAGATAAGCCGTTGTGTCGTGATAATGTTATGACTGCGCAATCCATACCACTACCTGGAATTTAAAAAATATTTTGAAATAATAACGAGAAATCGTTTCTGAATATTTACCAATATAATTGTCATGTTTATTATTGTCATTAGAAGATTGTGGAAGTAAGGAAGATGTATTTGAGATTTCTACACCCTCAAGATATTTAAGAAGAACATCTTGAGGGAGTTTGCAGCCTCAGCCGCGCAATGTCGAGAATTTCGTCAGACGGAAATCGCCTGGAAGACCGTTGATTTCTGGACTGAACATATTTTCTACTTTTTTTGTGTTCACTGAATTAATTAACTTGTTGAACACTTGTTAATTGATGACTCGTGTCGAGGCTAGGTCGTTTTGATTTCGCCTTCGAGACCGAAAAATCAGTTTTTTGACAATTGACAGCAGATGAAGTTTGGCGGAACTGTGGGCTGTGTTCACAAACATTCAGAATATATAATAAAAATATAATTTGCAAAAGTGTTATTACATGTGTACGTTTAAACATAAGTTTGAAATAAATGTTTTCAGATTTTATTTTTGATTTTTCCAGCAATTTTTTCAGAACTGAAACAAAATTCACTGTTAGTGTAGTGTAGAAAATTAAGGGAAAAAGCTGCAAGTAAATGAGTTCAATTAGCTGCAGATTTATCCTGTCTTCCCATCGTAGAAAACGATGTGAGGCATCGATTCCGACCGACTTTGAAATGGTCTAATGAAACTTACTTGAAAGAACCCTTCATTCTCATTTTACATACATAATAATAATGAATGAGAAAATAACTTCCCCATTGTAATGGAAATTGACTAAAGAAACGGGTTCGTCTCAGGTGGAACATATGTGTATGTTATGTTCTGGCATTTTCTTATTTTATCTAAGATCAGATTTCAATAATTCGAATTCTAGGAATTTTGCCAAACGGAAGAGGCCCTGTAATTATATGGTTTTGGGGTATCACCATCTTTTAACTATGTGAATAGTTTCAATTTTTTCAAGGCTTATAAGTTATACTGAGTGGGCTTAAATTAATGGTTTAACTTTACTTTCTGGTTTCCTATTTTTTTTATCTCTTTAAATCCAGAGCTCTATGTGCACTTCGATTTATTAGTTTTGAACCCATATCTATTTCGTGAATTCGCATTCAAGTTGACGGAAGACATTTTTCTATTGAACCTTAAACATATATCGATCTGCGTACTATGCTTTAAAGGCTTTAAATAACGAGTACATGTTTTTCTTTTTTACATTTATAGGCCGACAAGTTGCTGTAAAAAAAATGGACTTACGAAAACAACAACGCAGAGAGCTTCTTTTCAACGAAGTGGTCATTATGCGTGACTACCACCATCCAAATATAGTCGAAACATACTCTAGTTTTTTGGTAAACGACGAGCTATGGGTTGTAATGGAGTACTTAGAGGGCGGTGCTCTTACTGACATAGTAACACATTCCCGAATGGATGAGGAACAAATAGCCACAGTTTGCAAGCAGTGCCTCAAGGCTTTGGCATATCTGCACTCACAGGTAACTACAATTGATGAAAATATATATAATTAACAACGTATTTACTCTGTTTCTCAAGGGGGTAATTCATCGAGACATAAAATCCGATTCAATTTTACTCGCAGCCGATGGGCGAGTAAAACTATCTGATTTCGGATTTTGTGCACAAGTATCGCAAGAGCTCCCGAAGCGTAAATCACTTGTTGGTACCCCGTATTGGATGTCACCCGAGGTTATTTCTCGTCTACCCTATGGGCCAGAAGTCGACATCTGGTCACTGGGCATCATGGTGATCGAAATGGTAGATGGAGAGCCACCATTTTTCAACGAACCACCACTTCAGGCAATGAGACGCATACGTGATATGCAGCCTCCAAACCTCAAGAATGCTCATAAAGTATCGCCACGTTTACAGTCATTCCTGGATCGCATGTTAGTACGAGATCCAGCCCAAAGAGCTACAGCCACCGAACTGTTGGCTCATCCATTCCTACGACAAGCAGGTCCTCCGTCCTTATTGGTACCGCTTATGCGAAATTCAAGACAACATAACTGAATTTGATGATGACAGCTTTCGCATTAACGTTTCAACCAATGACACACGACTAGACTATAAGCTTTTACACAAAAAAAAAAGTTTTCTACAACTTAAAGTTTTTAAAAATGACGTTATTTTGCTTATTTTTAAAAAAAAACGTCCATAACGAGTTAAAATTGTTTCCATTGTGCTCTTATTAGTTAGGTAAAACAAAGTAATAAGAGATAGAATGCAAAAGGATAGCACGTTTTTTAAAAAAAAAACTCTTATTAAGTCCAGCTATAGTGAGTATTCAAAATATTTTTATAAAATATAAACTTTTAGAGAGTCAGCAATATTTTGTAATGCGATTTCTTTACATTTTTATAGTAAGACTCATTTTAATGTTGCATTTAAATAATATTTCTTATTTTGATCGAATATTTGTGTTGTATTGTCAAATAAAAATATTTTTTTTCGTCTGCAGAATTATTCTGAAATCCATATGAATTGTATTTATAGTTTCACCGATTTGTAACAATCATTTGTTTAGTCTCATATTGTTAAGAGTAAAAAACGAAAAATTTCAACGAACATTCCAACAAATATAATTTTGAATTTTATTATGTAAAAAGTTTAATAATTTGTAATTTAAATGACGATGACTAATTGTCAAAGTTTTCTTTTTTTTTTTTTGTTTATAAATTTAATTTTAATCTACTTAATGTAAAGTTTAGATTATGTTATAAATAAAGTGGTTCAAGAACAGAAACGTATTTTGTGAATTTAATATCGTTATTTATGTTACAAGAATTTGAACGTTCTTAACTTATCGTATCCAAAGCGATGGAAAGGAGAAAGCAATAAGTACAAACTACGGATTGGTCTTGTAAGCCATTGTTAGAGGGTTTGTTTTATGAGTCTTTGTACCCGAATTAATTTTAATCCTTGAATAAGACAACGTTGATTACACCGGTTTATTGAATTGCTTTATTATGTTAATGATTTTATTTTTCCATCACCTTAGATATTGCATTCGTATGTACTTGAGATAAGCTTGTAACCGATTTAGTGTTGCTTTGCAGTGCGGACCTAAAGTGACACACTCTATAGGCAAAGTTTTTGTAGGTATTTCTTTTTAGTCAAGTTTTACTGCATTTTTTCCATTTTTGCCAAACAAATTTCGTCTCATATAAAACACATACAATATGGACTTCATATGGCAGTTCTAAAGGTGGCTCTCCCCATTTCTACAAAGTTTTTTATTCTAGGTTATTTTTAATGCTCATTCAATAGGCCAAAAACACTTGAAAACTTCCCGTATTACATTGATCATTGTAAACTTAAGAATTTCTAGAAATTTATTCATTTAAACAGTTCCAAAAAAGTAACCTATTAGCCGTGTATTTTTGTGAACCTATTGGCGAAAAGCTTTGCGGGTTAAATACAACAAAAACGAAACGCCTACACGTTTAGGACTTACCGCAGATAGTATCCGTGTTAAGTCACTAACGCCGATAGATTGTTTTTTCTATGCGCACATAGATGGCGCGCATGCTTAAGTCTGAAAATTATTTGTTTAATTTGAAATACGGTAATTAGAACTATTCATATTGATAACCAGGCTTTTTTAATTTTTGTTGATAGGTTGTCGATTTTGTATGCCGCTTGATAAGCTCATTTTGCCAGTGAAACCTCAACTGCTTGTGCCAGTGATGCTAACTTTTGCAAACATATAATCCAAACGCCGATAGATGCTGACAGTCGTTTTTTTGTCCTATCGTATATACGTTTACAAAAAAACACGCCTATATGTTTAGTTTGAGGTTAGAGGGACCGTTCAATAACGTTAATTTTTTTGCAGTACCTGATATAATTATATGAAAAATAAAATTCAAAGTATGGAATTATTTTCTTTTTACTTTTTGAACACACTCCAAGTACATAGGACCTCGGCCGTTACTGTACACATGTCAAAGTTGGTTTGAATTCAAGTTGCAAAAGTTTGTTAATACGCTTAGAATATTTCATTTAAATAATTTTATATGTTTTAAGATATTTGATGCCAATTTCATGAGCAAAATCAATATGGAACTATCCAAAGATATGGATGAAATAAGCTACCTCATTCACCTCGAAGCGTATAAGCGTTTTAAAGACGAAGAGACGCACTTGCGTCGCATGGTTGAAGAAAAGACTAAACAGTACAACGAAGTCAAAAGTGAATACTTAACTCTTTACACTAAATACGTCGAGCTCCTTAAATTGTGCGCCACTCGCGAGGTCCTCAAAACTGAACGATTTGATGATGACTGCAATATCGATCCAACGGCAAAAAGTATCGAGACTATCGTCCGCAAAACTGCCATAGACCAGCAAGTAGAATTTCTCCCAACGCATGTACTCTGTTCGGTGAAAGATGTTCTTTCCAAGTCTTTTGACTTTAAGCGTCTTCCGGATCTACGACACGATACGGCCACCAATAAAAACCGTGTAGACTTCATACAATCTTCACTGGCAAGAGTGGAGTCCAAGCTCGAAACTGCTGTAGTTTCAGGCTTGGACCTCTTCGTTAAACGAATCGGGGAATAAGAACACGAAAACATTATGTTGGTTGTTGTTCGTTTATTTTAGATGCATAGATGTGAAGGTTCATATCTTTCCACGGCACATGGGATTGTGTGATGAATCAAAAAATAAACAAAAAAAAAAAAAGCAAAAATAAATATAAATTAAAAAAGAAATAAAGAAAATAATTTGCAACTGCGCCTTTTTTGAACAAATTTGTGGGATTCTGTTTACCATTTAGAACGTTTTGACCAATCCTTTGGAGTCCAATGCAGGCATTTCGAGTCAATACGGATCTTGCGTTTGTCCATTGCCTTTTTGTGCTGATCTATGATATCCCGACTGATGCACACGATGTATTGACCCTTGTAGTAATTGATGAGGTTCAAATTCTGCAGGGTAGAAATTACATCCTCTTTTTTAATGCTGGTTCCTTCGCAGATGTCGCTAAAAATAAAATGTTCTCTTGAACTTGGGCCACAGCCATGTCAGTGGAACTTACTTAATGGTGATGTGAGGCTTTTCGTTTTCCCCTGTCGGTTTCTGTGCTATGAATATTTCGAGAATCGTTTGGGCCCAATACGAGCGGTACGAGAGGAGACCCAAGTCAGATAGTGGTTTTTCAGGGGATCCAGTTTTACCTTCGAATTTCGACAATTCATAGCTGAATTCAATAAGCAATTTTCCATATCCCTTTCGTTGGTACGGAGGCATGGTGAGGATACATGCCACATTGTAGTCTTCAGTACTTTCTTTTTCCTTTGAAAAGTAGCCAACAATGTGGAAGCCCCTCGAGTCAAACTCGGTCATCACATAGAATAGAAAAGGATCGGTGTCGTAGTATAGCGTTTTGTGATCAAGGAATAGTTTGGCAAGTAGGCATAGGTTCTGAGCATAGACCTTATTCTTTCGCCCATCGATTTCGAAAAACGATATCGTGTGTTTCCGATAGATTTCATTGCCCGGCGGATGCCTTAGATTGCATTTGATCATATGCCGCTCAAGGCATTTTCTACTTTTGCGATATTTAAGACAAAACTCACAAATGTATATGCAGGGCGTTTGGCAGAGTTCTTGTGGGTAGGGGGAGAAGTACCAAGGTTTTATTCTATGCCTTCCAAGTTCGATCATTTCTACGTTTTTCATACGTGTGACGACATCATCTTGGTGAATTACCATGCTACCAGATTGTCGGGGTGTTTGGCCATCTTGAGATGTCTCTTCAACTGGCTCTATAATCGGTGGAGCCTGTGGAGTGAGCTGAAAAAAGGGCGTTATGGAATTATGGAATCTTTTACGTCAAAGGCAAACCTTTCTTTTTCGATTGATTTTCTTCTGCAGCGCAGCTGCTAATACTGCATTTCCATTAAGTATTTCATTGTTTATTGGCACTGGGCTTGCTGGTCGTGAAACGCTGCCTGTTCCAGCCAGCGAGTGATGTTTCTTGGGTGTAGTTACCCCAGTACTTGCACCGGTTGTTGTGCCATCTCGTCGAGGGAATTGAACTTTTCTTGTATCGAGATCTTCCTCATCCACCCATTCATCTAAACGTTTGTTGACTGCGAGACGGAATTTATGTTGAAAAATTCTTTCAGGGCTCTAAAGGTACTTACAATCAACATAGTGTACGTAAAATTGGCGTTTTCCTTCGTGTTCCTTTATGCTAACTACCTCTGCGAGTGGCCAGTCTTCTGTTTTGTGCATACGAACTGGTAGTCTACAACCCTCGGTAAGAGCTGCCTACAAAAACAAAACAAAAATATTTGTAAACATCCATTGCTGTGTTGGAGCGCGTTTTATATTTGTGAATTATCATTTCTGGGCAACGCCTGGAGATTGTCTCGAACTATGAAAGCATGGAACACTCACTGTAGATTCACATATTGAAGAGAAATCTTCATCAAAATCAATTTTTGTGGTGATTTTCATTGAAAAGTTTATTTATTTTAATGTTCACGACAAAACATGTAGGTATTCACGAACCCTGTGAAGTTTGCGATCAAATGTCAAGCTGACAGTTAGCAATACGATAAGAGTTCCTTATTCGTGAGCATGATAGAATGTAAGGAATTTCTTATCGTCAATTTGTAGGTAATTCCCTAGAAACTGATTCATCCTTAAAATGCCAGTTTTGAAAATATGAATGCCTCTTATAATTTGTTTCTGCAATTTACCTCTATTAAATCGGAAATTATATACACTGAATTCTTTATAAACGCATTTTGAGCTGGTAAACTTCTTGTAGTTAACATGCGTATTAAACTCCAGTCGTTCACTGAGTAGTTCCTAAAACCGTGAGACATCTGTATAATATTCGTCTGTGCTTAAAGGCTTACCATAAAGAAGATTGTAATGAGCTAAAGTCGGCTTTGATAAATGTCTCATAACGCACAAATTGTGTGTCTGGCCCATATTCAGGCCCCTATTTTATTTATTTAATATAAAATAGATTTGGATGTTGCCGTTCGTATTTGCAAGTGCAGATAATGATGTTTTAATTTGTTTAATTTTCTTAACAACTTGATCCGGCGTGTAGCTATTTGCAGTTTTAACGAACATAAACCGCAGCATTTCTTCGAGTTTTCGTGACTATTGCTTCCGATTTCCCCAGTAAGGTTTTACAAAACGATCGTAAAAGTTCTACAAACTTCAGCTCATTTGTATCCCTACCGCGACGCGCTGATGTGATTGCTTGAATATCGTAGTCATCAGAAAGAAATGAAACACATGCAAATCATGGGTTCAGAACCATTAATATTCATTCTTAAGTTCGAATATTCGAACTTGATTGATATGAAGTATTTAGGAATTGAAACAATTAATTTAAGAACTTACTTTGCTACGAGGTTCTATTTTAACTGAAAGACATTAAAATGAATTCAGAATGTTACAACGTACAAAACGTTTACTGAAATCTAATGACAGAACTTGAATAAGATGCTCCTGTTTAAGTCTAAAATGATTAGACCTTAAAGACAAGTTCAAATCACGAAGCAGCACAATTTCTCTTGTTACAGGTGTACTGGGACACCTGATGTACAAAAGCTCAGTTTTATGTGATTTGTGCGAATTTCCTTCTGCAGATGATTGTTTCTTATAAATGATATCATGTGCTATGAAAAAAGTTTTTTTTTCAGTTTCTTTAAGCACTTGCCTGACAAAGTCAAACTGTTCCTGTTATATTTTTCAGGTATTGTGGCAATTTAACCTATTTTCCATTTGGTAAGGAGGTATTTAATATTGATACTATTATTGAAGGTCAACATGTATTTTCGCAATAGATTTTACTGGCCATATATGTAAATAATCTCGTCCAGGCCATCCTCGTGTGTCAAACTCCTCGTCGTTTTCGGGTGGGTTGTTATCGTAGAAGCGAGTGATGGAGGTTTTTTCTTTTGCTTAAGCAACTTGACGAATTTTGCGTTGTAAAATCGTTTTGTATGTAGACATATGAACTATGAAAGTGAGCGCAAAAATTAAAAAACTCAAGACTGATCATAGACAAAAACTTGACGTGCAACAAAATCGTATTTTTACATAAAGTCTCTTACAAAAGACTATTGGATGTGTTTGTTTTATCTTAACCCGGGATATTTTTTTAATTCATTACAGAAAGGACACATACCACCTCAGGCTCATCTTTACTTGGATGGACATGTCTACTTATCACACTCGAACGATGTTCCTACTTAATATATCATGCTGCTAGAAGGGCATCAAACAAGACGATCCTCAATGTGACTGGGCGAACTGCATGAGCGTACCGGAAAGGGATATAAGTAGCATCAATAAATTCAATAGAACAAATTGGGTCGGAGCTGACGCTTAAGTTAAATAAGGTTTAATTGTTTTATTTTTTTATTTCTTTTCATTTTTATTGTTAGTGAAGGTTGTTTTTGTTTAGCTTTTTAAGGAATATAAGTCTCAAATAAAAGAAGAAAACGTCTTTCTAAAATGTAACAATAATTTTAAATATGCAAAATAATTTGTTAAAATTAATATATAAGTGATTATTAGTAATAATTAATTTGTAAGTAATTAAGAATTTCTTAGAAAGGTTCTATCTTGTACTGTTAAAAAAATAGGATAGTAGCAAGAGTTTTTCCTCAGTTACACTTAAGACATCATATTGTTTATTGTGAAAATAAGTGGGCTTAAAAAAGTCGTATTATTCAAGCATATCAGAAACAGGCTGCTAAATTTAACAGTAATAATTGAACAAAAAATAGTAAATAGAAATGCAACAGGTAAACTCTAATCAGAGGGACTAACTTAATACCCATATTACGGTTTTCATACGCAGTGAAGATGATTTTATAGTGCATTTGGAAAGAACAACGTGGGGACAATACTCATTGCTATACAGGTTACATGTTTAGTGAAGTGGCAAAAAATTTCAAACAGTGAACCTACCAAAAACGTTTTTTATTAATATTGGTAAAATTACTATATTTAAAATTATTTATATAAGTGTAAATATAAGGGAAAATTGGATCCTCCAACGGCATAGAAAAGCTTACACCGTGTAAAGTATCTAATTGCTTACAATAAGGCCAATCAAGCCGATTTCGATACCCGTCCGATGGCAATTCAAGCTGAAATACAGACTCCAAGTGGCGCCCTTGGATAGGTATCCCAGCAACCGTTCCGAGGTGAACCAGCGAGTGGCCCATGCAATAGATCATTTTCTCTATGCAGGCAGAACATCGGTCGTGCGTTGGGCTTACATCCCAACCATTTAAAACAAAACAATGTTAGGAGAGAGACAGAAGTAGCCAAACTCAGACGACACGGCGCGAAAGAAGACAATGATCTAAGGGTCTGCCCTTGTTAGGACCCTATTCATTCCTCCTAGCTTATAAGGTGGATATTACTGCAATCCAGGAAGTGCGCTGGAGAGGATTAGAAATCATGAAAAAGAAAGATTGCGAAAAATATTTATTACAGCTGTCACAAAAGGCTGCATATATTTGGATGCCGATTCGTCATTGGATAGGCCAGTATATATATAGACCAAATGTTCATACTACGCCAAATGCTGGAAAAGACCAATGTGCTTTAAGTCGATACCAATCATTTGTTCATAGACTTTAAAGCCGCATATTATGGTAAACAGCGGTCTCAGCTTTACAACTTGATGGCTGAATTCGGGAGCCCTGGGAAAACTGATCCGGTTATGCCGTACAACGCTGCACCGTGCAGTTTGAACCCAAAACCTAAGAATTTTTCCAAACATTCACCTGATATCGGGAAGGAGATGGATTGTCACGAGACTTCTTCAATCTTGCATTGGAACAGATAGTACAAAGGGCCAGGCATCGAAACGGAATACCTTCCTTTTTCATGTCTACCCAGCTTCTAGGATACGCAGATGATATCAACACAGTCGTTTGTTTCCAGCGTGCCATAGTTGAATCATTCACGGTGTTGAAAAGGCAAATCAATGATATAATATGTTGTCAACCAGAAATAGATCTGTCGAACCTAATCTCGGCTAAAACGTTACAATTGACAGTTACAATTTTGAGGTAGTAAAAGATTTCATCTATCTCGGAACTTATATATCCTCCACAAATGACACCACAGTAGAGATCCGTTGGCGACTTAAAACCTTGGCAACCGTTGCTGCTTCGGTTCCTACTCCTCCTCCTACACAAGGGACAAAAATAATGCTTTACAAGGCACTGATTTTGCCAGTTCTGTTTTATGGAGCCGAATGCTTTACGAGCTGAGCAAATATTGCGATCTTCCGAAAGTAAAATCCCTAGCTACGAGAAGGCCGAATGGAGTCAGGCATAACGCGAGCTCTACGAGATGTGGAAAGAGTCGCAAGGAACTTGCTCAGCCACATCGAGAGAATGGACAATAACGCTCCAGCCAGAAGACAGAACCTCCGGTTTAAGCATTAAGCAATTGCGGATGATAGAAAGCTTGGTCAAACCAATTTGAAGCAGCGTGCTCAACGCTGTCAAGGCTGGAAGTCATCGCTAACTCTGGCTCTTATCCTTCCAGGATCGTTGACCGAACAAGTACGTAAATAAGGGAATGAATGTTGTTGAAGATCATTTAAGAAAACTTAAAATTAGTTAATGGGTGAGGGTTAATGGTTAGAGATTGCATTGCTACGGTAATGGGGGTCCGTGTGAATAGAGGTAACTCGAAGCAGAGCAGGGCAGTCGAAACTTACAGAAATTTTCAGAAAGAAGTTGGTGGATGAATAAAATATTGGCAAAATCACGGCGTTCCTTGAGGAAATGCAATCTAATAAGTTGCAAGCATGCGGTGAGTATGGCGGTATATTTAGGTTATCTATCCATTAGAGAGTTGAAGTGGATAGGTTCTATTTACATAACTAATTCCATGTTATGCTTCACATGCTTTTGCAAACGATCGAAGCCGATTTGGTTATTGGTTGGTTCAATTAGAAACCAATCGATGGAAATCCATCTATAATAATGGCTCGGTCACATCGAACGAATGGACAACAAAGCTACAGTTAAGAGTGCGTTCGTATCGCAAGTAGTAGGCTGACGAAAATGGATCAGCAATCGCGGACGCTAGGAGTTCTGATCTAAGCACATGAAAGCAGCGTGTTGGGTAAAGGTTGGAAAGCAAATATAGCTTAGGCTCAGAATTTTGGTTGCCAGATAAGTAAGTTAGTAAATTTAAGTTTGAAATTTTTAAACTGTTTTATTGGTGACCAAAATAATATTTTAATAGGGGGCTCATAAATTTTGGTCCGTATACTTTATTGCTATATAAGCGTCACTAATATTTCGTATATACTCCTAAGATACTATTATAATTTAAGCTGTGGCGAGAACTGGATTTATTTGGTTATGTCAGGGGATCAAGAATACAGAGAGGGGTGCAGTTTAAAATAACAACAGAAAAATTGTCAAATTTTAAGTAAGCCGGCTAATAGATTTCTGATTACCCTTAATATGAGTCCGATAAGAGTTAATCAGAGTTGATTAACTTTCGCAAGGTTGATATAATCTAATGAAGGATAAGCACATACAAATCCACGAAGAGCGCAAAACAACAGACGCTTTGGTTTCTGCGAATAATGTAATCAGTGGCGGTTTTGTTTGCGGAAATAGGTTTTGTGGAAGTAGACATGTTATTTTTGTTACGAATTCCATTCAATAAAACGGAATTCTTAAGCTCTGCGTATACGACTTGTATTGAGAGCAAAAGACAATATGCGGCTGACGATGAGGAACAAGTTGCTGGGTCGCTTAGGCCGCTTACTTTATTAGTCAAATTTATATTTCGTTATATGTGCGACGAGGTTGAAAAATGAGTAGTTTTCTTTATTTAGGAGGTGCATCGTCCGACATGCTTTCCTTGAAATAACTTCTTTGCGTAGCCCGAACTACCTCAACAACCTCGTGTACGTATATGCAATATTTGCTGGTAACTAAAATCGAATCCTATGAGGTCTTAAGTCGGAAAACGAAATGTTTTCACAAAACGTTGATCCTGCCAGTTCTGTTATAGGGAGCCGAGTGTTGGATGATAAGCAGGAAGGCAAAGCGAATTTCGAACACTTTCGAGAGAAAAATTCTTCACCAAATATTTGGTCCCGTATGCGAGGAGGACGAAAGGAGGAGAAGATATAACCGCGAACACTATGAGCTGTATCAAAATGAGAATGTAGTCCTAAAAGCCAAAATACGACGACTATATTGGTTCGGCCACATTGAGCGAATGGACAATAATACTCCAGCAAAAGGGATCTTCGAATCATAGCTCCCGGGTTCGAGACGACAAGGAAGTTCGAACCTCCCTTCTGAAGACCGATTTACATTTAATCAACGTTGGGTATTATTGCTAAGATGCATGATGTATAGCCGAATCAATTTGAATTTTGAAAAGGAAATATTGGACGAAGTTATAATACTGAGTTTCTGAGAAATTTTTGGGTACATTTGGTACATGCTTTATTGATCACTTCCGATTTTAAGATTTTAAATATATTGTCATTTGTTTGGATCATTTTTAGACAGTCTTCTAATGTACTTTCCGCATAATTAGTTTTTTTTTTTAATTTTGCCACCGCTCCAGTCACATTTTGCGTGTTACGAATCTTCTCCGAGGTCAGTGAGATTCCAAAATACGAAACATTTTATAAACGTGCACAACTTCATAAAAGCACCAGAATTAAATTGTTCAAAATCAATGGACGACGTTAATATCGAAAAATGTGTTAAACAGACAAAATGACAGAGGGCTGCGCATGTAAACACCAATAAAAACCAGATTAAGCAGCAGACGAAGTGATGGTTGGATAACAATCAAATAAACAAATAAAAGTATGAATAATTTCATTTAAGAGAGCCTAAAAATATTCCTGATAAGTGCTTGAAATAACAGTTTAGCACTGCATACATAAATATCAATGATTCTAATACATTTTGAACTAAAATGGATGTTTTATTATGTTGGGATATTCATTTTGATCTTCAGGATTTTTTCAATATCGAAAGCGTAAAGAATTTTGTACGAAATAATTCTCGCACCTTTCATTCACATCTCAAGTTAATTATAGGAGTTTTGAACCTCAAGACGTGTGTCACGAATTATTGTTAAGGAGCAATAAATTGGGAAAATGCCACAGACTTCCTTGATACAAGTTGCTAAATTCTAAATGAGCCAAAACATTATCTTGCTCTTACTTCTATGGGAATACTAATTAATATATTTCTTTACCACGGGACGTCTTAATCATAAAGTCATCTAGTTGTAGCTTGCTTTATTTGCAAGCAAGTGATGTCACCATTTTTTGCCAAGGCGATTTTAAGCGTGTGTTGTGAATATTTCGACATTTTTGAATTCAGTGTTACTTAATTGCTGGGCAAGAATTTTAAAATCTAGCTTAAATAATTTAGGTATTCTCAATTAACTTAGTGAGCGTATGTTTATGCTCTAAGCTTTGAAGTTAATAAAGTCTTCTATTATGGCTTTCGAAGCATTAGAAATTAATATTTTAAATTTTATTTAAGGATTCGTTTCAGTCAGTTATTATTTCATAGGAATTATTTATCATCCTGTCGTTTCCTTTATGAATTTAAACTGCGACGTTGTTTTGCGAAGTTTCTTTGAGAAGATTTTATCTCTAAAAATTATCTGCGAAACTGGAAATGTGAAATTCATGCGCAAATGAATTTTACTTGAGACTATCCGCATGACATAAAGTAAAAAATTTCCCAAATTGGAAAGGTCCGGCACAGAAATCCGTGCATCGAAAAGCTTAGGGCAATAAAATGAACCTTTCTTGCACTGAATTGGGATCACTTGTTGGCTTCCAGGCTAAAATCCCAGAGTAAGTCTGGAATTTTAGTTCAGTTTTAAGGATCAGGATGAAATTGACGGCTCTATCACAATTGTAACCCAAAATACATTCGAATTTCAAACCGGAACTCAATATAATGAAAAATATAATAAAAAAACAAAAAAAAAAAAAACAGTGGTTAAAAGTTAACCAAAATCCAAAACACACCTGCGATCTCGGTTTTTAATGAAAAATTGATTTGGCGATAAGCAGGAGTACATAAAAGGGACTCTTTTTACCATTTTTCAATAAAGAAAAAAGAAAAAACTCGTACTATCAAATGTTTTGAGAAATCCACTCAATAATTGGATTATTTTGAAATTCTTCCATCACGACATCTTCGACAGCGTATTAGGGGCTTATACCTGCCGTAAAATGTTTCTCCATAGTTCATAGTTCGATTGAGATTGAGACGTGGAAGTTCGTTCTGATTTATATGAACGTCGTAAAATTTCAGGACGATCAAGTGTGTTTGAACTTTGGCCGGATTGGATATAGATTTTAGGTCCTTAAGCGAGTATATATTGTTCGCGCTTATATGTCTTCCAATCGGGATACCTTATGTGCTTTTGTGCAAAAATATCTCGGGTAACTTCCACAAAAGCTTTCATCGGGAGTTCGTGGGTGTTAAAAAATTGTGCGATAAAGCAGATAATAATACCATATCATCGGTCCTTATTTTAATGATTATTTCCTTGAACATTTGAATGACATTCACCCACATACGATTTGGCCCACGAAACCATTGAGTAGGTATGTATTTTCGAAATGGGCCACTGAATTAGGGACAGGAGTCTACGGATTTGACGATAAGGTTTTGGACATACTTATGTATTTAGTAAGCTATAAGTTCAATCCAAAGAAAGAATGTCCTCAGCCAAAACAAGCAGATGCATCTAAAATTTGTAGGCATTTTTTGGTTGTAACAATCCTTTACCGCAGTCAAGAGCGTCGGTTAAAAACTCATTAGCATTTTTGGAACCACGCATGGACAACATGGAAGATTTTTGTATCTGTACAGCAAAAAAAAACGGCCAAGTGTGAGACTTATATTTTTTAAATTTTTAATTAACTGGCGACTTCTTTTTGACGAAAACTTGATTTAAAAAAAAAATGTTGCAAGGGAAAATTTAACGTTCTTTGTTTCTTGCCAAATTTTATGATTCTAGTTCTGCTTTTGAAGAACGGAACCTTAAAAAATACTACAAATGCTGATTATGAGGCTGTGATTTTGGAAAACGGAACGGCAATTTCCGCATCGTAGTAAGAGCTATTTCTATGTTAGACTGGTCGTACCTCAGAATCCAATCTGCAGTTTTGCTTATGTAACCTGGTGTTAAAGACAACCACCAGAAGAATTCTTAGTCGAGTATTATTATTCAGAAGATTTACTGTCTTTTTTCGATTTGGACACCGGGTAAATGTTTTTTCGTTATATAAAAACTTTGTAAGTGTTTGGTGCGGAGGCTCTTTTTGAAGAAGAATATAACGTATAACATTCACAAAGTACAAACTCTGCTCGGATTTAATACCTGTTTCCAATAAAGGCAAGAAATAATCATAGTAATTTAAAACATTTTTTACGTTATAACATGCTCCAAAGCTGTTGTTTTTTTCTCGAGTAAAACGGAATTATGTCAGGAAGACAGAACTTAAAAAATTGAGAATTTTTTGATACTTTTTGATGCCTTTTCGCAAAATGTTTCAGAGACCATAAGACATTAATAATTTAAAAACATTTTTATTCTAAAAAATGTGATTTGATTTGACACTAAGCGTTATGGCAATGCTCTATCAAAACCGACAGGTGAAGGTTTAGCCGGGTCTTCAAATACATGTGCAATTTTCTAGTCTTTTTACCGGTGGCCCTCTTATACACTGCGACCTCATTGGACTCTTCGTCACAAGGCTGTTCTCCAGGCTCTTCTTTGTGAAGGCTCCATACATATTACACACATTCTCCGGGTAATAGATACTTGACTTCGACTTATTCAGTGTAGTCATCACGTGCACTGTTTTTGGGTGGTCGAAGGATCATGACTCGAGACACTACCAATGGGTAGATTTCGATTATTAGGTCTTGCATGTGATAATGTAATAATTCTACTATAAAGCATTTGAAATTACGGATTCAAGTTCATATTTCGAAACAGCATTTATTCCTTTAAAAGCAAAGTTCTGTTATGAAATGAAAGAACGTGAAGGTTTCCAAAATTTTAAATTTGTTCAAATTTCGAGCAAATCTTCGAAACATATTTGTTATATTTTTTTTTGATTTGCAAATATAATTTCTGATACGAATTAATTTTTGTCAAAAAAAAAGCGTTGAACTTAAACTGCAACCCTGATAACCTGCAAACTTTCTACCATTGATAAGCAAGAAATCAGGTGAAAAATCTCCTTCAACCTGTCAGCATAGAATAAAAGACAATCAGTCAACTGCCCTTCTGAGCTCATAGAAAGGAGCAAAATTCATACCACAAGCACGACGAGCGAGTATCCCCAATGCCTTGGCAGATCACTATTATTGCGCTCCCCGCAGAGCATAAATATGAGGAACACCAAGACTTTCCACTTAACACTATTGTCATGGTATCACACCACGACAATCAGCCGCTACCGGTGTTCTCTCTATCTTCGTCCGTATACCGATACATTCGGCTCTGCGATCTTTTTTTACAAACGCCAAGCTCCAGTAGCAATGAACGCCAGGCTAGTCTGCTTCGACTTGCAACACATAGCAAGATCGATAAGAGGGGCGTGTGAGGCTTGGGGCTTATAAGTGACGTTGGCACAAATGAGCTAATAAGCAACAATAAGAAAACGCTTTATGTTAGTAGATTGGAGATGTTCTCCTCGCGGGCTCTCGCCACGAGCATTGAGGAGCGTATTGTGCCCAACACAGATATAAAATGAACGTATAAAAGCTCGCGTCCAAAGCGGTCACCATTCCCTTTACGCTGGACGTTATTTGGCTCGTCGCACGTTATTTTCCTTCATACGTAGAGTAGAAGTTTTGGTGTATTTTGTTTTTTGTTCGTTTTCTTTTATTTTGTTAATTCTGTTTTGATTTTGTTTAGTAGTAAACTAAAGTTAGTCGAAAACGTACGTAGTGGCTTTGAGGCGGCGCGGATCGAATTACGTTTTGGGTCTGTGTGTGTCCCGCCGCCGCGCGAAACCGTTTTAGTGTTTGTCAATTTTTAAGGAAGGCTTCTTTTTGAAAGAAACGCACTTCAAGTGAAGACAATATGTGTGTATCCTGATACAGTTTTGAGTTTTGTTTATTTAATTATTTTATTGTCGAAATTATTAAACAAATTAAAAAAAAATAAAGGACCACTAAGGATCGCACATAGTTTGATTCGCAAACTGATTCGCAAGCTGCCTTGAAAATGTAAATATTTTTATTTTTGTTCTACAATGTTATTAACAACCCTCGGTTCATCTCCAATTATGTTTTTCATTTTAAAAAGTACAAAATTTAAGAACCTTCCGATGTACGTATTCACATTGCTCTGATTAAAAACCATGGTGAATATTCAGTGTTAACGAGGTGCTAAACAAGTTCAGTGGAATAACTTGGTGTGAAATCTGTTCAAACTGCTCGTAAAATTCTTAGTAAATATATTTATTTTTTTTTTTTGCATTTAAAATTTTGCTTGTTATGTCCGTTGATCTTGTGTACGAGTGCGGGAAATTACCTTTCAATTATTTTATTCATATGACTTTAATGTTGTATGTTTTGCATACAAAACTTTTGATTTTTGATTTTATTTATTTTCTGTTTAACTTTACGGCGGAAAACCCTTTTTTTTTGGAAAATTGTATGAAAAAGAGTGATTTTCGTTTTGTCATTTATTCGTACATAAAAAGTAAAGGTACTAGTTTTGTGGCTTCTTCCTTCCGTCCATATTTGGTTGAACTACTTTTTTGTTTTAAACTATGCCAACTGGTGGAAGTCTTTTTTTCAAAATAATCAAACTATGATTTAAGCCTCATATCGTGTCTGGGACGGAATAAATTGCATTTAGCAGACCGCAATTCTCTAAAGGTAGCTTAATAGAATAGGTCTTGTGGGATTTGGTAGCCAAGAATCCAGCTTCAATGGTGCGGCTTAAACCTACAATTAATTGTCGGCTCCAAGAGGACAAAGGAGCATTGTCAATCACTCGTGAGATTGTTCGAAATTATAAAACTGCTTGGACTAAGATAGATCAAAGGCTGCAATACGAGCTGAAAATTAAGTGCATGCTATAAAAGGTGTTGAAAACGTTTATCCCTTATAAGTCATAGGATGATAAATTTCATGGCAAATGTAAGCTCGAGATTTGACTTGTTCTGCGGCGAAAGAGTTCAGCTTTTTTTGTACTTTCGAAATCATCCTATTGGAGTAAAATCTAAAAAAGTATTAACTAGTCAGAATTGATTGCATACATAACATTTAATTCAATGCAAAAAAAATATGTTGGGAGTGCAACGATGTCACAATTTTTATCTGGCTTTTAAATGCCTATCACATTTTAGTTTATTTATTTTAAGAAACGCCTTCAGAATATTATGTCTCGAAGTTGAAAATTTTTTTGGGCAGCATTGTTTCCGCAGCTAGAGATCCACTGATGGCACGTTGTACCGAATATGTAACCACTCTTCGCGTCTATCAGATACTATAAAAATTGTAACATTTGATATCTCAAGAGAATTTACTAGAGTTTGATTTCACGCTTACTTCAAAAATTCGCGCATTTTGAGTATGAGTGCATAAGTGATGACGAAACTAAAATTAAAAGGCATACGGACAGGAATCAATGGACAACTTTCTCGCCAATTGCTCACTGAATGTTAGCCTTCAAGGCCCAGAAGTTCGTACTTTATCAAAAAATACCGAAGTTTGCGGGTACTCCCCAAGAAGCTACCGAGTGGCTTCAAATTGTTCGATCTCGGTGGCCAATTTATTGGTCCTTTTGTTGATATAATGTAGTCGTTGACACGAGTCCTCATTAAGTTATTGGTTTCATGAGTAATATGGCACGAAGAGTCATTAATCGTTTAATGGATGTTCTTGGTTTTAATTTTTTTTTTTCAAAATCTTAACATTTTCAAGGTTCAAAAAGAAAAACGCAACCATAAAAGGACTAGTTTGTTGTACGTTTATCTGACACCCCCTAATACAACCAAAGACTTTTGACTGCGGCTCCTAAAAGCTGTAAAAAACTCAAGCTTCTAAATCAACTCAGGCAAAATAAATGTTTAGCTATTTTTGTCGTACATTTCGATACTCGCAAAGGGGATCAAAACCTATGGGGTACTTTCTGTCGGCCATGAATCATAAATTTTTTCTAACTTTTGCGAACTATTTATAAGCCTACAGTTTGTTCGATCCTTCGTTGTGCGGATCGGAATCGCACTTGGCCGATTTCAATGCTAAAAGAAAATAACTTTAATACTTTTAAACTAATCTATAACATCATTTTAATGGCCCATAGAGGATGGTACTGAAAACATTTCATAAGATCTTAAATCTAAACGGACTCTTACTACGAAGAAAAATTACTATTCATAATATTCGTTTGTACAGTAATAAAAAAATGCAAAAAATTCTTAAATACTTATAAAACTTAAAACTCTCATAATTTAACATAGCCCCATCTAGCTGCACATATTCGATTTGATTTAATCTGTCGATATTTAGTATATCTTTTGAAGGTATGCTTATGCAGTATCACCAGTCAGTGGGTCTGTCTTCAGCCTTTGTTATTAAATATAGAACACAGGACTAGCAAAATGTTCTATAGTTCATTGCTCGATTCAAGTGAGTCAATTGTGACCCTTTTCTTATGGCTACTTACTTCCTGGTCCATCGAACTTGAAGAATCTAAGCTTGAGTTTATTCTTCTTTCCATCCTTCGAGGTCACGGACACGCTGCTTCCAGTTGGTTAGACCAAGTTTCCACTACATTGGTAAGTTCGTAGATTCGGTTGTATCTTTTCTTTATTTGTCCCTTCTTGCAGATAGAACCATATCCGACGGAGAATTTTTCATTGGAAAGTTCCTTAAATCTTTTTTGCTATCTTGCTCATCGTCCAACAATTGCCTCAATTTAGGAGTAACGACAATGTGAGCATTTTGAAGAGTATGATTTTGGACCTTCGAGTTATGAGATTTGATCCTTGTTTTTTTTAATGAAATGCTAAAAATATTAAGGTTAAGGATAAAATAATTCCAATATAAGCTTATATTTAACGAAATTTGCCAACCAAGTAAAATGATTTCTCAAAACGTCCAGATTTACCTTGTCTTTTTTTAATACGCCAAATGCAAATGAATTTCGCATTAAATTGGAGTAGAACATCCCTTTAAGCGGCATTAATGCTTCGTGAGTAAAAATATAAACCCCAATACTGCAAAACAGTCTTTGAAACAGTGCGGATTTCATCTGAAGATTTTATTACGACTGAACCACCCTGATGCCTATACTGTGCGCTGTAACAAACGTTAAGTTATATTAAGAACCTCTATCGACATGTATTCTCCGAAAACCTGTTACCCTCAAGTCTTTTAGTTGTTGATAGTCCTGAACATGTAAGCCAAAACAACGTTGTGTATAAGTTTCCTGCCTGTTGAGAAGAAGTTGTTCAAAAGTAATTCCCAACAAAGCTAAAAATTAGTCAATCTAAAGAAATATATTTCTCAAAGAAGAAATTTTCAAGGACAAAATTCCAAAGCAGTTGCTTTTTACATTCGTAAGAAGTCATTTCTGTCGCATAAGGTCCATGTAAGTTGAATCGTTAACGTCGTGAAACTGTCAACAAATTCGATTTATCAGACTAAGCTGAAAAAGAAGTATCCGCATTTCGCAGTTTAAGCGCAATAAGTACTGCTTACAAAAAAAAAAAGCTTTGCTTTAATAAAAATAAGAGGGCATATATTAAAATTAGTGAATACACTTCCACCATCGATGATGTATATGGTGAGCAATAGAGGACTGCCCTTACTAAAACCCGAGGAAGTTGTAATGGTTTTAGAAGTCGGACGTCTTCACATGGCAGGTAGAGAAACAAAGAAATATAAATTTTAAAACTATTAGATTGTTGAAAAACCTATTGGTGCAGTTCTTATTGGGACTTAATTTTAGCTAAAAAAAGGCTGTCCAATATGATAGCCTTAGAGAGTTTTGGCAAACGAGAAAGCTTGACTATAGGTCTGTACATTGTAACCTCATTTCATACTTTATAAACCGACATTTCGAAACAATTTTCCATAATTCTGGAAAAACTCTTTGGTTGATGGAGGTCTGAAAAATAAAAGCCAGTGAAGCACAGAATTACTTTGAAAGAACTCCATCACATCCGCCGTAATCAGGAGCTATTGATAAATGTATAAAGCTTGGGCAAAATCTGTCTATAAGAGCAAACTTTTTATGGCGCAATATCATCAGTCTGAAAAGATAAACTTTTATAAGATTCTTAAGATATAGTATAACGTAGTATGAAAGCGTGATACGATAAGGTTCCAAAAAAAATAAGTGTTCGAAAGAAGGGATATCCTGATGCCTTCAATAATTTTAGATATAGTATATTACTTGAAAGTTTTTCTATTACAACTTTTAGGCAGACCTCATAATTGGTAATCACGCCAAGATCCGGGCCCAACAGGCCTGCTAAGATAAAACCACATAACAAATTTAAAAAGTATGTCAAAATCAGTTTAAAATATTTAAGCAATCTCAAAACCGGATAGAATAACATACATAAAATTATAGACGTGCGACATGACTTCAGAAAATATTGTAGTATCTCCCACCAGTTGTTCAGAATTAGCAATATGCCAAAACTTCTTAGCCCAAGGGATATCCACTGGGATGACCCTGTTTGCTGTTGAGAAAGTTTTTGAATGTCTAATTAATAAAATGATCTAAGTCTTCTCGTTTTTTACACGATTAAATATTTTGTTTAAAAATCAAAAATAAATGTAAAAAAACGTATTACATTTCTTATTATTTATTTATTTATGCATATAGGGTTTTACTTATGTTTTATTTACTTTTATTTTATTTATTTGCTCTTTATTTATGTATGTTCTCGTTTTTATTATTTATTAACTATCCTATTGTGTATTAACTTATTTATTAAGCCCTTTAAATCTTTTTATAACGTAGAAACATGTTTCAGGTTTATTTATTGATTTAATACACCTTACGTACGTATTCATTCATTCATTGAAGCTCATATATCAACGCGTTATTTTCTATAATCCTAAGATAATATTTCAGCAGAAAAACTCAATTGCTTAATATCCCTGAAATTTTGGGAAAACCGCATTAAAAAAAATAAATCCATATATCTAAAAATTGCCAACCACTTGGGCAATGCTTCCTTTTGAAATACTGTTAAAATCTATCTCAGAAACTTGTTCTTTTACAAAATTTTCAAGTTTTTTTCAAAGTCAATCTCAAGATCTATAAAGATATTGTTAGTTGAAGTGATGTGTTCATACAGGTAAAAAAGACAGTACCAATAGGGACATGCTCCATGCAATTCTTTATACAGCTTAAGAGAAATGTATCTGTCTGAATAAGAAAGTTGGAAATACTACACAATACTTTTCATAGCTTTACATTTCTATGCTATTTTCGGGTTTAATCTTCAGTATGGACGAATCTATTACCTCCAGTTCGACAGATTAACCAATACCGCTTTGCCACATCGGATTAAAGTGTATAATTTCTTCATTCAACGTTCGCAGTCAGGCGGATCATTCAACAACAAGATACAATATTTTTTTAGTCAATCGACTGACAGCAATTAAAGTTCAATGCTTGGTTCAAGATAAAAGGAGTTAGCACGATCTGATCTCAGGTGCCCTCGATTTCTGATATTGCAGTATTGCGCTTGGAATTATCCTTAAACACGAGATAAGATGTTTTCTTATTTTTTTTTTGTAACGGAAACTAATCTATTTTTGGCGACTTTGTCTAATCACAATTTGAGCTGAATTAGTTAAAGCGAATAAAAAAAAAAGACTTCATTCATAAGTTAGAATCAAAAGCGAAGCACTACAGACGTGACATTTAAACCGATGTCTCACTTAAATCATATCAGGGGCCATTATCTATTTTGACGATAACCTCTCTTATGTACTCGTCGGCATCGGTCTCTCAACGCTTTTTTTGGCCAATGTACTGACCGAGACGTGTGTTCTATGAACGCAAATTAATTGGACGCAATAGGAAGTGATGACGATGATATGAAACTGTAGTGCGGTGGATTCGTCATTACACATATTTGACATGTTAATTGATTAATTTGAATGACATTAAATGATTTTCAATATCGAAGGAATCATAAAACAATGACAGAAAAATAAAATTACCTATTATGATGTATGAAGAAAGGGATGTGATATAGACGGCTTTTCGAACCACTCGAAAATTGAATAATAATTTGTATATTCGTTATGTGAAAATTTTTACCTAGCTTGTTAGATATTGTCTTGGATGCCTCAAAACAGACTCATCTGTACGTTCGAAAAAGGTGTTGACCTTTCCGGAAAACGTTTAGCAACGGCTGACAATCTAGATCTTATAGCTACATATTTCTACTTTTATCACAGACATGAGATTACTCAAGTGCAAAGTCTTGGAAACTTTGCTCAGTACTTGCCGACTTTGAAAGAAATTGTGAGGCGTTCCTGAAATAAGTAGAACTAAGTCCACAAGAACTCAGTAGTGATGGGTACCTCAAAGAAGTTTTTATTGGGGGGTCGCAATTTCGAGAAATGACCTCCTCTTTATATCATAGATGAGCTGGTCCGAGATGTTCGCTCATTATACTCTCCATACTTGCTTGGGGAAGTAGAACTTATTTTCTTTTGACTCCTTCGTTGTGGGTGTTGTTGGCATGTTGCAATTTACAAGTAAAAGTAAAGTAATTTCTATGCTTGCACTTACCTGACTGATTTGGGAATCTTAAAAACGTGAGCTGCTATAGCCGCCGGTTTTTTCGTTTTACTGTTGAGTTAACTCGACGGGTTTGATTTATTGTGGTTGGAGGCTTGGTTTATTTTTCAAATATTCCCTTTGAAAGATTATTGTGGCCTTTACTTCGTTTATATTGCGATATTGTTAAGACCAAGTACAAGAAGGTGAAGCCTTTGGTTTAACAAATTTTCCGGTTTCGTTCCTTTTTTAATTTTTAAAAATCTTCGAATGAAAGCCCGTAGAATAGATGCCGCGGTGCGCGAGGAGTGCGTAGGATCCGGGATAATATTGGAGGCACTGATGATTGATGACACTCAGAGGTTATCACTGCCATAAGAAAATGTCTGGAATAGTTTGTGTAGAAATGATAAGGTTCTGAACACATTTGCTTTGCACTCAAACCTGTGAGATGACAAAAATTTATAATTTCTGATTTCACAATTCAGAGGAAGTCACAATCAAGAACCAAAACAAACATTTTTAAAGCTTATTACAAGCCATTTTTTTTAACCGATGGAGCTTCCGGTAATTGCGTTTCCTACATCCTCACATCTGTATAAAGTACTTTGTAAAAGGTAGGGATCGAGACAATATTAAACTTTTTGGAAATGTGCTAAGCAATTTTAAAATATGACCCATCCAGCACTCTGTAAAAGCTTCGTAAGCTATTCAGATCATTAAGAACCACACATTTTCTTACTGAAACACTTCATTTGTAACTTAAGGATTGTTAAATCGTTTGCCAACTTCGAACTAAAGAAATATATCAAGGAGTTTGATTATTTTATTCCCTTAAAGCAATTAGTGTTGCAGGACTTGCTCATAATATAGGCATTCGGATTTTTTGAAACAGTTTTCTTGAACTATTTCTTGTAAATCCTGTTAATTGCTTTTATGGCTTTTTGACAACCCAAGTTGTCAAGGAAAAGGCAGACAGTTAAAATCAATGACCATCTCAGTTCCAGTACAGTCATATTCATAGGAGTTCCTCAAGGTTCTGTAAGAAATTCACCCATAGTACTTATAGTTGTAAATCAAAATACAATTCACAAACTTATTATGAGTCTCGAGCGTCCTCCGATGTTGTAAATGTAAATGTTGCATGTTGCGGTCCTTACTGATGCACTTAAATGCACCTTTTGAAACGTATTGTCCGCTAAATTTTCTTAAATGTTTATATTATGACCTAGTGTAATCGAAGTTTGAATATTGTATGGTGCTCTGGGGTTTGAATATGGTATGGTTGAATATGTTATAACTTTCAATAAAAGTCGCCGAAATAGTAGTTTAATACTTTTCGAAAACTTCAAAGTTTTACCTTTAAAATATTTTAAGAATTATAAAGTTCTTAAGTTTATTTTTCTAGGTTTCGCCATTTGTTAAACAGATGCTCTTCTAGTTATAACCTCAGAATAAACACGCAATAAACTTGCCTTAGTAACACACCATAATTTGCAAATGTATCATAATTTCATCAGTGCAACTGCCCCAGGACTTTTTAATAGCTTACCTGTCAATATAAGAAAAATAAGAAATAAATTCATCAGTAAAACTATGGCATTTAGATATGAATTATGACGATATTAGTGATCTTTTATTTGTAACCACTTAGTTTATTATCATTTTCAATTTTGTATCTTTTTTTTTGATTTATTATAACCCCACTAGTCTATTTATTATATTTCATGTTGTTAATTTCGAATGTTAATATTGTCTTCGCTTCTTGTTCCTTATGAACTATAGAAATTCTGCACAGGAAAAATGTATTTTTAGCATTTTTCAAAACAATTAATTTTCTATTTTTTCGAGAGGCATGCAATTCATGTCACTTTTGATTGATCTATCTGACCTGACATGTATTTTCGAGGTAATTCAAATTATTGATGATTGAATATCGTAATTAATTAATATAGCTCGAAAGCAACGATTGATTTGTGTGGGTTTTCTACGTAAGCCACTGACTTGTAGATATCTCAGTTCCCTTAAAAATGGGCTATAAAAATGTTTGCAATAAAGATAGCAGTGGTTGAACAATCTTAAGAGTTATGGCTTTTTAGGAGAATGCTCTACTCGCTCGTGGGTAGAAATGCATGTGTCGAAAAATAATCAAAATTCAATTAAATATCAGAATATGCTAAAATATAATGAATAACTTAATACATCAGTGTTTAACAAGTTATATGACTACAGTAATTGTTGAAATATTTTTAAGGTAATCATTAATTTTATTTTAGTCTTTTAGTGCATCAGGTTTCAATGAGGTACGGTTTAATTGATGGAAGCTTTGTAAAGTTGTATCAGATGAGTATTATAAGCTGCTACCGAATGGCATCTGGGCAATGGACAAAGAACTGCTTTACCTATGAACTCTTATTAGAATCGGTCGTCGATTTAATGTCTTATGTAGAAAAGATTTAAGGTCAATCATGTTATGGATTGAATATTTCTTAACAACAAACGAACAAACAAATAAAAAAAGTTGTGTCTTTTATTTGGAAACATATAAGTCTCGGGCGATTGTTGTTATTTTTGTCAAAACCAAACTGTTATGTTAAAGAAAGACAAGTCTTCAGCCAGTGATAAAAATCTAGACGGCTCTAGAAACGACTGGTGAAATTTTCACATGAGCACATGAACAATTTTGATTTATAAGTCGTACTTAAAATATGTCGACCTAATAAAAAATTCTGCCTAAAGTGCTGTAACAAACTGAAAATGCTAACTGAAATTTAATCGTCGGATTGTATAAATGGTTTTGTAAGTGATAACGTTAGTCCAACTTACGTAAGCGTTTCTTACGGTAAGTTTATCAATAGTATGAACATTCGTGTAAGTTACTTCCGTAAGACTTACTTAAGTCGTAAGCAAAACTTATAAGTGTAATCCATGCCTAAGACATGGAAAAGTTTAAAAGTGCTATAGAACTTGCCACGGTGGCAATCGAAGCTAAAACTCAATTTAAAAGTAAATTAAAAGCAGGGAAAAGGCTTGTTTAACAACTTATTGAATAAACTTACTGAAGACAAAACATTTAAGAAAATATTTAAAACAAAAATTATAACTTATCTTATATTAAACTTGATCTAAGACTTCTTAAACGTACTTTTTTTAACTATCATTTTCATTAAAGAATCATATCTTTTAAAATCAATGGAATCCGGGCAAGATCAAACGACGTTTATATAACAATTGATTCCCTACAAGTTGTAACCAAATGAAAAATACTACGGCAAGGTCCCTTCACCTCTCCGCCAGAGCTGACATTACTCCCCTTATATAAATACCGACCTTCTGAATCGGATATTTTCCCCAGAGCTACAATCTACTTAAGTCGTGTAGATAAGTCGCTTCTCTACACTTTTCAGACCAACATGGACGATCAACAGTACCGCAAGTTGATCCTTCTGAAAAGCAGCTTATTATTAAGGACTTTTCTCTTTTCTCTATCAATCGAAGTGATAAGATTATAAATCAGGGACTTCTTGAGCCGATTTGGATATTCAGACAACCATTTGTTTCGCTTAAAATCATGTGATTGATTAGGTTTGTGTTTTTGCCTACCCTGAGCTGTTAAGACTGTTTATTTTGTGATAAAATCAATACTGTGCTTTTAATTTATTAACTTCCTTTTTGAAAGTTTTTGCCATTTGTCCATTTTTTGAAATTCGAGATTTTGATACATTCTTAGATTCGATCGTTTTTGTAAAAAATTTTATATGTGTCCGGTAGTGCAGGAATTTTCATCGTGCATATCTTAAGAATAAATGATGAATAACGAATTCGAATCCAGACTTATTTAAATCGTGACGTATTTGCACGATAAACACCAGAAAGGGATTTCGCGGCCAAAACTTTTCGCTTGTTCTATTTAAAATTGAACCAGTTTTCTTACTGAAAAATCAAATATTCCATGCTGCCTACTGTTTTCAAGTGTTTTTTCCGTGATGTGATTATGTTTCAATTAAAGAATGAACAAAAGAAAAATAATGCGTACATGCATTACTAAAATCAACGAACTTTGCTGAAAACATAAGAGAAGTGCTGGTTCCCAAACTCTAGAAACTCCGCTCGTAAAGCTGATAACAAAAATAGTTTCCTTCAACATATTATAATAGATTGTAGTTTAGAAAATATAAAATCACTTTTGAAATTTGTAAAAATAATTCCGTACGAAAAAAGGTTTCCAAAGAGGCTATATTCAAAATTATAAGGGTATGCTAGACTTGCGTGGAGTAAAACGCTGAAGGTTTTTTCAAATCTCGCCGACACACAAGAAAATGTAGAATTCAAATAACTTCCAAAAAAGGCAAAAAAAAAAACAGATTTCCGCGTTCTGAAAAGGTCGCCAAGGTATCAAAATTATTGGAGTACATCGTTCCAATGTTTCTTTTTATAAAAAAAACAGGTATAGGGATGGCTTTTTAATAGGGCTTAAAGAAACTAATAGACAGAAGACTGGAATTTACACAAGATTTGTTTCAACGACAATAAAAGTAAATCCAAACTGAAAAACGGAATCTAACGATGACATAGAGCAAAATGTTAGCGCGAGACTCCAGTGTTCACACTCATCAAAAAAATCGATAACAATTAGAAGAATTAAGCTAGGAATCTTAAAAACCGTCATGGAAACCAACTGGCCTATTTGCAAGGTCATAAGTTTCATTTCGGAGAACAAGTGGATACACTATTGTGGGTCATTTATGCAACGCAACATTCATTCACTGGGTTTCAACTTGTAAATAAATAATAAATTCGGGTCGCGAAAGCTCTTTTGAGGGCCAGAGCCTCAGGACCACTTGGGCGATCACAGATGGCGGAGATCGGGGTAATTTCCAGAATCCGAATAGCCAAAGAAGCTTTATCCAGACAGCTGTAGTTATTGGAGGCTTACCTTGATTTAAGCCCGCTTTGTAGCTGAGCCACGGCCCCCACACTTTCAACTTTTTCCGATTTACTAATTTACGCAAGTTACACACTTCAAACTCGAGCATAAACAACAAATAGAGCCTATAGTTGGAACGTCTCAGAGCGCCGACAAGTCGTTTAAGTTGTTAACACCCTCCAAGAGCAAGACAATTTCTCGAGTCAATAATAAAGAATACACTGTATGTATTTATTTCATATGGAAAAATTCCAGACCTTTTCGTATTGTCACATTGTTCCAATGACCCGATTGTCTACAGAAATTTGTAATCTGAATCTTATCGATTTAAAAAGTATGCAATTTTATGTGGGGACTCCTTCATTTAATTGATCAAGTGTGTTTATTTTATATTTTCATACCAATCTCACGTCGAAGTAGAACTTCTTAACAGTTTTGTGTTATAAGCTCCCTAATGAAGCTTTAAACGTTTCTTTGATCAATAAGCGTATTTTTAAACACATAGTATATTTATGACGTATAATCGATCAGTTTAGCACCTTAGCGCCACATTAACTCGTTCATTTTGCCAAACAAAGTCATAAAACTCTTCCAGTGTACGTAAGTTGTTTATAGTCTAGACCTCATTTTCCGATTATATTTTGCTTAATTAACCTATCTAATCGGTATCTGAAAGATCATATCATGAAGATCGCTGGTTTGATACTCATATTATCATGATCTGTATTTTGAAACAAGGTTAAAAGGTATTCAACTTTTTAAGTAGGCACGAAGAGGGCGAGTTTATGTTCCTTATAGGAACACCTGAATTGAAAGACAAATCGTCCCCAGACAAGCAAAGCGCGCCGCTCCTTTGACTCTCTGTTAATCATAGTCATACATCATTAGTCAACGGATATGTTTGGGTTTAGTGTCTCTGTTTTCTACTTAATCGACATTTAATTTCCTATAACTGATTGATAAGGAATTTTCAATTTTTGTATTGTTGTTTTTTTAAGGAAATGATTGATTAAAGTTGTCGTGTAATAAGCCGCTTTAAAGAGATCCGCGTGTAATCGATTTGCATGCGTTTAATAAATAAGTCTAAACAAATTATCGATCACTTAATCAGGAATCACTGTGACATTTCTAAGTAATATTAAAACCAATTTCGGATCTTTAAATAAGCTTGACAAGTGACGGGTATTGAAGGTTCAGTCTCAAGAAAAGCCGATAAAAAATGTAACATGACTCATGGGACGTAGGATTTTCTGTTAGCCTTTTATGTTTGTTAAGATCTTAGTTTACAAGAAATCTAATTTAAATCACTTTTTCTTATTCACTGCAGAGCAGCTATTTTTAATCGTACATCGAATCTGCTATTCTTTACGTGGATGGAACTCGTAGGTTGTTCAAATTTTGTAGTCACAAGAAAAAGATGTGCGACATTTGTGTTTATTGAAAATGATCTGCTTAAAGGTATTCCTGACAAATGGGATTAAATAAAAATTTACAAAAAAAAAGTAAAAGAAACTGGAAAGTTGACAAAAAGATAGTATATCCGCGAGACTTCAGGAAGCTATTTCAAAGTAATGCATGAAAATAGAGTAAAACAATTAGCCTTTTTTTCTTGGATTGATAGCTCTATTTTAGCCAATCCTATCTTCACTATTTGTGTGTGCTCGTTATATATATATTACAAAAGGCGTGTGTTCAAATTGCAGATTCCAAGCTGCCCCAGAAGCTTAATCTTAACAGTTGTTCTATTCGGAGGATTATAAATCAATTGTGAAGTCGTGAAAAATTATGGTCTTTGACGGATTTGAACCCGCGGCATGACGCTCGACAACCGACGTGCTCACCACAGAGACAAGGGCATTCACAAAACCCCAAAGGATACACAAACAGCGCGAAAATCACCACACTTAGCCATAAACATTGACAAAGTATTTGCTCTTAAATATCTAGAATCTCAGGCTCATGCTCTTAAAAAAAGCTCTTATAAAACATGTAGTAATAGTAAGAGTTTTCTACACATTTAAAAACATTAAATTAGGTTCTTAAGATACTGCATAAGTCACAAATACGCATTCACTTTTTATTTTTTTGGCTCTACCAGACAGGGCTTAAGCGAGCTGTAGTGTTCAAAAAGTGGACATAAATGAGTCGGACACGCATACGAAGTGTTCCGTACATTTAAAAACCTCTTTCAAAAACAACATCATGATTATTCAGCTCGACCGATACAATCCAAATTACGGACGAACATGAGAACTTTACAAGGAAAAACCTGAAACTCGGATCGGATAAGTTATCGTTGGAATCCGTTTGTCTTTCTGCTGAGCATTTAAGACAAAATATGTTGTTGGATTTTGAAAGTTCAAACATTTAACATTTTCATTGTATTATGATTTTTGAATGCGGAGGAAGGACGAAGTACTTAAAGCATAAAATAAAATAAAAAACCAATAGAATATTCTGGCTATACGGCTATACGGCTATACGTTTTTGCGGATCCTGACAGTGTTAATAATGGTATTGATCTTTGAAACTAACATACCAATACAGCGACATTAAACAGAACTCCCAAACACCCAGGACAATGAGTCAATAACTCTTTTTTATGGGATAATTAAAAAAACTCGACATTTGTTGCACTCAATCCCAATTGATGGAAAGTAAATTTGACAACAGCGCTCGAAAGTAGCTGAAAGCTTAAACCATAATCTCTCACTGGGTTTTACACAAGAAAGTTAATAATAGCTTACTGGTGCATATAGAAAAGAGCCAGGAACTTTTCAATGTCTTTCAACAGACAAGACTATTAATACGATTAAAAAATTTTGAAAAAGGTATGGTCCTTTAGTAAAGCAATGCGCGACCTCATACCTCATGCGTTATGATGCAAAAACTACTACAGCCAGGATAAACAATTTTCCAACGTTTTAACACCTTTTTCACAGTCTCGAGTCATTTTATTTGCAGAAACCAAGAACAGTGTATAAACGATTTGAAGAACATTTAAACTTTATTAAATGAAATTATTGGCTTCTGACTTTAAACAATTAACTATCGAAAAACCTATTCGTAATTTTTGTGTACACCTTTGAATATGCTTTTGGACTTTCCAACTCGGACAACGTTGAACATATTATAACTCTTCGAAGTTGCTTGACTTAAAGTTTCTTAATAATATTATTGATAATATTAATATTAATATTATTTATAATTAAATATTATTATTATACTATTAAGCACCTGTTGCTTAAAATTCTGTTGTTGCAAGTATTAAATTCCAATGTAAATATATGATTCTAGCCAATTTTCTTGTAACCATTGAATCAAAGTGCATTTAATCCTTTCAAAGTTCTGCAAAGCAAAGTGGCCATTGTAAATTGTTTTACTAGTGAGATTATAGCCATAGGCATACACTCCATTTGAGTATCATTAAATTCCGTCAAGGAAACTCGACTTAATGTTATCAGCTCAATAGGAAACTGCAGAAACCTCTTATCTTTACTTAAATGTACACTTTCGAATATTCAGCTGGCATTGTATGCAACTATGTTATGCATCTATTTTTTAATTAAGTTAAGCCGCAATCCATTTGCAAGAAAGACAAACTATAATTGTTTACAACGTGTAATTCATATTAAACGTCCGTACCAGATTTTTCTGATCAAACCACAATATATCACCATTAAATTGTCATAAATCCCTTACAATAAAGCAATAAAAACAAACAAAACAATTGTAGGTTTCCTAGTTTTCTACGAACCCCTAAACACTTAATGATAAAGCGGTTATCATAAGAATGCCTACTTGTGGTGTAAACTTAGACACCGTTATGGCATACTTTTAATTTATTTAATCGAAAGATTGCAAATTAAAATTATAATTGTTATTTAGTTCATTTATGGATCACTTAAAGTTTTATTGGTAATAAAATGTATTTTCATTTAATTCTATTTCAGCATTGAAAAATGATGTCCCCAAGGAGATGGATTCTTCTGTTGATCTTCTACATATCGTATTTAATGTTTGGCGCAAGTATTTATTATCATATTGAGCATAATTTAGAAAAGGAAAAACGTGCTCAGGCACTGCAAGACCGAATAGAAATAAATGGTAGGTTACTTTTTATTTAAAAAATTTTAAATTCTATTACTTTGTGATATAAAAAGCCAACTATAAAAAGCATAGCACACTTTAAAATGCGAACTATTTTTATAACAATTATTATTAGAAGTTCATGGAATACTGCATTTTGCTAGCACTTGAAAATACCATGCTGAATTAAATTAAGTATGAACTGAAACTAATAATATTTTCACGTATTAATTTTGAATTTATTAAAACTTAGAAAAGGAATATGAAATGAAGAAAAATTCAATGAATGTTTTATACACTACATAGAAAGATTTCTGATTCTGACATGAAAACCGTCTGCTGTTAAAAAACAAATTCAAGCCGTATTATAAAATACGCACGTAACCAAAACTAACATAGTCTTTCGACCGTTTGTTTAGTAAACGTTTCCGAAGAGCTTGCGATTTTAATACATATCTCGATGCGTAAAAACTGCAGCGCTATTTTCATTAACCCATGAGCGTGAGATCTTCTGACGGTCCAAGTGACCTAAGAATATATTCGTTAATGCCATCAGGTTAGAGCTGAAAGAAAACATATTTGATCTTTAAATAAATATTAAGAAGAGTATGGGGCAAAAAATTATCCCTTGCGGTACACCTCAGCTGCTGCAAATGTTCACAATGTGGGTCAGCGGATACAAAAAAACATATCTTAAGGTATCACAGTGGCATTTCATTTTTTATGTATAGAGCCTTCGAGCACATCGTGTTCAGTTACAACTTCATAGTCCTGGTCGAATTTCATCGTGGTCGAAATTCAAGGTTTATAGGAGGAAATTCTTGAGAGTACAAGGGTCTAATTCCTTTGCAATCATGTTACGCCAATTACTCCACAATTGCTTATTGATCAATTAAATGTCAAGTTTGGAAGAAAATTAATTACATTTAACATGTTGAATAACAGAGGTACAAAGAATATGTGCCCTTTCCATATATCTGTGTGTCTGTTGCCCTCAGAACTCCTTTTCTCCAACTAACTAAGTCATACAAATACATATAGTGCAGCCAATTGTTTAAGCCCGCGGGATAGGATTGTGAGAAAAGTCAACATTGTTAGCACAAAAGACCAAGTTATGATTGGACAATCCATCCAACGAAAGTAGATCAAAGGAAGGACATTCGACGCGTCAGAAACTATAAAAAAATCTTTATAATTTTTTGAACACCGAATATTAAGTTGAATTTTCATTATCATGCAAGAAAGATATCAAGACTGGCTTTTGGATGACCTTGTATCAAAATTCCTTCTTTTGCAGTAGGGCGAACCACAGGGATCAATGACATTAACAATACGATTTCATTCTAGTGTTTTTATCTTGTAGAAGACTGAAGACAAATCAAGTGCTCGCTAAATCACCAAGAACTTTTCTTTTCGATCCTGAGTGTTCTGAAGGCATTTTATAACTTAAAGACGAATACGAATAGAGCTTTCTCTACGGAGAAACAATCCAACTACGTAATTCTTCGTTTTAAGTTGTATCTAAATTTAAAGACGATTTTTCAATCAACAATATGAAAAAAAATAACAATTTTCAAATTACACTAAATTCTATTGGACAATGAAGTTCTACAATTATTGTATCGTAAAGAGATGCATACTAATTTATTTTGTCAGGAAGCACTGCCATTCAAGCTCTTTCGATTGGGCTTAATTAATTAATAGTTTTTCCAAGCTTAGCCCAAAATAACTTCTACGAATGCATTCAGTCTCTACAAACATCACACATTTTTATGAGACCACAATAAAACGCTTTCAAAAACCCCAATCGCAAGGAAGTGAAAATTATACGAACAAATTTACCAAGTCAAGTAATCTTATGAGCTACTTGCTCTGATGATGATCACTCATCATTGTGCTTGCTGCCGCTGTGAAGCAGTTTAACCTACACTATTCTTTCTTATTCAATTTCAGAAGGGTGATGATGGCCGCTTGGAGATTTGCCTGAAAAATTAACAAATACGCGATGACGAGATTGAGTCAAGTGTATCTCAAAGGGGGCTTCTTAAGTATCTGTTAGTCTGTGTCCCCGTAAACAAGTAGAGCCTATGACGATGCCTCGTGGTTAACAGCGCCCCAAGCGTGGCGAGGATGAATTCTAATTCTATGACGACAAAATTTGTTTGAGGTATCATTGTAGTTTATTTAATATGAGGGCAGCGTAAATTTAATATGATTTTTGAGAGTGGAAAAGAATCAAGTGTGATTTGTGAGAAGTGGCCCCTTTGTGTGTTCCTCGTGCAAGCTTTGCTTTACTAACGAAAAGTTGAACTGAGGAAAGAGAAACCATGAGCAAGCCTTTTTCACCAACAAGCTGCTAGATTTATTAAACTGCAGGGCAGGTTCTTTATGTTTATCGTGCAGCCGGTGAGCAGCTGATCGGGTCAACATAGTTGAAGTGTGTTTGGTCTCCTGATACTTCGGTTTTGCACTTAAATGGTGCTTCAATCAGCAAGGCACTCCTCTTGCCGTCTGGTGAACCATGTTTTCTCATTTGGATATATTAAAAATAGAAATAGAATTTTTTTTTACATTCTAAATTTAATCCCAATTAGTTTTCATTGGCATCCAAGAAATAAATGTTTTGCATTTTTGCATCAATTTCGGCATAAAGGGCATACGATATTGGCTAGTCCATAAGTTATGTGTTTAGTGACCCATTTTTCTACATCGTAAATCAATCTTGAACTTCGATTTATTCTACCTCTTTTGGCAGACTGTGATTAGTGATTGCTCTTCCTGGGTGAGTGCTCTGCCATTGTCAAAGTAAAGATTGCACATGACTCGATTTTTGCAATGTTTTAAAATAATAGCTTTCCGTCGAGCACTAAGCCAAAGTTTCCATTCGCTAGACACATTTTGATTTCGTGACTACCATCAATAAGCTGAGCCTCTCTAGTTTTTTTCAGCTTACCATCAATACAAATCCGCAAGCATTGCAGCGATAACTCGGTTGTTTCCTTCTTTGACATCAGCGTATCCAGCAATTTTTATGCCACTTTTTTTGGAAGCCACGACAGCATCGTACTAACTGCCTCATTTGGGATTTCAGCAATATTAGTCTAAAACAAGCGAAGGAGCTTAAGTTCACAATCTTTTGGGCAGATTATTCTCTGTTTTGCGCTCTAGGTATTAAGGAATTTTTAAGAATAAGCATGTTTTTCCACATGATTCCTAAGAGCCCCAATACTCTGTGGGCTTTGCCAGGATTGATTTTTAATTTTTTCTGAAGGATAACGAAGAGTGTCATTTTATCAAGTTTCAAAAGTTTTGACCGAATTTGACCGTTTTAATTTACATCTATTTTACGTGGGATCGTTTCTTAACGATTTCCTGACTCTAGTCATGTCATCACTGCACGGTATTCTCTGATTTTTCAGATTCTTATAAGAACGCGAAATAGGTACTGAAACTATAGCACGTGCTGCATGTCTTCAAACACACTTTTCTTGCTTAAGGTTTGAAAACAAATCACAGGAGTCTACGTTCCACTTCAACTTAGGCCCATTTCAGCATACTGCATTGTCATTCTAGTCAGACAACATGGAAAGCTTTTGCCGTTGTGTGTGTCGCAATCTCCCCCTACAGCCATAGACTATATAGTTTCCAAGACAAATTTCACTTCCAACTTCGAAACTCGTATCCCACACCGTGAAAAGTGAGATTCTTGTCTCCTGATATCGGACGACTCCATCAGCATATTCACGGATGGATCAAAACTGGATCAGAAAGTCGGAAGTGGTATCTTTTCTACCAATTTAAGCCTATATATCTCCTTCCGCATTGCAGTTCACGTAAACTCCCTCTCCCCTCCCTTATATTGGCATATACATAATCCACGCACGTGGGGTCACAATGGGCTAAAAAACTAACCTAAGTGTGACTTATGGCAGCCTAACCTAACTTAACCGCAGTTAGCCGCTGTCTATAGAATGTGTAAATATAGTTTATGTATAATTAAAAAAAATGCCGGAAATGTATGAAGGCATTGCCCCAGAGTTGAGGTTCTAGATGTGCGGCACATCCTACATGCTCGAATATTTCAAAAGGTGTTTTTCAAATCTTCACTGTCCAGAAGGGATGCTGCTCAGAAGATTCTGTTTTGTTCTTTTTAACGAGATGTTTGGATGTAGGCAAATGAGCTTGCTTCGTTGAAAAGTTGACAAATGAATTTGTTCAAAACACAAATAAATAATTGAAAATTCAACGCAATGGGGTTTATTGAAAACAAAGAGGTTTGCACTGCATAAGGTTTAGTTATCAAACTGCGTTTGAATTTGGCTAAACTTTTGTTTTCTGCCTCCACCAGAAGGAGTATACGACAGGTATAATGTAAAAAAGTTAAACAAAACTATACCCTTATTAAAGCCTTGTAATTGCAGTTATCTAAGGAAGTTTTTTTTTCAGAAGCTGTCAGTCAGTTAAGACGTATAAGGGTAAATGGAATTTCATATCGATTTAGTTGTTAAATTTATTTTGAAACTTTGCTGTACGATGTGGTCTGGAAAAGACAATTCCAAAAAACAAAATCACTAAATCTAATCCCCAATGTTAAATCTATTCCCCAATGTTATGAAGGCTGTGCTTTCTATTTACCTTCAAATTCCACTCCGAAGCTATACGATTTTTCATACATGTCATGTCATACATTTTTCATAAACTCTGCATTAGCTCTGACCTAGGTGCTCTGTTTGGCCACTATTGCTAACTTTAATAGTTTTCAAAGGCTCTAAGAGGTCCATCTAAGTTCTTACTGATGCAGAGCTCTTGTGCATAAATTTCGGCTTGCAGTTTTTCATACTGGTAAATATAAACTTTTTAGTGTGCGGCCGAATACTTCACCAAAATCAATTCAACAGTACATATAATATTTTTAAATAATTTTTTTAATGTCTGCAGGTCTGACAATACGTACGCCTTCATTTAAGTTCAAACTTAAAGCTAAAATCACAATTTAACAAAAATCCAAACGATCAAGATCGCTAAATTCGTACGTAATCGCTTCTAAAAATTTGCTCTGGATTAAAAAATATGTTAATCAACATGCTAAATGCCTGTCTTCGATTCGTGGCAAAATTTTTACCATAAAAACCCACAAACACACTCATCCGGAAGGTGCGAACTAAATTGTTAATTGGCGGTGTATTTATCAGACAATTTGAAAAATAATTTTAAACTTTATGAGGTTGAAATCAGGATTATATTTGGCAAGCATCATCGCCATGTGATACCTTATTATACGGCAGAAAATGTGATAAATATATTTCCATAGGCGAGGTATGGTTTTACTAGTTGGTTGAAGCCTTGGTTTTGATGGCTTTTTAGGTGAGGGCGATAAATTAAGAAACACGATTGCATAAATCATCGTCTAGCGCCGCTGTTTGCGCATGCTTTATGTCAATAAATCGGGAGTGGTTCTCCACCAAATTAAATCGAAGTTAAGTCTATCAGAATGAGGCTTTGTCAAATATTTAATTCCAATTAAATATCTAATTCTGGGAAATTGTGAAGTTTCTTTTCTTGTTTTTTGCGGTTTTCTACCATTTGGATTATTGATTCATTGATTTCGTTATGATTGACACCTTAATGCGATAAAAGTTAACGTTTGAAGGGGATTTGAAGAAATGCTGAAATATTTCGACATGATAATACTTTTCAATTCATGCAAAAAAGGTGGCCTTTAACAGCACTCGTCAAAGTCGCCATAAGTAAGCTTTTGAATTGACACCATCTCACTCGGCAGTAGTCACTTTGTTCAAAAAATAGACCTTTCGAAAGCAGCTTTGATTAGCATCGTTTTATTTTTGGGGAATTTAAATTGATATATGCATTGTCATTACATCATGATGAAGCTTAAGACATAAGCTTGATTTAAATACATAGCTGAAAGTAATACCATACATGCCGCCTCTTAACTGATAACACATATTTAATGCAACTTAATCAAGAATCCCATAAAAAATATGCCGTCCTAGGTCTTGCAACTAATGTCGTCGCTGTTCAACGGTGGTTACATAACCTTTCCAGCGTATTATGAGAATGTCTAAAGGCTTTTTGCAACATATATTATTTCACAAAAGACGAAATTTTCACTTTCGTCAAATCCTGGAGAAGACAAACGAGTTTCAGGTTGATACTCAAAACGAATATGCCGCCTTAAGAGTTTATCGTACTGAGGCTCGGAAATATGTCAGACCTGCACCAGAATCCGGGAAGAAGGTGGATTGTCATGTTATTTCTTCAACCAAATTCGTGAATGGATATTGCAACGGCAGGTGTCAATATGGGAGGCAATATCTTTACAGGCAATATCTGTGCAGTGAAGCTTTCCACGCGAAGAAAAGGCCGGAATAGCTTGCCTCAAATAAATGAAATCGATCTGTCGAACACCATCTAGAACAGAAAACCAAAATCGGCAGCTATAAACCTGATGTAGAAAAGTAGTATTTAGATCCAGATTAATATCAACTTCACAAAAAGTACTTTGGTAGAGATCCAATAAAACATCTTTCTAGTCAATTGATGTTTCTTCGCTTTATCCAAACAACTAGGATATAAACTTCGATCTCAAGGGACGAAAATCATGCCTTACAGAACATTCATTTTGTCAGTGCTAATGTTGTATAATATGAAGGACATCAGAATTGATTTTACGGACTTTCGAAAGAAATACTCCGTCAGATAGGTTAAAAGATCCTGTCCGAGAAGAAGGCAAATGAAGATGAACACAGTACCGCGAACTCCATAAGGAATCAATCGGCCACACTGAGCGATTGGAAAAACAATGATTCAGCAAGGAGTGTCCTCGTATCCCAGATACTGGGATCACGAATACTGGGGATACTGCTTTGTTTTTCTGGTTGAAAAATAAAGCAATCATGATGATCAGGAAACTTGGTCTAATAAACTGAAGTAGAGTAGCATTGGTTGTGGAACCTGTAAATAAGCTTCAGCTCAGGCTAAGATACTCAACGTAATGGTGTAAGTAAGTAAGAACCTAAACAATAATGAATGTACGTACTGTTTTGGCTACTTTAAGAAGAACCCATATGGTTGTATCTCTCTAGAAGAACTTCTTCGAACTTGTCTCTGCTTTCATAGAACTTCAGGATCTAAGCATAGAAGATGCTTTTCTTTTATAATTCTTTCAACTTCTGATGAATTTCTTACTATGCTTATTCGCAGGCACGTAAAAAATTCTTACATCGAGGCAAGGCGTTACGTTGCGTCAGAGGCTTTTTTTTCTACGAGTTTAATGGTCTGTCACGTTTGGTAAGGCTATAGGCGTAACATCCCATGTACGCTTGGCGATCCAAAACTAACGATATTCAGATATTCTGGGCAGCCCTCTGGGCAGAATCTTTAAAAGTTGTGATAGCTTGCTTATACCATCACAAGTAACGGATAAAAAAGTCAGATCGAGCAGAAACAATGGCTTGAATTGGTGTCAATCGATCGAAGTGGGACAGAGAATTTGGTGCCGAACTTTCGCTTGGGGCACAGTATTTTATTCGGCATTAGTTAATATACTAGAAAGTTGTGTTCTGAAAGATTGACTCATCACTCTGATACCAGTGTTATCCTTTCATTGCAGAATCGATGACAGATTATATGCTTAAAAACCATTGTATTTGACGGCACAGACTTGGAATTCAAGCATGAAAAGCCCATATAATAACCACAGATGCACAATCAACCACTTGCTCATGCTATATTGCTGGCCGATTACTCCAGTGATAGCAACGTTTACTTGAACCAGATTTGAAATACTAGATACAAGTTAAAGATTTACTCTATGACTCAAACACACCGACTTGGTAGAAAATCTGGAAGACTATGCTCTTTCAGTAGCATGCTGGTGCCACGAGTTTAAGGCGGGAAAAACATCCACACAAGACAAGCTGCTCCCTTACCCTCCAAAAATGTGTTTAAATACATAAAAACATATCGTGACAGCAAAAAATGTATAAAAATTCCTCCTTTTAATAATAAAAACAAATACAACTCTTGAAGGACGGCTTCGAATTTCTATCTGCACAACAAGCTAAGTTTAGGAGCAGTTCAGGGGCATGAAGATTTTTTTTAAAACGGAACAAACGCACTCGAAAAGACTTGTTGATGAATTGCTGATGAGTCGAAGCAGCCACATAAACTCAGAGTTTCCCTGAGCTACATTGCCATAGTTTATCTTTTTAAAATAGTTTTGTCTTTAAGGTATTAACGTTATTTAAAAAAAAATACAATGAATTCCTCATGTACTGCAAACATTACAATATTTATGTTGTTCACTTTATTCAATTCCATGTCATTCTTCGAAATGTATCTCAATAGCTCTGTTTTTGTAAAGCTCACAAGTTTGTTTGTATTCGTTTTTAGCCCCTTTAGCTGATATACAGCCGTAAGAAGACAACGACTTCGATGGCATTATCTTAATTATTGAATTTTACAATTATCTCGGGGATGTTTACACACTTCATTAAACATTATCAATTGCTTCTCAAAAACCCTGTACACTGATAATGTGTTCTAAATCGTTATATATGTACACACGTTAAGAATTCTCTGCTGATATCAATTGTCTGTGGCACAAGTGATTGGCATTTTCAATTTTCAACTGATATGCCTGAGAGTGCACAAAATGTTGGCTTTCGAAAGCTAGAGTTCAAGCCCCAAATGACGACGATGTCGTATTAAACAGTTGGAGCTTAATGACTCTCGCAGTGATTAAACTGGACTGTGACACATATATGCAATATAAAAAACATACACATTATAAATATAAAAGATAGATCGTTTAGGTGTATCAAACAATTTAGAATATGTCGATGATGCCAAATCCGTTGGGTATTAAGTAAAAAGCAGCACAGTATCTAGTTACTGTGAAAAATATCTTGTACCGATAAGACCAGAAGAATGCGAGTTATTCTTCTTTCATCTTAGACTATAGACTCAAATGTATAAGGCAAACGCTTCAAACGTTTTTATCAATGTTTTTGCTTTGTCCGGGAGCATAGATGATGTTTGACTAGGTGGCTTTGGAAAATTTTAGTAAAGAACTAAACTCTGGATTTCATCGTGCTACGCTAGAGAGACTTCATTGATAGTTTGACTATCTATGTTCATGTTTCCTAGATGAATTATTTTTCAACAGAGAACAGCAGGAGCATAGTTCTAAATGTTTCATGACCGCGATATAGTTCGAGTACGAATTGTTCTTCTAAGGCTTGATCCTTGCTTGATCAATAGACACGTTTTTGCCGCTCATTAAAGTTTCTAGTGAATTTGATCTTTTCTGTCACTTTCCATTAGGCTTTTCGATTGGGTGAGTACAGATCGAACCCGGGACCTGGAGACGAATGGAAAACATGTGATTTAAGTCTTATGCTTTTGTTAAGATGTTTCTGGGAGATTGTTAATTTTTGGTCTTTCTGCTGTATTTCGATTTAAGATTTAATGTAATTTAATGTAAATTAAAAGTATTTTAAAACTGTGAGCATTCAACTGCGATGACGTAAGATAATGAAAAGCTTGAAGGTATTTAGATATAGATCGATACACAAAAATGTTCTAGAAAGTTCGTACTGCTTTCAAATGCCTTCTCGCACATTGATGAATTAAAATGTGTCCAAAAGGTTTATGATGTCGAGCTTCGAACTCGTGTTCGTCCGAAAAGGTCAGTTGTGAATATCACCACGGAAACTGAGATATGGACCAAAGACTAGGGTTTGTCCTCTGATAGACCATTTTGCACCGCTAAATGGGTGCTGGAAATGAATGACCAGATCATGATTTTTTTTCTTTGAGCTCATTTCTATTTGACTAAGAAATATGTTTGTACGTATAAGCAGGTGTCGTATCTTGGGATCCAAGAAAACACATTTTTTCCCAAACGTTTTTGCTTTAAATTTATGCTTTTCATGTGGGACATTTTACACGCCAGCGCCACATTCCTTACATCTAGGAGAGTAATAGCTGTGAATAATTTGCGGACGTGTTTTTCTCTAGATTCGGCAATTTAACACACTAAGTTTTTCAGTGCTGATTTAACTCTGAGTTAATTTACTCGGGGTTTAACCCGAGTTAACCCCAGAAACGTGTTTTTCAGTAAAGAGTTAACCCCGAGTTAACTAAGCTAATTTGGTTAGTTAACCCCGGATTAAATGAACAAATGTTTTTTGACAGATACAGAAAAAGCAAGCGAAGAGATTGATTTCATTCCTTTTTGTGAGAACATTTTGTCAAAGATACAAAAGAAAAGATCTGAGCGATGGGGAATTGTTTGATATAATAAATTTAACTATTTTGCGAAGAAAGAGGCTGGTCAGATCGCGACCAAATCATTTTCATCTGTTTGAGAATTAGGATTTTTACAATAGATTTCAACATTTGTTTCAACATTTGCGGGTTCATTAAGTACATTTTATTATCATGGAAATTGTATGAACATTAAAAGTTATGAAAGAATTAAAAAATGAATTCATTCGTTTTAATTTTATGTTTGAATTCTCCTGTTATGTCAAGTAACAATTGATCTGTCAGAATAGACAGATATCGATAGTTTTTTCTGACAACTTAATCGATAACATGGAGTCAAACCTAACCCTAGACTGAAAAAATGCTCCATGGGTCAACTCGGGATTAATTTAATTCCGGAGTTAGCTAACACTGAGTTAACTCAGCACTGGAAAACTGGGCCTAAGAGTTTTTCCGTTGGGGCTATGTTAAAGTTAAATGGTATGCCAATACTGCCGGTTTTGAATTTTGTCTGAAAAAATTTGATTTCAAGTTTTCAATTTCTGACTAAATGTGAAAGATTTCTTTTCTATAGGTTCTGCTTCTTATGATTAAGCCGACTTAAATTTCGTTTAGTTTCCTTTCTAGTAGTCAACTAGATTTTGTCGAATCGCCAACCATAAAAGAGTTTTCAAATTGGTCTGCCTCTCTCGAGTCATTAGTATCTTTTCTCAAATTTTTAGAAACTTTAACACTCTTCAAAGTTGGGTTCAGTGCTTCAAACGAAGGAAATATTGAGCACATATCGGAATCCAATGATTACATGCAACTTATTCGAAGCGATCGCTTTCTACTATTGCGCCTATTTCGGTGTGCTTGATTGCTTACCATAAAAAAAACCGCTATTGTTGCATCTCTCACCTCGAACTTGATCAATTGATTTGCATCATCTCTCGTCTAATTGCACCACACCTTATTTCCTACGTCATGTACCTACACTCAATATCTTCCGTAAATTTAAGCAACAAAGCCTAAAACGAGATCATCTATTTGGATCATTTCCCTCATCTATTAGGTTGGCCAATAAAATTAGAATTGTAGACAATTAAATTCAACCTTTGCAACTCAAGAGAATGATGACGACGATGATCCCGGATGTCTGCTATCGCGATCGTGAAGCGCGTTACAATTGTTCGTCTTTTTTGTCGGTTTACGCTTCATTGGACAGACCGATATAACGTTGACGCCAGACTGGTGATTTACTAATAGTAGGGCTTTTGATTGGTTTAGATTTTTGAATGATGAAAAATCTATAAAGTATGTTTTTGATAAAACTCAAAATTTGAGACGCGATGGTTTTATTATTAAGTTATATGAAAAAGTTGAATTGAGACACTTATAGCGTTTTAAGTCTGCTGAAGTGTCTGAAGCGAAGGAATCCTATAATGGAGGCCATGATGGTATCTGCTTTTCGTGTTAAGTAAATACGACCCACAAAAAATCTTCTTGGTGAGCTTACACTGCTAAAACGCGAAATAAATTGTTCAGGGATATTTTTTTGCAATAAAGCCAAAAAGGGTCTTGGTTCGAGAGTTTTGTTGAAATCCCATGTCTACCACTCACATAACTTAAGGGTTTTTAGGCAAACAGGAAATGGTATTTGTATTTGATCTAAACCTAATGAATCGGTTACGCAATGAAAATGTTTACACCTTTTTTATTTAAGACAAGCCCTTATATATGCTGTGCTCCCCTTTAAATCAATAGATTTGGAGCTTCCTGATTAATAATTTATTATTTCTTTATTGTAAATGAACTTTGAGAAATCTGTAACAGCGCCAGACTCTTCGACTGTTTTTTTGCCTAAAGCGTGCACAGATGGATGATAATGTCGACAGTAATCGGCTCGAAATGCACAAAATGTCTTTATTAAAGTATCACTATTTTCGTGGTAATTTATAAAAATCCGCAATTGCATTTGAAATTGCAAACCTTATGTATAGTCTCAGATGAGACTTCATTTGACCACTAATTTGATGATATTTAAAAAAACATCTAAAGTGTTTCTTAACGAACAAACTTCCCCGTTGTTTATTTCCGACACAATACCGATTTTGAATCGATAGAATAACATTTTATGATTTTGGAAATGTGTTTATAATATTAGAAATAAATTAACTTAAAAACTTAAACTCATTAATTCGAAACCAAAAAGTCGTATATTGATTGAATAAAAAACAGCAAACTTAGATGCGACGTTAATTTTTTAGTTAACACTTATTTTATTTCAGTCTTAAAAACCTGAAAATCCATCAAACAGCTAAAATGAAGATTATTTTGAATCTTTTAAAATAGACATTAAATGCTGCAAAAATTGCAAGACTTCGCAATTTCATGGCTAATGCCGATCTATAGAAGCTGTATCCTTAACAACCACGTCCCCGATTCATTGCGGCAAGTTCGAGTAATCTTCATCACTAAGATGGATAGAAGTGGGCATGACAGCGCAAAAGATTTCAGGACAATAAGTCTGACTTCATTCATTTTTAAAAATCTCGAAAGAATCCTGGGCAACCACATAAGAGACTCTATAGTAGAAACATCCCTTCCCAAATACCAACACACATACCTGAAGGGGAGATCCACAGAAACGGCTCTCCATAAAGTAGTGCGTACTATTGTCAAATCTCTAAAATATAAAGAGTACACATTTGCTATTTTCTTAGACAAAGAAGGGCCTTCAATAACGTTCATATGGAAGCGATACTTGAATCCTTAACTGAACTAGGTGCGGAAAACTTTCTATGTCAATGGATTGTTACCATGCTAAGCACTCGGAGCATTCAAGCAACGCTAGGTAGTAGGCATATAATCAAATTTGATAGCAGGGGTTCACCACAGGGTGGTGTCATCTCTCCTCTTCTCTGGCTTATTGTCATGAACAATATACTTACAGATCTTATAATCAGGAAAGTTTCCGTCTGTGATCAGTGAGATCATAGAAAGCGCACTGGGTAAAGTTTGCACCTGGCCTTCAAAATGCTGTCTTGGTATCAACTCAAGCAAAACGGAACTGATGCTCTTCCAAGATACCCAGCTTCCCACTCCTCCGTCTGAACGAGTTACCTTAGACCCTTAACTCAGCTGGAAGCTAAACGTTGATCAAGCGAGTTAAGAAGGCGTGCATAGCTTTTTACGCCTGCAGTAGAGCCTTTGGCAAAAAATGGGGTCTCCAATCAAAGTTGATCCTATGAATGTACATGGCGGTGGTTCGATTCGAACAAACGGATCACTAGCATAGCGGCGGGCCCTCAGGAACAAATACTACGTTATTAAACTAAACAAGGTACGGAGAACAGCATGCATAGGTTCCACAGATGCTCTGCGATCGACTCCATCAGATGCTCTGACGGTAATGCTGCATCTCCTACCTTCGGACCTACACACTAAAAACACTATAGCACACAGCGCCATCAGGCTCGGAGAGTCTGGATGCTGGACTTCAAAATCTTATGGTCATAGCACTATACTTGATCTTATACCAAGAGATTTGGTATCACCACCAACGGACTAAAGGGTCCCTAGAATTTATCCATAAAATAACTTTGACATTCTAATCCCAGAAAGAGCGGAATGGAATAGTGGTCAGATATGCAAAGATTTTAACTGGACAATATACACTGATGGCTCTCAGAATCCCTGAACATCAGTAAAGCTTATTGACTGCCCGACTACTCCAGCGTATTCCAAGCGGAACTTTTTGCAATCCGGAAATTATGTCGACAAATCAAAATACATCCAAACATCTTACCAAGCCAGAAGGTTGCCATGTGCATTGATAGCCAAGCAGCTATCAAAGCTATTGCCTCCTTTTTTCATATTCAAAAGTAGTACAGGAATGCCGAGCTGATATAGCTTCGTTTAAAGGTCATTTCCCTTATATGTGTCCCCGGTCACAGTGACATCCCAGGTCATGAGATGACCGATGAATTTGCTAGGCAGTTATCTGCTCTTCAGCGCTCGTCTGAAGAGGATGTTTTTGTCTGAAATACATGCAGTTAAGGCTATTATATTTTCATACTTCTCTGAAGCAGCAAACATAAGATAGGCCAGTCTGACGAACTTTGCAACAACAAGGAAAATATGGCCTGAATACAAACAATCAAAAACAAAAGATCTCCTTCGGCGAACCAGTCATGATATTACTAGACTACTGGCGGTCTGGCCGATTGCAGATCATGCCGCTAAGCTAGGCATCCTTCACAATTCACACTATCGCAGTTGAGAGTGAAACCCTTACACACTTCCTTTGTGCCTATCCGACGCTTGCTAGAGCCAGACAGCGAGCGCTTGGTAGACCTTTCTTCAATTCAATTGATGAGATTTCTGCTAAGGACATTAAGCAACTAATGTCCTTCTTAAATACAAATCTTAAATAAGGTAACAGAACTGTGGCATTACATAGTGCTAATTATAATTAATAAACCTTCTAGCTTTTGTGTAATCTGTCCGAAAAGCCTAATAAAATCCAATATCCTGTTGCATGAAATATGTCAAGCCTTAAAAATAAAGTTCCTTCAAGTCTAAAAGCAATTAGATATGGATCAGTTTAAATATTTAATGAAAGACAAATCAAGGTCCGTTTTAGTGTACCTTACGAAAGATAACATTCGCATCCATTCATGGAAGTGCGCTCTGTGGAACATACTATATCACATTATTAAATTGAATTTACAATTCCTTATTTATTATTTATTATTTTTATTTTTACAGAATATCTAGTCGATGTATTGGCAGAAAAAAACGAGACAGCACAAAACACAGTTTTGGAAAAAATTACTGGATACTGTGGTAAACCAGTGACTAATTATACGACTGACCAGTATGAGAATCCATACGTATGGACATTTTACCACGCATTCTTCTTCACATTCACGGTTCTCTCGACTGTGGGTTATGGTAACTTAGCGCCTACAACAACTCTTGGCCGGATGATAATGATCGCGTATTCCCTGATCGGTATACCAATCAATGGTATTCTCTTAGCTGGACTGGGTGAATACTTTGCCAAGACGGTAAGAAACCAACAATCAATTATTATTATTTTCTTAAAATTAATTTGCATCACTTTATTTTTTGTTAGTTTACGTCGATATACAGCCGATATAAAAAGTATAAAATGTCAAATGATATACGCTATGTGCCACCACAAATAGGCTTATTTGCAACAGTTTGCATAGCATTGGTTCCAGGCATTACAATTTTCGTCATATTGCCATCGTTGTTATTTTCGTATTTTGAAAAATGGTCATTTGCGACCTCGGTGTACTTCTCTTATGTGACGATGACAACAATTGGATTTGGCGATTTTGTGCCGACATTTCAGCCTGAACAGGTGCGAATACCTCTGAATGGAAATTATTATATAAATAGAAAATAAATGTGTGAATTTGTTTTCAATTGCAGCCTCGTGAGTTTGGCGGACTGTTTGTCGCGTATCAGGTTTTCATCATTGTATGGTTCATATTCTCATTGGGCTATTTGGTGATGATCATGACTTTTATTGCCAAGTAAGTTAAAAGTTATAGTGCTATTTGCTTATAAGTTTTTACAATATATGAATAGTTAAGAATGTTTACGAGATTGACATAAGTTCGAAATTTTCAGAGGCCTGCGAAGTAAGAAGCTATCGAAATTGGAATACCAACTGTCGGAGAATATTAAAGCAACACAGAATCGCATTTGGAACGGTGTCACGAAGGACGTTGGTTATTTGAGAAAAATACTCAATGAGCTGTACATACTGAAATTTAAGGTGGGTTGTTTTTCTTTTGAATGTCTCTCAAGAAATTTTTAATAATCTACATTTAACTTCACAAAGACGATGAAGGATTTGTTTGTAATCGTCTAAATAACCTCAAATTAATTGGCTATGGTTTCTAATAAAAGAAATTAGCTGTGTTCTTGGGTTGAGTGAAAGCACAGCTAATGAATAACATAATATTTGACTATAATAAAATTCAGGGAATACTAATTATTAACGTAAAAACGGTAAACTTAAATCCATAGAGCAACATAAAATGAATTAAAATAATGTTTCAAAATTAGTAAATGACAGGTGTACCCAAAATTTATATACTTGGATCAAAGACGAGTTACTGGAAATTTATTTAACCTTTTAGTCAAGAAATCTTTTTCATCTATACAGCCAAAAGAGTGGTTATAGCCTTTTTGCCAGGTTCTGAATAATAATCCCTTCTGTCCTGTAGGATAAGGCAGTCTGATTTTAGATTAATATATTGAACGGCGTCTTTGGCTCGACTGGCTTTATAATTGAAGTCGAAGGAACCTGGGTGTGTAAGCAGTTACGCTCCATTTTTTCCCCTACTACTTTAGAGGACTAACATTAACATTATAGGACTTATATGCGCCCGGTTTCCTTCCGCCTTTTACTTACCTGATGATTATCAGTCTCTTAGCTCAATCATCAATCGCCGTCAGAGATTTTCCAACAGATCCAGATGCTTTACTTCTTCGGACCAAAAGCACTCTGGACAATCCAGGTACATTTTCTTCATCATCCCTCTCATACCATTATTCATAATAGCGACGTATGAGCCTCGCTTATGCTGATCAGCAAAACTACTCGTTCAACATTTTTCAGGGGCTTCTGAGTGTTTACAAACACACTTTTGTGCGCCCCTTTTTGAGCTGGTATCGTGGCAAGTCCTTTGCTTTTCGTATTTTACAATATTTGACTGTCTTTCGAACTATAGCCGAAATAACTGTCAACTTCTTTTGTCGTTAAAGGAAAGTTTGAGAACATTGAGATCCGCCTTAGACCTCTCTCGACTAAGCCAGAGAAGAATATATTTCACTTATTCTGGATACGATCCCTGCATCCAAGCCAAAACTTGAATTTGTCCGCACTTCTTCTTCGAGAGACCTCAGTTTCGTCTTACTTCTACTCCAAATATAAACATTTGAATTCTTTTCACATCTGCCAATTTAAGCTTCCCTAATCCCTTGACATGTTTGATTTCTTAATAGAGTAAATTAAAGAAGAAGCAATTTACAACGTTTCTTGTTCAATTCTTAATCTCGCCATCTCATGAAAAATTTTGCGCATGCCTTCGGTTATATCAACAGCTTTAGAGACAGATCGATAGAGCTTAATAAGAGATATTATGTTTCCAAGTAGCTCTGACATAAGAATGATACCGGTTCCTTTCATACCTTTTTCATCTTGTCCAAGAAACAAGAAGCTGGCAAGGATTAAAATTTTAAAGGTTCCCTAGTCTGAATGGAAGCCCAAGTGGTCCGCATGTCGAGAGTCGAGATCAATTGATCTTTTCCCGTCGATACATTAGTGCTATTATTTTTTAACGTAATGTTACCGATGTACTTGCAGCAGGAAATGTAGTTTTTAATCAGTAATTCCAAAGTTTGGATATAAATGGGGACAAAGAGGACATTTAAGAGCATTTTGTTTCGTAAATGTTGATTTTTAAGAGATGTTTGATTCAAAAACTTCCTTCCATTGCCGAATAAACACAAGCCCTAAAAGAACTTCACAGAATAGCACGAGTTTGAAACAGAATTAAATGTACATACACGACTTAGCAATTGGCAGAAGGGTTAAGTAATGAAAACTCAATTCCGAATTCTTTTAAAGTTGAAAAACTATCACAAGATCTGCTTATATAAAGTTGGGGACACTTGGAACTTAACATTTTAAAATGATTAAATTAAATAATATTAATACTTTTTTTTTATTTAAATTTTGATTTGCGTAAACCAAATTTCGGACGTAGGCATGGTATGGTTAACCAAAGTTTTGCGTAATTTTTGGAAGATACTTATTTTTAGAATATGCACATCAATGTTGGCACAGTAATTGCAGCTCTGTTTGTGCACTTTTGCACTTTTGTGTTGGATTCGCTTGCTGAAGTCGAAGGCAGTTGGTCATTGACTCGTTTCTTTCTTTTCATTTTCGCCTTTGCTATCAACCAGATCCGTCCAAAAAAAAGTTGCAAAAAGGCAAGTAACTTATTCAAATTCCGGCGGATTGCATGGATTATCGGTAAAACGTGTCAATTTAATTGATGTGCATATTGTATTTTAAACTTTTCATCAACAGAATCGCTTTATTCTAATAATATTTATTTTTTATTATTTTTTGTTCGCATACATATAGCCCGTTTACAATGAGCCATTGTATTTTACACAACAACGCTCGATATCGTGCCCTGATTTGACGATGTATCGTGTTGATCCACCAGTAATTAGTAGGAAACGCGCGTTTTCCGAATGCTATGGTGTAATGGATCAACAAGTTGGAGGCACCCCGCCATATAGGACATCTTCTGATACTGAACTCAGTAACATTGACAAACAGAAGACATTTGAAACAGCAGAGAGCTTCAAGCAAACAACAAATCTTTTAGCGCAAGTTGTATCCGCATTAGCAACTATAAGACCCCCAGATGATGAGCTGACTGTTGCATCATCTGGAATGCATGGTGGATATCATGGTTTCACAGACTCCCAGATTTTGGCCAGTGAATGGTCATTCCCACCATCGGGCTTGGATGCGATACCACACCGAGAACGTGCCTTTTCTGATTTCAATTTGAATCCAAGGCCAACGACACGCCCTAGAACAAATGAATGGACTTGGAGTGGGGACAATAATCAAATCCAAGAAGCTATAAATATTCGCTTCAGAGACCGTCAAGCGCGAGACTATTATTATGCGACTCATTCAGAACATCCTGGGGTTGTGCTTGATATTGACAACGACATGGCGTACCCAGGTAAACAACGCAGGAAGTTCTCGATAGCAGATGGTGGAAAACAACTTTTCAAGAAGTTAATGCCCTTTAAAAAACGTTCATCACAAGGTCTGGTGGAGAAAAATGACATAACGGATAGAAAATTCTCAGTGACCAGCATTCCCGAGGTGCCTGACCAACAACAATCTAGACAGGACTATTACAGTACTATAAATATTGGCCACCCAGACATAAGAAAGACGCATCCAAACGCTATTCAAAATATATTCGTTAACGGAGATGGACCAACTTCGATGAATCGTCGAAACACTATGTTTGACGTGGATGCACATCACGAAACATATCCAAGAAATCTTCCGCCAGTCAGCGGAATACGAAAACGACGTGAAAGTCTTTTCACTCAGAATCCAAATATGCGCAGAAGTAGTATGTTCCCCGGGGCCACTGCCTCAAATCGTCGTGGCAGTCTTTTGACAGATCCAACAGTAAGAAATGCAAGTCGTGGAGGGGCTAATCGACGTCCGAGTGCCTTCTCTGTGGCTGCCGAAGAAAGTCCAAACCAAGAGATTCTCGAGAATACCACGATCGCGGACTTGATACGTGCTCTAGAAGTAATGCATACTCAGGCCTACCTATCTCAGCCGATAGAAGAAGGCGCAAATGATAAGAAAAAGCGAAAACTTGGCACTGCAGCTCCCCCGCCATCAGCCCTGCAGCCTATATTCTCCATTTTAAATCAAGATGATCAGCCATCGACATCTGGTCATCGCCTTTACTCAAGGCGCTCAACAATCATTGGCCCTGCATCAAATCAATCGACAGCAACAAGCATCCTCACACGCCGACGTCAATCTGGCGTACCAGTTGATTCCAATGATCCGCCACCAAGCTATACCGAAAAAGAGTCGCCAAAATTCAAACGCCGTTTCAGCGTACGCCCCACGAACCTACAAATTCCACCAGGAATGGCCCCACCACCGGCGCCAATATCTAGTTCTGTGTTGTCAAGTGCCACCTCCAATCAGAATGCCGCTCAAACTGCCTTGCAGAGAAGACTTTCCTTGAGGCCCTCCCCTCTTGCCAGGGAGACAAACGATAGCGCTCCGACCCCAGCGCCGACTCGTGGCGTCACTAGTAGCCGAACTTCAGCTCCAACCAATACCAGTGGTACTCATTCACCGCTTTCGCGCATCGTTCAAATATCCCAAGCGCAGCGCAAAAGCAGTGAACAAAAGGATCCCAAGTAGTGATTTCATATTTACTCTAGTTATTAGAAGTACGAATATTTAAAATAGCAGTATTAAAGGCCTAAAATGCCCACTTATGAATATTTTGGAACAAAATAGAGAATATTTATTTTTTTCTTCTATTGAATATTAATTAAGTTACAATAATAATGTACTTTGAAAACAAATGCGTTTTTGTTGTTATAGTATTAAAATAATATACATTAAATTATTTTGTTTATGACTGCTGTTTTTATTTATTTATTTGTTCTTAGAGTTCACATATATAAGTACATATGTAAATAGCCTTGCCTCATTGCCCGTTTCCGGTCGCAAACGTTCAGTATTGGAAAAAACGTTAAAAAGCTATTAAATGAAGGCTGACATGCTTTTCCATAAAATGTGTTATTCATGAGAGACGAGTTTTATTTGCCTCAGTAATGTAGCATCATAGACTTTGCAGTAGTTAGCACATGGGCTTACCACAAAAAGATCCACATAGCACGTGGATATCCCCTGACAGTCGATATACTAACCAAATCGACCGCTAGATTTGATTGACACAAAACACTGATTAAACGTTCAGGGTTATATCAACTCGCACCACTTGTAATGGTAGAAAGCTGCACCAGGTAACAAAAAGGAGGCTCAGCATTGCACCCTTCAGCTAATTTCGGAGTGCTGACGCGTTCAATGATAAGCCTACGTAGTTAACATTGCAAAGAAAAACTCGAGCAGCAAGAGACGAGAACAGAGCAGTCTAGGAACTGAAATATAAAATGTTACTTCTACAAATAGCTAAAAGTCCTTGCTGTAGGCTTCAAAGCAGTCACACAGTGTCTCTGCTATTGTAAAGGAAGTCTTATCACCGATCCGCAAAGAATTGCTCAGCAGCATTTACAGCAGTTTTTAAACGATAATGACCAAACGAGAGTGATTGGGTATTGAGAAAGCCTAACCCTGCAATAAGTGTGGCCTTAAAAAGTTTAAAAACAGCAAAGCTGAAGGTTCAGATCGTTCACAAGCAGCGACCATGCCTCAGATCTTCTGTCAGGTTTGGAAAAACAAAAGCATGCTCGACGACTGGAACTTCAGCTTCATCTGTCCCAATTTCAAAAAAGACGATCACATATCTGAGGCAACAATTACCGACGCATATCCGGGCTATGTCGGCCAATACTAATATAGCTGCCAAAGCCTGGAAAAGACCAAGGTTTTAAAAGTCAATCAGTGGCGGATTTACTAGCAGGCTGAGAAGGCTTGAGCCTATGGCTGCAGATTTTTGGGGCGGCAAATTTTGAGACCGTTTTTTTGGGTACATTATATAAATCAACCTGCAACAAATTTTGCTGTCGTATGACAATGCCGCAAATATGTCTGGCATAAACGATGGTTTTCAGGCTAAAATTCAAAGTCAGCACCGTTTGCTTTTTTTCGTTCCTTGCTCTGCCCACTCTTTAAATTAAGTGGCAACTGGGACTCCTGAATCTTGCACAGAAGCTTGTCGATTCTCCATGTTGCTTCAAAAAACAATACGTTGGAACTTATTGATGACTGAAGTCGGAGAAGGCGAAACCTCACTCGTTGGTAGTAGTTTGAGACATTAGTGGCACAAAGTTTAAAAAGCTTTGGAAACAATCTGGAATGAGTGCACCGAAAAGCCTGTCACACGAAACGAAGCAATAGGAGTTCTTTCAAAATTAAAAAAAAAAACTGAAAACCACATTTTTGGTTGTTGTGTAGAATGTGTTTTTGGAAACAATAGACAAAGTAAATTTTGAAATTTAAGCCTCTACCGTAAATTTGATTACTGTAGCCGATCTTTATGAATCTCTTAGCAAGTTCTTCGTAGATCAACAAGAAAATTTTAAGTATTTCGAAGAAATGGCAATTGAATTAAGTGCGTTGAAGGAGTACACAAAAGTCCTGAGAAAAAGACACCCAAAAAGAAAAGCGATTTGCTGATAAAACATCCGATCAAGAAATGAGTATGAACGCGAGTGATACTTTCGGGGTTAATACATTTCTCCTCATCATTGACAGACTAGTTCGAATTAAAAAAAAAGTAAGAAAGCGTACGACAATTCCAATTTTCATTTCAGACCAAAACGAATTGTCACCATCAACCATGACATAAAAGGCTCTGTACTTAAAGGAAGTACATCCTAATAGTTTAGAGACTGAGTTAGTTCAAGACTCCATACATTTTCGAAGCCAAATATCTTCGCAAAGCATTTTGGTAAAACCTGCTTCTTCAGCATTAGAGAGTCTATCTTCGTTTCTGCGAAAACAGAGTCTGCAGAACGTTTATCAGAACTTGGACATATCCCTTCGTTTGGCCTTATGTACACCAGCGACGAATTGTTCAGGTGAGAGAAGCTTCTTTTATTTAAAAAAAGTTAAAAATTATCTGCGGTCGACCATGAGCCAAGAAAAATAATGTAGGAGATGAAAATTGTAGAGGTAATCTTAAAATATTGCCAATCCGCCACTGAAGTCAATACTCATCACCTGTTTATTAACTTCAAAACAGCATATGACGGCGTTCATAGCATTGAAATAAATATAGCAGAAAAAGCACATATGCTGCACGACTTAAGCGTCGATGAGTCTGACGCGATTTAGTGTTGAGTTTTTCATGAAACTCCGTGGAATTCCAGACCTGCACCGGATTCCGACGCACTGTTGTGTGATTTCTTTAACCTGGTGCAGATATAACGACGGACATGTGTCAATTTGGAATGCAAGATGATAAAACGAAGGACCAAAATCAAAAAGGACAGATCCCAAAACGAATTTAACGGGCTTAATAATTATTTGAATTTAGTCCGGAAGTCAAAAACGACATGATAAGTAAGTAAGTTTTTAAGTATAATAGGTGCAAACGCCCGTACTAACGGACCTTCAACGGCTTGGACGGAGCTTCCGGAGCCTGATCGGAGTGGGATTTCGTAATCATAGATTCAACGAAAAAATAAAAGGTCGCAGTGTCCCATGGGAAGTCTGTCAAAGAGTCCCGCGATAGGAATCCCATCTGGATAAGCTTAAGAAAGTCAAGCAAGATGGCAGGCTCTTCAGAAGAGTGAATGAAACCTAGTCACCAAAGCGTAGAGAATAGATGTTTTCAAGTAGCATTTCCAGAAGTAACTCAAGGGGGCAAGAGAAGATCTCTTTCATTTTTCATGTAACATATTTTTTGGAGAGAATTTGGTTGGATGGGAAAAGATTACAGGTTGGTGGGGTTTTCTTTTATGAGAATATGACTTTTCGTCGGGTTTATGAAAGAATAGTGGTGAGCGTATGATTTCCATTTATCCGTTATCAGATTGAGAGTTTTAAGGATCAATGTTTATCAAGAACAAACTTGTTTTTCAGTGTCGAAAAATAGCTTCATACATATCAATTCACTCCTTATAACTCTAGTATTATTCTATCCAAAATTAATTATGAGTTGGCAGTCAGCGGGAAATGCCCCAAAAGTACACTCAAATCAATCTATCCCTCCGCAATTAGAACCAGCTTGAATATAACCACTCCAATAAACAACATCCTAAAACAAGAAGGCCTACCATTCAGAGATAAACGCAGAGATCTCTTAACAGCAAGACTTGCCCCTAAGATATGTATATTAGTCTTACCCCAATAATCGAAGATGCAAACAAAAACCTTACACTGTAAAAAAAAAACACCGAAATTTCGCTCTGCTATCTACATTGCTCTGAATGAATCCAGTAAAATGAGTATTGCGCCAACAATATGTATCCTAAATCCTGGTTACATACCTGCATGGGAATTTCCAACCGATATCGTTAATACCACTTTATCAACATTCAAAAAGGATTCCACTTATAAGGAAATGTACACCCAAACGCTCCATGAAATAACTGACGTATACAGAAAAAATTCATCTATACAGATGGATCCAAATCGGACACCGGAACTGGACTCGCAGTCGTATCGGAAGCTGGAAATATTCTTTATAGTTCCTTACAGTACCAAACTACTTTTAAATTTTCTCCACTGAATCCAACGCAATCCTGAAAGCAACAGAAATAGCAAATACAAAACCGAAAACACCGTAATTTGCTCCGAAAGACTGTCTGCACTCAATGCAATCAACAGAATCCAAAACTGCCAACCAATACAAATATCCGTAACAACGTTCTAAAGAACAAACATAAAACTGTGCTTCTATGGGTTCCAGGTCACCCAGGGATCTTAGACAACGCGTTAGGAGACTGTGCTTTTAGGACAGGTTCAGAACATTCCAATATCATCTCAATGAATTTGTTTATTTTTGTGTATAAAACAAAAAATGGATCCTTGCGTATTTAGTTGTGTTGTAAATTGACTAATGTTAGTGATGTACAAAAATATAAGGAACAGACAAGATTTTAGATATAAGATTTAAGATTTAACTTGCCACAAAATTGTTTAATGTAAAATGGTATAAAATTGTATAATAAAATAGCCAATGAACTTGGTTTGAAAACAGCTTAAATCAATGGCTCAGGTTTCCAATATAGGAAAAAATGTAATTCTATGTTTTTTACGTAAAATGGATTAATCTGATATACTGTGCAAAGATTTTGGAGGAAATTTGTTTTTCAATTTTTTTTATACATTTTTTAAGCTTTCGGCTTTGACTAGTACAATGCACTGTTTCCGTTATGTGAAAATGTGAAATGGTTATGTAAAATGGCCTTCTTAACACGAAAATAAGTCATGTGAGTCGTGAACCCCAAATCCTATTAATGTTCGCAGAAAGTTTCAACGTGACGTGACATAGGCGCCTGTCTGGCGAAAAGGACATACCCTGAGCGGAGCGACCAAGTCGCGTGAGCGTCGACTGACTGCAGAAAGAGCGTTGAAATCCCTTTATCTCGCGCAGCGGCGCAGTGGGCCATCTAGGTGATGTTTGATTTGCTCCTTACTTGAATTCTTTCCAAATGAAATGCACTATAAAGTGTGTGTTCAGAAAATGTTCGAAGAGGAGAAGTGCTAATTCTGCTTATTGAGCAGCACGCACATCGGGAGACTACAATGCACAGGGATTATTGGAAGGCATATGATTGCCTGAGTGGTTTGAGCATAAAAAAGTCAATCTCAGCGATCCTGATGAAACTTACACTCAGTAAATTTTACAACGACAACTCTTCAAACAATTTCTCTGATTGGATATTTGAGTACCAGTGGAGGAGACCATTAAAAAAAAAAAATAAAAAATATAAAAAAAATTTTAAAAAATTTCATTTTTGTTTATGTTTATTGAACTAAGGCCATCGATGTGTTCTTATTTCGCATTGTTTACACTATAAAGTAAGCGAAACACGATTTAATACATAATTTCAGTATTTAAAGATAATTTATATTAGAATAGAATGTAAAGTAAAAGTTGCTACTACTGTAAATAACAAATTTAAGATTTAACTTTAAAAGATACGTTAAAATAGTTATTTACAGCTTAATAAAGACTAACTTACTAACTTAATAAATAATTTGGAAAATTTTTGTTTATTTCTGCTTTTAAGGTTTTTTACACTAAAAAAAATATTTTTTTAGCGAATTTACCATATTGGAAACCCGCCCAAATCAATTTAAGAAAAATCTTATTTATTATATTTTATCATATATAAAATATGTTAAATAGCTAGAATTCTTTCTAAATAATATTAATTAATGAAATGAAAATCAACGACTTTTATTGCGTTTCAACCTTCATGCGGTTGTCAACAGGTATATTTTAGACGTCAAAAATATGTGTGCTGTCAGAGTAGATGTTGTCAAAATCACCTGTGTGGCTTTCAGTCTCTGGCGAAATTCCTTCCCATATCTTTGTTTTATTTTATAAGAGTTCAATAAAGCTGCATCAATTGCACAATTTGCTTCGAAAAGTCGATAAATATCCGTAAAATCTACTCCATGGATGAATCATCGCAAAAACTTATTGAAGATTGCTTTCTTCGGCCCATTTCTGATGCAAGAACTACGTAAGTTTCCACTGTGCAATAAACACATGCTTCGCACTTAATTGCTATATTCTAGGAATGCAACAGCCGAGTCAGCACCGCCTAAGGTCCAAATGAAGACCGAACTCCAGGTGCTTCGACTAAGCGACGAGTCACAGAAAATGGTCATGGATACATTGCGTTCGATTCATGGTGACGATTTCCAGCTCGATGATCCAACAAAGTACAAAGATAGGGGGACGAAAATGAAAAAATCCTATTGGGAAGATCGTGGAACTCTTATAGTACAAAGCGTAACCAATTACTCCGCGAACGAAAAGAAATTCGACGATCCTCAAGATCGAATTCAGCGATATGCCATCGTCAAATTGGAAAATTATGGTTTTCCTGTGTCACATTGCATCGAAGCGTTGGAACACTGCAACTGGCATAGTGATGAAGCGCTTATTCTTCTATTTACCAAGTATATGAGAGTACCTGCTAGTAATTGTGTTTCAGATTCTCTTGATATAAATGAGGAGATGCTGTTGGAAATGCGGGAAGATGAAAAGCTTGCGCTCGAGTCAATCTACGACAAAGCTTTTGAAGAGAAAGAAAAGAACCAAATATGGAGTTTAAAATTTAAAATCGACCACCTGCTCTCTTATAGCCCTTCGGAGGAGAAAAAGAAACAGAAACAGCAGGTATTGGCGGCGCAGAGGTCGAAACCAATAGAAATAAAAGGAAAAGCAAAGTGTAGGAATTTCGCCAAAGGACACTGTCGTTTTGGAACGAATTGTCGGTTCTCGCATGCCCTGGAAGACGATGTTGACCGCAGCAAAGAAAGACCTGTCCACCTTATCGACGAGGATGAAGAGAAGTGGTTCTACTTAGAAGTTAGGTTCACCAATGGAAGCAAATATCCTTACGAGGCGCCATTCATCTTCTTGAAGACCACCTGCCACGATATTCCTCAGAATGTTCTTCTTAAAATATCCAGGAAACTGTACAGGGAAGCTCAACTTATTACCGCAGATGGTATGCCATGCGTGTATAGCATAAGTGAGCAGCTGCAGATGGATGAGGCCATGTCGCAAAGCATAAAAGACGACAAAGAGCGTTTCCCCGATCCAGGCAAATCTTTGTTCCACGAAGGAAACGCTATTGAAAATGGCCAAAACGGATATGATCCCCTAGAACCACTGCCAACTCACTATGAAAGAGGACAAACAGGAAAGTCGGACGGATCAAACTTTACGGCTGAGCAAATTCTTCGCGAAGACCGAGCACTGATTAAGAAATTCATGGAACGACAGACCAACGAAAAGTACCGAAAGATGCTCACTGCCAGAAAAAGTCTTCCAGCGTTCACGAAAATGACGGAAATTCTTGATCTCATCGCATCGAGTCAGGTTCTTGTGATATCTGGCGAAACTGGTTGCGGAAAGAGTACGCAAGTTCCTCAATTCATTCTGGACAACTGGCTTTATGAATCTTCGAAACTTGATAAAAGTGAGAACCCAACGCATGTGGAAATTATTTGCACCCAACCTAGAAGACTGTCTGCAATTGGAGTCGCCGAACGTGTTGCTGACGAGAGAGCCGAACGCGTCGGTCAAACGATTGGTTATCAGATTCGATTGGAGAATAAAATATCCGCATCGACTCGGTTGACATTCTGCACGACAGGTATCTTACTGCGGCGACTTGCCTCAGATCCTCTCCTATCCGCTGTTAGTCACATAATTGTAGACGAAGTACACGAACGTAGCGAGGAGTCGGACTTCCTGCTGTTGATTCTCAAAGGGATTTTGAAAGAGCGAAACGATTTAAAGGTCATTCTTATGTCTGCCACGTTGAATGCAAATTTGTTCTCTGACTATTTCGGAGGTATTCCCGTGCTGGATATTCCAGGAAGAACATTCCCTGTGCAACAGTTGTTCTTGGAGGACATTTTGGAAATTTGCGACTATGTCATGGAATGCGATTCGCAATACTCAAGAAAAATTAAGAAGAAAGAAGAGGAGGAAATCATGCGTGAGCTGGAATACTCTGATGTGCAATCGACGATGGAACTTCCGCCAAGGAACATCAAGGACGAAAACCTTAACCTTGCAGCTTTATACGCACGGTATGGAGGTGTGTATCGCTTTTGGTATTTATTGTTCAGATTCATATTCCATTTCATTTCCATTCCAGACTATTCAAAGACAACATGCAAATCCATTTACCTCATGGAACCAATGAAAATCAACCCAGAACTGATCGAATCCGTGCTGAAATACATAGTCGACGGCGATAACGACTGGCCTAGTGAGGGATCGATACTTATATTCCTGCCGGGCTTGCAGGAAATACAAAATGTACACGAAACGCTCTGTGATAGCCGAATGTTCGGGCCCAAGTAAGATAACCCGAAATAAGATTTCATTTGTTTTATTCTCAATTTTGTTTTATTTCAAAGGTCTGGAAACTTTGTCCTCGTGCCGTTGCATTCGACTCTTTCGAGTGAGGAACAAACCTTGGTCTTTCGTCCAGCACCGCACGGGAAGCGGAAAATCGTCCTCAGCACAAACATCGCTGAGACGTCGGTTACCATAGACGATTGCGTTTTTGTCATCGATTGTGGTCTCATGAAGGAGAAGCGCTTTGATTCCAATCGAAACATGGAATCTTTGGAATTAGTCTGGGAATCACGTGCAAACGCAATGCAGAGGAAAGGACGAGCTGGTCGCGTCATGCCTGGCATTTGCATACATCTGTTCACTGGCCATCGATTTAAAAACAACATCCTGAGCCAACCGGTGCCAGAAATCCATCGGGTGCCTCTAGAACAGCTGGTGCTGCGGATAAAAACTCTGCCAAACTTTGACGGCCATAAAGTACTTGAGGTCTTAGGTGAGTTTTTTTTTCAAAGATTTTCTGAAATTTTCCTCCAAACTGAACTTACAGGCCAGACATTGGAGCCACCAACCGAGGATAACATCATATCGGCTGTGACTCGGCTTCAAGACGTAGGTGCATTGGATGAAGATCATGGTCTTACGGCATTGGGTCACCATTTGTCTGCGCTCCCTGTCGATGTTCGAATAGGAAAACTGATGCTTTTCGGAGCGATATTCCAGTGCCTGGATAGTGTGTTAACGATTGCCGCCTGTCTAAGTCATAAGTCGCCGTTTGTTTCGCCATTCAGCAAAAGAAACCAAGCCGACAAGAAAAAGAGGGAATTTGCCATCTGCAATAGTGATCACCTAACGTGCCTGCTTGCTTATAAGGTATGTCCTCGATGGTTTCTTTAATTGTTCTTATTTTGTATTGTGGTGCTTTTATATTAATACACGAAATTGTTTCAATATAGAAATGGTTAGATGTATCTAAACGCAGCCGTTTAGCTAGTCGGGTCTATGCCGATGAGAACTACTTGTCGCTGAAAACCCTGCAGACAATATCTGAAGTAAAGTATCAATTTCTGGAGCTTCTGGTCTCCATTGGCTTTGTGCCCATCGATGTGCCACGAAAACGGAAGAACACCGACGATAATATTCTCTCGTTAACTGGTGAGTCCCTTTTTACTCGCCTACCGCTTTACCAATAAGCACATAAATATCATTCTTTCCTCTAGGTCACGATTTGAACGTCAACGGCGAGAACAATCGTCTGCTCATTTCGCTCTTGTGTGCTGCACTATATCCTAACATTGTGAAAATCCTTACACCGGAGAAAACCTTCATCCAAACAGCCGGAGGTGCCATGCCAAAAATAGCCAATGCGAGAGAACTTCGGTTCAAAACTCGTTTAGATGGCTACGTTTCCATCCATCCATCGTCGGTTAACTCCGAAGTGGCGATCTATCAATCTCCTTTCCTCATTTACCAGGAGAAGGTGAAAACTTCAAAAATCTACATTCGGGAGTGCTCCATGGTGCCAATGGTGCCATTGGTCCTCTTCGCTGGTAGTGACTTACGCATCGAGCTGCATGGAGGTGATTTCCTTGTTCTCCTAGAGGATGGGTGGATAATCCTGAAAGCACATAACCACCAAACAGCCGAGATGATGCAGTGTTTGCGAGCGGAGTTAATAAAATTGTTAGAAGAGAAAATTCGAGATCCATGCTTAAATTTGTTGCACCATGAAAATGGACGAAAGATCATACAGACGATTGTTTACTTAATAACGAAGTAATGAGCGTTAATATGCTTGTATATAATTCTGTGGTTTTAAAATGATTATTGTTGTTTTTTTTTATAAACATATAAATTATTTAACTTTTTAACAGATGTATGATGTTTTCACTTCTGCATGAATCAAAAGAAAATGTTTGTAATTCGCTCCTTATTAGGAGAATACCTACCGAATTTTTCATAAAATTCAAGTACACTCTTAATTTTCCGACTCATTGTTTACGAAATACGTAGAAACGCTTGTCAAGGCCAATTAGTATTCCGGTATATGTGAATCTTGTTGTTAGGATTCGAAGACACTTAACTGGAGCGTTGTTATCCATTCGTCTGATCCAGCCATCCTTGTCTACGCGCTGAATCCACAGCCGTTGGTGAATCGAAGTTAAGTTAATAGATGTTGTTGAGTCCAACGAATCTTTGTTATGAAAAATATACTGATTTATTATAGTCAAGTTGATATCAGGATTAATTCATCTGATACTTGGGCACTTGTGAGGTTAATGCTCGCTTCTGGATTCGAGTTATTGACGAACAGTTTCTTCGAGCATGTTTTTGAATCAAGAGTTTTAAGATTTATTGAGAAGGAATATGTTACTTGGGCTAAGAGTGGACAAAAAGTGTTAGAAACCCTGATAGAAGCTCACTTTCCAGGAAGCAGGGCACCAGAACAAGGGTTAAATGTGGATTAAGCCCCACAGGAAAACCTATCATTAACAGACGATAAAATAGAAGAGTAAGTTAGTTGGAAGAAGATACAGTGGCCATTAAGTCGTTCTTGAGGTCCGGACGGTATATGACCAATCTTGCTTCAAAAAGCACCTCACGAAGCCAGAAAAAGTTTAAGATACATCTTAATTAAAAAAGACACTTCTTCAAAAAAGCTGGCAAGCAAGGTAACACGATGACCCTGTGTTGCCAGCCATTTTTGGTGAAATTGCCCATCACTGGCCTGCCAAATCTCTTTTTGGCCATGAGTTCCCCACAACATCAAACAAGTTTAATCAAAAACGAAAAAGAAATCGATTTTGTTTTTTTTTTAACAAGAAAAATTAATTAAATAACAACTCATCCTTAAATTAAGTAAAGTAAAAAAGTCATAATTAAAAAGAAATTAAAAAAAAACAAAAAGAATGGAGAAATTGCAGTTAATTAATAATTGTAGGTTCATTTGTACATTGATTCATGGAAAAAGGAGAAATGTTCATTTAAGGGCTTGAAATTTAAGCACTCCATATTTCTTGTTTTGAAGCAAGATTTTTTTGATCTTGCAGATATGATTTAAACATGATGCACACAACCGATTCCTGTTATGTATTTTCAGCGTTCGGCGTCGGCATTCGATTGGAGACAAGATAATGCATAAAACCGGAACTAAGCCATTTCTAAAATCTTTCTTTTCTTTTACTTCCTTCGAAAATTGTTCGGTACTCAACTTCTCCAATCTTTCTTTCTTAATTCCAATTATCGAATTAGTGGGTCTCGCCACTCCATAGCTTTAATGTCATGACTTCCTAAAGGAAATCTTTTTTGAATTTGTTTTATTGTTCTTACATAGAAATGGTTGCAACGTTACCTTATTCCAAAAGATTGTTCGCAGACCGAATTGTGCCTTTACACACGAGATGAATTCAAGTGCCCACGACATGATTGCAATTAAATTGCAGAATAATGCAACGACCGATTTACATGAAAATGTATAGTCTAAACAGCGCGTTTCAAGATACCATCAGCAAATTTGTTAAGGTAAAAAAAAGTACCATGGTTTAATGCCGAGCTGAAATTGTTAAGAGATGAAAAAATGAAATGTTACCGAATTGCAAGACTAATTAATGGCAATCAGAAATGGTTGGAATATAAACAAATAAGAAACAAATACAACGTAATCATCAACGAAGCTTAGATTAAATTTATTAAACTAAGGATCAATCAAGCTAGCTCAAGGCCAAAAAAAAAATGTGGAGTAAAATTAAAGAGTTAGTTAGACAGCAAAAAATATCAATAAATAAAGTAATATTTAATAATGTGGAATACTACTATGACACCAAGATAGCTGAAAATTTAATAAATATTTTGTGACAATCATCAAAGAAGTTCAAGAGTCTATCGAAAACGACGATTATTAATCACATTAGACCAACTCAAACCACCTTTAAATTTTGTAAAGTGGCAAATACTGAACTATTCAATATATTCAGAGCGTTGAAAAATAATATTGGACAACTGGAACAAAGTGGGTCGAACTCTTGTAGAAGTAGTGAATAGGTAGTTGGGATCGGGAGTTTAATGTGTTTGTTATTACCGCAAATCCGCAATGCCCGGTCCATAGAGGCATTCGTCCTCTTCTTCTAGCTGCCCATGATGAGCAGCTAACATCTCCCGCTCCTCAATCCGGGCCTTTTTTGCTGCGTCGGCACCTGCCTCCCCGCGCGTTCGATTCTTGCTTTGTCCCGTGAATGGTAAGAGCGCGCTAACGGTGTCAATTTCAAACGCGTTTAAAATATCGTAAGCGTTCGAAATCTGGGATACTCTTCAACAGATTTTTTTCTTCTTTCATATAGATTAAGAACCCGAAATAAAGATGTTTAGTTGACGTCAATATTGCCTTTCTCGTACTATACACATTGCCGCCTGAACATTTTAAAATTGGTTCTGGTAAGGATCATGCACCTGATCATCTAAGTTTGAGAGGATGAAAGCCTGCCCAACGACTGGAATATATGCTCTTTAAACCCCATATACAAATTGTTAAACAAAAATCGAACTATAGCTTTGTGGTTTCCAGCCCGGCAAATCAACGACAGAACAAATTTCACAATTTGACAATTAAAGCCGCGTTTGATACTACAAATCGCTCTGAGCTCTACAACGCGATAGCTGAATCCGGATTCCAGGAAAATTAATCCGCTTTTGACGTGCTGCGCTCGAAATAAACGATTGACCTTGCATTTTGGACCCAAAGCCATCGAGCTATACCAAACATGCACCGGAGATGCACTATCATGTGCCTTCTTCATTCTTGTCTTCGAACAGATAAAACGATTTGCAGACGATATCGACATCATTGTTCGTTCCCAGCGTTCCGAAGTTTAAGCATTCACGGCGATTGAAGAAATACAAATTCTTTATGACATAACAAACCTGTCAACCAGAAATAATATAATCGAACGTCATCTCGGCCAAAATTTAACGATAGACAGTTACATTTTTGAGGTAGTAAAAGATTGCATTTATCTCGGCATTTATCCTCCACAAAGGACACCACAGTGGAGATCCGACGGATACTAAAAACCTAAGCAAACAAAAAGCAAAGCAGCTGAACAAGTATTAGGATCTTTCGAAAGAAAAACCCCTCCTCGGATATGTGGCCCTATTTGCGAGGAGAGCGAATGGAGAAGGCATAAGCGCGAACTCTACGACGTGTAAAAAGATATGGATATAGTCCAAAAGGCAATAATTCATCGACTAGACTGGCACAGCCACACCGAGAGAATGAACAATAACGCTCCAGCCAAAAAAGTCGTCGAATCCATGCCGCCAGGTTCAAGAAGAACGGGAAGACCGAACCTCAGGCTAGAAAGCTTTGTCTTACCAACTGTAAGCAGCGAGCTCAGGATCGTCAAGGCAAAGGTTCTTATGTTTCCAGGATCCAGAAGAAAAAGATGCGCCTATTTTTATTTAAATTTCATTTTTGATGGTAGCTGAATTGGATGCCGAATTTTATTTCTGAGCCCAATCTTCCAAAGAATTAAAAAAAGGATTCCATATCGACTTATAAGGATTGGTTCAATTCGCTGCATTTTGTTCGATATTAGTCGGTATACTAGAAAGTTGTATATTGGAAGATCGGTTCGGCAGAATGAGCAGCAGAGTTAATGGTGGTCATCTATGCAAACAATTATTTTAATACCCCATGATAAGCGCACTTGGTTAGACTACTATCGCTGTTCAATCATTCCAGGAATAGCGCCGTTTATTTTATCGCAACGGCGCAATGGAAGGAGATTCGAAAAGTAGATAAAAGTTCAAGATTTACTCTAGAACTCGAACCTGAGACCCACAATTTGATCTCATTAAAATGCAGGCACAGCGCTATGCAGCCTACAATTAACCTTTCAGGCTTTCGTGCTATCTCACCTGTTTAGGGAGTACGTCCACTTCAACCTACCAACCTGTGGAATCCTTGCAGTAGATGAGCTCTCGAGTTGTCATTTACCGAGAAACAGTTTCGAATCCTGAGGCTGAGGAGGTTGGTTGAAGTCCAGTTTGAAGTTACGAATTCTCTAGATGATATTTTGAATACTTACGAAATCGTGGGAAAAACAAAAACACCAACTATTATTAAGTAAAATATATCTATTTAGGGAATACGTGAATAATATATACAATCTAATTGTTTCATATCTCTCATCATTCATGCTTTATATTTTTGTTTTCTCTTTTGCAGTAATAAAATATTTATCTTTTTGTTTAATTACAACTAATGCGGATGTTACACTTCCTCATCAAATCTAACATTTTGTATTATTGTAGTAGTTTTCAATTCCTCGCCTTGTTTTATAAACATCCATAAACAGTTTCTATTTTTCGTATTTTTTGTTGTTTTGGTTTTATGGTAAAGCAAATATAGTTACACTTAAGTTTGAATTGTTTGATAAATTGTTTGTTTTAAAAATATTTAACGTTGTAGTATATTCAAAGATATTCATATTATTTATTATTTAATTTATTTTGTATTGTAAAACGTGTAAAATTCATTATTTTTTTGTTTTGTTTTGTTTTTGAAAATGTTCAATTAAAAGTTTGTATTTTATTTTTCTGCTCGTTTGAATGCTAGATTTTGTTAGTATTTGTTTATTTTTTTATTCTGTTTCCTATTAATTCCTTATCACTAGCTAAATGGGGGTTATTCATCAATCACCTAGGTCTTTAAAAACTCACAGTTTGTATCGTAAAAATATCTTAAACTTAGTCTTAAGAGAATTTTAATATTTCGACAGTTTGAGCAAGTGTTACTCTCGATAAAAATGGTTTCACTTGGTTGTAGATATCGGCCAGCGGTGTTAGTGCTGCGACGGCTATAATTGGCTTCACCTCCAGTACTTTGAACTTGCTCGGTAATGACGGACCAAATTTGTTGCATTGGCATTTGACGGCAAAACCGACACCGCTAGTGACAATGCTCTGTCACATCGACGATAACTGATTTCTTCCAACAGAATAGGAAGTAGCCGACAGCAGCGCCCAGGACCACAGCAATGCAGAGCCAAACATTGTATGTCATGAATATCAACATCAGGAGGAATGACAAAGTGACTTGAATGATATGCAGGAACGTCTGGTATAAGTGGTTCAGTGAGAGCATCGACGGTCTGAAAAAAAAAGAGAGCAAAAACAAAGTTTTAAATCGTTTGAATTTATTGTAGAGGGTGGGATTGTGAAGGTCTACATTGTTAATGGCATAGTTAAGGCGAAACTGAATCACACTAATAGTTCTTTCTAATGGGCGGAGATTATGTGCCACTGGCAATAACCAGCACCTTTTCGTTGAAAACGACACTGTGTCTGTGTGATATTTTCCAGCAAAGTGGACAATTTCCAGAGGCTGAAGCAATCCATTTTTTTAAATGGCGACAGATAAACAAGTTTCAAGGCACTGGATGTGGTAATAAAAATGTTATACAACGGCATTGGAATGCAATATCGACTGGCCGCGTTTTTTCATGCATCTGCATTTTAAAATGCAATTTACTCGAGGACAATAAATTAAAGAAGGCTTAAGGAGCGATGCTTTTTTTCGATTTCGCACATTGTGTGGGCAAAAATAAAGTAAACCGAAGGGTTTTCAGAGATAATAAACAGGATGAATCAGTATGTATATGTATATGATACTGAATGGTTTTAAGACCATATTAAGGACAACAACTATATACATCTGCATTTAAATAAAAACATTTTTTTAAGCAAATTGTTTCAAAACATCTGCTGAGCGTACTGTGACAGAATCATAACATGCGAAGAAGGTCTGAAAACCAGAAAGTGAAGTATGCTAATTTTCAAAACAACAGTTCGAAGCCATTTTTAATTTATCAATCCAATTCTACACTAAAGCACAAACCATTTCCACACCCCTCTCCTATTTGCAGTATCTGTGATATTTTACATGAAAAATTGTGAATTTCAATCACTGTGGGATTGGGAGATAAAACACTTAAAGCGGGAATTAAATATTCCATTTGAGCCACTCTTTTTTTGCGCTTTCGGTGAAGAAGGATAGCTCCGTAACCTCAACTAGTAAGGTTATAGTCTGGTGTTTGGGTGTTTCAAAAAATCTATTTTATTTATCATATTTTGAAAGTATATAATCATTTAGTAAACATCGTGTCAAAACGGATAAGAAACAGTGCCAAATTAATAATAGACACCGAGGCGTATGTGCCACGGCAAAACAGTTAAAAAAAATCGACGCACTCGAAATGCGTTTTAACAAAATACTAAATTTGTCAGCATTGCGGCAGTAAATTTATAATCTACTAAGAAAGTTTTAATTATGTAAGTGAAGTGCAATTTTAAGGTGAGTGTTTCAGTGGCTCAGTTGTAAGTGCGTCAGCTGCTAAGCATTAGATCCCGGGCTCAAAAACGTGAAGGAACATCTGGCATATTTTACAGCCCCACCTCCTGCGAGTGACAGACAATCTTCCGATGAGAGCACAACTTGCAATATAAAGCTTCTGGCGTCGGTCGGAGCCGGCCATTTGTGCAAAAAATATAGCACAGGTATAAAAATAGTGAAGCTAGGCCATGGCTTTCAAAAGTGCTGTCGGTTTTTTTATTTTTAAAGTTTGATTTGCTTAAAAAGTGTGGAAACAATATACTTTTTTTTTAAAGTTCCCCGCAAGGATTGGGACAAAACACAGATTTGCGTCCGAAAGATATTTTGTCTGAAAAAAAAGTTAGGAACTGGTTTACTTGCTTAGTTTACGGAAGATTGGTGTGAAATTCTGTACGAAAGTCATGGCTTACGCTCAGATCTATGACAACTAGCGAAATTGCCAGGGCATCTCAAAGATCAGAAAAACTAATTGCAAACGATGCTTTTGAGGTTTAGTCTGTGCACAAGTCCTAGTTTAAGTATATACGTTTATTATTTATAGTATCATAAGATATGTTTACAGTCTCATTAAAAAAATTATTGCACATTTATATGGAATAAAGCTACCTTACAACTGAAAAAATAGTTTACATTTTAATGAATATATCACAGTTAAAGAGTAGAAGAAGAAAGGAAAAGCTACTAGCAAAAACCTTTAAGATAATAAAACTAAATGCTCTCATTAAAGAGAAGAGGAGGCACCAGTATAAATGTTTCCAGATCGACTTTACAATGGATTGATAGAGAACACAAATAAATACATACAATGATTATAAATAAATGTTTAGTAAATAAATAAATAAAAAAATAAATAAATAAATAAAGAAATTAATAAATAAATACATAAATAAATAAATTAATTAATAAATAAATAAGTAAATAAATAAATAAATAATAGATACGTAAATTAACAAAAGTAAATATATATATAAATAATAAAAAATTAAAAAAAATATTATACAAATTTAATATATGAATATAAAAATAAATAAACATATGAATAAATATATGTACTACTGTGTCCAAAAAATAAGGTGACATTGTATTTATTTTGAAAATTCTTTATTTATTCTTCCAAATCAATTTCATCCCCTTCAAAGTAATCCCCTGCCGATGCAATGCACTTTTGCCAACGGATTTTCCAATCTTTGAAACACTGGTTGTAGTCACTTTCCGGGATGGCCTTCAGTTCCGTCTTCGCTGCGGCTTGAATCTCCTCTATCGTATCAAAACGGTGTCCCCGGAGCGGTCTTTTGATCATGTGAATGTGAATGAGTGGGTTGAGTTTTTGGCGAAATGATCACGAATTACCAGTGCGGTATGGGATGGTGCATTATCGTGGTGTAAAAACCAAGAATTGAGCCGTTTATTTTGAAAGTGGCATAAGTCACTTTTTTTATTGAGTGCAAATTTTTTAAAAATGAAAAGATACCGTTCAATTGTATTTAGTGTTGCCATTAACTCGATTTTTTTGAAAAAGTGACTTATGCCACTTTCAAAATAAACGGCTCAATTGTCTTTCCACAATTCCGGCCTTTTTAGGCGGATAGCGTTACGTAAACGACGCATAACGTTCAAATAATATTCCTTGTTGAGTGTTTGGCCGGTTGGAAGGAATTCATAAAGCACAACACCACGATAATCGAAGAAAACAGTCAACATGTCCTTGATTTTTGAGCGACTTTGGCGCGGTTTTTTTGGGCTCGGCTCTCCTTTGGCAAGATATTCGCTCGATTGATCGGTTGTTTCGGGGTCGTAAGCATAGATCCAAGTCTCATCGCCAGTTATAATGCGTTTCATGACATCCTGGTAGTCGGAAAGCATTGTTTCACACACTTCAACGCGACGCCTTTTTCTCCAAAAAATTCAATGTTTTCGGTACCAGTCGAGATTTGACGCGCTTGAGGTCCAAAGCATCCTTCAAAATGGTATTGACTGAGCCTTTCGATAAGCCAACTTCATCAGCAAGGTCTCTAATCGTTAATCAATGGTATTTTCAACACCAAATCTTTGATTTGTTGGATGTGATCTTCATCGGTTGAGGTTGATGGTCGCCCAGAACGCTCTTCGTCTTCGACACGTTCACGGCCGGCTTGGAAATCACTATACCACTTGTAAACATTTTTTTTTAGACATAGCCTCATCATCAAAGGCTTTCTGCACCATCCTCAACGTATCCGCAGCAGAAAATTGATTCCGCAAACAAAATTTAATGCAAATTCTTTGCTCAATAAATTTCGACATCGTAAAAAACGAAAAACTCACTTTTAGCAGCTCACAAAACGACGCGTATCTCAAACACTATGAATATATTTTGACATGAAATTTCACATAGATGTCGCTGACAGTACTTACAACCTAAAAAGAAAGAAATATTTCCAAATCCTTCGACGCGCGCAGTTTAAATTCATATGTCACCTTATTTTTTGGACACAGTAGTATATATAAATAAATAAGTAAATAAATGAATACTATACAAATAAATAAATATATAAATGATAGTTAACACGACGCACACGAGCCACGAGATAGGAGCATGACCTGCATAAGCTGACTCATCAAATTTGGTTTGTTCAGATGCAAGCATGTTCTCACGGTTGTTTTCGAGCGCATCAGGTTGCCTCTTCGCTGCACCGGATACACGCGCCTTGCCAAACGATTGACTCAGCGAAATGGATACGAAGACGACGGTTGCCAGCGATAAGCTAAATAGAATTAAGTTCAGTTTTATACTCAAGCCAGAAGCGGTCGGTTTAAATTAACAAGTGTTAGAAAATATAGAGTAAGTAAACCTACAAACGGTGTGTTTCATTAAAAACGAACTGTTGGGCCAACCTTTTCGGTTGGCGTTCATATTTTTTTGATGTCCTCCTAAAGGACATCGATAACTTGATAAGGTACATGGTGAATAAATAAATAAATATATAAATAAATAAATAATTTAATTTATTTCAAGCAAAGATAGGAGTTTAAATAGCCAGATCTGATATTACCTGGTTTTCAGAAATACTGCAGGTCAAGTTATAGCGTTCAAATAGTTTTTGGAGTCTTATTGGAACTGTCTCAATATTTGCCAAGGTGTGTAGCTCGTTATCATTTTGAGCAGTTTGTTTTGCGACACCTGCAATTTGCGGATATGGCTGTTAGCACAAGAACCAAATTTAAGTCATTTCAGTTAAACATAATCAAAACTCCAAGAGTAACAACTTTACCGTCGAAAAAAATAATAATATAAACAATAAGATGAGCTTCCGACATTTCTGTCAAGTTTTTTAATAATTTGGCTCTTAATCAATTGCAAGCGCTATTTTTTCTCGACCAAATCAGTGTATTCATGAACACCTGAATAAGAAGTCGGAGCCTGAAGCTCCCTGTTTTCCCTATAAAGTGCTCAAAAATTTCGTCAATTTCGTGCAGGACTTTTTTCCTCTTCGGATCATTGAAAAACTTTATTGCGATGAGTCGATTCCGTTGTGCCTTAAACCTCCTGTTTCGTAGAACTTCAAAATAAATATGCTCCAGCCAGCTGATATTAAAATACATTCGAGGCGAAAATTCGGATTCAAAGGTTCGCCGATGCGAGCTTGCGATTTTTGCCGTGATCTACGAAGGCTAACAAGGCGATACTATAAATAGCAAAGTCTAAGGTGTCCCCTTTGAAAACCACTTCGAATTATCTCCGAATGATAAGATCTTCGATATTGGCTGACGGATTTTATTGATTTAATAGAAATTATTTCTTTAAAGGTCAATGTTATGTTTAAACGAAAAAACGCACTTTTGTCCTTCGCATGAAGTTTCCGCTTTTACATTAAAACGTATTTGCAGTATCTGCACTACCATGCAGCACGTAAAGCATTCGTTGGTTTGCTTCTTGGAAGGTTGTGGGTGGTAAATGCACATGAGGGTAGCAAAGAAACCCCGTATAAAGCTGTTTATATCGCTGTACGTACAAGTTGCTTTTCGAAATAGGTGGCAATTTGCTAGCAGACAAGCTAAGAGCACTGCGACGCTATCTTATTTGTGGAGTACATGTTTGTGGTTATGTATACTCGCATATATTTTTCTACCGACTGCTTTATTTTCGCCCTTAAACGATTTATAGATTGCAAAGGCATGACGAAGACGATGTTCGTCGATAACGGAACGAACTTGTAAGTTCAGCTCAGAGGAAGTTGCAGGATTTTGGGGAAAAGTTCGAGCGAGGGTAGGATGCAGTTCACCATAATGCAGCCGAGAAAGTATTAAGTCTTGCCTTCATAACACCAAGGGTTTAACAATTCGGTGGTCTGTGAATAGTGAGTCTTCCAAGCCGCTCATACATCACACTGTGGGAACGAACTGCTAACCGCAAAAGCGTTGTTTTCCGTGCTAATCATGGTCGAAGAGTTTCTCAATTTAAGGCCGATTGAACCTCTCACCGTAGACCTCTTTCGAAGCAAATCACCTTCCAAAGCACTCCTACCAATAAGAACAAATGCGTTGCTTGAAATGATGGCAACATGTCTATTAATTCAAGCAGCAATGTTGACAGAAGTATTTAAAGGACTGCTAGGCCTGCAAGCTCGTAGAAAGTGGATATTGGAACGTGTCAATCTCGTCATTTATTTCATTTCAATTTCAAACCTCCTTGATTTTAGGCAACCATAGTAAACGGTGGGTGTTCGTCGTCGACTAATTAGCGTCTGGTTCCGTTAAGGAAAATTTGTAATTTTTTACTGCAACGCCTCTCGCAAGTGTTTGGCAATCCTCCGAAGAGAACAACCGCCATCATAAAGCGGGCCAAGTGCGAGTCGGCAATAAACTGAAGGGTCATAGAATATGACGCTAACAAACAGATTGTGAAGATGGACTCTTACTTCCAAAATGAGCTGTCCCATCAATATATTTTTTTGGTTTACCGTGACCAAATCCTTAACATTCCCTAATCAATATTCAAGATTTTTACCTATAAAGCGCGGGACAGACTGAGGCTTGATTATTGCTTTCGCATTTTGAGTTCGGCATACAAAAAGGTTTAGTTGGCAACAAACAAACACGTGCGGCACAGAAGATCTCGTGCCTACATTTAATTTCTGCGATTGATATTACTCAACAATCCAATGTCCTTATTACAGGTATTTTTATGGCAGCTGTTCTGAAGAACTTAATAGCAAGCAATGAGGCCCATGGTAAGGGTTTTATGTAATGCAGAGACGGTTTTAAAGTTTGTCATTTAAATGCACAAAGCTTAAACCCAGAACTTGATGAGTTTAGGAATGTTTTTGTCGATTCAAAGTCGGATGCAATTTGCGTTTCAGAAACTTGGTTTGATGTAAACGTGAAAATACGTAGGCTGCTAGGTATATATTTCTGCTCTAGGCAACAATAAGTGTTGCAATCGGGCATTTCCATTGGAAAGTTTGACATTTTTTAGCATAACGTCACTCAAAACGTGTTGTCATTTAATCGTGAATTGTTTTATTTACAGAGACTTGAAAAATTCATCTCGGCCAAAAAAGTGGAATTAAGTCGTGAACACTTTCGTGCGATCATATTGCACAAGTTTCCACGTCGATTATCACGACAAGAGTGCATTGATGAACTTAAATCTTTGTATGGCGATGAAGCACCATCCTAAGGCACTGTGAAAAACTGGTTAAATGAATCCAGTCATGGCCGACGCTCGCTAAAAGACGAATTCCGTGAAGGTCGTCCAAAAACGGCCGTTGTGCCAGAGAACATTGATGCCGTGCGTGAACTGATAATGCAAGATCGTCATGTGACATACCGTGAGATAGAGGCATCTCTGGGCATTTCCCCCACCAGCATACATTCGATATTGAATGAACACCTGGCCGTAAAAAAGGTTTGTTCTCGTTGGATCCCTCACAATTTGACAATCGCTCAAAAAAAGGCTCGTGTCGATTGGTGCAAATAAATGTTAAAAAAATACGATCGCGGTGCTTCAAAAGACGTTTATAAGATTGTCACAGGTGACGAATCATGGATCTATGCGTATGAGCCCGAAACAAAACAACAATCTACCGTGTGGGTCTTCGAAGACGAGCCAAATCCAACAAAAGTTGTTCTTGGAAGAAGCATTTCGAAGCAAATGGTCGCCTGTTTCTTCGGCAAAACTGGTCATGTGGCGACTGTTCCGCCTGAGCAACGTAAGACGGTCAATTTTGAGCGGTACACCACAATTTGTTTGCCTGAAGTCTTCGGAGAAATTCGAAAAACGAACAAGAGAAGACGAATCATTGTTCACTATGACAATGCGAGCTCTCACACATCGGCTCAAACCAGCGCCTTTTTGACCGGCCAAAACGTCGAATTGATGAGTCATCCGCCGTACAGCCCCGACTTGGCACCCTATGACTTCATTTTATTTTCGCACATCAAGAAAAAATGCTTGGTCAAGGATTTTCGTCGCCAGAACATGCTGTTGAAGCGTTCAAAAACCATGTTTTGGAGGTGTCTCAATCGAAGTGGAAATAGTGTTTCGACAATTGGTTTGAGCGCATGCAAAAGTGTATAAATCATGCTTGAGAATACTTAGAAAAACAATAAAACCACTTTTGATGATAAATATTCGCATTTTCATTATTAGGCCAGAAATATATCTAGCAGCCAACGTAGTACAGATTTAGGAGAGAAAAAATTACTGCAAAACAGAAAAGAGCCTACGCTGTCTGCCAGCTCAAGGATATCGCAGAGTCCATGAACATAATTATAACCCTGTTAAAGGCTACAAAAAAGGCATTCGGTCTCTCTGTAATTGTAAAACATATTGCGTCACCAATTCGCGAGGCATTGTGGATATAGGATGTATGCAACCAGCAAGTCCAGCAGCTGCATAACGATAGTGACCGATTATAAAGAAAACAATATTCCAACCGATGAGTTATTTCCTCAACCCGATGTGAAGTAGTCAGCTCTAAGACAACCAAGCTGCTGATTCAGGTAGTTTGCAAGCTGAGCTTATCAAATATGATGGAGATGTTCTGGCTGTTAGCTTGCTCCAGAACATAGCAAAATTCATCAGGAAAACAAACTGGTTATAACCGGTTATGAAGTGAACCACTTGGACACAAATAAGTCCTCCTGGCCAATGGGGAATCGGGGTATCAAGCACCGGTTAGTGATAACACAATGGATCCAAACTGGATCTAAGTGGGTCACAACTGTTTCAGCTGTGACAATCACACTTACCTACCTACCTACATAGCATGCTCCAGATCATCTGTCGAGTTTGGGAGTATGGACAAATTCCCAACAACTGGAAAAAGGCGTTAAACCGGCCTTTCACCATTGCCGAATCTGGCATCCCGGAAAAAATTATCCGGTTACTTTGCAAATTGCAACGTGCAGATGGTAACTATGGAAGAGATACATCTCTTTCAAGTCTGTCTAGCTTTCGAGATACGCAGACAATATTGACATGGTCACTAAAGCTTGCACAGGCAGAGGATAAAACAAAATTCATCAACAAGAGATCGATCCGTTTGTCCAAACAACGAGGACCCCTTGAAGGAGAAAGTTCATGCACAATGAAGGACTCATCTTATAAAAACTCTTCTTGACAGAGCCACATGTTGGGCGAGAAGAAGAACAGCAGAACAGATAAAAGGGACTTTCGACAGAAAAAAATCTTCACTGAACGTTTGGTCCTGGTCATGCGAGGAAGGCGAGCGAATGAGAAATAATAGCCACGAGCTCTTCGAGCAGTACAATGATGTGGATATTGTCCGGCTATTCCAATGGAAAAATAATGTTCCACATGTTCACCACCATATTCATGCAAAATGGTAAGACCGAACCTCCGATTCAAGAATCAAACCATTGCGGATGCCTCAGAATTTGATCTATCAAACGTGAATGATTAAAAGGAGAATTAGCAGCATTATCAGACTCTGATCCTACAAGCAACATCATGGTAAGTCTAATAATAGGAGAAAAACACATTTATCGTGCGTCAATTGCAAAGCTTTTTGATCGGAACGATTCTGCGAAAAAACCGCATTTATTCTGTTTTCTGATTTCCACTTTATTTCTTGTTAAAAATTAATTTAATTTAAATTTTTACAATGATAACAAGCTGAATAAAAACACAAGCACTTATATCAACAAAAAGGACAATGTCTGTTTCATCCGCGCTCACCTGTTACATGCATTATTTATTTAATTGGTTATCCTTTGCTACACATTAGTACTGAACCGACAAGCAGAGAAAGAGCCTCCAATGCAAACCATCCTTATGCGGAACATAACACCGCAATACCTCGAGGACATTTCAGGACATAAATTCTTCACCGCAAGTACATACATATGTATGTGTAGATAGAGACGTTAACACACAGCGGAAGTAGACTGCTACAATTGCGAAAAAAAAGTTCCGCAGACGTTGCCATGTTAACCGGAAGCGAGTGCAAATGCTGTAGTCCTTCCTGGAAAAAAGAGCACATTTTGCAACTTCCAGAATCTGCAGGCAGGCTGCTATGGATGAACCGAACAAATTGTTGTCCTTACATTTTAATGTAGGTGCATTGTTCAGTCGCAAGGCAATGGTCTTGCGGTGGCGTATACAAGTCCTTATCGCAACATATAAGTGCCCTTGAATTTGTAATGTGAGCAGGTTATATATTAAGAACATCCTTGTGCGGCAGTATAGGATTAATACCATAAAAGGTAACATCTTATGAAATTCAAATGCACTCAAAGTGAATTTAAAGTAAAAACTTATCCACAGAGTGGGTTTTTTAAAGGATTGAGTAAAATTTATGTAAACAGTTTCTAGCTGACTTTATTTAACAATATAACACAGTGCTGACCATATTGATTTAATGTTTTTGTAAGCTACTTAACGACCATGTCCAACTACACTGTAATGAACCATTAAATGTGGCTAGTGCCAACCACAGCGAAAGTTGCCACGTAATTTGAGACTAATAAAAATTGGTTTTAAAGAAATATTTCGAAACAAATGTGCATTAATTTATTTCAAATCAGTTTTGTCGTGGAAGTTAGGTTAGTCTTAAGTTCGTGCATTTCAAAACGTAGAAGCAAGTTGTCCCTTCATCATTTTGGTTGGCTGATGAAGTTGTAGATTATATACGAGTTGGACAAGTTTACTTTAAAGACTGAGATCTGAGTAGCTCAAAATATTCAATCTACTTACTTTGGAAAGCTATAAAAATCATCAAATCAAATCAGCCCAATTGCAGACCACCAGGAATTAAACAGCACAATGGCGAACGTGCGCAACAAACAAAAAGAGAACGCGAAATAACTCGTATTTGGCAAATATTTTAACCTTTCGACGAAGGTTTTGACTGGACGACAAAAAAAACCAAACGGCGATATTTTAGACGGTAACAGCATTTTGCCACCAGTATCGACGGGGTCCGGACGCCGACCCATAACTTAGTCGCATATGCAATCCAATTAACGCTTTCACAATAGCCGGTTTTAAATCGTACGATGAGTTGTCCAAGAGCCGCTCCGGTTTAATTTAATTGCTGTTTGCTTAGCAATACACCCGCATTGCGATGCTCTTGATGATAAGGATTTTATCCTGCGTTTTGCAAGCGAATTTTAGTAAAGGTTGCATTTAATTTCTTGAAAGATACAACCACCGTACAAAAACATTTTCTTTTAATGCTGAATTTAACTTAGCTACAGTTTTTTTAATTTAAGCCTTTTTGCCATTTAGCATGGTCTATTTCCGACGTGAAAAACCAAACTACAAACTGAGCTTGTGACGGAAAAAAGGTGTATATTAAGGGTGTAGTATAGCCGGGATCTTTGCCATCCGGTCTAAGCCGAATAGTGTAGAAAGAGCCTTATTGATGAACTCAGCGAATCGGCTACAAAACTTAACAACTGTTGTTATCTATAATCACATCATTTAACACCCGGTTCTCTGCTTTAATGAAAGGACTTAATGTAAGGGCTTCCACTTCAAATCCTTTCCGAATTTGTTGTTTCTATTCACTGAATTTTCTGATTCTAAAAGAATCTCTGCTACCAAATCTATTATGAATAGATTCAGTGGGAAATTGTAAAGCATCATTTCAGATCTCGGTTATCGGGTTACTTTCGTCAACAAGGCCGACTGCTTTTTGGCAAAGAAAAGATTTTTTCATATCCAAGGACTCAAAGACTCATTTTTAATAGATTTGATCGCTTCGAAGGATTTATTACAACTGAATGAGCTTTAATGTAAGAAGAAGAAAAAGGAAGTGGTTTAAAATTCAGATGTATTTTGCTTTCGATTGATCAAAAGTTCGAGTCCGAATAAGGACGAAGAATCCTATTTAGACTTATTTGCATTCGCCAATGTCTGGCAAATTACAAAGGTCTAAGACCGCCGATAAACCACAAAAGAACAACGAGACTTTTGAAGATGAAGAGAAGCTTGCACTCGTTACATGATTCCTGAACGGGAGGTATATCCCAACAGGGTAGCTGCGTTAGTATTGGGAACATTTGACAGAAAAACACTCCTTTAGATATCCGCGGAATATACGAAATGCAAATAAATTTATATTAGTTACAGTGAAGCAGGAGAGAATCTGTCGCACACAGGTTCCGCCCTACTGAACAAGACAGCTTATAGCTCCTTTATATGCCAACATTTCGGTTCGCGAAGGAAGGGTATATAAAACCTCAGGGTTCAAAGACCAAGCCATTGTAGGCAATAGACAAAAAAAAAAATTGATTTAAACAACGCTTCCAGGACCAGCAAGAAAAGCAAAATTGACTCGGATCCTTCGAAGATAGCCAGCCTACACTTGCAGATCTCTAAATTGTAATAAGTAGTAAATGCCAAGTGTGGGAGAGCGTTCGTTCGACTCTATGTGACTGTATGACCGAGCTTGTGCTGAGGGTGACGGTGAAATTGATAAAGGCGGGAAATGTTAAGTAAAGTTAAGAAGGTATTCTAGTCCAGAAATTTAAAAAAATCGATTTTTTTATATTTTCAAAGTTTAACTATTTAAGAATATATCTACAAGAGGAATTTTCAAAATACGTTATTTTCGGAGATATCGGTATTTTGCCGGTATCCAAACTGGTTCGGCCGGAACTAATCGAACAAGACATTAGGGATTCTCCATCTACCTAGATCCATATTTCTCAGTAAAACCTTTTGTCCTTTCTATATATTGTAGGACAATATATTTTGTGTTGACTTACGTCCAGCTGCTAACTGTTGAATTCTAACCTTAAAACCACGTGGACGCACATATGTGCTGTGAGTGAAATAAAAATATTGTGAAATATTGCATTCCTATTTTTAAAAATGTTGGAGCTTATGGGAACGAAAATTGGCCCGGAAGCTCATTCATTTGCTGTGAAACGAGACAATGCCCGGATTGACCGTCCCGAGATACGAGCATCCAACGCATCAAAGGAGGCCAGAACTGCTCGATATGAAGAGAGCAACACGGAAAATAGTTTTTTCGAAGTCGAGGAGGGTCCGATGTATGAAGCAGGAATGGCAGATTGAATAAATGTAAATTAAGTCTACAATATCATTTCATGACTTACACTGCGAAAAACTTTACGCGAAACTTTAAGTCTTTTATTAGACTATGCCTATTCAAAAATTTCTATTACTTTCAAATTCGAAACAGTCAAAAATAGTGGTACAAAAATTGTTCTTTTTTCAGGCAGTCGCCATTTTGTAAAAAAAAATCTTTCCAATTTTTCCGTAGTTCCAGACATTGCGACATAATTCTAGATTTATAGTTTTTTTTTTTTTGTTTTTTTCTAGAATGCTAGGGGGGTTGAAATTGTGGATATGGTTACGCGCCAATTTTTTGAGACCGCTCAATCAACTGCTAATTTTTGAAACTTTCAACTTTTTTTATTTTTTGATTTTTTTTTTTGTATTCTTGTTATGTTTATAATAACTAATAAAAAATGGATAGTAAAAATATTAAATGTCTTTTTTTATGACACTTCAAAAATTACATGAAATTCATGCCTCTAGATTAGAATACCCCCTTAAGAAATTCGACGGATATGTGATCATTTCCACTGAATTACGACTAGACAGAAAAGATTTCTTGACGGAATACACGGTATGTTCCTTCTTAGAATGTGCATTGCTAGCCTGCATGAGTGATTTTTATGGACATTGTTAAGTAAAGCTGTGAGCATAGCTACACCACAATACAATGTTTATCGCCTGGCAAAAATTCCTTCAAAGGAATATTTTTCAAGAACTAAAGGGAATGAGCCTTACATTAAGCGCAATGGTAGCGTGACATATTTTCAAAAGTAAATCGCTTATTCTGTAAAAAAAAAGTTAAAGTCTTGAAAAGGCAATTCAATGTAGGGTCTTCTTCTTTATCCTGTTACTGTACTTGTATACTATACATCGAAACCTGACAACCAGTAACGTAATCAATCATCTATTTAATCATCTATCAGCATCTGTCAAAGGACTTGTACATGGCTAATACCATTTTACTCATTTCTTCTTTTGACGACTTGTGACGCACTTTGAATTTGAAAATATACGGGTAGACCACTCAAATAAGTATGTGAGAAAGATACGTAAACAGTTGCCGCAGGTTTTTAAATCGTAATCACGTGACAAAACTGTGCTGTTGTCTGTATTAAAAAGGGATAGCCGTTCCGTTGAACTGAATTTTGAAAGCAACTTTAACACTCGGAGAGTGTTTTCTCCTTTGAACTCAAGTTTCTTGCACGATAACAAAAGGTACGAGTTGGAATAAAGTTTGAAAAATGACTGCCCTAATTGGAGATTTTGGGGAGATCCCTTTGATTGTTTGGAGTACATTGTATTCTCTAAGTGTCGTTTCTATTATTATGCATTTGACTTTATCTTACTGGGGTTGCTTTTAACTCTATTCCTATGATGCGACCGAATTCTCTTTTGCAGGAAATTAGCCTGTGGGCTGTTAGATTCCCTAACTTTAAAAAATTGGTTCCCTTTTGACCGTAAATCCACTCGAAGAACGTAAGGTCTAATTTGGCTCTGGTGGGTAATGAAAGGCTTAAAACTCGCATCTTCATATTAATTAGATTTTTTGTGGATGTTGGTGTGAATGGTGAAAATGGCAAAGTGCACCGTGGTTAGTTTATCGAGCATACTCATACGTGTGGCCATTTATTAAGGCTCATAGGATATTTTTTTTAAAATATATATATCTTAAACAGATTTATTATTGAAGGTTTAAGTGAATTGTGCTTCTAAGACTGCTATTTATTCTTTGCTTCTCTTGCTTAAATTCTGTAATGGCTTAATAGTTTAAGTAAATTGATTTAATCTTCATTGTTTTTCACTGTTATGGCATTTCGACATTTTCCCTCAACGCTTGATTTAAGGAGTAATAAAACGTATGATAATCTTTTATGGATAACTCTTGGATAAGTTTTGATTGCATGATTTTCATCTAAGAAAAATTGCAGTGTCGGGTAATCACTTTTTCGAAGGTCTGTATAAAGTACTGAGCCCTTTTGTCATCCTCACTCTCTCTTAAAGTTTGGAATCAATATGGTTTAGTCGAGAAGGAGGAGTCTTGTATGGGATCTTTATTTCATGGAAAAAGTGCAAGTTCGTGCTGTGAGGTGAACATAACTAGTGTGTTTTTGGTTGCAGAATTTTATAGTCCCTGCTATATCTTTTTATAAAAACTGTAAAAAATCGTCGTTTTGCATTCTCTCTATGATATGATACGGACGAATAGGAATTTGTTTGGGCAAAATACCGAATTCACCGTCTCAGCGTCTAGCTGTGTTCTTCAACCAGTCAAGCATGGCGATGGCTCCAACATTGCCATGGGATGTTTCTCGTGCGCCAGTATTACAGATCTCATTCGAAATCATAAACAAGCTTATTTTCCAAGCTTTGCCTTTGAAATGTGGATCAAAAAATAGAGAAAGTGGCACTTCAAAATATGAAATGGCTAAACTTTAATGGGACTATTTTGGGACGAACTCTACAGCAAGGTTCGTAAAACAGTTTCCAACACCGAGAGAAATTTAGACAGGTCTTGCAAGTAGTCTTCAGTTTAATGTCATTAGGAAACATTAAGAAGTTGATCGATTGAATCTCTTGATTGATGGTTTAATTGTTGCAAGTATGATGTGGATTTTGTGTGGAAACTTATGATTGGAAGTGTACACATTTATGTATATTTTTATCTTATAAGACACTTGAAAACTGTAAGCAAAATTGAAATACTGAAAAAGAACAAGTGAAATTTTTCCCTTTTTTGACAGTTTTTTTATTATAAAATTACATTGCATTACTTCGAGATGCGTTTCTGCGTCAGTAGCAGTTAATCTTCAAACATCGCATGAATTCAGAGACAGTTTCTTTCCGAAGGGATATGATGATAGGACATAGAAACTCAAATAATCATAACTAGTGTTGAAAGAGGCATTTATATAATCATTTTTTCAGTGACATTTTTCCCCAACAGACTCTTCCAAAACATTTTTGAAAATTAAGTGCTCTTGTTGCTCTAAAATAGCAAAATAGACAAAACTACATATTTATGTAAGGGCATCAGTATTCGAAAAAATCCATCATTCTTGTTTTTTTTGGGATTTCAAGGTGTGAGAAAACTGAATAGCCGATGAGCTTACTAGACTATGAACATGGGCAACAATATGAACTGAAGTTGTCGGTTTGAGTGTCCCAATCGGTGAACACATGACAAAAAAATATGTGATTAAAAACTTAAATAAAAAATGTCTTGAAGGCACTCCTTACAAAATTTACAGACAACTTATGCGATGAGTTCTGCAGAGAGCTGATTTCATTCAACTGAACGCGCAGCTATAAAAGTACTAGTATCATCCCATATTCTCAAACCTCTGCAGGAGAAAGAAGTCAAAATCCTGACAAGGGTCTTAGCTGCGCTAGCTAAGCTGCTAGGAAAACTTGCAAAATCTCCAAGCTGGGTAACTGGGTACCTGCAAGTACATACATATTTGCATCCGAGGTTTTTCATATCCTATATGCTCTACTCAGAATGTTCTTCTACTTCGTCTAAAGCACTTTTAGTGATAAAGAATCTGATAGCAACTCGTAAACCAAAGAGAACTGATTAGCTTCTTCCCCTGAACTTTATCAATAGATCGCTTAATGATCCTGAAACTGCTTCATATTTCATTTTACAAATTCCTTCTATAAAGGCTTCTATAGGCTTCAAAATACAAGTGCAAACTATTTGCCCGATAAGCCAAGCGATATTAAGCCAAGGCGAAGCCCCATCATTCCTTCCTTTGTGCGTTCATGTGTGGTATGCACAAAAGGCTTTGGTTGAACCCACGCTTTCTCACAAGTGTGTGAAAAATGACAAATACTATATCCCAGATCTGAGACCGGTATATCATCCTCACCAGTCTGGCTTACTAGCAACTGATTCATGGCCACTTCGCACATCGCTCACGACATAAATTTCTCTCTTAGTGGAACCCATCCACAAAAAAGGAGACCCTCTGAATTGCGTCAACTATTGAGGAATCAGTCTTCTAAACATCGCGTACAAGATCCTATCTGCCGTGTGAGCGCCTAAAGCCGTTCGTCCACAATCTGCTTGGCCCATACCAGTGTGGCTTTATGCCAGAGAAATCAACAATAGATCAAATATTCACTCTACTGCAAATCTTGGAAAAAACCCAGGATCAACAGATCGAAACCCATTATCGATCATCGATCATCGATATCAAGGCCGCGTATGACAGCATTTATAGAGACGAGCGCAATGTCTAGTTTTGGCATCCCGACCAAACTCGTCCGTTTGTGTAGGATGACGATGGAGAATACACGCCATCAAGGTCGGTAAAGACCTTACCGAGACCTTTGGCGTCAAAAAAGGATTCAGGACGCGCTGTTATTCGACTTCTTCAACATCGTTCTTGAAAGAATTGTTCAAAACTCGCACGCCAACACCAGAGGATCAAACCAGAGTATAGCGACGGAGGCCGCGAAAGTGGGTTTGACGGTAAATGAGAGCAAGACAAAGTATATGCTGTCAACGAGAAAGGACTCCCAACACTCAGACAGAACGTCAAAGTAGACAGCTATAACTTTGAGGTAGTCAAAGACTTTTTCTACCTTGGCACCGCAATCAATTCGGACAATGACACCAGCGTTGAAATCAGACGAAGAATTACTCTTGCCAATCGTTGCTTCTATGGGCTGAGAAAGCAATTGATAAACAAAGCCCTCTCTCGAACAACCAAGTTAAAACTATATAAGAACTTAATCGTTCCAGTCCTACTATACGGCGAGGAGGCATGGACTTTGTCAAAAGCGGACGAAGCTGCTCTTGAATGCTTCGAGAGGAGTATTCTTGGGTAGATTTTCGATCCTGGCTGCATAGACGGTGAGTGAAGAAGATACAATTACGAACTATACGAGCTGTTCAGCAACATCGACCTAGCCAGAAGAGTGAAGATCCAACGATTGAGATGAAGGTCGTGTAGAGCGGAAGAAAACTAATGCTCCAGCCCGGAAAGTCTTCGAATCCACCCCCGAGGGATGGGGCAGCTGATGAAGACGGCGACTCAGGTGGCGCGCGCAAGAGGAAAGGGACCTTAACCAACATAGCGTGCGAAACTGGAGGCAACTTGCAAAAGATCGAGCTGGCTGGAGACGCTTGTTGGTTGAGGCCCAGATCCACCCTGGACTGTAGCGCTACTATAAGTAAGTAAGTAAGTGACAGCTATCGTAAGGCCTAAGATGATTATAATACAAAAAATTAATAAGTTAATAAAATGCACATGAAAACTGCTTAAAACATATTAATTATTTGAATAGAGAATATTTGCGACTCTTTCCGTATATTTAATAACTTATTGAAAATACAAAAATGCAGAAAACTTCTTCATTACATGAACCCATTCAAGAAGTTGGGCATTTTTCAATCAATCGAAAAAAAGTTTGTATGTGAGTATCGGTTTTTTAAATAAAACTTTCAAATATAGTATTATTGATCTATTATTTAAAATCTATCAACGTTTTTTTATAAATCTTTTCTTCATGAAACTTAATAACCTAGAGAAAAAGAGGTTCTCAACAAAATGAAGGGTGCTGTTGCAGTTCTATTAACTGGCGACTTTTCACAAACTTGACACGATGAGAAGAGGTCATTATATTCGCGGTCTCCTAGGAAATGATGTTACTGTTGGCCAGGGCATAACTTTTGAGACAATCGTCGTCAAAACGATAGCATTGAACGCCAACGCCGGTCTTTTGCTTCATGTAGCCACATCACTATCGTGTCGTCTATCGTTTACTCATCCCGATTATTTGACAGCTACCGAGCACTCCGTCTCTGATGATTAGAACAATTATTTCGATGGTATTCTCTTGTTTTGTTTTGTGCGCTGTAATCATCCCTTCGAGAGTAGCCACAGAGTCCAATATTTAAATATGTTAATTTAATATTTCTCAAATTACTCTCTGTGTGCTTTTTGCTTAGAGACGATAGTGAAATAGCTATCGTGCAAATCAGATCGACAAGACGATAATAATCGAAGATTTTTGCGTGACTTGAAGCAAAGAAAATATCGTCACATTGATGTCGTGCACACGATATTGTGACTTTTATCACTGTGACAATACATTTTTTGTCACTTTTACGTCGCGTCTTTAAATCTGATTGTGAGTGTGCTCACGGCGAATGAGAGCCAGTAAACATTTTTAAAATCAAAGATTCATTAATCGATATGGATTTGGAAGAGACAGTCACTATTTGCGAATTCATACGGCGTAAAAGAAAATATAGTGAAAATAATGAATTCTGGGTACATCCCCTTTGGAGTGACAGATTAATAAGTGGAAAATTTAACACTATGTTTCATAAATTGCAACAATATCCAAAGAAATTTTTACAATATTTTCGAATGAGTGTAGGAAGTTTTACTGAATTACTGCACATTTTGCTACCTGTATTAATACACAAAAATACGAACATGAGATTGTCTATCCCACCTGAAGAAAGACTCGCTGTAACTTTAATTATCAATATCGTCCTCGTGTGCAATCACATTGGACGCCAAGTTGTTAATCACTGGCGAGCAATCAAAGTGTAAGCGGCAAGCGGGGCACGGGCAACGGCGCAAGCGTTACAATTTTGTCTCCCGTGCGCGCGCATCCATCAAAATCTAGCGGCGCGTTGACAGTTTTGTCACGGCCTTGTTCGCAGGCCCAAGAACAAATAAGTCACTCGGTTGTCACTCGTAACACGCGCATCTCCATATATTTCTACAGAAATAATAAGACTGACAAAACAGTCACAATGATAAAAGTCACCTTTACGCGCTAGCCCTTACGTGATGCAAAACTTACGTCGAGACGAGATCGTTGGACGACTCTATCTTCTAACGTGATGAGAACCCAGTTTGCAAGGAATTGTTTAAAAATATGAGATGATTATATTATAATTATAAGCTATTTTAACTTAAAAAAATTATAAAGCGTCTGCAATTAGTGATATTTTGAGGTATTTAAAGGTGCAGAGAGACAGTATGAATCCGTACATTCCAACGTTAATACTGGGCTCTCATCATAAAACTCTTGAGTCGTCAGACGGCTATCATCTTACGTGATGAGAGTCCTGATGTTGCTGTGAACCATCCCGTGGAATTTTGAAATAGCCTCAATCCAGCTTCTCACGTTCTGGTTCTTGGGGTTGTCGTACCTGTCATGTTATAAAGGAATTTAAAACTTAAAAAAAATGTGTGAATACCTGTTAAAACGTCCGATTACCCATTCGCGGTTAAAAGATCAGATTTCCCCCATAAAGCCTGTTTTGCTTTGACTGCAAATAACACTTTGGCCGGCAGACAAAAGCTGCAAATGGCCGTTGTGGATTTAAGGGATGACTGCTTTTCGCACTGCTAGTCTGTTCGAAAGTCACCTGGTGACATAATCAGATCAGAGCACTACTCAGAATGTGGTATAAAAGAGGTTCTGAATTATAGAAAATCATATCGCTCTTTTTTTGGACAGTTTTACATTTTTTGCTATTAAAAACACGATAGCACACGTGCAAAGTCGCGGGCAAGAGCTGGTCTTTCATTAAGCACCAATTGAAGAAGTGAAATTGTGCGATGTACATATGCAATTGCTCGGGGGCCAATTCTAGCCTCTTTTACTCATACGTCCAACAAAAGGGCGCATGTTGTCATATCCTTTTGAATATAAACATCATAGCAATTTCGTAGCACAGAAATCAGACAAAAAAAATTCAGATTGCCCAATAACATCCCCTTGGGTTTGGGCCTCAAGAAAACCAAACTTGATCTTGTTTATTCATTTCGGGCACTTTCTCAAAGCAATTTTGATGTCATTTTAATTACCTCTAACAACTGGGGCTTACTGATCTTGATGGATTAAGACGAGTTCTAGACTTTATTTCACCTACCTACATGAGACCTTCAAATTTTTCAATTAAACTCATTAAAGTGCTTGATAATGCCCGGAACAGTACGAACATTCTGAAACCTTTCTACGATATTTGCACCGTTTTTATAGTAAATTTCCAATTTCACAATTTTACCTCTTGAAGGATGACCCTTTATTACACACAAACTCGCATTTTTGAAAACACAATCGGGATTCCCCGACATTGTCAAATGTGACTATGCTGATAGAGAATCATGTTTGTTATGCAAATGAATGAAGCGAGGGTAAACAAAGAACTACCTGGTTTATTTTGTTTTTATGCCAACTTTCGTCAATGAAAATAATCCACTCTCGTTATCCTCGTATTTTCTAAAAATATCAACAAAAGCCAAAAACGGATTAAAATTTCTGGACTATAGTTTTTTCCTATACAATTATCTAGTACTGAGTTTTACGGCAAAGCTTATAGCTTAGGTAGCCAACAGTTTTATGATTTAAAAAACATATCTAGTTGTTGAACATAATCCTCTTTGAATGCACCTGGTCAATTATTCTATACAACTGCGAGGTTGTGATACGCATTTTGTCCGAATTCCAATGCAAATCGACTCCCATATGCACTGAAGGATGAAAGTGGATGCCAACCAAATACCGGTTATAGGGCTCTTCATAAATTGCGATTCGAATACAGATTAAGTGTCGTCTTTAAGGCAAACCTCGTTATTTTAATCACACACTTTGGTCAAACACCAATTAAGGACAAGACCTGACATAAACAGAAAGATCTTAACAGGAGGCACTTCCCACTAGGCATACTCAAAATAAATTGGTTACTGCCCAGAACAAGCTTACAAGTACACCGACAAGCCAACATTTAATGAACGTTATGGCAACGTTGTTTACTGAATGCGCTTCAGGGAATAACATTGCGTAAGCGAAATGTCCTGACTAAACGAATTAAATGTAATATTTTCCATAAAAGGGATAACATGCACCATGAAATTGCATCTCAAGGACTATCAAACTAATACTTACGGTTGCTTGTGTATAACCTCGCCCACGTAACTGCAAAGAGACAAAAACATTTGAACGCAATTGTTAGTTAAAATAAACACATGCCGAAAGCTTTTGTGTGCAAACAAAACAAAGTTCTCGAGAAACGAGTACTTACTGTACTGTCGGTGCGGTTCTTTGTTCCTCGGAGCCCTTCTCCGGCATGGAAACAGGTCGGTACTCCAGCAGGTTGTAAGTCTTCCAAAACAAGTACTCTCTGTAGTACTTAAGACCTTCGTAAAGCGTTGCCATCACAAATATCGCAATCATTGAGCCAATTAGGCCCATAACTGTGTCAATTTTCCACCCAGAGAAAAGAATCGTCTCATTGCAACCAAAATGGAACTGCGAATTGAGACAGACAAATAAACAGATGTGTTAACCAAGCCAAGGAAATGAGTGGCTTAATAATTACCGCCATTGACATCATATGCTCCATCTGGCCACCAGTTGTGCCACCATTGTGATGGTGTTGATGTAGGGAATGATCCATGACATCGGCTTCTGACGGATTGATTGTCGTCGTAACCGGCATGTGATGCATGTGATCGTGTGGAGTATCTGTGTTCATTAAATGATGATCTGAATTCAGAACGGGCACACGTACACGAAAGAACGTTTTTTTTTTCATTTTTGTTTTTAAACAAAATAAATGAGTCGATGAGCAGAAAAATAAATAAATAAAAAAATAGGTTAAAAAACTATCAAAAAATCGATTTTTGAATGTTGGATGAAAGAGGCAACAACAAAAAAACAAAGACTTACCATGGTTGGGTATACTATGTTGCGAGTGATCCATGACGATGGGCGGTAATTGGTCTTGTTTGCGGCGGCGTTTTTTCGTTAAGATTTATGGAACGTGATGAGTCTGTAATCGAAAGAAAACTATGTTACGAATAATTTAAAAATTAAAAATAAAATGATTCTCCCACATCGACGAAGCCTGATTCCAAGAAGAGGTTTTCATGTGGGGAAGAAAGCAAAAAAAGCAATTGCGACGATTCGTGATGTGTTTTTGACGGAGTTCACAATATCAGTCTAATAATAAGTAATCTTTTCAAAATTTGGGACAAACTTTTCACCCTGTCCAAATTTAGGAAAAGACCAAAGAAAATCAAGTCGTTATCACCTATTCGTCGGCTTCAAAGCGACATACGATATCATTCATTGAATAGAACGATGCAAAGCGATTTTCGGATCCGGGATCCCGTCATGAAAACTTATCCGGTTATGTTGCTCAAAACTCGAAACAGCGCAAGAAGATGCACTTTTTTATAGTTTCTTTAACCCGATTCTTGATATTGTGAAGCCAGGTGTAAACATGGAAGGCAATACATTTTCTGAGTTTTTCCAGCTGTTGGGATATGCAGACGGACATCATCGCACGCAAGTAACAGGAAAGTCTGCAGATAAATGAGGATATGAGTTTAACATCACAATCGATAAAGGAGGAGATAAAGGTGGATTGCAATGGAGTTAACTCATCTATTGGTAAGGTTGTTATTTTATACACATTTGGGGACTTATTTAATCTCTACTTTTGGGGACTACATTCAAAATGGGGAGTTTCGATTGGGGCTGGTATTTCGCTTATAACACGTAGAATGTTGTCTTAATTTGACTTGTGTATCTTAATCTGTGGGCACGAGCCAAGCGAAGCGCGAAGGCACTACCTACCTTTTCTCGACGCGCTTCTTCTCTTTTTTGGAACCCTAATAACTTGGGTTTGGATTATGGAAGATCAAGAAAATTTTCGCGATATGTTGTCAATAGCGGACTTATTAAACATATGAAGATTTAATTGGATAGTTCCTACACTTTAAATTTTATTGATATCTAAAAAACCCTGATTTCCTCCCTGACTCACTGATGATCATCAAAATTCCTAGGCTAATTCCTAATGTCTAATAAGTATAGGTACAGGTATAGAGAGTTTGTGTGAGACCTGCAACTTTGACGTCTGATCTGATCTGAAAATTGGTGCCCTCAGATATATATAAATATAGGTATATATAGGTCCTCCTTGTTTTTTTTTTTTTTTTTTTTTTTTCAAATTATTATTAACAAAAAAAAAAATAATGTAATAACAAAGAAAACAAAATCTAATCTTAATCGACATATATCGAGACATATCCTTCATACTTCATATTCTTGTTATTATAAATCATTATAATTAAAAAAATATTATGCGCGTCTCTCTGCCTCCTGCGTCGATTGTCTTAGATATACATCTAATATACCTAGATGTAGTAGGCCAAAAGCATAGGGCTAGTTTTAAATAATGCTCTCAGTGATATTGGGTCACGCACTTTCTCTTGTGGGAAGGCTTATGTAGCACTCTTTAAGGTGACTTATATGCAAGATGTTCACCTTTTAAATATTTTAGTCACCTATTGTCGAATATAATCCCCTAAGAACCAAGTTTCGCCCTGATCTTTTACTTAGTAAACCAACAAAGAAAAAAGGCAAAGATAGAGAGTGGGCTATAAGAAAGGCGCCCAAAAAAAGAAAAAAAAATATAAAAAAATTTGTTACAAACAACTTACAAAAAGAAATGAAATTCCACCGTAAACATTTTCATGTAAAATGTTGCCAAGACGAGACCATAAGACTCGCAATGTCAAAAAGTTATCAGATCTCATGTAGAGCCAAGCTTCTAACTCTACACGCCCTTTCTCTACGAGGCGTAACTGCATATACTCTACACCTTAGTAAAAATATGTGGCTGTGGACATAAAAAAGTCTTCAGGCCTTAATTCGCATGATCTAGATCGCCCAGTCCATAACTAGAGATCAATTGCTCGCCGAATTCAAGTATGGCATGTAGTGCCGCCACAAATGAAAACTGTCGAAGAAGAAAGCTTTATTAGGTTTAAAAAATTTAAATCGAAGACCTGTGATACTAAGAAAAAATAGTCAATTGGGTAGTCTTCGCATTAAATTTGCACATTTGATATTCGTTTTGAGTCGTTGATACAGAGTAAAAATAAAATCCTAGAATCTATAGATCCTGGAGGTACTGATCGGATTGCCAAAAGACGGCTAGTTTCCTAAAAAGAAAAGTTCTGTGCAAGATTTGATCCGAAAATTTGGAGATAAACCCCGCCAACTAGTGGTTTCACATGTTCTTCTATGGATGACGTCCCGTGCTGTCGTCGAATATATTTACATTATAACTTATCATTCATCATCATTGGTTCACTGACACCAATTCTTTATTTTGAAATTTGCTAAATTTGACACCAAGAACAACAATCAGTTGTCACTTGCCTTTACCAGATTTAAAATTATCGATATGTTTGTCCCCAATGTTAAGCCAGAGCAAAATACAAAACTTGAGCTACACCCTTCTAGCCGTAACTTCAGAAACCCTCAAAGTTGTAAGAGCAGGAATTTTAATCCTATAATCAATCGTTCGCACTTTTAAAAATTTTCACTCGTTATACAAAATATGTGCATTTACATTCTCAGTTTATTCAACTTTATACAATAGGCAAATGACTTCACAGCTTTAATGATGCTCTTTATCTCAATAGCTAAAATCGTATTGTTGAACATTGCGCTGCATTTTCTGTAAAGCTTTTGTTTTCGTAACACAAGAAAAGTTTGTAGTGAATATTACAAAAAGTATCCTGACGACAAGAACGAGAAGTGCCACCATATGATGTAAGCAAACGAGGTTGACTTCTGCAAAGCACTGCAAAATATAGCCTTGACACTAAGCAACTCATAAAAAACCAGCTCTTTGAGTTGGTGCTAAAAATAATGACAATCTGGATTGTGAAACTTTTTCGCGCTCAAGATTAACGAAAAGTTATAAAGTTGTTTTTTTTTCTTTATGTTTGATGTATTCATTCAATAAAAATAGGTTCAAGCAAGCAGCTGTATGAAAGTCTTATTTAGACGAGCTTTACTTCTATATTCTTTAAAACATGACAACGAGTGAACATTCGCATACTCGCACATATACGATTGTTCATTGTTCAAAGACTTTAAAAGAATCAGAATAAGATCTATACTCTGTTAATTCAGTCAAAACTTGACAAGGTGATACATTTTCCAAAAATGTATTCCACTATTTGTTTTCTAGATATCATGAATTCGGTTGCATGACAAGTTTAATAACAGATTCTAAAAATACAAACAATTCTTGGCACCCGCTACCCGTACCCGATAAAGCCTACTATTACTTGTGAATAAACTTACTTAATTATTCATTTTTATAATGAAACGATAATTATATTTTAACCTTAAAAGTGGTTTGTGACTTCATTAACCACATTTAATTGATATTCAGAAGTTCGGCACAATTACCAGCAGGCAGCAGGGTTAAATCAAGGGGATTTCTTCAATCAAATAAACTCGAAGAAATTATCATTTGATGGAATACGTGTAGTGGTGAAAAGTCGGTTTTGTGATTGCAAAAAGATACTACTCAGGCATGTACGCTGGTCAGAATTGCTTTAATGTTTTTGTAAAAATCACATTCTTCGCTAGATCTCTGGATTCATACCAACTGACACACGTTCCATAATTTTTGCGTCAAATATTAAGTTGAAATTAAATTATTATTCATATACTGAAGTAGGTTGGTTTCGGCAGGATTCGAACTTATATTTGGCTGGGGTAGTTCAAGTTATAAAAGTTGATTGAGTTGAAACAAATCAGCCTAATCTGATCTTTTTTTTAATGTGGGTGGGCACTCTTTTGATTGGTTTTGTTCAATACTTTTCCAAGATTTCTGCTTTATGGAGAAGAGTAAGCTTTTTGATTAATTATAGAATGTCATTTCAGTCAAATGACATCCTGCTAGCTTGTCAGTCCTGTCAGTCAATCCAATTGCTTGTGTGCCTGAATCGTTTCGGGATTATTCATAGCATTGATCTCTACTTGCCCTGAACAAAAGCTTCAACGGCGTCAAATCGCATCTCCGTGGTGGTCAAAAAGCATCACCAAAATGAACGCATATTTGATGATTGAACTTATTGATCTGGATTCCTTAATTTCGGATACACCAAATTAGTTATCATGCCTGGGAAGTGCCCTCCATTCAATGTAACCTTCCTTTCATTGTCGTCTTTGAAGCAAAAAGGGTCAGTAATACGAAACAGTCATACGTTCATGTAGAATGTTCAATTGAATCAGGATTTGCAGCAAATTACCACGCTATTCGTTATCGCTTCTCGGTTTCCTGGAAGATCGAAATCAACGTCATTTTTGCTCAAAACATCACCTTTTCTGCGTTCCATTTTCTTGCAGAAAACTTTAACGAGCTTTATGAACTAAATAACTCCAAAAAGTTTCTTTGCTGTCTTAAACGCACTCGGTATGATGACCTAGCCGACCAAGCTACTTTATCATGGGAAGGTCGACTGGATTCTGTTTTAACTTCCGACAGTTGAAATTATCTGCGTCGGCTGCTCTCAGAGCTCATATTAGCCAACATGAAGAGTCAGTTAGACAAGCTGAAGCATTCGTGATTAGTTGCGCTTTGTTCCAACTAATCCATGACTAACTATTTTGAAAGTTTCTTTGATCTTTTTCGACAACTTTATTGTAACATTTCTTCATAACAAGCATTTGTTACGATCAAAAGCTCGCACAAAAGAATCCTTTTTAAATAAAAACTAAATAATTCTATAAAAAAAATAAATCAGAGGTTTTGATTATTATAATGGAAAGTTTAATTGCCTGTTGCCTAATGGGAAAGCTTAAGAGACAGATACTGGTGATCAAGTAGGGGAGCGGGGGGCTAGTTGTAACAATTAATCGCTTCTTGGCTATGGAAGCTTACTTTTCTGGTATTTATGAAATCTAGCAGTACTATTCCAATTAACAGCTATTCAACTATCGATTCCATATAAACTTTTGATCAAATCTGTAACGATTTTTTGTAGAAACGGCTTTAAAAAGAAAGTGACGAATGTTACAACTTACCCCGTGATTGGGGCTAGTTGTAACAGGCTTGGGGCAAATTGTAACATTAGGAATTGAAAACCAGTTTTATATTTTATAAAGATTTATTTGGCATATTTAGCATAAGAAACTTTACAAACGCTAAAACAGGTTAAGACTTTTAAGTTAAATTTTTAATCTAACAGAAAATATTCAAAAATAAACAAATAACATGTTCTTTCTTTACTTAAACTATTAAGGCATTTTAGGCTTACAGCCATTTATAATCTTAACTAGTTCAGTAATCAGACTTTTGATTCATTTAGCATTTTAAACCTTAGGCACGTTATCACAAACTTAGACTTTTAAGTTTTATTCTTAATGTAATAGAAAAATAATCCAATATTAACAAAAACGAGGTCTTTCTTAAACTACAAAGGAACATAGCCATTTACGATAACAAAATCTCAATTTCTTCAGTAAACAGTCTTTTGATTGACGTGGGTAAAATATGAAGAATTTAAAACTTTCTTTTTGACTTTTTCTATCCCTTGTCTTTTAACTATCTTTATCTTATCTTTTTCCTCTCGATCTTTTGTCATCGTTCTTTTGCCCTTTCCTTTGCCTTTCTTAATCTGTCGTGTTTTCTTTGTCTTATTTAACTTTCCTTCATGTTCTAATTGTAAATCGTTCTTCTCTGGCGTGTCTGTGAGGACACAGAACTTATAAATAACTTACAAGTAATAAGTTACAACTTGCCCCGTAAAAGTGTTACAACATGCCCCACTGCGAGGTTTTTTAAAATAACATCTATTAAAACAAAAGTCACTTACTTGGCATGAAATTACACTTAATATAATCAAAGTAAACAAACACTAAGTGTATTTGTATAAATCAACAACTGCTAAACAATTTGAAATCTACGAAAATCAATTTTGAATAAACAAAAAAAAGTCCATTAACTGGCTTAATCGGAGCGCCTGCACAACACCGCTTCCTGGGCCGTCCGGAGGGGTACTGATCGCGCTTATATCATAGAACGGGTATTACGTAGTAGGTTAGGTTGAAAATCAAGCGAATATTCTTTTATTATGTAGGTAAAAAAGGCTTGTTACTACTTGCCCCTGTTACAACTTGCCCCCCGCTCCCCTACATAAAGTTCACGAGTCAGTCTTAAAATGCTCATATATGCCAATAAAGCGTGCCATGGTCCCAGAATTGGGGTCGCCCAATAAGAGGTATTTTATAAATCCCCAAAAACAAAACAAAAAATTTTATGGAGTTGAATTTCACGACTCGAATTTAAGTCAGAATTTCGAGATATCACACGGCCAGTTAATTTGTCATATCTTGTTAGTCTCCTTACGACAATAAGCAAAGTTTTCGAAAAAGTTGTCAATAGAGCCCTGACCAAGTGGGTAGAGGACGAAAATATAATTCCAGATAATCAATTCGGATTTAGAGTGGGGCATGATTGCATAGATGCCGCGTCTAAACTGGTTTCAGATGTTCAATGGTAGAAAACTAAGAAACAATGCACGGGTGCCTGTCTGGTTGACTTGGAGAAGGCTTTCGATACCGTTTGGTTAGAAGCGCTCTTTTACAAGTTGAACAGGCTTGGCATAAGCAAACCACTACTGTACATGCTTTACAACATGCTTACCAATAAACGTTCGTTAGAATGGCAATGTTACTTCTATTTGTATTTTCGAATTAATAAGAGGTCTACAACAAGGTGCGGTTAATTCTCCGATACTTTTCCGCATTTTTACGATTGATCTTGTGGGTTCTTTTCACCATGCCATAGCGTACGCAGACAATTTGATTGCGTACAGATCAGGACCAAAGATTGAGGATATCAGTTTGAAGTTGCAATGTGACTTTGATAAAATTCAGCGTTATTGTGACGACTGGAAGTTGAAGATTAACTACCATAAATCGGAGACTATTCTTTTCAGAACTTCAATGTCTAGGGCCTCTTGGGATACAAGAAAAAATTGGCGAAAATTCTTGATCGTGGAACAACACGGGCAACCATTAGCAAAGTGTAGTCAGATACCTAGGGCTCTGGCTCGACCAATATCTTAATTTTAATAAACATATAGATGTAGCTCTAGTCAGAGCCAAAGCGACTTTTGCCATGACAAAGATACTGTTTTATAGCAGCCAACTCGGTGCCATGATAAAAGTCATCTGCTACGAGGCTCTTGTTAGGCCAATGAATACTTATGGGTGTCCTGTGTGGTTCAACGTGACAGCAAATTCGATGGAAAAGATTCGGGTTTTTGAAAGGCATTGTCTCAGGGCTTGTCTTCGCTTATAAAGAACTCCAGAGTCCCAACACAAAAAATTATATCACAATGATGTGCTATACAGTGAAGCAAACCTGATCAGGGTAGATAATTTCGTAATAAAGCTTATCCGAAGGCACCTTGCAAGGGCTATGACTTCGATCAACAACCTGATCTCCGGGGCTTTCTACCGATTTGTATCACGAAAGTATGCGCCTTAGGTAGAGGACCTCGATTCTAAGGGTCTGATCCAGAACAAGCTGGCGATGCCGCTAATCTTCCACTTCGCCCCCTCAAGAGTAGTCACGCGACTCCCATACAATCGAGACATCGCACGCGGTTCCAAGAGTGTCTCCGTTTCAGCAGGGCGGTATCGGTCCGCGACGTAGCAGATGTACGAAAGCAGCATCTGCAATTTTGGTGGCTGGTAGATAATTTGTAGGGAACTCCCTCGTTGAATGCTGCCACTACGAACTACCTATCGGGGGCAAAGTTTGCCTCTTTCCTTTCAGAAAAGCCTTGGCCGGCTTAACTAGATTTAGATTTATCTAAATTTATATAAAAACAAAAAGTTAGTAAACGTCGAAAGATATCTCATAAGCATTACGTTTGACTTAGAACTGTCATATCTTGTGTGGTATGTGGCTGAAAGTAAACGTCCACAGCATCAATAAGAGTCAATCAACATCACTTGCAACAGTCGCAACCTTTATAGCCGTGAAAACGTTTTCAATCACACGCTCAGCTAAGTTTGCGATATTTTCAGCTGACCTCGCCACGCGTTGAAACCTATCTGAAGCATTCAAGTTTATCGTTAATTCAAGAGTATTAAAATTACACCTCTTATTGCTGTATGATGACCTTTTTCACAAAAAAAAAATTGTTTTAACATTAAAGATTAAACCAATTATATATATTCAATGGAACAGTCGAGTATGGCCTTTACATAATACGAGTGTAATATTTTTAGAACAACAAAGCTAATTATTTGACGGCAGCGAAAGAAAAAATGGCACAATGTAATTAAATAAAAAATCGGCCAAGTGCGAGTTCGACTCTCACACGAAGGTATCCGTACCACCCTACTATATGCAACATTTTATATTTCTACTATATAATTTTGAATTTCTCATAGTATGGTAAATCGAGTAAATTGAAGGCAATGTTGGCATGCGGCAGCTGGTAATGTATTTCTGAACCGTATTCCACACATAAAGTGAACGGTCGAAATCGGTTTTGATGCAATCCCCATTGGAAAACAAAAAGCAAATATTTTTCAAGCGATCATTTAAGAATCAAAAGTATCATAATTAGTAGTTTTTGTGATGCAGACTTGTAGAAATTAGAGAATCTATCATATACTTAAATGTTTGATTCTTTTAATTCATAAACATTTTTTTGAAAAATGTCTTTATTCATTTTTCTTATTCTTAGCTTTATAACATATTTTTTTTTTTTTGTTAAAGCAGCCATAGTATTCGTACACATTTTGTGGGAACTGCAAGTGACTACATGTTATTAGTCGGAAGACAGCCAGACGAACGTACAGTGGAGTCTTAGTAAAATGGTTTCGATGGCACACTTTGGGTACGGAACCCTAAAAAAAAAAAAACTTTCCATAGGTCATGTATACTTTCCAATGAATCAATGGTGCTTTAATTGCTCGATGCAAAATCGAGAGCATTCAATCATGAAACACGCATGTAGGCAAATGAGTCCTTGGTGGAGCGTTTTTGACATATTCAACGAACACATGATGTGCCCCTGAAATATGCATGAAACCATTACATTCTACTTTGGGTAGTGATGCAGCATGCATCGTTCAATTGTTGCTACCACTACGGACAGCACCTAAAACCGCAAACTGAACTGGGGAAGCATAATTGATTTCAACGAAAGAGTTTGTTTCAGTTTTCATACCTTGCCACAGGTTTACGTTTGCAGCCTCTGTGGGTATTCCTGCTCTAGGAGTTTATGTTCGTTTTTTAATGAGGGTTCATGTTTGGGTTGTAAAGGAACGAAGGATAAGTATGATTGTTTTGTCGTATTTTATTTGAAGAGAATTTTCATGTGTGTTTATGATGTGAACAGTTTTCCATTGAGTAGAAATGGAACAATGCGGTTTTCTAGAGTTTGCTAAGAGTTATATATGTTTTTGAAACTACTATTGATTGATAAATGTAGAAGAAAAAACTTCAGCCAATCGTTTAAGAGGTTATTGGAATCAAGGAACCGCGCAAACTCTCATCCAAGAAGCTTATTGTAGCGTTGATAATCACTTTCGGAAACTTAGTTTTCGGACTTGACGGACTCCAGTGATTCATAGATTCAACTTGTCAATCGAGATACACTTCATCTCTCATGGGCTGTATGGAAACAAAATTAAAAAGCTTAAAATTTGGGCCATCTCATATTCGGACCTTATTTGTTTGATGAAAAAAGGGAAATTGAGACTTCAACTTAAAAGCTCGAGGATCCGAAAACCCAAGAGAGTAAGTGGAACAACCTCTCGGTTCTTGAGCTGGCGATGTCATTGGGTCAATGTTTATGAAATGATGCCGTTTTAGTGAATTGATTCCGCTCTGAGATGCCGCTGATTGACTTTTTACCCTGAAATGGCTCTGTTGCATGACAGATTTCCTAGATATGTAACTTCGCGAACTTCAATTGACCGCTGAAACCTGTGAGCTAAGTCCGAACTAGAATAGACTTTAGGGCTATAAAAATGGTGCAGTCTACGCTAATGCTTCACCAACGATTTATGCAATAAAAAAGTGAAAACGTGATGAAAAGTTGCTTAGAAAGATAGACGAAACTTTATCTTAGATTGGCTCGTTAATGACAGATTTATCACATAATTTATATAAAAAAGTGATTAGCATAGTATGACATAAATAAATAAATAAAAATGTAAATAAACTAATTTATTAAAATATAAATAAATAGAATAAAAAAAATAAATAAATATCTGAATGAATAAATAAATAAATATCTATGTAAATAAATAAATAAATAAACAGATAAATAATAGGACTAGAAATTAAATAAGAATAAACAACAATAAATAAATATCTATATGGTAATTTTTATTAATTTAAATTAATCCTGAAATCAAGTGATTGTTAGAAGAACTACAGGACCAAACATAGCGTTCGGCTTATTACTTCTTCAGGAACTTCTTCTATATTAGCGATAAAATGCAGCTCGTCAGTCCCAAAAAACCAAGATAAATTCAAAATCATTTTCAAAAGCTTGTTTTGCATTACTTGCTTGGGTTTTTGCACAATTTACCCATACTGGGACCCATAGAAGAGAATGGATCGGAATATAGTTTTGAAAATCATTAATTTATTGTCAATGCTTAATTTAGGCTTTCCATTAATGAGAGGATAAAGTATTTTAGCTATTCAATTAATTTTCCTAATAGTTTCCTGTATATGAAGGCCAAAGGTTTTATGTCCAGGTGTACCCCAAAGTTCTTGGTGTTCGATCTCCAAGCCAATTGTGTGACGTTTAAAAGAAATATGTTGCTTGGCAGAAAACAGCCTTTTCTTTTCTTAGTAAAAAAAAACAGCCTGAGCCTTTGAAGCATTGTTTTAAATCTTCCACCTATTGAAATAAATTTTGAATTGCAAGTAAGTTTCAATGTTGAAACCAGTTGCATCTGATGAGTAAATGCATGTGTCATCTACGATTATAGCACATTCACAATTATTCAGCGGCGGGAAGTTTTTATAATTTTGTAAACATGTTAGCTAAAATTGTTTTGTTTCTTTTTTATAAAGCAGTAAAGTATGTTGTTTTAAATAATCAATTTCTCTCTATTTCCTGCAAGATGTACTTATTTTTACTCGCCACTGTATGTTTAAATTTCATTTTTGGACGACCCTCGCATTAATTCATAAAAAATGTCAAAGCGTTCTGCATAAGATTTTCATTATGGGCCTCCCTTCATACACCGCCTTAAGTATCTGTTTAAAATTCACTGCATTTAGTTTTCGAAATGATGATTCTTTTTGATCTTGGGAAGCAAGGGCAATCAGAATCAGAGCAAACATCATTTGTTTATATGCGTGTTGATTTATTTAAGCCTTTTTATCACATGCATATGTATTTGTTCAGAAAAAATAAGGTAAGATACTCCACAAACTTTAAGTAGATATTAAGCTTTGAATAAGATTAACAGTCTGTCCCATTTTCCTTGCAAATCTGAAACGTTTACACGCAATTTGTTGGTTTCTGGCCTGCAAATGTAATAAAAACATCGAAATGTTAGCTAAATAAACCTTAAGGTTTCGAAACAGGGATTATCTTGCATCGGTTGAAGCTTATCGATGTTTCACAAACAAATAAATTGAATCAGTATTTTATAAACAAAATCAGTTTTTTTTTTGCTGTTCCAACTGCGAAAACAACGCCCACATCAGCGATTATGAGTGCCGACGTTAAATCAACACTTTTTGATTGTAAGCAATTTTTGTTCGCTTATTTAAACATGCATAAATATTAATTATGGCAAAACAGTGATTGGTCGAACGTGAAATTAATTGTTATTGTTTTGTTGAGTTTGATATCAAATTTCTGGAAAACATGAAAGCCTACGGAAATGCTAGTTTAACTTGTAATATACGACGTTGTGCCATTAGTTGATTTGTCTTTTATTGAGTAAATCATTCCGTTTACGATTATGAGAACATCTGTTGATTTCGTGGCTTCCAGTATTTCATCGTGGGTGCGTAAATTTTCGATTATTCAATTCGATAAGAGGAATAATGGTGCTTTGCAAAGAATAATAATTTCTGCATAAATTTTAAGCCATGAGCATATTGCCGTAGTCTTTTCCAACAGTTTTATTTTATCTGCGCATATGGCTTTAAAATCCAATCCATTGCCCCAATTTTCACTTAAGTATTTAACAATGCCCTGAATAATGCACATTAAGTCCGGTAGCTCAAATCGATAAGGACAAAAGTAATCCTTATTATCTTCGCTCAATGAACCTGCTACCGAATGAAAGTAATCGACGGCGTGTAGAAGAAAACAATATTATTCCAGACAACAAATTTGCATATATGTATGTATCTATATACATAGGACGGGGCATGCCACCATTCATGATTCGTCCAAATTGGTTTCTGACATACAATGAACAAAAAGCAAGAAACAATACACTACTGCATGAAAGCCAACGATCATAACACCAAACTAAAGCTTTGGTGTTTTGGATAAAAAGGGTGGTCAATTCTGCAACTTATTTCAAAATTTTCAACAACAACAACAACAACAACATGCAACATAGGACTTGGTGGCATATAGATTAGGTTCAATTTAAATTGACTCAAACGATATTGTGATGAATGGGAAATTTAAAGAGAACCTTCCGAAGTCGTAAGCAATCCTTTATAGCTGCAGTGTATAAGGCTTCTAAGGATACCAGAAGAAGCTGACACGGATTGAAAAGCATTGACAACCACTTGGGGAACTCAATGCCAGGCCAAGAAAGCTCCTGCCTTCACGAGAATATTGTGTCACAGCAGCCAACTTTATTCAAGGGCAAAACTTATATTCTTCATGGTCCTAATAAAGTCAGTCGTTTCCTATGTTTTTTGTGTGGTTTTATGTTCCGTCATTCCAAATGGAAACGATCCGAGGCATTGTCAGAGGATTGTACAAAACATCTAAGGCCCAATGCGTGATATACATATCGTATGATATAAACTCAACAACGTTCTGAATGATGGTGTGCCTGGGCATGAGACAACGATAATAAACTGATCTGTAGAGCTTAGTTCGCAAATGAAAGATACTCTGAAAGTACGCTCCATACCGGATTTATTCCCCCGCAAACTTTCCTTAACTTGAATAAAACGGATTAATGTTCAAGTTATTTACTACTTCTACCGTCGCAATGGCAATAATTTACTTCCCTTCCAAACGGGTTCCCTATTTGCGAGTCAAATAGGGTCTCTAACAAGTACGAAGTTGTAGCACTAAAGAAGTTAAGTTAGATAAACTCTATTTCGGGACAAATACCCATCCAATCGATGCTCTTTAGGTTTGTCCAAGCTAGCTTTAAGAACAAATAACACTTCGACCATAGATAAGCAAAAAAGCAGGACAGATTTAAAGGGGGAACAACTGCAAACTGTACGAGTTGTACAATGATGTGAAGCTAGTCCACGAGACAAAAAACATTGAGCGAACTGCGGATGCCGAGCTAGCTGGATCGAACTAATTGGAGTAAGTGAGTTCGGTAATGTTTATGTCACACAAGGTTAGATGGCCTGATAAGTAAGTAATTTCTCGTACTGTGAGTTGCTACTGATAAAATTACAGCTTCTACTTTGAGTTTGGTTTGGTAAATTACGAGAAAATATTTAAAAAATATATTTTCTTGCAAGCTTATTTAAATAAAATTCTTTAAGACTTATATTTTGCATCATAAATTATATATTTATAATAGAAGCAAATTTTACTCTTTGTGCTGATTCGATTATAAAGGATGTGGTTAATTTAAAAAAAATATGGAAAGAGCCACTGAAAACGTTATTTTTTTGCAGTGCATTGACATTGTTGGTGTCTCTGAAACTTCGAATATGAGTTCTGATCTTTTTAAAATAAATAGTATTAGAATTTTTCGCGCCGACCGACTGAGGAACATAGAGGGTGGTGGTGTGGCATTTTACATAAAAAATTAGTTCCAATGTGGTTAAGCGGTCAACTGAAAATGATGTACCTGAGTTCGTTTTTGTGGAAGTATCGGTTAATGCTTCAAATATTCTGGTGGGTACTTTTTATTTTTTTTTTCAAGAGGATATTAAGACTCTTATAATGCATGTGGCACAGAGCGAGCGGAAGAATTAGGAGAAGAATGAAAGATTGTGTAGTGGTTCGAGAAACTCCACACTTCCGTGGGTGGAGCCCGAAACGGGACGAAAGATTTTGATATCGGCCTATTGGCTTTAACCTAATTCGCAGGATTTTATTCGATATTGGACATCTATGAACTTTGAAAGTTTGGAAGATTTAACTTAAACACCCCGCTGTCAGTGTTATGCCTTCACAGCAGAGCCATCTACTCACAATCTACACAAACCGCTTTTTTGAAAACATTGGTCGACCAACCCAGTGATAGTGCCATTAACTTGATCCCCAATGGCAACTGGTGACTGGACCAGATTCGAAAAACTAGACCACTACTCTAGTAATCGAATCTGGGACTTATCAATTGAATCAATTGAAAGGCAGGCGCTCTAGCAACTTCGCCACGCATCTTCATGCACCAGATGTAGCGTGCTACAGCCATGTTAGAACTGATCTTGAGGATTGGGTCCTCTACATCCAAAAATTGTCCTTTGTGGTGACCTTTATATGGATACCTTAGCTAACAAAAACAAGCGTTTCACTGACATGATTGATTCACTAGGTTTCCATCTTTGCTAATTCAATTAATCCCACACACTTTTTCCCAAATAAAACACCTTCATTCCTTGATTTTTTTCGCGTGTCTCATACTGAACTAAAAGCCCACTATGATCAAATTATCTGCCCCGGTCTCTCATATCATGATTTAATTATTCTGTTTTCCCCTCGAGTGGGGCAAATCCGCTTCAAGAAATATTGTCACTTTCCGTCAGTCAATGTAATGTCCCTTTTCAATGACTGTGAAAATCTTAACCAATCAGACAAGTGATGCATTTTGGAAAACCCTTCGCATTGTTGGTTTAACTTCCCAGAGTCAACCTTCAACGGAAAATATTGATTTGAATGACCTTAATCGAAAATTTGTTACTCCCTGCCGACAAATGAATACGGTCGACCTCTCCGTTCTTGAACGTAGTGCCCCAAGTCAACGCAGACATTTTCGCTGCAATGTGTCGACGAGCATAATGTGGCAGAAGCCATTCAACCTATACGATCAAAGGCAGTAGGTCTGGATGGTGTACACCCGAATTTAATAAAAATGCTTATACCCGTCATATGCAAGCACGTCACATATACATACATATATATAAAACACAAAAATCCCAGCAAGTGTATTTCCCAGTGATTGGAAGAGCCCAAAAATTTTGCCAGTCTCAAAAATATCTTCGCCAAATAACACTGAGTTCAGACCGATTACAATTCTTCCATAAGCAATCAAATGAAAATCTTTCCAATGGACTCTTATCTTCATAACTGTAAGCAGATCGTGTTCTGTGGAGGTAAAACTTCAACAAGCTTATCTGTTTTATTGGGTGTGCCGCAAGGTTCGGCTCTTGGTCCACTCTTATTTGTACTTTTTATAAACGATTTCGCTGAATGTATCAAAACCTGTGAGTACCATATTAATGCCAATGCTGTGCAGCTTTTGACACGATTCAAGAGATCCGAAGAATTATCTGACATTAATGATTTGAACAATGATCTGAACGCTATCTATGTCTGGTCGCACCAAAATTGCATAAACCTTAATTCATCGACTTTCAGTATAAGTCCGGTGAATATTCCTTCTTCACTTCTTCGAATCAAAGACACTGCCATAGATTCCGTAAGGAGATTCAAAAATCTTGGTGTTTATTTCAATGAGTATCTAAATTGGAACACTCATATCAACCATATTGTTTCCAAAATATACCTATGCTATTCTCCGTGGTTTAAGTCCTACAAAACGGTACCTACCTATTGAAGCTCAACTGAAGTTAATAAAAGCAGATATGTCCTACCCAATATCTTATATGGTTGTGAAATTTGCGCCAGCTTAGATTCTGAAACAGCTTGAAAACTAAATGTTGCCTTTAACAACTGTGCCAGCTATATCTTTAATCTGCATCGATATGATCATATCACTGCCTATGTCAAATGTATCATTGGTTGCTCCTCAAATGAATTGCTGAAATTTCGCGCTATTTAAGATCATCAACAGCAAACCACCAAGCTATTTATTTTATAAACTCAGATTTGTGCGATCGCAAAGGACATTAAGCTTAATTACACCAAGACACAGATATTAAGTTAGTATCCAGCAGTTCTTTATATATGCAATCCTTCTAAGTTTTAGAAAGGTGAACACAGAAAATCGGTTTAAGAGAGAACTATTTGAGTATTTCAGTAGCAGCACTAAGCATGATTTTGACTTACTTTTCAAGCAATCAATTCGTCCTTAATCATATATTTTTAGCCTATTGAAGTGGCATTTGACACTATTTCTAAACTTTATGTATTTCATATATTAAATGTCACCCACTTAAATTATGTAAACTGCAGTTGTAAAAAGAACTGAATTAGAATGAAATAAATTGTATTGAATTGAAAATTTAATTGAATTATAAAGGCTTTTTCAACAGGGACGCTACAAAAGTAGAGCGACAGGGACAGCAAACGACGCCATATTTCTTGCCGCTCTTTTGACATTTCTCTTCTCTCTCTCTCCAACAACGAGTCGAAATTATTAAAATTTAAAATTCGGAGTCAGTGGCCTCAATGTTAAGAGCGCTACGTCCAATTTATGGTCGTCATAATCGTCCTAGCAGCTCAACAATTGAGCGTCTAGTGGAAAAATTTGAAGCCACAGGCACAGTACAAAATGTTCCCGTGCCAGTGAGACAAAGAAGTGCCCGTAGTGTCGAGAATATTGCTGCCGATGAGGCTTCAGTTGCAGAAAGTCCAAATGTATCTCTCACACGTCGTTCTCAAGCGTTGGGCATCTCTGTGACGTCGTTGTGGCGATCTTGGCCTACATCCTTACAAGATTAAATTAACGCTAGAACTGAAGCCGCTTGACCACCAGAAGCGTCGTATGTTCGTGAATTGGGCTGATGAACAACTTGAAAATGTTTCGGATTTTCATCGAAAAATCATCTTCAGCGATGAGGCTCATTTCTGCCTGAATGGCTCCGTCAATAAACAAAATATGCGGTATTGGTAAGGCAGCAATCCACACGTACTCCATGAGTCATCATTGCATATCGATAAAATTACGGTTTGGTGTAGTTTATGGACCGGCGGCGTCATTGGGCCGTACTTCTTCCGTGATGATCAAGACCAACACGTTACTTTGAATGGGGATCGCTACCGTTCAATGATAACCGAATATTTTTGGCCCCAATTGGATGATATGGACTTGGAGGACATGTGGTTCCAACAGGACGGCGCCACAAGCCACACAGCGAATGTCACAATCAATTTATGGGAAACCAAGTTTGGAGAACGTGTTATCTCACGAAATGGTTCAGTCGCTTGGCCACCTCGGTCGTGCGATTTGAAGCCGTTAGACTATTTCCTGTGGGGTTACGTCAAGTCTATGGTCTATGCCAACAATCCAGCGATGATTGATGAACTTCGTACGAATATCGATCGTGAAATTGCAGCAGTATCGGCCGATTTATGCTTGAAAACCGTCGAAAATTGGGTTCAGCGTCTGGACTTCTGCAAGCGTGCCATGCAAAAGAAATCGAGTTCCATACATAATGGCATCGAACGTACTTTCACAGGAATAAAGAATTTCATTGATATCCGTTTTTGTTTTATTTAAAAAAAAAAAAACTTTTGCAGCGCTCTTATTGAAAAACGCTTTATATTCAATAATTGAATTGATTTTTTTATCTTTTTTTTTCTTTTTCTTCCTTATAATATCTTACTAGTACTATCTAAGAATTTAAATAATGTTTTACTTGTATTTCTGCTTTAATTACCTGTGCCAAAGCCAAAAGTACAGACTTTATATATGAAGATCAATAAATCTAAATCTTAACACCGACAAATCCAGTTGTGTAGCAATAGAGCAACCACATGAGATTAATAAAAACCCAAAATGCGAAACCAAAAAAACGTTGTCTGGTCATGCAGATAGAAGGCACTAATCGCAATGCTTAAAATCTTACTTGGGGAGAGCAACGCGGTCCAAACTTGTGGCATGCTTTCTTTATCTGGTTTGGGAACAAAATCCTTTGATTGAATTCAAGGTTATCATTAATTTCAAGGCTTGGAACTTTTCACTTCGTTGCATTTGCTACAACGCACATAAGTTGCATCCTGAGGAGATTTTTTTATTCTCTGTTGAGAAACTCTCATCAATTGGAAAATTAGTTTGAAATAACAGAACAACTATTAATTGGATGAATTGATCCGGAAAATTGCCGGAAAAGACACGACTACATCCTTGAACTTGAATCTCATTCGTTCTAACCAGAATGTCACTCGTGTTTCTACTTCGTAAAATAAAATAGATATACAAAGGAACAGCAACAACAGGCTAATAAACAAATGAAGCTGAGGTTTGCCTCCTCCCGATGCATTTGTGCATACACATATAAATACATGGATATTGCGTTTTGAGTACTTCCGTTCTTTGAACGTTTAGTTAAATAATTCAAAACCACAAAATTCATTTCACGCTTTCTTGATAATATTTTCCAAGTTAAAACATAAGTTTGGAAAAAACCTAATAAATTCACAATGTGTTATGTGACCTTTATTTTGTAGACTAGAAAAATCTCTGAAAATTGCCAGCGATTTAAATCAATGAGGTTTAGACACAAATTTGATTTATTCAGGCCGTAGTTGTCATTGGATTTAAATCTGGCGGAGTAAAGTTCCCAACAAAGGCGAATGTTATGTGCTTTCAGACCAACTGTGGTTGTATTTGTCTGCTTTGTTCGTACCAACCAGCAATCACGTCTGAATAATGAGCATGACCATCTGTGGCGGGTACTATTCTTTATGTTAAGGATGAAATCGGCTGTACATGGAATTTCAACAATTTTGAAAATTCTTAAAATTCGTAAATTCCCAAAAAAAGAATCCTTTTGTAAACAGCAGTTGACCGCTGTTTTACCACAAGCTTTTGTACAGCGATGAAGTTTATTTTTGGCTGAATGATCTATGGCGTTAAGAAGGGGAAATATGAGAGAACCAGTTTGTATCTAAAATTAACCGGGCAAGGTCTTAAGGGTTTGCTTGCGCAAGCTATATTTATGAATGGTCTCATCTTCCTCCTCTGAGCGGTAACATCTACAGAAATCGTTAGACTGAGAGGCATGGCGGTGAAAAATGACAAGTGTTATATCCTGAATTTGAAAGCGGGACGCCACGCTCAGCAGTTCGAGACCCTATCCATTGACACCTTAAGACAAATTATAACCCGAATGAAACAGCTTAACAAAACAAAAAAAAATACACAATAAACAGATTTAAGGGTAACCTTAAGCAAAAAAAAAACACATCGTTTTCCATACGATAATGAAATAACAATAGTATTTATATAGTTAATCGATGTCCTTCACATGTAAATGACGAATGAAAAGCAAAAACATTTCGGTGGACATTCAATCGATTCCGTTCCAGAACTTGAACTCATTCATATGTGTTACTTGTCTCACGACTTTCCTTGTCCTCTTAAAAATCTACTTTGCCAGGTTTTTAAGTACTCATTTCATGTCAAATAAATGACGTCTTGTTTTTTTTTGGCGGCATACGAATGATTCATGATAATTGTCAATTAACCTTGAAATAAAGCAATTAAATTACGAATGAATTTTCGTAATTGCATGCAAGAAAAAACAAAATAAAAATTGGCAAATTCTTCCAGGTTCTGAAAAGACTATCAGCCGAAATTTCTTCTTTTAATTGCCTTGTGAAAAGATTGCCAGAGTTAAACCAATCCTGATTGCGATATGTAATCTGAAAGCTTATTGACAATTGAACAAGGTACAAAGACAGGCAGACAGATGGCATTTAATTGCAAGAGCAGGTAAATTGAACCCTTTTCACGGAATATGGACAATCAGCCCCATTTTCGAACATTTTTATTTCCTTTTTTTAAATTTTGTGGCTCTCAAGGCTCTGAGACTCCGACTTGTTTGATTAAGACTTTTGTTCTACAGATGGGTAGCTCTCAGTCTTATGCATTCCTAGCAGACCTGTGTCCACTTGAGTACAGCAGCCCATTAACCCAGCGATACTGTATTGAGCTAAAATCTTTACACCTACCAGACCATCAAGACAGGCAAACGAAAGTAGACTGAAAGGGTCGAGGATAGAATTAAAATTAATATATATCTAAGTCTAAATGTAGTTTCGAATAGCGTCAGCCTCGAGGTAACGCTTGCCTAAAAAATAAAAACCTAATTCGTCAAAAGTAGGTTTCGGATAGCACATTCACATGAATGAATTCCAAAGTCGGTTCATCGTCTTCGCGAGAGCTTTAACATAGACGAGTTTTCTTAGTCCTAATGGATTAAAACTGGTAGATTATAGAACTGATACCGGGACCTGTTCAGTCCGACCAGATACTTTGGTGTTAGACCGCCTAACAGAAAATCGTGTGCCAATCATTGCGAGAGCTGAACCTTTCCTTGCAAGACAACATCTCCTTAGTAATGAACCCCAACCTGGTCAAGCTGAGCCATTGCGTGCTTAACAATATAAGAAGTAAGTGATACAAGATTTTATTGTAATTTTGTACATTTCAACAATTCAGAATAGTGGATGCTAAAGAAAGAAACTAAGACATTTACGAACATAGAGCTGACTGGAGTTCTCACAATAAAGTGCTCCACACCGATGTCCAAAAAGAACATTGTGCATTTCATTAATCTTATTCATGTACTACGTTTAAGAGGTCCATGGAGCGGGAAGGAAAGCAGAGAAAAATATCAATAGCTCCAGGCGTTCACGGACATTTCCACATAATATGTCAGGTACATTCAGACAATTCGTGTACATAAATAATAATGTCTCCAATGCTCTAGCATGGAACTCAAATAACAACATTTTTTTAAATATTATACAGCACTGGCATAAAAAGAAATCATCCAATTATTTTACAGAGAACAGACTTCCAAATTTCTACAAGACTATCTCATGGCCATTGCCTTTTATCTGTATTTGATAGATTGTTAATTTTTGTTTGAACATGGAACCAGCACTCACAATCCCGAATCCCTCTGCTGCTGAATATTAAAAAAAATGTGTAAAATTATATTTTTTCCTCCAAAGAATATTCGAATTGAAAGCAAATTATAACAACGGCGGTGACCATTTAGGAATGTTTTTGTATAAATTCTATCAGAGTTATGAGTAGGAAAGGATTTATTCAACGGTTTTCGTCAGAATTCAATGATCTCAGTAACTAAAAATATCCTCAATGCTCTCTTACGATAACTTCTTTGAACATTACCGGGGGAAAAAATGTTGAATTTATCATTCTGTTGCTTTGGAAACGCGTACGACTATGAATTTTGTTTTCATCTTACAATTCGACCTTTAACTGCCTCATGAAATCCCATACATTGCTATCTTGAATATAAAATTACTGCTGAAGGTGAAGGTGTGTTATTCACTGAACTCCTTCTAGCCATTTTTTTTTTTTTAAAAGCAAATAGGCCTTCTGTGATATATTCATAATTATGTTCGTAATTTTAAAAAATGCTTAGTTTGAAGAAAAAATGTTTACACTTAATTTAGAAATAAACTTGGATTTGCATAATTGGATGAGCCGCTTTGATTGCTGAGTCGGAAAAATTGTGATGATATTATTTTTTTCGCATGATACATTTTTTTAAAATCTGTACATGTATATGTACAAAAATGTATGTGAACAGAAGATAAAAAAAAAGGAATTGAAAGGAGGAAATAAGATAGCTGAAGTTAAAGTTAAAGTTTAACTTCTTCCCATATGAAATACATTTTTTTCAAGAGTCAGGGGCATAAACTATCAGAATTGTGTGTTGCCGAATACGTTTTAAAAATGTTGTTAATTGGATTTCCTTCTTTTTCTTTTACGATCACGCGAGTTATGTATGCATCAGCATATATATATATTATATATTATATATTATTATATATTATATATTATATTATATATTATATATTATATATTATATGCTAAAGATAAGTACGACACATTCCTATCTTAGGCAACAAAGTATTTAAAATGAAAAATATAAATATCATATTACTTGCAGTTCGTTCACTGCATTTCCCGTGGGAACGAACTTACGTAGGAATTGCTGAATTGACACATAATGTCTATTTAACCAAGTGAGGAATATTTCTATAGCGTAGTATGATCGCGATCTTGAACTTGGAATAAGAGTTGAATTAATAAACTGAATAAAGTGAAAAAGACAACAAAAATAAAAAAAAATTATTTTTTTTTTATTCCCTCTCGGCAACGAATTAGTTATTTCGCGCGACCGTTCTGCCGGTTGGTACATAACGCGAGTGGAAGGGATCAGGGACGAAATAGAGAAGTACTGATGCACATTGTTTTTGAATTTTTGCATATTGTAACTAGTGGGAAATACCGAGCGTGGTAGAGCGTTCCACATTCGTGTTTCGCGGCTAATAAACGAGTCTTTATACTTAACTGTACGACCGAAGTTGGGCTTGAGGGTGAATTTCTAGCGAGACGGGTGTTACGGTCAAAGTAATAAGGGGATGGAATGCAGCTGGCTAATTCGCTATATCACTGCTTGTGCTAGAAGCGATAAAATATGATAAGACATGAGACGTTACGACGGTGGTGAAGAGAGTCAATTGACTTTGTAATATTTTTGTCACCTATGAGTTTTAACGCTCGAATTTTTATTCTATCAAGCAGGCTCAAAATGGCCTTTGGAAAATTTTTCAGCTCCAGCATTGTAAGGGCCATTGATGGATAATGGTCGAGGGTTTTCGTTTCGCTTTAGTGACAGAAGACAGCATTGAGTTTTGGAGGCATTAAATTCCACTCTATTCGTAGAGCCCCATGATAGTATGCTGTTAATATGGGAATTTAATGAGTTAATCCCACGCTGCCGTTCCATTTCCACGGCCGAAGATGAGGGACGTGAATTTGGAAACGAATATGAAAAACTGAGAGTACTATCATCACCGAATGAGTGTATTGGATTAGATGTAGCGGACAGAAGATCGTTAATGAAAATTAAAAAGAGAGTCAGTAACAAAACAGAGCCCCGGGGAACACCAGCATTTATATGGTGGATATCAGACTTAGCACCGTCAAATACAACTTGAATTTAACGGCCCGAACGAAAGTTTCTAATCCATTGAATAAGAGATTCATCGATACCAAATGCACGCATTTTCGACAACAGAGCCTGGTGCAAAACTCTGTCAAATGCTTTAGAAATATCAAGCGCAACAATCTTGCTTTCACCAGAAGGATGTAGAGAGTGGTTCCACTTGGTTGGATTCCAGTGGATCTTTTGATACGAAAACCGTTCTGCCGGTTATTAAGGAGTTTTCGTGTTTTGAGATATTTCATTAGCTGACGGTTTATCAGCGTTTCCAAGACCTTGGAAAACAGGAACGTTAGTGCAATGGGTCGATAGTTGGAGGGAAAAGAAGATTTGCCTTTTTTAGCGACAGGTTGGACAAATACTGTTTTTCATCTACTCGGGAAGAGACCAGAAGAGTAGGACAGATGAAAAAGTTTACGCAATGGTTTTGCCAACGGGGAAGAACATCTCTTCAGAAGAATGGGGGAATACCATCTGGACCAGCTGATTTATGGATGTCAAGAACTTTTAGCACTCTTGCTACTGTAGGAGTGCGGAAATAGATCCATCCCATGGAAAAGTTGTTTTTTTTTACCTGTTTAAAGATGAACTGGAGAGATTCAAAATCAGAAGAAGTTGCAAACTTATCAATCACTGTATAGCTTATCGAAAATGCGCCCCATACATTATTTTAAAATTGTACTGTTTACATCAGTGCTGTTTAATTAAAACTTTACATTGAAATAACTACATAAAAATAAATACTTATATATAGGTTGCCCAGCGTCCAATTGAAGCTATAAAAATCTCTGCTCTCAAGCATATCGACATCTCATTCCACTGAACTGAGAGTCAGACCTTATAAATGCCAAGATAACCTCACATTTCTAGAAGAAAAGATTATAACTTGTTTTTTTTTTCAAATCTTCATGGCTACAGAGAGTGGATAAAGTGTACGGTCAAGCGCACTCTGGCCGCTTACTCCTCTTATTTTTTAAAGGCAGTATTTTAAGAAATGGTCCAATAGAGGTTTCTACAATGTATAGAAAAGCCTTCATTAATTATTAGTCTACTGCCCAAAAGGTATCTTAAAGTTGAGCGTTGTGAAAACAAAGTTTATTAACTTAATATGGCCTTACTTAAAATTCCAAATTCCGTGTTTTTATCGCACTTAAAAAACACAAGACACATTTACAAATCCAATGTTTCCAGACCAAGGTATTTGTCATCAGCAAAGCTCGAGGGGATCAAGGTATTCGTTGAAAAAAAGGATGTTTAACACCTGCAAATATTTCGTTGCCGACACACGGAAAGGCGTACCGTGTAAGTAGTTCTAACAATAAGACAAGTTTGGCTTCATTAAGCATACGAGGCGTTTTCCGCAGAATGGAAGCATGATTTCGTTTGAGCATTGAATCAAAATTAACCTTTTTTAGGCGAATACCCGCCGGCTTTCATTTAACAACGAACAATTATCAGGATCCAGTGTAGACGTTTCATAAGAATTAATTTATAATTAATAACTTATGAAAACGTGTGCAGGCAATCATATGAACTCTTCCTCCCGGAATTTTTTTTTAATGAAATCCCTACCCTCAAGAATACTTGTAACAAAATATGAGTACATAACTTGAAATAAATACTGAGAACAATTAACTTAAAAGCGTAAGAAATTTTTTTAGCTGCAAGTTGATATCCATGAATCATGTTGTCACGTAGAATTGTGGGTAAGTGGGCGAAAAATTGCCTATTTTCGGTTGACATCAAAGTCAGATAGAATTTGATTTCTACAAATATCTCGAAGGTCGAACTTAGTTCGCAACTTTGTTGTGGGTTTCATTAACGAAACGCTCGACACTTTTAAAGCTTTTTCTGTTTATCTGTACTCATTGGAAGTGTGTTTAACAGGACCTAATATTTAGCGAACGATCAGGGTAGGAGCGATAACGAAATTGGAAAAAGACAGTTGAAGTATTAGATGAGACAAACTTAAAGAAATCCATGGAGACAGTTATGTGATTCACACGTAGATATTGGGGAATCTTTCAGATAAGGAACATATCTTAAAGTACCAAAACTACACTTTCCCGAATCGAGAGACCCTGAGGAGACGACGATCAATAGGTCAGTTAACATCAGAGCAACACGACAGGCTGAATAGAACGAATGACTTATTATGTGAGGCTTCACTTTTGATTTCCCACAGTTGCCGGTCTGTCAATTCGCTATGTATGCGGATGATACAGCAGTTTTCTCATCGCATCAGTTTTCTCTCGCCCTTGGGAGAAATCTTAATAATGCGATTGAGAAACTTGCTGAACATTATCACAAGTGGAGAAAAATAAATAGAAAATGTAAACTATCAAATGATAACAAAATTACTATCCACAAAGTCATATTCAAAGCTATTCTGCTTTTTGGTTGCCAAGTATGGGGTAGCTGTGCCAAAACACACATTAAGAGATTGCAAATATCGCAAAACAAACTCCATAAGATGACGCTCAATTTACCATGGCACTATTCTACTAAAGAACTGCATCTAAAAGCGATTGTTGAATTGATTTCTGACAGAATTCGAAAGCTGGTTCATTCGTTCAGGATTCGCTGTGCATTTGCGGATAATATTCTAGTCAATCAATTGTCTAAATAATTAACTATCAATTCAGTTAATATTACCTGAAATGCTATTTATTTTATAGATGTACGTGTGATGTATTTCTTTATTCCCTTATTTATGTACAAATTTGTTTATCATTGTTAACAGATACATTTTGTTTAAACATCTATTTCTTCTGTGATATTTAAGTTAAATTACGTTTAAGTTGTTATTTATTAACATAGTTATTGTCAAAATTATAAATTTATGTATTAATTTATTTACTCACTTATTTATTTATTTATTTATATCATACCTAATGTTTCATTTTTGTGCTGTTTAAATTGCAGGTTTTTCTAGTATTTTTCTTCAGAATCTAAATCGTATGCAATATAATAAAAGTCTTTTCTTTATAAAATAAAATAAATATTTCAGTAGAAACATAAAATGTTAATTATCATATCTCTGAATGTAAAATTTGCAGTAACCTACTCGTAAAGTTTTGTGATACCAAATAAATATCTATCTATCTATCTATCTATCTATCTTGTGAGGCTTTCACACCCCTCAAGTTCACTGGCTCGAACCACATTCTATTAATAATCTTCTTGTTTAAGTAATTGCAAGTCTACGTTAGGGAACTCAGCCATGAAGGAGGCAGTTACAAGAGGTATTCTAAAGTGTCATTTCATCCTTGCTTCTTGCACTAACCATTTACGATATCTTTAGGTCAGTTCTACATTTCCATATCGAATACGCGGTTAATATCGTAATTACTCTTCAGGGAAAGAAGGTTCTCTTAGCGATATGTTAAAAACGATCTAAGCAATAAATGACAATCCTTTTCTATGGAACATCCTTTTCGATTGGCACAATGCCTTTTTTGTCTCGCCATTCCAAACCGCTGTCTTGTATCCTCTCTCGTGTTTTGTGTTAACATGATATATTTATGTGCATGTTGGGGCAATGAAATTAAATGGAGTAAAATCTCATTGTGCTTTGACAGCGAGGATCTAGATGATATGCAGGAAGAGCCTTTCATTCCATTCAATGTGACCTTTGGGTGCGCTATTTGCAGCGATAAATTGTTGGCATGAATGTAAATCTCCTCAAGAGTGGTCATTTGGCTGATGTCATTTATCTTATCAATTTTACACCTTTAAATATGCTTTTCTTGAAAACAAAGCCCACTATTTTATATATATTCCAGTTTATTAATGCCATTTTCGAAACATGTATTGGCATTTAGGTATTCGGCGATAGGCTTTAGTACAATACTGTAATGGACGGTGGAACCCATTCTTTATGAGCGCAGTCAAGAAAGGATATGCACCTCAAAGAAATTGGTACCATTTTTGTGAACTAAATATATTTGAGAATATTTTAATTGAATCGGAATTGCTTAATTCTTCAATATACCGTCGATACAGATTTGATCTCAAGGTTTTGCTTTCTAGTTCATTAGGTCAAGGACTGACCGTTAATTACATTTAAATTATTAAACCTGTATTATTAAGAGAATTGGTTAATTTTAAATTGGACCTGCCAACCACAGTTTAATCGATTTCCAAAATATAAATATGTATTTATTTAAACATCAAACAAAAAATGTGTGCGTCCCTTTTTGAGCAGCAAACCACAACATAGAAAACCAAATAAATCAATAGCCCCTTCTGTAATAATGCAATCGCCTAAAGCTTTTATTTTGCTCACATCACATAGAACATCAAAATGTTTCAAAAACACACAACTCCTTTGTTCCAACCCGCTCGAGCTGCTGTAATCAAAATGCCAAGAGTTAGAATCAGGTCGAATGTAAATACATTTTTTCCACAAGAACAAATCATAAAGCCAACATGTGTTGTACCTTTAAACTGGCGCACGAGTATTATAAAGCGATCCTTTAAAAAAAAATACGATACAGCCATGAACTCTTCATGCAAATCCATTTGGATGAGTTTTTTAAAGTCAAGGGAATTGCATATCCTTTAAATGCGCAATAAATTTCAACAAATCGAAAACACTTTACGATATTATTTCACAAGTTAAATATGTGAAGACAAATATGAGAATGCAACCTGCAGCATTAGAGTGTCGTCGTTCACCATCAATTTAAACCAATTAAAGATTCATGTGAACGAGAAGACGTATTGAGCATTCTTTCGAGACAGACAAGAGCCATACTAATGACCTAGATTCTCTCCTTAATTCGAACAAACTTTTGCATTGCTGTCACCTCAGAAACCAATAATATACTAGAAGACTGACTAAGGCAACGCTGATGAATGGGAAGTCCATTCCATTCAAAGATTTCAAAAAAGATGCGCTTTGGGGGAATAATGGAATAAAATGTCAACATACGTCAGCTCCAGATGAATGCGAAATGAAGAGTAGTTTGCTTTAGAATCACAATAAAAAAAACTTGAAAGTATGTTGGGGAAACGGAACCTTGGGAAAGATGAATGTCTTTTTGCTTCTGCAATAAATTTAGTGGGATGAAGGAAAGCAATTGCGAAATGACGCCAAGGTTAAGAAACCTTTTATATCTTTGAACTATTTCTCGTTGTTATTATTTTTCATTTGTCTTTAAGGTTCAGTCAACACCACTAAGTTAAAAATTATGGTATTTTTTAAACAAAAAATGTATCCGGCTAAGAAGTTAAGCCCCCAAGCTGTTTTTACAGTCAATTTTCGGGGGGCCCCTTTACTATTCGTCAACTTTGATAATGTTGAAAACTGCTCAGGTATGTATTTTTTCAAACGAACGAACACAGAAAATCATTTATTTTTCTTCTGGAAACAGGACTTCTTTTAATGGAATCCATCGTTAGGTCTCAGATTCGAATTATAGAGTAAGTAAGCCCTATCGACCTACAGTTACAACACACAAATCAATAAGTGGTTGGAACATATGCCATCGAACTACATCATCACAGCCTCCATCGGAGACGAAACGAGCAAACGTAACGTCTTAGAAGGGTCACCACAAAAAGGAATTATATCACCTCTTTTGTGGGTACTGGTGACGTATAAGTTCCTTAAAAATCTGGAAGAAACATACGCCAAAACATCTAAACATAATAGGGGAAATCATGCAGGACGAACTCATCACCGTTACAACATGGGCAATTGAAAACTAATGTTAACCCTAGCAAAACGGTTTTGATCATCTTTACAAAAAAGACCAAAATAATTTACTTCCACATCCCTGAGAAGTACTTAGTGATGATAATCGATAAGAAACTCAACTAGAGGGAAAACCTGGAGGAACGCACTGCTATAGCCGAGAGTACATAATGGATATGCAGGAGGGAATTTGGAAAGTCCTGTGGACTGAAACCAAAACAAGTCCACTGGATATATCATACAACTGTGTAATGAAACCAACCCTTCTTTACGGCATTATAGTATGGTGGACTACGATAGATAAAAAATATGTAGTCGACAGGCTCACTAAAGTGCAATGATTGCCATGTCTGGGAATAACAGGCGCTCAAAACTCCAAGTCGACCGCTGCCATCGAAGCGATTCTAAATAATACACCAGTACAACTGGAAGTAAAAAGACAAACAGGAGGCAAAACACCGCGCATAGAAAAATTTTGAACTTTGTAAGGGCGATGACGACACTACTAGATCGACAAAGCGACCTAGAGGAGAAAGCTGTAACCTTCAAAAACAATTTCAAGACAATTTTTCCAGCCAGAACTTCTTGGACGAACGGAAAAACGACAAGTGAACCCGGTTTATACGGACGGTTCTAACATATTGTGTGGATCAAGGGAGGGGATCTACTGTTCGAACCCACCGATAGAAATTTCAAATCATCTTGAACCATTCGTCACGGTATTTCAAGCAGAAGTTTTCGCAATACTAACTGGAGTAGAAAAGCTCACCGAACTCAACATACAGGAGAAGCCAATCCTCATCTACTTCGATAGTACAGCAGCTATATAAACTATTACAAACCCTCAATCAGTATCGATAGTGGTAAGGAAGTGCAAACACAAACTCAACAAACTAGCAACAGTGAACGGCCAGGACACGAAAGTTTAACAGGAAACGAAAAAGCTGACGAACTGGCTAGGAAAGGGGCAGGGAATAACCACCAAAACCCTGTAAAGCAAAAAGCCGTCCCGCTGACAGCTATTAAAAGAGCTCTTAACGAATGGGCAACCCGGGAATTTAAAAATCACTGGGCCAACCTTTCAAAAGCGAAAGGAAAACCGACTAACAAGGTAGCGAAACGAGCTCTGAACTCCAGCAACGGTTAATGGTAGGATTTGTAACAGGGCTCATTAACCTTTACCTACACTTAAGTAGACTCAGACTAGCAGAAACCTTGAGATTTCCCGACCATCAAAATCCAGACAATCCATAGAAATCCCTTTGATATCACCCAACTTTTTTTCAATACAGCTCCCCCACTTTAACCAAAATCTTCTCCACATAGGGAATATGGGAACACAACGGGCCCAACCAGAGGTCTAAGTGAGGAGCTTACATAGCTCACCCTAACTAACCAGCCAACCAAGTCTCGGACATTTATCAAGCTTTCGAATCTGGTCAATCACCATTCCCAATTGGGATCAAATTAACGGCGCTAGCTCTGGAAAGGACGACCAGCGATAGTAGTCTGATCAAGTGTGTAGTGCTTCTGTAGTGGTACTTCCATCGGCTTGTCTTGCTGGAGCTAGAAGTTCGCGTCGTCAAAATAATGGTTGGTGAAGATGATGTCATTTGCTAGGTTGTGAAGGCTTATCACGTCCTTCTCTTTATTATTCTGCTCCCTCTGTACAAATACAACAAAAGGGTAGTCACAATCCCTCAATACCTTGAAGTGTTTGTCAGCCATCGTCTTTTGTTATTTGTAAATACAAAACTATTTTACTGCATAAATCAAGTCACGCTTTTCGAATGGCAAATATTTTGGCGTGAATAATTCCCAAATTTGATGACATTTCGGAAATATTGCCACCTCGGCTGTGCCCTATTTAGGCCATCCTATCGCTGTAATTTCGCACCATCATAGCCTGCCTTATTTAAGCAAGACATACCGAATAAATATTTCTTAGTCTTCAACTGTAGCTGGTTAATTAGTATATTCGAGACCCGTGACATACCGCTAAAAAAAAAGGACAAAACAATCATATCACGTTCATTCTTCGAAATGATACGGTCCCTTAATATTTGTCGCTACAAAATGTGAAACCTGTAGTGATGAACCAAACAGTAAGTTTTTCGGGATACAATCGGGTCTCGAGACTATCGGGAGGATTGTGCATACTTCTTTAAGGGTAATAGTCCTTTTTTAACAAACCCATTAGGCCTGAAAAGAACCTGATGATTTGAAGGTTCAACTTTCCGTTCGTTTACTGCAAATGAACCGAACGTACGGCCGAAAGCCAAGTGCTTTTCTCAAAATGTTAAGTACGTAGTGGGCGGCCAGAGACCGAGTTGCATACACGTTGTATTGATAATTTGGAGTCGCAAGCAAAGCGGTTATAATAAGAACTTATCGCCTGAAGTGTTTGCCAAAATTAAAATTAAAATTGTTGTTAAAGAATCCCAAATGTTCATTCACAATGGCGGCACCCGATTGTCTACCATTATCTTTAAAAATCAATTGAAAAAAGCTCAAAGATCAAATTGAACTTAATTAAAAACATATAAAATTATGTTTTTGTTTTTGAGGCCAGGTTGACTGTTTTTCGTTCTACTATACCAATAACTTTTTTGTAAGTTTTGCCTTGAGGTGCGTTGCAAGAAAGCCTGATTTAAGAGATGTTTTTAATCAGAATAAGAACTTGGTGATTCATTTAGTATAGTCAAATTTCGTTCGTTTGAATTTTTTGTTTCAGATACTTTGCCTTTTTTTTCTTCAACAAAGTAAGGCCTTGCTTGATTGAGATAGTATCCTACATAATATCTTTTCACAATAGAAACAACATTCTTATAACATTCTAGTTTTGAATACCCTACCAACATATGTGTCCGAATGGGCAGCGAAATAAAGTAAGCCCTTTTCCATGTCTCGACTTCAGACTCCACTTTGATCGTGGAATTAACCAGTTCTTTTGGATACCAAACTTAAAAAGAAATGGGAAATTTTTTCGCCGGCACTTTTCATTTCAAAAACAAAGGCAAAGAGAGGCCCGACGCCGACGTTGTAGCTCGGGGCGCACACGTACGATATTTTAGCATGAAAATAAGAGGAAACCTTCACGAGAAAGTACCCATTTCAGTTGGAATGAAAAAGGTGTAGTTGCAGTAGGACACCTCCAATGAGTAACTTTCATTTTATGTTTACATGGATTCGCGTAAGTTATGCAGGCCTTAAAGTTCGTGTATTTGCAGAATGGCATAAAAACAGTGAAGCAAAATAATCTCTTGAAATTGAGGCAAATCAAATAGTATTGTTAACCAGTAACAGTGCTAATGTGGTAGCGGATTGGAATAGAGAAATTTTCCAAGGCAGATCTTCAAGCGACTTTCGAATCACTAAAGAAGAAAAAATCTACAGGAATAGATGGAATACCAAACATTGTGCTTCAACATCTCCCTCTGGAAGCTATACATTTGCACTATACTGTTTAACAATGCAATGAATTATACACATTATCGGGCACAAATCTGCGGTCAATTAGTCTCCTTCCGACAATTAGCAAAGTCTTTGAAAAAGTTGTCAATAGAGCCCTGACTAAGTGGGTAGAGGACAAAAATAAAATTCCAGATAATCAATTCGGTTTTAGAACTGGGTATGACACTGCATACATGCCGCGTGTTCTGTTTTCTGTGTTTTCAAATGTTCAATGTTACAAAAGTTAAGAAACAATGCACTAGTGCCTGTCTGGTTGACTTGGAGAAGGGCTTTGATACCGTTTGGTTAGAAGCGCTCTTTTACAAGTTGAACAGGCTTGGCATAAGCAAACCACGACTGTACACGCTTTACAACATTCCCAATAGACGGTTCGTTGTGAAGAATGGCATTGTTACTTCTATTTGTATTTTCGAATTGATAAGAGGTCTACCTACAACAAGGTGCAGTTAATTCTCCGATACTTTTCAGCATTTTCACGATTGATCTTATAGGTTCTCTTCACCATGATATATGTAGCTATTCTTGATCGTCGCTCGATCAATATCTATATTTTAACAAACATATAGATGTAGCTCAAGCCAAAGCCAAAGCGACTTTTGTCATGACAAGGAGACTGTTTTATAGCAGCCAACTCGATGCCAGGGTAAAGGTCATCTGCTTTATGGCCCTCGTCAGGCCTATGGTTACTTATGGTTGCTCCGTATGGTTCAACGTGATAGCAAGTTCGATGGAAAAGATTCGGATTTTTGAAAGACAATGTCTCAGGGCTTGTCTTCGTTTATATAGAACTCCAGAGTCCCAATACGAAAAATTCTATCGCAATGAGGTTCTATATAATGAGGTCAACCTGATTAGGGTGGATAATTTCATTATTAAGCTTATCCGAAAGCACATAGCAAGGTCAATGACATCGATCAACAACCTGATCTCCAGGGCTTTCTACCCAAATTATTTGTATCACGAAAGTGTGCGCATTAAGGGCTTTGTCCCTCCAGAAGCCTTTCTCTACTTCGATTCAAAAGGTTTGATCCAGAGTAGTCTGGCTTATCTTCCACGTCGCCCGTTCAATGTAGACAGGCGACTCAACTACAATCGAGACATCGCACACAGTTCCGAAGATTTTCTCCGGTTCCGAAGAAGTTTATTTATATTTCCTTCTTTTTTTTGAACGTATGTATATAAATTACTAACATATATATACGTATGTTAAATTAAATTTGAAATTATTTTAAGGTACTCTGTAGCTCTTATATAAAATATTAAAACGTACATTATCTAAGTTCTTAAGAAAAAAAATTTCTTAGGATTATAATTGTTAATATTAAGATATCAATAAAAATAGTAAGTGTAAGTCGAAAGGTTTAGCTTAGAGCGCCCGAATAGGACCAGTAGGTTAACTAAGTAAAGTTGAGTTGTAAGAGCTAGTTTAAGCATTTTTTGTCTAGTTATTTAGTGATTCAGATTGAAAAAAAAATACATTGAAATGAAAAAAAAAAGAAAAATGGAATAGCGAAATTTTATTGATAAAAAAAATGGATTAAATTTCGCATATAGACAATAAATCTTTAATGCTTTATTTTCCATTTACACACATAGATGGTAAAAAAATTAAAACACTTTCGACTACTGTATAATTCTCTGCGAACTCCCGCAAATATGAAATGCAAATTCACATATTTTAAAAGTATTACCAAAAAATGTGCGAAACTCACCAATAAAATATCGAAGTACTTTTATAAAACCATAAAGTTATAACGAGTGAAAAGAAATGAGACATTTTATTTCTGGCATTTCCCCACAGATCTATTTATAATGTTATTCAAACTTGCAATTTTTCATTATTTATATTGCCACAAGAATTCAAATCACATTTCACTAACCACTTTTTAATATGTAAATTAAAGCACAAGAACAATCCACTTCAACAAGCCAACTCTATTTTTATTTAAGAAAGGTCACTAGAAACCAACAAAGAAACATCCTTCAAGTATCTGAACCTGCACTCGTTCATTTGATTTTTTTTTTCTTGTTTTTGCTTTCGACATAAGATTCTAATCAAAAGTTATAATGACTAAAGCTATCATCCCTCCCCGGTCTTAAAAAGTATCAGTCATTCCCAAACAAATTATAAAGCAGTTGGTCTCTCCAATTACGCCTTTCCCAGTCAGAAAACCAGCAACGAGCCGCCAAAATAAAGAGAAAGTTATCCCCCTTTAAAACGAATGACCATCAACACAATTGGCCCATGAAAAAGGTTTCAATTTACCAAAAAAAAAAAAAAGCAAAATTATTTTCTATTAAATTAAGAGCAAACTCACTCAGATGCAAACTTTGTTTGACTTTCGAGTACGGCCTTCAATCCCGATACTAAAGAGCGTGTATTGATATTTATTGCACTACACAATGTGTCAACAGTTGAATGAATGCCAAAAGGAATTTATTCGGGCAACCGAATGACTGCACCGATTGCTCCAACGTTGTGTTATCAGTTATTCAGAAAACTAATTCACTAAGTAATTGAAATTGTGCGATAACAATGCCTTGGGCTAGACCGCACAGTGGCAGGGTTAGATACGAAAATTTCACACAATGCTGTTGATTTTCGGAATGTCTGACCGCACTGACCAACGCTCTCTAAGTACATACAAACAACAATCCAACTGTGAAGTACGAGGTTTGTGATGTACTAGGTATGACCCTTAAAAACCACACTTTGTTGACATTGAACTGACATTGTGGTGAAATGAACTTTGATAATCGAAAAAAGTCTCGGAAATCGGTATTGTGAAGATAAACAGATAAAATTAATCGTATTACATTCGGAGTATTAAAACAACATAACAAAAAACGATAAAATTGAATTTACAACAAACCATGTTATGTTGAATTGATAAGTTCAGTTTTTTCAGTATAAATAGATTTTTAATTATTTATTCGAGCTAGATTAATACAGAACCCTAAGGCCCAGTTATTCAGTGCTGAGCTAACTGTGAGTTAATTTTACTCGGGGATAAACCCGAGTTAACCACAGAAACGTGTTTTTCTGTAAAGAGTTAATCCCGAGTTAACTCAGCTAGTTTGGTGAGTTAACTCCGGATAAAGTTAACAGATATTTTTTGGCAGATACTGCATTTAACGAACAACGCTTGCAAAGTTCATCGCGCGCTTCTTCCATTTTATGGTCAGTTTAATCGACCCCCTGAAGCGGCTATTCGGGCTATTGTGACTAAATTTCGCACCAAATTCACATTGTTGGACAATAACCACCAACACGCTTGCGTAGAGTGCGAACTGAAGAAAATATCGCAGCTATATCGGCCAGTGTAAATGATGACCATCAATTATCGATTCGTCGCCGTTCGCAGCAATTGGGCCTCTGTTACTCAACTACGTGGAAAATTTTGCGGAAGGAGGTGGTGTGATGCCTTTCAAAATACAGCTGGTGCAAGAATTGAAGCGGAACCACCTACCGCAACGTAAAATTTTTGTTGAATGGGCTCTTGGAAAGTTGGCCGAAGATCCACTTTTTTACCGAAAAATTGTGTTCAGCGACGAAGCTCATTTTTGGCTCAATGGGCACGTTAATAAGCAGAATTGTCGATTTTGGAGTGAATATCAGCCAGTAGCATTGCAAGAGCTACCAATGCATCCAGAAAAAGTCACAGTTTGGTGCTGTTTATGGGCTGGTGGTGAGATGACATAGAACTTTGATTTGCCCAAAATGCAAGAGCTTGACTTGCATGACATGTGGTTTCAACAAGACGGTGCCAATTGCCACACAGCACGCGCAACAATGGACTTGTTGAGAGGCGAGTTCGGTGAACATTTTATTTCACGTTCGGGACCGGTCAATTGGCCGCCTAGATCGTGCGATTAAACGCCTTTAGACTATTTTTTGTGGGGCTATGTTAAAGCTCATGTCTATACAGACAAGCCCGCTTCAATTGACGCATTGGAAGACAATGCGAAATGTTGGAAAGAGTATGCCGAAATTGGACTAAGCGGATGGACCAGTTGAGGCGCAGTCAAGGTCAACATTTGCATGTAATAATCTTCAAACATTAAATTACTACCGTACTATTGATTCAAATAAAGATTTCATGCATTTTTCTGAATTTAATGTGTTTTTTTTAAAAACTTTCCTATAGCTTTTAAAAAATCACCCTTTATTTTGCAAAGAAAAGATTGGTTAGATCGCGACGAAATCATTTTCATTAATTTAGAGATAAGGATTTTTACAAAAAATTTCTGTAATGCAGACAGCAAAAACGCTTAAACCAATATATCTGAAATAACTAGCTACCAAAACTAACTAACCCTTCGCGGGCGTTCTAAGTTAAACTTCATGCTTAATATATGTGACGCAAACTTACTAAAATTAACTTTAGAACTTAAAGAACTTTGCTTACCAATTGAAAGGACTAAGAAAATTTTCTTTTTTTGCAAAATAAGAAAAAAACTTAGTATCAGAACATTTTGCTTTAGAACTTATAGCTAAATAAAATTTAAAATGAAAACAAAAATATATACAGTACAGTAAGTACATAAATGAGCATGTAAACTTTTTTTTTTTTTTGTGATGTGCTATTAATATATATGTACCTATAAACAAAACTTTAATCTATCTCATCCCTAAATAACCTTAAACTATGATAAGTAAGCCAGCCGAGTGACATGAACTTCTTAATTCGTCTGCCTAACCACATCTACCCTATCACAGACTGAAACCGCCCTGCTGAAACTGAGATTCTCATCTTAGCTGCGAGCCACATCTTCATTGGAGACAAGTGGCCTGTCAACATTCTTTCGGGTAACATGGAAGATTAACGGTACTTCACTTCTATCTTGAATCAGGCCGTTTAGGTCTAAATAGAGGAAAGCCTCTAGTGGAGTAAAGCCGTTAAGGCACACTATCTGGTGATACATAAATAAGCCTCGGAGATCAGGTTATTTCCCAATATCATTGCACTTGCAATGTGTCTCCGAATAAGTTTAATGATAAAATTATCCACTCGGTATGTTGGACCCGTTGTGCAGGACTTCATTAGGATAAAAAATTTTGTACTGAGGCTCTGGAGCTCTATGTAAATGGAGACAAGCCCGAAGACATCGTCTCTCGAAAACCCGAATCTTTTCCATCAAGCCCGAATGAGAACCGTGTAACAGATCACCTTTACGCTGGCATCGAGTTAGCTGCTGTGAAACGGTCTCTTTGTCAAGGCATAGACCGCTTTGGCTCTGGCCAGAGCAGCATCTATATGTTTGTTAAAGTACAGATACTGTTCTAGCTAGACTACTAGACTACACTCTGACTCGCTAGTGACTGCCCGTTTTGTCCAACGATAGAGAACTTTCGCCAATTCTTTCTGTTATCCCAAGAGGCCCAGACGGCGGCGTCCTAAACAAAACTGATTCGTACTTTTGGAAATTGATCTTCAACTTCCAATCGTCGCAATTTCGCTTAATCTCATCGAACTCACACTGCAAAAGACTTACAATTCCCTCAATCTTTGGACCTGACCTGTACGCGATCAAGTCATCTGCGTATTCTATAGCGTGGTGAAGAGAGCCTACAAGATCGCTGGTGAAAATAGTAAATAAAATCGGCGAATTAACTACACCCTGTTGCAGACCGTTGTTAATTTCAAAATTCCCAGCAGAATTTACATTGCCATTCTTCACACTAAACGTTCTACCGGTGAGCATATTAAAGAGTATGTACAGGAGTGGTTTGTTTATGCCCAGCTGGTCTATCTTGAAAGAGACCCCCTGCAACCAAAGAGTACCCGTGCATTGTTTCTTGCCTTTGTTCCATTGGATATCCGATACTAGTTTAGAGTTTATCTAGCCACACATTAAAAAAAAATGCTCCATGGGTTAACTCGGGATTAATTTTATTCCAGAGTAAGCTTACACTGAGTTAACTCAGCACTGAAAAACATACTTGAAAACAGTCGAGCGACTGCTCTTTAACAAATTGCCAGATGGTGAGTTGATTTTGCATCAAAGAATTAAAGTTTTTTCCAGAAATTTTATTATTGTTTTTATTTTACAACAAAGAATATGCGAATATTGGTCGTATCCCACCAACAGTGATAGAGTATTGCGTGGAAAATATTACAAGATCCATTTCAAATTACTTCCATTTTTTCTATGAAACTCAAGACTATAGAATCGGTAGTGTATGCGCGCTGCTATAGCACCATGCTTATTTAGTAGTTGGCTGTTACTTTTGTTTGAAGACTTTTTATCGGCCGATATAGATATATAAACGTTGAAGTACGCGAGGAACACAACCCGACATTCAAAATAAATAAAAAAAAAAACAACAAAATGGCACATTTGCCATGCTTCAAGAATGATCGTTTTGCAAGTTCAATAACATCCGATTCTTCATGTCTGAATTGTAGCACAACAAAAAAAAAAACATTTTTTACTTTGCAGTATTAAAGTCGTTCGTTCAATTTTGGATTTTTTTTATTGAATTCACCAAGTGGAAATATGTAAGTCGCGCATTTCCATACATGTAACTTCAGATAAATGAACAGCCCGACCAGTCTGCAGCATAAAGGCGCCCTTAAATTTACTTATGCCGAATACTTGAGTAGAGATCTGCAGTACTTTAGTTTCTACGTGTGATGATTCGAAACTAGTTGTAATCGACACAATCTAAACTTTATTTCTCTTTCTTTTTAACCTCCTAATAAGTTAATTCATTTCTCATTTCTCTCCCAAAATGATAGCTGGTATAGCCCCATTAATGGCCCACTAACTCCTCGTGTCCATTGTTCGAGACGACTAAAATCCACTCAACGGATCTGTATACATATACATATGCGGTTCCGCCTTCGTATACCGAGAGAAGAGTATACAAAAACTGCAATGAATAAAGCAAAGCACCGCAGTCTTACTTCAAAATCCACCCCCTTGTCGGCTCTACGGTTTCAAGAAAAAGTCAATTACTGCTTCTTTAAAGCCATAAATCGAAGAGTTCAAGGGTAAATCATTTCGAAAATAAAGACAGAATGTCTCCAGCAAACGAAGTGCGCAGAATGAGCTTATGACGAGCTTTGATGGGGAAAACAAGGAACTCAATTGTCATGAAGCTTCGCTTAAAACAACTTAAGAAAGAGCTAGACTAGTTTAAGGAATAGGTCAAGACCCTGAAGAGTAACAGCAAAAGCAGAACTTGCACAAGTAACTCACAGCAAGCACAAATCTTTTTCATGTAAAGTTCCTTACAAAGAATCCTCTGAATGTTGCCATAAGATCCCTGAAACGTCAACTTAACGGCTGATGTACATTCTTAGAATTTTGCTCAAATAGAGGGCCGTTTTTACGATGCTCGCTTTCTGTTGATGTTCACCGAGCATTAACTCATTGCAATAGCGTGTATTTTTAGGATATATGAAATCGCAACATGGTCCGGAAAATTTCTCTTTCACTTCGGAGCACAATTCTGCAGCTACTGAGGATGCACAATAATTCAGAATGACTGAGCCTGTTGATCGTTCTTCCCTTCTCCAAGTAGTCGTTTTGAGCCACAAATTGGTGGCCATCATCTCCCCGGCAAATGACGCAGAGCACAGAGATTTTGTTTTGCTTTCTTCCCCCAATGGACTCATATCCAAAACTAATGACACATGAAGTCTGCCGGACTAAAGTGGCATCACGAAAATATTTGTTGTCTGGAGTGGAAAAAACACGGCATCCACCGCAAATCTTTTTCCATTTCGTAGTGCAGATATTGTGTGTTTCAACTCACACACGATATCATGGATTTTGTTCACCTGACCTTGGACTTATCATGCGGTCCTCATCAAGAACAGATGTTCACCCAAGACGGAATTCGCTGAACCTGAGCTTTAACGTACATATGTCGTCAAAGAAGCACTTTCGCCTTAGATGGCATCCGTTGGCTCTTTGATTTCGCTTTAAAAAAAAAACGAATTAAATCACATTATTGATCTTTTTACAATTTGAATTTTGACACCAGCCGTCTGACAAATAATACTAAAACACATTTCGTCGAATCGGTGCCACTTTTCCACCCTCCACCCTCGTTTAGTTTGTCTGTTTCGACACACTCCTATATTTCACATTTGAAATTGGGTCAATTGAATAGGGACATCTGCAATTCGGTCGTCACTTCTAGAAGTGCGATCATAAAATGTTGCAAAAAGTTATTTTCTTAAATTTATCAGGGGCTGATTTAAGGTTTTGGTTTCACTTTAAATTTAAAGTTTTAGTAAACATGCGCAGATGAAAGTCATTAAATTCCGCGGAAATGGCAAAAATCGATGCTTTCCAAGAGCACGGTTACAGCGTACGTTAAATAGAAAAAAAAAAATTAAAAAAAGGCAAATCTCTTGTCTTTAATTTGATTTGAACAAATAAAAGTAGTTATGGCGAATGCAAGAAAGAGCCTTAGCGGTGAATGCAAACTGTTCAACGAACAATCTCGCGAGAAGTCTCCAATTCCGCGCTGTCAGCGAAACGGATGCTAGATAAACGAGTGATTAACCCTCACTCACTCACAAAGTCACCATTCAATTTCTTTATACTAAAAAAAAGTTGGTTGAATGTAAAACGAATAAAAAAATTATATCTCGATGGGCTGGGCGGGTTAAACTACTACTTGCATGGTTTACATATCGTATCCATCGATATTAGAAGCAACAGGGTAATGCTCAACCATACAGCCCAGATTATAAAAAGAAACTGGATCCAATCTGTTTTTTCGCAGCCGCAATTATGAAAACGCTTGGGGATAGCCGACACGAAATGTTAACGAAAACAGGCAGTTCAAGAACAAAATCCTACTGATTGAGGGTAAAAAAGTCCATAGGGTTGAAATTTCTTTAATTACTTTAAATCTTTGTACGATTTCTTCTTGAATAGACCGATAACGTTTTCCCAAAGGTATTCCAACTGTTTTAACCCTTCCAAAATATATTTCTCAAACTCTGCAAAACAGGAATTTGTTGCATCGATTAATATCTAATTACGATGATAATCCATTTCCACCGAATCACGTGTCATTCACGAACCGCCATTTCATCCAATCAAAGTCTGCATGGTGCGATACAAAATCATTATTAGATTTTAGATTTTGGACTTCAGGATATATAGTTCCAACAGGACGGTGCGACCGCACACAAAACTCGCAAAACCAAAATCAGTTTAGTGACTTGTAGTTGGCTTATAAGAACATCCGGCAATAATGTGGTAGCTTCTCATCCGAAGTCCTATCCAAACAATTGCTATTAAAGTAGCGACATTTACGACGGCCTTCAAAAGTAATGAAAGAAATATTTAAGGATCCAAAAAAAAAAAATTATAAAATAATGTCACATCATTTTGAAGATATAGCAAAATAACATCAGATGAATGTTTTTGGGTCACCGTTTGCCTGGAAGTGAAACTTGTTTAGTTTTCTCAACAGTTGCCACTTAGTTTTTCCCATTATTGGCAAATGCAGTTCAATAAACTTTCTTCTTACTCTTTTAGCTGTAACTGCAAGTTTTGAATAATTGCATATGGAAGACGGTATTTGAGCCAGCGTCCACGCCTTGCATGGGTATAATATGGAGATACGTGACTTGAAGTGAATCCAATTAACTTCAGCTCAAACCTGACTAGAGAGTAAGCCACGTTGAATTAGTTGATTTTTGATTGACACATGCAATTATGTACAGGCGTTTCGTTATTTCACTCAAACGCGGTATCACTTTGCATCCTCAAAGCATTTTCCATGCTGGAAAATATCCTCAAACAAAACTGCATCATTTATGTACTTCCTTTGTTGAAGAAGGCTTCCTATTAGTTGTTTGAGAAAGTTCTCATTTTCTTTTCGTTCCAAGAAAACAAAAAAAAACTGTTTTCAAAAGAAATGAAAAAAGTGATGCGTATGATATGAAAACATTTTGAAAAGAAGTGTATACACTGCTGTCTTTAAGTTAACGGACAAACCATTTTTCACAATAGTTCAACATTTATAAATCAAAGAACTGCAATTAAGTAATTTTTTTCGGGACAACTATAAAAATTGATTGCGTATTCTTCCGCGGCAAGTTTGTCCTTTTAATCCAATATTTACAGTAAATGCAAAGTGTTTAAGATTTCAAAGTCGACTTGTTTCGCTTTTTAGAAACATCGACTCAAAGACGGCTCAATTAAATATTAAGACAAGTTCCAGAAGTGTGTGAACAAATATCAGCTCCAAATAAAAGGCGTAGAGTTGCCGCAAGCCTTAACAGTCGAGTGGCAAAACGAAAACCTTTGTTACGACTTCAAAACAAATTCGAGCGGCTAGATTGAAGAAAACGACTGGTGGAAGATTTTAAAGACGGATGAGTAGAATTTAAAGTTTCGAACAAAAGAGGAGAGGAGGACTCTCGGCGGAATTTTACAAAAATCGCTTTTTAGCTGCGTGGTCCCAACAGTATATAGTAGGTTCGGTTTCATAATCACCTGGTGACGTTTTTATTCCGTCGTTTTTGAAAACCGATTCGCAACGAAAGAATCATGAGTAAGGAGACTTATACTAGAAAAATCACACCATACTATCAAGTTCGTGATTTATGGCTTGGATTCCAATAAATGAAAGACAATGATCCAAAAAATCATTGATCAAAGAGAAAAGCCAATCCCAATAGAGGAGGAATGATATTGACATAGGGATGCAAACAAAAGTGTCAACGGTCGAAAGACTTATTTTGTGAGATCTTAAGAGTAGCCTGTAAGGCTTGTGTAAGAAAATATCAAGAGGTTGATTGATAGAATGCTTGGATTGATGGCCAAAGATTTGCTAAACTCGATTTGGATTTTTCAGTGAGAAATAGGTCCTTTTTTATTTTATTTCCTTACTTAGTTTTTGTTTGTATTATTTGATCATTTGTTAGCTACCCATACATTTTATATTCTTACAAATTTTTGCAACAAATTTCAATTTTTTAAATGAAAAACCCACAAAAAAAAAACGCACTGTCCGCAAATTTATTAACGGCGGTGTACATATTAAATGTACGAACTTAAATATCCACAGAATTCTATGCAAAAGTATTTTCTCTTTGCTTGTTCTTCTGTTTAAATAATGTTGACAACTGTTTCATTTGACTGGCAAATAAATACATTTAATTTATTTGCTGTTTATTTCCTGTACAGCCCCGCCACTGTCAAAGTACTCAATTCTGAGTCAAACAATCTGCTGTGTGCCTGGGTGCTTGGGTGCAAAGTTAACGCAGATGAGCAGGCCAGCATGGGATTAAGGTAAGGTCTTCATCGGTTCACAAGCTCTTGGCATTTTCCAATTTGAGAAGCCGAAAATAATATTGTATTAACACAGCCTTTTGCGCTAGAGATAGCAAAATACGGCCAGATTTAAACGAATCAAGGAAAAACAATCTCATTAAAATCAGTAAAAAGGAATTCGCATTACGACGAATACCATATATTGACTGGACATTGTCCAATCTTCTCAGACTACTGCAGTAGCTGTCATCAAAACGTTATTTTACAAAAATAAAGCCAAAGCAGAAAAGTGTGGGGTTGTCAAGAAAGCAGATCAGATTTAAGAGACCTTCGAAAGGAAAATTCTCCATCGAACACATGGTCCTGTTAACGAGAACGCCGAGAATGGAGGAGAAGGTACAACCGGTGTCGGTCGCTCAGGCCAAGCGATTGGATAACAATATGCTCCAGCTCAGAACGTGGTCGAATCCCTTGCTCTTTTGAGAGACAGTTTTTGATTGAGTCATTTCTCAAAATTGTGATGATGACTTTTTTTTTTGGAAACCACAGTTTTCGAAGGATTGGCTTGATACCCGAAAACTCATCCGTCTCACCTTCTTACTTCTGAGCCACGAACATAAACCACGTATCAACGAAAATATGTGCACTTATTTTACGACAGATTTAGACTACGAATAATAAACTCACCATTCGCAAAATACACATCTCGGCAGTTCATTTGACCATGAACTTCAAAACACTGGAGCTAGATTTACTCGATTTTTCGGGCAATTTGTTGATTATTCATAGATTGGTACATTTGCCGATGGGTATGTACAAAGGATGTTCATGCTTTTACAGACGAATCCCATGAACGTGCAGCAGCATCCTCATGCAACGTAGCACATCCATTGCAATATATTGTTGAAGTCTATTGTAGGTTTATTAATTTACATTGCCTGAAAATTTCACAATTTGCAATGCAAAATATGGTCTTCACTTTGCGAAACCCTCTCTTGAGTTTAAAAAAAATCATCAGCGTTCTCGATTTCATTATCAAAGCCAATAGTTTCGAAGGTCAAATCTTTTGTGATTACCATAATATTCGTTGACCAGATTGCACTTAGTATTTTTCCAGTTCAATATCCAACAAAAGCGCCGTTTTTCATTCTTCTGAAACACTGTCAGATTCACTTTAAAACGACGAGCGATTCGCGAATAGCTATTGAATACTTTAATGCTTCCGTTTTGGCTCTTTTTTTCAATTGGATAAGATAGCTGAGCCGGAATTGGAAAAAAGAATTTTCATGCTGGTGAAAGTTGTAGACCAGAAAAAAATGTTTTTCAATTGAAAAGAGTTTCCCGAAACAAAAGCGGATAATCACAACCAAAGCACCAAAATTTCTTCACAGATTCGAAATAAATGAAGCTTTTAAATTAATGAGTCTTGATAAACCCCGAGTAGATATTTAGAAAACCCTCACTCGACCACTCTCTAAACCAAAACACTGTGTTTTACTATTCATTCTACAAATTTTCGAAGGAGCAACAAACTTTGAACGTCCCCGAGTCCTGGCGAGTTTATTAAGTGTAATTATTCACTTACTCTGGGTAAATGAAACTGAGGATATGAATAAGGAATGCACCAACTGCTGATGTGGGATATTTCCTGTTCCACTAAAGAAGGTGGTATATTTAAATAATTGGAAGGAAGGTAGCTTGAAAAGATCACGTCAGGCACAAGAAATAGTTTTCAATCTTCACGTAGACAAGGTGACAGCCCGAAATTCATGATGAATTGTATAATAAGAAGGATTCATACTTCACACAGACGACAGACGGTAATGTGATGCTGGAGGTTATGCTGGAATGTGAATGATTTAGAAGGAATTTCTTGCTTCGCTGCTTGCCAACGTGGGGGGGGGGGATGAATAAATGTGCGCCAAGGTATGCATTCTCTTGAGAAATAAATAAATATATGTACATACTTGCAGGCATATAACTAGCATAAGACTTAAATGTAGTAGCATAAGAGTCTTTTTCCGTTTAATTACGTAAAGATTCATCTATAAAAGCAGACGATATGCGAGCATTTTCGCCTTATAAGTAAATTTTTTTAATGCGCTAAGTTATTTTAAAAAGCATAAACTTAGATATCATTTGAAAAGCTACCTTAATAAAGCTCGCGATAGCCGGTTAGCACATGTCGAGGCTCGAGGATACACACAAATTGAAAAATATTCTTAAATACATCTTTTTTCTCTACTTTGTTGGTTGGTTTGAATTTGAATTGAATTTGAACTTTATTGCTCGTCAGCTAGACCTCTGGTTGGGCCCGTTGAGTTCCCCCTAGTTCCTGTATAGCTTTTGGGATATGCAGACGACATTGACATCATCGGTCTCATCGACCGACATCGACATCATCACGGCAATTGGAGAACAGGTGAAACGAGTCACCCGTGAAGTAAACGAGGGCAAAATCAAGTTCATGTTGTCAACAAACAAAGAAGCATCTGTCCACCGCATATGACAAAACGTCACTGTTGGCAACAATAATTTCGAGGTTGTTAAGGAGTTTAGCAACCTCGTAGTTAATATCACCACAGGAACCCGATGCTTCTTCGCGTTGGCGAAAGAAATGAGTTCAAAACTCCTAATTCGGAAGACGAAATACATGCTCCACAGAACTTTGATCAAGCCAGTTCTGCTATATGGAACCGGCTGTTAGTTGAAAAGCAGGGAGGCAGAGCAGATTATGGACATTTTCGAGAGAAAAATTCTTCGTCGAATATTTGGTCACGAATTAGTGGAGGCCGAATGGAGCTGTATCAAAATGTAGATGGAGTGTAAAAAGTCAAAATAAGACAACTACACTCGTTAGGCTACAACGAGCGAATGAACAATAATGCTCCAGTAAAGAGAATCTTCGAATCACAGTCCAACAGGTTCCAGACGATAAGAAGGAAGACCGAACCTCCGTTTTAAGGATCAAGCGATCGCAGATGACAGAGCGCTTAGTCTAGACTGGAAGCAGCGAGTCCGGGATCAACAAGAATGCCGTGTCTCAGGCAGAGACTCTTCACGGGTCGGAAGCGCGCTGAGTAAAGTAAATATTTCCCGTGTGGAGAAACCGTTGAGTAAAGTAAGTATATCCCGTATGGAGAAATCTTTTGTTTCGTTTTGCAAATTCAATCATTACACCGATTCCTTTCTTTTTTAGGTGCGTCAGATCTGGTGCCAGTGCTGATCTCCGTATTTTGTGTCGCAGTCTCAATGTTGCTGCGCGATAGCAGAAAAGGTGGTCCAGATCTCCCTCTTCCCCCTCACAGTTTTCGCACATTGAGGTTTCTTTTAGTCCGAGTATAAGAGGTAAAGGTTCAGAGCTCATTTCGCTTCTTTGCTTTTCGGCTTATCTTGCATTCTACGTGATGCAGTTCTTCATGTTTCATCTACAGCTTTTTAAATTGCTGTCAGCGGGACCCCCATTTCCCTCACAGGGTTCTGGCCTCTATTTCCTGCTTCTTTTCCTAGCAAGTTTGTCAACTATTTCGTAACCCGCTACACTTTCGTGTTCTAGTATCCATGTTAAACCGACGTCGTTAAGTGTTGCTGGTGAATTTTGTTTTTGTTTACACTCTCTCACCAGTGTCGATGTTTATAAGGGGGTGGTGATCGCTTTAATCACCGCATTACTGTTTGGGCAGATTAGTATTTGCTTCTCCTGTATGTTGAGGTCGGTGAGCGTTTCTACTTCAGTTATTATAACTCTCTCTCCTTAGCTCGATACACATTTCACAGCGATGTCCAATAAATTCGATAAACTGTTTGTGGTGAGAAGCATCGAACTTTCAACAGCAAAGTACTTTTAAGTCCTGCAAGTATAAAAGCAAATGGGCGCTCGGAGCCCTTGTTTCTCTTTCACTATTTTAACTGAATTTAATTTATCTACATATTTATTTTAGGCCCGGAAGTACAAAAAAATTTGACTTTACTTAATAATTGGTGGATAAAGGTGAATATCCATAATGGTGTCGTGAGAGATTGTTTAACGATGTTTGCTTAACAAAAGAAGGTGAATATTAAAATTCAATATTTTATGTTATGTTCCCAATATACATGATAATGTTTTGTTTTTTATTTTTAAGACTAGTTTGTTTTTGTAAGGTATAAAGGTATTTTTTTTTTGGTGTGCTTGGCGATATTTTGCTATGAATGCAGAAAATGGGTCGAAGGATCTCTATTAAATTTTGTGTGAAAAATTAAATTCGGTTTTCCAAAGCACTTTAAATGTTGACATTTGGCGAGTCTACTTTGAGCTTAAACAATGTTAACATGCTCTTAACAGAAGGCCGAGTAGATTTTAATGACGATGTCCTCCGTCGACAACTGATGAAAACGTTGAAGCATATTTTCCAATGGTTTTGGGCATGAAATCTATGCCAGTGAAGTCCGTGATTGCCTTATGCATTCGCATGAGCATCGCTTTTTTGATTAAAAAAACAAAAAAAAACACCTTAGTCTTGCCTCAGCCAAGCCAACGTGTTCAATTACGTGACGTTTTGCCACAATTAAGGAAATAAAGTCCGCATTGCTGAAAGAGCTCAAGTACATAATAAAAATCGCATTTCAGAAGTGTTTCGAGCACTTACATATATTTGAAGGCGACAAAATAGTTTTTGATGAATAAATTAATATTACTTGAGAAAAATAAAATGTCACATCGTGTCGTGTGGTGAGTTACTGAGCGTTAGTAGCTAGTGAATAGAACATCGGCAATATCACAACTGATGATGTGGCGGCAGGTTGTAAATACCTTCCCAACAGTTTAAGAACTCCTTGGATCATCGTTTAACGTAGCCGAGTGCAGAGTTAAATAAATGTGAATTATTAAGTTCAATTGCAGATGACATCCAAATCAGATAGAGGAGAGAAATGTGATGCTATCGTGTGTAAGTGATAGATTTACATTGTCTTATATGCATTTAAATCAAGAAAAATTGAGGACCTTGTCAGATCATTTTGCAGAAATGAGTATCAGTTGTGGATGATACAGGCATGACATGATACAATATACTGGACGTATAAAGTGAACGATTAGGTCGACCTCATGGCTTCCTTGACTGACACCTGAGGAATTTATAAATGAATCAGATTTAGAGAATCTGGTAAATTTCAGATTTTCAAAATCTGATCCAAGCAATAAAGACTTGGAGATTTTATAAATAAAATACATATTGCACTGAAATTCACGATGGATAAATTTAGCGCCTTGAAATTCTCGGTTTGCGAAGGTTTACTTCTCGTAGACGGTAGTGTCTCTGTGTTTGGCGGTCTCAAAAGGATTCAGCAACGAAAAGATACTTTTTATCATCTGCAGAAATGACATCATATTTCCTAGCATTCGTGGCCAAATAAAAGCCAGAAAACTTTTGTTAATTTGAGATTTTAACAAATAAAACTTATCTACGCCTCATAAGATCTAATCATAGCGCCGGCTTATCTTCGTCGTCGCCTAATAAAGTTATTCAGTCAAATATGCTTAACAAGCAGAACCCCACCTTAGATAAAAAGTTATATATTCTTGCGCCTTTTAAATGCGACAACAAAATACTAATTTAGGTCACTTGATATTTTCTTTAAGTCTTCTATCCTTAGCTAAATTCTTTTCCTTGAACTCATTTTCAAAATTCCACAAACTATGTATAAATGTTATTTAAACCAAATTAACTTTAATGAAAATACAGCAGAAAAAAAAGTAGTGCAATGGATACTCAGTACTGCATTCTACAAAAGGACAGCGTGCCAAGTAACCAACAAAATAGCACAGAGTTCGTTATGAATAACAACCCGACCTTTGCTAAACAAAGCAGCGAAATGGTAAGATGCATGGCCAAAAGTCGATTGTTTCGCATTTTGCCATCAGGACTCCTCGAATTTAGTAGATTAAATTTTCTTGAAATTCAATAGCACAAGTTCCTCTGTTGAACATTTCACTTTGACATCGACGATAGACAACCGATATGACCTGCCCTCGACATTTACAAATTTAATACTTGGAGATATTAAAGTTTATTTTAACCCTTTTTAGCAAGAACAAAAGAACGAAGACAATTTTAACTGCTACGAAGAATTTATGGAGTTTCTAAAGGGTCTTTGAGTTGAGGATATTTACGAGTACTTTTGGTCAACGTTGAAACTGTCTGTTAAGTAATATTAAAAGTGTTTAGACCACTTAAAAACTGAATGTAAAGTGCATTCATCTAAGCCAACTTAAAGTGGTACCTTGGTTGCAACCCATTTATGCTGGCTTAATGAAATTGATAATGAAGAAAATCGAAAGACAGCATCGTTGTAGTGTTAAGAACAACCAAGCCAGTTAAGCAGTTTTCTCATAACTTTTTAGACATTTACATTCTACTTCTAATTCTTCTTCCTCTAACTTTTGGCTTAACATCAAGTCTTGTTCCGCAGTTCCTGTCAAGCTATTAACTTGAAGTTTGATAAGTGGTGCAGGACTTGTGTGAACAAATATACAAAAAAAGGGGACATTTTAAATTCCTTGATATTATTGAACTGTCAACCATGGGTGAATATCGTGGCAATCACTTTTTCCAAGTAAAAACTAGGAAAAATATCGAATGCGTTAAAGTTATGAAAATTTATTACAAAATCGTCAAGTTTATAGTCCAGTTTGTTCATCATCAAGCCCCTTTTCGCACAGCTATGTTGAATTTTATCGCAAGCATGCTGGTAATGAGAAGTTTCGAACCTGGCAAGTTTGACTGAAAATATCGCGGCTGAAGCTGATAATAGGACTGAAAACCCAAGTAATTCACCCGTATAACAAAAAGTGAAGCCAAAAGAACACGAAGAAGAACGTATTTATAAGATATGTTATAGACGCTTAAGAAAAAAATTATAGACACTAAAAAAGCTGTTAATAAATAAACTTGAAAATTTCAAACAACCTAACCACATTGTACACGCGAACACTTCACTATGCAAAACACATTTTGGTCAGCCCAGAAAGTTATAGCAATGGTACGTAAAGTTTAAATAAGATCTGCGAAGATTTCTTTAAAACATCTTATTCCTTGACTTTTGAGACCCCGGTTGCATAATAAAAGCAAAGGAATCTCACAGAAAACCATCTTCTTTGCTCAACTCAATCAGGCTTCGACAAAGGAAAAAATGCAAATGCTCTTTTTTTATTGATTATTGATTAAAAGTGACAATACTCAATATCTGACGCTTTTGGGTTCTTCAAGGTGTGTTTTTTTAATGCAGTATACCACTCAGGTCTGATTGAAAGATAAATAATAGGATGCCACAAGGATGATTTCTTTGGCACGTCATTGATTTGCCACAAAGAATTGAGTATTTTATTGCACACATGTATAGATTTTCAAGGCATGCCTTATAAAGGCCACACAATGAAGCTTGTTAAGTCAGACTCGAAACACTGGCACTCGCTCCGGTTCTGACACATGGATGGATGTGAAATTTTCTGAAAATGCAGGAGGAACTTAACGAGGTCTTTAACAATACGGCTCGATATATTTTTAATTTGAAGAGACGTGATCCTATGAGGGTTGGACCAAAAGAAATTATAGTGAATACACACCCAGTTGACTAAACTTGCAAAATATATTTATTTTGCAGCATTGACTGCTAACAAGTCTAATTTATTTCGAAATTCAGGATACCCTAAGAAAAAATGCCTCAAAAGCGGCCATCACTTCGCTATCATCTACAAATTTTATGCCACGAAGGTGTTTCTTGACCCAAGGAAAGGGGTTGAAGTCACTGGGAGCTAGTGAATAAGGCAGCTGTTCAAGCAGTTCGAATCCTTTTTTCTTGATTTGCATTCATCGCAACTGCCGCCTTGGGAACCCGTGCGTTGTCTTGATGAAATAGTACTCCGGCTTGCAGTTTTCCGCGTCTGTTTTTTTCTTATAGCCAAATATAGTGGCTCCCTTTTCCATCATAATAATTCCTACAGCGTCCCAAGAAACTGATGCTTTAACCTTTATTATCGAACACGACACTTTGAATTTCGTTGATAAAGATTCGCTTCCAAGTAATCGATTGATGTTTGGTTTCTGTATCAAAATTGTGGATCCAAGTCACGTTCATGATCACGAAATGTGATAAGAAATTTGCCTGATCTGTGTGGAACCCTTCGCAATGCACGCTCGAAATGTCGGCTCGTTAACATTCTCGCCACTCAACTCTTAGAGACCTTCTTCGTATCTAATTCGTTCGCGAAGATTCTTTGAACACTACTATACAAGATCCCTCTTACGCTAGCTACATGCATCATTACCACTCTTTGATCTGCTAACACGACATCTACGATTTTTTTCACGTTGTCTTCAGTGAGTGAGGTGGATGGACATCCTTCGCGGTGTTAATCTTCAGTGGATATTCTTCCTGGGTTAAACTCCATGGCCCAGCGTGCAACGTTGGATTTCCAACATTTTTTTCAAACAGAGGTTATTAACGACAAGTCTTATTATTATTTGTTTTTTTAAGCTGTTCAAGTGGGTATAATAATAGCGGATTATCATTACTTTTGGATCGTCCCTCACATATCTGACTTTTTAAGCAGATAGTTTGTTCTGCTTTTCTCTAGATATATTCATGGATCACGACCTTCTTCTTTCCCAACAACATTTTGTAGACTCGATATTTTAACGATGAAAATCGTGAATCGTCTCTGTGAAATAATATTATCTCCTCATCGACCTTAAAAGAACCGGAAACTTTTAAATCCTTAATTTAAAAACATTTGGTTCTGACCACTATCTAAAATTGTTTTTGTTGCTGTTACAATTTTACCCTCATTTCTCCATTTAACAAAATTTCTAGAAAAAAAATTAAATCATTAATTCATAAAATTCGTTAAGCCCTTTAAACATTACATTAAGGAGAATTATTAAAATTAAGAAATTAAATTAAAATTAGTTAATTTTCAAAGCCAAAAAAAAAACTTAATTAATAATTTTCGGAATTTTAAAGCATGTGCTTTTTTTTTTGTTGTATTATTAGGTAATGTGTTAACGGCTCTCATTATGCACATTAAGTTATTAGCAGTCAAAAAAGTTTGGCTGTCTTTCAACTTTTGAACTACTTTTCGTTGGCTTGCATGCATTATATTTTTTTTTTCAATCAAGTGTTCTAGTACTGCAAGAAAGAATGAACTAATGGAAATACTTCCGCCCTCATATGGTTTGTCTATTTTTGTTAAAACTTTGTTTCATTTTTATGAACGTGGCAAAGTTCGTTCAAAACAGCCTTAAGCGATGGTCCAAATTAAATATTCAAAGTCATTCGCCCAAGGCTTGTGCACTTTGTGCCTGAATATATTCATACAAATTTAATAAAAGCATTCCCAATAGCGGCCCTCAGGACAACAACAGTGCACGTATCTGAACAATAGTGAAATGCACTTCCCCGAGTTACGTCTATGCCACTCCGAAAATATGCTAAACCATTTGAAAAGGTTCATTTCCATAAAGGCAAATCACTTTTGCTGCATTCTGTACGGATATATCTGACTGTGTGACAGTCGCATAAGATGTGGAAAAGATACAAGGCCATCCACATTTGAGAGAGCGCATTTCGATTCTTATTTTCGTCCTTTCGACTCGTTCCTTGTCAGAGTGAAACGGATAATCTTGAAAAAAAAATTCAATTTAAATCCACTTCGAGCTATGTATTGCATTTGAATGACACCATAAAAGAGCGATAGCACCTAAAAAAAAAAACAAACATACGGCGGTGTCTGCTTTCGATAGGAAACTCGACTCTACGTCAATATGACGCATTTTCATTTCCTGGTGGTGGGGAGGGAGACAACGTTTAAAACCGATTAAAAAGTGTAAACATTATTTAATTAACAAAAAACTTGACAAATTCAGAATTTATTTTGTTCCTTAAATAAAAAAAAATCCGGTTGAAATTAGTTTATTGTCTACGGGGATGGCAAAATAGAGCTGAAGTGTCAACGGACACTTTTGCGTAATTTAATCGAAGTGTTTTGTTTGTGGTTTCGATAGGTGGCCACAACGCCAAATTAAATACAAAATAAAGCATCACAAGCTAAAAATTATTGACATTGAACACTAAATGATGGCTGATAATACAAACATGGAACGTCAGTCAAAAGCAGCATGATTAAAAAGTAAAGCCGGTCCTTGGATCCGAATATTTACAGGATAACGTTAAATAAAACACTGCGTTAAGTATTTTATAAGTACATATATAGATCGATCAATTTATTTCGAAATCTACTCGAATATCATAAATAGGTAATGTTTGTAAGTTTGTTTGTATGAGATAATCTTCGAAAGTACTCATCCAATTGCAAAAATTATTTCACCAGTACTTACAATTGACCATCAGGAAGAACAGAAGCTGTATATTATCCCGTTTAAATAAAAATGGCCTTGCGTGGTGACCAAATATTTCACTAAGGTCACTGAAAAAACTGTCGAACGAATGTATTTTTTACGAACGCAGCCTAAACGGTAGGATATATTTAACTGATTTCTATAGAAAAATTGTAGAAGTTCTATAAAAAAGGTCCATTATGACATATCTCTTTATGTTAAGGTTTTTTGCAAAAGTTATAAAAATATAAAAAAAATTTAAATTAAATTGAATTTGGGTTAGTTATGTTAAAGTCTTCAAATTAATTTCGCTCATTATCTTAAATTGTATGAAGATAATAATTGACTTTTTCGCCAAATCACTTTTAGTTTTAAACGCTGTGAATAATTCTTACAGAAAATCTTTATCTGAGCCAGACCTTATTTCCTTTATAAATGACCCAACAAGACTCATTCATGTTTGCTGTCTAGACCGTGCTCTTAGTGGTTTCGCGTGTATGCCCTCAAATTCCATAGCCGGTCTTTAATTTGATCTCGAAATAACAGACATCTGTATAAGTGGAATTTTGTTTAAAAATTTTAAAAAAGCAAGTATAGAACATATACTTTTCCTCCTCATTTGTATAGAAGCAATTTTTCAATTTTGATAAGGCTCAGAATTGCGTTTTAAAAATTGGTAAGAAGCTTATGCTGTGGAAAATGCTTCTGACGCATAACATATGAAATATTTCCTAAGATCGTTAAGAACCAAAGAAGCCCATTAATAATAAACATTTCAAATTCTACGTTAAGTGAATTTTTAAGTTTAATTAATTTAAGTTTTTTGTTTAGCCAATAACAGCTTTTTAAAATAATCAATCCTGCGAAGAATTCGGATTCATGTAATTTAGATGAGATCACGAACTTTATCCTTAGAAAACTGTTCTTCACATTGTAGGTGTTTTATCTAGTGTCCGACCGAAACATGATTTTCACCCGAAACCGTAACTGAACATTCGGCGGCGGTCTAAGTTTCGGCCGAAACCGAAACCAAACCTTTTTTAAACAAGTTGAAATTGATTCTGTATATTTATTTTTGTTATATATATTAAGTATATTTTTACACATACAGAGAGTTATCTCGTCCGAAGTCACCTGACACGTCACACAAGCACTTAATTAAAGATATGAGCACGAGAAAATTAACAAATTCAAAAAATCGGCTCATGGGCCAAGAACTCACACGAAGTTAACCGTGCTAGTCAAACAACAAAGTTTGTGTTGATAAGCCTCAATGCAATCTCGCCATGCACCAGAGTTGATTTTGATCAGTCCTCAATCTTTGGAGTAGATTTCCCTTCCAACAGTTATAGACTATATACTCTCAAAAACAAATTTTCCGATATCGGCCGTTTCGATCACGGTAAAAACCGATGGGTCAAAACTCGAACGAAAAGTCGAAGTTCATCTTTTTGAATAATCATAGTGTTGAGCTCTCCTTCTATGTTTTACCACGACCGCGTAATCGCTGTTGTATAGTAAAATTTCTGGAAATATTCACTTCGACCGACAGCCAAGCTGCCATAAAATCTACATCTAAGCCGGGTATCCCTTAAGGAGATAGCGGACTTTTTTAAGGTTCACCTTTACCGGACAGGACATAGGGAAATCCACGGAAACTGCAGAGCAGATGAACTTGCGTGTGAAGGTACAATGCACCCTCACAGATGCACTTTACAATATTTTGACATACAATTAGCTGCGGTCAACCTAAGCATAAAAAATAAATACATCAACCATCCTGCAACATCACCAGACAACTCAGGAAACTCCTTTACAAACAGAGAACCAAAACACCTCGCTCAGTTCATTTGAGGAGCAAACTAGTTCTCTCCACCTTCCCCCTCTTAACCGTCCGGGAGGAAAACCAGTCAATAATCACTTACTCCCCAATAAAGGTAGATACGTTAATCCACATAACCCTCGCGGTATCACAATGGGCCAAATTGCTGTGTGCCTTGTGCAAGACCTATTTTTTGCCGAAACAGAAACTGTGGCCGAAATAATTTTTTGGACGAATCTGGCCGAAACCGAAACCGAATGTTCGGTCGGTCAATAGTTTTACCAAATTTATTTAATTTGAACTTTAAATCTGAACATTACTCTGAAGCGTTAAAATGTTCTCTTCTGCCAAGTGTTTGAGGAAGCATTTAATCATATCACTTTAGTCCTTTTCAGTTTGCGGTTAGGGAAAGTGGTTCCACTGAGAGTGCTCGTCTGGATTACATTGAAGGAGATATATTGCAATAAATTATGTGCCGATCTTTTTGTTGATACAACTAATACCATGGCATTCTAAAGGATAAACAATAAAAGGTACATTTTCGTTGATTTTTCGTCAAAAGTTAAGTCACGAAAAGTTAAAATACTCTTAAAATCGCTTAAATTCAATTGCTGATTTAAATGATGATCCTCACACTTTACGCAGAATAAACTTAATAAATAATAATTGATCGTCTTATTTTATATGAACCACAGGATTATGCATCTTACTGTCGTGAGCACAACTTATCTAACTGATGAGTGCAGAAATGTTACTGGCTATAATTTTTATAATATTGAAGTAAGCTGTTTAAGAAGATTGTTCTAGAACTCGAATTGTAGACGATTTCAAGCACTTTGGTCTTATCATCGACCAAAAAAATTAGATGGTCTAAACGCAGCATGTGTTAAAAGCAATATCTGTTATCGTTCATTTGATGTTTTTAGTGACGCGTGAAGTACTGTTTTTAAAGTTCTTTAAAATGGTCACTCAAAAATGCAATACGGTACAAACCATTGAATCGAAGGTCGTCTTTGGAAGAGTTAGTTACATTCAAAATTTAATCTTCGAAAGGCTCAACTAACCTAGTAACACAAACTATGTTGAATGCGTTCATTCGTTTCGAAACTAAGCATCAGAAACTTCTACTTCATCAATTTATGCAGATTTTTAAACAGGCTTCTTGTAGAAATAAGAATAATAAAGAATTTGTCCGCAAGCTTTGACCATGAAATTGAAATTTAGTTGCGCTTCGATATCTGAATATCTGATCCATCTAAGCTTGAATATATTGAAGCTTAATAATTATTATAAACCTCCATTTTTAGATTTTTAAAAGTTTTAATAACAACGCGTTGCTTATAGATATTAACTTAATAACAATATTAGACTTGTGCACCCCACACTGAATTATTTAATAATCCGAAGTGACATTTAATTCCAATTTTAATTATATAGAAAATGTCACATATTATTCTCGTACCATGATTACACCTTGAGTAAATCAAAATTATAAATTTAAAAGGAATTGTTAATTATTTTAGATTGCAAAAAAAGTTGGTTAACCAAAAGATTGTTATACTAAACATTGGGAAATAGTCGTAATGTATGTTACTGTGTTAACGAAAGAATAGTAACTTTGCGATATTGCCAAACGTTTTTGCAAATCGATCCATTTTGTGTCAAATTGAGTGTCTGACAATTTTGTGGGTGCAAAAGAGCGGATTGAAATAGAAGCCAACAGGTGACCCACTCAGTTTTCATTTCTCTGGCACGGAATTAATTAAAGGAGTTTTACTTAAACTCTTGCGAATACTTTTTAGATCGCAAGAGATATCTAGCTGATATAATAGTGAAGATAAAACTTAATATCTCTGTGATAACAAATCAATGCTGTTTTTATTTATGACAGGTGATTGCCATTAAAATTTGAAAGCTTTCATAGTGTTACAAATGATATAATTCAATTGCTGGGTTTTTTCATCAGATTTCTGTTTCGATTGGCCGCAGTTATATCCGTGCTCACAATCTGTTCCGTTGAAAAGAGAAAATAATAATAATAATATGTATTTTATTCGACGACTACCCGGTGTTGACGATACGAACGAAATGTCGCGAAAATCAATTTTTTATCGCTCATAAAACAGCCTTGCTTTCAACGTTTTCAATTAAAGGAATCACAATCTAATTTTGTTGTCAGTACACCCTTTACTGAGATGTTAAATGTTATTATATCTAGAAAGTTATGGTTTCCTTTTTAGTGCTACATTTATTTACATTTATTTTTCTTAGTGCTTCTCATATTACCCCCGAAGCAATAGAGCTTATCGTCAAACATACGTCTCCCACATACCCTCAAACCACACAAAGAACATGGCAATGGCAGTCCGCAGTGTGGAGAAAATCAAATTATCGGATGAATAATTATAAAAGGCAGCTAAGTGAGCTCGCACACGGAGGGTTTCGCGCTTCCCTGAGTATGCAACGCATTTTATTTCTTAAACCTACTGACGATTGGTAATGGTAATGCGAGGCGGCAGCTTTTAGTGAACCAGTTTGATGTGTGTGATTCTATGATTCTGTTTTTGGCAATTTTATGTGAGAAATGCATCCTTGTACGTGTTATGATATCATACAACTGAGTTTATATCAACTTAAGATCCTGAAGTAATTTTAAGTTCAAGTGTTCAAGAAATGGCTTTAAACAAGGGATTGAATATCCTTGAAAGCCTTAAATGAAATCAAAGACACACAACGTCGTTCAATGTTTACATTTTTCTTTATTTTTTAAGCCTTTGTTTTAAGTAATTAACTGAAAAGGTGGGACAATCACATCTCGAACAGCCTTTAAAATCACATGAAATCCTTTTTTTAATAATTTATTTTCAGATAATGACACGAACACTGGTGTGACGGTTCGTTGCGTGAATTTAAGAAACACGTTCTTTGTTTGTGGACCCCCTTTATTATTTATCATTTGTATTATTTGTTGTATTGCACCAATACAAGTTCACATTCTGTGAAAATTGCAAGTGTCTGATTATAACGCTATGCTAGATACCCTGAGGCTTAGTAAAACGGTTCAGCACCCTTTGTGTAGGGAACCCCAAAAATGAGGACGTAATGGTGAACTGGGAACCGCAACACCGGGAATAACTCATTCGAAAACTTAATATTTTGAATCCCCAAGACAGCGACAAGACTTTTTCAAATTCATAGAATCACACTTTTTCAACATGAATGCCAAGATCACAAGCTGAGTAGATCAAACCGCCTTGGAGTTGATGTAATCAGTTTGAGATATTGTATTGCGATAAGCTTCAATATAGTATGATGTATATATTTCAAGCAATGCTTGGACCAAGAACCTTTGGATATATCGGCAGAGAATCTAAGTCATGTCTGGTACAATTTATCTTAGAGTATATCATGTTTGGCCATTTCAAAATATTTAAACTATCACAAATTTAACCACAGAATTTAAGTGGTCTTCAGTCGATCTCCATTCCTGGAAGCCAAATTGTTCATTAGCAAAAAAAATGTTTTTATTTAACAATGATACTATACATACTTTCATAAGTTTCTCAAATATTTTGCAAAACGTCGGAAGTGTAGAAATAGGTCTTTCGAATACCCTTTTTATACAGAGGAATGACTTCAGCTTTTTTCAATGCCGAAGGAAATATACCACAATAGACACTGAAACAATGAATAGTGAAATACGTTCCAGAAGACAGTTAGTAATAGGAGATGCTGGACTTTTTATTATCAAGAACCATTATACACTTGTGAATTTCATATGGTGTGAAATGTTTAAAAACAAACCTGTTGCTTTGAGATGCATCTTCAGCCAAATCTGCATATAAATCACAACTGCAATCGTACTTTGGATGATGTGGTTACGATTGAGATGCAACAGATACAAAGAATTGATGTTTGATTTCCACTTTTGGGATTTAATAATTTATCACTTTGTTTATTAAGGATATAGTTTACTATGCTCCATTCTTTTTTATATTGCCTTTGCAATTTTGAAGTTTATCAGCATAGTATTTATCGGAACTGAATCGAACTTGTTTTTTCACCCCTTCGTTTAATTTTCGTACTACATTTTTAATTTGTTAGGTTGACGTTTGCATTTTTTCCGAATCAAGTTATTTTTATTTATTTTAGTTAATAAATATTTACTTATCCACGGTCTAAGACGTTTTAAATTTGTATTTTTCTGTTTAATAAATCCAGTACAACTTTTAATGTGAGACTGTAAGATGTTTAAAAAAATATCAGAGGCTACTGAAATATTATTCTCTTTATAAACATGCTGCCATAACTCCAAAGTTCAGCACTCCACTAATTAATTTTCTTTAATTTTGGAGCTTTCCACAAATTAATTCAAATTTATTAAATTATTATTAATTTTATTTTATAATTTATTAAAATACATATTAATTTAAAATTATTGATTGAATATATTCTAGTTTAATGTTAGCAATGCAGTGATCAGTAATTTTGTAATCTAGAACTTCAGACGATAATTTATGAATAAAGTTAGAGTTCAATCTTGCGTAAATATGGTCAAAAAAACATGTTTGTGATTTATCTATGATACGAGTCGGTTCTAAAATAAGAGTTTCCAAACCATATGATGACATTAAAACCATATAATTATCAGTGTGTCCGCTATTTTTCAAAATATCAAATATATTTATGTCTCCTACAACCAACAATTTTTTTGTCTTCACATCTTTAAGGAGTGAATTCAGTTGTTCTATAAAGACATTCTTGTTCAAGTTATTTTCATGCAGGCGGTAAATACATAAGATGGTAAGCTTCTCATTACAAATATGCCAATTAATTTTTAAAATATCGGTACTCATCAGACTAATTTTTACTACTTCGCAGTCGTAATCTTTTTTTATGTACATTACCACTTGAGTTGTACGAATTATTGCAGTTTGCATAGGTTTCAAAACCAAAAAAATTTTGGCACGATAGTTCAAAGTCGTTCAACTAAATCTCAGTTAGGGCAATAAAATCTGCATAGAAATATCAATGATCATTGATATCAGCTAAAAAAGTGTCGACATTTTTTTAGTAGTATGAGACCTACTACTACTATCTTTTTCAGGTCTGCCCAGCTGTAACAAAACGATCCAAATATGCTCTGCGTTTTAAAGAATTTCGAGTTTATTCATAATCTCATAGTGAGCCAATTTACGAGTGCATGATCAAGGGAATAAGCAAAATTGCAATATATGGCGCACTTAATATCCAATAATATTTGTTGAACATGAAATGCACCCAGATGAGTGCCAAGCAGGCTCAAGAAGGATCAGTGGACCATGCTTTTACAAATAATTGTGATGTCATTCTATACAGGGCAATGATTGATTTTTGTTCAAGACCAGACGTGGATGACAATCTAAGATGATGATTCCAACAAGATAACAGGATATGGCCAAGGCTCACACAACCCGTCATACTACGGCAAAATTTCGCCCGATAAAACGGCTTCCGATTTTTTTTTCTTCGGGAGCACTGAAAGTGTAAGATGTGTGAAAATAGCTAACAATGGACCCTGTTTAAGACATTATGTAAAACAAAATTAACTAAAATTTTATGGGTTTTTAAAGACGTTCTTAAGCGGAGTAAAAAACGATTGACATAAAAAACAACTGGACAATGATCTTATTTCCAGATCCTCATCCCAAACCATGTTAATAATTTCATCAATACATCAATAAACTTATCGATTTAAATTAGAAAAAAAGTCGATGAAGTCGGTAATAAAAATCACAGCTTGAGCCACTTACAGTTTAATTTCACATGAATGTTCCTTGAAAGAGAGTGACTTATTTGAACTTTTCTCCGAATCCGATCCATTAAAATTCTGATTACAAATTTATCAAAGTCTTTCCTGTTATTGTTCATCTTTGGCATGTGTGCATTTCCAACATCATACCGCTGTCCTAATATGCGTGCGGTCCCTTTCAAAATAATTTTCCAATTTAGTACCCACTACAAGCGATTAACATTATCAAGTGAAGAAATAGGTTTTTCGTAAGCAGCCACCTCAGCAATGGAAGACTTCTCGGAATTGATAATTTAGAACGTTCTTTCATCACTTTACGATCTCGAGTCAACCCAGCGACCCATGCCTTTTGTGTTTCCTCTTTAAACTCATAATCCAGATTCTATTTGGTTGGTTTTTTTTGCACTTGAACCCACATTCTTTCACCTTAAAAAAAAAAACGCTTATTTCGACAAAATTGTATATGGTAACCTACGCCAGTTAAAAGTTCGGTCAACCTTTATATAGCTTACTATATGCATGAAAAATAGAATTCAATTCTTTAAATTGGGGCATTGGGGTATTTTGCAATAAAAAGTACTTCGGCAGGTCACGTGGGGTTGTGCGCTCTGTCCCGGTCCTCTTGTTTGTGTACGAGAGTCTCAATGGATGTACTTTTGTTCTTCAAAACCAGAGCAGACGGGCACTTGTTTGTAGGTTTCAAGGGGGTTCATAAAGTCGAATAAGCAATTGCTTTTTATAAAATAGAATTGAATCAAAAATGTACATACGAGCATTCAACTTGTGGCCCTGTGGGCAAATCCCCAAGTCTGCAGAAGATGCATATGAATTTTTAAGGTGGGAACGATGGGGAATACGAAATATTCTTCATTGGTGGGCACACGTTTTGAATGTTTGTAAATTGAATAATTGATAAGATTATTGATATTTATTTTACGTGTCCATTTAGATTATGTCAGAAGTTTCGTTCGCATTTATAAAAGGTCAGAGATGAAAATTAAAAAAAAGCAAAACTACAGAGTTGTTTACAAAGTAAGTTTAAAGTCATTCAAGGCAAGGAAGAGCAGTCACGTCCTACACACACGTACTTGTCTAAAGATATTTGTACTACTCGTAAATTAATATTTTTTGCTTTTTTAATCAACTTCTCCAAGAAAGCCAAATACATACACCGTCATTTTTATATTTGCGGACAGTACACCCTGTCAGAGAAATTTATAGAATAAAGTTAGATTTCCGATTTGTTGGAAAGAGATTCATAAATAATATATTTATCTAACTAAATCACCCATACTTTTTCTTTTGATGTTGTACTTTGTTAAATACTTAAAAATCTGTCCCAAATTTGCGGGGTTGCATGGCGCTTCGTCCGCGTAGATTTCGTGTACGTAGAAAAGTAATAGAATTCGAAAAGGTCTTTTCGCAACCTAAATGCCCAAACAATATTGTGTAAGATACAAGTTTTTTTTTGTGTGTAAAATTTCCTCCATGATAAGCAAAATTTATTTGATTTACTTAAGTAAAATTTTTAACTTAGGTAACGGATTGAAATGGGTTTTTAAATTGCTTTTTATTCATATTTTAACAATTTTTGTATAAACCTTTACATACATAAAGAGATATTTCATCCCGGGCATTTTTTTTACATTTTTGAGCTTTGAAACTTTTTTATAGAACGGCAGCCTTCGCAAATAACCTATTCGTTCGACCAATTTTCCCGCCACGAAAGGAATCTTTATGATATATAGCATTTGTCCACTTTCCATTTTATATATTGCTGAAAGAATTTCAGAAATCCCATGTGTAGTTTCGAAGATAAGCTTCTTCATACAATCTTACAAACTTTCAAAATTACAAACTTTACCTGATATTGGTATAGATGAAGAAAATTTCGAATCATGGTATCTTTTCTTTTTATTCATTCAACACCAAGGGAACCAGAATATTTTGGAACCACCGTTTGAATATTAGGACCACAAACCCAAGTAGCATTGTGTTTTTTCAACAAACAGTCTTTCTATATAGTTCCAAAAACAATAAATTTCAACTCGTCCCTCCATAAAATATTTCTATCTAATGGAATATCTCTTTCATCCGTCGCATCTAGAAAAAAAGCTGTGTAGTTTTTAATAACTTACTTAACAACTGGTACTTCCAAAGCTGTTGGAAAATATCGAAGGTGTTTACAATTTAAAAAAAAGAACCTTCTGATCCGTTTGACTAAAGGCCAATTAGTTTCCTTCCTAATATTGGGAAGGTTTTTGAAGTAGTTGTCAATCTTGATCGAAAGTCATACAAAAGAGATAATACAGCGGAATCAATTTGGATTCAAAGAAAATCGTTCAGCAATGCATGCCATTACAAAACTATTATCCGTTTTTAACTGGAACCTTGACGGCTAAAGATGTATGGGAGCCTGTCCAGTGGATATTGAAAAAGCCTTCGTCAGAGTTTGAATTGACGGGCTTATTTATAAAATAACTATCTATAATACGCGAAAAGAAATTTGTGGTAACAGATAGAAAGTACACGACGACAAAGGTTTTTGACGCCATGAATGGTACGTTACAAGGCTCAGTTTCGGCACCAAAAGTCTTTAACGTTCATGTTTCTAAAGTACTGAGGGATTTGGATAGTTCAATAGCAGTTGCTGATGATATCATCTTGTATGCTCATGGCATCAGAGAAATACAAAACGACCTTCACCTTAAGTTCGATATTCTTCAATCATTCTGCCAGGACTGAAAACTTAAGATAAACAGTTGCAAATGTGAAACGATATTGCACCCCAATAGGACAGGGTTATTCAGACTTGCGACGCAATTGGAAAAAATATGGTGATTAAGACTTCAAATGGACTTCACATCGAATCGAAAAGTATAGTTAGATATTTGGGTGTTCTTTTGGACAAATTTTTGTAAAGGGTCCGCCATCTAACGTTTTTTTTTCAACTAGTGCTTATTTCGTGAATGGTAACACTTAGCTCATTTCTGATTTGACAGATAATTAGTTTTATCCTTCCGCTGAACGAATATGGTTGTGTGTACGCTTGAACAACGCTGGGAAATATTGCGACATTACTTTGAAAATCATGGTAATGTTGCAGAATGTGTGCGAAAATTGCGTACGGATTTTGGAAGAATAGAAGCACCGTCAGCTCCGTATGTTCGTTATCTTGTGAAAAAAGTGAAAGAAACTGGCATCCTCATCGATAAACCAAAGCGTGAAAAGCCAAAAACAGTGCGTATACCCGAGAATATTGCTGTTCTCAACAATTGAACATTTCGGAGACATCATTGAGACGAATTTTGCATAAAGACCTTGGTATGACGCCATACAAAGTCCAATTGGTTCAGGAGTTGAAGCCAACTGACCATCCAATGCGTTTTCGCTTCGCTAAGTGGGCCTGCGATCGACTTACAGAAGATTTTGCCAAAAAAAATCATCGTTTCATCATCATGAAGCTCATTTTGATCTTGGCAGATATGTAAACAAGCAAAATTGTCGCATTTGGGGCACAGAAAACCCGCACGCATACATTGAAAAGCCGATGCACCCAAAACGAGTCACTGTTTGGTGCGGATTTTGGTCCAGAAGCATAATTGGGGCATTTTTCTTCGAAAATGAGCAAGGAGTGGCCGTTACAGTCAATGGCGATCGTTATCGGGCCATGTTGAACGAATTTTTGTTCACAAAAATTTAAGAGGAGGATATTGGCAACATTTGGTTTCAACAGGATTGCGCTACGTGCCATACAGCCGAAGCTACACTCGATGTTTTGCGCCCTGTTTTTGAAGATCGCATTATCAGCCGCAGAGCTAATGTCGTTTGGCCACCTCGGAACTGCGATTTGACACCGTTGGACTATTATTTGTGGGGTGTCCTCAAAGATGAGTGTTACGCCGACAAGCCAGAGACAATTGACGCTTTAAAGGACAATATTCGTGAAGCAATTGGTGAAATACAGCTGCACAAAATCGATAATGTGCTTAAAAATTGGACCGATCGTGTAGGCTACTGCATGGCCAGCCGAGGCAGCCATTCGAATGAAATTATTTTCTATTATTAACCGGAAGGATTGTACTTTAAAATAAAAAAAGAAATTTGAGAAAATATTCAGCAGTTTTGTTTTTATAGTATTTTCAAAAAAAAAAATTTATTTGGCAGACCCTTTACTTAGGCGGCATTTACGTCACTCAAAAGGTTTTTCTACTCCAATTATTTAAGATCCGAAGTGAAGACATTTGCTACCAAGCCTTTGTGCGTCCAATTTTGACATATGCGATTCCAGTATGGTGGAACATTTGTCCGTCTTATATGGGAAAAAAAAATTTAGAAAATGCCTTCGAGACTGCACGGGATTATATAGAAGCGCTCATTCCGACTTTCAGCGTTAAGTCTCTAACAAAAGACTATTGGATGCTTCCGGTGTGACCAGAATTGACAATGATCAGCGAATGATACTGAGAATGAACTCATATCGGGTTTGTTTTATACTAAGCCTGGATATTTTAGGAATTCATTTGGAAAGTAGGTGTATACCTCCTTACGCATTTTTATACCTGAATGCACATGGCTACTAATCACACTCTTGTAACGTTCCTATTATTTATCATGTTGCTAGAAGAGCCACAGCCAAACTGGTGATACTGCATGAGCGTACCTGATAGAGACATAAAAAATGACGATAGGTCAAACCATGAAAAATACTGGTGGCTAGATTTTATTTTTTGGTTTGCTTAAGTTGTAGGTTTTCTTTGTAAAAATATTAATAGGACTACCGGTTGAAAATGTCGTTATTGCCGACAACTTCATATCTATTACTCTGAGGTGAATTTTGACCATGAAAGCTGTCACATCAGAAACTTCATGTCATTGTTTAATTATTTCAGTCTAGGTTATTGGTCATTAGTGAAAACACACAAGCTTTTGTAAAGCCGTAAAATGTCTACATTCGTGCCATCAAAACAACATTTGCGGGAAGTTTTAATATGCTTCTTTCATTTAAAGAAAAAAGCAACCGAAGCGCATCAATTGCTTACCGAAGCTTACCCGGGCTATATTATATAATATAATGGTTGAAGTAGTTCAAAGATGGTGATTTCGACACAGAAGAATCATTGCTCGATCAAGATCCGTCACAAACGCAAGAAGAAATTGCAAAATCACTTGGCGTCGCTCAGCAAACCATTTCCGATCGTTTGAAAGCAATGGGAATGATCCGAAAGGTAGGAAATTGGGTGCCGTATGAATTGAAGCCGTCGAACGCCGATTTTGCATGACCGAAATGCTGCTTGAACGCAACAAAAAGAAATATTTTTTGCATCGAATGATCATGTGGATGAAAAAATGGGTACATAACGATAATCCAAAACGTCGGGCAACGTTCAGAATATTCATGGCCTGAAGGTTATGCTGTGCATTTGGTGGGACCAGAAGGGTGTTGTGTATTATGAGCTGCTAAAACCGTATGAAACAATCACAGGCGAGGTCTACCGACGACAATTGATGCGTTTGAGCCGAGCACTGAAGGAAAAACGGCCGGAAACGGTCGCAAGACACGATAAAGTTATTTTGCAACATGGCAATGCTCGGCCACATGTTGCAAATTTCGTCAAAACTTAACTTGAAACGCTCAATTGGGATGTCCTACTCCACCCGCCGTATAGTCCAGACCTTGCGCCATCCGATTACTGGCTGACCAGCCCAGCTCAATAATGAGAGCCGCCATCAGTTCGGCCATTAACAATAATGTTAAAATAGTATTTAAGCGTTTATCTTGTTTCTTTGCTAAAAAATGTTTATATAAATAGTGGAAATAAACAAGAAATTAAATAACAAAAAAAAAAATCTACAAAAAAAGGTGATCTTGTTACAACAATCGACGCAGTCGCTTAACATCGGTAACGAGAACCTATCCGGTGTATTATGTGAACCGCTGAGGAATTTTTGCAGTTCACCACACTGAACTATACAAAAAATGGTCGTTTTTGTGATCCCGGGAAAACTGATCCGGATTATTCGAGACCTGAACTGATCTTATTGATTTTTCTTACCTTTAGAGATAAAGCAACGGGCTCCTGCCCACTTGGAAAGCAAATGCCCACATGGAAGGAATAAAATCATGCTCTTTAAAACACCCCGCTTGCCAGTTCTTCTGCATGTAGCAGAACTGTTGTTCGATCAACAAGAATGCAGAACACATCATCCGTCGAATGTACGGTCCGGTCTGCGAGAAGGACGAATATAGAAGAAGGTACAACCGCGAACTCTGCAAGCTGTACAATGATGTGGCTCTAGTTTCGATGATACTAAACCGTCGACCACATTGAGCGAATTGACAACAATCCTCCAGCTAAGAGGGTTTTTAAAAACAGGAATACGAAAAAAAATTAGCCCCCTGATCAAAGGCCAAGGAACAACAAGAAGCAGCGTGCCAAAGAACATGGAGTATGAAAAGCAACCTTAACCCTGCTCCGTTCACGCAGCGATCGATCACCGGATATGTATGATAAATATGTTTACTTTATAACAAAGAAGAGGTGAGATCGTGAAGAAAGTGGGACTTTGCTTTCCAAAATTAAAACACCGGAATGGATACAAAAAACTTTTATTCAGCAAATCGACATTCTTGCCACTAGTTCTATGAATGAATTCGACGAATAAATGTGTACGTTTCATCATCGCCCATTGAAATGTTAGGCACTTATGCCTCCCTTTTTTTTGTAAGTATAACTGGCAAGTCGAGGTTTGGCGCACACTTACTTATGCAAGCATTAATCGGAATGAGATGATATCGAACAATTGAAAACAAAATTTGAGTGCTTATTGGCCTTGATTGTCCTCCCAACAAAAACCAATCCATACAAATTACTTTTTCTTTCAAAGAAAAGGTAACATTCTTTTCATGAAATATCAATTCGGTCTTTCCTTTCGGGCATAATTATAAGACATTTTGAAATATTATAAAGCTTAAGCCACAAGCGCTGCAATTGTTTAAATTCAAATGTAAATTTCCTAACGCATTACTGCTAGAGGTACGTTGGTCTCAAAGCAACTCACTTCAAAGCGTTGCGCAACATTTCTTAGGAAAAAACAAGCAAAAGGTTAATCCAATTTAATGCTGAATAACCTGTAAAAGACAAAAGTAAAAAACCTGTGGCACAGGTTTAAAGCTGTTTTCTTGGTTCAATTGAAGCTACAGGCCATGCACCCCCCGAGAAAACCTCATTCACTCTGCTTCTGCTTCAGATTATCTCTTTGAATGATGTAGTACCGTCAGTTAATGGTCGCTACTCGTGCGTGAAAAGAGAAACTCAGTTTATACAACAATCGACATCTGAATTTAATGCTGCTTGCAAAAGTTGAATTACATTTACTCGTACATAGGTGTGTAAACGCCGCTCGCAGAAATATCACTTAATCAGGTAGAATAAAGATACCTGTTCTATCTATTCTTTGAACGATTAAAGGTATCAGTTACAAATTGGAGTGCTATTCATAATTGCCAAGTGTCGTAATAAGCTTTACATCACCATTAGCTTCAAGGTACTCATTTAAGTTTAAAACTTAATCGTACAGGGTGACTGCAACAGCCCTTATTCAACACAGAAACGTGAGCCCGTCGGAGGGGGCGAAAATACTTGCAGAATGTAAACATTATTAGAGATAAAATTATAAAAATAGAATATGAAACCTTATCAGCGGATTAAAGGGGAAAGAAGGTGCAGCGTGTTAGCACAGCAGTAAAGTTCGTGTAGCTGTGTGTAAATTGTTTGATTAGATTTTCCATCTGACTGGCAAATAAGGAATGGGATTTTTTTTTTCTTATCTTCGGATGACTTTTGAGCAGTTTTTTCCAGAAAGTCGTAAATGCCTTTAATAGGTGATATTTTTTTAAGAGCTTTGGAATTTTTTTAAACAATAACGACAGGAATTGAGTTTGAATGAAAAATATCGTCTTCACATTTTGTTTATATTTTTATGTTATAATATCTGGGGTTAGTTATGGAACACAATGTCTACTAAATTCACGTCTCGGCACTCCATATACTACTGTGTCCAAAAAATAAGGTGACATATGAATTTAAACCGCGCGCGTCGAAGGATTTGGAAATTTTTCTTTCTTTTTAGTTTGGTAGTACTGTCAGTGACATCTATGTGAAATTTCTTCTCAAAATATATTCATAGTGTTTGAGATACGCGGCGTTTTGTGAGCTGCTAAACGTGAGTTTTTCGTTTTTTGCGATGTCGAAATTTATTGAGCAACGAATTTGCATTGAATTTTGTTTGCGGAATCAATTTTCTGCTGCAGATACGTTGAGGATGGTGCAGAAAGCCTTTGATGATGAGGCTATGTCTAAAAAAAATGTTTACAAGTGGTATAGTGATTTCCAAGCCGGCCGTGAACGTGTCGAAGACGAAGAGCGTTCTGGGCGACCATCAACCTCAACCGATGAAGCTCACGTCCAAAAAATCAAAGATTTGGTGTTGAAAAACCATCGATTAACGATTAGTGACCTTGCTGATGAAGTTGGCTTATCGAAAGGCTCAGTCAATACCATTTTGAAGGATGCTTTGGGCCTCAAGCGCGTCAAATCTCGACTGGTACCGAAAACATTGAATTTTTTGGAAAAAAGGCGTCGCGTTGAAGTGTGTGAAACAATGCTTTCCGACTACCAGGATGTCATGAAACGCATTATAACTGGCGATGAGACTTGGATCTATGCTTACGACCCCGAAAAAACCGATCAAACGAGCGAATATCGTGCCAAAGGAGAGCCGAGACCAAAAAAAAACCGCGCCAAAGTCGCTCAAAAATCAAGGTCATGTTGACTGTTTTCTTCGATTATCGTGGTGTTGTGCTTCATGAATTCCAACCGGCCAAACAGTCAACAAGGAATATTATTTAAACTTTATGCGTCGTTTGCGTAACACTATCCGCCTAAAAAGGCCGGAATTGTGGAAAGACAATTCTTGGTTTTTACACCACGATAATGCACCATCCCATACCGCACTCGTAATTCGTGATCATTTCGCCAAAAACTCAACCCATATCGTTCCGCAACCACCGTATTCACCTGATTTGGCGCCGTGCGACTTCTGGCTGTTCAACAAGCTCAAAAGACCGCTCCGGGGACACCATTTTGATATGATGGAGGAGATTCAAGCCGCAGCGAAGACGGAACTGAAGGCCATCCCGGAAAGTGACTACAACCAGTGTTTCAAAGATTGGAAAATCCGTTGGCATAAGTGCATTGCATCGGGAGGGGATTACTTTCAAGGGGATGAAATTGATTTGGATTTGATTTGATTTGAAATTTCAAAATAAATACAATGTCACCTTACTTTTTGGACACAGTAGTAAATACAAATTTGAAGCGTTGATGGTACATTGGCTTAGACTTTATCCTTGGCAAAGCTCCGACTGAAAATCGCTTGATATCGATGGCCCATTAATGTCTCCTTTAAGAGAAATCAGACATACATTAAATTTGTCAAGCAAAAGAGCCATTGTTTCACTTTCTGTGCAGCATGTGGTACCGTCCTGTTAGAACTTTACTTCGTCCACGTTAAAAGCTTTAAGTTCGACGAAACAAAGGCATTCCAGCATCCTCTGAAAAATGGTCCAAAAACGGCACCAAACGTCTCGCTGTGGAAGGAGAGGCTGTCCCTCCTTTTCTCTCTTGGGACAAATGGAAATGAGTATCATGACTTCAAACTATTTTGTGTACAAAAATAAATGCAAAGGTACAAGATTGTGCGTTCTTCTAATAACTGGACGTAGAAAGATATATTCATTAACTGCACCAGATTCACATTTAAATTGAATATTAAACACATATTGTCGTCAATCAATTAAACCTAGTTTAAGTAAATGTTGTACTATCTAAGCCTGTAAGAGATAAATTCTGTTTTATGAATAAATAAATAAATAAGTTGATGCCAGTTGGACTTTTAACATCATCATCATCATCAACCTAACCAAGATGCTAAAATTAATCGATATTATTAATTTTAGCTGTGCGAGAAGGGGCTTGATTATTAGCAAAAGCTTGACGAACTTTGTGAAATCTTTTAGCGAGATTTCCAATGTTCGATTTTCATTATTAACATTAACAGTTCAACAAAGGCTCGAAATTTGAATTGAAACCACACATTAGATGACTCTATATTTGGCTTTCAAACAAAGCGCTATCGGTTCAATTTGGGCAAACTTTTCAAACATTTTCGGCTTGGAATTTATAATAACATACTGAAAATAGGCTTCCAAAACTATAATTGTTTGCAGTGGGACAATCAATATGACCAACAATGACATCCCTCGCTAGCGCGATTGATAAATAATCTTATTCACAGTCCCATCAACGTACATTAAGCTTCTCGTGCGCCCAACCTGTGAGCTCCCGCCTTATATCATGGTCTGTTGTGTTTCTTTCCGTGTCAGCAGAAATCGATGCATGAATTCTTTATTCCGAATTTTTCGCGTCACTTTCACTTACAGCAGCTCACAATTACTACAATTAAGGCGTTCTCAATATTGATGCGCCTCAATTTGTCAAGGATAAAATACGACGCGCATATAATTAGGCTCCAGCGCGATTTATGCCAGATAATTTGTGTGAGTAAAGACATTTTGAGTTTGCCCGATCTTATAACATAGAACATGTGCGCCGACAATAGAGTTAAACGATTTCTTAACGTCGCCTATGAGTTATTTTCTGCCAGGCAGTGTTAACGCATTAAACCCTTATCAAGAAACGAAATGGTTCATATAAATGATTGGTAAATTAAACTCACGCCGAGCTTCTCGAGTTCTTGCAGTTTCTTTTGTAAGTAAAGAAACACGAACACCTTTTGACTTAAGAGGAACTTATTTTTCCTATTGGAGAGTTGTTGAAGAGTCATTATTATCGGATCACAGGTGGTGAATCAAGGGCAGGCAATGTACAAAGAACCCTTTGAAAGCAGATTGGATGAGATATTCCAACATAGTTAGGCAGCAGCTCGAGGAGCAACCAATTGTAACTGACAACTCAATTGGAATAGAAAGTGAGCTTTAGATTATTTCAACTCAACTCTAAAAACGGCATTTGAAAGAGTCTGTCCTGTAAGGATGGCTCTCAAACGAACGCAACCACGATGGTGAAGCAATGAATTAGGGAAAAAGAAAAAGGAAATAAGAAAACTCTATAATAGGGCGAAACAAACAAATAATAAATTGTGCATGGGATGAACATAAAAATGGGAAAAAACAATTCAAATCTATTTTATGATTAGGCAATCAAAGAGAAAATCATGGAAACAATTCTGCGAATCAATCTCAGATACCAGTGAGACTGCTGGGCTTTGTAAAGTACTTTTTAAGGAAGCAAACGTTCTTAGCTTCATATAGAAAGATGATAGTACATGGGCTGAAAGAAGTGAAACAGGGGGCAAGTTTAGATCATAACCCACAGGAAAATATTTCATTAACAAATGATAAATTAGATGAGTTAGAAATGCTTCATCAGGTTGAGAATTGGACACACTCGGCTCACCCACAGTCACCTACTTAACAAAGGCGCTCCACCCACATGCCACCTCTGCCAACTAAACCTATAGCTTTCCATCAAGACTACAGACTGCACGAAAACCAACGAAATTTGCAACAAACTATTTAATAATAACTTAAAAAATCTCCTTTTGGTTCCTTCTGAACAAAACATACAAAACATTTTCAAATTTTTACAAATTTTCAATCATGTAATATATCTAAGTTTTATCTAAGTAGCAGCGAATCATCCACATATTTTTCTTAAAATACAAAATTATCATATTCAGTTTAAAGACCTGGTAGCACCTAGCTTGTAAGTATTACCCTGTACATTTATGTATAGTTTAATTAATAATAATAATAATAAAATAATAATAGATGAGTTAGTCGGCTGGAAGAAGTTACGGTGGGACATTTGGTCACTCTCACCGTATAAATCTCTACGTCCAGATGGCATTTGGCGAATCATGCTTATGAAGCCTGGCGAACACTAAGAGACTTCTATAAGCAATGCCTTAAAATAGGATATATTCCACTAGCTTGGAGGGATGTGACTGTAGTCTTCATACCAAAAGCCGGCAAACAAGGTCACACAGTGGCGAAATATTACAGAACTATAAGTCTCTCTTCGTTCGCACTTAAAACGCTCGAGCGGTTCCTGGATATCTACATTAGGAGTAAATGTAGTGACGGTATATTAACGCATGGAGCTCTTGTCTGGTGGAAAGCAACACTCAAGGCAACGACATTGGGCAAATTAGCAACAGTACAGAGGACAGCCAATGTTGCCACAGCATGTGGCACATAGGACTTTTCAGAAATAGTAGTGTAGGTCACCGCTCGATTCTTAAAGAATTTAACACGGGCAATTCATTATTAACGAATTTCTTGCAGGCAAACTAAATGAAATGCACCTGAATTTGACTTCGGTTCGCCGTATGAAATAACGTATCCTGGGAGAGATGAATGGGAAGCAATAGTAATATTAAAGCAAAACAAAATTGATCATACACTAAGATCATAGAGGAAATAGGCTCTGGAATCTTCTTCACAATTCTAGACCTTAGAGTCTCGTTAAGACTACCGGATGCTGGTAGCGTTTTTCAGGCAGAGGTTCTAACAGTACTTTAGGTTGCACGACAACTTGAAATGAAATCGGTATCCGGCCGGGATATCGCTATCTACATCGCAAGTCAAGCTGCGCTTATGACACTAGAATCGTGTGGAACGAAATCGGAAAAAGTCGGAAACTGCCGCACAATGCCAAAGGCATTATGAACGTAGAATCAGGTGAAACTATGTTGTGTGCCTGGACACTCTGAAATCGAAAGAAACGAAATAGCGGACGAATTAGCTGGAAATGGGGGTAAACTACCTCCGGCCAATATTATTCCTATTAAACTTCCTACGTGTGCCGTTAAGTCAACACTGCTAGATAAGGCATTGAAAATAGCCGACCAAAGTTGGTCAAAATCAAGGAAAAACAGGGTATCAAAGGCCCTATGGCCTATATTCGACCGCAAAAAGACAAACGAAATTCTTAAGCTGAAGAAGAAGCAACTAAGGATAGCGGTGGGCGTGCTATCGGGTCACTGCCTCTTAGGGAAACATACAAGAGGACTGAGTCTCTTAGTCACGGAAAAATGCAGATATTGCGGTGATTTGAGTGTCGAAGAGAATATCACTCATTTATTGTGTGAATTCCAGGCCATATCTAGAAGCCAAAGAAAACGTTTGCGCAACTACTTTCTTGAAACCCTAGAGGAAGTAGAGCGCATAAACTACAAACAAATTTTGAAATTTTTTAGTAAAATAAACTACTTCGAGGAAAGTGTTTAGGCTATTGATCCGCATCGGAATCGCGATGGCCCAGTATGATGCCTATTATCTTATGAAGCACTTCATTACCAGGCACAACCTAACCTAACCAAACATTGTTTTTCTATCTGTTTTTTCAACTCATTGCTAAAAAATTAAACAATCAATGTCACCATCATGACTAGGTGACATATTTCGCTCAAAGCAACATCAATAAAGATATTTTATTTACTTATTTTTTATTACTTAAAACTAGCTCTTTGAATGTGTTTCAATGTTTTGGGTTCAGTCTTCTATTTTCAACTGTTGTTCAACATTTTCATTCCATTTTATCGAGCCTATACTTCACATCATTCAATAAGACTTATCATGATCGATCTACATATGTGAGAATCATTTTACATTTATTAAATGAAGTGACTTCAAAATGTGTTGCTTTGAAGCATTGTGCTCTCAAGGCCGAACATCTTGTCGATCGGGTTCCCCCGAACTTGAGACAACTTTTTTCAAACTTTAACTTTCTCTGTTTTAATCAATTATCGCAAACATGCTAAGATAATTACGAGTTTGGTTGTTCACTTTGTATTTCAGAGAGCATTTTGATTCGTACGTTTTTTGCACTTACAAAAAAAAACAGGTTATATGTCATTTGAACGTTTTCAAAAAGAAATGAAGTGTATTATTTGAACCTCTAAGACACTAGTGATGGCTAATAGGGACTTCTTTTTTCCTGATTGGTGTCGAAAATTCACTTTTTGTGACAAATAGACCTTCATATTCGTTACATCACATCTTCAGTTGACAGGTCTTTGCCACCCTTTAAATTGACAACTCCATGTAACAAAGTTATAAATTAAAACAGAGATTTTTTCGTAGCTCTCCTGAAGCATTTTCAAATCCTTGGGAAGAATAGAAATCAGCTCTCACTCCCACAATCCATCTCGTTCCATCGAAATGAAATGTATGTCCTTTTGAGGCTAATTTAGCTTCAGCATTTTCCGCAGAGTGTAAGCATCGAACTGATGTCGTCAAGGCTAACATTGTAGTATAAATAGCTGCAACCTCAAGGTTGTTCTGAGACCTGTGCAGGGATCGCATTGCCACATCAATAAGCCTTCTCTAGCGCACACGGAATCAGGCATCTTAAATAAGTATCGCCTTTTTAAAAAGGCTTTAAGAACACTGTTTAAGACTCTTCAACAATTGTTCCTTAATTGAGACGAGTAAACTTTACGATAAATTCTGCTTTCAGCCTCTATTTCACGAAAAGCAAGAACAACCTTTTCTTGTGTGCCTTAATTGTCTCATATTGATTGTTTATTTTTTTTTGTTAAGCAAAAATGTCATCAAAGTCGGGTATGCTCTAGAGTCTGCGAACTGAAAACAAAGCGGGTGATCATTTTGAATGAATTCCTGAGTAAATTAATCCTTGGGAGCGAATAATCGGAGCTCTTTATGCAAAATTTCCCTTAATCTACAGCGACTTATATTCACTTCCAAAGATCTTTGGTACGTTGAAGCCCTTGGGTTTATGGGAAAAGTTTCGGCAGAAGCTGCAGTTTCTCCCGGCATTCCCGAGAGCCGGTTATCAATTCGAAAAACAGTCTCACAACTTGTGTTCACCAGCTGCAGTTAGTGAATTATTTCGACCAACATTTTTTTCCAAATTGCGGACTGTTTTATGACAACCTTGCTCAAGCAGAATTCGGTGTATTTAGTCATGCAAAAACGCAATACTGGGTTTCTGTCAATCTTTTGAACGCAAAAGGGTTTCAGAATAACATACGATTGAAAAAGAAACCTGCAGATGGCTAACCCGATAAAGCACATTGTGTATCCGCAAAAGTCTTCAATAACATTTTATTTGCTTCTATCGGCAGAGTTTTGGTAGAAAAAACAAACCTTCTTATCGTCCTTCTGTCGTTGCATTTTCTAAGTAAAAACGTGGTTAATTTTGATATTTGGGGGAACACAAAAGGTAGGCCTCGGCTATCAAAGAATTATTGCGCCAAGAACTATCTAGGCATATCCCCCGCCTGATGATGCATTAAAGATTCAATTCAACATTATTTGTAAACGTCTGACTTCTTACTTATTTCTTAATAACGAGCTCCCGATCCGTGAAAAGTTGCTGCATGAGAACCAGCAGGTCTTTAATTTTTGTCGATCCCGGACACGCAGCTACAATTTATTTTGGTCCTTAAAACGGAGGTTCTTCCTTCTTCATCTCAAGCCTGGGGGGGCTGCGATTCGAATATCCTCTTTGCTGAAGCATTATTGTACATTCGCTCGATACGGCCGATCCAGTATTTTGGCGTTTTGGACTACATCCACATCATGATACAGCTCAACGAGTTCGCGGTTATATCTATTCCCCTCTTCGCCCTCCTCGCAAACATGAGCAAAAACTTGACGAAGATTTTTCTAAGTTCTCTCGAAAGTGCTGTTCTACCTTCCTGCTTATCGTCCAGCACACCGCTTCATCCAGTAGAACTGGCAAGAACAAAGTTTTGTAGAGCATGTATTTCGTCTCCCGAGTAATGCGTGTTGAACTCATTCGTTTCCTATGGTGAGTCTTCGCCGAATCTGTACGAAGATGTCATTCGTGCAGAAGCGTTTGACAACGTCTAAGGCCTTTCTGCAACAAATTAATCGGTGCCTCAAATAATCGAGCAAATTTCCACACAAAGGCAAATCCTCAAAAACGCCAGACAACATCGACGTCATTGCCCAATTGCAGCTTGAGGGCATAAAGGCTTTTAAAGAAATTTAAAGCAAGATAAAATCAAGAATATACACTGCGAAATCCTGCTACCTCGTTTAAGCCAAACTTATGTGTTCAAAACTCCAAACTTGGAAGACGATATGTGCGACTCACAAAACATTGATTCTGTTTATTCTGCTATACCGATTGCTGGACGATAAGCTAAAGCACGGATCAGAAATTGAACACAATGTGGATGTAGTAAATATAAGCAAAACGATCTTCACATCAGTGCTCCAGGTTGGTGATGACAAAGTAAACCGCACTGATGACAAAGTGACCGCACTGTTTGGATCGTGTCTGCGTGCACTGCGGTCAGTGTTTTAGCTTTATACCAGAATGCGATACTTCTCCCATCAAATATATGTTGTCAATCTTTTTGTGCCGCACTGTAGCTACACTTGGTTTTACGACTGAGCGTAAATACTTATTTGTTTCTGTTTTTCAACTCTGCCCCAAGTTCATGAAGTAACGACGAAAAATTTGAATTCATAAATCACGTCATTAAATCTTATCATTGACAAATCATCGATCTCATTAATTAATTTAGTGTGATTCCCGCAGGAAATCTGTTGACTTTGAGTAGTTAAGTTATGGGCCGATGGGATTATTCCAAAATTGACATACATAAAGATGTTTAGTCGTAATATTCGTTCGTGGCTTTTAACAGTTTACGAGCACGAAGGCAATTCGACAAAACATTCCCATTGATTTTCGTAGTAAGGTTTTTTGGAAAACATTTAATTTCCTTGTACGTTGAGAATTTTAAAGTATCCTAATTGACTAAAATGCTTTGAGAGTTAAGTTGTTGTTCATTAAAGGTCACGGCAATCGGTTTTGCGGAGCAAAACTACTACAAACTTAAAACAAAGGCAAAATTAAATCTGGTTTTCTGTTCCTACAAAAGTTTTAATGAGAATTTACTTGGCAGCTCCCACGAACAGTCATTCGCATTTACATATTTGGTGGAAATTGGATGTTTTTTTTTTATTATTTTTGGTTGACTTACAGCGAAACGAAACCCATACTTCTTTTCATCATCGGTCAAGAACTAACACAGGGGAACAAGACCAAGAGGTTACCAAAAAGGAGACAAGTCATAAATTAATAAGAGAATGTCATTGTTAACATTATAAAAGTTTTACATTTTTAGTACATAAGTCTGCGAAAAAAAAAACAGAATAGAATGGACTCGGGCGAACTAGGAACCAGGCCATGGCAGTACATTTTTCAAAGCTCCTAATTAAAATGCCTTGGAGGAATATGAAATTCTTTTTATAGAGGAGTGAAGTGAAGGTTTAAAAATCTGCGGAGTAGCACACTCATAAAAACGAAATGCGGATGCGGAGCATTTGAAATGAGGAAAAGGTCTCAATTTCTCTTCTTAAATAAAAACAAAGATTTAAACAATACCTTTGATAGAAAACGGCCAGATTTTGTCATGACAATGGCAATAAATCAATAAGTTAAACGATCTTTTGTTAGCATTACTATAAAAACGAAACTTAAACGACACAAACTATCGAATTTATCAAAATTTGACGATACAGAAACTCAAAGATATTTGTTCTCATTGATTTCATACTTAATATAATATTTTACGGATTATGGTGGAATCATTTCAAGATTGTGAGCAGTTAGACCTTATAAGCCACTGAACACTTGAATATCCAGCTAAGTTTCGTGATATCGGTCCTTTTAGCGAATTGGTCCGTTAAGCCTCTTCCATCACGGCACCGATAGCAAATTGATCTAATTGGTCCACGAATTCCTGCCTCAATCAGAGATTTGGCCCAAGCTTGTCGGAAAGAGATACAGGTGGTTAAACGTTTTCTTTTTATAAAGGTTTTTTTTTAACGGTTAGGAGAAGGCGAGTTTTGAAATTCATGTGTATTTTGGTTTGGATTTCTTCATAGTTGGAGTCCAAATATTGATTTATTTGCGTTTGTCCAGTTTACAGAATTTTATTCGCCTTTGTATATTGTTGATACGATTATGCTTTCTTGTTTTGTTTTTGGAAAATCCAGCTCCCAACTACCATTTTCAGAAATAAAGGAAAGACAGAACATTCGTTTCAAGGATGAAGCATTCGCGATGTCAGGAAGCTTGGTATTTCCTAAGGGGAACAGTTTGAAGAATTAAAATTATCATAGGATAAGTTCCTTCAATGGCCAATGGCCTGAAGAGTAAGCTAAAACATGAAAAACTGCTGTGAGAGGCTTATCCAGGTGAACATGGAGAATAGAAATCATCCGAAAAATTATTCCTTTTCATTCGTAGACCAGACACTTTTCAATCTACCCTCATACTAAGGTTTTTTAGTCACGTTCGTTCAATTCAAAGTATCAGCACAATCATACCACAACCAAAGATAAAAGGTTTAAAACAACGAGTGTATTGCATGAACACTTAAGATTTTGAAGCTGCCTTCTCAGGATAACTTCTCTCTAGACCATAGTTTTCTTCCACATTTTACGGCATTGCTAGAGAACGCTAATTTCGAGTGCAAAAGAGTGTTCAGATGCTTAACATTTCTAGAGAGAGCTTCCTTATCGGATAGCGAATCAACTTATAGTTTCCACAAAGTGGAAGAAAGCATGCAGGAAGAAGAAAAACGACGTTGTCAATTAATTTGTTTACTTGTTAAATGAAGTTAAAATTAGGTAAGAAAAGAATCTGTTCCAACATAATAAACGTGACCCGAGTAATTACAACCGCTTGTTTCAGATTCGAATTCACTTTTAATTCCAAGCTAAAGAAATAGCTGATGCGGCAAAAGCAATTAGATAAAATTAGAACAATTCACGTTCACAAAAGACTGCCGAGGATTTCCGCTCGAATTTAATAGCAGGAATAAAAGGAGATGACGATGCACACTGTCCTTGAATACTTGTTGGTCGCAATTAAAGGAGTGAGACAAGGAATTTCAGATGCTCCTTATTTGCGTCAAAAAAAAAGTTTATTTTCATAAAAGTTATGACTTTATGTTGGCGGGTATAGAAACTGAAATTCAACGTTCTTATGTTGATTTGGCAGGAGCTTAATGTTTATTTACATTACATTGTTAAACGCTGCAAGCCAGTTACATATACGTACTGATAGTATATTTGTCCATTTTCAAGAGAGCACCACGTTTCTTAAGTACTGCTTAAGAAATGAAGCAAATGTTGTCATATACGTCAGTGAAAGGAACATACCAGGAGCTTTTCCTATTTATAGAAACCAGCACCCTTAATTTCGAAACAAATTCGCCTTGACACTTCCATAGGCAAATTACTTATTTAGGTGTCGTATTATTTTGCTCGCATTGAGAATAAAGAGAAGGAGAAGCTTAATCGATGCTCAAACCTGTAAAACAAAACGAACTACGCAGCCCCTTTCCTATAGGTCATCAGACTAGACTTGCAGCGAGACTTAAGAGCAAGTGTATTGTGACGACTTGAAGTTCAAGTAAAACAAAACGAACTACGCAGCCCCTTTCCGCATTTCACTAACAAGGTCCTCTTCATTGCGTACTGATAGGATCCGAAAATAGAGGTCATCAGACTGGACTTGCAGCGAGACTTAAGAGCAAGTGACGACTTGAAGTTGAAGTACAAATAGGACTCTATTGACAATATACATAAAGGAAGTGACAAAATTTTCGATCTAAGGCCACACTGGTGACCATCAGCAAACCGAAGTCCTCCTCGTCTAATATATATGTATGTATATTTGAACAACGGGGCCAACCTGATAAGAATTCACAATTTCCTCATTGAATTGACCCGAAGGCACAGTGCAACGTCCAACAAGGGCTTTTTACCCCAACAATTTATACAAAACTGCGTGCTTTAATGGTCTATTAAATGGGAACTGGACTGGATACATGCCAAAAGTATTATATCATATTTTCAGTACCACATCAGAAAATTTTGGATGACCAGTCCGGCGGTGTCGAAGGCTCGAAACAATTTGGAGGGGTCTTGTTAAACTCTGATATGGGGAAAGTAGAACCCTTTCCGACTGCATGTATTAAAAGAATTCTAGGGCAATATCCTTCAAGTTCAAAAACAATGGAACACGGAAAATTATGATGTTGAGAAGAAAGCAGCTTTAAACGACAGTAGGTTTCTCATAAGGACACAGCATCTAAGGCCAACTAACATAGCTAACCTAACAAGCTTACCTAATTGTACCGGACCTTCACAAAACCTCCGCTATACAAGAACGATTTCTTAGCGGCCCGAGAGCTCTTTTGGGAGTCAAGGCTGTCTTAACTATTAACGTGAGCGCTTATCAACTGCAGGCAAACATGGTGTGGCTTTCAAAAACTCACACTCATGCGAATATATAAATAAACCGTGAACGTTGAATATCTGTGTGAATGTTAAACACATGTCTGATGGCGTGCAAGTCAGCTTAAGCACAAATCAAAGGATTACAATTACCACCCACAGTTTCGTTAGCGCAACACTTAAACCTATAAAAAAGAGTGGTTGTTTAAAGGCAGTGAAGAGTGTTTGGGTTGATTGATTAAATATGTACAGGAACCATGCAAAGGGAATGCAAAAATAAATTAAGAGAAGGCCGCCTTAAACAGAACAGCCAATAACGAAAGTCCTACCACAGGATATCAGAAGTCAAGTTGTTTTCAACTATAGAATCAGGCATAAGATCAGAGATCAGGCAGTTAGATAGAAAATGTAGGTAGGCACGGAAGCGAATCTATCTCTTCGAGGTCAATCTAAACTATTGCAGTTTCACGTGACTCGAGCGAGTCATTTGCTTACCTAACTCAAGCAATTAATAACCTCTTGATTCAATAGATATACCCCGATACCACAGATTAGAATCATAATTAGAATGTTTCCCCGGATCAATTGGAACAATCAGTTGGAATTTCATCAAACAACCTACAGACCCCACCAGCCGCAATTCGTAACAGAGACGGAGATAACTTTTGAAACCAAAATGGTCGACCTTGCAAATTTGTGGCCGTTCCGTAAAGCAATTGAATTGTACGACGCGTTGTTAGCATTCACTTCGAAAGGCGAATGGCTGCAACGTTTTTAGTTTCCAACAGATTTCGCAATTCTCCCTTTTAAAATCTAGTTATCAATTTGCAAAACTGCACGACTTTGCAGCTCGGAAAACGTGCCTGGCAAACTTTAACGAATGGTAGATGCGAGGCGGAGTTTTAATTGAACAAAGGCATGGACCCGGATCAATTACTCGTTTTTTTTTTTTTTGTATAAAATATTTAATCAGCGAGCGCACTTTTTGTCCCTGTTTGCAGAACAGAGGAATAAGTATCTATCGAACACGTTGCAGGTAGGCAACAGCAATTGGTATCCCGAATGTATTTTCGAATCTAATAAACCCAAAATGTGCCCCCACTTCACAGGTGAATGACAATCGCTACCTAGTTACATCATCTCCCCCTGAAGCGACCGTTTCGATTACAAAACACTAGTGAAAAATAAATTAAAATGTTCTTCTCTGAAAATCGAACGAAAGACTTACCCAACAAGATATTTGGTATCCAGAAAATGAATAAAAAATGTCGTGTTGATTTACGGGTTCTTGCGATTCTGGTGGAACAGGATGCACAATAATTGGAGAATATTTAGATCGGTGGAGCAGGAAATAAATAAGAAAATTAAACCGAAAATAAATGCACTGCAGTACACTTTTCTTCACGCACTTTCTCGGGGTGTTTCACTTCATTTGGGTGTTTGGGTCGGACTTATTCTTTATTTCAGGGGAGCCACCTTAGGTGAAATTCCATGGAGGATTTTATATTTTTGCACTTAACGAGGCACAAACGAGGAACCAACATAAACCGCCTAACTGTTAAATGAAACTGGTGATATCAATGTTGGGAGGAAGAAATAACCACCTTTCGAATCAAGTAGATTACGTCAAAGGCAAATGACATTTCGCCAACTGTCAAACTGACTTTTCACCATCTGTGCGCGTTGCCGTGGTTTAACCTTTGGTTGCATTACTTGTTTGATGAATCCATTCAAAGAAAGAGAATATAAAATTTCTGTTTCAACAGATTGTTTTTATCAGGAAAACCTTGACACATTACCAATTTCCAGCGTTTTGCTTTTAATTAGAGTATGTTTACGAGTAAGATATTTAATCACGATCTCTGAAAACTAATCCGTGTGAAAATTTAGCCAAAGATTGAATTTTTGACCAATTAAAATTCAATAAAGCCTGATGAAATCCTTGCGTTTCAAGTTCATATAATTTTTCTCTCCTTTATATTTGGCAAGAAGCCTTAAAAGCAAGAGCACTATGGGCGTTAATAATTCGGTTAATAACTTATTCAAAATTGAATCTGGCTTCGTGTCGACGTTGATAAAAAAAATTTAAATTCAGGACAAAATGAGAAACTACAAATGTCAAGTTGTTGAGATACGCAGATAGCGTTTACATCATCCATCGCTCCTTGTGGGTAGAGAGCAGGCCCTTAAACCATGAACATGTTATTAGCAAATAAAAAAATCGCCACCAGTAATTTCGAAGTGAAGAAGGAGTTTACTTACCCAAGATTTAATTTGAATTCGACGACTGCCGCCTTGGCTGAGATTCTGTGAAGTCTTATGTCGTTTTTAACAATATTCACATATATGTCCTTTGCTTCTGCATCTTACCTTTACTGACCACTTCGGTAAAAGAACCACTAACACTTAAAACATCCTCTTGATATCCTAAGTCCTAACGAGGTGCACGTCAAAGTCCGTACTCAAAGCGTTTTCATGTGGAGAGCGCCATGTATGCCTAAAGGAAGCGATGATATGAGCCGCAAATGCAGTAACGAAAATTACAGAACTATAAATACACTTTTTTGTCTTCCTTCCTTGCTTTTTTTTGCGAAGGGGCGCAATAATGGGACCTCAGATTTCACTTAATTTTTTTAAATTTAATCTTCAACTACAAGGCTCGGGAAATGTTAAATTGCAAGGTGCTGGAAACTTTTTTCATATCAAGATAAACTCGGTCATTTGTCTCTAAAATCGAGTTTTGGATAAATAAAATTAAAGTCATTTTGAAACCTTAAAACATCAAATATTTCAGCGCTGCGTAATGAATTGAAAAAGGAAGTTCAGTAAACAAATATAATCCACTTGCAGCACTTTACGACGAGTTCATTCGTTATTTCCCTGATTTTGAAGAGGGTATTGGCAAAAAAACGAAATTAATCCCGAAGCCTTTCGTCTTGAAAATATCGGAGGTGCGAATTGAAATTTAAGATGTTATTGAGTTACAACACCACAACAATTGCAAAGATTTATTGGAGGCAGGCATTGATCTTGCAGATGTTTGGAGCCTAAAAGCAATTTCTTACCCTGAAATTCAAGCTTATGCACAACATACAACATGGATTCCCGGATTAACGATAAAAAATTAGACCGGGAAACCACCTGGTTGCAAAAGCCGAAATGCTTTTGGGCTGCACTGAACCAAGGACTTTGCAGTTGGCGAAGATCGTATAGACACAAAAGTGATATTAGCATTGCAACTTATAATACAACTTTCCCGTTTTTTTTTATTAATGTATCATTTTTAAAAACCGACCATGTATAGTATCTTTTCCTTAAAATGATACTGCAAAATACTTGGTGGTCAATAGATAGGCAGAAAAATATTGTAATTGCCTATTATCATAAAAAGAACCCCTGCGTTATTGAGTCGGACTGTGGTACTTCAGAAGATTCGGGAAAGAATGCCGTGATGCCAGTAAATTTCTATTTGTTGATGAATAAACAATTTACTTAAGATTAATGCAACGTTAAGAATGCCATTCCATATAAACTAAGAGGTTAAAATGGAAAAAAATAAAAACTCAAAACATCTTTGTACATTGTATATATTAAACTTGCTTCTCACAATCAATAATCTCACTTCATTTGTATATATTACATAATTTTTGTTTTATTTATCACCCACACATGCATTACAAACACGAAAAAAATCAAATACATACTATCGGTCGCTTGGAGACTCCTTTCAGATATTTGTGTACTCCTCTTTAATATTGCACAAACAATAATCGGCTGCCATCCGATGATGTATTCGTATGAATTAAATAATCTAAATTCTTCACTGGCTTTGTTTTGTTTATTTGTTGTACTTTATCACAGCTGTGCTGTTACATCAACGGCATCGAAAAACGGATGCTTAAGAGCTTCTTCGGCAGTGATTCGCTTGTGCGGATTTAGTTCCAGCAATTTGGACAGCAAATCATACGCGCTCACCGGGAGCGGATCCTCACCCAGTGGCTCGGTGACATAGTGTGAGTCCTCGCAGAGGCAGTTGTAAAAACACTGCTCGCAGTTCTTGCAAACCTCACATGTACCATCAGCGCGCTGGTATTTTTTCACCGTCTCTGGCGAGCCAAATTTCTTTTGATATCGTAGTCGAACGCATAGTTTTCTCAGATTGAGTGGCTTCGTGCGTTGACTCAATGTCACAAGACGATCCAAGGCATAGGCGGTCTTTTTAATGGCCTTGTCGCCAAAGATGGTGACCATTTCGGCCAAAGCCACGTAATCATCGGGGGCTTTAAAGAAGGGGTAAACGGCTGAGAGGATAGAAAGCAATATGACACCAACTGCCCACATGTCCACGGCAGTTGTTTGATCGGGGTACTTAAGCAGAACCTCAGGCGGCCGGTAGCCCGGAGTTCCAGCACGTGACGCATGAACCTCCTTTCGAATTAGACAAATGTTGCATATCTGTGGATTTCCGTAGCAAAAACATTTGGGCGCCGTCGTCGCATTCAGATTTCGATTTGTGTTGTACTGTGTCTGAGAGTTACTATTCGGTGGTTGTGCTTTTGCTTTATTTTCAGTTTTACGTTGGGCAGCATGCCGGACTTTTTGCTGCAGGCGATCAGTCATGGTGACCCCTAAAATAGCTGATTTCACCTCTCGAACGAGTTCAGTGTCCCACGGAAAGATTTTCCGATGCTTTGATGGTGTCATAATGTCGTTAAGTTGCTTTAGGGGCATTTTAAAAGTTGTATTCGCAACACCTGCTGGCGTGCTACAAATACGTTTCGCATCACCCTGTCCATCTTGCTTGGAAAAACTCTCTTCACGTTCGCGTCGCTTTAGGTCACCATTTTCAGTCGTCTTTGGCACAACCTGCTGGGCCAACCCAAAATCAACTAAGAGGAATTGGCGGTTTCTACGATTGTATAGAAAGTTACTGGGCTTCACATCCCGATGGATGATGTTGAATTTATGCACTCGACGCAAGGCAATCAAGAGATTCTTCATGTAGCTTTGTATCTCTTCCAGATTCATTTTATTGTAGAAATCGTGAAAACGATCATGGGGCAGGTAGGGCATAATGAACGCCACAGATTCGTTGTTACGAATAGTACAATTGATGCCGACCACATTCTCCTTGCCACTGTAAAACAAAGTGCAAGCAACAAATGTTAATTTATCTGCAAATCAAATTGTTTCCGTGTGCACTTTTCTTGGCAGAAAACGCAAGCATTAGTTACTCAGTCCGATCTCTGATGAATTTGCTATTTATAGTCGCATCTGAGAGATAATTTCTAGAGAACTCTCCTATGTGGGTGATTCGCAATAAGCAATAAGCAATCTTCTGCCAAGGTCACACTTGTACTCCAATCATCACATCATCACTTACCCAATCTCCACCATGCACTTTAGCTCTTTGATAATCCTATCCGGATGGCTGGTGGGCACGTGATGCTTGATGGCATACTTTCGCCTGTACTTCTCCGGTAGGCATTTTTCTTTTTTTAATGTTCCTAGAAGCACAGTACTAAAGGTTCCATTTCCAATTCGTCCGATAATATCAAAAATGCAGTCAATTTCAGGAATTTTATTTTTCAAATCCTGAACAGCCTCTAAGCAGTGGATAGAAATCAAAATCCAGTCAGGATGCGAGATGAAAAAATGTTCAAGTTAACCTCACCTTGACTTTTACTCCTTGACTCGCTGGTCGAAGTGGATTTCTCCGATGATCTGCGGGTAGGTTTCTCCATGTTCTATTTTTTTGTGTAAAATAATTAATACTGATATTGAATGTGCTCCCTAAATCACAACGCGACACAATCAATGGAGGCAGAGGAAAGAGTAAACAACAATTATAACTAGGTTAAGAACCGCGAAAACGAGGTTTTACTTGTTTTGATTTTGTTATCAAATTATATTTTTTACCACTGGCAATTTAAATGGCAAGTTAATTTTTATTTTTTATTCAATTAAAAATCTCCTAAATCTTAACTAAAATTTTTTTGTTCGGAAAATGATTTTTCTCCCTCCGATATTTTGACAGAAAACAAAAACGGAAAAATCAAAGGGTGCCCGCGAAATGTACTTTTATTATTTTTTTTCTACTGGCAAAGTGGCGGTTCAAATGTGCAATAGAAGATGCCATAGATTGTTTAAGTGTGAGAGGGAAGGTGGTAAACAGAGTGGAATTGATGTTGCTTTTTGTTTACAAAAATCGGCGCAGCTGCATGTTTTTGTTCTTTAACGTTATTTTAAACACCATGGTGAGAAACTTTGTTGACAGCCTCTGTCAAAGAAATGCCAGTGAGGTCATACTTTTGTTTTAACAGCAGTAGATGTACAACAATATAATACAAAACGAACGTGTTTGATATCACTGGAAGTCATCTGATCATAGTGTTCACGATATCGGACAACTACGATCATTATTAAAACTAAATGCTATTCATAATTACTTTGCGTACCTTTGGGCTATCATGTCAGTCAGCACTATGTTTGCTATAAAATTTGAATGCTTGCCCGGATCGCCAGTCAGGTGATATCTTTGTTAAATTTCAATTAAGACATAGTCGCAACGACAGAATAGTCAATTCCCGTACAGTCACTTTACCGCCATCAAATTTGATAGCTTCTTCAATTGATTTTTTGTGCTGGCATAGTGCCTGTCGTCAGTTTTTATAACGTTTGGTGACGAGAATGGAAATATCATATCCGTAATAGCTACTGGAATTATCAAGACTACACCACTTTTAGATGATTTCAAAGTCGTCATCTGCATAATCAACCTCTCCACACTGCAGTCATTAATATAAACAGCAGTACACTAATCATCGTTGCTATCCTTAACAAAACAGTAGAGAACGCCGATAAGTTAAAACTTGTACGGGTTCCAGGCAATGTAGATAAAAAAGGGGACGCAAAGCGGCAGCAAAGCTCTTCTTAGTCCACTGAACCTCTTAATCTTGAGCAGGACCACTCCTCTGTAGTTCCAACCAGATATGTAGGTACTGTACAATTGCTTTGAAAAAATAAAGTTTTAGCCTTAATATTAACTTTTTATCGTTATTAATGGACCTGTCCTGGCATTTTCGTTATAAATATTAAATTCATTTAAGAAAAAACCGATGGTCACCCTGGAGCGGAGGCAGAGTTTGTTTTGATTTTTGACTGAACTTTGGTGCTTTCCGAAGTTAATCCAAATAAAGAGGTCTTGCTATGTCGATTCCAGGATTAAAGCAAAGCGAAACGGACGATGAGTTCTTTGGAAAACTAGAGTAAGTAATAGTCTCCAAAGTGGCTTGAATTTCTGGTCAAGTTGCCTTTCAGCGGTCGTTCCAACCTGGCGAATCTTTTTGGAGTGAATCAACAAACTGATGATAATGAGTCGCTAAAATACAAGCCTCAAAAGCCGACTCAGGGTCATTCAGGTGGTGATGAAAATAAGACGTCCTCTGTGGCATGGAATATCCAAGTGGCTAAGGTAGTCACTGCCTTTAAATTGTAAGTAGAACTGTTTCTCTTCGAATATTTTTCTACACTTTCATTTCCGTTTTAGATTGAATCAGGAAAATGTTCCACAAGGGCGCGTCGGTTTGGCTCTTTTAAAAAACGCTGAAAACGGATTGAAGTTCATTGTTTACCGAAGCAAATCCAATGTTTTGGCTACAAAAACACTCCAATCTAATGCCAAATTGATTCTTAAGTCGTCGTATCTGCAGTTTCACGACGACACGCAGGAATTCTGGAGCATATTTCTTGAACCAAGCGATGAAAAGGAATTTGTTGACCATCTACCGTCCGAGTACCTTTCCGTTGTTCACGAGAAATCTGACGACACTCATGAAGAACAACGAACAGATCCACCCGCCTCTGATAGCGACAATGCCAGCAAAGCCAAATTACTCTCGCGAATGGCAAAAATGGGTACACCACTACCGAAATTGTCTGCACCACTAACAACAACCGATATGAGTGACTCCTCCGACACAGAAGTAATCAAACTCCCGAAAAAGCCTAACATTGTTCCACGAAAAGTGTCTAAACAACTTGTTTCTGTAAGCAATAGCATTCCAACAAGCAGTCTCGTGACATACGCCCCACAAATTCAGGAGAGTCAAATCATGAACATGGTCCTTTCTGAGCAGCGGACGCAGAATACTGAAGTTCGTATAAATCTGTCAAAGCTGGAAACAAAGATCGAGAGAGTTTTGGACAAAATCGACTCAATCAGCTCAAGGGGGCCTGCGCAAGGGAATGGAAAGGACAAAGATGATGAAATTCTAGCTCTTGAGGAGAAAATCTTGGAACTGAGAAAGGAGAATCGACAACTTCGGCAAAGTGCCAGAGAAATCGAAGCAAAGATGAGTGTAAATGTTAGAACGGAACCTAAACTTAAAATGGACATATTCTTGTCATATGATGATGTGCTGAGTAAACTGGGAATACACCTGTCGGACTGTGCAGATGCGGAAGACGCAACACTTGAATTGCTGGAGAAATCTCGTTCGATGTTTCAAATTCTTGATGAAGAGAAAAGGAGTATAGACAACCAGCTGAAGAGCAGTTTAGAGGAAGCCGAGAGCATGAAAACGAAATACGCAGATCTCCAAAAGGTATTGAAAGAACGTGAGAGCATTGAAAGTCAAATGGAAAATTTATCCAAAGAGAAACAGCACCTTATTGATCAATTGGGTTCTATGAGAACCACTTCCAACGATAAACTACAAACAGTGATTAAGAAAATTATGAACAACCTTTACGGCTCTATAGCAACATCAATTGAAGCCACATCTGAACCTCTAACTAAAGAAGCTGTTCTCCGACTCTGTGGCGTTAGTATTCGAAAAGAAACGATCGAAGCTATCCAAGCAAACACCGACTAACTGTTGACCTTCTTTGTTTGTCATTTATTCTTAAGAATTATAGATAATTTTATAATTACAAGTCTAAAACGTGTGTCCTTCTCATAGCGAACTAGATGCATCGCCACTGGACGATGAAGAAGTAGACGACGAGTGCCTACGTTTCTTTCGGCGCAGCTTGCCAGACTTCTTGCGAATTCGTTTCGTCTTTACTCGTTTTTTTGTCGTCGACGAGCCAGAATGTTTCTTTCGTTTCTTTTTTCGCTTATCGCTTCCACTCGATGACGAGGAAGAGGACGACGATGAGTACTCATCATCGCTGGAGTCCGACGAGGATTCGTCGCTTGAAGATTCGGATGACGAAGAAGACGATGATGACGAGCTACTGCTGCTCGATTGTTTCCTTCGTTTCTTTTTGTCCTTCAACATTTGTTCGCATTTCTTCTTCATCTTAAGTCCCTTGATCTCCTCCTCCTTTTTTCGTTTCTTGAGTAATTCATTTTCTTTTTCCTTTTCCCTCAATTCGTTCCTACGCAGCTCAGTCAAAGGCGTAAGATATTCCGTCTCCGAATCACTACTGGTACTGTCCACATCCAGGAGGATTTCTTTATTGGGATCAACCTGCAGAACACATAATTTTAGGTTGATTAGGAAACAATTCGAATATGATTGCTTACTTTGAGAAAATTGCGACATTGATAAGTTAGATGGCCAGCGTAGCCGCACTTTTTGCACGCTGCCCGGGAAGAGTCTTTGTTCGGGTTTGTCAATTCAAAATTCATCTTTGGGTTGTTAATGCTTATGTGCTTATTACTTTAATTAAGGTCTGATTGTGTTTCGAGTGAAAAAAGTTAGAAAAATGAGACCTAAGAAATCGGTGGATGGCAAACAAACGCAGTTTGACAAGTGCAGGTGGCGTTTGCTCTTGTATATTTTTTTATTTGGTTTCCCTCTGCAGTGTGGACTGTCAGTTGTGGATGGTATTCGAAAAGTGATGCCAATCAAAGAATATTATTTTGTTAAAAGAATTTATGTTAAAAGTTTTTTTCCTCTGCAGTCCCATTTTCATAGTTTAAAAGTAATGTAATCTAAACTTATGTCCAAAATTTATCTTAGGAACTAAAGGTGGCTGGTAAACTGCTTTCAGTTGAGATAATACCATCGAGTTATTGCTGGTAAATCTACTACAATGCCGACAGGGGCTCGGGCATCTACAGAAGAACTTTATCAAAAGTTCATTATGATGATACTGGTTCAATTTCCTTCTTCAATGTGCAACCACCGTGAGTGGACGTGATTTCAGTTAAATTCTTCAATAAATATTACAATACTGAACTTTTTGTATTTATATTTTATGCAATCTTAGTAATAAAGGTCTAAAAATGTCCTCTTAACCATGCCAACTACCGACGGATAACTCTTTCTTTCTGTCACAGTTCTGTCGCTCTGAATTGTCCATATCAATGTGGTTTAAGGTAAATAAATGATTAAATCTTTATTCTACTGAAGATCTTGAAAATAGCAACATCATTTAAAGAGACCAGTTGGAAAGTCATGCTTAGTCGTACGATCACTTTTAGATTTGGTAAAATGATGCGGAAGAAAACAGCGCGGTAATGTGATTCGGCACCAGCTTGTTTTTTTTTTAAACTTTATATCGAACTCGAGAAGGAGTTTGGTTTTGTCATAATATGGACCTAGCTAGAAGGTCGGGATGCAACCTGGGTTAAAGAAGATCTAACATTCAGCCAGTTTCCCCGTTCTGCTTAATTTTCTAAGTAAGTATGGCCAAGACTGAATCATATCAAATCTGAATGAAGTTTCTTTTTTTTCAAAAGCACTCAACTAGATAAAGGTTTAGTCAGACTGCCCGATGTCTTATTTTAATGGTTCAACCAACTCAAGAGCCTCTTCGATTGCACCACCATCTATGGCAGCTTAAAGCGAGATTGGTGAAATCGAAGAGGCTATTGAGTTGGTTGAACCACTTTCAAAACAAAACATTGGGGAATGCACCCTCAACAATGGCCTAGTTCCTCTTGGTAGCTCTCCAGACCAAAATTGAAGGTATCTTGTCTTTCTGACTGCTGTTTGATCTGCCATTTGTTTTGGACCGTATCGCTTTCCTCATTTTTATCCTTAGAACAGAACTAACATGTTCAAGATTGCGGATTCCAATAGAAAATTTGAGCCGATGGTGGTGTTTTCATAGGAGCCCCTACCGAAAGTCCTTCAAATCTGTAGTTTGCAAAAGTTCTTACTTAACAGAGGTGTGAGCAGCCTCAACATGCTAACGAAGTCCTTTTGTTTACAAGACGTACGATGTAGTTGCAATTGTATCAATATTCTTCCACATTTCATTTCCTCGAGATCTTGAAGTTAGTTTTTGGCAGCACGAGTTTCGAACAATTATTTTTCTAGGAAGGATAAGTATTTCGAGAGCTTATCTAAACTTGGCACCTGCAATGAGAAAGTTTGAAAGTGGCTAAGGTCAACCTTCCATGTATAGTATCGAGACTATCATTCACTTAATCTGAAACCTCTTTTGAAATTTCGGTCAGAAAGTGTAACGTTACATATCAGGCGCACTAGTTTTCATCTTACAGCGAATTCCTAAAGATAAGTAACCTCATTGTCAAAGTTGAGACTTCTGCATGGCTCCAAACCAAATGCTAGTGAAAATTTTCAAGTTCATTAAAATAATTGAGGCATAAGCAAAAATAACATTTATTTGTGTATCGGGAAAGAGTTCTCCGTAAAGCAATATTTTGCATACAATGTTAACTAATTATCTTGTATATAAAGGAGTCTATCGCGCACGAAAATTGCAAAACGGTTTCACATTAAAAAATTAAAAGCAAGCCAGAAAAAAAAAATGTACGGAAATTATTCCATTTAAGCTGACATCGATAAAAATGTATCTCTATGCGGGACAATCATAACCTTATGACTGCCAATAAGAACTGCGTTAAGAGTAAGTGCGACTTCTGTGCAGCCGTATTGGAACTCTGTATCTATAACAAAGCTCATACCTCGCTAGCCAAAGCGTTGCGAATTTCATTGAGTACCATAGAGCCAATCACCATCTTCTCGCAGTTAACGAAGATGAGAATTTCATTCTCAAGCAGCTCCAAGGATATGAGAACTAAACTCTTTGAAGACATAGTCTGACCCACAAAGTAAACGATGTCTGGATTGGAGGACACAATATTTGCCACGTTTAGTCTCTCGAAAATGCGTATTTTGAGTCGATTCAAATCGAGTGCAGCTGGTCGTTGAATCTTGCTTTGATGTTCGTTCATACCGCGTAAATTTTGACGCTCCTCGCGGAAGTACTCCTCCCTGATTCGCACCGAGCGCAGCAACTCGCCAATGGGTGATTTGAGTGAAATTTTGGATTTTCCTCCGCTGGAATTAATCTCGAACTCGATGGTATGACTAGAGTCATTGAAGTCTACTCCCAGAACACCTGTGGAGTTTTGCTGAGGTTGGAGGCTCTGAATGGGAGCGAATTCGTTGATACTCATTCCGGAGGGAAGATTCCTTTGATTGCCCATTTGAATGTCGGTCAACTCTTCACTGGAATTGTTCGTGAAGATCAGCTCAATGGCCACCATGTTGGATGAGAACAAATGTGGTGAACGGGTGAAACGATAGTTAACGACAAGTCCGTTTCCTGAGAGCTTGTTAAGAAGCTCATTGTATTTAAATTCGATAAACGATGGACCGACCAACTCAATGCGATTGGCTGCATTCTGAGGAATAAGTCCTGTCATTGGAGTACCTGGAAAAGAGTTCAATTATTATGGTTTGCAAATTTTAGATATTTTCCCACCTGGTGTAAGGAATCCACCGAGTGATGGCGTCATCACTGGACCCGCTGGCGGAATGTCACTCAAATCTAGCAATAGATCTAGATTGCTCTTTGTTTCCGATGGTTGTTTCACTTCGTTGGCCTTAGCTTTGGCTTTCTCGAATTTTTTCTTCTTCTCACTGTTATCCTCGGAATCTGAGTCCGAGCTGCTTCCATCTGACAAGGATGACCCTGATCCCGATTCAGATCCTGATTCAGAACCACTGCTCGAACTGGAAGCACTGTCTGCAGTCCCAGATTCCTCGTTCTCAGGTTTCTTCTCTTCTTCCGTGTTTACAGCTTTCTTTGTGGGTTCTTCCTCCTCTTCGTCCGCGCTAGAGGAATCGTCACTGGAACTTGAATCTTCGGAGTTCGAGTATTCAGAACTTTTTTCTGATTCAGAGAAAAAGTTTTTATCCTGACCCTTTCGATGACTGATTGTTCTATGCGATGTAGCCCTGTGCGGTTGCTCATCCTTGTAGGGTTCGATATTTCGGACGGTTGGATCGGGGGGTACTTCGGGAAAATTCGGCAAATCATTATATCCTGTCGTTCGCATATTCAAGTAGTGTGAGAGTGACCCCAGCTGGAAATGATCTCTATCCTGGTATTTGCTTTCCAGAGCTGGAGCAGGCTTCGGTGCCAAAAAGATGTTTCGAGCGTTTTTAGACAGCACTGTGCTGGTCTTGCTCGCAGGAAAGATGAATTGTCTTAAGAACCTTGCGCGGTCTCGTACATCGTAGTTCGGATCGTACCTAGCTAATGTGAAGACATATTGACAAAGAAGAGATGTCTGGTAAGGGTTCGTCAAATACAGTTTGAGACCCAAGTTAAGGACTTGTAGTTTAACGACGTCCTCCTGCAAGTGAAAATGTTTTCATAACTCCCCCAAAAATCTCTAAGTCTCGCACTTACCTCGTCAGCGAAGGTCTTGGCCAATTTTCGTAAGACGTCGGGTGCAATCTTCGGGACCTTCTCGTTGTATTCTCCGATGAGCCAAAGGATGGAAGCACGAGCAGCTGGCACCGTGATGTAATCCAATAGCTTTGCCATTTGCGAGATTATTTCAAAGTGCTCAGCAGCTTTTGTCTGCAGCAGTTTCTTAATTACAACAACACTTTCGGCGACGACATGTTCTAATGACAGACAGGTTAAAAATGAAGGAACAAATAAAGGTAACTTACCATCTCTATTGGACAATAGGTGCACCAGTCCACTGAGACAGGTTTCGGTTACTTCTTTGATGGACGAAGCACACCTTCCGATTGCTTGGATGGTTGCAGCCACAAACGGGCGATCACTGCTGTTGATATAGGTTTGGAACTCTCGAAGGATCACGGAAATACTTCCCGCTGTAGCCAGATTTGTCAGTATTTCCAGCTTTAGGAGTTTGATATGCGTTGGATCGCTGGTCCTCACGAAGAACGACTTCATGTGCGGTTCAAAAATCGGCTTCCTCTTCGTTGACATCGAAGCGATGCAAGTTAAAACCACACTCTGAACTTCCTTGTGGCAACGCAACAGCCTGATCAATGCTTTGGCTATAATGTTTACCTCCCCACGGGGAGCTACATGATGATAGAGCTGTGCGACAGCCATCACCACGGATGCATTGCGGCTCTGAAGAAGCGGTTTAGTTTGACGCAGAAGCATTCGATGATCCAGATCAATGACGTATGTTGAACGCTTGGGCGACTGTTGTTTTTTCTTTTTTTCATCTTCAGACGATGATGCGTCTTCATCTTCATCGTCTTCGTAGAATTTCTTATCGCCATCGGCTCCGTTTTCATGGTCATCTGGATCTTCTGCGTTGGGATTTGCGAACTGAGTGCGAGCATACCTAGTGAGCATGTTGATTATTATCACTTGACCCCATTCATCCACATCGACAAGGAGGTTGCAAAGTTTCCTATAGTTCTTATGTATCAAATCGACACGCTCGGGGCAAACTTCTTCGAATGCCATAACGGCAGACCCAACTACCAAAGTTGTGCGATCAGAAAGTAATTTCTCAATTACGGTTACCAACTCGTCCTTCTGTTCTGGATCCAACGAATGAAGTTTTGGGATCGCATGGGCCGCCGTCTTCCTCACATACGGACTCATATCCGATGCTGAATCTCGAATAGCAAGCATGACAATCGGAACAATCATCGAAACTCGAATGCTGGAGAGCACCCGAAGTGCGCTCGCTCTTATAAGTTGATTCGGATCCTTCAACGCTCGTTGGAATGTACTTATTGAAAGGAGCACCAAATCCTGCTGCTCTTCTGCATACCGAACCAAGTAAACGTACACCAATTTCTTTACTTCTATATTCTTGGATACAACATTCTTTACGACAGCTGGGAACAAATCCGAAGCATCACGACCTCTTGCGACCATTCCAATGATCCTTTTCATAGCTTCCAACTTAAGACCGTCTTTGTTGCTGTCCAACATATGCTTGAGGTCATCGTGTTTCTTGTAATCGGTGTTGAAGAATCCACCCGAAGCCGGATCACTACCGAATTCGACGTCCAAACCCATCTGCGGCCGGTCGCCGTAGGAAAAGTTAGCCGATTGTTGCATCGCACTTATTCCCACGGTTGACCCGGACGACAGCATTCGAAGTTTGTCCACTTTGATGAAAGTATAACTTCCGCTCTCAGCGGAAAACACTTGAATGAGCAATGCGAAACAATGAAATCAAATAAATGCTTTTACTTTTCACTTCTGATGTGAGTTTAGGTCGAAATATGATTTCCGCGGTGTGTGGAGTGGACTTTTGTTCAAACGTATATCGAGTGTTCCTTAGTTGTTAAATACTTTTGTCAAATAATTCCTCGTCGTCCCAGAGAATGTGGCTCACTTGGGTGAAATTTTCGTCCAAGTTGATGACGTTCCTGTTGTCAAAAATCAGTTTGAAAGGTGAAAGCTGATGTAGCTGGAGATTGCATTTGTGGATGGTTGTCGTAGAACGTTTGGGTGGAAGCGCAATAGAAGCAGAATATCATTGATGCAAGTCTGATATTAAACCAGTTCGAACGTTTGAAAGTTTGAAAAGAAAACAGCTATTCAATAAATATTATTTTCCCTCTAAGAATTGTGCATGATTTGAAAGTTCGGTTTATTGGCGACTGTGGACGGACCCAGATGCTTTCTCATTACAGAATGCTAACGAGAATTGCTAATGATTCACCAATGGTGGGGTTGTAAGAAAATCTCAGTTGTAATTGATAGGGCTACGGCCTGGATCCTGGTTGCGTACACCCAGCAAGGTGCACTCTGATAACTTGACTGTCTTTGATGATGTTTCACAGAGAAATGTAGTCAAGTTTCGACCGATATCAGCTTAGGATGCACTGCTTTTCGTTACTACTAATTTTCTAACTCCGTTTCATTATTACGGATGGACATGGATTCACTTATCTCCCCTTTACAAGTCGTTAGTGATGCAAGTGGTGACAAGGTCCCTTCAAGGATAAAGCTTCTCGTTAAAGGTTTTACCTAGGCGACGAAGGGCTAGTTGTACTGTTCGGTTAAGCTTTGATATGAAAGTCAACATACTTGTAGACAGTGCAGCTTAAAAATGACACTACTTTCCTCACCACATTTTAGGGGCGTCCAATCATTGCAAAAAATATACAAATGATATCAAAAAATGATTTAATTTAAATATCACAAGACGTTGTTGCTCACCGCATTGGTCCAATGGCCCCCGGAGCCAAGAGTTAATGGTGGAGTTAAAGGTATCAATGACTGGCAAAATTCCTATTATAGAGTATCAACTCTGACAAACTGGCAAACTTTCTGTCCTGCATATGAAAACATTGGCCACGCTTTAACTATGTAATTAAAAGACGAAATCTATTCCGATAAAAGTTGGTAAGAAAGTTAATTCATATCTAGTACCTTTATGATGGGAACTGAGAAAGTGCGGCCAAGACTGCAAATTCGCCACTGTCCACTCCGCACGTATGGTCAATAATTTCCAACATGAGACATAATATATCATTGAAGAAAATGTGGAACCTAAAGCAAACGGCATCCGGTAGCCCTGGTTGCTTTGTTTTGTTTACACTGCACTTCACGCAAAATCGCAAACTGTCACCAGTTCACCACCACCAGTCAGCTGTGTGTTGTGTTACAAAAGAAAGTAAAAGTTGCATTAGATTCGCATTTATTAATATTATTTAGGGTTTTACCGCGTAATGCGTTTTAGATTTTTTCACAATAAGTTGTTCTATTAACTTACGTGGTAATGATTTCAATCCGTAGTGCAACAAATCTCAGGAATGCACTCAAATATCAAAAGCAACTTCAAGTACAGCCATTCGCCCCAATCTCCATCGACGGTGTCTACCGTGTGTCGACAGTTTTAAGAAAACGCAAATTCCGACCAATCGAGCCGGAGTCTAGTGCTGCGCAAAATGTACCCAAGCAAGCGAGGGTTGTTATATGTGGTGGCGGAATCATGGGGGCATCGGTCGCATACCACTTGGCCTTGAACGGATGGGGACGGGAGACGCTACTGCTAGAGCAGGCGACCACTGGCGGTGGAAGCAATTGGAGTGAAAGTGGTCTCGCAGGACGTTTTGAGCCCTCTTATACAGAGCTGAAGTTAGCTGAGTACTCTGTGGATCTGGTGAAGGATTTGACCGACAAAGGTCATTTGACAGGATGGAAGCAGGTGGGGTCTTTGAACTTGGCAAGAACATTCGACCGAATGACGTCGTATCATCGAATGAAATCCCAGGGTGTTGCTTGGGGCATCCCATGCCAGATTTTAAACCCAGAACAGTGCAAGGAAAAATGCCCATTGATTGAGGTCGATGATCTGGCTGGCGGGTTATGGATCTCAGCCGATGGAGTATGCGATCCGCATTCAGTGTGTGAAACATTTATTCAGGAGGCCAAGCGCATGGGTGTGACTGTAGTCGAGCATTGTGCTCTGAAGAAAGTCAGGCAAAACGAGGGAAAGGTGAGTCGTGTAGAGACCACTTCGGGCAATATAGAATGCGAGTTATTTATTAATTGCGCAGGATTCTGGGCTCGAGAAGTCGGCACCTTATCGAACCCCGTAGTGAAGATTCCCTTACAACCGGTTGAACATCATTTCCTGCACACCAAAGCCATTGACGGCTTGGATCCGAATACGCCCTTCGTCAGAGATTGTGATGGAGGAGTGTACTTTCGTGAGAAAAATGGCGCCATCATAGCTGGTGGCTTTGAACAAGAGGCAAAGTGTGCGTATGAAGATGGGAGCGTGCCTCTGTCACAAGACGACCGTGAACTTCCACCAGACTGGGATCACTTCCATCAATTGCTCGATGAGTTGTTGAAACGTGCGCCAATCCTCAAAACTGCCAATCTTGAGCGTTTATGCAATGCGCCGGAAGTGTTTTCGCCCGACTGCAAGTGGATTTTAGGTGAAACTCCAGAGATCCAGAATTACTATGTCTCAGCTGGGATGAAAACGATGGGTGTATCGGCTGCTGGAGGTATCGGGCGTTCGCTAGCCGATTTGATCACCAAAGGATACACTACGCTGGATCTACACAATCTGGACATTAAGCGCTTCCTCGGACTACACAGCAATAGAAAATTTTTGAAAGATCGATCCAGGGAACTACCAGGAAGACATTTCATGATCAACTATCCTTATAATGAGTTCCAAACTGGTAGGAACTTGAGAACGTCCCCTATATTTCCAGCCTTGAGAGAAGCCGGCGCAGTATTTGGACAGACAATGGGATACGAGAGGCCGACGTATTTTGACCAAACGGATAAGCTGGGTAAGAGATATTATTGAAGTTAACAAAGGTTCGACTGTCATGACTATTCCAGATGAGTTTGGGATTCCACGATTTCGAATTGCGAAAACCTGTACGTTTGGGAAACCGCCATGGTTTGACTTTGTTTCGGCGGAGTACAATGCTTGCCGGGAGAGAATAGGCCTTGCAGATTACAGTTCGTTTACCAAGTATGATTTATGGTCAAAAGGGCGGGAAGTCATTGATCTTCTACAATATTTGTGCTCCAACGACGTGGACGTTCCAGTGGGCTCCATAATCCACACTGGAATGCAAAATCGCTTTGGAGGCTACGAAAATGACTGCTCCTTGGCAAGATTATCTGATTTTCAGTGAGTTTCATAATTCGCTTGATCTTTGTTTGTAATCTGGTAAAGCTTTTCTTTAGCTTTATGATGATTGCACCTACAGTGCAGCAGACCCGGTCTATGGCATGGATAAAGAAGCATATGCAACCGGGTGGTGGGGTTAACGTCGCTGACGTGACATCTATGTATACAGCAATCTCTGTAATGGGCCCTTATAGCAGAATTATGCTCTCAGAGCTTACAGATACGGATCTCTCGCCAAAGAATTTCCCCTTTTTTACCTGCAAGGTACATTTTCATACACGCACCTCTTCTGCTTTCTAACGTGTCTCCTTTTAGGAACTGGACGTGGGCTTAGCCAACGGCATTCGAGCTATGAATCTAACTCATACTGGTGAACTGGGCTACGTCTTGTATATCCCCAACGAATTTGCGCTGCATGTGTATGCAAGACTTGTGGAAGCTGGGCAAAGGTATGGCATTCAACACGTTGGTAAGTATCATTTTGTCCACTGCTCCACTCGAGACTAATTGGTGAATCTGTTATAGGCTACTATGCAACAAGAACTCTTCGCATTGAGAAATTCTACGCGTTTTGGGGTCAGGATTTGGACACATTCACGACTCCTCTCGAATGCGGGCGCAGTTGGCGTGTCAAATTCAATGTAAGTTTTTGCTCCAGAAATATTTGGTTATCATGACATTGCTCGTCTTTTAAAGAAACCCATCGAATTCATTGGACGAGAGGCACTTCTCAAGCAACGCGAAGAGGGGGTGAAACGAATGTACGTACAGTTGCTTTTGAATGATCACGACCACGAAGTTGATCTCTGGTGCTGGGGAGGAGAACCCATATATCGCAACGATGTGTACTGTGGAATGACCACGACAACAGGTTACGGATTCACCGTTACGAAGCAAGTATGCCTCGGCTTCGTACGAAATTTTGACGAAAATGGAGTCGAGCAACCCGTGACTAACGATTACGTTCTATCTGGCCACTACGAAGTTGAAGTGGCTGGAATCCGCTATGAGGCCAAAGTCAATTTACACTCTCCAAACTTGCCAACGAAATTCCCCGACAGAGAACGTGAAGCTTACCATGCCACACGAGATAAACCGGATCAAGCGGAGTTGCTCTCTTTTGACACGACTGAGCCTAAGTTTTGAAACTCCATATGCAATTTTAAGCTTCCTAAAGTGGCCTTTCCCGTGTGTACAACCAATATTTCACTAAAATTATAATGAAGTCATAACTATTTGTTTGTTTTTTAAGATCTTTGTATATCTTGTAATTAGGATTGATATTTGTATTTTCTAGTCTGTAAGAAAAAGTTTTAAAATACCTTCTGTAATTTGCATATTTATCAAATGTAGAATTGTTTGAAATACATTTTATTACAAACTGTTTGGAAAATGTTATGTGGGTCAATTTTAAATATCGAAGCAAGTCATTACTTTGGATTGGTTATTGTGGCCGATTTCCAAATCGACTGATTTATCGAGAAAGAATGAAAGAAAGGAAGACGCCTGCTTTATTAATCCTTTAAATTTAAATTCTTACTTAAAATGCTGCTACAATCTTGTCCAGCTAGCACGGCCCATAGCAAGTTGTATCCAGTTTTGTTCCCCAAGTTAAGTTAGTTCCTCTTTCGTACTATGTTTTAATTTTAACTTTTTGGGTTTTATCTAATAAAAATGAGGAAAACCAACTTTACCCTTTATTTTGTATACTTATCGTTTGATTTTCTGCAGTAAAATATTTCTGTCGATTGTTTGAAAGACTCTTTTAAAGTCCAAAAAAACACAGTTCTTTTTTTAGATACATCTTCTTTCTATTTCGTGATTACTTAATTTATCGCACTTTCACAGGAATGATGTCAGTAAGTAAACTGTTTTCAAAATAGGCGTTTAGCTTTTTCAATATTATTTTTCGAATATTTCAAATAGGGACATCGCATTGCCGGTACGTGTACACATAACGTAAGAGCCACTTTTATTACTCACTTGTTGAAAAGCCTATCGTACGTCAGGAAGAATGTTATATACATTTATGTAATCTTTTATATTTAATACATATTGCATATATTATAGACATTCTTTAAACATTTTAAAGAAAGTTCAAAAGCTGAGTTTGTTGGCACTTTCACGGATATTTTTTTAATGACTTTTAAATACTGGACTTTATCCATTGTACTTTCAAAAAATTCTAAGTTCCCAACCCCATTCCACCACCTTTTTTCACTGTTGGGAATTATTTTTTTCTATTCCATTCAGTTGCTGATTTTCTCCAAACAATATCGCGTCCATTCAATCTAAAAATTTGCAAAATTTGCTTTCGTCTCAAAACAATACACTATTCCAAAAACTTTCCGGTTTGTCAATATGCTCTTTGGCAGAAGCAACACGCTTCCTTCGCTTGGCTTTGAACAAGAGGCAAAGTGTGCGTATGAAGATGGGAGCGTGCCTCTGTCACAAGACGACCGTGAACTTCCACCAGACTGGGATCACTTCCATCAATTGCTCGATGAGTTGTTGAAACGTGCGCCAATCCTCAAAACTGCCAATCTTGAGCGTTTATGCAATGCGCCGGAAGTGTTTTCGCCCGACTGCAAGTGGATTTTAGGTGAAACTCCAGAGATCCAGAATTACTATGTCTCAGCTGGGATGAAAACGATGGGTGTATCGGCTGCTGGAGGTATCGGGCGTTCGCTAGCCGATTTGATCACCAAAGGATACACTACGCTGGATCTACACAATCTGGACATTAAGCGCTTCCTCGGACTACACAGCAATAGAAAATTTTTGAAAGATCGATCCAGGGAACTACCAGGAAGACATTTCATGATCAACTATCCTTATAATGAGTTCCAAACTGGTAGGAACTTGAGAACGTCCCCTATATTTCCAGTTTTAAAATACCTTCTGTAATTTGCATATTTATCAAATGTAGAATTGTTTGAAATACATTTTATTACAAACTGTTTGGAAAATGTTATGTGGGTCAATTTTAAATATCGAAGCAAGTCATTACTTTGGATTGGTTATTGTGGCCGATTTCCAAATCGACTGATTTATCGAGAAAGAATGAAAGAAAGGAAGACGCCTGCTTTATTAATCCTTTAAATTTAAATTCTTACTTAAAATGCTGCTACAATCTTGTCCAGCTAGCACGGCCCATAGCAAGTTGTATCCAGTTTTGTTCCCCAAGTTAAGTTAGTTCCTCTTTCGTACTATGTTTTAATTTTAACTTTTTGGGTTTTATCTAATAAAAATGAGGAAAACCAACTTTACCCTTTATTTTGTATACTTATCGTTTGATTTTCTGCAGTAAAATATTTCTGTCGATTGTTTGAAAGACTCTTTTAAAGTCCAAAAAAACACAGTTCTTTTTTTAGATACATCTTCTTTCTATTTCGTGATTACTTAATTTATCGCACTTTCACAGGAATGATGTCAGTAAGTAAACTGTTTTCAAAATAGGCGTTTAGCTTTTTCAATATTATTTTTCGAATATTTCAAATAGGGACATCGCATTGCCGGTACGTGTACACATAACGTAAGAGCCACTTTTATTACTCACTTGTTGAAAAGCCTATCGTACGTCAGGAAGAATGTTATATACATTTATGTAATCTTTTATATTTAATACATATTGCATATATTATAGACATTCTTTAAACATTTTAAAGAAAGTTCAAAAGCTGAGTTTGTTGGCACTTTCACGGATATTTTTTTAATGACTTTTAAATACTGGACTTTATCCATTGTACTTTCAAAAAATTCTAAGTTCCCAACCCCATTCCACCACCTTTTTTCACTGTTGGGAATTATTTTTTTCTATTCCATTCAGTTGCTGATTTTCTCCAAACAATATCGCGTCCATTCAATCTAAAAATTTGCAAAATTTGCTTTCGTCTCAAAACAATACACTATTCCAAAAACTTTCCGGTTTGTCAATATGCTCTTTGGCAGAAGCAACACGCTTCCTTCGCTTGGTTTTCTAAATATAAGGATTTTTCCTTCCAGATCATCTATGATAGTCTTCTTCTCTTAGGATATTTCTGGCGATCCTTCGATTATATTCATTATTTTAGGTACACTTTTTCGTGGACTTGCTTTTACTTCAGCCAAAACTGATCGTTTTTTTTTCTGGCTCTAAGTAGTGTTTGGGTGTCAAGATCTATGTTTAGAAGTAAAATTTCCAGTTTTTGCGTAATTTTCTAATACTCTTTATACGGAAGACTGTGGTTTCTCAATTATTTGGCCAATTTCTCTAAGAGTTTTACCATCCGAACGTAGTTTTACTACCAATTTTCAAATATCCACTAATAATTCCTTGCTCATTGTTATAGTTTCACAAAAAAACTCTCAAAAGTAAAGAATATGTTTTCGCGGATACTCCAATTGATAGACTGAATGAATGAGATAAATGCAAAAATAAGTTGAAGGGTAAAAAGTACGGGAAATGGAAATTCTCGGAAAATAGACTGCGTACAATATAATTGTCCGGACACGGAAGCGTACCCCCTTCCGGGTGTAGCCTGCTACATTGAATTTTTTTTTAAATATATATATTTTTTTAATTTAGATTTATTTAGCTCATATTCTACACAGTAAATATTTTTTTAATTACATAGTTTTTTGTGAATATTTTGTCCGCACTTGAAATTATTTATCTTTGATGTGGATCCTGTATAATTTTAATGTTCAAGTCACTTCATTTCATTTTCATTTTAAAGCATTTTTTTTATATTCATTTATTATAACTTATATCTGATTCCGCCCTCCGACGTGGAATATCAACGGTACCGCCAATCTATACTGGACCAGACCTTTTCTATCAAGATAGAGGCAAGCTTCAGGGGGAATAACGCCGTTAAGGCGCACTGTCTCATGGTTTATATTATTGGAGTGAAATGCGCCTGAGATCAAGTTGTTGGCCGAACTCATTGCTCTTGAAATTTAGTGTAGTTTAACACACACAGAAAGTTCGGAAAGCTCACTCACTCGTTCGCAAGCTCACTTACGGACCAAAAACTCGCACGAAGTTAACCGTGCTAGTCGAACAATAAACAAAGCTTGTATTGGTAAGACTTAATGCAATCTCACCATGCACCAGAGTTGATTAAAGTCACTCCACAATCTTTGGAGAAAATATCCCCTTCCTAATATTAGCTCTCAACAACAAAATTCTACTCCAACTTCGAAAACCGTATACCCTGGTGGGTGCCCGTGGCTTAGTGGAAAGTGCGATAGCTGTTGAGCGTGAGGACCCAGACTGAATTCCGGGTAATACCATCTAGTATTTTGCCTCGGCACAACACCTTGCGAGTGACTGACAATCCTCCGTTAGGTACAACTGTCAAGATAAGGAAGCTAGGGCCCTTTGGAGTCAGCCTTAAACTGTAGGTCTAACCCCCATCATTTACGGAAAATATGATATAACACGCCCTGCTTTTAAAAAGAGCTGTCGTCTCACCTTTGTTTCTATGCACCGTGAGCTGTAGGATGCAGCTTTCGTCGATATCTACCGCCTCCATCACGATATCAACCGATGAGTCAAAACTGGAACAAAAAGTGGAAGTTTATCTTTGCGAGTAATCTTAGTCTAGAACTCTCGACAGCAAAGTGGGTGCTGTTTTACAGCATTTCTGCAAAGGAAATATTTATTTTCGCCGGCAGCCAATCTGCCATAAAATGTCTCCCTTAGCCTGACACTACATCTAAGCTTGTCAAGGAACGCCGGGTATCGCTTAAGGAGGTAGTGGACTTTCCCAAGATTCACCGTTTCGGGTTGCCAGGACATAGGGATATACACGGAAACTGCAGAACAGCTCCTCAAAAGCTATCGTGCGTGCAGTGAAATTATTTCTGCAGAAACAGCATTAGGAGAGTGTCACTCATCCCTTCACCAAACGCCCGGTTATAGCAATATCAAGACATAGAAATCTTCATATGTTCCCATTGCTTCATAGCTTTGCACCAACTTGCTTAAGCAAAACCAGAAGACCTCGCCCTGTTCATTACAGGAACAAACTAGTTCCCTCCATCTTCCCCTTCTTCCCCACCTAGAAGGAAACCCTCTCAAAACCCATTTCCTCCCCACGTAGGTAGATACGTTAACCCATATAACCATCGTCGTATCACAATGGGCCAAAACGTTGTGTGCCTTTTGAAAGGCACTGTTACTTAACCTTACCTAACCTATAGCCGAACGACGCGCTACACTGCACAAAGACTGGGTTTCGGCCGATTTTTAGCCGAAACCGAAACTGTGGCCAAAAGCAATTTTTTGGCCGAAACCGAAACTTCAACCGAATCTTCGGTCGGTCACTATAGATCTCACGTATCATTCGTGGAAGGTCAGTAGTGTTTCCTTGCGGCTCTTCTTTTTCAGGTTTGTCGCCGCCATAATGTATGTTTTGTTTTAAAGAAAAATTTCATTACATTTATTCATTGTACATAGAATACTGCTGAGAACAGAATATGAAAACAAAACAAAACAAAACAAAACATAAAAAAGAAGTATTGCGTATAAAAAAGAAAAGAAAAGACAGCCAGATTCGAACCCAGACCGGCAAATTGCAAATCGCATCAACCAATTACGACATCGAACCCGATAAATCTGTTTTTTTTTTCCGTTCGCATTCAGTATATGTGCGACATACTGACAGTCGTAGGGCTAGATAATATTAGGATTGTCATAAGTTTTAATGTCGAATTGAATGTCGATAATATCACTTGGTTTCCAATTTTTGAGGACATTTTTTTAAAAGTTTCTCCACATAGTTTTTTGGTCTGTAGAATTTTCGGTTTTATTTTTTTTTAAATTCTTCTCCACTCAGCGGCTATGCAGAAAGGAGTAAAATATTTTTTCGAAATGAAGTAAGGCGCTCTCATCCGCTTTTGTAAGTATCCATGCTTCTGCACCATACGACAGAACCGGGATTATAAGGGTCTTAAAAAGCGACACTTTAGTTTCGAGAGAGGGCTTTACTTAATTGCTTTTTTAACCAAAAGAAACAGTGATAAGCAAGAGTGTTTTCTTTGCCTTGGTAGACAAACTATCTCAAAGACATAGCTGCCTATGGTGACGATCTGCTGGGTGTCCTTTCTTGATGACAGCATATACTTCGTTTTGCCCACGTTTAACTCAAATCCCATCATAAAGGCACTATTGACATCACGCTGCGTTCTTTCGACTATGTCGATATCATCGGTGTTCGAGAGCAGCTCAATCGACCTTTGAAAGAAAGGCATCTACAGTGAATCATGCACTATTCTTACAAGGACGATGTTGAATAAATCGCATGACAACGCAAGAACTTGTCTCAAACCTTTTTTTAATCTGGCACAATGACAAAACTTGATATGACTCTTAATAGCTCGCCTCTGTAAGAAAATGCTGTTTTCAGCTGCCTTGAAATCGATGAAAAGTTTGGGGCTGTCGATTTGAAGCTCCTGTCAGATTGTTGATTAATGACTTCCGACTTGCACATAATACGGCAGAAAATGCAATATTTAGGAGACTGATACCTCTATAGTTGGTACAGTTTTGATGATCTGCTTTCTTCAGGATTGGGCAAACAATACTGAGGTTCGATTCATCGGGCATGTTTCTTCCGACCATATTTTGCAGATAAGTGGGTGCATACTCCTAATTAACTCTTTGTTCCCGGCGTTGAAAAGTTGGCTAAGCCGTCCGTTCCAGCAACTTTATTAGACTTAAGTTTAGATATTGCTATCTTTACTTTACGTCGGGTAGACGGTATTGTTAGCCTGCGTCGTCTTCATTGAATGATTTAGCTTGCCCGACATTGGAATTTAATCCACCATCGCCGTTATAAAGTCTGTAAAAATAGTTCGTCCATATCCTCAGTATTAACTGTGTATTGATGATGTTTTCATTCTGATCTTTGAAGGCTTCGGTTCTCTTTAAGTGAAAAAACTTGTATAACATTTCGAAATGTATTAACATATCTTAGTTAAGCATTGAAACCAATGCTATGGATAGGATATTACGATTGAGTTGGAAGGGAAAGAACAATGAGCAAAAGCATTTGAAAACATACTTGACAAGAAGCTTGGGAATTTATTGGATTCTAAAATCTAGACTGACGAGAAATGTTGCTCTTTGGACAGTGCCTATGATCAAAATGTTATCAGATACCTTGAACCCAAATATAATTTAAAATTACATTCCAGCTACCAAGTCTGTGGAAAAAGCAAATCTGTCCTTTAATAACGAACTTCAAATGGACAAAGTATAAAAGCGTACAAAACAAGAAACTCTGAGAATAAACAAGCTGACGCGGATGAACAAACAGCGAATAAACCTAGCCACCGAAAGGCAGTGCTTAAGCATCATGTTCACCAGCTCTTTGATGGGCATAAAGAAAACCGAGAGAAAGAACAATAAGAGAGGTCGAATCCATTTAGCAGTGAATCCAATCCCCTCACAGTTTGTTTCATAATTATCTCACTTAACCATCAATCAAAAACTTATAACTGGAAGGACCAAAATCGTTATCTACAAAACATATTTCTATTATATGGAGAAAAAAATTCTCCATCGGGTAAACGGTCCTGCCAGTAAGGAGAAGGTACAACCGCGAACTCTCCATTCTATACAATTATATGGATCTTATACGGAAGAAAAAAAAGTGTCAACTACAATAACTCGGCTACATCTAGGGAATGGTCGAAAAAAGATAAGTCCAAGCCCACAATTCAAAGATCAAGCAATCGCAGATGCAAGGATGCTTGGTCCAAAAAACTTGAAGCAGCGTACTCAAGCTGCGAAATTTGAAATATAGGTTGAGCTCAGGTTCAGATCTTCCTAGTATCGATGGCTTGATGAACAGTTGATTAAGTGCTCTCAAATGACTACGATACAGGATGGGCAAAAGGGTTAGAAGAAATATTGTAAGCTTGAGTAGTCGTTTTGAAACTCGGATTCATTTTGAATGGAGCACATGAATAGGGACAAAGAATTTAATACCAATTTATTTGCACTCGCTCAGTTCACTGTCATGTAAGCCTCTCGGGTTTTTGGAAAATTGAAAGGTAGCTGAAAGTTTAGGACTTAATCTACGATTCGAACCAGCGACTTCTCAATAGAAAAAATTTAACCGTTGATGCTCGTTTTCTGCATATGTTCTGCAGCGTGCTTATGTACAAAATGGAGGAGCAGAGTCCTGAGTCCAGAGTTGTAGCTGATTTGTTGAAATACGGAACAAACCGCAGAATAAACCCATTTTCTCGGTATGTTGTTTCTTGGGCTGAACGTCTTTTTATTTATTTTCCCTAATTTCAGGGAACTGCAAGATAGCTGTTTACCACATTCCTTATAACCTCCTTGCTATTTTTCGGCCTAAAAGTGTCAAACCCTTGATCTACATATATATCCTTTTTCTGTCAATGTTTTTAAGTTTAAGTTTTTAAGACTTACTTGAATATTTTAAAACATCTTGAATAAAATCCTTCATGTGAACTCCTGCAATGCAATATTCGCAATGGCTTCATCTAATATAACAGAGCAAACATGATGAGAATAGACAATTTTCTAATGAATCTGACGAAGTTACGTTGCAAGAACGGAGCAGGATAGATGAGCGGTACAGCTAATCCGAAGAGCTGTGGATGAGCAACTTAACTATGAGCGAGACGTTGCATACAGTTCCAAGGAGCATCTGCGCGGTTTAGTAGGGCAGTTTCTGACCATGATCTAGAAGTTAAACGCCAGCACCGACATTTTTGGTGGCATAAAAATTTAAGGGAAGGACTTCTTCCTTTTTAAGTTAGAGTTGAGTTATTTAATGAAAGTTATAGTAACAGTTTTTTCAAATAAGTTTTTTTAAGCTTAATTTATTTAGTTTTAAGTTATCTATATGTAAAAATTAAAAACCCGAAAATATATAAGTCGAAAGATGCTAAATAAATAGTAGGTTTAACTTAGAGAGCCCGCATCGGAACTGTAAGTTAAACACATAAGATATTCTAAGCTAGTTTTTTTGGATGCCTTTGCACATCGTGCTATTTTGGGATGCCGCTCTGGTAACAGAGTTGTCCCTGATTAATATCCTTCGCGTTTTGAAGGTTAGTTAGATTCTTAGGTGTGATTCTGTACTTTATTTTGATGGGATAGACCAGTAAAGTAACCTCGACCTTTTTTATATTTATCTGTCTTTAAATTTGGAGTATCGAATATTTCGGTGTAACATAGTTCGGCCTCAGGATGACTCTTATGGCCCTATTTTTTAGCTTTTGTAGTTTTGCTATCTCCGTTCCTCAAAAGGAAAAACGTAACCATTATAGGATCACCCTTTTTCTCGGGAACGCGTGGAAATATCAAGTCGAAATTAATATCAAATACTTTTGGTTGTGGTCTCTTAAAGCTATAAATATCAAGCTTCTTAAACGAAGCAACAAAAAGATATTGCCGCATATTTTGAAACTTGCAAGGGGAATCACAACCTATGGGGAACTTCTAGTTGAATTTGAATTATCAAATTTGGCCAATAGCATGGTCTTGCAGCAAAAATCAGTAAAAGGTGTTGTATGGGGCATTTTTTGATTATCGGTAAGGGAATTTAAACATAAAGGATATTAAATACAAACAAAAGTAGGAAAACTCTTCAAGATACGATTTTCGTTATGGACGAACTATTTACACACTCGTACCTACAAGTTTGTGCGGAACTTTTGTTGCGCGAATCCGACTCGCACTTGGCCGGTTTTTTTTTTTTTGTATCAAAAACACCATTATATACATTTTTCTTTTCCAAAATAGGTGTCAAAAATTGTTGCCTCATCCTAGTGATTCCCCATTTTAAATGATTGTTTTTATCCTCGTTACGTGTGGTTCACAACAAAAATATTAATAATTTATTTTTTTTTTATCAAAGGTATTTGAACCTCTACGAGTATGTCCCAAATTGTACCGGCGTGGCGGCTCGGTAGACTGTTTGCTTTCAAAATTTTAGTGTTTTCTCTGGGGAGCTGTTATCGCCTTTTTTGGTTTGGTAATAAAAAAAATATTCAACAAATTCATGTACACACATGGAAATACGAAATCGTTATCCCTTTTCGATGATTTAGTTGTCCACGTACAAACGCTAAAAATGTCACTTCATGCGATAAACGAGAATTCAAAGTATACACGTCATGCTGTAGCACCCGCGCTCTTCGTCACCAACCAACAACTTGTTGCTCTTGAGTCCCAATGGCCATAACCACGTTGTCTTCAGCCCTCTTTCTCCTTGCGGCCCTCGCTAATACTTTTGTTTGTTTACATTTCCCACCTTTTGATTCTTTCGTTTGGCTTCTCTTTCTCTGGGAATGAAATTGATAAAAAAAAACAAGTTCACGGTGTTCAAGAAGAGAACGTAAAGAAGAACAAAAAAAAAACAATCACAACTCCTTTTCCACCTCTCTGTAGCATCTATCCAGTCAAGAACTGCAGCATGAACATTCAACTCGCCGCTGAACTACGTCACTATGTCTTCTCGTAGGCGGTGACTCTGCTTGGAGCTAAAGTACGAGGAGTTCAGGAATCATAGGCAGTTGGGTTGGTGCACGTTGCACCGGGTTCCAATGGAACACACAAGATGCATTGCACAGCAGCCAGCGGCACACATTGAGTGGAGTTATGACGCCAAGAGATTGGGGCTTGGACTCGAGTGTGGTTGCTTGTGTGTGCACGAGTGCTTCTCTGTATATAGTTTCTTTGGTGCGCCCGTACCCCGTAGGGTTAAAGCAATGAGAAAGGGAACCGAAAAGCGAATTGAAGGAATGGAGACGATTGTGACGACGACGACGACGACGCTTAACACCGGCACCGACATTTTTAGTTACCACGGCGCCGCGATTCAGAGCGATCGAGATTCTGGTTGCAGGTTTTCTTTCCTTTCGTTCCGTTTGAAAGAGTGAAGTTTTCAGTTTTTGTTTTTCTCGTTTCCAAATAGAAAATAAACCGTTAATGGGCACTGAATTTCGGAACTGTGTGCTCTTCGGGGATTGTAGCGATAGCGCTATAGTGAATTATCAGATTCGGGTACGAGTGAAGTCCTATCTCTGAAGTGTGCTTTGCGTTTTCAATATTGTTGATTTTGAAGTACGGGAAAATTTAAGATTTCTAGCCTCCGGAGGCTCTCGGTACAAACGGTACGAGTGAAAACTCCAGTGAAAACGGGCTAGTCTTTTTGGTAAATAAGTCTTCTTAAGAAAATTTGAAAAAAAACATAACTATAGAAAAACGTACATGTTTGCAGTTTTGTTGTAGAAAATCGTCCCATCCATTTGAAAATTATATATATAAGGTTCTAGAAAAATCTGCTCTTTGATGCTCTACCTACGAAATTTAGCTGACCTCTTTCAAGCTCTGTTTTCACTAAACATTTGTGCGCATTATGCCGACTTTCACACTCTTAAAGTTTTTTCAAAGAAAATGTACTCGTCTCTTTGGAGTCATGCTTCCATATACATGTGCCCATTTTGAAGACGTAAGTCGCTTTGCCAAGTAATTAGGAGATGCTTATTTGAACCTCCTACGAAAAATATACTTCATTTTTAAGCTCTGTTTCTCAGGAGTCTGTTCGCATTAGCAATGATTACAACTTCGAAGCATTTCTTTGTATAATCCTTTGCGCGCATGATGCGTGTAGGCTTTTTATAAAACTGGGCTTCAAATTTTCTTGAAATCGAAAGAAGTGCTCAAAAATTTCTTAACCTTTTAAAGATAAAGCTTTCTTAAAAATTTCAGTCTTCGTTATCTTCCTCTTTCGAAAAAAGAATGGTTTGAATATAAATAAATTTAAGAAAAACATACTTCAAAAATGTTTGCGATCAAAAATTTTCAGTTTTTTCTTAGAAACGTCCGAAGAAAGACTCGTAAGCCCTGCAAAGAGGTTGTAGTATTAATTCGTATAATGTTAAGAACTTTATACGCGTGATCACCTGTGAACAAGCCTTCACAAAATATCTGAAATGGGGTCAAGTCTATCTATGGACTTTTGCTCTTTGACCAATAATCAGCTGCAATGTTTTCATAACTTTGAACATTGGCGTGAACTCAGGGCTGCATAAACTCATTAAACCAAGCTAAAGTATTTTTCTCCTTGAAAGAGAAACTTCGTAGATAAGACGTATTAAGAATACCAGTCAATGTGGGAGCTATTTTGAACCTTGTGTATGTCCTGCCTTAACTGCAATTCGTTTTGCGACCTAAGGAAAAATCGACTTCTTCGGACACTGTGCTTTTAGATGCGCCTCTAAAGATTCCTTCCCTTTATGAGGTTTCCTGGCGGCTTAAGAGCTCTAAACCTTCTCCGAAAACTGATTAGCCAAGACCATTTCAGCCTCCTTCCCTCGGAGTAAGTTGTTGGCAGGTCGAAGACAAATTTTCTGGTAGCCTTTAGATGACATCAGCAATAATAAAAACATTTGTCGCTAGTAGACTGCCTAACCCTAGATCTTTCCATATGACTTATTTTATTTAATTTTATTTTTTTTAAGAGGGCTTCGTGTAAGCTCTTCCTACAGCTCTAAACTACGATTTAACATTAAGTTCAGTGCACTTTAACGCGGTTAATAATTACAATAAAAATAAAATACAAAACAAAAACTCAAAGGTCTCGGTAAAGAACATTCGCGATTTGAACTTTCTATAAGCAATCGAAGACCGACTGCAATCCAAGACTGATAGTAAATCTTCGAGGTAGACTCCCACAACTGCCTGAACTTTCTATCGGCTTCGTTCGTGAGTGCTGTGCCATACGGAGAAGTGAAGTAAACCAATACCCACTCGAGGTGCTCACGACTGAAAAAACAACGTCTTCGAGTACAAAACTCCAAACTAGTGCTTCGAGGTAGAAAACGTGTGTAAAGTACACATTAAGGACTTGTGACTTTTCTGCAAGCAAGATTACTCTCCTGCTCGTCCTCGGTTCATCTGGAATAGTGCATTCGGTTTGCATCTTTTCGTCCAAAGCGATTCGCGATTTCTATGTTGCAATCATGATGGTAAGTTGTTTTTTTTTTTCTTTTGTCTTTTTTATTCATTCTTCTTCTCCTTCTTTGTTTATTCTCACGGTGTTTTGTTTTGCTTTTTGTTTTTTGTTGTCCTAAACTGGTTTTTCGTATGCGGCTTGTTTCTGGCCTTTACTCCTGCTTTTATTGTTCCAATTCCATTTGGTTTTCTGGTTTTGGCCAAAGGAACCAAACATGAAACAAAAACCAAAAAAGAAAAACCCGATGCAAAATGTGAAAGGGATTTTAAATTCTCCGTTTGTAACCGCCAAAAATTAAAGCGCAGATATTTCCAAATGCCAGCGTTAATGGACTTCTGAGGGTTGGTTTTGATTAAGGACTCATGGTTGTGATTTGGATGGACATGGAGCGTCGCTCGCACGAAAGCACACTTTATACTTTTTTGGCCATTACTGTCAGCAGCTAAATAATTTATTCATGATGCTGGGAGATGGCAGCGCAGGTGCGTGACTGTGCCCAAACTGTTAGGTTGGGTGGCCAATAGGGTGGGTATTTGTGCGAGTCGAACAAAGTTATGGTGATTTGGGAATTTTCCACGACGGAATAGGTTGAGGTAGGTCCCTGAATAAGTTTTGGTGCGGTTCGTAAAATACCTATGCTCAGATTTAAAAGGAGATTTTAATAGAGCTCTGCATGATAAAGTGATGGTGGGTGGGACTTTCTGCGATTCACGGTACAGAATTCTGGATATAAACTGCTGCAAATTAGTTTTAAAAACCAAAAAATAAGAAGCGCGAGTGAGTGTCAGGATCGAGATATTAACTATGCATTCCAACATTTTAAAGTCTTCATATATGCATGAAGATTGTTTTTTTTTGCACTTAATTTTTTACCTCATCTTTGCTTACAAATGTGTCAGAAAACACTTTGAAAGACATTTATAAAAGGCTTGTCTTATTCCAAACTTTACCAACTTAAATTGTTTTGATCTTACATACGAGAGGTGATCCGAAATCATTGTAATTTTCTGTACAGTTACTCCCTGCTCCAAGTAATTTACCATAACAATTCCACTCGCATCCAAAAAAGCGGACGCCATAAGGATTAAAGTTATGAATCCAGGTGTGGTCCACGGTTAAAAAAACGCGTCCAAAATTTCTTCCCGTCAGACTGGTAGCCGTCCATTTTCCTCACGAAATATCAACTCGTTTCTTCCTTTGTTCAGCGGTTAACATTCTGAGTACTCAAAGCGCAGACATCTTGTTCATGTCTGAATGCTGCCAAATAAGGATTCCATTCGTTGTGGGACGTGAACGACTTTCCTTCACGATGGTTGCTTCTGATGGTGTTCCATCCAGCTTAAAGAAGCAGAGTTCCACAATGTTTCCATCAATGTATGTCCTCGGTAGATATGTTTCTCAGAGAAGACGTCATTGCTCTGATTTCGATTTTCTCCAGCTTGCATTCCTTCACGAATCCGATCTACCCAGTTCAATCACTCAAGATCAGTTAACGCTATAGGCTTTATTAACTCGCTGATACTCTCTATCAAGAGGTTTTGAAACTCAGAACAATCGACAAAAGCATCACTCATGGTCTGTGGCTGCTCCTTTCCTAAGATCTGATGAAGACGGATTCTCACATACAAGCAAATGACTTGTGTCAGACAAAACCACTTTAAAAACGCACCAACCAAATTAAATGTGGCAAAGCATTCCAGGCCTCGTTCCCGGCTCGAGTGACATTAGTACAATCTGCTCAATCAAATCTTAATGTTTATAAACGAATTTTTGCATGACCCAGCTTTGGTCATCGTAAAAGATGCACCCTTCGGATAAGGCAGAATCAATGGTACGCTTGACTAATGACCACTGTCTGGCTGGCTCTTCATCTTGCAATAAAGAGCCAATAAATTAAATAGGATTTTAATTAATAAGAAATCACTAAAGGGAATGGAATGATTGCACCAACTTTCTTGGGAATCAACTGGCGGAGCAAAGAGAAGAACTCCTTAGAGAAATTTAAGTTTTATACATTTTTTTTTTATTATGAGAGCCAAGATAAGTGTTTGGTTTGGTTTGGTGCAATCGATTTGATATTGCCCAGAATTTAATAGCTTTAATTGATTTCTCTTTACTTTAGTATCTTTTTATTTGACAACGAATTATCGACTATCAGTGATGCCATGTTAATGGAATGGGTTTGAATGAAAATGGGATCAGGCAAGCCTCTGGAAATGTGTCAATTAGTTTTGGTTGCGTGAACATTTTCAAAGAATCTTCTTATCGAGCTCTCTCACATAGATTGTCTTGTGTTATATTTTAAATAAGGTTATTTGTGTCCGACATGATGAAACATTAAATTTTGGCGGGGCTGCGGCTATCATAAGGCCCAGAAATAAACTCAAAGCTGAGAACCGAATTGAATCAGCGATGCCAATTTATTTCAACAAATCGTATGCACTTAAGTTGTCGGTTGCATCGTAATTAAATATCTTACAAAAGTAATTTGCTGATGTTGTAAGAATGATGTAAAGATTTGGGGGTTTGTCTATTCTATTAAACTTTTATTGAGTTATTTTGAAAAATTTGGTGTTGGCTATTTCGAAAGTAGTGCATTGTGTCGGTCCTATTTAGAGCAATTCTTTCCAGATTTGGGGGCTATTTGTTAACTCATTTACTGGTCGATTTTACGACATGCTTTAATCGTCAACCCGAATGCTTTGTGAGGGACGCAATAATTTCGTGACTGGAGGAGCGAACCTCAAGCACGTTGTTCATAATAATGATGTTTGGAGAAAAATAAGGATCAATGTTGCCAAAAGCATGAAGAGCACGCCAAACAGCGGTTTTTGTGGGTGTAATTGAAACTAAGGCTTAAAAGATCCTCGGTTTGATGTGCCTCACTCCAAACACGGCGATTTTATATTGTAAAATCAGCCATTGAACCGATAGCGTCATGGTCACATTAATTTCCAAGGCAAGCTGCATTCCATAAGACTATAGCGGCAAATCTTTTCGCAAAATTATCCGCTTAGGGGATGGACAAAGTTTAAACTAAGGCGATCGAAGTCGAATTAGTAGTTTGTAGTGACATCTGTACGCATATAACGTTGACGCGTTGTTGCGTCACGTAAGTAAGGTTTAAGCGGCAAGGCCTCAAAAAAACTAGTTAACTGATTGACAGTGATGCTTCCATTAAACTTAAGGACTTGGTTTGTTTGGCGAGGTGAGTAAGGAGACAAGGCGTTATTTTGACAACCTTCTAGAGTGAGTAGAACTCGAATTGATCCAATATCTAGTACTGGACATAGAATGAAATTTGCAGGCAGATTGTATGTTCTAAAGTGGCGACTTCGTTTGATGTACATAAAATTTAACAACTATAAGACTGATATGACTTGCATATGATAAGGATGTCTTGAAGAGTGTTTTGTGGAATATTTTATATCCCTTACAGTCTTCATCACGACATATCCGTTCAAATCTCCGCCAATCGAAAGCTCTTATTCCAAGAAATTCTTGATTGAATTCTAAAAATCGAGCCAGAAGTAATCATTTTCTCACCGCTCACAAACATCGGCGTAAACATTGCCAATATTTCTTAACTCACCTTGTATCAAACGGTCTCTGAAGTATGCAACCCTTTGTCTCAATGTGCAAGGAACGTTTTTTTTTTGCGTTTAAACACATTTTTATTAATTTATTTCATTTTCCTTATATATTTTTGCTAAATCTAAAATTAAATCTTTAAACTTTATACTACTTTTTAATATTTAAATTTAAGTTACTATTTAAAAACTAAGAAAAATATCGATTTTTGAAACCGAAAAACTTAATGTCTGGACTTTTTTTATGTTTTTCTAAAATAATGCCGAATAACTAAAATAAGAACCTCAACAACAAACTAATCTAAAATCTTAATGTATCTTAAATTAACATTATAAATACCTATGAATACAATAATAGCTACTTAAACTACCTTAAACATATATCAGCCGGCCAATGCTGACAGGAGATGCTATCAAATTACCTTAAGGGCACTCAAGATAACTAAAAAACGACAGAGTTCTGTTTTTCGTCCAACCACCAAAATTGTTTATGTTGCCTTTCGACATCTGCTCTGTCGCGGTCTTAAGCAGCCCTACTAAACCTGAGAGTCTGAGAGGTGAGCTACTTGTGACGTCACAGTTTTTCGACCAACGAAGATTAACGGCACCGCTAATCTATCCTGGACCAGACCTTTTCTATCGAGATAGAGAAAAGCTTTAGGGGGAATAAGCCCGTTAAGGCGTATGTCTCGTGGTGCATATCATTGGTTGTTGTTCGAAATCATTGCTCTTGCAATGTGACTTCGAGTAAGCCTTATCAGGAAGTTATCCACTCTGATCAGATTGGCCCCATTGTACAGGACCTCATTACTATAGACTTTTTTGTACTCGGACTCTGGAGTTCTGTATTAATGGAGTAAAGCCCTTATATATCGTCTTTCGAAAAACCGAATCTTTTCGATTAGTCTTGTTCCGAAGTTGAACCAAGCGGGACATCCATGGGCAAGGACAGGCCGAATGAGGATCGTGTACCAGATCACCTTTACCTTGGCATCGAATTGACTGCTGTGAAACAGTCTTTTTGTCAAGGCAAAGGCCGCTCTGGCTTGTGCTAGAGCAGTATCTTTATGTCAGTGGCTGCCCGTTTTGTCCAACGATAGAGAACATTCGCCACTTCTTTCTAGTATTTCTAGAGGCCCCAGACGATGGAGTCCTGAACAGAATAGTCTCGCACTTTTGCAAATTGATCTTCAACTTCCAATCATCGCAATATCCCTGAACATTTTCGAAGTCACGTTGCAAAAGACTAACGATGACTCCGACTTGAACTATACGCGATCAATTCATCTGCGTACGCTATGGAGTGGCGAAGAGATCGAACAAGTTCGCTTGTGAAGATCGTAAATAAAATCGACTAAATAACTACACCCTGTTGTCGACCGTTTTTAATTTCAAAAGTCCCAGTAGACGTCACACTGCCATTTTACACAATAAACTGTCTGCTGGTGAGCTTATCTAAAATTATATACAGCAGCGGTTTATTTATGCCTAGCTGATCTAACTTGAAAAGGCCTTCTCCAAGTCAATCAGCAAAGCACCCGTGCATTGTTTCTTTCTTTTGTTCCATTGGATATTCGATATCAGTTTAGAGTTTAGACGCGGCGTGTATGCAATCATGCCCCGCTCTGAAACCGAATTGGTTATCCGGAATAATATTTTTGTCCTCAACCCACTCGGTCAGGGCTCTATTGAATACTTTTTCAAACACTTTGCTGATGTTGGGAAGGAGACTTATGGACCGGAAATTTGCCGGATTGGATGTGTCTTTATTCCGTTTAGGAATGGTCTGTCTTCCAATGAGCTTGATAATATGCATTATTCAGCATATTGTTAAACAGGGTTTTGCTAATGTTAACCGCTGTTTAAGAACAATATAAGGTATTTCGTCGATTCTCACAGATTTCTTACTTCTCAGTGAACTGGAAATAACCAGGAGATCTCATTTGCCAAATTATCGTCATTGAAAGTGGAAAAACCAGTGTTCTCCAATCGGCAGTGCTCAATGTCATATCGCAAGTAGAAGTTGTGCAAAAGGACACGATTTTCCAAGATATGGGTGTTTGAGTCTCGTTAGGAGCCTACTTTCTTGTCGATGAATTGCGTCGATCGTTGCGTTACGGTTAATGTTAACATTGTCAGTTAGTTCGTACTTGGAAATTGTACTGTCCATTGTTTGTTTTATGGTGCCGTCCATCCGTTTAAGGTAGGTGTCGATCTCCGCGTTTAACAGATTATTATTGGATGGTGGGTTGATCGATCGAATTCGAGGAGAGAGCTCCTGTCATTGTTCGAGAAAAGCGTGTCCACCGCGTCCTTCTGTAAGAGTGCGTTTGAACATACTCCTCCATCTCCGCAATCTCGTTGGGAATCGTTACTAAGGCGCTAAAACCGCAATGGTCGCTGTCGTATACGAATATGTGAAGGCAGTTTGTTGTTCGTCGGTCCATGTCTTTCAGCTATATTCGTTCGTCGAACAACATAAGATCTATGTAAGAGCCTGAACTGGGATAAGACCGACTATCCGTCGCTTTTAAATCAGGCAATACTCGACACTATTCTGACCCCACCAATTGAATAGTAGGTTCCCTTTAGTGTTTGGTGAATGATTTCTCCAATTGCTATTTTTGGTGTTAAGATCTCCGGCCATTAGGTAAGTATTGAAAAAGTGTCTCGAGAACTGAGGTACTATACAAGAGGTTTTTTGAGTAGCTTCAGTTGCATAGGCTGCGATCGTATAGTCTCTTCCCACCACGGGGGATGCATATGATGCAAGCCTCTTGCACCTGGAATCTACGCACTTCACCACTGTACATAACCTTATAACGCAGATTTTTTTCTAACGAAGATAGCGATACCACCAGCTCAGTTGGAGTTGGGTCTGTCTCTTTTTATAATGTGTCAACTCGTCCTTCTGAGTAAGCTTGGTTTAGCTAACCCGAAGATCATCGGGACTTTGGTCTTCTAACAACTTGATTAGCACAGCTCTTCGTTCGACATTTATTAGCGAATTAACATTCACTGAAAGGATCTTTAAGGTTTCTCCACCAGCGAAAACATTAAGACTGGTGGCGCGTTATACTAAGCAGATGAGTGTAGATACGATCTACGCGTGTCGCCTGTTTTTGTGTTTGCTGTTGCAGCTGACTAATTTGCCCCTGAATAGAAAGCAAAATAGCCATAAGATCAGCACTAGGTGCTCGAGGTCATGAGGCGTAAGGAATATCCTTTGGTGCATGTTGTACAGTACTGTGCCATGAATGTGTTCGACTCAAGATGTCCACATGTCTTCTTATTATCATCGGTCTGATTTCTTCAAAAACATGGTGTCGGCTACTCAAAATGTCGACTAAAATCAATTCGACTGCCCACTGTTGAAGGGTCAAAAAACTATCAAAAATGACAGCACGGCTATTAGAAGATTCATCCTAAGCAAAATATCTTTTTGATAGTTTTAACATTTTTACTGGAAATTCGCCATATAATCACTTCCTGATGTTTATGTCAAGTAAAGTGTCAAACGTTCATTGCCATGCAAAAACATTCTCGTAAATGTGATCAATAACTGTCAAATTTCCAGCAAAACCCGGTGCAATGTCTTGAATGCAAAATATGTGCTGCTCTTGTGGAATTCAAGTTGAGGTAACATTTTGTAACCACATGCGGTCCTAGGTTTCCTCGCATGCTGGCACAGATTTGCCTCTGTGACAACTTAGATGCCAAATGTAATGTAATCGTGCACCACTCTAACGTGCGACAGCTAATCATACCCAACTGATCGATTTCATGACATACGAGCGCATGGCTTACCACGGTCGGAGTACAATACTCTGCAGGAAAGTGTAACGACCTAAGAAAGCAATTGCATCATAAATTTAGCTGAAACCTTCCTTGTTGTGTCGCCTGCACAACGAACGGCAATGTGCAATCATCCGATTCATATCGAAGTCAAACGAGAGTGCACGCGCGTGTATAAAATCAATGTCTACAGTCCGATGCGCGTATTTATTCTTACGCATCCATTCAGGCGAAACGTAAATGCATATATGTGGTTAGCTGTGCGCATGTGGAAGAACGTGCCCTTCCCTGATGACAGAAACGGTTGCAAGCTGTTCGATTGCAGAAAATGTGCGCACGGATGGGAAGTTACCGTGCGCCCGCGCGCTAAGCCAAGTCAGAGTTGCTATTCCGGAATAGTCACTCTTCGTTGCTTCTCTTGCCGGCTAAGATATGAACTTGTTTCCTAATCAGTTAATCAAATGATGAACGTGCATGCTCAGGGTTTCATAATTGTTTGTGTAATTGCTTTGCATATCCTTTTCGTAGGCAGAGCAACATTAAGCAACTTTTCAGGGGTTGTAATTTGCTGACGCTTGGATTGTGAGGCCTTGGCCATTGTTGTTTGAACTCTGAATATGGAACGAGAATAACTTATGTGGATTATTGGAGTTACTTGGCTGGATCTCGGGACGTTGTACCTGGGTATGCATTTTGAAGAAAACGTTTTTATTTTTTGACTGACAGAGGTGAAGTTTGCATTCTGATAAAATATGAAGTCTTGGCTGTGCTGTCGTTTGTTTTTTGACATGTGATCCTGAGTTCAATGGAAGATATAAATGGTGTCGTGAGAAGGATATGAATATTTTTAAATTTTCAGTTTACGAAAAAATTCCTAACAGATGAAATCGAATACGGAAATAAGAAATAACGAAGGCCTAACCGTTCCTTTGATCTTTGAGCCGAACCCAAAATTAGGATTTACATTGATCATGTATTTTTATTTATTTTTTTTTCACCTGTTGGAAACTGTCGTATTAAATTTTCTATTAAAAGGTTTTCAGATCGTTCTTTTGGCCGACCATCGCTTACGAACTGACAGTCAAAAATTCATCGCATGAGCGGTGTCTCATTTTTTTGAGCTGTAGATCCTTGACTGGATTCTTGCGATGATTTGGGTGTCGAAGAAAATCTGAGCCTCATAATGAGTTCATGACTGAGTTAAGTTGCCGCCATTTCTTTTTTTTATTTTCTGGTAAAACAATCATTTTAAGCATTATCCGCGCGGCTTTCAAAGAACAAGTAAATTGGATTAATTCATAAATCAAAAAACTTCTACTTTTTTTTAATAAATCAATTCAGAACAGATTCGTAATTCTTTAGCTCTTCTATTTCAAGTTGAGTTCAGTGCTTCTTTTATATTTACTTTCCTTGCCATCAACTCCTGAATTAACTAAAGTGTAGGAAGCTTAGGCCAAACATTTTAAGTAATATGCGAAATACTACTGGCTAAATATGCAGTTTCCGCTCTTTTGCCTGTTATGTGAGTTCTCAAAGTTCATGATGATATAGAATCTCACCTAAGATCATAGCTTTCGGCTATGCGAATCAACGATAAACCTTTTTTATTTGTTTTACAAAAAAGACAGAAACTTTGTACGGTGATAGTAGTAGTAGGTATCCTCATGTCGCCGGTTCCTGCTTCTAAATCGTTAAGGAGTTCATTGAAAACATTGACTCAATTTTTTTTTACTCATAATTGCTACGATACTGTGACACATTTTTAAGCTGTATTGTGTAGATAAGATTGTATAGCTGGTCTCTTAATACATGTACATCATCCACATACTTGGTGTGCAATCCGGTCCAAGCGGACCTATAGATCGTTTCAAATCATCATGCAATTGGAAAACTTGGCCTGGAAAATGATATTTACAAATCGGCTGAACTTGTTACATTTTCATTGATATTTTACCATACCGAGTTTTACTTACAGTACTCAATGCGTAAGCATGGGTTTTTTCTGCGCGTTATCTATTTAATTACACCCTGCTGTAAATGTAAACGCTTTTTTAAGTTTTACCCAATCATTACAGGAAGTAATTTAGTTGAAATATCCTTTTTTATGTCTGTATTTATGTGTGTTTGGTAAAAATAATATTTTCTAAATGGTTTTGGCGTTTTGTTTTTTAAAAACCTTGCATGTAAAAATAAATAAATAAATAAATAATCAGCAATCCATCAATCAACAAAATAGAGCTCCTATAGTTGCAGTTGGAAGAAAACATCAGAATATGTCGCACTTTTGCAAAGGGTCATTTACAAATGATCAAAGAATAGAATCAAACTGAAACACTAAGACGACCCAAGAAAACAATTCCTCATCGGCACTGGATCACTGATTTGGAAAATTTCCATTAATTTATTTGATAAAAAAGCCGTAACATTTAAGAGCGTTAAACTTGAAATAAGCATAAGTAAGACATCACTTTTAAGGCGTCCCGCTGACAGCTATTCCAAGAGCTATTAACGAAAGGGCAACCCAGGAATTTTAAAATCACTGGGGCAATCTTACAACGTGCAGAACAGCAAAACCGATAATAGGAAATCCGACTAACAAGGTAGCGAAATGAGCTCTGAACTCCGGCTAACGGAATCTAAGGCTTATGGTGGGACTGGTAACAGGGCACATTAGCCTTAACCTCGGACTAGCAGAAACCTCAACATGCCAAAGCTGCGAAGTGGAAGAGGAAGATCTGGAGCACTTCCTCTTCCACTGCCTAGCAACAGCACTGATACTGGATTTTGCGCAACTCAAAGAAATTGGGATTGGTGAGATCATGAAGTTCGCAAAACGACCAAAAAGATTTTCCGACCATACAAATCCAGACAATTAATAGTTATACCTCTGACATCACCCACCTTCTTTCCACTACAAGTCCCCCACTTTAACCAACATCTTCTCCGCACAGGAAATATGGGAACACAAGTGCCCATCCAGAGGCCTAAGTGATGAGCTTACAATAGCTCACCCTAACTAACCAACCAACCTACTAATCAACCGAGGACATCAATTCGGAGAGTTTTAAAGAAAGCAAAGTATTCAGCTTTCGGAAGACGGCTTATAAAGAATTTCGGTGAAAGTGGATGCCAGGTTATTTATATATAGTAGATGAGTCATATATACATAGCTCCAACACAAAAGGAATGTATACGGCTGATGGAAGTACGAAAGGATTAAAAAAGCCTATTGGAAATGGACAACGGCTAAAAAATGCTGGTGGATCAAATTTTTCGATGGCACTCTTCTCACATTCAAATCTGGAACGAAGTCTGGAGACTACCATGATGAGATGAACTTTTAAAATTTCTCCAAATGCTTAAGAGCACAAATTCAACAAATTAAAAAACCATGCGCCAATTTCAGCAGCAACAAAATTTTAGTAAATTAAAACTAAAAGTTAAACTATTTGAGTAAAGTAAAACGAAACAAGACGGATCCGCAACGTGAAAAAGACGACTTGACCATTCCACCCAGAATTAAACCCAATTGAGAATATATAAATAAAGATTGACGGGTAGAAAAATTACGTTTAATCTAGACGCCGTCAAGAAATTATCAGAAGTCAACGAAAGAATAGTCATTAGACCGGGAGAAGACTCATCAAGTGAAATGGAGATCGAAATCTTGTGCTATCGCTATCGCAATAAAAAACAAAACTTCTAATAAATAAATACACATATTTTCAAGGCAAATCTATATTGACAAAACGTTCTTATTTCTTCTAAACACAATTTCTGAGAACTTACCATTCTTCCATTAAATTTTCATTACCCACTTTACTAAAAAAAAATATATAAACTGCACATTCTCTTTACACTCATTTTTCAGATTTGGCAACCGGTGGCTTCTTATTTTCTCCTCACATTAAACACTCTATCGACCAATCGTATTCATGAAATTGATCAGTCTACGTTGAGAATTCTCGCAGTAAACTCAAAGTGAGGGCATATGCGATATTTTCTTCTGCGGAATGAGAATGAAAATAGAAAACATGCGCCTTATCCTTTAGCCCATGCCGGTTCTAAATAGACAATAACAAACCATTGTTCGATGAACTACATAAACTTATTACCGACTGTTCAAGCGAGACTCGCACGCATCCGCTCTCATTCAAGGCTCCTAATAACATTTTTCCTTTTGGGCATTTCTGCAGCTCTTTCTCGTTAGACAGCCAAGTTATGGAAAGAGTCTCCGTTCGCCGCTCTGAATATTTTCACATTAAAAGGGTTGGATACGTTCCTCCCATCTGGACCATAAACCATCTTGGTAACCTAATACCACTTATTATCGTATTACGAACTGCTACAAAATCTTTAAGCCGGAAGTGATTGTTTGTTGTCAAGTCAAGGATCCTGCTTTGTTCGAATAATGATTTGGTGATTTTAGCATTAAAATATCGTCAATTTCCCAGGGCATCGCATCCTTACATTTGCAATCTTTTCTACCCGCTGTAATAAATAACACAATTTTACCAGATCCAATCTATTGTGGCCCCTAATTCTGCCTTGTAACATGTAAGGGTAATTTTAAGTTTATTTGACAAAATAATGATATCTGTTTTTATCCAAGGCTGGGATCTCTCTCAAAACTTCCTCATGGTGAGGAAACCCCCCAGACTGGGAAAGCAATTCCACTCCTACACCGAGCGATCGGTTCTCCGTTTTCTGGGGCTCATCAGCAACCTGACTTTATAATGGAAACTATATCAGCCTGAGCTACGAATATGTTGAAATAGCCAATTGCTGTTTGGAACTGCAATGCGACTGTTGCCTCTATCGAGAGAGTTAGTCCACTGTCGCATTTATAGCTCGACATTATTTGGCTCTTGGTCAACAACAGCCTTGAAATGTTAAGCATGGTGCATTCCGATAGTTACCAACTTGTATCACTTGGAGGTTAAATAAGCGCAATTGAAGTTTATCAACTTCAAAAAAACTTGAATCGCCAGCTCGTCACTATGTGCCAACTCTATTCCTACACCACCCAAGCATCAACAAAAACCAGGCGACATTCCCCGGATCACTGTAGCTATTGCGTTGAACCTTCCTTAAAGCATCATTTTACTTAGGCTTATTCTCCGGTACCACTTGTGCAGGAACCTCACTTGAAGTTCCTTGACTGTTTGTCCAGATACTATTCGTCCCGCTGCAGGGAACATCATTTTCTGACGGAAGTCGCTTCGGTAGGAATTCAAAGAATTAAATAATTGTAAGAAAAACAGTTAAGAAGACTTTTTAAATATTACATTTTACGGCGTGCCGCACTTTCATCGCACAGTGTTCATTATGCAGTCTGCGCTTGCAAAAAGCCAATTAATAGGACTTGCCGAGCTGACCATTTAAAAGCCAAAGATCTTTCAAGTATGTATGTACATATGTACGAGTCTGTGGGTTTATTAAGTCATAAGTTGTTCGCATTGCTCTTTATTTGAGAAAGCTATTTAAAAAAATCGTGGTAAGAGCATCTGCCCGTTTTTATGTTCCCGGAAAGATTTGGTTTCGAATAAACTTTCCCACCAACGCCACAAGCACACGGTGGCAGCGATGGTAGTCTCCACAGTTTGGTATTGGTGGTGCTTGAAATAATTGTGGGATCATCTCTTATCGAACCGGTTTCACGCTTCCATCCTTTAAAGGTGCACAACCAAATGAACCATCTTTCCATTTGCTGCTTTTGTTTCGTTCGTGCTCTCATCTCCCTGCTGCGTCACTAGTTGATGGCGGGATGCTGAATCTTAATTCCACCTTCAGACCTCCTCACCTTGACACCGAACACAGAGCGAAATTTCTTTTCCATGCTATAGGTTGGTGCTTACCTCACAGATTCTTTATCTCATTGTGTGGGACGATAGTAGAATTTGTAGAATGATTTAATTATAACGGTACACAGACGCATTCACCTCGTGGCACCTATTAATGCAGGCACACATGCATAGAGACACTACTCGTGCAACTCCAGCAATCGGTCAGTCTGATAAAATCGATTTAAATGCGCGGTTGAAGATTAATGGGCGCCCGGTCCGAGGTATAAACGTCTGTTCACTTTCTGTCTTCTCCTTCTTTTGCGGTCCTCGATAAAGTTTCTCGATTTGATTTTCATGTGGCGGTTTCTACCAGTCAGTCCCAGGTGTACACAGCAGACTTTGTTTATTCGGTTGCACCATGTTCGCCGATTTTAATTCATTAGATTTGATCATATCGAGCTGTCATTGAACCAGCCATATTGCGCGTCGGTGTAGATTTGATTGACCAATTGGGTATTTTATTTATTTAAGAGTTTCAATGGAAGCGATGTGAAAGATGTGTCATGATTCTGTGCCTTAGTTAAAGTTGCGGAGATTTATTTTGACAAGGCACTGCTGAATCATGACAGGTAGCATAACGCTATGACGTTATTTTGATGAGTGTGCTAAAAACATATTTCAACATGACTTTGACATGATTCGTCCTTAGTCTGTCTAATCGAATATGACGTTTGACAGAAGATACATTGTTTTGCGTGTGTGCTTAGTAAAGTCAATTTCTGAATGTTAGTCAAATATGAATAACTTTTGATTAACAAACAAATATTGGATATGCATTAAGAGAAATCATTTTAAATTTCATATCATTTCTTATGAGTCAATATTTAACTATTATTGTGCTAACTGCGATAAGTAAGAACAAGGAAGTTATAAAAAATGACTCGAAACACATTCGTACAATGTGTCAAAATTGTGAAATTCACAATGACACTTTAACGCAATAATTTTCTTACACGTGATTTTTCATACCACAGATCATACGATTTAACGCCTTTAGACTTTTTCATTTGAAGCCATAAATGGGCTAGGTATACGAAATTTAGAATCTGTTTTTTTATATAGCCCCTGTTATGCACAAAAAGTTATTCATCAAAAGATTGAATATTTGTAGGGCGAATACTTTTACAACAAAATTTTGAGTATATTAAATTTATCGTTCATTTATTGATTTACAGTTGGGTGACTGAATAAATTGTGGGAATTGTTTTAGTCTCTGCAAAAATAAAACTTAAATATAAATAAGAAGAATGAGGTTATTAAGACACATAGCTGTTTATTCCACATAGAATTTTGAAGGGATCTTAACAATTTTTAATACCTTCAAACTAAGAAAAAAATCCATTTACAATATAAACGTATAATCCGAGCTGTTTTAGAAAAATTAGAAAAAAAATAAATACCTTTTTTTTCTTAAGAAAATCAATGCTAAACCTATATTACAAAGTATTTAATTATAAATAGAAATATTTAATTTATGTTTAAGAAATAAACAAATATGTTTAATATAAAGTCGAGAGAACTAAATACATGCATAATAATATGTATAAGAAAATGACAATAAACTTAAGTTCATAAAATTATATTAACATATAATTCAATAACTTGTTAAATTGTTTTCGAAATTGGTGTTTTATAAGTTTCTTGTTTTTTATTTTTATACGATACGTACGATACCTCAGTATCAAGAAAAAGACAACTTCAACTTTTACCGAAACGCAATCGACGCACTGCACCAACAGACTCTTGTACAGACGATTTACTGACGGACGAGACCCCGAGATTACCAAACTTAAGTCTTTGATTAAGAACCTCCAACAGCTAAGCAAAGAAATTTTAAGAGTATCTTTGAACTTGCATTGGAACAATAAAATTCGATCTTTAAAGCCAGCAAGTAGTATGGTGCCGCAATTAAATAAATTCGGTGGAAACATCAAAACGACCTTCTGTGTCTTAAGATCCATCGAACGACAGAAAACGAACAAATACTTTTGACGGCGGGCAAAGATCCGGGAAACGCAATTTGTGACAACGAATTCCTTGTGATCGAAGATCGAAGAAAGTTGGACCTGGAAAATCGCGTACTTGAGCACAATTTCTTCTTCTGATATGATCGCAATGGCGATCACAGAACACCTTTTTACTGAGTTCGATGAAGATAACATGGCAAATAATGTCAACGCCAATGAAATGACAAATCACCTGTTTGTATCGAAGGGTGAATTCCTAGCCACCCTCAAATCAGTGAAGAAAAAAAAATCAATGGGAATCGACGGAATATCGATCAATGTGCTTCGACATCTCCCTCCAGAAGCGATTTAGATTTACTCCACACTCTTCAAAAATGCGCTTTATGCATATTATCCAACACATTGGAAGACGGCGGTTGTGCAACCCATCCCTTAACGGAGCAAGGATATCTACAATTCGGAAAATCTCCGTTCCATATGTCTTGTCCTGAGTAGAGTAAATAGAGCCCTGCTTAATTGGGTTGAGGACAAGAATATTATTCCGGATAATCAATTTGGTTTCAAGGCTGGACATGTCACGTTTAAACTGGTATCAAATATCCAATGGAGCAAAAGTAAGAAACAATGCACTGGTGCCTGCCAGGTCGACCTGGAAAAGGCTATTGATACCGCATGGTTAGAAAGACTATTTTACAAGTTGAGTAGCATTGTACATGCATGTTAATATGCTTAACTTCTAAGGGGTTATTTCATTAATAAATGGTCTGTAACAGAGGGCTGTAATTTCGCGGATTCTCTTCAATATACTATATTCACCAGTGACCTTGTAAAATACCTTTTCCATGCAATAGCGAACACATACGACTTAATTCCGTAGAGATGAGGTCCGAAGTTCGAAGGCATTAGAAATCTCTTGCAGCGTGACTGCCATGAGATTTAGCGATATTGCGACGACTGGAAGTTAAAAATTAACTTTCGGAAATGCGAAACTATAAGCTGCCTCTAGGGCTACCATCAAGAATTGGCGAAAGCTCTCAATTATGGGGCCGCATGGGCAGCCATTGACGAGTCGAAGTGAGGTCCGAAATCTTGGGTTGGGATTTGGATGGACCAGTATCTGCATTTAAAAAAAAAAGATAGATGCGGCTAACAAAGAAACTGTTTTATAACCAGCAACTCAATGCTAGGGTAAACATAATCTGCTACATGGTCCTGATCCGGCCTATGCTCGTCTATGGATGCTCCGTGTGGTTCAACGTGGAAGCAAGCTTTATGGAAAAGATTCGGTTTGTGGAATGAACTCTTTCGACTAAGGGCAATGTTGGCCGCGTCTATACATATTAATATTCTCCTATGAGTGATGGCTGACTTTAATCTGTTAAGGTCCTCTTAAGTTCAGTAAACAAGTGTATGTGTGGGAAAGGGAAAGGGTGCTGATACATGTGCATATGTACTTCTTTGCGTGACAATGCATGTATTTGTGTTTCTTCTTGTTAAGCTAGAAATAAGATAGTTTTCGAGGTGGAATTTGTTGTTTTTTATATTTTAAAACAGAAACGCCTTTCACTGAGTTTTCAAAACTTGATTTTCTAAGCTTACAGATAGAAATTTTAAGGAAATTGAATGTACGTTAGCTTTAGTCGAAAGACATAGTTTAATTAGCAAGTTTATCTTAGAGCGCCCGTTATGGGGCTTCGGGATTCGGCTTTATAAATTACAACGAATTGCCATATGCTTGTGGACCTTGAACCGTCGGTGTATACCATACGTTGAAATATAAAAATAGTGAGTGAGGTTTGATTATAATTCCCCAAAAAGCTCTTGTAACCAGACTTTCTATATTTTTTTAACTAGACGAAAAAATACTTTGCAACCTGATTATGAAGCTTAACAAAGGATCTTCTGTCTAGATATATAATTCGTTTAGAATTATAATAGTTTTGATAAAAAGGATCAGAATCGACTGACACACATCTGAAAATTAGTATTCGATCAACGTTCTCCAACTAGAGGCTTCATTCAAAATGGTTGCAATTTTTACAGCCGTCAAAACGCCTTGTGTGGTATAAAGGTACTGGTGGGTAAATGACCAAATTATGTTATTATTATAAAATCCTTAAGCTCTAAAGTGCCGCGATAATTAATAGATCAGTCCATATTAATTGAAGCTCTCTCTTGGACTCTTCAGTTTATTATATAATTCAAAAGAAAATGTTGGAACTTCTCTTCAAGACCACAGATGGTAGCAAAGTTTCTTATTCGTTTATCACTGCAATAAGAATTTAGTTCTTCGTGTTGCAGAGTTGTTTCTTTTACTCTGGAACTCAGACCGTTCCTCAGTTCGCGACAATCATTTAAATGACAATGAAGGTTGATGTAGTGATCATATTACTGATCCTTTTGAGTGACATAATTTGTAATATCTTTTTATGGAGATTTTTGTCATTTTACATTCTAGTGCAAAAAGACTTTCACGGGGTGAGTAAGGCAGTTAACTTACTGACAGTGTTTTATGAAGATTCTCTAACAATAGAGTTGTAATGGTGGATTGAAACCCAACGATTGAAAAATCTCCATTTCCCACTAGAGAAATCTTCCTGGACTCAGACAATCTAAACTTCTTATAAATCCTTTCTCTTACAGAGAAATCCTTAAACTCAGCAAGGAGAATATTAGAAAGCTCTTGAGCTTCCTCTCTGGCCATTGCCGCTTGAGATTAAATCTAACCAAACTAGGGCTCAGTACAACCACCGAATGCCTACTCTGTTTGGAATACGACGAAACGGCTGTACATATTATTTGTGAATGTCCAGCGCTAAGTTGGTTATGAAGGCGTATCTTCCTCAAAGAGATATTCTCCGCATTGGGCATTAGACAATTCAGTGCTAAGGACATTCTGACTTTCATCAGAAGGATGGAATGTATGTAAGACTTAACAAACGCCCCAAGATACAAAAGGTCTTTTCATCCACCAATTGGGCAGAGGCAGTGATAAAAAAAAAAATGGTGGATTGAGCATTTATTTTTAGAGTTCCGTTCCTAAAAAGGAGAAATGGAACCATTATAAGATCGTTTTGTAGTCCGTCAGTCTGTCACCACCCTTTTTCTCGGGAAGCCTGGAAGTATAAAGTTGAAATCAAAACCAAACACTCATGACTGCCGTCTCTTACACACATTGACTGCCACGTCGCACTTATTCTTGCGACACCTATGTAAATCTTTCCAGAGCGCCATATCGCATGTTTTCGTGGAGCAACTAGTACCTTAGTCGGAGCCAAGTTGCACGTTTCCGTGCGACAATATATGGGATTTTATATGTGTTTCAAATTCTGTGATCTCCGATGAAGGTTTTAGTGTAAATATCATGGCCTCATGATCATTTTTAGGGATGGAAAATAAGCCAGAAAACCCGTTTTAATTTTTTTTGTTTAACTACATTTTAATTCATTGTTGGCGCCAGGCTACTCAACACGCCAAAACGGCTTGACAGTCAATGATTGAATTGATTGAGCTTGTAAATCGACAAAGGCAAAGGATTCGGCTGTTTTGCCGCCTTTTGAAACTCTTAAAAGATACACATACAAAAAAAGCAGGTTAACTTTTCGAGTTCGATTCGAACACGGTAGCAGATTTTTTTTTCAAAATTAAGAAAAGTCGAAGTAAAAACATTCTTAAAGCGTTAACCAGAATAAATGTTTCGAAAAAAGTGTTCGGCCTTAGTATCCCTACCGAAAAGGTCTGTCAGGAATCGACGCCCATTATGGTTGCTTGTGTTTTATACGTTTCTTCTGCATAGTCATAAGGTGGATATTAGATTTTTTGGACAGTTCAAAACCTATTAAATGTAATGCGACCAAAGGTCTTTTAAGCTGGCCTTTAACGCGCTAAATGGAATGCTCAAGGCTTCCCATAAATTTTACACTTATTTGGGTTCTAGCTTCCATATGCCTATCAGAGTTGAGTAATCAATCTTCTTTTTTTCGCAGCGGAGATTTCGCAGAGTAGTTGTCGTCATTGTGGAGTCGAGATTAGGTTTTCTTCTATTGAGCTCGTGACGCTCTTGCGTTTTGCAAAATCATGTCGACCCTTATATGGAGAGGAACGCAGAATTTGTCAATTTACCAGACTTCAGTTTCTGATGGTATTGAGAAGCTATTATTTCTCTGTATCCCTAATTATAATTTGGAACTTCTAGGAGAATTGTATTTGTTTTAAGTATTTCTGAAATATTGGGTTATCTTGAATATGTTTAAGATTTTAAATGGTTCTGTTAGATAGCTGCTTTGAGGTAAATTAGACTAGTCTTCTGAGAGAAATTAGACTAGCCTTCTTTACAATAGAATGATAAAAAGGATTAATGCTTCGCACTGTATTTCTGATAACTTTTTTGATCCGTACCCTAGCCTTGCTGAGTAGTTACTTTCACTGATTAATTATGGTATAAGGACGGTTTTGATAGGTTGCCACAACTTGTTGATTATATGTAAATTGCCTCTGATCCTCAATTGTCATTTTGATATATGCCCAGCTCCCTATCAAAACAAATTCTTATTACATAAAGGTCAGTGTCAACGAGTCTGTTGTCTCTTCGGTTGCTTTGACATAACACAGAGCTACAGATAAATCACATTAGCATGAATATGCTCTCCATTCTGAGGGTAACCCCAGCGGACAGATTATCACAGTCATCCATTAAAAGAATTGCATTTGACAGTTCTAGATAAGTAACATTGACACAAATCACACTGAGCACATCCACTTCAAGTTCGGGGTCATTAATTCATTAAGCACCACGCACTTGCATGCCTCGAGTTGCCCTTCGCGTCGCAACGAGGTAAAGATACGGACAAAACGCATAAAAAACAACGCTCACAATTGAAATGAGATTATGGATAATAAAGTTGATGGACGGCATGTTTAAATAGTATAAAATAGCTATACGGCATTCTGGTGTGCTCGTACACACTCCCCTATTTTATGCGTCCTCCACCTCCTCCACCGCGTGTCAAAGACGCACGACATACACAAGTCATTGTTTAACGTTTCAATAAATTTCTCAACAGTCAACTTTAATTGCTATCGATTAGGCATTACGCCATTGTAAGCTAGTCTAAAACCAATGTAGGTTAGACTTGTGGGTCAGGTGGAATTATCAAAAGGCTTTCGCCAAAGGCATTTGTCGATCAAGGCCGATAAAGGTGAATAAAAAACACAGAATGTGCGCCCCTTGACGGGGTGTGGTTTGGTGCGTTGGGGCTCCTTCGACGACCAAAATGACGATTTATGGTATGTGGGGAAGCGATGTGTTAGGTAATGGGTTTCATATAATATTGAAAATCTTATGAGCGACAAGAAAAACCATTCTTGTCTGTTCTTAAGGCTCTTTGATGTGAGGGTTTGAATTTTCATGTTTTCCATGAGCAGAACATCGAAGGTAAATAGTCTGTTTTGTCTTTGGCGAAAGCTGTACAGGATATTTAAATGAGCGCGCTCTTTAGTGAGATGAAAAAGTTTAAGCACATATACAGGTCGACAAAATTCATCGTACGATAGACAAAGTTCTTATATATTTATGTATATGGATGGGACTACCTCTTTCAATTTGTTTTTATTTCTTATGGCTAATGACCTTTTGATTAACCACACCCTCTCCTACATTCCATCACTTTTACTCAAGTTATAATAACATTATAATATTATAATATAGTAATATTATATATTATTTTTTTAATTTTCAATCAACCTTTTAGCAAAAAATGTAAGTTTACATCTTTGCAAAAAAAAAGTGATCATGTCAGTTGAACAACGGAGAAAAGAAAAGACCCAAGATTTTCGCCAAGTGGTTGTAAATTTGTTAACCAAGGAAGGCAAATATTTAAGAGAAATTGCCCGTAAGTTTAAGATCGAACGATTTCTTAAATTTTTCACCGCTCGACAAAATTCGGTCAGCGTCAAAATTTTAAATCGCAAAATGCCAGCCGGTGCCAACGCAACGGAAGACAATAACTTGCAATTTCAAAAGAAAGGTGAAAAACGCTCGTACAAGAAAAGTGTGGTTCAAATAATAACTTAATTTTACGCCAAGATGGTTATGAGAAATTTATAATGAAAAACTTGGTTTAATTGTAGGTGCGATCCTGCCTGCCCACACTAAGAAGTAGGCTTTGAGAAACCTTTAACCCTTCGTATGCATATCCAACTCGCACTTCGCCATTTTTTTGATTGTGGGCAATGCAATTGCGGTTTTTAAACTTTTCACAGCTTTTTCTAGTGAGAAGTTTTGTTTTAATTTGCTCAGTGCTTATAACCTCGTAATGGGCTGAAGTGCAGCGAGATACCTGCGAAATTAAACATGCTTTCTACTTTTCGTGGAATAAATTAAATTTCAAGTGGACATATATATAGTATATAAAATTTTATTTCTGAATTGCAGTTTAAACTGAGTCTGCATCGCTCTCACGAGCTAAAGTCGACGAATGCTACTTTATGCTGCTTTGAAGTCAGTGAAGTGATGGGGGTGATTCTCGACTTGAAATTTTTTGACCTTTTTTAGGATTGGCACCTACCAAAATATCGTGAACATATAAAAACGTTCCCTTGATAGATCTTCAGAGATGGTGGCTTTCAGCTCTAGGATAGTTGAGCCATAGTCTCAAAAACGGCACGGTGGTAGGGCTGCCAGATACAATTTTCCTTAAATCGGGAAAATCGGAACCAAAAGTAGGGACTCATCGGGACGTTAAAAAAATTAAAATGTAAAACATAAATTTATGCAACAATAATCTTTATTTATTATTTATTTTTTTTAAGTTATTATAACGAAGTGTATTTATTACGAAAGCGTAATAGAAATACTTTAGAAACTTCGGAGCAGTCTCATAAAAAAGAGTACTTCAACGCAAAGGTGTGCTTCCAATATTTGAATAGCTTTTTCCTTTAGTCATGCTGCATGTCAAGATACTCTTCCACACATAGCATTGGAAACAGAAGAATATGCAAACTCGGATTATTTTTTTTTGTGAATTTGGAACATCATTTGAAAGAGCGTGATCCCTTTTTAATGGATGAAATATCTTCAGTTTGCTTTGGAATATTTTTTTTAGGAATAGCTAATTCTTCAAATAACATAAATATAAATATTAAAGTCTTTAATATTGAAATAATAAACCAGTTTTGTTATTTCGTCAAATGTTGGAACAGTTTTGAGAGTTATGCTCCTCCAAATATTTAATTGCAATTTCCAAAAGAACATTGTGCCTCTCTCCTTAATCTTGTTCTTAGCCCACCGTCCTGACATTTTTGTTATGCTTGCAATTCAATACTGCCGTAAACTGTCGAATCGGTACATTCAAATGGTTTGACCACATCATTGATAGTAATTCCCACATTTTAAAGAACGTCAAGATAAGCCTCCGCTAACTCCGACTTCCGAACTGAATTTTTTTCCTTGTTTGTGAAGTATGTGCATATATTTTATATGCTTTAAAAGGTTTCAGGAGTCTTTCCACTGCTGGTATGAGAAAAAGGCATCTTATAGAAACATGGCGCAAGAGTTCAAGAGTTCTTCTCAGCACCCAGACACAAGTTCCGAAACTAAGAACAAAATTTATTAGGACATATGCTATTGCTTCTAGCCTAACTTCTAGCTGGATTTTGAGAAAGTGATGGCAAAAAGAAGATTTCGAGAAAAAAAAGAGGCATGTTTTAAAAAGTGGTGATGCATGGACTTGCCACTGATCAAAGTTAGAATTTAGATCTTAGAATTTTAAAGTTTTCTTGTGAAAGTTTTGTTTGTTTTGAAAGCCTATTTTTATGGGTTTGAATAATACTTTTTTCAATATGAAAAATGAAATGGGAAAGCGAAATTATTGAATCCTTGAAGAAATTTCAGTTATTAAAAATTTATCTCAAACTTATAGTGAAGGTATACGGTACGGATAAATTCAAATGATTTTTTTTATGAGAAATGTATTCAGAACATACCAAACATTTGAAAAAAAAAAAATAATTTGAAAGCAAAAAAGGCACGGAAATATGAAATGGGTTAAGAGGAATGACCAAAAACAAAAATCCTCGGTTGGCGACAAGTAACTGGTGTATTTGAAGCAGAAACTTAAAACTAAAAATATTTTGGCACATTACAACTAAATCTAGCCTTGATTTTGGCGAGATTTTTGGTCGAGAAACTAATTTAGTTTCACGACATAATTACTATAGCTTCTACATCAAAGCGCAAAGATATTTGAGACACATTTATGAGTATATCCTCGTGATAGAGTATCCGGATTTTCTTTTCTTAACTCTGTAAATACACTTTGGTTCACACCAAAATTAAGCGCTGTGTAATCGACTGAATAAGACTAAATTCTTATCGGGCTTTCCAATATGGGCTTGACAAGTTTAAATTTAATTTGTGAACGCACCCTTTCACTAATCATCGAACTGTCATTGTCAATTTATTGAGTAAACTCAACATTTTCATCATGGCAACTTTAAGAGCGTTAACTCCAATTTCGTAATTCTCGCTCTGCAAAAACTTGAGTCTACATATTTGTTGTTTAATGTTGCCGTGTAAGTGAGACAACGGGTTGGTCGAAGTGTTGAAAATATCGCTGCCGTTCACGCGTCCGTAGTCAATCAGTCAATTCCACAGCGTTCTCAAGAATTGGGCATCGTTCAGACCTCACTACGGTGTATTTGGCGTAAGGAAAAGAATGAAAGATTATATAGTGGTTCGAGAAACTCAGATGTGGTTTGAGAAACTCGAATGTGTTTGGTTTCAACTCACTTCCGTTGGGGGGAGCCCGAAAAAGGACGGTGGATTTTTATATCGACCACTACAGCAACGCCACCCATTAGTCAGACTACTATCGCTGGTCGACCAATCCAGTGATTGTGTCCAATGGCAAGTGATAACTGTATCAGAATTGAAAAACTAGACCACTCTAGAAAGACAGGCGCTCTACCAACTTCGCCACCCAGCTGTGCTTCATGAATCACCACTTCATCCACAAAAACAAACTGTTTGGTGCGGTATGCATGCCGGCGGCGATATTGGGCAATATTTTTCGTCGTCAAGTTACTGTGAATGGTCAGCGTTATTGCGCCATGACTACCGATTATTTTGGACCCGAATTGGATATAGACTTGGAAGACATGTGGTTTCAACAGGATGGTGCCACAAGCCACACAGCGCACCTTACAATTGATTTATTGAAGAGTAAGTTTGATAAGCGTGTTATCGCAAGAATTGGGCCAGTCGATTGGCCGCCTCGATTTTTTTTCGGGCTACGTTAAGTCATTGGTGTCTGCCAACAAACCGAAAACGTTAGAAGAGCTCAGAGCCAACATTGAACGCGAAATAGCCGCCGCTTCGGCCGAAATGTGTGGCTGAGTCATCGAAAATTGGGACCAACAAATCGACCCCTGCAAACGTGCCCGCGTTGGCCATATGAACGAAGTCCAGTTCCATTCATTAATGTTTTGATTGTACTTTAAGTCGATAAAAAAAAAGTTTTTGAAATATCTCAAATGGTTTGCGTTCAATTTAAAAAAAAATTGTCAAGTCCTTATTGGAAAACCCTGTAGTATACGTATTATTATTGTTTTATTTCTCGAAAATTTTCAAATGAAGAAAAAAATAAAGGGAAGTCGGGGCAGTTTGTAAATCGGGACAGGTGTCAAATGTCGGGACTGTCCCTCCAAAATCGCGATGTCTGGCAGGTCTAAACAGTTGTGCCACTCATTAGCTGGATGCGGGAATCTTTTTTTGACCTTCGACTTTTTCTGTCTGATGCCTGAGATTAAGCTTATATAAATGCTTAAAAGCCAGCGTTTCGAGTAAGAAGGTTAGGTCTAATAATGTAATTAGTATATAAAAAAATACAACCCGTAGTATTTATATTCATAATACAAATGTGTGGCGTTTTCAAAAAACAACACTTTCTTTGAAAATTTCCGAAGAACAGACATCAGAGTCTGTCAAATACATTATTATTATTATTATTATTTTCGGTTATTAGCAAGTAATTAAAATAACATGATAATATAAAAATGAATAAAGCAGTTTTTCCTACAAAACTTAGCTTTATAAAAAGTCCATAAAGTTAATCAAATACCATTTGACAACAGCATTAAAGACTTGATGCCAAAACTGTGAACCTCAATTCATTTATCTTTGTCTCCGCAAATGGTTGCAAAATGTTTTTTTTTCTTTTTCTCCTTTCTTAAATTTATTTTCTGCTTTTCTCTGAACCGAATAATATCGCTGCATTTCTTTGAATTAAAATAACTGCTTTACGACTCTTAGTCCTCGAGCCTGCAAAAAATGTACATATACGAGTGTGTATTCGTATCCATCCATATGGAGGAGTATACGTTTCTGCTAACCCAGATTCCTCATTTGACATGTTTATTAGATGACAGGCGTATTTCGGATTGTCGTACAACCAGAGCAACAGCACCAGCACCAGCACCCACAGCCTCTGACGAGGGCAACATTTTCGTCTGCATGCTTTCACTATGTTGCCCCGACGACAATTTCGGACGGACAAATTGACTTTGTTGTCGTCTGGATGTGGTGACATTTCGAATTGAGTTGTTGTTTGTTTTGAGAACGCCTTGATTGCATTGTCGCCTGCAAATCTCGTCAGCAGTTCACCAAGGTCCTGCCATTGTTGAGAAATGTTGTTTTTTTCATTCCAGTAATATTTCAAATATTGTGGTCCATCACTGTCTTAACTGCTGCCTACCAGTACCTGCAATCATTAACCTGATTTCCCAATGACCTCATGCGAAGCAAGCATTTCAATTTAATGGCACAAACACAGCCTTACCGAAGCTTCCACGTCCTCGTTCGCCCATCCATTCGGTGCATACTTTGCGGAAGCTCTTAGAGACCATGCCTATGTTCTGAAGTACAAAAACTCTCCGGCGGTGAACGGATATATCGGAAGAGGAAGTGACGGCGTGAAACAACCGTACAGCAAATGTAACTAACGATACTCTTTGCTATGCCTGAAAAGGATGTAGGACGTGGACATGGGCAAAGTAGTACAACTGAGAGACATCTAAACGCCTATCACACGGAACAAAATGCATCTGGAAAAAATAAACGGGGGAAGTTTTTTTTTGTAAAGTCTCCGAAATGGCGATGCTTGGCATGGAATTAAAAAGGCGCATCATTGATTTGCCAGCACCATAACCACTCACCTACAGCTCACATGGTCCTGATTAGAAGGATCCTTGAAGCATGGCAAACCCATCAAAGGACATTTGTGTGCGAAGTAATTTTGCAACGTTGCATGTGCCAGACATTGTGTATGACATCTGTGCTTAATGCAATGCACAAGTAAAGGACATACAGGATGTGTGGATCCGAGTAACACTACTGATGACGGCAGTCAGATTTGTTTGTGCACTGTTTGCAAAATTATTTTCTTCTCGTTTTCTGTGTATTTTCTTCATTTTTTTTTATTTTGCTATTTCTGTACGGAAGTAGAATCATGGAAAACTTCATCAAAAGAGAAAATTATGTGACCAGACGGCTATACAAGATAGCAGGAAGACCATTCCAAGGATAAATGCGAAAGAGGATCTAAATTCTAATTTCTCTTGACGACGAGTGATGGAATGAAGAGATTGCAGTGTCAGGTTATTGTACGATTGATGGAATAATTCTTGAATTGGTTGACATAAATGCCAGGAATTCGCTTCTCCTGTTTCCGATATCCTTTAAATTCACAGAATTGATCACTGTCGCTTACTCAAGGTTAGCAAAGGAGGGAAACATTGTTTGCTTTTAATCTTAGCACTTGTCCTGTGCACCCGGAAATAATGATCAAAAGTGAAATTGCCAGGCTTCGGTCTTGTTTGTACATACAAGATAAGTATTCCTGAATCAAAGGATTCAAAACGCCATTTTCATTTCTTCGGCACTTGGGCAGGCTATTGTGAACATGAGGAGCGATGTTTTCGAATGCTGTGGGTCATTTCAAAGCATTCAAGCCCATCATCAGTGTGGATGTGTGGGATTCCTTAAAGCGGCTGCGCTTGGAAAGACTCAAATTGCTGTTTAGAACATTACCAATAAGCAATTTTAAATGAACAACGCTATGCTTTCCATTACCCACTCCTTGGTAAGCAGAAAATGCCTCTAGGATTTCGAAAAATATTAGAAACTTTGAGTCCAGTTGGCTCATAAGTTGTGCTTATTAAGGCTCTATTAAGTTGGAGCTGGAAATGTATGAAGGAAGCAAAGACAACCAAAAAAAAATATGCTCAGTGGAAGTTACGGAAGAGTTTACAAACAATGCTGGTATAAACCACAGATTTGTTCAAAGTCCTTTGCTAATCATTGATGTCCATTATTATCTGCTGAGGAGAAAGTGATCAGTTGGTGGGTGTATTTGGAGGGGAATGAGTATAGAAGAAGTCGAAAAAAAAAGAAACGCTTGAAGATCATAAGGCCTCGACAGACATGTTGGAAACAGAAACGGAGCTTACAGAGCCGTAAATGCACGGCATAAGGAACGTTGTGTTGCCCTTATATTTTTGAAGAAAGTTCGTAGAAGATGGCGTAGATGAGCTGCTAACTTCGGCCAGATGAACTTCAACGCTGCGGTATCGGTATATGGCCTTAATATAAGGGTTCACAACCTAAAAGGATTGCTGTAGATCAGCAAGGCTGGTTCCATCAGAGCTCGGTGATTTAAGTGGCGAAAAGGATTTAATTGTCCATTTATGAGATCGTGAGGGAAGCTTAACGGAGTAGGGTCCGCTGCCGTTACCGTACTTTCTGAAAAGTGAGTATCAAAGAGAACGATTAAGGTTTCATCTCTTGAAGTGGTTCAATGACCATCAGGCAAATTTATAAAATTTATCCTCTGGATATGGAGGGTCTGCAAGCTATGAATGCCGCTTTATGAATCCAAATGTAACAAAACTTACAATACGCTTTAGATCTTGAGTGTTTAATTTTTCGGTAAGAGTCATTGACCTTATTTGCTTTGAAGTCAATCTTAAACAGTCTTTGGATACTCAGCAGTCTCTTCAGAAGTGGTGAATCCTATCGCTGACGAATATAATGTCCAAATCTTCCTGTTTTTTTGACGTTACAAACGTTGATGATTCAAACAGGACACACATACAGCTCGCGCAGCAAAGATGCTTTGAAAAATGCATTTTCCGGTCGCCTTATGTTTAAGCTCGATATGAACGTTTTTTGAGACCAAGGACTCGGTTCTAGTTCATTCCATTCTCTAACGATCTTTAGCAAGTACTCACTTAGCCGTCTTCTTCTGTATTCTTCGATCTTGGCCATGACCAAACATCACGGCTTCTGGGGTCGCTTGGCGGAGGCTTAGTCTACCGTCTGAGGGCTGTTATGCGAAGTTTCTCATTGCTTGTCCATTTGCACAGTTCACAACGACCCAATATAATGATAAAGTTCACGTTTATAATCGTTTCCTTCCTTCTTTCAAAGAATCCCAATGCTCGACTCTCATTCTAATCACGCAGCAAATGGTCAGCGTTCAATAGGGCGAAAAAAGGATATTTTGCCAAACTGAAGAAGCCTCGGTTTGCAAGGAACTTCTTAGTGCTTCTTTTAACCAACTACGAATCATTCCAATTTTTGTGACTCTGGCAAAAAGAAGCTTCGCACCGGGCTAAATGCAAACTGTCAGTTGTCCTGCTCTTTATTTGACTCTTCAATCTTCTCAGTTCTTACATAAAGGTAATTTAATTGCCTTGTTCTAAGTGAAGGACAAAATTAAACAAATATTCTGTGAAAGTCGCCAAACCGTTTTAAATGACTGTTGTCAAAAGGCATTTTTATTTTACCCCAAAATGAGATCTGAACCTTTTTTAAGGGCCAATATCCCCCCTTTTCACTGTCAGTCGAAGTAATGCACAACAATTATCAGATAATTGCCGAGGAAAACTATTTCCGATTTTCTTTTCCTTTTCGTTTTCCATTTCCCTCTCTGTTTGTAGGAAGAAGGACAAAACTTCTCGTTTTCTTAATCTTGGGAAAGTAGAAGTTCATTAAAAATTACGAATGAAACAAGCCAATTGGTGGGCAGAGCTACTCAATCAGCAAGAAGTATCCAGTTCCCCAATCGTGTGCATCACATGCTTGAAGACGAGGAGTGGCAACTCAGACATTGCAAAGTCAAACTGGTTATTCAAGCGCATGGTTTTGGGTCTTTAGGTTAAATTTATGGATTCAATGAACCATCAAATGGCACTCCTTCGGCGATTGAAAAGAGTAATGGTTTTGTTATCAACCTTATACGAGGTTAAAAGGACTCAGAGAAATAGATTTTTGTCCATTTCCATTGATTTGCCATTATGAATAGCACTAAGCGTACAATTTATTTAAGAGAAGACGAAATGAAGTAAAGTTCAAGTCAAGGTTTAGCTTTTTGTGGTCAGGCTCACTATATTAGTTTTTGCATGTCTCATTAAATAGGGTTGGGGGTTCCGAAATACAACCTATACCTATATTGAAAGCACAACACCAAGCTTGCCATGCAGTTATAGGCAATGGTTATATCTTGGACGATATTCGCAAAGATTTTGATAGAAATGCTACCTCGTCTTGCTTTCCGGACTTCTAAAAGGCCTTCGAAAAGTCTATCACTGCATTTGCTGGAAATTGAAGCTTTTGTTTAGTTTTAGTTAAGGATCGATTACGCTGCTTAAACGTTTTTTTGTCTGATATGTGGCAAAAAGTTGTTGTTGATGGCAGAGTTGGACATCAATCAATATAAAATTCAATCAACTCGTTAATTAACTAGAAAATTATTTGCAATTAATAGTAGTCACAATTTATGATTATTTTTTATTGTTAATATAGAACAACTAAAACTATCAATTAATATGTCCCACGCAAATCTCATGTATGTATTTGTCATTTGTTCATGTCCATGATGTTTTCCTAATTTTTTTTCTAGATGTAGTGGTAAAGCCACGTATATGTAAGTCGCTCCCATGCCTCGCAGTTGAACGCCTTTTTTCTTTTGCCAGATGACAAACTTACCAAAGCACCACAAACATTCGGGCTACTTGTTTGAAAACCGAGTCGTGTCTTAATGTAATTTGAATTCCAAAAAGTCCAGTAGTAGTCACAATTAACAATTCACAATTAAGTCATAACTTACAATTAATTTATTCTTAAATGTTGCATCGAAATTGACAATTAGTTAATTGTTAATTGGAAAAACAATTTAATTTTGCCAAACACTGGTTGATGGTAAGTGCTCGAATCTAAAACTGCTTACTCAGGATGTACCACAGTGCTCGATCGTAGGACTTATATTGTTCTTATAATTGTTTTTACTTATATACATTAATGACACGCCTTTGGTATGTAAGCATGTGTTGGTTGATTCAGTTTTATGCAGACGATATTCAGTTTTATCTGTCCGATCACCTGAGTTAGATGGTAGCCCGTTTCTTCGAAGATTTTGCAGCTATCAATGAGTTTTCGGTAAAAAAAACTCATAATTGTAACAAAATGCCTATTTCGCAAAGATGTCTTTCAGTTAAAATCTAGTCCCAGACAAAGATTTTCAAACAATAAATCAGAGCTTGTTGAAAAAATTACTTCCTTAGGATTTGTCGTTAACATAAGCATGTCTGGATACAACCACGTCAACTGAGTGAAAGGTCGCAGTTTTGGATGCTTACGCAAACTCTTCGATTGAAATTCACCGTATAATTGTACATACACTTATCGCCTTGCTTAAGTCGCTTAATTCAACCTTAATTCATTGTCCCAGCATGAGCTGCAGGCAGCTTTTAACGATGCGGTGCGATATGTTCATCGGCTTCGAAGGTACGGTAGATGCTCAGTTTTTTCTAAGCACCTTTTGGGTTGTACCTTACAGTAGTAACTTAATGCTTAATAACTTAATGTTTTTACCTTTATAAAAAAATAACTTCTAGGTAGCCATATTGTTTGTTTCACAAGCTGGAGTTCTCTCGACCCTGCAGGACGCTTAACCAAAATACACTTTACTTAACAAATACCAACTCATCTAGTTTTATCTTCATTCATGCCATAATCTTTTGGAACTCTCTGCTCTTGAGAATGAAAGGCTTAATTTAAACAATAAACTTTCAAATTGCGATAGTTAATCATTTTTCATCACATTCATGACACTCATCCCCACTTTTATAATTTGTTTTTACTTTCTTATTTCGCTTCAAATATTTCATAGTTAAAAGATTAAAAAATGAATGGGGAATGCACGTGAAAGTTGGAGTTGATGTTTTTGAAATCCCATCTTGAAGTTTATGTCATCGGTCCGATTTTTTTAATTCTTATTTTTGAAATATCTTCACCTTTCGAGGTCTCCTGAGTCTTGAGGATTCCATTGTTTGTAGGAGGTACTATTTTCATTTTACTCATTTTTTTAACCAAGAAACATTATAAACACTTAAATTCTATTTTTACAATATTGTAAATGGCCGAACGGATGTTGGCTCTCATTACTATCCTTTTTATTAATTTTGCAAAATCAGAAACATATTCGTTTAGCAATATATATATATAATTAATTATGAAAAACGCATATTTGTAAATATTGTTTCATAAAAAACCTACAACCTAAGATAATAAAAATAAACTAAAAATGAAAATAAAAAAACTTAATCTAACTTCTCGCTGCCAGTATTTTTTCATGATTTCAACTAATTAAACTAAAAAAAATAAAGATTTCTAAAAAAGGTACAATTTTACTTGTTAGGTAGTTTTTCTAATGAAAAAAACGTAAAATCAATTTTACTTCCCTTTTTCACGCGTCTTATAAAAAAACACCGGCCATGTGGAAGTCGGACTCGCGCACCGAGGGTTCCAGACAAACTTGTAGGTAATTAAAAGTTCACCCATCACGACAATCGAGTCAAAGTTATGGTATTTTTAAAGACAAAAGTCTCTCTATCGTTTAAGTAATGCTTTATTTTATATTAACACATATCATTTATTTTATAATATAACTGAAATACCTACACTACCCTTGCAGCAGCCTAGCAAAATAAAATATTGTAGGAACAATACAACCAAGCTGACTGATAATATGTTTGGCAATATTATAATATAATATGACTAGCTGTTTGAAAAATTTTGTCTCCTCCCCATACATAGAGTTAAGTCGCGGTCATTGCGGTAGCTACAATTATGTTTATAATCACAATTTAAATTAAGGTTTTGATTCCCTTGCATGTAGTTGCGAGTTTCAAAATAAGCGGTATGAATGGTTGTACCTTTGCGTTTTTGCGTTGACTTAGAAATTTGTTTCATTTTCACAGCTTAAAGGCAATAAGACCTAAGTATTTGATATGAGTTTCAATTTTAAATCTCTACGCGTTCATGAGGAAAAGGGTAATACTATAAAAAAAAATATGTGATGTCACTAAAAACTTAAGGTTTTCGCAATTTTTCCTTTATATGTACTATAAAACATTGCCTTATGCGAAATTTCAAGATCTAAGTCGACTAGAATTACCCTTTAGGTTTTGATTCCCTTGTGAGGAGTTGCGAGTTTGAAAATATGCGGCTGTTTCTTTTGATTACGTTGACATTGAAGTTTGATTTTGTTACAGCTAAAAGGTATTATAGACTTGAGTATTTGATATGAATTTCAATTCAATACCTCTACGCGTTCATGAAGAAAGGTGTAGTAAGCTTAAAATATTAAAAATAGTTTTATTATATGGTGAAACTAAAAATTTACGATTTTCGCAATTTTTCCCTTATTTGTACTTTAAGACTTTGTTTCGTACCAAATTAAAAGATTCTGAGCTCACGGGAAGTACCCTTCAGGTTTTGATTCACTTGCGAGTGTCGAAAATTTGCGACATAAACGGGCGAATCTTTTGACTGCATTGGCTTAGAAGTTTGATTTATTCACAGTAGCCTGAGTATTTGATATATATTCCAGTTTGATACCTTCACGCGTTCCTGAGAAAAAGTGTCCTGACAGACAGACGGACAACAAAGTGATCCTATAAGGGTTCCGTTTTTTCCTTTCGAGGTACGGAACCCTAAAAATGAATATATGTATAATTACATACACTTGTTGGTTGATTGGTTGGTTAGTTGGGTGAGCTATGTTAGCTCTTCACTTAGGCCTCTGGTTGGGTCCTTTATGTTCCCCCTATTTCTTGTGTGGAGAAGATTTTGATTAAAGTGGGGAGTTATAGTGGAAAGAAGGTAGGTGATATCAGAGGGATTACTATTAATTGTCTGGATTTGTATGGTCGAAAAATCTTTTTGTTCGTTTTGCGAACTTCATGATCTCACCGATCCCAATTTCTTTGAGGTGCGCAAAATCCGGTATCAGTGCTAACCTCAGTTGCTGGGCAGTGGAGGAGGAAGTGCTCCAGATCTTCCTCTTCCTCTTCGCAGCTTTGGCATGTTGTAGTTTCCGCCAGTCCGAGTCTATGTAAGTGGAGGTTAAGGTTAATGTGCCCTGTTACAAATCCCGCCATTAGCCTTAGATTCCGTTTGGTGGAGTTTAGAGCTCGTTTCGCTACCTTGTTAGTCGGTTTTTCTATTATCATTTTGCTCGTCTGCGCGTTGTAAGGTTGCCCCAGTGATTTTTTATAGCTCGTTTAAAAGCTGTCCTGCTCCTTTTCTAGCCAGTTGGTCAGCTTTTTTCTTCCCTGTTATACCTTCGTTTCCCGGTATCCAAGTTAGACTGACGTCGTTCACTGTTGCTAGTTTGTTAAGTTTGTCTTTGCACTTTCTTAGCAGTTTCGATACTGATAGAGGGTTTGTTATAGCTTTGATAGCCGCAGTACTATCGGAGCAGATGAGTGTTTGGAATATATACACTGTTTCATAAGTATTCTGACAAATTTATTTGTCTTTTTTGATTTTATTGTCAAAATTTGTTGCATATTGGACTCTTTGTCGTCAAAAAATCCGCCCATACCTGCATTAATTTAGCCGTCAATCAAGATGTTTTTTTTTTTATTCTGTAGACAACCTGAATTATCTAATAACAACAACGCTGAACCAACGAAAGCATCTTAAGACAATTGTGGAGTCCACCCCTGCTTGTCTGTTTGGACCGAGGCGAAACTTCGAATTTCTTTAAGCCAGACTGTTGATATCCGTTCACCCTGTCGTAAAGGCTTTTAACGTTTAACAACATCAGCGAAAAGAAAATCACGCCGCAAGATCTTTGCATCTATTGATTTTGTAAACGAAGCCTCGAGACAGTACAAATTGTTAGCAGGAGAGCCCGTTCGAAGTTAAAGCATATAAACACAACACCCGAAAACAAATTTAGCAACTTCATAACTGTTGTGTTTTCTTATTAGGAAACAAATCCTGAGGTCTTTTAAAGAAAAGGAAAAGATCCCATGAAGAACCCTTTCTTTTACTCCAAAGCAACACTTTCTACCTTTTGGCTGGGACTAAGTGCTTTGAAACCTAAGTGGTTTGAAACCTTTTTGACTCAAAACGTTCATAGAAATCAAGTTTTTTTTAATTAATTTTTTTATATACTGCAGAGAGAGATTGAGAAAAGGACTCAATTCTTTTAAGGGGAGAGTCTGGGACTTCACGACACTGCAATTTTTATTTAACGAAAATCATGCAATCACAAAGATGGGAAATTTTTCCATGAATCTGAAATGAATCTTCAGTTCAATCAGAAAAGACTATTCTGCTAGGCAAAAACGTCAAATCATACGTAAAATCAAACGTTGTAGGAATGTGATAGCAATATACAGAAGTAAAGATGAAGTCAATTAACTCTAGCCATTAAATCAAAGCAGCATTCAAGTGAAAGAACCAAAGAAAAAAATTGCAGTCTTAGAAGTAGACAATTCACTTAAGCCTTTAATTTTGAATCTGTTTAAAATAAACCATAGAATCTCCTGTATTAAAAATAACAAACATCCTTTGGCGCTTATTAAAAGGCCAAATGTATGCTCGATAAAGTAATCGCGGTGCACTTAGCCATTTGAATTATGCTCCGTAAATTGCAAACCATTCATAACGATATGTGCAGAAGCTGCGGTTAACGATTATGAAGATGATTAGAATATTGAGCATTAAATAAAAGACAAATTAGACCTTACGTTATTTGACTATTTTTTAATTTATTTAAAAGATTAAACTTAAAGACATGGGCTTCCCACATTTCAATCCAGAATAATGCAGGCTTTTATAGAAAAGCTGTAAAACTGGAAAAACGCAATATCCAACTATTAGAATTCGAAATAAAATGATGATAATTATTAAATAAAAAGTGCACAATTCTCACAAAAAATACTAAAGGTATTACACCATCTGCCGGGCGTCTGCAACATGCTACCTGCTACATTAGTCTTGCGAACAAGACCTTAAGGTCAATATTGGTCAATCTGATCATGAAATTGGGGATGAAACCATTGGAAATGATTTGAAAAATTGGGTTGACTGTTGTGGCTGTCATTTAAATTTAACAAAAAGAAAAAACATACTTTTGCCTCAACCTTTGTTTGCCAATGTAATTATTCATTTAAACCCTCAGTTCCTTAAGGATTGGTAGAACCATAAAGCAATGCCTGAGACACCGAGCACATTTATTAATTCCGTGTTTGAACACACAAAGCTATCATTTAATCTTCGAAACTATGTATCTGTATCTGTATGTATCTGTCGAGTCTACATTTAAAATCTTGTCGAAAGACCTATCTTTTTGGTTAGATATACAAAACATATTATTGCCGCTCTGTATACTAAAAAAAACTTGTCGATAAAATATCTATATCTAAGCATCAGTAGAAACTGACCTGAGTTGAGAAGTCATTTATCGCTTCAAACAAGGGCACTGTTACTTCAAAAGCGAAGGCACCATTCCGCTTTCATATTAGCTTCTTTTATAGCTTTTATAGGAAACGTTATTTATGCGGTCTGTAAGAGAAGCACTTCCAAACACATCTGGTGACAGAAATGCCTCTCCAAGCACACTTCATAAGTCTATCAATACTTCACGCTCGAAATGATATACAACAGGCTTCACAAAGAACCAATTAGCTCTCTTAATAATCCAATTTGTCTATGTGGTAGGATATTACTCCATCTCCCATCTCCTACCATGTAAAACAATAAAAAAATAAATCTTTAAGGAATGTTTAAAAATCTTTCACATAGGTATACAGCTTTTGATCCCTCAAAACCATAAAATAGATTTTAAGTACCCCTAAAACAGGACGGGGAAGAAAAGACACAAAAAAAAATAAATCCCAACTCCCTAAAGTCACGAGTCAAACCAAAACATTCCAATTGCATATCCCATTCACATTTGGAATTCTTCACTACTCAAATGATTCCTTGAATTGAATACGGCAAGCAACAACAACAAAAGTTGAACCCAAGTAAATTCAAAACAAACCACACCAAACACATGCCGCCGTCTGTTAACGCCAGGGGCTATAAAACAGCACGTGCTACACCGTGAAGGTAGAAAAGTGAAAATGAAAACAATACATACGAGTACGAGTGTATCCCATCCGGGCGGATTTCTGCTGTGCCCTTGCTGATTTCGTCCTGGGGGAATTGGTGCTCTCAGAGATCTGGGATTTTCAACATTTCTTCTGCTAGGTTATTCGGGATGTCCTTGTTTGTTGTGCAGTGCACTAAAATTCAAACTCAGGGATTTATTGCACAGACTGTGTGGTATCCTGTTCAGACTTTACTTCGTGCAGTGAGTCGAATAATAACTCACCTCGTTTGTAAACTGTTACTTACTCATATGACGCACTTGACTGTGTTTCTCAACTTCATGGTTTAACTTTTGGAATTTGAGGAGTTCATTTCAGGACACCATGAATGGAACAGGCTTGGGGTTCGTTCGTTCCTTCGTCCAATGTTTGCATGACAGTTTTCCAGTGTTTATCAACTGCATCCCTTAACTTTTCGTTCCGCAAAGTAATCATATAAAATGAGGCGAAAAACAAAAACTAATCCCCGCAGGATTCTTAATATCATAGACGGCATGTGACTGTGAAACAAAATGTTAGTTCTAATACCGTTCAAAAGGTGTAGGTATCGATGGTGGTAAGGAAAGAGAAAGAAAAAAAAAACTCACCCCCTCATCTACAGAATCCTGACCCTGAACAACCCTACCAAGGATATTCCAATTTATGTTTTTTTTTTCTTTTCGTTTTGTTCTGCTCCTTCCGGCAATTGGCTCTGTACGCTGTACATGTGCGTATGTTCTATCAGCGGATAAGAGCGTGTGTTACTCCCTTTTCTCTATGACAAATTTATTTATAGTCTCCTAGACTCAAAGCCATTCTTCGAGCTCGATGTTTTGGGCGAACAGGGGTGGAAAGATGATGAAAACGGAAGGGTGTCCGTGTCCTGGTACCGGTATTAGTGTGTGGTGTTGTGCCACCGGATGGTTTTTGGTTAGAAAAATATCCCCGCCGCCGCCGTCACTCACACATACATTTTGCATCTGCTTCTTTTGGGACAAACATACAAGCGTTATTTCGAGTTAAAAGTTGGAACATTTTTGGAACATTTTGCACCCTATTCCGGATACTTTGAGTTTTATATTCGATTGCGACTTTGTTGATGGTAAAGTTTAGTACACTGGTGTTGGAATGTAACTATTATGTTTATAAAAATAGTTTTTATTTGAATCTTATTCCATACTAAGAATTGCACACCATGGACAATGTCTTTCATGGTCAACCCCATAAAGTCTTTATGCTACATAAAGTTAAGGCAATCACTGAAGCTTACATAAAAGGTGTATTGTTTGACTCAATGAAGCCTGGACAGTATCTGCAATTTTATTCTCAAATCTTTGGGGGACTCTTTAGCTATCAACAGTCATAGAAATCTTGCCAAATTATTGTATAACAAACATGGCAAAAGTAGAGCCAATTGTTACTCAGATATCTAAAAAAGCGAAAAAGGTCAAGCATTTATTTATTACACGATTAATGAAGATGCACATGAAGAATCTAGAGATCAGGATGTGTGGGATTCCTTATAGCGGCTTTGCTTGCAGAAGAGAACTTAATCGTTGATTTGGTTCTTAAAAGGACACTACCAATACTTCAAAGATTAATGAGATGCCGATAAAAGAAGATAAATGATAAAAGAAAAGAAGCTTTCTTCCAAAGCTTTGTCAAAATGTCTCTTTGCAAAAAGAAAAGGCTTGTCGAAGAGTGGAAGACGTATCAAAGATCTTGGAAAGAAAAAGTGCGTCCAGATTCCTGCACCTAGAGTTAGAGGATACTAACCAGGGCCTGCGACAAAATAAATTGAACAGGGTACTACCATCTTCGAAATATATACAAAGAAAGGGAGAAAAAAGTTCATTAGCACTGCTCAGGGCTAACAAAATAAATAGTTTTCCTCAAGTTTTTAAGAGCAAGTCCTTACAACGAAGTATCCGACACATCAGCTGAAGAAGTTCGGTCAAATATTCAAAAAAGGAAAACGCGGTTGCGTAAAAAGACATGTGGTCTAGATTGCCAGAAACCCGGCTAAGGGAGGTAATACAGCTATCTGACGACCAGACCGAGTCGAAGATTTCCAAAGACCTTAACTTTTCATTGATGTCTTTGGTAATCTGCTGGAAGGAAAAGTGGTAACCACTTGAGTGCATGAGCTATCGTTTGCTCACAATGAAGCTTTTATAAGTGCGGATTAACCTTCGTACAAGTTGTATGGGTGTTTGTTTTGGAGGGGAGTCGGTTCCGCGTAAGTCAAAAAGAGACTTGGTATCTGTGCTGCCCATTATCTGATCCACTCCTGCCAGTTCCGCATTTGAAATCAAATATTTGGGATCCATGATCCAAAAAAGTAATATTTTCAGCAGCAATGCTTAAGGTAATGCCTTATGTAGTCCTCGACTTTACTTAAGGATGTACCTCATTATGATAGGAAGAAACGTGAAACAACCCACATTCAAATGAGAACTCCATCAGAAAAACACTTTCAATCAATCTTCCAATGCGATCGTGTAAAAGATCCAGTATGTGTTTGACTTCAGTACACAGAACACAGTGAAACCGGTAGGGATGCAGTGGAGTGGGTGGATTATGAGCCTTTCAGTTCGGACTAGTACCTCATCTTAAAGGCGAAAAAGTCTTAAATGAATCGAAAAACTACTACTGTACTTATTTACACCAGTGTCAAAGTTAAACTAGACCAAGGGTATATTGTCGTCAGCTCGTCGTGAAAGTGTAGTGTGTATGCGTGTGTGTGCATGAATGTGCACTGCTCCTTTGGCAAGAAATGTTTTTGTTTTTCTTCGTCCTGATATACGAGTACATATTTATGTGTGTGCCGACAAAAAACCTTTAAACTTTTCCTCGCCATAAACTGTAGTAGATCCCTCATCCTTTTCTTAGCCATCCCACCCAGGAGTCAAAGTAGCAAACCATGGTTTTGGAAAACACAAAAAAAAAATTATGCGAAAACAACTTTAATTGTGTGATTTGGATTGCATATTGCGTTGCTTTAAGAGTCGCTCTCGATGCTATTAAGATTCCAGTAAAAATAAATAAATAAAACATCCACTTGGGACACATTGAGTTCAATAAAACCCATCTGCTTGCCCATTCTGGCTATCAACACAATCGCATCCACCCTCAATCGATGCCTTGACTTATCCTGGACAATCGCAGATTAAAGAAGGAAGAGAATTCAACTGAAACAAATAATGACCGTTCGCAAAGCGAACCGCTTTATTTGTATGGCCAGGATTAATTTGCCAAAAAATGCTCCCACTTCTGGCACGAACCATCTCCATCATCCCACTCATCCTTGTATTACGTCCGATTATACTCTTTCCCGAGTAACAATAATTTAGACCTTTTTACGGATGAATACAGATATTCGTCCTGCAAATAGCCTTCAAATTAACATAAGGAACAACAGACACTTAAAAGGTATACGTACTATATTCCACTCACACGTACCTGTGGATTAGTTGAATTTGCTGGATAGAAATAATAATGCCTTTCCTCTTCATCACAACACTAAAGGAAAAGCTTAAAAGTGAGCTTTTTCCCGGTAAAGTGTTGAATCATATATTTACCGGCTTAAAACAGGTTTCCTCTGCACAGAAGAACACTCAAATGGTAATTGAAAGCATGGAGTGATTTCTCAGAAGGTATCTGTCATCGTTTGAGTGAAAATTTGTGTTTGTTTTTCGTCGTAATTTGAGTTGTGGTCAAATGATTGAGCGCTGTTAACGCCGAGTTTGCTGGTAAAAAAGTCTTAAGAGGAGGAAAATGAGTTTGTTTAGAGTTAGATTCGTGCATTCGCGTCGCATCGAACATGTTGCGTTGATGGTTTCTTATAAAGTTTAAATTTTCGTTTGAACTTTTCAAGAGGTAGTCCGACTTACATTCAATTAAATTCTACGTAAAAATAAAATAATGTTCTTACCCAATAAAGTGTCAACCAAAAAGAGAAATGTTTGCGAAAGTGATTAAATGTTCATTTGATCCAATGGATTACAATGACAGCAAAAGTCCGACTCGGTTTTGCCTACACTTAGTCAAGTTTTCAGTTTTCTTGATTCGCATAATTTAGGCTTTACTTGGCGAATAACACCACGGATATTTTTCATTAAGTTCAAGAATCCTAAGTGGTGCATAAGTGTAGACTGTATATTTAATCGCACAAGCTTTGCGGCTGATATTAGTCTCCATTTCGAGAAATCACACGTTGATGCTACACTTCTTCATTTGCAACTTGCAGAATTGCCAGCTGTGCTGTCCTTTGTCACTGTCCTACCTAACATACCCTTCTGCATTTAAGTACATAGCGGCATACTTTACACTGAAAATCCTCCTGCGACCGATGGACCCATATGGAAGTAATACTTAGTTAAATGACTGAGTTTGGCCGAATCACTGACATTGTAAGTCACTTGCAAACTCGGTTTAGACGGTAAAGACCAAAGGAAAGAAAGAGTGACATATGTCTATTGCCTTTTGTCCTTTGAAAGAACGAGTGGGAGCCATAGAAGAAACGTTTTGCTTGATAGTACTCTGGGCCTTATAAAACCTGCCTTCATTCATATTATTTTATTTCTTTAAATTTTAACTCTAACACTTAAGATAATATTGTTTGTTATTTTGTTAATTTATATATAATATATTTTTATATATTTTTTCAGGTGAGTACAAGATATATTTTAATGCATCATAAATATGTGAAGTACTACAAAGAACGTGAGTACCAACGTTTTTATATTCATCCCCACATGTAAAGGAATGTACCCAGATAATTCGTAAAAAAATTTTTCTTTATTAAAATATGTATTGTATTGTCTTGAATTGTATAATATTTCATAATTTTATCCGACATTGACAAATTGTGCTGATATAAAAGGAAGTCAAATATGCTGTATAGAACTGCATGGGTCTAGATAAATTCCTTTTCTTTGAAACCCATAATGCACTGACTTTAATTACATTCTAAGTTTTTAATTTTGGTAATTTGGTAAAATTTATTTTTCACTTTAGCTCACTAATCTTGGCAAACGTCCACGAATATGAAATTTCGCATTTGTATCATTATAGTTGCTTTACTCTCTAAACTATTATGGAAACTTGGCTCGCATATAAAAAGATTGAATTTAATTAAAGGAACCTTAAACTATTTTCCATATTTTAGCCTTAATGCTTTCAGCCTTACATAATCATTGCAGCTCAAGGCACACCTCGAACTAGCTAAGTAATAATGTAGACCACCTGGCGATTGATTCAGATGCCAACGAGAACAGTGTTTGAAATAATCAAAAGAAAAAGAATTTTGGGCACAATTTCAAAAGAAAGAAGAATTTTAATTCTTAACTATGCCGGCATCTGGCTTACCAGATAAAATCCATTATTCACAGAATTATGAATAGATAAATTAAATGACAAGCGCTTTATCTTCGAACATATTTTTTTTTCTCCTCAACAAATGGAAGAAAATTTGAGATGTTCCTTTGAACCATCCTTTTCAATGTATCTCTACGAAACGTTTGGCATGCAATGAAGTCGATCATGTCACTTGACACACCTTTGCATAGATAGTTTCTCTTATCAACGGATCGGCTGAAGCTCCAATAATCAGTGAAACTGTTTGAACTAACTACTGTTTGCCAGGTAAATATTTTTGCGATCGCCACTGCACCGCGAATCCTTGTAAGGGAACATATGTAAAACTCTTACAAATTTGAGTCACCAAGCAAAACTAGCCTGGAAAAAACGTTTCCGTGGTGTCGAACTAGTCTCTGGGCAAACAGTCAAAACATCACAACAACAACACAAAAATGCTATGTAGCCAATAAATAGGCCTTCAATCCTTTATAGGTTATTGTGAATGAATTTCAGTTAACAACTACGTCTGTAGCTCTTTGAATATTGGCATATACTCCATAAGCTCCAAACTTGACGACATTTAAAAAGACTGATTGACCATTAGTCGATCGGTAAGTATCTTACTCACTTCAATGGTGCAACACACTAGGATGGGGAGACTGACGGCGCCTAGGAGCCTCAACCAACAGGTCCATCCAGTCAGGCCAGTCCTTAGCTTGTTGAATCAAATTTCCTTGCAATTTTCGTTTCTTGCTCACTGACTGCTCTTAAAAATACGTCGGCACCATAGGTGCACAGTCATATGAAAGTGCGTAACTCTGTGTCGAAATCTTTCGAACATTCTTCGGTAACTCTACTCTACTAAATCTACTACTCTACAGATTGTTTATATTATATGAAAAGCTACCACCATGAATAGCAAGTTCTACGCCACTGGCACATACCAAAATGACGAACTCATTAAGACCGTGTTGCCCAACCAAACAACACCGCTCGATTCCACTCAAATGCAATTCGACTCAACCGAACCAAAACAAACTCGTACATCTGCCGCTTCTTTCCACTCAGATACTTTTTCAGTTGCAATCGTGAAGTGGCATCGGTTGTGTCTGTGGTGACGCACATGAGATTGAATAACCGCATGTAGCCCGAAATTGCATTTCGAAACGAACTAAAGTATCTAAACGTGAACGTGTTAGTTGTCAGAATTTCCGATTAGGAAAAAAAACCCAACTCGTGTATCGTTGGATTCGTTTGATATTTTCTAGTTTTTTTAATTTTTTTTCCTGTTTGTTTCTCGTTGTTTTGTTTAATTTATTTAGTGTTTTTTTTTTTTTCATTGTGTTTGTTCGTTGGATGGTTCCATTTGCGTCGTCAATTTTTTGTTGTGCTTTTTTGTTACCTGTGCAGTTTTCATTGTGGTAAAGTGAATTTCAATTATGTTTTTGGCCTTTTCCTTTTAACCGACAAATTGGATTACGTGAATCGCAGAAAACATACTCGAACCAAGAAAAATCAAAATTTAATTACCAAAATACAAAGTAAATAGCCTTGCTACAGCAGCGTCGTAAAAAAACTACCACCGCAAGCGGATTTATGGAAAAGGTTTAAACTTAATTGGGATTGGGAACAACATTGGCCAACGTCAATTGCATTGACATTTCCGCGAGCAGCATTTTCCGTGGAAAACATGGGAGGGAAATGTTTTTCACTCCTTCCAAACGACCCGGCCCGCTGTGACATAAAAGGGCATAAAATTCCGCCGAGTCTTGGAAAACCAGTTGTCTTTATCTATGCTCTGCACCTCTCTTTGGACAGGGGACTTACTTCCCATTCGTCGGTGTTACCGCATCGAGCCATTGACAATTGTATCTGCAGTACTCGTAGTATCGGGAAGATCAAAACGAGATACCGACACAAGTGTCGGCTGCCATGTTATAAACAACTTAATGTGCTTGTAACATGGCTTGTAAATTGATTCCATAATTTGTAGCTATCATTCCTGACTTTTTTTCGCACACTATTTAGTAGTTTTTGTTCTTGGTGCACCTTCTCGTGTGTTCATCAATCAAAGTAGGTTTTGTTCGTCTTCGTGAGACATAAACTGACATACAAAGAATTGTAATTATTTAATTGCTTGGAAGAGAGTACTTAAAAATAAGACGAACACACGATGTCGTCTTTAGGCTGTGAGATACCGAATAGACGGACGGTGGCTCACATAATCTGGGCAAGAATTGGGGGCATTTTATTACCTTCTCAGAGCAGCGGAGTTTTTGTTTTCTTTGAAAATAGTATACGGACAGATTTTACGACTGACGAGTAAAGCCAGTAAAACGATCCATTTTACAATGGCTTTCCTGAGTCCACCTGTGAAATTTAGACTTACACGACTTATCGTTGGAGGATCAATATTTCCTTGAAACTTTCACTTAGACCTCCTATGAGCAAATCTGTATTCGCAATATTTGTCTGTCGAAAAAGACAACTTTTTTTTAATCTTTCAAAAGAATGACCGATCTCTTTCTGTTCGATATGCGACAGTCCCAGTAGTTTGTATCGTAGCCTTGCCGAAAAAGTATTGAAGACTTTTGATAGGTTGATGTTAAATGCAATTTAACAATTTCAATCCAAAGTCAGCTGCTTTCAAGTGCCTACACTAATTTGGACGAAGTGCCTTATTTTTACTCTAGCTGTTCTAGCCATTAAGGTCGTCAACCGACTAGACTCATATCGCAGTTTAGCCCTTACAGTTCTTCGTTGAACCTTTTTTACCACTTTCCACCTTCGCCAAAAAATCACACGAACGATTTTTCTCAGTGCCGTAAGACGCGACCGGGACGATAAGGTTTTTCAAAATATCCCTTTAGTTTTGTCGATTGATGAAGTCCCGCACTTACTCCAAGTCCAATTCGACTATTGTGATTTTTTTTAATATGCGACGATGTCTGTTTTGTTGACTTCATATTTGTACTTCGATTTACCTTCGTCGAACTTGAAAAAGCAGAGATGACTAATTCCAGTTCTTCCAGTAACGTAACTGTCGTCTGCACATGCTAAAATGGGACCGATTTCTGAAAGATCATGTCTTCGATGTTGTCATTGGAGCTCTGGACATATGTTCCGAAAATTATTTTGAAAAAGATTTCATTTATAAGGTATATTTTTATCCGACTATCTTTAAGAAATGGTTTGCTGTATGTTTTTAAAGTTTGACGGGCAGTCCGTCAGCTCAATGATCCTTATTGGACTTGAAATTGGCTGCGTGTCGTTGCTGTCGGTGTACTTGAACATCTCTAGATGTATTGTGTCCATACGCTCAGTCTTCAATCGTGCGTATAAAACGTTGGCATGTTTAAGTCAATTTACTAACATCAGTCAGGTACTCTTTCAGTTCCCTTCTGTGAAGACTATGTTATCCCTTTTCTTTGCTCTAAGAGTTCGTGATGACGTCCTTTTCTATACCGCCGCTTTGTAAGTCTATAATTAAGCCGTGTGCGCTTGGCTACACTTTTCATTAAACCCTACGTTTTGTTAGATTGGCCCTATGAAACTTATAACTTCAGAGGCGGCATCTCTGATTGTTCTATGGCATTTTTCTATCCGCTTCATGCTTGCGGCATACGGCCTCTTTAGAGCTATTTTTATACGCAATCCGAAAAGTTGGCCCAAGAAGCCTTAACATGTTAGATGTTATTTCCTGAATATAAATTCGTAACCTCACGCTGGACAGCCGACTAACTACCCACTGGGACTGCTGAATTTCAGATCATAGAAAGTCAGATGCGGAAATCTACGGATCAAGAATACTTTAAGACTACCGAAAATACTCTTTGCTTGTAAAATTTATTCCCATACACAAATAGGTTCACACAGGTTAGTCTGCGCCTGTACGACCAACACTATTTAGTAACATTAATAGTTTGATTGATAAGATCATGCCGCCGCTAGAGATAATGCTTCTCAAAGTAATTAAGAAGCGAAACCATGGTTAACCTCAAAACACAGGTCCAATCTGACCGCGGCCACAACACAGATTTTCTACATGATTAAGCTTGAACTTGAGTCGAAAATATTTACTTGTTCAACTTCAGCCCACACCTCTTCCCACTATTAACCGCTTTTATATGATTTAAGCTCATTCACACCAAACACCGCGAAAAGATACTTTTGTTTCCCCTCAAAAAAAAAAAAAAAACAAAAATGGTAGCGCACACATCGCTTCGCGGTTGTATTACTCCACAAAGTGTACACGTAACAAACTAGTTTTCCGACTACAGTACACCTGTATCTCGAATTTAATTGATCGTTGTGCTTGGTTTTGCTTTGAATACGAGTTAAATCGCGCAATAAACCCGCTTGCTTGGAACAACCTAGATAAAGATACTTTTGAGTACGCGAGTGTTCTCCACCCCCCTGATTGCCATGCATCAAATGTCGGGCAAAATGAACTGAAAATTGATTACGCCATCAAAAAAAAAGTCTCTCGAGGCGCGCAGTTGTATCTGATGTGTATCTCACGGATAAAGAAATAATTGCCATTCACTCAGCGCTCAGTTATTAGTCAATTTTTTTTTCTCAATAGACTTACTAAGCAAATGAGATATCAAGTCTCCACTTATAGTATCTGCAGGGGCTTAACCCAGAACGTTCTCAGTCACAGCAGTAGGAACAGTTGAATTGTTTCTCCATTGAGTTTATTTGCACGGATAAAATAGCGACATATGTCATGTGGAAAGGCTTTATCAGGCGTTGTAAAGGTAAACGACGACAAGCAGCGTCGACGCGAATACAAACGTTTCTTATCGCTACTTATATCTTTCCAGATAGGTAGATACTTTAGGTGAGTACAGGCAAATGTTATTGGGGAACGAACGACAGAAAAAGAGAACATGACTTTCTGCGAAACAAATTAGGGTCTTGTTTAACTGATTAGATAAGACGGTAAGAGCTGATTTGGTCGCCTCACGATATGAATAGAAACACGAAAATATTTCTTTATAGAGAAAAGAACTTAATAATAAAAATAATTCATGGATATTTACAAAAGACTGCAACAACTATAAGATTACGGAGTATCACTTTTTTTACGAAGACTTGCGATACAGAGGCTCTTCTTCGTCGAGAGCAAGCAAAGCTTGTATACTTGTTATGCTAGTGGAGTTTAGGGCGACATTAAAGTAATCCTATCCTATCCGTTAAACTGGCGCAGTGTCTCTTTTTCAATTGAATCAAGTGATGGGTCCCGGGATCGAAACCTGTCCAGATATCATTTGCTCTAGGAACAAAAATAATAGCTTTATTATTGGATTGATCGACCAGAGATACTAATCTGACTATGTGAGTGGCTATTTCCTGTCCCCATTTCAAATATGTTCGAACAATCTTTCAAAAAAATATAACACTGCAGAGTGATGACGAAATCGTGTCAGCAAAAAAAAAGAAACTGCGACAGCCCATAAAATACTGCGAATTGTGAGCGCATGCAAATAAGCCGGTAAAAAAATTTCCATCCTAACTTCGATGCCACCTAAGAACATAAAAAAAATCAAATTCATTTCAACTTAAAACCTCTACACGACCTTTCCATTCTTCACCTTATAATTCCGACCGCCTTTAAGTTTTAAGGGTAGTTGTCATCCCGTAAAAGACTGAAAATTATCAAAAAGAATCTGGGATCCCGGTCAGATCAACATTCAGGAAAAAGAGCAAGCTGAAGAATTAGTTTCCTATCGGAGGAGGATTCCTTTGCTTGGTGCTAGGAAAGCCTGATCTTAGTACAGCAAATCCATATTTAATAACTATTTGAAGCGTTGTAGCGTTCATAAAAAGGAAGTGATCTGCCCAATCGTGTTAACATAACTGTCCAAGCATAGACCGAGCATTATAAAAATAAAAGGTTGCTTAAGCTGCGTGGTTATCCAAGAGAATAAAAACGCAAGCACTCCTCGAACTTATACCATTTCTTATCGTTCATTTAAACGTAGAAGATTTAGGATGAATGTATAAAGTTGCAGATATTTGGACACGAGGACTCTAGCACCAGTTAAGCCTTCATCGACTGACGTGATGACAAAAATGCTTATTGAATGTAGTTTCTTGCAGATGCAACTCATGGGTGTTTGATATAGTTCTTGAGATGCGCATAGAACAATTCGAACCTGGCCCGAGCCTAGTTTTAATAATTTGCGAGTTCAGCATATTGCATATTTGATAATCAATTGCTTCTAAGAGTTTACCTTGCTTAAAGTTTTTGTCAAAGTCCAGTCTTTCTATCTTTCCGGCGACACAGAGTAAGATCTTCGTGGTGGAGAAAGGTCACATTCATTATCCCAATAATATAAATTGACATAAAATTAAACAGGTAGAAGCAAATCATGCAGCGTAATGTTTCTGAGTTGGTTAGTTCATAAAATAAGATGGCAAGAAAAGAGTTTTCGCAAAGCAGGCCTTGGAAAGGAATGAAGTAAAATTGTTGATGTTGCTAAGCGTTCTTAAACCTTTATTTATCATCAAGCATTCAATGCTATACAACAGCGGCAATAAGACTTCTTTTTTTCTTCCATACAAAAATGAAGCAAACATTCCTAGTTGGAGATAATTTATTTGATTTTTGTCCGAATTAAACTGACGCTCATAAAGGTTCTAGACTTGGTCCCCTTTTATTAACAATGTACGTTAATGAGCTACCGCTTGTCGATGTATTTCCGATGACATGCTCGTCTTATACTTTTGCTGATGACGGTATTCGAGCTTATTGGGCATGGTGCTTTGAGTTTCGACGAAGATTTGGGGAGAATAAAAATTAGGTCTTACTCTGGGGCTGACTTTCGTTCACCAACTAACTTGTGATAACTCTTTTTCTATTCGTTTGGTATGGTAGGTTGAGGCTATAATCGATTGTCTGGTTTCGCTACTCGTCTCTTCTGTATCCTTTCAACTTTAACTTGGCTTTTTAAGCTTTTTATTATATTTTGTGTTAACTCGCCAATCCATTTTTTGATAGGATTAGGATGACATCCTTGATCCAAATTCTCGTTCGTTTTTTCTTAATGTATTGCTATACAGAAGACAATAACCCTAATAACTGCGACGTAACGAAATTGCTATTTGATTTTTTTCGGAAAAAAAGTCGGCCATGTTCAACTTGCAAAAATATCGTTCCCACTTTAGGCCAAATGAGCAACGCGAACGCCTGCAGGGTGGCTATTTACTTTTGTTTTTGGTTCACTGCGAGCGAGGGTGTATTTTTTACACCCACTCTTCGCAAGTGGTCTAATCTCCTTGGCGTGCATATGTTATTAAAGCCATATTGCAAAGTGTTACTAATTTATTTTTTTTTGTTAACCTTATTGCAGTTGCTGTTTTGTGTGTGCGTGCTTTTTTTGCAATAATTATTTTCGAAAAAAGAAAGAAAGAAGGGAGAGTATCCATTGCAACGACACGCTTGGCTTCGAGTCACTTAACCTAGTGCCACTATATTGTATTTTAGTGTACAGTGGGGTGTAATCAAGCATGTGGACTTTGTTAAGTGTGTAAAATTAAGTTTGAAAAAAAAAAATCGATACAATTTGCTGATGCGAAAATAAAGTGTCACCTTGTGGAACCAGAAAATAATCGATTCCAGATAAGTCGTATTTATGGATTAAAGCGAGGATTCAACGACTCAAAGGAATACCATAAAACGTAGGTTTGTCATAAATATATTTGAATTAAGTTATAATTTTTTTTAGAAAAAGAGTTGATTGAAATCTAAAGAATACTGATTTGGTTTTCTGATTTTTATTTCCATTAATAAAAATGACGCTTTTTTGGGTCGCTGCAATCGGAGACCGCTCTCTTTAAATAAGTTTCTAAAAGGGTTGCTGAACTAAACGGATATCACATTTGTATTATCGCAAATTCATCTGCATATATAACTTAAAACATATTTGAAAATGAAGACTTAAGACTTTAAGGAATTGTCTGTTTTCAAGCTTTCTTCTTTTGGTTGGGTATTGCTATGTCTACTTGGGATCCGAAAATGTAGTAAATCAACACCATGTTCACCCTTATTTTAAAGATATTTGGACTTTTCGTCTTAGTCTTTGATTTTATGTTGTGTGATATAAAATGATTGCGTGTCAGAATAGTGTTCTTCATTGGTGCTAGTGGTTAACAGACCATATAGGAGCCGATGTCTTTGTAGCCACGCACGCTGGATTCCGTTTTTTTTTCTACAGATTCTTAACTAACTTAATTTAAAGCTATTTAAAATTCCATTTTAAAATATTTTTAAATTAAAATAGCCGATGAGATTTATATAAACTTTTCTGAAAAAAATTTACGGTCCTAATTCTTTTGTTGAAAAGCCTTAACTGCTATGCCAAATTTAACTTAAACTTGCTTGCATTCACTCATTTATAGCTTTATTAATTCTCAACGAACATGTGTACCTACGTTCATTTGGTCCAATTCTGGGGACCTTGAGACGTTGAGATATTTAAAAAAATTTGAATTATAAAAATCGCACCCATTACAAGTACTTTTAAGTATAAAGCGAGAATATCTTCGAAATTGACAGCAGTTCACTTCTAATATTTAACGCGATTCAAGGTCTTACTGGCCCAAAATTACTCAAATATAAGGCAAACAAAGTCAGTCAACATCGTTCATTAGCACAATTCATTCCAAGGCAAAGTTGCACCAGCATAATTTTTTTTTCAATGCATTTTTTTTATTATTCAATTCATAACCTTACATGCTAGACAAAAATGCTTGGTTCTAGTGTAATTAACTTAACTATTTATAAAGTAACTTATTGGCCCTATGCGGGCGCTCTAAGCTAAGCCTTATATCTTAAAATATGTCTTTCGACTTAAAAATTATACTTACTTATAAGATAACTAAGAAAACTTTTATCGTTCGAAACAATAAACTTAGTATATGAGCTTTGTATTTTGTGTAATTTAATCTAAAACTAAACTTAAAATAAATCAAAAATATAAAATCTTAACCTTACTTAAATAACATTAAAAACTAACTATCATATTATAATACAAAAACAAGGACATGCTATTTTGCTTGCCATAAGGGCACTCAAGCTTAGGCTCTGGTTAGAGCAGTATCTATATGTTTGTTAAAATATATATACTGATCCAGCCAGATCCCAAGGTATCTGACAACACCCCAATTTGCCAGTAGCTGACCGTTTTGTCCAACGATAGAAAACATTTTTCTTCTTCTTCTTATGCTTCTTTTTAGTATTTCTAAAGGCCCCAGACAATGGAGTCCAGAACAGAATGCTTCCACACTTTTTGAAATTGATCTTCAATTTCCAATCATTGCAATATCGCTGAATCTTTTCGAAGTCACGTTGCAAAAGACTTACGATGACCTCGATCTTCGGACTTGACCTGTACGCGATCAAGTCATCTGCGTACGCTATGGATTGGCGGAGAGATGGTACAAGATCGCTTTTAAAGATCGTAAATAAAGTGGGCTAAATAACTACACCCTGTTGTAGACCATTGTTAATTTCAAAAGTCCCAGCAGACGTCACACTTCCATTTATCACAATAAACTGTCTGTTGGTTTGCATATTTAAGATTTTGTACAGCAGCGGTCTGCTTATGCCGAGCTGGTCTAATTTGAAAAAGAGCCCAAACCAAAATAATATTTTTGTCCTCAACCCACTCGGTCAGGGCTCTATTGATTACTTTTTCAAATACCTTGCGGATGTTAGGAAGGGGACTTATCGACCGGAGATTTGCCGGGTTGGATGTGTCTTAGTTTGTGTTTAGGAATTGGTTGTACCACCACTCTTTTCCAATGAGCTGCATAATGTGCATTATCCAGCAAATTGATAAACAGGATAGTGCAAATGTTTACCGCTTCTAGAGAAAATTGTTTAAGAACAATGTTTGGTATTTCGTCGATTCCCACAGATTTCTTACTTCTTAGTTAACCGAAGATAACCAGGAGAACTTCCTTATATATGTATGGGGGATGTGAACCTTCGTTGTTGCACCAGCATCATTTTTGAATAGCTATGGCAAAATGACTATGCCCTTCTAGATACGCACAAAATTGTTTCTCGTTGCTTTTGGAGATGTCGTTCTTTTTTAAATTTCTCTTGGGCTTTCAAAACTAGAAAAAAGAAACGTTTTCATCACATTAAATAATTTTTTGTAAGAAATCATATCCATTCTTTGCCAGCGCTCAATCAGCGAAAAAATGCCATGGGCGTATGGGCCATAGGATAACGTAAAGCTGACTTTGCGAGCCGACTATTTGCGGATGTGTAATGATCCAGATTCAATAGCCTAAGTTATTACTTAGCATAATTCATTGCAGTGATTCTACGATTGTTAATTTCCTCTTGAATACCTCCAACCCAGTTTAAAATTAAATTTGTTTTTCTTTTTAATGTCTATAAGACACAAGTGACCAAACGTTTGGTCTCCCGCCTCAACTTATATTCGATCCAATTGGAATACTCGTACAGTGTCAGGATCTTTGTAACTCAGTATCATATCTTTAAGGACTTCGTTTACCTCGGTACCATTTTAACCTCTGAGAAAGATAATTTTTCAATTTAAAAGAAAAATAACTTTTTCCAATCGCTGTATTTGGATTGAGAAGGTAGGTCCTGTCTCGGGCGACAAAGGTGACTTTATATAAGACCTTAATCATCTTAGTGCTCCTCTTTAGTTCCAGAGCATATTTTGTCCCATTTGATTTGACAGGAAATGATAAAAGACTCTTTAACGTTCGTACATCGACGTTGGCATAGTCAAAAAAAAAGCAGCGTATTGGTAGTCTGAAACAGCAACGACATGAAGAGTGAATGGATACTAATTCTGCAGCTAACAAAGTCGTCAAATCTTTCCCGGGGGCACTGGGCAGCTGAAGGCCCAGATTTGTCCCGAAATGTAGAGCCACACAAATTCTAAACTCGACTCTTTGCTTTCATTGTTATTTGGCTTTATGGAAATAAATAAATTCATATGGGTCAATGTCTTCTCAAGCCATAACTTGTGTTACTTGTTGGCGGCCAAAATGAACCTGTTCGGCCGGCATGACTCACTTGTCATTAACAGCCAAAAAAAAAATCATAAACCGGATCGACGAAAAACCGCCGCGTCGCTATAATAGTTTTCTCGTTCGTCACACCTCATAGCCGTCATCATAATCGGTCTTCCTGCTTCCTATGCCATCAATCCTTAATCAAAGAAACCCCATCCAATCCGCGGTTGGTCTTGTAACATTGACATCCCGACAAAACCATCTGATGACCCTCTCCTTGCCACTAGAAGCGTGCTGATTACTCCACTTTGCATCGCATCGCGAACACCGAAATGAAATTTCCTATTAATTGCTTAATTAAGTCTGAATATAAAATTACCACACGATAAAATATCCAGACAGGGTTGTTAAAACATAGTTAATTAAATTTGACGCACACTCACATACAATAATGCAGCCCAGATGAGACGATAAACGAGCATAAACAAATCAGATTTAACGCATGTTGCATGAAGTTGCCCCCCTCCCAGTTGCTCATACCTGATGTCCTTTGAGGGGAAAGGAAACACATAACTTTGTTTTCAGACATGAAAGTTGACCAACTAAAGTGCCCGATCTTTTTTGAGGTTTTATTGCGACGGCCGACCGGGCTTCAGCCTCTACCAAAAAAAAAAACCTCGCTCGCTCTTTTTTGTCTTTTTGGAATAACTCGAAGAGTTTGTAAACCTTTGGGGTTTCTTGGAATTGGTTTTTGGCCTTTTTTGTTTGTTGTCTGTGTTCAGTGATTTGTATGTCAAGTTTGAGCGGTGAACAATGTTTTTGTGGGGGTATGTACGAGTATATGTTTTTGCTTTATTTTTAGCCCAAGCAATCGCATTGTGTGGGGGACGAGGGGGCTTTTCAAGAGAAAGTGAATGACGCACTTAAGTGGTGGTTCTTCCCTTGGTTTAGATTGAATTTTGTTTACGAATGTGCACACACTTGCAAATAAGAGTCTTAAATTTCGCTTTGCGGTTTGATTTTACTTCGACTCGAGTTTCAAATAACGATCGTAAAATATGTTTTGAAAAATTTCAATTTTGCCAAATTAATTTTTAAGCTTGTTTTATTTGCTTGCATTTTTTTAACCCAAAAAGCTTCGCTTTTAATTCTATTACACCATTTGAAATCTACAAAGTAATTTGATCTCTAAAAAATAAAAATTCTTGTACTTCAGGTGGAATATCTAGTAATTTACTTAAAAAAATGAGGTTATTCCAATTTTTAAAAAAGGAGACAAACGAAACGATGGCTCTCTTGATCGATATGACAAAGGCATTTGATATGGTTGATCACGACTTACTATTTAGTAATGTGTACAATGCAGGATTTAGAGGGGTTATTTTTAAATGGTTGCAATCATATTAAAAAGATAGAGTTCAAAAAGTTATTCTAAAAGGCACACATAGTGAGCCTCGCTTTTCAAAAAAAAGAGTGCCGCAGGGATCCGTACTGGGCCCTTTGTTTTTCTCGGTGTTTATAAACTCAATTTTAAACCTTCAATTAAAATGTCTATCAACTGCTTTTGCAGATGACATCACATTCACTTACCAGTCATATTCGGATCTTAATTGTGTATTACAAATTGAAAAGAACCTTGAAGTTCTAAGAACGTGGTTTTCCCACCACAAATTAATTGTAAGTAAAAAAAACAAGTTCATGACCTTTAAAACTTATGGTCATCCAGTTTGTAACTCAAATTTTGTTTGTTTGCATGATTCAAAGTGTGCAAAATTTAGTTTTCCAATACACAATTGCTTCCAAGACAAAAACTCATGTTCCGATTCGTGTTTCAAAATTGATTCATTTAAAGATTTAAAATATTTAGGTATAACAATTGATGCTAATTTTAATCGACCATTGTAAAAAAATTATTTGATGATAATTACGCGAAAAATGTATCTTTTAAAACCATTCTGTTCTAAAAAGATTTTAACTTCGGTATATTATGGCCTTGCACACCCTTAAGTGCAATTCGAACTGTCTAGCTGGGGTGGTTCATGTGCAAAGACTTTTATACCCTTATTGATTGCTCAAAACCATCTCGTTCGAATTATTTGCAACAAAAATCGTTTTAGCGAAAGTTGGCCATTATAAAAAGAATTTCGAATTCTTCCTATGAGGCATCATTATATTTTTAAAGTACTGAAAGAATTTTTCAACCAAAGTGGTCACATTCCTAGTAGAAATTCGCAGGCTTATCTCTTAGAATGAACAAAATGCACCTTGTCAATGTACCGACATGTCATAAAACTCATTTCTCTTTCTTTTTTAATGCTGCAGCACCAAAGTGTTTTAATAAATTACCCTTGCCTTTCAGAAAAACTCAAAATGTAGATTCATTTTTTAAAAAAAAAGTGAAAAACTGGCTATTCACGATTGACTCTAACTCTATTGATAACTTTTATTTGTGAAAGCTTTTCTTTTTTCTGTATTCTAGTTAATTTATCTCTCTAAGTTTATGATCTTTATGCTTTAAATATAAATGTAACGATTGTCACTCCACATCAGTACGTAAATTAGCTTCTCAATGTATCATTCGGCACTAAATCATGTGTTAAAGAATGGTCACTATTATTTGTTCCTTTTTGTATTATTAATTGTACTAGTTAGCAAGTTGAATGAATAAATAAAATAAATACATATTTAATTTTAAATCGATAACGAACTTTAATGAACCTACCCTAGAATTGATCTTAGGAAAGTTGATATGTATTTTCATAGTTTAAACTTCGGGGAAGCATGCATCGAACCCCCCTTTAAAAGCCTGGCTGATCCTCGGAAGAAGATTTCGCGGATTGACCGAGTCTTTATTATATTATTGCCTAACGCGATGAATGGGAAGTGTCTGAGCACAATGTTTGACGTTTTGTCGATTCTTGCAAACATTCTGATATTCAATGAAAAAATTAAGGCACAGGCTTTAGAGGCTTAAATACTCTTTCATAACTTAATCGGGAACAAAGGTGTAGGGTGAATTGCATTGATGCCCGAGAGCGCAAGTTATTTCTTGTTTTGTCAGCAGTGTGTGCATTGTCGTGGCGACATAAAACCGAATTTCCCCTTTTGTTAGATTTTGGAAAGCTTGAAGCAACCTAGCTTAAGTTAGTTTCTCACTAGATTCCAGCGGAATGAGCACAACAAGAAAATTTTTCCGACTTTCAAAGCAAACTGACTGAGAACTTCTCTAACTGACTTTTGATATTTTAACCTAATTATATGATTGGCAAGATTTATCAACTGTGTTTATATTTTTGATGCAGATTTAGTTTTTTTCAGATTTTATTTGCTCAGAATTTCTGGAACCCATCATGCTAATTGTGTTTTTTTTTTTAATATTTAGTTTGCTAGCTCTCAAGGGATGTGGTTTACCCCGATAAGGGATTCGGTGCAAACCAAATATTAGAAGATTGTATAATAGTTTGAAGCTCAGATGTTTTTTATTTGGTTTCGATTGCTCTTAGTTTGGAGTCGTTTAGACTTATGTGAATTGCGTATTGTTTGTCATTAGTTGATATATTAGGAAATTGTGACTTTCATAAAATTTGAAACAATTTATTTTTACTTTAGTCAAGCGTCGTTTGGAAATGTTCAAAATTTCGAGTTTCGGTCGTAACAATCATCCCAGCAGATGAGATTTCACATCTACTTTAGAGGATAAATTCATATCAACATATTGACTTTAGAATGTTATTTTGGTAGTGAGATGGCTCACCAGTACTGAAAATACTGGCAGTTGTAAGTGCTTGAGTTCAAAATGAGCTAAATAAGTCTTGTTCACTCTGTCTACAGTAATTGGGAATCTCTCAGTCCAAATTGTGGCGAATTTTGGTTAACCTACATCCTTATTTTTCATTTTATTAGCTTTTATTTTTCCTTTTTGGCTCTTCAGAAGTTTAAAGAATACTCTGAATTTCTTTGAAAAATCATTTTCAGCGGTAGATTTGTTTGGTGCTTAGTGAATGTCAATGAACAAAAATGTGCAACAAATGCACGTGAGCTTCAAGCGACTCCAGTGCATACACAATACGTGACCATGTAGTGTGCATTTAATGCCGGAGATAAGATTGGATCGCAATTTTTTACCATGTCACGGTCAATGGAGTTCGCTTTCGTGCCATGTTGGAATACTATCTTTCGGCAGAATCAGATGGGCTTGAATCAGGCACAGATGGTGCCAATGCCTCACACCTGATCAAATAATTGATTTGTCGAGAGGGAATTTGTGTAATCTTGGGAAACGGTTCAGTCGGAGACCCACCTGGCTCATTTGATTTAAAGCTGTTGGATTTTTTTTTTATATTTTACAGTTTAACACTCAACTTCTTTTTCGCCGCCAGCTTATGACTCCTCGTGTAGCCGTGCGCGTCAAATATTCTATGGTACGAGGTTCTTTTTCGCACTCAAACTGTAGCAAAAGTTCTTGACATTCACAGATCTACTGGTCCAAATGATATTCCGCCCGATTTTCTGAAGCGGTGTTCTCTCGCGCTGGAAAGAACATTGAACAATATCAAGAAGGTGTGCTTCACAGCTCCGTTTCGAAACCGACTCTCTTGTTAATCTTCATAAATGATTTCCTGTCTGCAACGTCAAATTTTCACTCATCAGCTGATTACACTCCCTCATGTTAGGCCTTGGAAATGCATCGCCATCATATTTAAACTACTTTATTTTCGATATAAACAGCCCTATGAATGGGTTTGATATTTATGCTTCCAAGACTTAATGCTGTCTTCTATCATTTAAGCGCAATTTAAGTCCTTAACCATTGTCCAAGTTAAGCAATTTTATCCCTGAAGCTTTAATTCTTTTCGTCCTCGGAATATGTATAAATGATAACATTGGTTGGAATGACAACCGAAAAGAAAAACGCTACTCCACCTGATCCGTCTGCCAACAACGCTTACATTCGCCAAGCTGGAGTTTAACTACCACGTGAGTGCAAGTTTTCCACAGATCATCTTAAGCATATTCGACAAATTTCAAAATAAAGCCATTAACTCGCTTCAACTACATGGTTTTAAGGATGGCAACAGAATCCTATTACTAAGGCTCTTCTGTCCGTCCGTCTTTCATGGGGCTGAACGTCCTCGACTATTCTTTCTATAACAACATATAATATAAAGTAAGCCGCTGTTTTCAATAAACTGTGTTTCAAGGAATTCAACAACTGCATCCCTCCCGCTTATCACTTTCACTGTAACACCTTTTTTTGTTTTGTATTATGCATTTTTATTGATTCATTAAATTCATTTACTGCTGCCCGTTTTTTCCAACGATTGAGAACATACGCCACTTCTTTTTAGCATTTCTAGGAGCCCCAGACAATGGATTCCTGAACAGAATGGTCTCGCACTTTTGGAAATTGATCTTCAGCTTCCAATCGTCGCAATATTCCTGAATCTTTTCGAAGGCACGTTGCAAAAGATTTATAATAACTTCGATCTTCGGAGTCCACCTTTACGCGATCAAGTCATCTGCGAACGCAGTGGAGAGATCCTACAAGATCGCTTGTGAAGATGGTAAATAAAATCGGCGAAATAACTACACCCTGTTGTAGACCGTTGTTAATCTCAAAAGTTCCAGCAGACGTCACACTGCCATTTTTCACAATAAACTGTCTGTTGGTGAGCATATCTAAGATTATGTACAGCAGCGGTCTGCTTATGCCGAGCTGGTCAAGCTTGAAAAGAGCCCCTGCAACCATACAGTGTTAAAGGCCTTCTCCAAGACAATCAATCGCTCTAAGCTATTACTAGTATTTAATTATATGTCTTTCGACTTAATCTAACTATTTTTATAATATTTTAAGGTTAACGAATTTAAAAGTAAGAAACATTTTTTTGTTGAGCAAAACTTAGTATCTGGACGTATTTTATTCTATATCTAAGGCTTAAATCAACTTTAAAATAACTAAAATACATACTTATATCTACTTAAAACTATGTATATATATTAATATATAGTTTATATATACCTTAAAATCTATGAAAATATATACAACGTAAGTATATATATACTCCTATAGATAGTATAAGTTATATATATTTTCTCAACCTATTTATAAGCTTAGTCTATGCAAGCCGGCCACGGCTTTGTAATAAAGAAAAAGAGGCCGACTTTGCCCCAAAGGGTTACTTAACTAATAAGGGTATGGACGAAGATTAGCGGCCAAGCCATTCTGTTCTGTATCAAAACTTTTGAGTCGAAGTAGAGGAAGGCCTCTGGAGGGACAAAGCCACTAAGGCGAACACTCTCATGGTATAAATCGTTGGGGTATCAGGTTGTTGATCGAAATCATTGCCCTTGCAATTTGTCTTCGGATAAGCTTAATAAGGAAATTATCTACTCTGATCAGGTTGGCCCCATTGTAAAGGACCTCATTGCGATAGAATTTTTTGTATTGGGACTCTGGAGTTTTAAATAAACGACGACAAGCCCTGAGGCATTGCCTTTCAAAAACCCGAATCTTTTCCATCGAATTTGCTGTCACGTTGAACCACACGGGACACCCATAAGTAATCATTGGCCTGACAAGAGCCATGTAGCAGATGACTTTTACCCTAGCATCGAGTTGGCTGCTATAAAACAGTCTCTTTGTCATGGCAAAAGTCGCTTTGGCTCTGACTAGAGCTACATCTATATGTTTATTAAAATATAGATATTGGTCGAGCCAGAGCCCTAGGTATCTGACTACACTTTGCTAATGGTTGCCCGTGTTGTCCCACGATCAAGAATTTTCGCCAATTCTTTCTTGTCCTGAAAAGAATAGTCTCCGATTTCTGGTAGTTAATCTCCAACTTCCAGTCATCAAAATAACGCTGGATTTTATTAAAGTCGCATTGCAAGTTCAATATGATGTCTTCAATCTTCGGTCCTGATCTGTACGCAATCAAATCGTCCGCGTACGCTATAACATGAGGAAGAGAACCTACAAGATCAGTCTTTTCAGAAAATGCTGAAAAGTATCGGAGAATTAACCGCACCTTGTTGTAGACCTCTTATTAATTCGAAAATACAAATAGAAGTAACATTGCCATTTTTCACAACGAACCGTCTATTGGTAAGCATGTTATAAAGCATGTACAGTAGGGGTTTGCTTATGCCAAATCTGTTCAACTTTTAAAAGAGCGCTTCTAACCATACGGTATCGAAAGCCTTCTCCAAGTTAACCAGACAGGCACCCGTGCATTGTTTCTTAGCTTTTTACCATTGAACATCTGAAACCAGTTTAGACGCGGCATGTATGCAATCATGCCTCGCTCTAAAAAAGCTGTAGAAAAGCGTGTCCAACGTGTCCTACTATAGTCGTAAGAGTACGTTTGGACAAACTCATCTAGTTCTGCAAGTCGGGAATTGATATTTGGGCGCAAAGTCCGCAGTGGTCACTTTCGTAAACAAATGTCTTTAAACAATTAACAGTTCGTTGATCTATTCAGTAAGTTTAAGTCTTGTGTCAAAAAGCATTAGATCAAGATAAGAGCCGCTGCTCGGAAAAGACGGGCTACTTGTAGCTTTCAAATCGAGTCTGTACTCGACATTGTGTAGATCCCACCAATTAAGTAGTGAGGAAGGTGTATTAGAACAATGTTTGGTATTTTGTCGATTTCCACAGATTTCTTACTTCTTCGTGGAACGAAGAGAACAAGGAAACTTTAACACCTTTTTCACTAAGAATGATGAACAGTTTACCATCAAACACAATTTCGGTCGAATCGGAATTTGGAAATTAGATCCAAAAAATTGGTACGCTGTAAACAAGCCCGATGCGATCGATTAGGATTCCATACTGAAGTCTACTACACCTTGAAAAAATTTCAGTTTGATATCGCAACTGTTCTGTGTTTTATTTAAATACAGAATTGTCATTGTATGTGCAGCTGTATTGATTTTAAGTATAAGTCATGCACTCAAGGGTGACACCCCATATTTATAATATAAAGTTGCATGCTTTATTGAAATAAAAAGCCGACTCATGCGTTATTAATCCAGTCGCCAACTTTCGCTTGCTGGAATTAAATATGCAATGATTTATCTGCAGCTGCATACTTTATACCTTAATCTTATCTAAAGTCTTAACAGTAATTGCAGTTGTGAACAGAATAAATAAATGTATAATAGTTAAGGATCGGCAGTAATGTTTTAGATCGCTTGCATCACAAACTGATCGAAACAATGAAAGGAATAGTTTCAAATATTAACTCAATCGACATTCAAATGAAGTCATCATAAATCCCATCCGCGAGTATCTTAACAACAAATCGACATTTCATCATGTCACATTTATCACACCAATAATCATCGGCATTCATGGCAGCATCATTGCGCACATCTGTATGGCGTGCGTATATCTGGCCGATTTCTTGAAGTAAACACGCGTCCTAGATATTTATTTACCCCCATCGTATGTTTTTTTTTTATTTGTAAAGAATTCGTTTGTACCCTATTGAAAGATCTCAAACTTTTGTGTGCCGTTCGTTCTACTACTCTACGCTTGTATTTCAAGTCAATGGCAGGCCGTGGATCGTTTTATCCCCTCCAATGTGGCTCGCACTCGATATTTTAAGTACCAAAATTGAGATTTCATTGCTCATTGTGCGAGTTATAATTTAAACAATTTAAAAGTTGAACACGACTCTGAAGCAACAAACCATCATGACGATAATGTATCTCAAGTATCATACTGTATATGTAGACATTCTGTTTGTTCTTTAATCTGTGTTTACGAATAAATGATGAAGTACCTTTAGCTGGAAGACTTCGATACAGACACAGAGTCAAGGTTGCACCTTAAAAAAAAAAAAAAAAACTGTTTGAAGTCGATGATCAAACACGGTGGCACTCGAAAACTATGTTCAGTGGTTTCAAAAATAAAACTCAGCCCAGACGAATGAATGATAGAATTTCAAATCAAATAAAAAATGCAAAGTTATGTGCATGAGTAATTATGTATTTTGTTTTTTTATTCTTAACTTAAAAAACAAAACAGTGCATAGGGAGCTTCTTCTTGTGCGTTTTGTCTGGCATGTATTTGCATTGGAAATTATCTGCTTTTCACTATTGTGACAGGAACGTTATACTAATTTATGCCCACCAATGTTGACAGTGTCTAACCAACTAGTAAATATTTACATCGTAATTAAGTGGCTTTCCTCAACGCCTTAGCGATCAATTAGCGTAAGGCGGGTAAACTTGACCTCAGCTCGATGGTTAAACGTAACGATCAAACATTTGACAAGGTCAATCTAATGCGAGCGAAGGCTTACGAAATGAATTCCAATTGATCTCGGGGAATGCTTCGTGTCCCCGATTGTATGACCGCAAATCTACAATTTGATTGATTGTAATCGAACTGAAAATTGACTGCAATTGCATAAATGAATAGTAATAGTGTTTATACAGTTTGGTTTCGGAATGTCGTTCATGTTTTTGATAAGAATTTTGATAACAAATTCCTCAGAGATTAAAATTCTTCGACTTGAATAGATCTTATTTGAAATGTAAAATCAATCAGACATTCACACTACGACAAAAGAAAGAGATAATTCAATTAAAAATAGAATTCCCACCGGAAGACTGTTTAGATGTGTGATCCGGAAATTGTTAGTCTTCTTCAGAGGTGATCACACATGCGTTTGTTACACTTTTCCTTTGGTAATGCCGAAGAGAAACTTGACGGGAATGATATAACCCAACCAGATGAAGATTTATTGTGTTTCGAAAATGGACTTTGAGTGAGCTATGGCAGCCAGTGACAGCGGAACAAATGAAATGTTCAGTGGGTACAAAGGTGAATACTCTTAGGGTGATTTGTAACTCTATCTTTGGATCTTATTTATGATTTAAAATTCGGATGCTTATGGAAAATTTCAGGCAGCTGTTAAGTTATGTGTCTGATCAAAGTCTTCCGAAGACCAACCTCTTAAGACAGCCTAAACCATAACTTAGAGCCATATTTTTTATCGATCTCCTTGAAGACTCACAAGGGACTCACAGCTTAATAAAAAGCAACTTGTTTTGAGCTGCTGGTCTGCTGCAGTGAAAATTGAAGCCAGAAGGGGAATACTGTGGGCAAAACAAAAAGAGTCTACGAAAAAAAATTTAACACATTGCTACATGCCAAAATTTTGAAGACATTATTGTCCGATCCCTAGAGAAAAGTGCAAGTATTCAAGCAAGAATTCCAGAATATCGCTTGTTCATAAAGAAAGCGTTAAGTTCGGGATCTCAGAAAAACTTTGCCTGTTTGTTTGGAAAACATGCGATGTACTGTGAAGTTTGGGCAAGAATGATTGAACTGGTTAGCCGTGAGATTTCTTCAGCCTTATTTTTTAACAGGTAGGTGTCAACATGGAGACAATATTTTTTTCAGGTCTGTCCATTTATCTCCGCCGATTCTGACATCATCGGTGGTACTAATGTGCCTTCATTGAAGATGCCACTCCAGCTAAAGAAAAGGTCAGAAGAGTAATTCTTCAAATTCATGCGAGTGAAAAAAATTATGCTAAATTAAAGTCGCATCTTTCCATTTCATCGTTTTTGTATAAAAGATTCTAAGTAAGTAAATCGGTAATCCACAGAATGGCGGGAGACCATGCTACAAAATAAACCTGGATCTAGTCCGGAGGGCTAAAACGCGTTTACTATACTGAGTTGACCACATCCAGGGAGTGGACAAAAATCCTCCAGTTAAGAGCGTTTTCGAATCGCAGTCAAAAAGTTCACGAAAAAGAGGGAGTTCAATGATCAAAGAATTGATTGATGCTAGGCATTTCGTCTAATCAACTGGAAGCATCCTCCTCTATTACAGCTCATTATCGATGCTCCAAGAATTGATGGACCGATAAGTCGGTTTTTAATTATTTCGACATCATAGCGAAGAAAGAAACCAATTATCAATGGCTTTCTAGAAAAGAAAGTGACACATTAAAGACTCTATTGTTATATCTCAAAAAAAAGGAAGCAAGGTTTCTTAAATGTTCTCCAATATGCTTAGGAGATCAATCAAAGCGCACTGCCCCATCAGAACTACATAAGAATGTTATTTAAATGTAAAATAGTGAAGAATGATATTTGCACACGTTTCTTGAGCGTTTTATTCTACACGACTTCGACGTCACCCAGCTTTGTTTTAATGTCGGTAAAACGGATAAAGGATTTTTAATATGATGTTTTCCTTTCCAGTGACTTGTTGTAAGTGGTGATTGAAGGTGAAGTCTTTGTCCAAATGAATTCAAAGAAATTTCGTTCTTGATTTCCACACGAGCTAGGGTCTTAAAGCATTGTTAAAGACTGTATTTAAAGCAGATTGTAGATTGATTTCAATATAAAACCAATTATATTTGACGAAAAAATACAGGTATCGTCAGCAAAAGGAACAAAATCACAGTTTTTCAGATGAAGTGAATCAGAAGTGTACGCTTTGTAAAGAACAGGACTTAGCACAGATACTTGAGGAGCTCCATCATGAATACAAAAATTACTTGAAAGAAACCATAAAGAGGTTAAAATTCTTCTTTCAAAGTACATCCGAGTTTTATTTGAACATTTTGTTTAGCAGCCCATTCTAACAAACAATGTCGAATGCCATTTCAAGGTCAAGCATTACCATTTGCATGTAACAGTAGTTACATTTAACAGTGCTGATTAAACTGATCCTTGGTGGACAGCACGAACTCTTCACTTTGTAAAATGCTGCTTAGTGAATTCAGTTAACGTATGGACCTGTTTGTGGAGAAGAAGTAGGATCCTTACCAGGCTTCAAGATTGATATTACCTTTGCTACCTTCCACGCACTTGAAAAGTAAAAAGTACATAATTTCGAGATTTTTGTTAATAACAAAATTCCTTAGGTTCGTTGGACCTTTGCCTTTTGAGCTTTTAAGTCTGACAAAACTGTGCTACAAAAGATAAATAGCTGGAAAAAACACTGATCAACAAATGTTTACCCTATCTTAACTATTTTATCATAAACTTGAATAAAAAAGTTGTGATGGGAAAAAACTCAAACACAAATTCAATCATTCAACATTTCCTGATTTAAAGGAAACTCATTGAAGTTAAATATGCACAATGGAAATAATTAAACCCGTTCTGATAATTTCTTCCCACGCTAAATAAATATCAATATTCCATTTAAGAAAGTATCCTGGTCAACTTGCAAAAATGGACCTGTGTATAGGGGCGAAAAGACACACTCTTCGTTCAACCCCTTGAAAATAAAAGCATTGCAACAGCCAACATATGCAAGGCAGAACAAATAACAACCCAAAAGAGACCATGCAAAAGAACTTGGACATCAATTTTCGCACTTGTCCCGCACGCCACGACCCTGCCACCATAAGAATGGAAAAGATATTCATACCCCTCATCGATGGTCATCGTTCGCATTACGACAACCGCCCAAAAGTGATTAAATTTTATTTACCCTTTGGCCAGAGTTTGTTTATTAAGGAGCGGAGGGGAAAACGAAGTGAGCGGAAGAGTTTATACTCGGTGATGCACCCTGAAAGATATTTCATACATTTTTTGTCCGTGTAAACAGAAAGAAGTTCTCAAGGGGATGGCCCTTGTACAAATACAACTGAAGCCATTAAAATGTTTGGTTCTTACTCGTTCTCATTTTTTTTCCCAATCAAGAGAATTCGATTTTTTCTTCAGTTTGATGGGTTGGGAGGTCTTTAACAAGGAAACCATTTTCTGGTGACAGCCTTTGTTTGTGCACTTAATGTGGAATAATTGTGCCTATCATTCACTTGAGTGGAATATCAAGTCTTACACAAAAGAGTGCTTAAAAAGTTCAATTTGGCCATCGATTGAGAATGAAAATGTGGCTTAAGTTTTTTTCAAGGACATTTTTTTTATAGTGGCATTTAATATCGGAAGTGGGAAAAGTTTGGTGTTTTAGTTTTGGAGAACATCACGATGCATTAGTGATGATTTTGAAAGGTCCCGAGTGGATATCGAAGGATGTTCAATTTACCTATTGCCTGCTCACTATAATCTTGTAATAATAAGAGTCAGTTACGGAGATGTGAAAGGACAAAGGGTTGTGTGGTTATTTACTGTTTAAATTAAGGATAAGCAATTTCCAAGCAGGCAGGTCGAGTGAATCATACGTATACACGAGTTTTTACTGAGCCTTACGCCCTTTCAGAAGGGAATGAAGAACTGAGTGTTGAAAGATGAGCTGCTTTTTAAATTTCTTAAAGACCACGCTCCAGAAGTTCTTTTGGACAGCGAAAGTAATTACAGCCCGATGCTTAACCTGATTATTTTAAAACTTTTTTTATTTGAGCGGAGATTGAGTTATCACAAGATTCCTTTCTAACAGAACTCCACGATACCAAAGTATCCACAAACTGACGACAAGTCCGAAATCAAAAATACCTAAAGCCTAAAGATTAGGACATTGAAGTCATTGATAAAAAGTATCCAATAGTATGTTTAACAAGTGATTACAAATTACAAAAGCAAAAATCAGAAAATGAAGAACATGAGAAGGTATGGAAAAGCTAAATACTGAGGCTACAAGCTATGAAGTAAGCGTTTTTGCTGATAGAACTTAGCTATTGCTAATCACAATATAGAAGACATAACCGATCTTTAGGCCCGCACGGCTCAACAAACAACCAAGAGACCTCTCAAACAGTCCAAAGCTGCAGCCTTGGCCTGCAGTCTTCAAAGTACATATTCATTATAAATTATTTCATAGTTCTGAGAGCTACTGATCGTTGCATTCAACATTGTCCTACAGGCGACCTACAAGGTTTCACATAACAAGAATAGTTTAATTAATGGCTTAATTTTATTAAATTTTTTCCATTCATAAAGCTTCAAGTTTACGTGCAAGACCCCTCCCATACTAAAGATAGTACTTAAAGACAGTGCGGGGGTACTCAAGACCATGTGTGATTTTTTTGAACTTGTGAACCATTGCATTTCTAGCAAAAAAGGGTGCAACTTTCTTATTTTTTTTGTTACAAAGACCGCCTTAGACAGCATCAACTGCAGAGAGCGTTTTTAATGGAACTTTCGGGGGAGCTGAACCAAAAGTAAAATAGCCGACTTTTTGAAAATCACAGTGAGAATGAAGCCTCTCAATAAAAAGTTGAAAAACATGAGTCCCTTAAACGTTTATTTTGGATTTTTTTTTAAAACTAAACTTAAACGGAAATATAATGATAATTTAACTATCATGATAATTATGTGTCATCTTGAACATAAAACATTCAGTGCCTCGAGGAGCGTGGACAGATTTATATTCAACTAGATTCTTCGGTCACTGCAAGCTCAATTTCAATTAACACCCAAATTCCAGCATTTATAAAATAAATAAAAAATAAATAATAGCATAACACCAATTCACCATACCCTTATGGATATACACGGATGGCTTCAAAATTAAGCAGGCTCTGGTAGTGGTAGGCTAGTGGTAGAGCAGGTAGTGTATTTTTCTGATATGACGTTCCTCGGGTAAAAAAATTTCAAGAATTTTCAAACTTATACAAAACACTGGCCAAAAGGTAATTAGGTGCCCAAATAAGTTATGAGTGAGCCGGGCGATCGATTCTGTCGTAGTTGCAAGAAAAAGAGTAGGGTAGAGCCGGCATGCTCCGACACCTTATGAGAAAATGTCCGATATCTTTGCTTCTTTTAATTTTTTTTCAATTGCGATTCTCAAGGTTGACATTTTTGCCAAAATATGAAGCGAGTTTGAGCTTAGAAAGCTTAATATTTTTACATTTTTTAGAGTTTAGAAAAAAGGGTTGAAAGGTGTCGAATGTGCCACTCGGCGGGGTTCCTCCAACAGCAATGCAAATGATTGGGATTTTATTTATTATATGTTAGTTTTTTTTTTTAAACATTTACTGTTTTGTAAATCCATTCATCCGCATAAGTGTAGTACTTTCTGGGTTTCTGCATTTTCAGCTGGGTTCCTCCATATGAAACCTTGCATCCAGTCTTTTCCAGGGAATTTTTTGTTCGAGCCAAGACTGGTATTGAAGTTTTTATAGCTGTTCTTAATTCCAATACAAAACGACTTGCCATTTGATACGTCATTTCAAAGTGAAGGTTAGAATAGTCAACGTGCTAGATCTTGCTCTTGTTTGGTTGTTAATACTTGACGAAACTTTAGTTAACACTGATATGGAAAGGATATAAGAGTAGTCCTTTTAACACCATATTTAACCGCTGCTAAGCTGTGTGATCTCACTTTTGTTTTAACCTATATGATTGCCCTTTGGCATTGACACTTCGTCCACAAGGGGGCTTGACTGAGCAGCCGGTCGGAGGTGTCCAACCGTTCACTGTTGGAGGTGCCACGCCGGACTTTGTTCTTTTTAAAAATCTAACATCGAAACAGTGCAAAATACCAATAAAATATAAATACATAATAATACATAAATTGAAAAACAATTCCTTTTGAAGAAAACATTAAAAAATCGAGTATAAAAAGATTAAGAACCTTGTCCCGGAAATTACACCAAACTTCCTCGAAATGGATTCCACGTCTTACTCCCGCAAAATTTGCTAGTAGACTGCTGATTTTTTGACTTATTTTTGTTATGAGCACGTTCACAATTCCTTACAGAATTTTTAAGGGTCTAAACACAAAGACAATAATGACTGTCGGAGGTACCCCACTGTCGATGGGTGCCGCCTCTAACCTATGAGAGATCACTTTTTTACGAATGTCAAGAAAATAAAACCGCGCTTTGTCGGCAGACATTTTCTAACAAAGTTTTTTAGACTTAGTGCCAATAATATTATATCTCAATTCTTCTGAAAAAAAACTCTCCGCTTAGCCTGTCGCAACAGAAGTCTGAATCAAACATTTTTACGAGCTTCTCTGCTGCGGTTGATCGTAAAGATTCTTGACAAGTTCGATCCTCGTTTAAACTATGTACATATATATCATCCCATCTAGCAAAGCTTGCCTCATTAAACAAACAAAACTACGAATCGATGAAATAGTAAGTAAAGCGTCTGCCTGTCAATTGGATAAACTGATGGGTACCAGGTTCAACGCCTAGAGTAAGTCTTGCACTTTTATCTAGTTTTCGAACCTTGTTCAGTCCCCAGTTGACGCTGGATAGAACGAAAAGGCGCTATCACTGGATTGCCCGACCAGCGATAGTAGTCTGACTTAGCGATAGGTCATACTGTAGTGGTTACTATAGCGGCTGCTTGTTATTTCATTAATAATGCGGGTGATGAACCAATCTTCCCAAAAAGGCAACTTTCTATCATATTATATGTCGAATAAAATTCTGCGAATTAAATGAGAGCTAACAAGTCAATTTCAAATTCTTCATCTGAGTTTCAAAACACTATCATTTCCTCTCCTCATCCGTCTGCACACTCAGACGGTTATTATGCCTTGAAAGCGAGCAAGTTATAAAAAAGTTAAGATTGCGAATATCATTTAAATTTTAACAGTCGGAAGTTTCTTATAGCTGCAAAGAAGATTGCGGTCATGTTAAGAGTGGTGTTAAATTTAATGTCAGATTGGCTACCGACGAAAGGACTGAAATTTTATGATGGTTTTCCAGCTTTTTAGATCAGTGGATTGCACGAATTGTAAGTTGTGCAGCATCAACGCACTTTCTACATACAACGTTAAGCTAAGCTGGTTTTCTCAATTAACTTTCTTTCAAACGACACGTGGTCCCTTCCAGTTGCATCGTCTTACATAACATATCTTGCGAGTGCCAATCATCCATTCTTCTCCACGACACCCACTCAACTCGTAGCCTCGTCAATCCATATCCATTTATGCGAGGGTTGATTCGTCGCGTCGTTCGTCTTAGCACACCAAAGAGTCGTCTATGAGTCTCCTTCCCGGAAGTCATAACAGTCCCTTTCCATTTATTATGACGATGCACACAATGCTCCGCTTCGAGTATTATGAATCTAAATTCACCTTTCGGTCCGAGCGGAGCCCCATCGAGCCATTGCACATTCGGGGACCTCTTTGATCTTTGTCACACATTTTTTGTAACGCAGCAGATACTAGCGTTAATTGTATGCTCGGTAGCGCACACCGCGCTCTGCATAAAGTATACACTCAATTTCCATTAACAAGAAATTAATAAGCCCGGTGGCAGGCGTGGGGGGAAGAAAAAATAGAGTGAAGTCGAGCATTAACCCACTAAACTTTTGATAAGTTCAGCAGTCCGGTGTGCTGAACCTACAGGCATATACCCTGCGGATGGGACACAACTGCGAATAACTCTAGAAGACTGCATCGTACAGATTTAGGCCATTGTTGGTGACAGAATTAAGCATTGACTGTCGGTTCCGCGAGTGCTAAATAACTCATACTCATACTTTGCCACTCAACGTCATGGTATTCATTCAGAATGGGAACACAGAGGGCTCTTCTGCTGAATTTCCGACGATGAACCAGAAAGAGAATGACCTTTCGGCATCGTTAATATTGTCTTCTTTTCCTGTTTCCCTTCTCTGCTTTTCTTTTCTTTTCTCGTTGCTTGCAATGAGGTATTCGTAAACAGAGGCCCATAGACGAGCCAGGGTTCTATCAAGCTAAGCAATTATTGTTTATTGGAAGCGCTTTATGGTAAATCGATGTGAAGGGTTAGATTCATTCCGTGGAGAATGGTTTTAGGTTGGGTCGCTGCTATGGAGTTTATCTGTTCTGCGTCTGTGTATGACGAGGTGCTAGAGTTTGAGTTGGATTTTTTGATTTGCTTTTGTTTCTGAACCATATCGAAAATGCCTCCAGGAAACAAATTAGAGAGATCAGAGGGCACGTCATTACCTCGAGTGCAATACCCGCAATAGATTTGGTCCAGAGAAGCCTTTTATATGTTTGTTGAGTGATGCTGCGATACTTTCGAACTACTTGAGTGAAAAAGAACATTAAAGAGCTCGTGGAAGAGGTTAATGTGTTCTTCCATTTTTGGTTGCATTTGTACAAGGGAGTGGCCCTCTTTTATTTTGTGATGAACTATTCGTATAAGCATACAGTGTAATAAGCATACAGTGACTCAAAAAGTTTAGCACACTCTTTGGTAGTACCTGCTCGTACATAATTGAAAATGGGATTCCTTTTTTACACAGACAAAAACTTTTAAGATTTAAGTATACAAAAAGTATACAAAAAGATCATGGTTTCAGGAGGTATCACAATTTATTTACTTGTAAGATAATAGAAGACAAGTAAAAGTTCTTTAACAAAAACAAAAACTTTGTTTTATTGTTTCCGAATTTTGAAATCGGATGAGTAGTTTCGAAGATTACCTTCTACATACAAACTTTACCTCTTTTTAATATTAAGGAGATTAAACGAGATCGAATGGTCAATAAATTAAATTATGGATTACTTTTACGTATTCTCAGTTCAAGTGATAATACTATTTTAATTGGTTAAACCATTCAAACATCATTTAAGGTTGTTACACATGGATAAACGCAGCATGAAAAACAACTTTAATAGCTGCTGTTTGTACTGATAAATTTGTTTTACATAAATTAAGATGCTTGAAATTCCCGGACTATAATTTATTTGCTGTGGTACCTTCTTTTCAGCTGATAGACAGTCTGCACATTGTGTGGAAACTTCTTTAAATCTCTTACTAAAATTGCGGCAGTGCGTCGTCAAGTCCATGTTGGCGGCTTTTCCGTGAGATCTATGGCCTAGAAGGTCAGTTACCAGTTACAACTCCATTAAAAACGCTATTGTAGACTCCACTAACGGATAGATAAGATCCATGCTAGAAAATTGAGTTATAACATCCTCACTTGGAAGCGTGTCAAAGTCAGTAACTGCAACGAGAGGCTGTCCCCATTGAGGTGTTCTATCGCATCTACTCTGGTCATTGGTCGTAGACAACCTCCTGGTCACAATAGGTTATGCTGAGGATCTGGCTATTGTCATAAGAGGTAAATATGACAATCAACAGCGTTATGCATTCAGCATGAATGCATGTCTCAGAATGGGGTCGGACTCCATGTGAATCCTAGCAAAAAAGTTCTGGTCAGCTTCACAATGAGGAGACAACTAACTTTCTCTCTTATTGTTATTGAGGGAACCTCTCTGGTATACTCCAGTAAAGTCGAGTATATCGGTGTACATATCAATTACATAACAGAACGCGAAACCAGTTCTACTCCTGCCTGTAAGCAGTTCTACGGTAGGATTTGTGGTCTCAAACCTTAGAGGCTTTACTGGTTGTACAAAATAAAACAACACGTTTTGTTATTTTTTTGTTTTTTTAATTCTCTTTATTATTTTATTATTATTTTTTCCTCTATGAGGAAACTTTGAGACTGATACGCAATGGTCAGCTTGCACAAGAACACTGGTCAAAAGATGACTGTACCGAATCTTGCTAAAACATAAAAACCGTTTCCGATCATGCAACTCTTAAGAAAGCTTGTTTATGACAAATGCAATCGTTTATTCGGCATAGTGTGACCAGTTGTCATAACTTACATCATGATGGTTAGACCTATTATTACCTACGCACCCATAATTTAATGGCCCAAAACTTTAGCAGTAACAACTTCTTAAAAGCGGGAAAAAGTCCAGCGTATAGCTTGTTTGGGCACCACGGGTGCTATGAGCATCTGCCCTACGGCAGCACTGGATGCTGTCATTGGGCTGTCTCCTCTTAACATTTTCATAAGGAAAATATCCGCCAGAAATGCCCCTAAGATTCAACTGGCAATGAAATACAAACAAGGTGACCGAACGTGACACTTGAAAATAATCAATTTCATCACGGATAAAGACATGTTCTGCTCGATCCCAGATTGGATGAAGGCAACATACTGCTTTGGGCGTCTCTTCGAGGTAGGCATTTCTAACCGTGATCAATGGTCGAGCAACACACTTGCCCCCAACCCCAGAAACTTAATCTGGTATACTGATGGCTCAAAAATGGCAAATGAAGTAGGTGGCGGTGACTATACAAATGTTTTCCAGGCTGAACTACAAGCCATCTAATCCTGTGCCACAGTAAACCTTGCAAAACGCCGTAAAGTGGCCAGAATTCTAATATATTCAGACAGCCAAGCAGCGCTCAAGGCACTGACATCCAATTTAATAGAATCCAAATCCGTCAAGAGCTGCTATGATGCCTTTCAATACCCAGCTCAACGTAACAAAGTTAGGTTAGGACGGGTTCCAGGTCATCATGGAATCGCAGGCAATGAAATTGTGGACGAACTAGCCAGGGCTAGTTCTAGCACCGCATTCACTGGTCCCGACCTATTCTGTGGCGTAAGCTGGACTACTGCCGCAAGTCTACCAATTCAAGTTACGAATTGCCAACTGGAGAAATCTTCCTGGACTCAGACAATCAAAACTACTAATGACCATTTTCTCTTACAGAGAAATCCTTAAACTTAGCAAGGAGAATATTAGAAAGCTCGAGAGCTTCCTCTCAGGCCACTGCCGCTTGTGATCACATCTAACCAAACTAGGGCTCAGTACAACCACCGAATGCCGACTCTGTTCTTTGTGAATGTCCAGCTAGAATTTGGTTAAGAAGGCGTATCCTCCTCAAAGAGATATAGTATGTTCCCCATTGGACATTAGAAAGTCCAATGCTAAAGACATTCTGACTTTCATCGGAAGGATGGAATGTCAGCTTAATCTTACTCCAAATGATACAAAAGGTCTACTCTTTCAGACCGCAGTGTCCGCCACTTGTAAATCCGCCATATCTAAAAAAAAGGCCCGCACATTTCTGTGACGAGGTCAGCTCTTTTAGGTATTGAACCTTAGTGTTTGAACAGTTGGACAGCGATTTTAAGAAGCAAAGCGCCTCGTGGCTTATCGATTAAACATTTATAACCAAACTTGAGTGTTTTTGCCATTTTCAAAATGTAAAGTATCCTCCGATAGGTTGATATATTTTGAACCACAGATCAAAAGTGTAGAGCGTGTTAAGACGTTGCTTTGTGTCGAACATTTACAAAAAGAGTGCAAAATGTGATCCAAGGTTCTATAGACCTTTGGTATCTATGATATCTTCTCACTGATTTTCTTACAAATATCAATGTCTTATTGAATCGTAGTTTGGGTTTTTGCAAATGAAAGAGATGTTGATGTAGAGGAGCAAACAAATGGTACAATGAAGAAAATCGAAGCCAGTTACTACTGCCCAGAAAAATGCGGCAACATAAATGCTCGTGAAACCGAAATTAATCTTTTTCAAAATTATATTTTGTCTTTGCTCTAAATTTTGCAGGCGAAAAAATTTGACATGGAATAAAAAGTTTTTGAATCCTCAGTGTAGCCGAACTATGAATAGTATTCGGGGGATAAAATCTGCCATTCCTGCACTGGTGCAATTGTCATGGGGCAACTTCAGGAGTTGTTCGGAGTCAGAAAAATACTGTTAAAAGTATTTATAACCCGCTTACTTTAAGAGCATGGTTCCCAAACAAACTTTTTTGGTCAGAACTTCCTGCGTTCGAACGTCAACTGTGTTGAAGCTTAAAATAAATCTAAATCTTCTGCTCGCTCTAACCAAATACATTAAAAGGATAGTCATTATCCATTGAGGATCAGCAAATTATAAAAACAATTTTGAAATTTATTGGACTCAAATTTTTTAATCGATGATGCAACTCCAGAGCTAAGTTGGGAAAACTAGCGGCTTTAGTTAAGGTTTGCTTTCTGAAGATTGTATCGCAATTAAATTGGTCATATACCTATGAATTCTGTGATACCACAAACTTTCATCTATAATAGGTGTTATGTATCGGGGCCATAATTAATCTCTCCAGTTATGATACATCAATTAGTTTCCGTCTAGAGAACCTGTTTATATTCACAAGTTAAGTGCCGAACGATTCATATTTCCCGCTTTTTCCTCATCTACCATGTTATTATCTGGATAAGAGGGATTATATTATTTTCATCGGAAAAATTATTGATTATTTTCTTTTTAAAACGGATCGTTATCTCTTGATAGCTCTCAACTTGAAGCAACCCAGTTCCCAGCATTGGCCAGTTCAATGTTCAAAACGCATTCCCACAACTAACGACTAGCTGCCACTGTCACCCACTTTACGGTACAAACACGCCTCGTTGACCTCCGTGCCACACAATCGAGAATCTAATTGCCTCAACCAGACGCATCTCTCGTCAAATCATAATTTTTCCACACACAAATAAAGTTTTTCTCACACGAGATGGATTTCCCTCTTCAAGGTGCATGCGTAGCGTGACTCTTTCAATCGTCTCTAGCGTGTGTAAAAGAGTGACATCCGCCGCACTCAACTTGTCACTTCATTCGTCACAGAACGCACACGGCAAACGCAACAAATTATATCCGTTGCCATTAAATCAACAAAAGAATATAAAAATAAACCAAAGGATAGGTGAGGCAAGGTTGGGCTTGTAGATCTGCTTAACTTCACTTAAATCATCCGTTCAGCGACTGCCTTGGTTACACAGTCTGAAACTGCCGCCACAAGAAGCAAACAGTCAACATTGACATTCGTATTGACGTGAGATGTGCGTGCAGACGCATACCACATGTCTGTCTTTGCTGAGAATAGGCATTTCCATATCCGAATTTGGGGAAAATAAAACTACATTTTCCCGCCAACGTCAACGCTAGTCTCCACCACAGTATATAAAATCAATTTTCGCTCGATAAAAATTTAATGACTCAATTCACTGACATTGATTGGGGTTTCTTTTTGGCCAAAAAGAAGGAGGAGGGTTGACTAATAACTTTTTTTGAGTTTGACACTAGAGCAGATGTGATCAATACCCCAAGGGGGCGTCGAAGATAAACCCAACTGAAGCGAAACGTACCCGAACCCCAACAACGAGTCGCCGCAATGACATTAATCTTGGGCATTTTGAAAGCTTAATGTCATTTCGATAATTCAAACGATGGCGACTTTTTTATTCAAATTCAATTGCCACTGCGTAGAGGAGATGTGTCCAGTGAAATAGAGCATAATTAACACGCATGTGGTACTGTTTTGAATAAAAAAAAACAACAAGTCTGACTTGAGGGCTGGGATTTGGTTCAATTATTTTGACATTGAGGGGTATGCCCGAAGGATGTCTTGTGAAATTTTGTTTGATGTGCGTTTGATTGTCTCCGGGGGCTATATGGTACGGATGACATTTTTGGATGTGAAGCCTATTTTTTTTTTAATTGCAAGACCATGCGAATGCGAAGAGCTACAGAAACCTTTAACCTTTGACATACAGTGGCTCCCATGACTTAATCGGCCACTGAAAAGAAAAATGTTTGATACCAATTTTTAAAAACCCATGAAGCAGGATTTTAACAATAAGTAGCTTGGATTTTACTATCTTGCGGCGAACCCTTTCAACTGAATAAATTGTTTAACGCATTGAGGCATAAAATAAAGAAATTTTGCACAACATGCACTCGTTATGTTTTGTAATATTTCTTGTAGGCCCGCTTAGAATTGCTGTGAGCTTTTTGTTGCTACCCGACAGCACATTTGATCTCGTAAGTGTTCAATAAAATGTAAACCTGTGAACTTTTCATGCATTTTCAGAAACTTTAAGGAATTTTGTATGATCCTTGACTCTACTGGAAGTTGTCGCAAAGTCCCAGTTTATCGACCCTTTTGCCTCAAATTAAAACTATATGTACACCACACTTAATTGATTTTTTCTTCAAGAAAATGAAGGTTTCCCACACCAGATTTTGACAAACATCCCCAAACCAAGTCAGAGACGAAAGATAAAGCAATTTAAATGACATCAGAATTTTCTTAAAACAATGAAACGAGTATGTTTGCAAAGTATTTTCCATAATAGCCATATTCACTCCATTTTTTTTAGGAAGTTCTTGACTTGTCATATAAAAGCCGGAATAAAAACAGTGAAGGCATTTCACCGACATAAGAGTAAAGACGCAACCCTCCAAAAACATAAACAATTCTTTGATGCTCAGCGGGCAATCGAAACCATAGAACATATGAGTGTGCATCCTTCCCAATGCTCCTGATCAGTCAATGCTTAAATTGTGACTACAAAATCGCGTCTCCATATGTTGCGTAATTTATACTTACAGCAATAATATTTGTCTGAAGCTTTTATTATTAATTCATCATCACATACAAGGTGTCGAAACGATTGTACCTTTAAAGTGCAAGTCTCAGGCTGATGTGTGTACTCAATGAGCCTCATAATAGTCCCGAACATGTGCAAATGGTTTAAACAACGTCCAGAAGTCGAAGCAATTCTTTTTGCAGATTAATGTCATCCAGATTTCAAGTACATGAGCAGTTTGTCCCACTGCTAAACAAAAGATTTGAAGATGGAAGTGTTGTTACAAACAGACAATCTTTTATAATGCAAAAAGCAACTTGACATCAAACGTTGGCAGTCTCATAATGATTTAGCAGATTTTTGGCCTTTCAACATTAATTATCCACACTTAACCTTCACCATAAATCAGAACGTCTCGAGCTGCGGGAAAATCAGCCAGCTAACAGCGGGAATACAGAATAAAAAAACCTTCGGGAAACGAAAACCATCTCCATAAGAAACGATTTTTATAATATTTAACCGCCTGCCTGTCAGAAGTTTTACGATTGTGCCTGTTTCCACCATTCGCAGCCACATACATTCGCATTCGTATGTACTCTGTCCCATTGTCAAATAAGAATCTGGTACATAAAGTTGGGCCATTTATACTTATCCTGGCACGTTACCGGCAAGCTCCCGCGGGATGACGCCGCAGAAGATCCACAAAAAAAGCGAAGGCCCATGGCGGCGCGTCGCGGGGCATACATACTTAAATCCTCCAGTTTTGTGTGTCCTTTTTTTTGGCTAAAAATTAACCTTTGCGTTATTCGGAGTGACCAAAGTGGTTTTCGTATATATTTTGGTTCGGGTTGCCAGGACACTTTTTTTTTTTTTTAAAGTTAATTTCGAGACACTTTTGGATTTATTTTTATCTCAAAAGTAAAACATATAAAAAAGAACAACACGTACTGATATCCCCGATAGAGTGAATGACCCTCAACCTTGCCAAATTCCATGAAATGAAAGATAGAATAAAAGTTGTAACCGGGCTCTAAATAAACGATAAAGTCACGCACTGAAGTTGTTTGGATTTTGTCGCCATAGAATGACTGGGAAGACGAATTTACACGTGTTGTTGGTTTTCATATTTGGTGTGTGTTAAAGTGTCGTCGGAACTTGTAACGATAAAAATAAGTAAATTGAGAGTAATCGGTTTTTGATTGATTGCCTCGATTGATGTCGTTGTTGAAGTTTAGCGTGTTCGAAGCTGGTTGTTTATGAAAAAGTGGGTATATTGAATGATTTCATTTCATACGTAATTATAAAAGCTTTTATTAAGATTACTTTTGCGTATAGGAGGACCAATACTATCTTGAATTGCCTTCCGAAGAATTGTTTTACTAAATTCATTCAAAAATTCAGAGTTAATTGTAGCATAACCGCTAACATAGACAATATCCCTATCGCTAATCTAATCACCTTTAAAAGTAAGCTCGTTATTAAAATAGTAAGTGCGGACTTGAAGCCTTGTTAGCGTTGTCCAAAGAAGCTGTGGGGTGTGATCTCTGTCGCGTTAGAAAATGACAATCTCTGTCATGTCTCACAAATTCTTGGGCGCTTTCATTTCTTTCCATGCACAGTCATATTGCTTTGAGCTTTGTGGGACAGCTTAGGACCAGACCCGTGGTTTCACTGGCATTGTCAATTACAATATTAAGAATTTATTATAAAAAATATAAGGAGTGCTAAAATCTCTGCATGAAATGACCATAACATTCGTTTCCATTCTGTGTATAAGAAGACAGATGTTTTTTAGTGCGGATAACCGCTTTTCCAATCTCACGTAATTTTACTTCAAACGGAATATCAAAAGACCAGAAAATCAATGTTTGAAAATATTATCACGTAATGCATTTTAACTTGTTCCAAAATGCCATATGCTATTTAAGATAGCCCGTAGCAAACTGTAAGCGCTCTATTCTGTTTTTCAGGTTTCGTTCTTAAAAAGGGGAAACAGCACTTTAATATCCGTCTGTCTGTCACCACAATTTTTCTCAAGAACGCGTAGAATAATGACTGCGTTAAAGTTTGAAAATAAAAATCAGGCCTCTAAAACAACGCAGTCAAAATATGTTATTTTCGCCGCATATTTTGATCTAGAATCATAAAATTTATCAAGAAGCAATACGGGAATCAAAACTTAAAGGGTACTCAAGGGTACTAAGCCATTTTACTTGGCTTTTAAAGCGAAAAGGGTTCAGCTTGTGCAAGAGTTGAAACCGCGTTTTTAGTTAAATCGATTTATTTACAAGCAAATTTGCCGAATTTGGAGTGGCCCAGAAGCCTTTATCGAGACGCCCTTATATCCATTAAAACTCACTTTTTGGTGTGATTTTTGGGCTGTTGGAATCATCGTCCCATATTTCTTTAAGAACGATGCCAGCTTAAATGTTGCCGTCAATGGAGAGCGAAACATGATTTCTGACTTTTTCGTTCCTCAGTTGAATGCCATTGACGTGACAGAGCTTTGGTTTCAACAAGATGGCGCAACATGTAATGGAATTGTGACCTGGCCTCCACGATCCTGTGATCTCACACTTTTAGATTACTTTATTTGTGGGTATGTAAAGTCACTAATCTATGCCGATAAACCAGAGATATTGGATAATTAGGAAGTCAACATTCGCTGGTTTATTGTTGATATGCGGCCACAGTTGTTCGATAATATTGTCGAACATTGGACTTCACGATTGCGCTTCATCAACGGAGAAAATGAGCATAAAATATTTTTGTTTTCAGTGTCCAATCAGTCGTGGGAGCCACTGTACTAACATACATATGAATACCAACATAAAAAGTCCAACGGTATCGAATTGCTGCTCCACAGTGCCTAAGCAAAATGAAGCCGACAAATGTCTCGATCACTTTAATAACAAATTCTGAAACACCCTGTTAAGTGTCTGTCTCAAAATTCACCAGTTTCATAGCCATCAAAATTTACTTTTACCCGATATCTGTTTTTGCTTAAAGATATGTTTTTTGCAGACGAAAAATTCAAAGTGAGCAACTGTCATGAATAAAAGATATTCACATATTTACATATGATATATGCATCTGGAGAGTGATCGTGACCAGCTACAACAAGCATGCTCTAGAATTAGTTAACCTGACTATTGAATGAAGAATCTTCTTCTCATCTCTGTCCAGAAACCTTGATCTGAGAGCCTTTTGTAGAAGCCTGGCAGCTGGATAACATTTACATATCTTTCCTTACACTGCCACTAGCATGGTCATTGCGATTTTAAATAAGTTGTTCTAAATTCCGACGCATGTTGCATGTCTGTGATAAGTTCGCTTGTTCAATGGCATAGGTCCAAGAAGTTTGTTTCAATCAATATTTGATTAATTCAACTTGTTAATTGGAGTTCCATTAGGTCGGATTCACTTACGAATAAGTATTTTTCACAGACGTCGGAAAAAACAACACGTCATTCTCACTCATAAGTTCTCCGGTTGAAGTCTTAAAAATTGCCTCATAACACAATGTAAACATCAAACACGCAGACAGTTCCACAAATACGTTTCGTTTGGTGCGTAGCGATTTGCGTAGCCATATCCAAAGATGTAATAAGAGACTTTTGAAAACAAACAAACTCAATAATCAAAACAGGGGCCCACTGCGAAATGCAAATATTTTCTCTCCACAAAGAATCCATTCGATCTTAAATCCAATTAAATATTCCCTCAATATTTATCTAAGCATCAATTGCACTAATAAGTGGGGATACAGATAGTCTGGAGGTGGCGAGTGAAATGATCACATTCGTAATAGAAAAAAAAATGATCGTCTGGTCATAAAGCAATCGTGCGCTAAATAAACTTCGTGTGCAATCTAGAGCTATTAATGGAACATGATGGATTAATGATCGATAGTAACGATCGGTTGATTTTGTAAAGTTCTGACTTCCAAGAATGGAATCGAATTGCTTTCCTTATGGATTTGATTCAAATGTCCGAATCACTTAATTCATATGCATTTCATCTCTGAGTCCTTAAAGTCACTACTCCTATGCTACATTCAATCGCTTTGAAATTAAACTCCTGCGATTTCTTCTAGTTTTAGCCTGTTACTTAACTTAAGCTATGAATTACTATGAAAAAAAAAACTAGTCAGACAAATCACTAGGTGCGGAGGGCATCAAATGTTTTCCAAGGATTGGATTCATTTACATTTTTTAAGGAAACACGTTTTTCTTATTTGTTATTTAAGCTTTTATTTTAAAAATGGAGTGACTAGATAAACACCGACTGGGATGTATTTTTAAAAGACTGCAAGTACAATTTTCCTTCGAAAACAGCGAAACAATAATAAATGATACTGACATTGATCTCAAAGGAGCCGAATACTTCTCCACTATTCTAAAGAATTGTTTAAAACCTAAACTCGTTCGGTGCGGATGAGTGATCAGGAGACCCATAGACTTGATACGCAGAGACGTAAAAAAAAATGTTCAACATCAGATGAGGTTTTATAAAAATTTGTGGAACTCCTTTTTTGCAAAGGAGGATTTTAATAATCTTATAGAAATTGTAAGACCTAAGAAATTACAGAAAAAGGCAAAATTAAACAATTTTAGAAGAAAAAATAGTAAAAAAAATAAATGTAAAATAATTTCAGTGATAATATTTCAATAAAACGAATAATTAGATTTTAAAATATGTTAAAGTGTAAAATTTGCTCCTCACGGCCCAAGTAAGTTAGAGGACTTCGTTTAAAATTTTTTGCATCTGACATCTGCCTCAGACTTGTTGGCAATGAGTTCGACATTCGAGTAACTTTGACGAAAAATTATTATTCGGACAATGAACCTGAGAACTCAGGCTGGACAAGCAACAGCGACTTACGCGATTGAAGAAGGACAAGTTGGTGGTTCAGATATTCAGATTACTATAATTGGATCACACTGTTCAAGAGACAAAATGCCTTATATTTCAGAAAATTGTCGAGGGAGCATCTATTAGGCTGTTTTGAAAAAATATTTTGCGGTTACTTTTGTAGTCAGGACTGAAGAATAACTCACAACCATACAGTAAAACAGGTAGCAGGCGAGTTTTTGCAACCAAAAGTGAATCCCATGATAGATTACTGTTAAAAACTATGCCAAGGTTTCTGGAGGTAACAACCCACTCTTTTTGGCTTTCCGCAAGTCTACTGGAGGAAACCCTGTAACATCCAGCCCCTTACGATGTATAGCCAGCACCTTCGATTTGCTTGCATTTAAATGAAGATCATGACCAGAAGACCATCCATGTAGGTTCTCGAGATCTTCGTTTATTAAGCTTATTGCTTTGCTAATCTTTCCGAGAGGGCAGCTAAGAAACAATTGGACATCATCTGAACAGTCTTTTATCACTCTGTAATGGTCATTCACATATATTAAAATGAACATTGGTCCAAGAATTGTTCCTTGCGACTCTCCACGCTGAATACCCTAAATGGGAGGACCGTACGCTGGCAACTACACATTGATGTCTGCCATTCAGGATAAGCTTTATGGCGACGCTGGAAAACTTAAGCTGTGCTCTTTGTTGCACATTAGAGAGTAGTTAACCATATCAGAAGCTGTCGAGATGTCAAGGAGGGTTAGGAAAGTGGGGTAGATGGAAAATCTTAACTCTTTCGTATCTCGACAAAAATCAAATCAGTTTTACAACTTCTTTGTGGCCGGACTTATTACCGCAATGTAGGTGTTTTGCTTTTAAATACCAGCTAAATAAAAAATTCGCTGAGATACAAACAACCCCAGGGGCGCTACCCAAACACACTCCGGTGTTGCAAAGTGGCTCCTTTGAATTTTGCAGGTTCGAGCAAACTGATGTTGTTAATGGAGTATTAAAAATAAAAGAACCTGCTAAACGTCCATCAATCTAGCTTCAGACTGCACCACAGCTGCACTTCGGCATTGCTTTAAGTAACAGATGACGTACGATCTGCAATGGATAAAAACTTAGTTACCTTTCTGACACTTTTAGACTTTTCCAAGGCCTTTGATGCGGAAAATCATAAGCTACTTGTCTCTTGGCTTTCAACTTTGTACAATTTCTCCTTATCAGCTGCAAACTTTATTTATTCGTACCTGTCTAGAAGAAAACAAGCAGTCTTAGCTAGCACCATTATGTCTGAATTTATTGAAACTTCAGCAAGTGTTCCTCAAGGATCCATTTTGGGTCCCTTGCTCTTTGTAAAAGGTAATAAAATATTCCATGTTTCAAATGTTTGCGGACGATGTTTAAGTGTACTTTAGTTTTGCCCTTGAAGATGCAGCAGTCAAATGTAAAGAAGACCTTCAAAAGATTTTTGGCTGGGCTCAAGAAAACTGCTTACGCCTTAACCCGGAAAAAAACGAAATGCTTGGTCATAAATAGAAATGGTATAAACACAAGCAGCTTCCGCACAATCTACCATGGTAATGCCCCTACTGAGTTTCTGAAGCTTAAAACCTTAGAGTTTGGTTCAGCATGAGTTTGCGCTGGGATGACCATGTGCGTTCTGTCATCGGAAAAATTGGTAGCTGCCTCAGGATCATCTCTCCGACTCATCATCAGCTCTTTGCTAATTCCATTGATAACATATGGCTGCGAAATTTGTTGTTGCCATAATGCATTCACTAGTTGCAAGCTTGCAAGCTTAATGTTGCCTTTAATTAATGGAAAGATGCCAATAGTTTTTAGCATTCCCACAATTTCTCACTTTTGAATTCTTCACCTCGACGACTTTCATCAATCATCCAATTATCGCAATCTTACATTCCTTCTACTTAGAGCACATCTTCAGATTGGCTCGCACTCATTATGTTATTGTGTACTTCTGTGAAGAAGCCACTGGGTATAACCTTGAGTAACATAACATTACCATGTCATTTGCATTCCAACACCCAAAGCTCTACTTCACTTCATTATAATACAACGTCAAGTATTCATCAGCTTTGTGTCAGGTGAGAATTTCCATTAGAACCCTAAATGGTTTGAAAAATGTACCTCCCCGGCCAGGGAAAATGTGTGGAAACCTCGTTCCACAACGTGAACAAAGTTGGAAAATGTGTGCTTTGAAATCTTAATACTCGTACAATGAGCCGAGGTAGAACACAAAAATGAAGAGTGTTTTCACAATTTCACTGGAAATGAATTCGTGATATGAATTTTTATGTCTTTCGGGACGCATTTGTGTATTTTTCATGAAACCGAGTTCTTCATTTGACCAGATTCTAAAAAAAATATTCAGAATATTTAAAGAAATATGCAAAATCATTGTAGTATCTCTGAGATACTTTTGAGGTACTTTCCCGTAAATGCTAATAAAGACATTTTTTCAAAACAAGTAAAAAAATACAAGAATGCTGGAAATCACTTTTGGCGTAGAGTGCATTGGAATTATTCAATTTTTTGAGCTTGTGTGAAAAATAAGATAAATATTGTGGTTCAAGGATCTTGGCAGTATGGCGCTCTATTTTGAGTTTATTAAGGGCTCATTGTCAATATCAAGATACCTGCTTCGTATTTTGCTGGATAAAACAAGCAGCAATGAAATATTCAGACGCTCGTATTTGACTTTTTTTATAAAGGCAGCTATTCCGAGTTCGGTGGTGTTCCAGATTTCCATACAACTGTTGCTTCTTTATGCTGTTGGCTGTTATCTTTACATCATAATTATATTCCAGCTAATATTATCAAGCAATCTTGTGTAATACTTAACAATTTGCTTAACACCTGATACTTCCCAAGCTGTTGGTAAATCTCAAAGGAACTTGGAATAATAAAAAAGTCATTCAATGCCTTCAAGTTTCCTGGGAAGGTTTTTAAAGTTAAGCTTAGTTGAAAGCGAAAAAGAATTCATACATAATCATGTGATCATGATGGGTTTTAGACCCCAAGTCCTACCGTAGAGGCGCTTACAGGCCCACATGGTCTTGGTTGCGCGTTCTGTGGTGGACTTGATATGTGTAGTCCAGTTCAGTTTCTTATCCAAGATAACACCGAGATACTTGTCTTCACTGGAGTATAGAGTCAGTTGTCTCCTCATTGTGAACGGTTTTGCTAGGATTCACAGAGAGTCCATTAGGCTTAAACCATTCTGAGACATGCACTAATGCAGCTCATTTGACAATAGCCAGATCATCAGCATAACCTATTGTGACATAGCCAATCTCATTGAGGCTCACCAGGACCAATGACCAGAGTAGAGGCGACAAAACACCTCCCTGGGGATCTCTCGTTGCAGTGACTGGCTTTGACACGCTTCCAAGCGAGGAAGTTATAACTCGATTTTCTAGCATGGAACTTATCCATCTGTTAGTCGAGTCTTCGAGTTGTAACTGGTATTGTCAAAAGCACCCTCAATATCCAGGAAGACGCAGAGGGCAATTTCCTTACACTGAAATGCCTTCTTTACAAGGGTGACCAGATGGTGAAGTGCCCCCTCAGTTGAGCATATTGGTTGGGGTGCAGGGAAGAGTGAGTTTCTAAGTGCCCCCTGACAGAGTAGTTAAGCTTTGCGTCATTATTCGAGAAATCTGTAAACAAGATCTCAAGACGAACTTCACATGGAATCCAAAACTGTTGTAAAATATTTGATTTGTGCGAAATCATTTGCTATAAAGCTATTTCTGGTGTATGCGTCTTCAATTTGATGCAACATATTTTGGTCTGCCTTATATGCAGAAATGTTGAATATTTGAAATCTGTTTTACACAATCGCTTATTTTGACTTTCTTCGCTACCAAAAAGATTGTTGAATGCCTCCCGAATGTCTAGAATTGACAACGATTTCAAGGACCTTGTGAGAAATAATTTTGCATGGTCGGCTCACATCAGTCTTGGTTTATCCTAACTCGTGGTATTTAAGAAATTTCTACCTGAGACATTTCTGTAACTGCAATCGCACGGCTTTTTCTTTGACTCAAGAAAGCTCCCAATATGCTCCCAAAAGCGCGCCAGGAGTAGTCTCATTCGATAGTCGTAGCTCTAGAGTATTATCGCCTTCCAAGTTAGTCGCCTATATGCTTTTTAACGGTGAAAAACTTGTGTTTGCGGTCGAGCCCTACTTTACGAACTGAATTTCAGTTGTGGCTTTTGAAATCGCATAAATGTAGACACGTTGGGCAATGTCCCCGACAGAAAGTCAATTGTTGCATCGGATCAACTGCAAGTGTCAGAAGGCGAAGAACTGCGTCGCGGCGCAATATTGAGGCTTTGACTCTCCGAGCGATCAGTGAGATCAATTCTTAATGATATCCTATTTTACCATCCGTATAAGTTGTCGACTGTGCCAGAACTCTATGAACGGAATTTCAATACTCGAATGATCACATGGGACGCGCTTTGCGAAAACGTTCCAGGGGACCCAATTCGATTTTATCAGAATTGTAGCCAATTTTCACTTAAGTGGATTCATCTTAAGTCACAGTGTCTCGTGGAATTTCCTCACCAGGAATTGTTGTATTGAAAAATTAAATTTATGGAAAAAAAATTTGGTCACAGTGTAAGTAAAATTAGAACGGTATGTGAGCATGTAAGTAGAATCAAATTGTTTCAAGAGTTGATGAATATGACGTTGGGGACCTTGGGTTTTAACAAACCTAAGTGCACTTTATAGAAATTTTGAATTGGAGGCTTAAGAGAGTTGTCTACTTCATAGACCGCCATTGTCTTGCTATTTTATCCTTTGTTTCTTTCGCTTATGAACATATATCCAAAGTATTTGACTTTATCATCACTCATGTTATTATTACACTTCAATATTGACCGGAAAGCTGATCAACTCAGACCGTCCCAAAGATCTTTTCAACCTCTCTTATACATTATATCGAGCAGAATTGGTTTAAAACGTCTCAATTTTGTCGAAAGTTTGAAGAGAGTGGTGAAAAATCTTCCTTCAAAGATGTGGAAGTATCCAGCATGGGAATTTTATCTTTCAGGTAAATCTATGCTGTTCCAGCCTCGAGGGAATCACGTCCAGTCCAGGTTTGTTGGAAGAATTTGATTTGATAGATAAATAGGCCGATTTAGATAGACTGCTTTTATTTTTGGAAGACATTTACAAGTAATGGAATATCATAATCATCCGCATGGGCTTTTATCTCTTTTTCATTTTATGTTAAGATCTTTAGGATTTGATTCAAGATAAGAAACCATAACAGTGGTAAAATAAATGAGTCTTCGGGTGTTGTGAACCTTGTTACCGATTTTTTTTAATTTACGAGAAATGTAATTTTGTATACGGTTCTATAGTAATTATACGGACATATGTTTGGACGAAAAACACAATTTACATTTGGAACTTAATAGAACTGGTTTGGAAAGAACTTGACAGAAAGGTTTGTATGTCAGTGTTCAAAAACAAAAGATAAATTGAGGAAAATCTTTCCAGTAGTCTCGGAAAATATTAAGAAGTTGATCGAATAAAACACCTTTCAAATTTAACCAAATCCTTTCAAGTTTTTATACTGCGGATACGCTTCGAATGGAACCCATTTAGATTCGGTAGCTTGATTTGTTGTCGAGTTTTGCGAGACGAAAAAATCTGCACAAACGTACGTAGACACAAACATCTTTCTAAAAATAATAGATTCCGACTCCTGGGACCTCGAAACGTGAAGATATGTAAAAATTTAGAATTCCGAAAATCGAATCGAAAATGGGCTTCATTGTTTTTTGAAATAAGAAACTTATGTTGGCACTTCCTGATTCTAAAAAGGAGAAAGACCAATGTGCCCATACATCTGGCGAGATGAGCATAAGAAATCTAAATAATATCAAAAGGTTAAACAGAGCTTAAAACTGGTGGCTTGACTTTAGGATAATTACTGAAAAAAGTAAACTTCTCAATGTTCATTGTGGTGATACATGTGTGATAAAAAGTAAGAAAAAAAATTAAACCTTTCCATCACGACTGTGATAGTTTTTCATCACAAATTTACGACAGCATTCAAACAAAACCACTGCAGTTCCTTTCTAGCCGCAGGGCACACAGCCAAGTCTTAACGACACAAAGTCCTTCCATCTGCCAATTCGTATTCCCACTGCAACCATCGCCAACATCATATACTAAAACTCTCAAGAGTCATTATGGTGCGCGTCGACGCTTTCTTTGCTTCCTTTCTAGGCACTCTCTCCAGCATGGATGGTTGGAGAATGTCAAGGTGAAGTACGTCAAAGCAGCAAATTGTGTTTCAACACCGCAAAGCAACACAACAAGTTTTGTCATAAAAATCAGTCGATATCATTCGTACTCGTTGATGTTTTAAAAGGATGCATGGTTAGCGTGTTTGTCGCAAGCGTAAACAAGGCTATTTATCATAAAAATCTGTTGTAAGGACACGTGCTAGCTGTGGTGTCATTCCACATAGAAATCCCCGCATTTACATCTTGTAATTTTTATGAAAAGCATGAAGGGTGGCGGTCGGGATTCGTTATGTAAAAATGTGCGCAGATTTATGAGTGATATGTGCCAACAGGACACGAAATAACAACATTCCAGCTCCGAGGGCCCGTTTAGATGCCATCAACAGGAAGCAACAAAAAATGTAAATGCTTGGTGTTTTATTTGCAAGCTTTTCTCACCTCCTTCGGTTGGAGCACGGGGGGTTTGGTTGATGTTAGGTGATGATGATAATATGTTGGTGTTGAATTATTATCCTGGGAATGTAAAACATACGGTTATGCAGAAGACATGGGTACGAGGACTCTTGTTAATGGTTACAGTCTTCTCGGCAGAGTGTGATGTAGGACTTGTTTTGTTTTTTTTTTTATCCTTTTGAATCTAACTATGTTTAGCGGAAGGTTTTAGCTAAATTGGAAAGCCGTAGTGAATTTCTTTTAAAGGGCGCCATGGTGACGTGCAGAAGGAGTTTATTTAGCAAAGTGTTAACGTTTATCAAACAAATGTATTCAATTGGTATGAAGGCTTTCAATTGTATACATTTAATGTAAGTTCGTTGGCCTGAGCATGTCTGTTTTAGATCATCTTTTAATTTTGCAAATAGAATTTGTCAAGCAAAGCGGATATAATTTGAGAATAGTGTTCTTTGAAAGTTTTTGAATATGAAAAGGAAACTCAAGCCTTTTGATAAAAGACACAGATACTGTTTTAACTATTGAAGTAATAACATTCTAGAAATGTTGAAGACTCCTTTTTATTTGCAAAGTAAAGTAAACTGATTTGATTTGTAAATTTGTATTTGCTTATTCTCGACAATACGCAAAAAAAAGGAAATCGGTGGCACAACAGCTCCTACTTTTTGTGTATGCGTTTTACATATTTTGCAAATGGCGAGGGTTGACCTTACAACTTATTGCCGACTCTGAGCAGCCCAAAGATAATGAAGAGCGAAAACAATTTAAAATGCCAGGCAGAAGTAGTCTCGCTTAGCAATTTAAGCCCTTGGACCATGTGTAAGCTCATTGAATCTAAGAATGATATACACTGCAGGTCATGATCAAACAGTGGAAACTATCCTCACGCATAAGGTGGATATTACGTTGGATAGCATAGGGAATGCGGAAGGGAAAACTGGGCGACTTATAAAAGAGCTGTCAAAAAAAAGGTTGAGAATAAAGTTCAATGATTCGCATGAAGGGAAAGTTCTACAAAGTCAGTTTGTGCGCATGACCTCACCACGTACGAAATCTTATACGGAGACTATGTTGCCTCTCCAAAATCTTTCGCAGAGTTATCGGCAGTTACAGCCACCACCAAACGACAACAAGGCTTAATTTCCGATTCACAGCTTAAGATTTTCTTGCAAAAAGGTCCGAACTGCCAACCAAAACGACTGTCAGATATACTTTTGTCAGCTCTTACCACTTTTTAGAAAGAACTCGATTTCGAGTCCGATTGTCCAACGGAAAAAAGCTGCACTGGACAGCAATATTGACATTAAACATATGGCGCCTCAGGCAACTGGAAATAGTCAGAGCCTGGAGAGAACAAAATAGTAAAAGATTCTCAAATGAATCATTGACAACCAGAAACATCGAAAAATATATGGTCACTAAACGGTACAATGGTTCACGAAACAACCGGGACAACTTTGGTGTTCCAACCATTTTTTTTTTTTGCAAATTTTATTAAACTCTATATTCCGTTATTACTTTGGTGCTTAATGTATATGAATATTCTTATATAACTTACTGACCCTATGCGGGTTCTCTAAGCTAAAGCCTATCTACATATGTTTGTCTTTCGACTTTTATTTGCGGTTGCTTTATTTGTAATCAAAGATAACTTACAACTAAGGAAATTGAGATTAAAAAAAAACTTAGTAACAGAGACTTATAGTAACTTTTCATCTAACTTAAAATAACTTGACTCTAATTTAAATAACTTATTTTTACCTTAATACTAACGTCATATATACTTGCAAAGCAGGTAGAGGCACATATGTCAACATATACACACACAAGTACGGATATGTGAATCTCCCCTGTTTGCACATATATATATTTATATATAAAAACTTAATCTAATCGACCTTAGCTACCGTCAGTCAGCAACCTGTGCGAAAAACTTTCTTGTCGTAGTGGACCAACTTTACCTCAAGGGGTACTAGACATAAGAAGGAATTGACGATGGAGTTCCTTCAATTTAATTTTTAAGCCACCAAAAATTTCGGTACAGGTGTTCGGCTTCTTTTATATCGCGGTCAGAAACCGCTCTACTAACCCTCAGACGCTCGGTGGAACTAATAATATTAAGAAAATTGTCTACTCTTATTACGTTCGCTCTTTTGTATAGGACCTCGTTGGGATAGAATTTTTTATATTCAGACTCTGGAGTTCTGCATAAATCTAGGCAAGCCCTGAGACATCGCCTCTCAAACAATCGAATCTTTTCCATTAAGCTTGCTCACACGTTTAACCAGACGGGACATCCGTAGACGAGGATAGGCCGGCATCGAGTTGCTGGTTTTAAAACAGTCTCTTTGTTTGGCCTAAATCACCCTTGGCTCTGTTGAGAGCAGCGTCTACTTTTTTTTCGAAATGTAGCAACTGGTCAAGCAAAATACCGAGATATCGGACTGCACTTCGACTCCCCAGTGGCTGTCCGTGCGGTCCCTCAATTGACAGCTTTCGCCAATTCTTTATGGTATCCCTAGGGACCCCAGACAACGGAGTCCTAAACAATATACTTTCGCATTTCCGGAAGTTGACTTCCACTTCCAGTCATCGCAGTCACGCTGCAAGAGATTTCTAATGACTACTATTTTCGAACCTGATCTGTCCGCAATCAAGTCGTCTGCGTACGCTATCGTATAAGGAAGGGATCTTTCAAGGTCACTGGTAAATATGTTGAAGAGAATCGGCGAAATGACAGCCCCAATTGCAGTCCATTTATTAATTCGAATAACTGATTAGAAGTAACATTGCCATTTTCACAATGAACTCTCTATTGACTAGCTTATTAAGAAGCATGTATAACAGTGGTTTGGTTATCCGGAATAATATTTTTGTCCTCAACCCACTCGGTCAGGGCTCTATTGATTTACTTTTCAAATACCTTACTGATGTTAGGAAGGAGACTTATCGACCGGAGATTTGCCGGATCGGATGTGTCTTTATTCCGTGTAGGAATGGGTTGCACCATCGCTGTCTTCCAATGAGCTGGATAATTTTAATAACTCAGCAAATTGTTAAACAGGGTGGTATTAAGCTTCAAGAGAAAGGTGCTTAAGAACAATGTTTGGTATTTCGTCGATTCCCACAGATTTCTTCGTAGTGAACCGAAGATGACCAGCAGATCTTCCTTTGAAATGTACGGATGTACATTGAAATCATTTGACAAATTATCACCATTGAATGTGGTAAAACCAATGTTCTCCGATTGCCAGTTCCCAATATCATTTTGAAGGTCTGAGTTGTGAACGAGGACGCGATCTTCCAAGACATGGTTGTTGCGAGTGCTAACATTAACCTTATACAACTTTCTCCTGAGGATCTTGGATCAGGAAAAAGTTGTCATCTTCAATCGGATCTATGCCTCCTGCCACAAGTAATTGTTCGTTGTTGTCGGTATTTCGGGGGACCTTAAGACACAGAAGTCCGAATTAAAGGATTCCAATGCGAATTAATAGCAGTTCGGTAGTTTTGCTTAATAAACTGCTTTAGGTTTCTAAACTGGGACTTCAGTATCCTAACTTCAGAGTCTTGTAGGTCGGTGAAGCATCTGTACCGTAGTTTAACTCTCGTCAGAAGCCTACTTTTTGTTAGTACTCCTCCAATGGTGTTCGAACCATCTCCGACAGAAAAAAAAATCTAGAACCGAGTGCCTGCTGAGGAAGACTACATTTCCGATGCGTAAGATGCCGAACTCGAGGAGCAAGCAAAGAGTACGAAGCTAGACGATCTACTCAATCTCCAAGCTTAAGAACGTCGAAGAGTCAGCACAGAAATATAGCCCGAGATTTTTTAAAAAAATAGTAAAAATGCAAAAAAAGAGTCTCATTCACTAAGGATTATAATTGCGAAGGAAATCTTGTCACTTACATATCCGCAAGGAATTTCAGTTGTATTCATTTATCATTTCAAGCAGCTGCTATGAACCAAGAAGGAGTCATAAGGTATGAAGAAAACCGGATTCCAGTCGATGAAGTAATCATCGCATTAACTTTATCGATAATCCTTTAAAGCAAAATCAATCCTCGATATAAGAATAACTTTTAAAACGTTTGCACTGTGAAGTGGCAAAGTTTCTCTTGCAGTCATTAAGTCATTCCACATCCATTTGCCATTGCAACCCACAACTCCCACGTGTCCCTTAAGTTAAGCGGTTTAAATTATCCTCCTTGCCATTTGCCAACTTCATTGTACTTGTGTAATCAATCCCCTAGGGGGAACCTCTAATTCTAACTCACATTCATCTGAGAAATTACCACCAATGATTGCAATTCGGAAGCAATTATTGCGAAACTATGTAGTATTTAAGCAACTATTTGGGGTTAATCAAAGCAAACGCGCCCGGATTAAAATGGATGCCATGTACAAGTCCCAAATCTACCCCCAAAAGTAGCGCACCACGTCGACTTGCAGGTTATCCACACATATTTGCGTTAAAATGCATCATGATTCTGTTGTAGTACTGCTTGTTCAGCCCACAGGAATGCCAACAAAGAGCAGATTCCCTTCCAACATCTCCTCGTGAAAACCCAACTTCATGTCAGAGTCCCTGCATCGCAATTTTGTTGCCAACAACTGCAGTGAACTAGTATCACTATAGCTTCTGTACAGCTGCAGTATCTATAACGGCGACACACAACTACCATTGCCATTCAGACCAAATGGTTCCACTTCGTTGGCACGTCTCCAACCACTGGAAAATGTATTATAGTATACCAACGAGTAGGATGTTCAACGCTCGCTGTTCTAGTTAATTGGAATCATCCCTTAATTGTTCCTCAGTCAAGTACAATAGGCTTTAAACTCGTTTGAGATTTCTATACGAACAAATTATAGTGGAACTAGTAAGCAAGAATCATTATCCGTAAATTTAAAGATGCATATCGTAGGGATGTCCTGCCATCCTTGAATTCCTTGTTTTCGTTCAGTACACACGTTAAACTCTGAAGGAGAACGATTATTCCCAAATGTAGCACAGGTGGTCATAACCAACTGTTCATAGCTAGATTTATCCTTATTCTTTAGGTGAGTCTATGTTCTGAATCCTGAATCATCCCACGCGACTGCATCCATGGTGGCTCTTCTGTGCGGTTTTCCACTTTGCCAATAAAAAAAACTCGGATGAACCTTTAAGCCAAATTGCAGATGTTGCAACATTTGTGTAATCGCAGATACATTAAGGCATATTCCTTTTCTGTCTCGACCGGGGTAAGTACGATCCTTTCTTTGAACAAGTGACATGTGAAACGAGATGTTGCGCATTAACGACCTTCTTCCTGCAGAGGCGTTCCCCTATTACGATTTAAAAGTTCAACATCAGTTTATCTAACAATAGGGACATCATTTGCTTTTGCGTGCTTCACCTGTAAATCCTTCAGTGTAAGGTTACCTTGTAAGAAACTTGGTCTCTTCTTTTATGAGTCTTTGACACAACAATAATGTAAGCTATATAATTCATGTAAGTTACGTCGAAAGAAATAGACTTAGTTATCAGGTTATAACAGAGCACCATACATTCAGTAGATTAATTAAGTCCAAAAATTTTTTTTAAGCTAGTTTCGGTGCACAAAAATCTGAGTTGAAACGCTTTGGTTATAAAAACAAATGTCATCAAAGTTCGTTATCGAAATTGACTTTTGAATAATATTCCTTTCCCGATCTTGATATTATTCAATCCTTTCAGTTTTTATCAGTCAGGTCGCACCCTAAGCATTTCCGTCCTGGTTATCGTTTTCTCAAGGAGTGTATCCCATTCTTAAAAAAAAGGAAAAAAACTCGTTTCCAAATACAGGCTTAACTTCGCAAAAGGACTGCATATGCTCTTGCACTGCCGATCAGTACTTTTTCCAGGCCAACATTGATTTTTGAAATGCAAATCAATAACGACTTATATAAACGACGATACCACGAGGATCAGCGATAAATATGTGGTCCTCCACAGATCCTATGCGCACAAAATTTTAAAGTTAAATTGGTCCAATGGTTTTCACAAGAAAACGGGATCCTTTACGTTGCCAATTAATTTCTTTTTTTTTTACCAACCTGTTCCTCTTTTTACTTCATTACGCGGCAATATTTCTCTAATCTGACACAGAGAACTCAACTTATGGTAACATTACTAGAGTCAACTTAATTCTTACCTCCAATAAATATCGGTCGAAGGGCCATGTCCCATAATCTCTCTAAATCACTCTTGTTCGATCGGTTTTCAAATACACTAGCCGAATATGACCTCTTTATCACAGCACTAATTTTCATAGAATTGAGTAAGTCCAAAAAAATGCGAGGATTGATTATGCTATCTCTTCTTATAACTTCGCCAAAAAATTCTTCATATTTGTCCCTAGTAGGAAGGTTTGGGAAACAAGCTCTTGAATACTGAAATCTTCGCCATCGAAAGAGACGCTTCGACAGTACTAATAGAGAACTCGGCTCCTACAAGAGTCAAAATCTTTGTGAACAGTCTAAACATAGATACCATAAAACTGAAAGCAGTAAGCAGTTGCATTACAGATCTCGGCGAGCGCCACAATGTAACCAACACTCGGTTGGTAACATAGATGGTAACGAAAAGGCGGATGAACTTGATAAGAAAGGATCATTGCTGTAGCTGGAACGGATGGAAAGATTATCACTCATTTCATTGTGTGAGCTAAGGAAACAAACAGACATAGTATCTCGAGAACTTAGCCATAGAGTATGGAACTCTAGAGATGATTGTCACTTACATACCTCGTTATGAATGGCCGGAACTAAACACAAAGAGGAGCCCTAAATAAGAAAGATTTACCCTGCAGATGTCCTGATGGGGCATTGCGCAATAAGCCCAATGGCCGTCAGAATGGGCGTTATTTTCAACGATTTTTGTAGAAGCTGCCAGGGTGAAGAGGAAGTTCTAAAAAGAACATAGCTTATGATGGGGTATCATAATGGATCTTTTAGGCCCCATGGTTACTTTCAACCTAATGAGGCTCATCCCCTTCAACTTCTGCAACCTAGGTCCGAAATTGCACCGACTTGCCATTTGGAAAAATCAATTCAACCTGTATCCCTATAACCATCTTGATCTTGATTTAGTCACTTATGATCCGACAACATCGATTGAAATGTAAGTCCACTTGACCTAAGACAACTCCAACTCTTTTGTATCCCCTCATATCAAAAAAATTCGCAAACTGATATACGAGTTCCATTTGCACCGACTTCTATCCGATCTGACGGTTTGGAAAGATTTTTTATTTTTTCACGAAATGGCGACTGCCTGAAATAAAAACAATTTTTGTACCACTTTTTTTGACTGTTTCGAATTTAAATAACAAGTAATAGAAATTTGGGGATGGGGATAGTTCCAGACATAGACAAGCCTATAAAAAAAGACTCTCTAACAATTTTAGGTAAATCGGTCCTGAGAAATCGTGGGTATTGTTTTGGAAAAGACAGTTTCGACAAAAAACGCGTATAAAGTTTCGCGTAAAGTTTTTCGCAGTTTAACTCATGAAATGATTGTAGACTTAAATTTATTCAATCTGCCGTTCCTGCTTTATACATCGGACCTTGCTCGACTTCGAAAGAACTATTTTCCGCGGTTCTCTCTTCATATCGAACAGTTCTGGCCTCCTTTGATGCGTTGGATGCTCGTATCTCGGAGCCGCCAATCCGGGCGTTGTCACGTTTCACAGCAAATGAATGAGCTTCAAGGCCAATTTTCATTCCCATAAGCTCCATCATTTTAAAAATAGGAATGAAGCTTGCATTAAAAATACAAACAGCAATAAATGTCGCTACCTCAATCATCTTAGGTCCAAAATGATTATGTTTTGGATCGAAAGTCCAAATCAAAGAGTTTAGAGACTCATTATTATTTTGTGTTTCTGAACCTAAATATCGAGTCAATAATTCCTCTGATGATAAACTTTCGTAAATTTTGCTACTGATGTACTCGGGTCTTCCTGTGCCGTGAATCTATTGCCGTTAAATCGCCTTTTTGTTTGTCGATATGGACGCGTAATCCTTTGCGCTGAGGATTTTTATCCATTTTATTAAATAAAAATATTTCACAACATATAAAAATATTACGTCCACGTAGTTTGAGGGTTAGAATTCAACTGTTAGCAGCTGGACGTAAGTGAACACAAAATATAAAAGATACAAGTCACCTTGGGTTCTTGTATTACAGTACATACAAAGGACAAAAGGCTTTACGGGGAAATATGGATTCAGGTAGATGGAGAATCTCTAATGTCTTTTGTTCGATTAGTTCCGGCCGAACCAGTTTGAATGCCGGGTCAGCAAAATACCGATATCTCCGAAAATAATTTGAATTTTGAAAAATCCTCTCGTAAATACATTCTTAAATAGTTAAACTTTGGAAATATAAAAAAAATCAATTTTTTTAATTTTCTAGACTAGAATAACCCCTTAAAGTTTCTCATGTTTGCTGATGTTAACTTAACATATTTGGCCTCCATCTCATTTAGAATATCTGCTGATAGTTGGCACACGACAAAAATCTAGATCCCATTTATCGAACGACGTAAACATTTTGTTAACTTCAGATACAACATTATCGAGTTTGTGTTGAATAACATCAACTCTGCCCTTTATTTTTGAATGAAGCTCATCATTTATCGATGTTGTAGAAGACATGAGCAGTGTGTGTTGTTGATGAATGGCCTTCCTATGCAGTTCTTGGTTGTGAACTAAGTTTTCTGTGCTCGTATATACTTCGTCATTCACTCTTAAAACTACCTCCAACAATCTACCATATAGTCCTGAAGTTAGAATGTCTAATTCGCACCTGATTGCAGATTTCTTTTCTCTCAGATTGTTGAGAAATGAATCGCAATGAGTCACGGCCATGAATATCGCTTTCCTATATTAATCCGTTGCGTTAAGAACAGTTAAGACTTCGACCTTTAGAGTTCCCCAGCTGATCTTTGTCCGTCCGGCATGTTCTTCGTTTAACCCTGACTCTGGGCGTTTGATCACATAGTACGAATAGCCTCGACTAACACAACTAAAACTTAGTAGATAACTAAATAAGTTAAAGTCTATTTGGCTGCCTTTACGTATTTTCGTTTAGTTTTTAGTATTGTTTCACTGCCACTCATGCTGCAAAAATTAGATGTGATGGAACTCGGTTTCATTTCGTCCCGAACGCTATCTTCTTCAATGGGAAGTGGACAGAGTTGTACTACAGGTCTTTTCATTGTTGAAGTTCCTTTTGATTTTAACGTCAACCCTCTTTCCACCCCGTCTTCTCCCTGGTAAACTTGAGTTGTCCGTGCTAGTGGCCATCTTGTAGGAGGAATGTTATCATCCTTCACAAGCACAATTTCTCCTACCTTAACGTTGTCACAGCTCTTACGCCACTTTGATCTCTGCTGCAGTCTCGACAGATACTCACTTTGCCATTTTTTCCAAAAATATTGAGTCATCTTTTGGATAAGCCTCCATCTTGTTAATCTGTTTCCAATTTGTTTAGTTCTAATCGCGTTACCAAAGCCTGCCCAATCAAGAAATGTATGTTAAAAAAAATGCAGGTGTTGATACTTCGAGGTCTTTTGGATCGCTTCTTATATGGCAGACAAGTCGTGAAATTAAACATGTCTCTATGTGAGCGAGTAATGTGCTCATTTCTTCGAAGGTAAGTGTTGACTCACCTACAATGCGCCTTAAATGGTATTTAACGGATTTTACGCCAGCTTCCCATAATCCTCCGAAATGAGGAGATACCGCAGGAATGAATTGCCTACGTGCACCTTGAAAGCTGAAGTCCAAAGCATTCTTTTTGAATCTCATTTGCTGCTTTTAGTAAATCCATGTCAAATCTTCACTTCTTCCAACAAACGTTGTTTCATAGGTCGCTGGTTCAAATCCAGCTCGAGGGACCATGAACGGCTACCGACATGAAGATTAATTAAAAACAAAACACCCGTCCGAGTTGAATTGTAAAACAATAGTGATTTATTGATTCTTAACTTTGAAGTGCGAGAAGCGCACTCCACTAGCAGTGGGAAATTGCATAGTCTAGGTCAAAGAAATATGAGATGCGAGACGCGCACTCAACACACAGGTGTGGGAACAGTACACAATGTGATATGCGAGAGGCGCATTTACCTAGACGATTTTGTTGTTATAAAAAATTATGTCTGCGTAATAAAATCAACGTAACTAAAAATAAAATTTCAAAATAACTAAAAAAAACTAAAACTCCAAATAAGTAACCGTCCACGGTTTGATGCACATTAAATTCGTGCATCATAAGTCCAAAAATCTTGGAAATTCCCAAAAATAATCCAAGAGCTGTAATTTATGAAGACATCTGATGATGATTTGGCAGAGCTTATGTTCAAGTCTTTTCTGTATAAGTGGGGAATATTTTAGCATCACTAATGGCATCCAGTCCAAGGTGAAGGCCAGCTCCAAAGTGATATTCTTCACACTTCAGATACTTCGAGCCTGCTGTTGTGCTTCACAAAAAAAATCGTTCCTCGTAGCCATAATCATGTAGAAGCCAAAGAACCGTGGTAATCACCCAAAGAAAAAAATATGCCAACAAATTTCATTCAGGAAATCAACCATTTGTTATTTTTCACCTCACCACCGTGTTTACCGTTGTTTTTTATCATTACCATACGGCATAACACAATTAAAAAAAACACACAAACACAATTATTTGACAACTTTAGCCGAATTAAGAACGTACAATTTTCCATTTTCCTCGACATGTATTGTGAAAACACACTTTTCATTTTCCGCATGACAACGTCACATGATTGACACGCATTCATTCATTCAGCTGAAGGTTCATTGTTTGAAATTGTTATTGTTTCTCCGGCGTTGTTTTTTTGTTTTCTTGTTTTTGTTGAAAATGTTTAATCATGGGTTTTGTAACCTGTTACGTTCGAATCTATTGTCTTGGTGTTAAATGGTAAAAAGAGGACATACAGATACGTTACCCGCAGTTGTTCCGAGGAACGGGCATGTGTAATTCTTTTCACTGTTTCACTGCAATTAAGTGCTTTTTGGTGTTTACATTCAAAAATAGAATGGAAAAAATGTAATCAAGATAATAATCGGAAATGGTGAAATGTGGGGTGGAATTTTGGATAGACATTTGATTAAATCTAAACTTCAGGTAGACTATTGTCGGGCGCCATTTAAAAAGTGACAGCTTCTGACAACTAAGTCCAAGGTTTCAATAGGATTGCCTTTACGGGAAATGATTTTATGCAAATCGGAATAATAGCGAACTTCCAGTCAAAAAACTTGAATGAGGCTAATAACGTCGACCTTTAGACTTCAAAAAAGAATGTTCTTTACGTGAAGAATCGCAATGATCTGCTTAGGAATGCAAGCAAATCGACCATCCGCTCTATTATTGTTTCACTTTTTCAAGTCGGCGGCTCCATTAGGTTCGGAGAATCCCTACGCTATAGAGCTATAGAGAAGCCAATGTATCTTGGCAGCAAGACTGTTTGGTGTGCTTCTGGACCAATGGTTCAAACTGACAATTTAAGAAAAGTTACAATTGACGAAGAGTGCAACCGCGGCATAAAAACCGAGTTTTATGGCCAAAAATTAAGGTCTCGGACGAGCTTTGGTTCCAATGCCATAAAAGACGCGCGACAATCGATTTAATCCATGATAATTCGAAACGTTTTTTTCCATTCCATATAACAACATAATTTGAAAGACAAAGTTCTCTGCTTAGAGTAAAAGTGGATGTCAGGCACTCCCTAGTCAACCGGCTTTGAATTTGACTGCATCTCTAGCTGTCTTTTGGTGAGGCAATGTACTGAATTTACAATTGAAAATATTTGACTGAACGTCAAGTTATGTAATGTTAAACTAATTAAGAAACGGTTGAGCTTAACTGCGATAGTTGACAACTGAGAAGAAAATGAAATCCTAAGTGCATAATGTTTTAAAGTGGGCGTTCGAACAATTGCTTGATTTTGCAAAATTCATGATTCGCTCTGTAAATCGTTTTAATAATATGGCAAAATTTAACCTAGAGATAAGGATAAAAAAAGTTCACTTTCCTGGCATATTTGCACACAATTAAACTCACCTAAAAGTTCATCATCTGTATTGCCCATTTAAGTCTATTTTTTTCCTTAAGAATTGAATGAAATAAACAGTTAATTCGAGTGTGAAAGTAATATCTTCCGCTTATTTTTATGAACACATTAATTTTACAAACAAATTGGAAGTTAAATTTGCAGTCAGTTTCCCGTTCAATACTTTAGATGTTGACAAAAATCTTACAAAATCCCTATAATTCCGAACGTGGCCAAATTAAAGTGTCGGTAAACATTAAGTTTTGCCAGTTGACAGATGGTAAAACATGAAATGTATACTTAACCAGCGTTCCTGAGAACCTCTCAAAAAGGATCCTTCGGATGCGATACTCAGATTCGTTGGCAAGTTTTTAAACTTATGGCGAGAAAAAAACTGCGAACTGAGCGAATGCAAATAATTTGATATCGAAATCTCCTTTTCTATTTTGACTCTACCCCTCACAATTTTTCAACTTCGAAATTATAAACGCCAAGGAAAATGAGATTTGGTATTTGTTGAATTTAATAATCTGAACCCTTTATATATTATTTGATTAGCTTTAAGCGCCCTTGCAACATTTTTGAAATGGCAAAAAATTAAAATTTCAATACATCAGAAATAAAAATCTGTACAAATTTATTAAATTTTTAAATTTTCTTCTATTTTCAGGTAAGTGAAAGCTTTAAATTGGTCCAAACTATGTACGCGTCTGCGTAAGTATTTTAATGCCAAAATCAATATACCACAAGTGCTGATGATATGCTGTTCTTTTTTGTATTGCATATAAAATAATAAATGAATGAATGTCTTAATTATGTACATGTAATATTCTTCCGGCTTTAAGAGACACTGTCTCTGTTGTTGTCTGTACTCACTTTTGTTAAATGATCCCGCAACGCGTAATTCTTGACCAAATGAAATTAGTCTTTTGTTTTTGAACAGTGTAGATGGATCGCAATTTAATCGAAAATATAATTCACTCACTTAATTATTTTGAGAGCACACCGCTTTACGACTGACATTCAAAATTCGTTGGCGTTTTTTTCGGCTAGTTAAGACGAAAGAAATTAAGCCTACTTGATGTTCAAGGCCACTAAAAGTATTGTTGTGCGTGCAGGTAATCATTATTAATTTAGAGTAATTTGTTTGTAAACAAACAATTTGTTTACAGACAAGCTAAATAAAAAAAAGATTATTAAACTTCCGGCTATGATTCTTTATGTTTCTGACTGACACGTACTTAGCACTAGAACTCTCAATAAATTGTTAGTAAAGTAACTTGAGGCTTGTTTCTTAGAAATTTAGGGGAGGTAGTCACGTTTTGTTCTTCGAAAATTAGAATGTTTTGAGATTTAAGAATTGGTTCAAGATCTAGATCAAAATGTCTTTTGTAGTTTCTGTCAGGAACTTTTTGTGTTTTTCAATGTGATATGAATCGATGATGTCATCAGTGTGAAAAACTGCAGTGCACTTTTGTGGGTGAAGCTGAGTCTCAGACGGACATTAAGCTTGCACATAAACCCATTAGGACTGTAGATACTCAAGAGCCCATGATACCAAGTCCGTATGCGAACAATAGTTCCTTTACCAACTGGTTGTTTTGCGGTGAAATCCGAGATCGCCTCGCCAAATTTATTCAAATTGTAGGCCCTTAAGAGGACCGGAAAAAATCACGAAAATCGGGCATTAAAATAAGTTTGAATGACTCGAAACCGATAAATGTAATGAATAAAGAATGGTCAACATATCTAATTAAGGTTAGGCACCTGAAGCAAGAATTAAGATTGACTAAGAAAACTCTTGAAGTAATCTCTGTTGCACCAAAGACTCTACAAATGAAACGGATTGACTGAGGAAACTGCTCATTAAAATTCCCGCGTACTTTTTTTTTCTCTCAAGGAGAAATGCTTGAAACACTTTCCGAACGGAACGAATTGGAGACTACTAGTCCGACAAAGTTTCAACACTAGCACGATATGAAAGGCGAAACAAGCGCTGATATAATCGATAATCGGCTAAATCAATGTGCAGTTAAAATCCACGTCACAGCTATTCGGCACACTTCAACTAATGATTATCGACTTATCTTTCTACTGAAAATCATGGAGCGCTTGATCGGCACACTTATCGGACAGGTGCCAGGAGTCAGAAAAGCACATGCACTTTTACTTGACATATGCAAGAAAAGCGTCAACAACCTCCCAATGAGCCTTAACACTGCTATGGCTTTTTGTGGTTGGCGAAAATTAAAAAAATAGTATCAGGTTGATTTCTAACCACAGTCGTCTTAACTGTGCTGAGATCTTGAATGGTATGTCACCGACTTGGTGTCCTGTCTGGTCCATGATGTCAGTCTCTAGTTTTCGAACTGAACTCGAAAAACAACATCAGTGACCGCGCAAGGAATGTATTTTTGGCTTGTAACATGTCCAAGACAACCTTTTTTCAATGATAATTACATCTGCCTGTATGCTCTCAAAATTTTCAATCGAAAACTCGAAGCCTTTCCATATAAGATGAGTTTATGTTCCACCAAACTGTCTGGAAGAATGAATGCTTGGTAACAAATGATCTTTGCATCGGATTTGAGACAGTTGGACTAAAAAAGTGTCTCGAGGGACGTGAATGCCACTCTGGCATTTTCAAACTTCGAACTTTTTTGCTCGTTGAAGTTCAAAAACTTGTCCAAGTCAGTGATTTGATGTGAAAACCTTCGAGCAAGACCACCCCAAAGGCCTCAATCATATCTTATGATTGGCAATCTTAAAAAAGAAATGCGATGGAGTCGAGAAGATTAAATAGTCAAAGCAACACCAGTGAGGCCTTCTTTAGCTAGAAAGGAATTCGACACATATCAGGCAAAATTGAGACTGTCCACTACTTGAAGTGCGCAAGTCACCTGCCACCCTCCAGACAGAAGTTTTATCCAGAGCTTACAACTATAACCTTTGATAACTTCTGAAATTTTTATACGAATGCTTGAGATCCAACGAACCTTGAAATGGGCCACAGCTGGGTGGCGAAGTTGGTAGAGTGCCTGCCTTTCAATTGATTGAATTGATAGGTCACAGGTTCGATTCCTAGAGTGGTTTAGTTTTTCGAATCTGGTTCAGTCACTATTTGCCATTGGAATCAAGGCAATGGCACTATCACTGGATTGGTCGACCAGCGATAGTAGTCTGACTAATGGGTGGCGTTGCTGTAGTGGTTGTTGTATCGGCTTAATTCCTAGTACGTGTTTTCAAAATAGTGGTTTGTGTAGAATGTGTGTAGATGGCTTATTCTTCCAAACTTTCAAAGTTCTTGTATCAAACTAATATCAAGCTAATAGATTGATATCAAAATCCTTCGTCCCGTTTCGGGCTCCACCCACGGAAGTGAGTTGAGACCAAATACATCTGAGTATCTCAAACCACTTAATAATCTTCTATTATTCTCCAAATTCTGTGCGCTGTGCTACACGCATTATAAGAGTATTAATATCCTCTAGAAGAGCGAGCAAATAATAAAAAAATGTAAATCGACGGCCCTGTGCAGACGTAGAAAAGAGTCCGACCATATAAGAGCAGCATCACTAGCATATTTCTGAAAGGACTGTCGATATTATTTGAGTGTAAACTGCTCGGGCGGTACAGAAATAAAATGGGAGATTATGAAAGGAAAGAAAATTGTTTGAACCTTACCTAAAAACTCAGGCGAAAAACTAATTATTCGCATAACCACATGAACGTACATGACTCGAAATTTATACCAAATCTACGAACGTCACCGTAGCCTTTTGTGAATCATTATTCGCAGCATATTTCCCAAATTAAGCAGTTAACTTCCTGCCAGCTTTATGAAGTGAAAACTACATTCACATAACTAAATTGGTTCCCAGCTAATATCCTTCGCTGCTGTCGCAATTTATTGCCACCCTCCTGCCATGATGCAGTCTGCAACACTCACATTCCATTCAAGTGCAAAATTTAATAACTCCCACCAAGGTCATGCCAAGTAGCCACTGTTACAGGAACAATGTTCTCTAATCATCTCGACTTCCATGGTGGTCATGCATGGCACAGTTGAATGAATGGTGATATGATGTGAGGAGGGAAGGCTGCCCTAACTGCCGTCCTAAATTACCCACGCATGTTTAATAAATTACGTTACGTAATGACGGTCAATTGCATTCGAATGGAGGAAATATTAAGGCAGTCGGACCGTGATTGCTATGCTATGCTATGCTATGCCGACTGCCCTTTCATATAACCTCATTGACGGCCATGGCACGAGTCAGTCGAACAAAGCACGCAACACCGATGCCGATTCACGATTAGAATTTTCCTTCGTTCATGGAATTGGATTTTATTTTTTTTTCAAAATATCTCCCGCGCGGTTAAATTTTATATTTGATTTTTTTTAATTGAAATTTGTAAGTTTCCTGCTGCGGGTGCGTATTTTACTCACTTTGAGTCCATCAAGTGGCGGTTACTACGAAATTCGTTTCACGAATGACCGAACCAGAGCCAGAGCTAGTTCTACCTTTAGGCTGGTCGGTTTAATTTGTGTCTTCCCGGTGAGATGCCGTAGTGGAGGAAACACCTGCAAAAGTTTAAGGTCGCACTGATGTCCGACTTTCATAGATTAGATTGGTGGTTGAGATAAACGGGTTACCTGAAAAAAAGGGGGAAAACGAAACGTCAAGTTGTTATTCAGACTTCTAGTTGGCGTGCTGTGAAAAATTTAATGAGATTATTTTTGAATTTTTATGGGTATTGCCACCGTAATTACAACCAAGACACTGTTTTGTTTAGAAAGGTTGTCTGTTGACTGTGCAGTTGGAAAATATGAAACGGTGTGGGACTCACTCAGGAGCTATGTTAAGAGTAGAGTATAGCTTTGTTTTTCCAATCTAAAAAGCTTCTACAGAAAATTCTGCCTTTTGAACTGAAAAACCTCGAACATGCACGAAGTGGCCCAAAATATATCATCCTATTAGAACTTGCAATTACTTTTGCAAATGGCACCAGCACTCAGTTTTTTATGTCTGTGAAGCAAATGTGGTCAGTGAATCTGGCGCAACATGAATGTCATCTTACTCATGCTACAGTTTAAATTTGAGGCGCTTTCCCACTCACCACAAAGAGACTGGAGGAACAAAATGAGATGCCAGAAGGCTTCCAAGTGTGTGTTTCGACAAGAATATCGTCTGGCTAAAGGGGTCGCGGATAAACGTTGACTTGGCGTATAAGTGGCCATTAAACTTTCGTCTGTGCAACGCATTTTAACGAAAAAATTGAAGATAGTCTGCAGTTACTGCCTGCAGACCATCAATCGGGGCTAAAGTATACTCGTACGACTCCATCAGTTTCAAAAGGACACCACAATTTGAGAATTTGTCAATCTAGGATAATCGACTTGCATAAAAATGTGAAACTTATTTTTTTCTTACGAGAGGCAGGTTTTTTTATGTGAATTTTAACACTCATTAAAGGGAGAACTATAATTGTGCACTTTTTCATTCATTATTTCCGGAATAATTGCTGGCAATAATAAAATACAAATTTTTGAGGTTTGAAGTTACAATATCAAAATCAAGCGCTTCTAAAGATATAAAGATCTATCTATTTAAATAAAGATGCAACCAAAATAGTGAATTGTGGACAAGAAGTGCTCGGAACTGCGATCGCCTTCAATGTACAATAGTTTCCTAGTCAAATATGACATACTATAGATGAAATTCCTTCAGCATCTACTGTGAAGAAAGCAGAGAGGGCAAATGAACTTTATTTATAATTTTTCATAATTCCTGAAAAACGTACAAAATCATTAAGATACTTTCAGCCCTGAAGATAAAGAATTGCTATTGAAAGAAGTTCTTTGGCAAATGGGAAAAAAAAAGATTCTGCTTCTGTATTAATGGAACTGTTCACAAGTTCCCCATAAAGAGGTTTGTTTCCTGCACTGTTGCAAATTTTCTAATTTTACTGTCTTCTTATGGTGAAATAAAAAAATCGAAAGAAATTGGTATCCGTGTAAGCTTGGCTAAAAAATTGTTTAATATTAGGCTTATTACTTTAATACTAGATTGTAGAAGTGTCGTTTTTAATGTGGGGATACGATCGGGCTCAACAAAAGTCATGCAAACATAAATTTAACTCAGAAGATGCTTTCAATGAGAACCTATTTATTATTTCAATGATTTAATTTTTTTATAGAATGTAAAAAGATTATTTGGTAGAACCCAGATCCGTAATGTTGTCATCCCATTACAAATAATATTACGAATGAAGCAAGAGGATAAAACAAGAAGCCGATTTAAATGAAGAATAAATTAACGCATTTTCATCTATTAAGATAATATTCAACAACGAATATAATATTTAAGTTAACCTAATTTTCTACTTATAATGGTTGATGAAAATATATACACTCCTCTTTCATGCATTACCTCCTCTTCACAGACTTGTTAAATGAATGAGAAAATGACACTCGAAATGAAAAACCCAACAATAAAAATAGGAAAATCTGAAATATTCGGTAAAATACATATATGGAATGGACAAATTAAAATGATCATCATATGGTCATTTATAGTTCTAGAATACAAGATATCCTGGTCAGGGTTCTAAATTGACCTTAATGAATTTGCAACATGATAAAGACATGTACCTTAAAAATTACGTTTGCTTTAAATGCAAGAAGCGGACAAGTGATTGCTTTATGTCAGGCATAAGATCTATTCCAAAAACATAAAATATTTTATTGAATTACAATTATTGATAATGGGGTCGCCAAGTTTTTAGTTTTGGCCGTCTACACTGGCCGGCAAGATCACCCGATTTGGCTACTCCAAACTTCTTTGGGAGTCACAATAAATAAACACAAAAAAGATTAAAGAAAGCTTCACTCGACTTCTTGATGTCAGAAACATATGCAACTGTGATTTCGTTGTTGCTTTTGTTATTCCTTTCGTTTCCCATGCCCATGCTTGCCCTTCAATTATCATAAGTGCCTGATGCATGTATGCACTGCTGGGCCAAAGTCCCCAAGTGTGGGGCTTGGGCAAGACCCACACCGCTCAGAAATGGGGTTCTAAGGTTTAAGCCCGTTCGGTGGCGGTGTAGTTATTTTCTTTTTTTCTACCAATTTGGTCTCAAGAACGATGCGGGCTTCAATAGAGAATAGCTAGTCGAGGAGTGAGAGAGGATATTGAGAGGAGAGAAACGCCTGATGTACATATGCAGGATCCGAATCAGGCCATTAGGATCACGTCATTCGGCGTTATATACAAGGACAGTAGAGAGGAGGTTCAGGCTAGTTACGAATCTGGTGACAAACATAATTCGGTGTTAGTCCAGTAAAGAAATAAGACCGAAGTGTCGGATAAAGTGCAGTGTAGTATAAGAATCAATTAAATAGAAATATTTTAATCTTTCCGATTTAGATTTTTAAATTGTTTTTAAGACAAGAAAAACGATTTGTCTCAAGTTGGAGGTTTTCCTTACCATTAAGGGCGACTCAAGCGAGTTATTACCAGCATCGGAGTCAGTGTAGCAAAGCGCGGATTCCTAGTTCGGCGCCCTCCTAGAAAAATTAGGATTAAGGAACCACCTATATGTGCTACAAAGGAAATTATATTTCCCATTCACGAGGTTGCGTCAACTAGTATAAAAGTTACGAAGCCAATCATTTCGATTTATGTGAGCTCTCAAACTATCGCTTATAAAAGTCGTCGGTAGCCGAGCGGGTTAATTTGTGACTTTCTTTTTTTCTTCCTTTTTTTTTAATTCTTATTTTTTTTTGCTAGTGTTTAAGAAAAACGAAATGTATAGATTTAAGTTAGTTTAGATATTAAGAACAAAATTGATTCGCGGTTCTAATTGTGAGTTAGCTTGTGGAAAGGCGTGGGGCCCATATTTATCATCTTAACCCACGGCCAGTCTTCCTAGCTGGTCGAGCACCCTTCCGTGTGGTGTCGCAGTGCCGGTACAAAGGAGTCGGCAACAAACTGCCTCATCATCACCTTATTGCTTAGGTTTTATAAAGCAAAGTTTTGTTTTCACAAGCCTTAAATAAAAACAGTTAAAAGCTAAATTTTAAATCTAGACGGTCCTAACCATTGCTTCAGTTTAAGTACTTGACCTTCGCCTTTGTTTCAAGCAATTGGTTTACTACCATAAAGACGATAGGATTATATCTATTTCTTCTTAGATACGGAGAGAATCAATTTATTTTTTGACGCAACTACCCACATTTGACTTCACTTCAAAATCAGGACACGGAGGATGTGTCAGATCCATACAAAACCCACTCATGTTCAGCCACACTTATTGATGTGATACAATCCTCAGAAAGCGCACCCATCTGTAAGGAAAACGACAAAACCAATGGCCTTTAAAATTTTATTCGTCAAATTCGTCGAAGCAAACTTCTTCTGCAGAAGCAAATCCAATTTCTTCCACATCCGGATCGCAGGCTCCAACACCCACATGGCCCAGTTTATGTGCCCACGGCCCACAACAAAAAAGGGATTCCATTTGCTCACATCACGACGCAGCACGTTGGCAGATTATGTACCCCTCACAGAATCATTGCTCTCTGCCTGCTTAGGCTGTTCCTTTTGGGCCATAGTTAATTCTTTGGTATTTATACCTTGCAACAGCTTATCAATTCAGCTGCCGAATTCCCTCAGCGACATTTACTGCATTTCCGGCATCTAAGGCACACGTTGGCCTTTCACCAATGACAAACCAAATCCTTTTTGACTTGGCGCTGAATAAATGACCAAGTTCTAATACACTCACATAGAAACAAAGCAGGACAAAAGGAATAGAGAAGAGAAAGATACTCGTAGTCAAGCGTAATTGATGTGGACAAGTCAAGCGGACAAATTGTCGTATCCATCGTGGATATAAAGAGGCTTTAACATGGTAGTTACGTATTTTAATACTGCCCTAGGTTAATTGTTAAGTTATTGTCACATGCCATAGAGGCATGTGCCTTGGACAGGCCAAATGGTGAGTGGTAAGGAGTTGGGAGCTCCAGATAAATTCTGTGGATATCTTAGGCGATTAGACGTAGAATGGCATCGATAGATTTATGTGGAGCTATTAAGGAAATTCCAGGTTAAGCGAACGAAATCATGGTCTTGCGTATAGCTTGAACGGGACTTCATTATGGACTTGCAGAGGATATACTAGTATGTATGCATGTTCCAGTAAGTGGTAACTGATTAACGTCGTTATCATGCCTCAGAACTTCTAAATTTTAACAAGGTCTTGTCGGGTTAATTCACAGCAATCAATAAGTTGGAAAGGAACACGTTTATTTACACACGATTAAATCGAGGTTTCAAAATACCAATTAAAGGTTATTTAATCCCAACCAATGAAAGCGTTATATTTTGAGCAAAAAAGCAGTGGTAGGACTAACAGCTTATTTCCAACTGGAAAGCCATACCAATTATAGAATTCTTACTCAGGAAAGATTGCTTATCACTCACAAAGAACCGTAAATAGTATTAATGGTACATTCTGGATTTGAACCCTGCAACTAAGAAAGAAGATACAAAAGTAATGATAATGAATATAAACCAAGGTGACTAAACTTAAAAAACATTTAGTTGCCACCGTTTCAACATAGTCTCCTAACATCTCTCGTCCAAAAACTTTTTCCAAACCACAGGACACCCTTAAAACAAAAAAATCTTTGTCTTGACTCTCCCAAAAGCCTCAACAGCGATCATTACTGCGCTTTCATCTTCAAATTTTCTACTCCAAAGTTGTTCCTTGAACAGAGGAGACAGGAAGAAGACTGGGAGCTAGATCTTGAAAATAGGTCGAATGTTATCCTGTTCCTTGAATTGCAGCCATCGCAACTAGATCCTTGTTAAACCGTGCGTTGTACCGGTTAACCGGTGCTCGTTTACCGCGTCTTTTTTCCTTAATTGCCTCCCGCCTGATAATACGGCTCCCTTTCCCAAATATTCCTAAATATTGCCTTCGGTGTTCCAAAAACTGATACCCAACTCGACACTTTGAATTTTTTCGTCGTCCCTGAAAAGAGTCGCTTCCGGGTAATCAATTGTTTTTTGGTTTTTAAATAAAATTCACAACGGTTAACATTCTTGGCATCCATCGCGTAGACCCTCTTCATATATAATTCGTGTGCAAGGATTCTTTGAACACCATGTCGCTGTTTCCACCATATCCCTGTGTATGTCTATGGCAGAAATTTCTTTCAAACAGAGTTTCTTAATGAAAGTTTTGGTCCATTTTGAGGAATTCAAATGAATGAACCTCCTTGGAATCATGGCCTTTTTCTATTTCGTTTTGTTCACCTAGATAGCTGAAACTTGGTTTTAGAATTTTATCCGAAGTGGAAATAACCGATTATCAGGACTTATGGATCAGCCCTCGTGCACTTATCGCCGATAATTTACCATTATTTTCTGTGGCGTGCTTATGAATCATTCTTTCTGCTCCTGTTTCACGAAAAGCAAATATTTTTAGATAAATCGCAGATCATCGATTTTAAATGGCCTCCAAAAAAAAGGTCCAACAGTGTCAAATCGCAGCCACGGTGCTGCGAAGTAACACCATCAAAACGATTACTTACACGATTATCGAACTAAGTGTGCAATGAATCTCGATAGCTCGGTCAAGTCGCAGTGCTCAATTGTCTGGCAATCAAAAAATCGCGGTTCTTAAGACTATATCCTTCCATGGCATATCGTTATGTTCATTCAATTTATATGATAACAAAACTGAGTTCATTCTGGGCAAATTTTGATAATGTCCTTCAATCCTTTAAAACTTAGCTTCAACTCAACTTTACTTAAAAAGAGTAAAGAGGTAACGATGCACATTGTGGTTGAATTGCTTTGGTATGTTATGCGCACGGGAATCATTTCACTTTCATGTCAAAGGCTGAAATCCCTTGCCTTGCAATCGGTCAGTAGTGTGGCTAAAGGGGAAACTGGTAATAAGTTCAAGTGGTAGAATGCGGTGCAGTTGACGATATTGAAGTGACTCTCCCACAAGCCATTTTGTTCTATTTTGAATCCTGTCAGGCTACTACGCATTGAAGTTGAGTTAACTTGGGATAAACCGACGATCTGTATGTGAAAGCGATGCTGGTGATAAGTTTTAGAATAATGATTTGATTTCAAGACACGTGAAGTTCCAGATTATGTATTCTCATCCCTTCGCCCTCCCCGCAGATTGGACAAAATATCCGACAGGATTATTCTTTCGAAGGATATTTGCTCAGCTGCTTTGCTTATTGTCCAGCATTAAGCTCAAAGAACCAAGACTTGCAATAGCAGTGTCTTATAGGACAATATTTTTGGCCTTCGTGTAAAGAGTTTAGGTCTTAGTTGTTTCGAAAAACCGAAGTAGCAACTGTTTGGTCGCAACCAAAGGATTGAATTGGAGTCAAATAAAACAGACAAGAAATCATTTAGAAAATTAAAAATCAAAAGCTCTAGAGCATACCAAACGTTTCTTATCCAATAAAGATAAGGTAAGTCGTGCCATGTATCCCTGGCAGGGGTTCAATCAGTTAAAAAAGCTGTAGAATCACTAGGGGTGAAATCGGTGTCCTGCAGCGACATCGCTATTTACATAGACAGTCAGGCTTTCCTGAGATCACTAAAATTACATGAAATGTGAACCGAAAGACCAATCAAAAGTCAAGTAACCTCAACGCACATAGTGTATCCAAGGGCTTTTGGCTGGCACAAGAACTTTAGAGAAAGAATGAGATCATCAAGCTTCGCAGAGTTCATCTAAGGCTACTGGTGTGAATCTTAATTGGCCACGAATGCGCACAACTTGGGCTTTGAAAGGGACACTACACATATACTCTGTGAGTGCGAGGCATAAGCTAGATGTAGTAAAAAAACTCCAAGTTAGCTACTGTAGAGGATACACATTCTTTCGCCACGCACTGTAGCTTGCATAATTAGCTAGCTATTATTATGTTCTAAATAGAGCCGATCATCCGATCAGATGATTGACCTGAAGTCTCCAAAACATTTATGAAATAATTAAAATAATAAAAACGCTGACCGCTACACACGGGAGGGTTAATTATTGTGTATTCGAATGAAAGAAGTCATTCGCCTACTTTCTGTTGTTTTTTTCCTTTCGCTGATTTTTTTTCTGCTACACTACATTTTTCAGGAATCGTAAGTGGCCCACTATGGTGCCGGGTGTTTTAATGAAACAGAGAGTTTCATATTCATCCCAACCTAATCTAACATAAGCTTCTAATGCACTCACGTTTAACAAAAAAGCATGATTTTTAACTCTGCCAAACGCTTTCAAAATTTTAAGTGCAACAATTCACTCTCACGTGAAAGCTGGCCAGAGTGTGATATTCCATCAGATCAGCAGTAGATCTTTTGCTACCAAAATCATACTCTTGCCTTCGAGTTTCAAGATAATTTGGAAGATAATTTCAGGAAGTGAAATATAACCCACACGAATCACCAAAAACAAGCACCATAATCCTAGCTGCAGATGGAACTGGAATCGCATGCACTGGAGCTTTCAATCCAATATTTTAACAGCTTCTCCGTCTCGCTTGTGGTAAGCTGTCTCTTTATTCTGTCCAAACGATCTGGATGGTCGTCTTGCTCTTCTTATGATTGATTCGACACTTTTTGTGGTTTTCTGTTTAATTCTCACTTTTGATTTATATTGCCATGCTTCTTTGAACTCCTTTTAAGTGTGCTAAGTTCCACTTTTATTCTTAGGAAACCATCCTTTTTTTTTACTACGTCTTACTTATTTTGATGTAGGGTATAAAGTCGAAATACCAAAATCCAAAAACTACTCAAAGTTTGATGACTTTCGCCTGCTCTTAAGGCGACCAATAAAACATAAAGAATGCTGCGCATCTTCCATAATCTCACCGATTGCATCCGTCCAAGAGGAATGCGTTATAATCCATCAAATGTCTGAAGCCACAAAAAGTAGTTTCTGCCCGAGCTTAAATGAAATTTCAAACGCATGGGGAAATGTGAATTTTCATTCGCGCATCCCACTCCCCATTTCTTGGCCAGTTTCTCGCTATCTAATCTTTCATTTATTCATTTTTGAGTTTCGTTTTTTTTTCTTTTATTACTTTTCGTCGCAGGGAATTATCAAGTAGTCCACACAAAAACGAGGTCACTGCGGGCCGGACAACCCTCGAGAACGTACAAAACAATCGCCCGAGATGCCTCACGAGCTCGTTTTGTAGTCTGGACAAGTCGACTTGTCGCCTGTCAATATCTTTGATTTTCTTGGTTTTATGCTTCCAATTGTGTTTGGAATTTTTTATTCAACCACATCGGCCGAAGACAACAACAAAAAAAAAACCGACGTTCTCATTGAATTTGGAACTCTTGGAGTCTAATCGTTATTTTGAAATCCAAAAATGAACCGTAAAAGACCATCGGTTGGATGGCCAGGTCATTGTAGTGTAATTACGGGACGGCGCGACGCGAGCACAACTTACATCTCGATTGTATTTGGTTACAGAACCAATCGAACTCAGAAGAAAGTATAAATTTGGACAAACATGTGTGAGATTGGGAAGGCTGATGCTTACCAAGGCTACTCTGGTACAGAAGCTATTAGTCTGGATTTAATGGGTGAGGTTTCGAAAATTGCTTTTTTTTTGTTTGTTGATTTGTTATTTGCTTGGTCGATTATTAATGGGCGGCGCGGAGGGAAGGGGTTGTAATAAATTTGATTTATCGCAGATATTCATTTGTTTCTGAAATTATCATTTACGAATGCTAATGTTTGGTTATCTTGTTTCGAGGAGATTTATTAGTTCAAAGGCCAAGATAGAAAAGTCGAAAAGTTTCCTTTTGTTGGCTGCTGAATGGTACAGTTGAACGTTAATCTGTAGAAATAGTTTTGTTGTGTGTAAGTACACTGCCGCACATAAGATTCCGGACAGTACATTTTATTCAAAAAAATTATTTAAAGCTCGGTCGTTTTCATTTTTTCATACTATGTTTGCATTTAAGTTATTATATAGAACCTTGCGACACTTTTGTCAATCAACTTCTCGATAGATTCACTGTGAAGTTCGTACCAGCTCAATTGGCTTAGTGATGGTTTCATTTCATATTTTCAATTGCTTCTATTTCAACCAAAGCTTCAAAAAATATGAAACCACGGACTACTCATTGCAAATATTCATACTGACACGTATGAGGGCTCCAGAACCGGTGGAAGAGAAACATCCCACGTCCTTTACTGAACCGCCATGTTTGATTGTACATTAACATAGAAGCACGAAGAATACAAGACCACATAAGAAAGCTATATGATCGATCCTTGAAATGGAGAACCAAAATCAATAACAGCAAAACTGAGTTCATTTTCTCCAGGATACCAACGACAGCAATTATAGGAAGCGGCCAATTTGAAACCTGCTGCAGCAACATTGAAATGATACTCGCGGATAACACGCAAATTGTACCTCAAAGCACCACAAAATATCTGTGAATCAACTTCATTTAGCGGTTCCATCCAGTAATCACATACGACGCTAGTATGGTTCAGCGTGTCACCAACGAAATTAAGAAAATTGGACTACTTTAACGAGGCTACCCGAAGCTGTATGTCAACGCCGCTTTTCGAATCATCCGAATCGAGCTACATAGAACAGTAGCCCTTGAGTCATCATTGACCAGAGACTTGAGCACATCTTCAATTGCTCGTTCTCCAAAAAAGCAGTCAGCCGGTATTACAGAGGTTTAGACCATGCAATCCGCTTTTAAATCTTGAAATTTCAACTACCATCTTCGAAGTGTTCGAAAAAGTGATTAATAGTCAGTGATAAGATCAAGTCGCCATTGTCACACGTTCTGAACAAAAAAATATTTTAATTCAACTTACAAAAGAAAAAGCCAGGCCCTTATTGTTGAGTAGAATATAATTTATTTACAATAAATTTACATTTGCGTCAATGGCCAACTAGAAATTGTCTCTCATTACAAATAATTTTATAATAATAACTTAGACGAAAATTGAGGTATTTTACAATTTATTATTTTCGGTGCGAGAAGAAAAGGTGGAGGTTAAAAAACTCCTCATTATAATATATTATTTAACAAACAAAAAAAAAAAAAAAACGACGAAACAGTATTTACAAAGAAAGATAAATAAAAACATAAAAAACGGACTTTACCTAACTTAGCCTAAGTGTTAGCTTCTACCCAATCTAGCCACCAGTATTTATATTAATTTGACCTATTGTCATTATTTACATCTCTATCAGATACACTCATGCAGTATTTCCAAATATTGGATTCATCCCTTGAGTGTGGAGGCACATAAATATGATAGGGACATTACTCGAGTCTGAAAGATAGCCATATGCATCCAGGTAAAGAAATGCTTCAGGTGGTTTATGTTTACTAATCAATGAATTTCTAAAATAACAAGGGTTAGGATAAAATAAACCCGATATGAATTCAACCCAATAACATTAGTCAACCACGCAAAATGATTCCTCGCAAAGTGTAAAATGACATTGTCAATTCTAGACACGCCGGAAGCATCCAATAGTCTTTTGTTGAAGACGTACATTCCCGTGCATGCTCGTAGGTATTTCCTCTCAAAAAGTCTATACTTTTCCATATAAGATGGGCTTATGTGCCACCACACTGGACTCGCATATGTCAAAATTGGACGCACAAAAGCTTGGTAGTAAATGACCTTTACATCTGATCTCAATTAGTTGGATAGTAGTTCTTCAGCGACATAAATGCTGCCCTTACTTTTTTTAATTGGATATTAACATGATCATTATAATACAGGAATTTATCCAAGTAAACTTCTTAATACCTCACAACAGTTTTTGATTCGATTCGGCCATTTGAAGATGTTATAACCAAATTTCTCCAATTGCGTCGCAAGTCTGATTTGTCCTGTCCTACTGCGGTGCGAAACAGTATGGTTTCGCATTTAGAATTGTTTATTTTTAGTTTCCAATCCTCACAGAATATTTCGAGGGTATCAAACATACATAAGCATATAGAATGACGTCGTCGGCGAATGCTTTTGAGTCATCCAAGTCCCTCAGCATTTTAGAAACGTAAATATTAAAGAGTATTGGTGCTAATACTGTGCCTTGTAGCAGACCATTGATGACATCGAAAAATTTTTCAGTCTGGTACTTTCTATCTGTAACAACGAATTTCTTCTCGTGTATCACAGATACAATTATCACCGTCAGATGAAAGGGAAACTCATATCTGATTAATTTGTAAAAAAGCCCGTTAATCCAAACCGTGACAAAGGCTTTCTCGATATTAAGGTTCCAGTTTATATCAGATACTAGTTTTGCAACATCGTGCACTGCCGAGTGATTTCTTTTAATTTCAAATTGAGTTCGCGGTATATTCTCCTTTGTTTTGCACGCGAACAATATTGATTTGGTTACAACTACCTCAAAAACCTTCTCAATATTAGGCAGGAGACTAATTTGCCTATAGGTCGAAGGATCTTTCTTTTACAAAAGGTATATCCAACTTTGATCTTTTCCAACAGCTTGGGAAGTAGCAGTTGTTAAGCAAATATTATTAATCACGCAGTATTGCCTTATGACTTCATCAGATAAATGTTTAAGTACAATATTTAGAATGCCATCTAATCCCGATGTTTTTTTATTATTCAGCTTACTGAATGTTTCAGACAATTCATCGAGTGTTGTGTAGTAGTTGTTTGCCTGTTCCGTCGTTAGTTCGTCTGCATTCATATCTTCAGAAAATCGTAAGAAAAGGGTCAGGTTGTAAGTTAAACCTGATCATTACTCGTTTGTTTGGACTAAATGGCTAAGGAGTATCTTTTCTGATTTTAAATTGTAACTCATGTTTTCCACCATTTGAGGTATTTTGTTTGCTTCTTATTGATAAATTTCAAATATATGTATTACGTTTCAGGCAGCAGAAGACTACGCCACTAAATTTTTAAATCAGCAAAAATCAAGTCTTCTTGTTAGCCAAATTACAGTCCCTTGGAGAAATTTGTGTAAAAAAACTTTTTACTAACAAAAGGCTTTTTGGTCAGTTTGCCCTTCATTTCGATAATTTTTCTTTTCCCTTTTTATTACTTATAATATTTAATATTTTTATTTAATTTTTATTTTAGTGGCAAACTTTTCAAACTTAAAATTTCACATATTATACCATTTTATTGATTTATTGTCAATATCACAGAAAAAAACATCATTGAATCGAAGGAAAAGCCGCGAGGGAAACCTTCATTTAAAAGACTTAATATACTGAACGTTAAAGGATGTCAAAGAATTTTGCTTATATAAATTCGTCACTTATCAATAAACTTTAAATTGTTTGTCGGAAAAATTATGGACAGCAGTGTAAGCTTGAATGTTAGCGCAAAAAAAAAAAAATAGATGAGATAAAAAGTTTCTTGACCAGCTAAGATGCTTAGTTTTCAGACAATATATAATGCGCTCAGATTTATTAAACTGGGTTTGATTTATGACAAAATGGATGTTTGTCTCCAAACTAGCTCGAGATAAATATTAAGCATAATATTTGACGTATTGATTTTTTTAATGCGAATATTTGTCTATATTAGTTGATAGGGCGATCGCGTGGGTTTCGGCTTTATTTTGAAAACAAGTCAAAATTCAAGAAGAAAACAGCGCTTCGGTTATACAATTTTGAATACATACATATAGTATGTAACATTAAAAATAAATTTTGACTACGTTCTCAAAAATATATTGAAAAGCCTTTCCAATGAACTGTGGATTTCATCCCTAGACATCCATTATTTGTTATCATTCAAGCCAAGCGAAGGCCCAGGCATCTAACAATCCAACAGTAAGTGAGTCCATGGAAAACTTAAGAGGCAAACGTAAGCTTGAGATCCTGCTTTCACTTGGATATGGTTCAAAATTTTCAGATTTCACACACGCACTTCTGCTACCTTAAGGGAAGATTGCTACAATCATTGCCCGTTGACCTTCATGTGTACATTGATGCGATTCTGTGTCTTCACGAACTGCTTTACTCTACTCCCAGGTTGTAGATAAATATGATCATACTAACATAGTTATTTAATGCAACTATTAATTTTAACTGTAAGAAGGGGTTTACAACATTGTAGACTGCCTAAGAGCTAGTTATAGTTGAGAAGGTTTTAAACAATCCACATTCAATTTCCGTACGCGTTTAAGGAGCAGTAGTAGAATTTTCTTTATAATTTTTTGGATACACATGGATCCATTTGCCAATGGTGGCTACAATTTACTCCAAAGACGTGATAATTTGCAATGAATTCTTTCAGACTGGTTATTTATACGTTGGAAAATTACTGTGCAAAGGAATTGAAATTTTGAAACAGAATCTCGCGTTCTGAGCGCAAAAAACAAAAAGCACACTATGTCCAATTCATGGTGCTGATAATTCGCCTCATTAGGGCTGTATGGCCACGTCTAGTAGCCTGCAAATTAACTAAAATAAAGCTTAATTGTTATGCTATCGAACAATTTTTAACTGAGCACCTTCTTCACGAGACTCTCTAGACACCATTATGGCTCAACGAAGTCATTGTTTGCTGCGATTTGCATGCCGGAGACAAAGCTATTCCATTTTTTTTTTAATTCATAGCTTTCTTGCGACAAACATTCGACGACGGAATCACCTCAAGGAATGAACCTGCCAATTGGTTGATTTCACTCTTTTGGACTGCTTTTCGTGTATTCAATTCAATTTAATTCAATTTATTTATATAATTAGTACAGCAAGATCGCGTCTTTTATAGTACAAAGCTGATTACGATTATGACGTAGGAGTAGGATAATATGAACAGGAAATAGGAAAAGATAGAGACAGGAGAGGATGTGCTCAAAATTATTGCTGCTCTGAAAAGTGCTGATACACTGAGACACTGCAGACCTGAAACTTACAAAGTTACAGTTTCCCTTGATGTGAGCGGGCAATGTGTTCCCCAATCTGATGGCATGTATGATTTATAGAAGAGGCGAGCGGATTTCAGGTATCTATATTTAAGCGACGAAAGATAGAGTGTCCTACCGGATCTGGAAAATTGCAATCTATTGTACAGATAAGATGGGGATTCAGTTTTAATTAATGGAAATAAAAAACATCTCGCGTCAAAGAAGTCCTACACAGACAATCTCAAAACGAACAGCATCGTTACATGCTACCTGAGGCTTATGCAAGGACTAATAGTCTGGTTTGAAGCACACAACTTCAGCATATTGTAGAACAGAATTATGAGTGCTCTAACAAGCTTCATTCGGTTGGTAACTGGGGTTATAGATGGGGAAATTCTTAACTTACGAAGACAGCTATAGATGTTGCCAATTACATAATTTATATGCTGAGTACATGTAAGTTTCGTGTTCAAAAGAAAGCCTAGTATTAACAAGTTGGAGTAAGATCATTATTTAAATTTGAGACAAGCAGATTTACATGAGTTAAAAGTCGGGACAAATAAAATTGTACATCATCAGCGTACAAGTGGACAGAAACATATTTACATACAGATGGCAGATCATTAATAAAGATGCAAAACAGAGTTGGTCCCAGAATTGATCCCTGAGGTACACCCTCATGATTGAGCATAAAATCAGAGTTGTTTTCGCCTTCTACTCTTTGGAAGTTGTCTGAAAGGAAACTCCTGATAAGCTTTACCGCGCTTGGAGAAAATGAGGAACAATTTCTCAGCTTCTAGCAGAGAATGTCGAGATTGACCTTATCAAAGGCCTTCGAGAAATCCAGCAGGCAGAACAGCGTCAGAAATCTTTTATCAATCTCACGTCTTATGTCCTCTAAGCAGCTATGACCTGGTCTTAACCCGGATTGAAAACGATATACGAGTGAGTTAGAATTCAAGTGGATTTGGATTTTCTTAGCAATAATTTTCTTGAAGACCTTTGACAAGCACGGCAATATGCTAATGGGTCTATTAGTCACTCGCTTCAGTCGCATTCGGTCTTTTTGGAATTGGTATAACTTTTGCAAGTTTCCAACTCTGTGGAAATGAAGATGTCCTTATGCAACTATTGATGATATGAGTAAGATGTCTGACGAAAAAATTATGGGAACACGGTTATGATGGGAGAATTGTTGCCAAAATACCGGTCATTTTACACATTTTTTGTACATTCTTAAATGGTGTTTTATTGCACTTTCCAAAGGTCGCAAAATTGTTGAAGATCATCGATCATGACGAACCACTTGTTGAGTCCATTAAATGCTATTCCTCCCGAAAAGTAGATGCTCAGTCACCTAAAAAGATTGTAAATAAAATCGGATGCAGAAGGCAGTCTGGCTTTGCTTTTTTCCAACGTTTTTATTTTAAGTGAATCGTATTTCTTACCCAGCCTTCACGTGTTTCACTTCAAAACAAAAAACCTATTTCATTCTTACCTTATTCCATTCATTTAACTGATATTGACGTTAAGCGCAAAAATATAAACACAAAGGTCGCGTATCCGACAGAATTAGTTTCGAACAAATTTATTCAATCATTAGCACCTTTGCTCTTTCATCTTTGATTCCGATAAACATGCCAGCGCAGTAAAAATATATTAAACAATCCAAGTCTTGTTTTGATAACCCCTTACAATCGATCCCTTTTCTTCCAACACCAGCAGCAATCGTTAGATCTCGAAAAACCATCCCAAAACTATCACAACATATTTCATAGCCCTTCTCCTGTACAACAACCTGAATGTAAACAAAAAACAATTCGAAAAGATAGAATGGAAACTAAAAAAGAATTGAATTTTGATTAGGCATTGACAGCCTCAACCCATGCAGCAGCACCATTCTAGTGGCTGGTTATGCAAGCAAAGTGAACGCTAATTAGAGCAGTCCAGAGGAGAGTTCCAATGTTTACAATTCAATATGAATTGGGATCGCGATGAAAGTTGGAGAATTATGTTCCCATGAAATGATTTTAAAATCAGTTTTCCCCTTATTCTTTCTGTTTGAATTGAAATATAGTCCGGCTTGGAGGCTGGGTCTGGAGCTATGGAGGTACGAGTATTAATTTCCGATTGCGGCAACCATTTGTAGTCTTCCATGCGGAAGAAGAATTTCAAATGGATTTCTCACCGAGCTACCAATGAAAATGCAAAATGAAATGGATAATTGAAAATTTATTAGGAAAATGACAATGTTTTTCAATTTCGATTTTCCACATTTAATAAAGGACCGGAAATGGGGGCATTTCTGTCTTCACAAGGCTCGCAAGGAAATCGATTTCCTAATATAATTACCGTCGGGTTATGCAAACGACGTACGCTGTGGTGGCAGTATGGGGACTCGACGTGCTTAATTGGGATTTTAAGTAAGTGATTCGTTCAGCTACTGGGGTGTGTGTGTGTACGAGTAGAATCGTTTGTTTAGCTAGCATATTTAAAGAGATCAAAGGGGATGTACCCAAGGTTAGCAGTCCACATGGGTAAAAAAGAATGAAAAATAAATAAGATGGAATTTATCTTTTTTTTTGTTATCCTTTTAAGCTACCGACTTAATAGAGATTCAGTTCTGTGACAGCTAAAATTTAACAATTATTTGGCTAAAGTCGGGTAAAGACCGTTTTTACCAACAGAGCTTCAATAACAAACTTACACGAATCCTGGAGAATGTCTTGAACATTATCAATTTTTCTTATATGGCCCAGTCACTATTTGCTTTTGTGGTCAAATAAAGGGCATTATCATTATGTTGGCCAAAGAGCGATAGAAATCTGTCCAAGTGGTTAGATAGTCGTATTTATAAATTGGTAAAATGTAAATTGCAAGATATGCGGAGATATAAAATCTTACTACTGAAAAATTGTATTGTAAAAAAAATAATAATGGATAAATAAGTAATGATTGATATATAATAATTTATTAAAATAAAAGTTCGAAAAAAATAAGTAAATAGTGAATGCACAATATATAAATAATCAATTAATTAATGATGACCAAATAAATAGTTATATAATATATGACAATGAAAAAAATAGAATAAATAAGCAAGCAAAAAAAATAACAAAGTAAAACGAAAACTAAAACTAGTAGATTTATGAATATAGCATTAAATAATTAATTTTTTAAAAATAATATGTAGAATATTTAATAAAAATTCAAAAATCCAAGTCTTTTATTATTATTATTTGTTATTTTTATTTACGAATTTATCACAAGTCCGATAGTATTTCTCGAATGTAAACATTTGCCAACCAATGCAATTTGTCCGTAGAAAAATGCCAAGGTTAATTGTTAATCAATTTTAAAAGCACAAACAATATAACATGAAAATTCACCTTAAATATTATCATTTTCTTTTTTGAAGAACATTTACGTGATGGATAGATATTTTTATTGTAGCCAAAATATGTACAATTTGATTTTTCTTTACAAAATATAGTATGTATGAGGATTTGGTTTACATATCTTACAACTAAAATATTTGCATAAAACTTAAATATGTATCTCAGAAAAATAGTTTTGAAGGAAAAGCCACTAGAAAAACCTCCATAAGATTTAAGTTGTCCAGGGCGAGAGAGAAGAGGATTCAGATCAGTTGCTGAGATAATTAGAACTTGATTCCAATCACAGAGTTGGTAAATAAATAAATAAATAAATAAATAAATAAATAAATAAATAAATAAATAAATAAATAAATAAATAAATAAATAAATAAATAAATAAATAAATAAATAAATAAATAGATAAATAAATAAAGAAATAAATAAATGAATAAAATAAATAAAAAGATATATAAATTAATAAATAAACAAATAAATAAATAAATAAATAAATAGATAAATAAATAAATAAACAATTTAATAAATTAATTAATTAAAAAGTGAATAAATAAATAAATATATAAATAAATAAATAGACAATATAACAAAAATTGATTATGTATATATTTATAGATTATATGATAATAGTTTTACAAAGCGGTGTACCATTTATTTTTAACGTGTTGCTTGGCAAGAGACAGGCTTTTTTTGACTCAAAAAGACATCCCGAGACTTTGAAGAATGTATTTTCTTTCCTAATATTTTAAAGTAAATATCAATAGCATTCAATGCAAATTATAATTTGATTTCAATATGAAAAGAAATCTCATCTCAGTGAAAACTTCAAGCGAAAATAGCAAATTCAGGGTTTCTAAGATGTGGAAAGTCCGAGGTGTAGATATTATACATTTTCATTTCAAAGCATTAACTTACTGCGCTGAGCAAACTCATTGGTCTGTAACTAGATGTTAAGCTGGAGTCCATACCAGATTTAAAATAGGAACAGTTTTTGCAGATTTCTATACTTTCGGGAAGTAACGTAGTCTGAGACAGGAATTGAATATGAGATACAAAAAACTCAACACCCGTTTAAGGAATATGTTTAAAGTATAGGTTTTTGATTTAAACGGTATAAGAGCATAACACAATATCTGCAATTGATATGGTGTCTCTGTTCTTATAGTTTGTGCAACACCAGATTCTGCCGTAATTGACTCTGCTGTGAAGTCTTAACACTAACAGCAGGGCGATGCATCAATCTTTCAAATACGCAACTCTTTAGCATATAAACATATTCTGAATAAAATACTGTAAATCAAGTGAATGCAAATAAGCAGAATTCGAATTCTCCGTCTATCATTTCGGACTCCATCCATGAAGCCATTTAAAAAATAAACTTAGTTTCAAAGCACTACGTCCCTTAATTCTCCTTCTTATCCTTCCCCTCGTTCCGTGCAAAAATTTAATTACAAGGGCAGTCATAATCCCTTAAGATCGGGCAAATTAAAATAAAAAAGCACACTTCGTAAAATGTCGGCACAAATTCCATTATTTCTAGACTTCCGTATCCAATCACAACTTGACGATGGACACGAACCATTCCAACACTCCATTCCAGACAAAGAGCATCACAAATTGCTCGTCGACATGAAACGGAGACATGGTGTGCCTCTTATAAAACTATAGAAAAAAGTTTCCACCTACGAAATATATTTCTGCATTGTTCAGGTGCAAAAGATACATTCTAAAGAACCCAATAATTCTTCATAGAAAAAGAGAAAGAGCCCACATTGCACGCAATCGTCTTCAACGAGCAATTTAATGGCGCATTAAAAGCCCACAAATTATTTCGACCAGAAAGCGAGACAATGTTTCCTGGATACATGTTGTTCCACTCCAAATTACCGCTAACTTGATCTCCTCCTCTTAGCCACCGCCGCTTGCCGCTTTTGCTGAATTCCAACATTTAGGCCAAACTCGCCCCAAACTTGGCCAGAGCTGGAAGTATGTAATTGTGTCTTGTGCTGCGTCGAGGATGGAAATACCCACAGCAGTTCGTAGATTTCCATGTGAACCTCCGATTAGATGGCCACTTCGATGCCATTAGACAGAAGTTCGTACCTTTCACTTCTGTATGTTCGCTGTTTGCATTGTCTACCTTGTGGTTAACATGATTCGGACGCATTATAAAGCGCACAGAGATTTCTAATTGAGGTAGAACATGCCTAGGAACCAGCAACACTAGTACCCGGATGTAATTACGTACTCTAATATGAGTGCTTGTTTTTGGGAAATTCGCTTCCAAAAATCATATGAATTATGTTTCGACCAAAAAGGAGACGTTTACAAAAAGAAAAAGAAAGGAAGGTCTATAATTAGTGACACCATTGACGTTAGATGACGATCGCGGGACGCTAATAGAGGTCAGCAAAGAGCATTGGAATTTCAATTACATACATCCAAAGTGCTGAACTGAAGTTTTCCGTCTGTTTGTTGTAAAGAGAAATTGATTTTTACATGCAACTTTGACGGACTCTAAAGCTCTGGCGAAGAAAACTGGAGAAAATGCTTTTAAGCGTGAAATCAAACGATCGTGTGAGTGCCAAGGGAAAGTAAAGAATAATGACCCTCTTAAGTGATGTATGGAATGAGGGATGAAATGTGTTTAAGATTGAGTATCTAGATACGAAAGAGAGCCAAGGCAAACTGGATCTTATCTTTGGCCTGTAGACTAAAGTAACAAAAAACAAATACCATAAATAAATTTCCCATCGCGGATCCACGAAAGATATGACCTTTGAGATTATTCAAGTCTATGGAAATCCAACAAGGCGTGTCATTTGGCGATGTATTTAATTTATTCTCTTTTCGCTGAAAGAAATGGATCGCTTTTCATTTGAACAAAGTTGGAAAATATTGTTAAATCACTTCCAATATGGATGATAATTTTTGGAAACAGTGAAAAGAAGAAATTCAAAATTGACCACCCGCTATGTTTTCGTTTTTCTAGCTCACACACGCCACGGCAGCGGCCATATTTTTTATACTTTGGCTCGAAGAAAATGCATCCTTGACGTTGGACTGCTTGCTGTTGTTTTTCTCCTCTTTCTTTCAAGACGACAGTGGAAGAAACAATACAGTCGATGGAGATCGCTACCTAGGCAAAATACCGTCGTTGCACTTTTCTTAAGGGTTCCGTATCTCCAAAGGAAAAACGTTACTTTATAAGATCATTTCATTGAACGACTGTTAAGACGCTTTTTCTTAAAAACGCGTGGAGTTCTCGATTTGAAATTTAAATCAAATTATTATGACTTAAAACTGTAAAAAAAGCAAAAACTTGCTCTTGCCGGGATGTTTAAAAGATGAGATAAGTGGATCTGATGAGGCTGTAGACATATTGGACATAACTTCTTTTTACACGTTCTTCAACTTTCTTTTATTTTTGTGGTATGGTTCACCGATTGTTCATGTTTTACGTCAGCCGAAATTTAGAAAATATTGCTGTCGCTGGAAATTGGTCCTTTTTTCTGATGTTATGTGCTTATAACTTGGAAGAACATCAATGTTATGGCTTTTTAATGAAGTGCTTTATATATTATATATTTCTTTGGATAGGTCCAAACCAAAAAGCAAAGCAGAGGAAAGTTCACAATTGTGGTATTTCAGAGACAAATCTGATACGAACGCGTTCCGTAGAAATATTCTGCACGTTTGTCAATGAGATTTTTCGATCTGCCTCTGGAGGACTTAGGTGTGCTGGATAATTTATTCGATACACTAAATGCAGCAATATCCACGGAGACTTTTTTCATTTAAATATTTTTTCGAATATTCTCTGTCCGTGAATATCGTTCAGAAAGGTGTTTTTTTATAATTAAATTGAAAAGATTATCGTGTGAATCATTTTTCACTGTTTTACTATTCTTCACTGTTTTTGTTCACTTGCATATATTTCGTTTATTAATGCCTCCAAACCAATTATGCAAAATATACTGATTTTTTAAACTGTTTAATGCAGGTATATGGAGCTTTTCAGTGAATCTATCTTTTCCGCAGCATAACCAAGCTGCGTATATCCAAATCGCTATGCTATGCAAGATAAAACTTAAATCCCAGAACACCTAAGAATATAAAAATAAATCTGAATTCCCAAAAAATAGGTTTACATTTTGGAAACAATTCGACATAACTACTAATTTGGCTCCATATTCCCATTGATAACGAAATAAACATACTTAATTTGTTAAAAGTCGGTTCAAATATGATTTTAAAAACAGTTTGAAAAATCAAAAGAAAATTAATCGTAAATTATTTTTTGATCTTCCGTCTTTTATTCACAATAATTTTCTACATATGTATATAGTTGTATTGTACTATAAATAAAATTGTTCAGCAGGCTTTATAAATTTTTGCAGGCATTAAAAAAATGCTCTGAAAATAAGAATCCCCCACTTTTGCCTTAAGCTTAACATTTCCTAATTACAAGCATACAATTTTTTTTCCAAATTCCAAAAAAACCATTGAAAAATATTATGAATTTTTCACAGAATGTTAATCAAACCTAACATACGTACAGAGGAAGAATTTTCAAGAATTTTACCCAGGGAACTTATTGGCTTATCGGCCTATAGCTTTCGAGTTTATTGGGAAGCTTACCAGCTTTGGGTATGGCTACTACCTTTGCAAATTTCCATTTCTTTGGAAAATACTGCACTTAAAAAATTATTCCCTTTTTTCGGTTAGTTCTTGAGATAAATATTTTTAATGTTATCAATGCCCCCAGTCTTACGGATAGGTAAACCGTTCAGGAAAAAATGAGTATCCTCTTCTGTAATAAATTCGTTACATGGGGTTTCATGACAAGAACGATTAAAAGTTTGCATGGTATCCTCTTCGATTGAATTCGTATAAACATCTCCTAAATGCTGATAAACAAGATGATTTTTTGCAAAATTTTAAATTTTTCCCCTACAATTTTTGAAAAGAAAATCTCATTAAATTTATTTGCTATATCTAATTTTTTGCCCCATTTTCTTTTTACCTCTTTTTGTTTATGTAACTAAACTTGGCATCGTTAAGTTTAACCTCATATATATTTCTTATATTTTTATACGCATTCCAACTTTTGTTGTTATTTATTATCCTAGCGATCTGGTCCTTGATCTATATTTTTTGTATATTTTGTGTAACATCATATCTAATTTTGGCTGTCCTCATTGGTTGTTTGAACTTTTCTCTTTGGTTCTCGGTCACACAACGCGGAAGTAATTGATGCCAATGGAGCATTGTTTGAGTCGCATGGGTCTTATTTCTGTTCTGGAGCTATATTTGAGTGAGCACAATTCTCAAGGGACTGTCGATACCCCATTTAATGGCAAAAAGTCACTCTTTGGTGAAGTTTACATGCACAGAGGAATATGAAGATGGAGCCAACATTACCGTGAAAGAAGAGGCCAGGCAGGCAAATGATTGGGGATTTATTAATCCCTATCTGAATAACAAACGTCTTTGAGACAAATGGTTTAACCAGGATGGCGCTTTATGGCATGCTACTGCTCAAATCGTGACCTAATTGGGATATACATTTGAAAAGCGAACCGTCTCAAAAATTGGGCCTGTAAATTCACCGTCTAGGTCTTGTGACTTAAATCTTAAAGGCTAATTTTTGCGTGGGTATGTCAAGTCCCTCGCGCTGGCTGATTGATCATCTGTATAAGATGACTAAGAAGTCAATATATGACGCTTTATTGCCTTAATATCGACGGCTATGATGGAAAAAGTTCTATGTTCCCTTTGATAAGATTCAGCTACAGTGGCCATATTTCCGAACTCATTTTTCTGTGTTAAACTGCACCTCTTAAAACACACGTTATGAGTCTCGTTTGTTGCAAAATGTCTTGCAGAGCACTCTGCTCACTCTGAAGGAAATGCATTGGTAGCTTGTTCTTGATTTAGCGCAATGAAAAAAAAAAATTATTTTGACCTAGGTTTCTAACCTTCCGATTTGGCAACATAATGTTGGGGCGTAGGCGTAATTTACGAATCGTGAGTCGGAATATCCAAAGTCGTATAAACTTCGATCGTCTACGAGAGGTAGAAGGTGGCTGGATATCAGACTCGTATGCGTTCAAGAAACCAAATGGCGAAGTCTTGAAAATCGGACGCGTTTTCTTCGCGACTGGTTATTGACAGTAAATCGTTATTATTAGTCACAGCAGATCCATAAACATTGTTATACAACGTACATGACCATTTTGCCATGTTCATGGGTATTCAGATCAGCCTTCCTTCATCTAGATTAGTAGTTTATCAACAGCAAATTAATATTCAAGCCGCGCACCAAGTAGTTTAGTTAAACTCCTCCAGCGCACACAGCTCTCGAGAAAAACCTACGCACACATCATTTCTCAATGAGTTCTTTCCGTCGCGTCGCCGGGCGTCGAGAGTGACTGAACTGAACCCACTCCACTAATGTTTTGACTTAACCGCCATGATTCGTCATCCCCTCGTGACAGAAAGGCAGACAGCCAGACGCACTTCTGACAAATTGCCGTACGCACTCGTAAATTAGAAACAAAAAGCCACTGACTGCAAATGTATCTTTTCACTGCCATAAAGTATCCACGACAACTGTGGGGTTTCTTCCAAATCTGTAACCGCCACTTGCTGGCAGTTTTTTTTTTGTTTTTATTATTACTCTTGCCGTTTAAGTCGTCATCGGTAGTCTTGGTCTTGAGTCAGGACCGGAAAAAAGAAACCCGACCAATTAATTGTGATTTGCTTTACAATTACTGCGGCAGATTGGGTGTTGGCAATGGACCTAGAGGGCCGGTCACTACTGTTGTGCTTCCGAATGAGAGCTTGGGCGTCGCTTCGGTCACGTTCGATCATAAAGCAGAATAATTGGATTTTTATAGTTTTTTTTTTTGGTTTCAGTTTCTTTCGAGTGTAAGGCTAAAGGGTTTGAGTTTTTGTTTGAAACGCATTCAGTTGACATAACGCTTGAGACAGAGTTGATTACTTCACTTTGTGCCAGTCCAGTGAGACGTTTATTTTCTTAGATTTCACTTAGACACTCTGATTTGAATTCATTGCTCACTGAGTTTTTCTTTTTTGTTATTTTGAAAGTCAATAACTAAACCGACTTTATTTTATGAACAGATTAAATAGCGCATTTTTTTTTGTTTGTTTTCAAGGGGTTATGGCTGTCCTGAAAAACATTGAACTGAAAGATTGTGTTATTGAAACTCTGAATTTTTTTCTTCGTTGGCTTCCGAATTTGCATTCGCTCAGTTCGCAGTTTTCTTTTCGTCATTATCAAGAGATTATTACTTCAAGGCAGAGTCAATATCTTCACAACACCATCCTGGAAAAAGACGATGGAGTAATGTATCACATGGACCTTTCAATTAGTCTGAGACAAGTTAGCCTTCTACACTCTCCAATCCAGGGAATATTGCTTCCGCCAGCTGCATAGGGCAAGTTGTCTGAGATCTGCGGTAGCTTTAATTTTTAGAGGTTTAATCGTCATCACCAAACCATGATCCTCTTGGCTTAGGCATATTGTCGTTTTGCCTGATGTAATCGAGATTGTAGTCGACATGTCATGGCTTTTACTTCATACATAATTTGGTACAGCACAGTTATATCTTCGCCTACATTACCCCCTCTCATATACGGGATCGAATATACGACGAAAATTATTTCATTCAAGGGGAATCAATATCTACGTTGTGGAATTGGCAGGATCTTTCCTTTGTAAAGCATGCACTTGGTCTTCCGACTAAGGAGCTTTGAGCTCTGTTTTGCCAAATCTATTTATCATTGCTCTACGACTTCGAAAAGCTGTTATGAATTCCGAGGAATTAAAAGAACTCGCTAACCACGTTTCACTGCGTGTTTCCCAGTGTCACTGGATAAGTTTGATCAGCCTTGCCGCAGTCTAGAATTCTGTCATCGCATTGTAGAGCGATGAAAAATTAGTGAGTTCGACTTAAAATGCGTTAGTGGCCCTGCTTTATACAGCATCTCACCGAATCATCATCGCTGCAGAGATACCCTGTTAGTGGCCGACAAGAGCCTGTGATCCTGTTGTTGTTCAGCTTCGAATGTCTTTCATATTACCGAGTTCTTCGATATCCTTTTTTGGGAGACTGCGTAGGCTGTTTCGGGGTCGTCTTCCCATACTGCTCTTATTTTGTGCTGTACCTTTTATATGAGCGGAAGTTTTGTGTCTTTTTCTGACATCTGGATTCACCATAATCTTTTCAGATGGAGGCGTTGGCTATTGTTTTTGATGATGTCGCATTTGAGGATGGTGACTAAACGATGGTTTGCAAATTCACAGAGTTGGAAGTGTGCCTTGCACGAGCCACTGGAGACCGCTAGCTGGCTCTGTAGATGTGCAGTCTTGGGAATCAAGTGATACTTGTCACCGTATTAAGCATTGCTGACAGAAACTGAAAACCTTGCCTGTTGTTTTAACAACTGATTCGTCGAAGGTTTTTTCCTTACTTATTTTGACATCAAAACCCTCGAGTATGATTTTTATACTCTGGACAGGCTCATCCGAGAGGCTATAAAACTCACTCTTGATACAGTCTTTGGTTCTTTGAGAAGGAAGTGTTCAAATATTATGTTTATGTTTATGTTTGTTCATTCATATACAGAGTTAACTAGCTAGACTACTAACAACATAAAAAAATAGATAAATTAATACAAATATTAAACAATAGGAGTAAAAAATAAATACAATATATGAATTATAACTAAATATGAAATTGTTTCTTTAAATATATTTCTTGTTGAAGATAAGTCAACTATTCATACATTTTAAAATAAAAGGATTTGTTGCACCCACAATTTAATCTATGTTTTTGAATCAATAGAAGATCGCGTGTGCATAATATTCTCATTTGAACAATATGAGGACATTTAATACGGTACGGAAAATATTAGGCCAAAAAAAAGCAGACCTTAATACATACAACGATGTTTCATTTTAAATTTCGGACAACAAATCAAGTAAATGTCCTTTGGAGTCACTTTATGCGAGCTCTTGAGTTCGAGTAAAATGGACCCCAATTGAACCATGCTCCAGAATCGGCTTCACAAGTGCCATACATATAAACAGATTTAATAGCAAATGGATTTTAGAATTCTTCTTTAGAATTGCTTTGTGTTTTAACAGCTCTTCAAAATGGCATTGCATTTCGTTAAGAATATTTATTTGCACATGAATTTTTTAAGTGTTTAGTTCATTTGGAGGCCTTATAAGGAACGACGTCAGAAAGAATTACAGAAATATTTAAAAAAAACTTAATAATTTATTAAAAATTAATATAAAATGTAATTGATTGAACAAAAAACGGTCAAACGCACAAACCCAAAAGTTCGCTTAAGATTTATGCGGCTGATAAAGTTCGAGTTGCCAAAAAGATCCATTTATGAATTCTAAGCCCGAGTGCCCTTTCAGTACGATCCATGTGAGAACGATTGAATGAAATCCAAGTTTTTGGGAAAAGCGACTAGAAAAAAACCATTGCGTTCCCTAAAAATTCGAAAAGTTATTTTAGCCTTTAGGTTGAAAAAAAGCCTTATAAATTATCGCTAAAACAAAAGGGGTAAAATACTTTTTGCACCGGTTAAGAAAACCTAAGCATTTCGCTGCTGTCTTGGCAATTTCAAATATGGTCATTGAAAGCCTTTCGGTTTCTTTGACGCAAGTGCCGTTTATGGACAATGGGTGGGTGCTAAAGACACAATAAACTAGGAGCATATCATAAAAAAATTTTGAAATGTCATGTTATCCTTTATTGAGAAAAAACGGCTCGTTACTGTTATGTAAGATGTTAGAATGATTCGAAAAGTATTCTGTCTATGTTTTAGAGTGGCCATCATAAACTCCGGATTTAAATCCTAAAGAAAACCGAAATTGGAAAGCTCAAAATTGGTAATTTGAATGAATTACTTAAAGTCGCAAGGACGGTTTGGGCCAATATACCAACAGAACAATTTCGCGATCTGATACCGCGGAATCGTAGGGCCGTGATCGCGAGTAAAGGGTTTCCTTTGAAATGTTGAGCAAGGACATAATAATTCCCTTAATTATAAACATTTTCATAACATTCCATATTTGGTCGCCAACCATTTCGAAACGAATAAAAAATTCTTTAGTAATGGAGTCCTGAACGACGGGGCCAACCTGATCAGAGTGGATAACTTTCTGATAAAGCTTATTCGAAGTCACATTGCAAGAGCAATGACTTCGAACAATAACTTGATCTCCGGGTCTTTTTACCCCAATGATATGCACCACAAGACAGTGTGCCTTAACGGCCTTATTCCCCTTGAACCTTTTCTCTATCTCGACAGAAAAGGTCTACTAGAAAGCTGTCGATTTTTAGTAATCTTGAGTGCCCTTAAGGCAATTTGATAGCATATCCTGTCAGCCTTGGCCGGCTTATATATGTTTAGGGCAATTTAAGTAATTATTATGGTATTTATAAGGTTAGGTATTTAGAAGATTAATTTAGATTCGTTTTCATTTTAGTTATTAGATATTAGGTATAATTTAAGAAAACATAAAAAAAGGCATGACATTAAGTTTTTTGGTTCAAAAATCGACATTTTTCTTTATTTTTAAATAGTTATTTAAATTTAAATATAAAAAATTAAGAATTTAGTCGAAAGACATTATTTGCAATTTGTTAGGCTTAGCTTAGAGCGTCCGAAGAGGGACATAATGAAAGTGTATACAAAATTAAGTTAATTAAGCTAGCCTTAAAAGTTTTTGCCTAGCATGTAAGGAAAAAATGAATTGAAATTATAAAAATGCGTTAAAATGAAATGACCATTTTGAAATATGTAATTGAATATGAATAATTTCTTCTGTTTAAAAATTATGTTTCTCATGTGTTGTTACTTGCTTTACTAACTTTTATAATTAACTAGCAATATATATTACAAGGTTTAATATCTTTTAACTGCGAACCAAAAACAATCCCAATAATCGTTTTTGGTACCATCATTCCTTAGTAGTTCGCCACGACTGTTAATATTCGTTTATATTGAAGTACAAATTATTTCTAACGATTAATTCAAAAAGCTTAGGTAATCGTTGATACCTTCGATATTCCACAATTAATTTCGATTATCAGACCCTGACCAGTATTGTGAATTTTCCACTCTGCCGGATGAAAGGAAGTGGATGAAGAAAATTGGAACTATTTAAGAACAAAAGATAGAATTTCATCAGGAACTGCACTCAAATTTGAGGTCCTTACTGAAAAATTTAGTGAAGTAATATTAATAATATTGATATCATACAAGTCTAAGGCGATTGAAAAACATTCACTGATTCGAAACACTTGCAAAAGGTTCACATGTCCCATTGAGATCACTTGGTGGGTGCCCGTTGCTCAATGGTAAGAGCTTCTACTTCTGAGCGTGAGGAATTGGGTTCAAATCCGGGTAAGAACATCTGGCATTTTTTTCACTGTCCTACCTCTTTCGAGTGACTGACAACTTCTTCGAGGACAATAAACTGTAAAGAAAAACTTCTGGGGCTGTTCGGAGTAGGCAACAAACTATAGGTCTAAGCGACGCCATTTTAACAAATATACGACCGAAGGCCCTGGCCTTCAAGAGCTGTTGCGCCACCAACTTAATTTTTCTTAATAATTTAACGAAAGTTTACTCAACTGAAATATTATCTTGATGCGGATTAGAGCCATGCGAAGGCTAGAAATCAATTCACATTGAGCGCAGCCGATTGTCGGAAACGAATCCCTTTTTTTCCTGTTTGAATTGCTGGTTTTCTCTTTCATATCTCCTGGATTGTGGTTAAACTGCCTTATGCAGGGTGTGAGATTCTTACTCACACCTGGAACTCATTTTCTCTAGGTCACCGCGTTTGGTAGGTAGCTTTCCAGTGAACGCACCTACTAGATCCTTCATTGCATGCGGTTTTTACTTAAGGCGTTAAATCTAACTGTCTAGTTCGTTGTATTCGGCGCACAAGGTTAGACTCATTCATAATTAATATATTTCTGATAAACCATGGAGTATTTACGATATGTTTTATTTTGAAATTTTTGTACAACCGATTTATTACTTGCTTTGGTACAACGCCGTTGTTGTATACCGCACGTCCGATAAGTTTGTTTATATTATAAGAGCAGTTTGCTATAAAAGCTAAGTTTTAAATGTCTCCCGAGAAGCCAATGCATTTCTCTAAGCCTGATATCGAGCTTGTCAAGCTTATTTTTAACGTGTGATTCCCAATTTAGTTTCACGTCTATAGTCATTCCTAAATGTATCGAACCTGATTTAGAATCAGAGGTGTATTGTACACGTATCTGTACATTAAATTAAAATGTGTTGATTTGGTCTCATTTAAAAAGATTCGCCAAGTCCTCGTCCACTCACATATTTTGTCTGAAGCTCGCTATGGCCGTGTCATCCGCGAGCGACTGTGTCTTCATCTTGGGGCATATTTCTTATATGAAACATGAACAGAATCGGACCTAGAAAACTTCTTTGGGGAACACCGGCGTGAATTTCTTTGAGTAGTGTATATCCAGTCCCGTATTCACCGGGAAAGCAACTTTGGAATATTTCAAACTATTACTACGGTAAAATAAGCCTTAGTTTATACTTTAGTCCGACGTGCCATACCTTGTCGAAGGCTTGCGATACGTCTAGAAATGTACTAGATCCAATCTTTTTTCCTTACATTTGGCTTTTTCAATTACATTATTGTTCAAGTACATTTATTTTTCCCGGTTTGGGTATCATTACGACTTCTGCGACGTAAAAAATTCTCTGGCAAGCATTTATAATATATAAAGCTTGACTAACGCTTTTTAAGGCAGCGTCTTTAAAATCTCACCAATAATAAGATCATATTCCGGAGCTTAGTTATTTTTAAGGGTTCCGCACCTCCAAAGGAAAAAACGGAACCTTCATAGGATCACTTTGTTTCCCTCCATCCGTCTGTTTGTCAAGACCCTTTTTCTCACGAACGCGTGTAGGTATCAAGCTGGAACTTATATTAAGTACTCTAGTCTACTGTCCCTTGAAGCTGTCGAAAAGCCAACGCAATCAAGAGATACAGCCTTTTATGCCGCAAATTTTTTGAAATTTTCGACACTCGCAAGGGAATCAAAACCTACAGGGTACTTTCCGTTAGCTCAGGATTTTTAAATTTGGTACGAAGCAACGTCTTATAGCACAAATAAAGCAAAAATTGACAAAACCGTAAATTTTTAGTTACATCATATTATGAAAATATTTTTATAATTTTAAACTTACTGCCTCATGTCAACGCAATCAAAAGGAACAGCAATTTCAGCCGCATGTTTTCAAACTCGCTAGGGATTCAAAACCTAAAGGGCACTTCCAGTGGACCTAGAATCTTGAAATTTGGTATGAAGCAAGGTTTTTTTATTATAGATTGTCGTGATGGGTGAACTTTTACTTATATACCTACAGAACCCTCGGTGCGTGAGTCCGACTCACACTTGGCCGATTTTTTAATTTTCTTATGGTCTGTCGAAGTTCGGCCCATTTGCCGTAAGCTTTCTTTATTGGGACCTTACGTGATTTTAGTGGACTTAACGAATTTCTATAAGGAGAAGTTTGAGCTCTTTTCCACAGTCTCTAAAAATCTTGAAGAACGCGCCTTGACTTTAACTGATCATTTATGAAACCGATTTGAGAAAGCCATTTTGGGGATATGACCGCAGTCCTCTCGTTTCCAATAGCCTGACTGAATCGTTGTGTTAAAGATTGACCCAACCAAGCAACCGATTTCTATTTAATATCTATTTAATTTTTAAGGCACAATCTAGTTTGGTGTTTGAAATAAATTTTTAATGGATTTTCTTTTCTTGTTTTCAGGTGAGTACCAAGTTCCTTCACAATGGATCTCTAATCCAAGAATTACACAATTTACTTGTCTCCCAATCGACCGTTCATGGTGAGTACTATACTTGGATTATTTAAGACAGTTGTCATCAAACTGATATTACAAAAATAGTAAATGCACAGAAGTACCAACATCAAGCAATGTGCAAACAATTTAACACAATCCACAGGCAACAACAATGACCATAAAGTTCATGGTTTGTTAAGATAATCTTGTTTGCATCCTTGGCTTTGTATTATATTCAAAGACCCAACAATATCCATGGGTTCTGATGCGCCTTAGATATTTTGTTTGCTTGAATCGCCTCTTATCCTATAATATGTACCAAATGTGTATTAATGGATACATCTGGATTTACTTAAATAAATTTACTTATTTATTTTTCGTTGGGTCACGGAGCTGAACATGGGAGGGAGCTCGTGACGTGACGTGACGACCGACTGGCGAAGACTTTCACTTAGTCGATGATGATGTGTTTTTTATTATAGATGGAGCCATAGCCGACATCAACGTCCTCCGTGGTTGTGGTTTTTCTTAAGGCAGACGACAGAAAAGAAAGAAAATCTTTAATGAGAAGTTGATGGAAAGATTGAAAAGATAACAATTAATATCCCATTTGATTGAAGCTCTCCGATCGTGTCAGTCCACTAGAGGTTCATTTATGATTGATTTTCTTTGAGAGTTTTCCTTGAATATGAACGTTTTTGTGGAGTCAATAGTTTGTCGTTATTTTTGCTTTCATGCATTTAAAACATAAAAACGTCTTAAGCCAAAGGAAGTCGTTAATTCTCTCTCGAATAGCGGTAAACGGTTGACCACACCGTATGAATTCCAACACCTGACTCCCTACTGCTCCCTAATCAAGGCAATCAATCTTCAAATTATATCGTGAAAAAAAAAATGTCTGAAAACCCCGCTTTGGCGGCTTGCCGCCTTAATAACTTCCTGACTGACATCCGTTTAATAAACACCCGTCTTAGAGGCCCGACACACTCCTGGGAAATAGCTTTTAAAAAATAATTTTTAACACTGTTCAGGTCTTCATGGTGTCATTAATGTTTCCACAAAAGGTGCGGCGGTACCAAATACCTCATATTATCTATTGACTTCACATTCCCCTAGACTATCGCAGTTCGGTCTTCAATTTGTCCCCCCGCACACCCGTCACACGTTGCTGAAGACAAATTGACGACACAAGAAGCTTAAAATTTTTCAGCTCACGTATCTAGACTTGAACGTGTTTAGAGGTGAATAAACGCTTTTTGTTGTTTCTTAATTATTATTTTTGTAATATTATTAATTTTAATTAAGTCAAATCGTTCGCAGCGTGACGTGAATTCGAAGCGAGTAGAAGAACGTTGGAAATTAGACTTAAAGAAGTCGCGTTCATTAATTGACGTGTGTTTCAATGATTTCGATGAGATCAAAAAGGTTAAGCATGTTTAATTGGCTTGTGCTCATTGGGGGTCGCATTGTGTCGTACCTGTGCTTGATCATAGAGGTGCTAATGAGATTGACACTCCATAAAATCAAATCCAATCTGTTGAATGAATATTTAAAGAGATGAGTTGCATTTACAAGTTGTTTAAACATGATTCTTACAAACAGAATGGAATTCCTCAGGAAAGTCTTTTGAGAACTGTGCTATTGATTTTTTTCTTTTGGAGCTCGTCATTAAAAAATTGTAAATAATTTAAAAATTGTCAGATTTCACACGTGACTTTACTTATGATATTTAACTTCGTCACTCAAGTGACGATCAACATTTTTATTGTGGTGAACTTGCGATGCAAAACAATACTCATGCCTCTGGAAGTAGCGATACGTCAGCTTAGTCTTCTACCTTCAAGCAGAGGTTGTGAACGTGACTGAATCGGTCACATCCCTTATTATTAATGAAACTTTACTGCCCGTTTGGCCATGGAAATGACAACGAGGTCTGTCGGCTTTGTACTAGATCGTCAGGACTTAGGATAGCATTTTAAGGTGATCGCATTAGAACGTTACCCTTGTGATGGCTTCTATGTCATTGAGGCTCCATCTTTATCTAGATGTGCGTTTCGACGTCAAGTCTTCCTCGAATCTTTGAACATGCTATGTTACTCCTGTATCCTTATAAAACGCTTGTTCTTCATTTGAGCGCCAGATTTGCAACTGCAGTGTAGAGCCGTCGTTTCAGCTTAGTGATATTTTTTCGGTGATTGAATATAAAGAAATTTGCCTTTATTTCATTCAACGTAATGGTGACGCTAGATGACTTCATCACAATTTGCTTCTTTGCAGCCACTCAAAACAATACATAAATTCATTAGGCTGAAGTGCATTGGAGATTGAAAAGCAAAGGGACTTTCCATCTCCCTGGAAAATATCCTCTTTTGTATCAAGTGTTCTTCGAAGAGACGAATGATGATAACCTCATCTTCAAAATAGAATTAAGGATGAACTTTGGAGTCCGTCAAATTACCTTCGCACAAATTACCGAAGGCAATAATGAAAAGCAGAGGACTTAGCACACCTTCCTTTGGTAACAGCCACGTTTCTTTAGCGCCATTCGTAGCCGAGAAACAAGTAAAATAATTGGTCATGATTCATGGAGGTGTAGCCGAAATACTTGTCGTTACACGGCCAGACTAGTTTGATGTCCTCTGCCCCACTGGACAAAATCTCGTTCGGTTTCAATTGAAAAAGCGTAGTCTTTCGCAACAGACTGCATGCGAGAAAGAAAATGTTTGAAAAGAAAAAAAACCTAGGCCCTATGCAAATATCCTAAGATAGCATGGAACAACAGTAGCTCAGCCAAGTGTCGCAGCAGATACCCCTGACCTATTCCCTGCTCATAACAAATGGCGCCCAATTTGGGACCTTAGCTTAAATCCCATAGAATTGAAGGGTCTAATCGATTCCTTAAGAAGCATTGAAGAAACATTCAATCGCACACAAACTAGGAAGCACAATTTTAATGCTACTTTTGGACTTCGCATACTTACACCCCAAAAAACACCAAATGCTGCTTGCCAAAATAATGCTGTTGTCAATATTATTCAACTGCATTCAAGTAGTAAACATGCATACAAAAGAAAACTGTCCGTTTTATACAATAATGTTGAACGTTACATTTATAGCCATAAAAAATGCGACTTTATTTATACGTGCTACTTATTTCTACTACTTTCTAGTTATTTATATTACTTAAAACTACTTTCTGCTACTTATTTTAAGTTATTTCTACTTATTTCTAGTACTTTCTATTACTTTCTACAACTATAACTACAAGTTTCTACTACTATTACTACCAACTATTTTTTGCTTCTATTTTCTACTTGTTTCTACTATGTTCTATTACTTTCTACTTCTATTTTCTTCTGATTTCTAGTTATTTGTAGTACTTTATACTACTTTCTGCTACTAATTTCTACTGTATTATACTACTTTCTATTTATTTATACTACTCTCTGCTAGTAATTTCTTCTGATTTCTACTACTTTCTGCTACTAATTTCTACTACTAATACCTTCTGCTACTTATTTCTACTTTTTCTACTTCTTTCTGCTAGTTATTTCTACTGATTTCTATTTATTTCTAATACTTTTTACTACTTTCTGTCGCTAATTTCTACTACTTTCTAGTACTTCCTACTACATTCCGCTACTAATCTCTACTTATTTCTACTTCTCACTCGAAAACAAACTAAAATGTATCCCCTTAACATGTAGTCACAAAATCAGAACGAATATCTGAACCATGAGCTAAGACTTCGAAACATAATTTATTGGTTCGTGTAACTCGCCTGTAGAATTTCCTACTAATACAGTAAAGAATTAGAAATTCCAATTTTAAAGTTATGTAGAGATTTTGTAATATACTCGTTAAATGTTAGCCTACTATCGAGATGCATGCCAAGGTATTTAATGGACCCAGGTGACCAAAACATCGTGTATACAAATTTGGTTAACAGAAACATAGCATTGCTTTCTTTTTCGTGTGAAAGAATTGCATGCATTTTTTCCACATTAACCTAACCTTTTTAAAACTTTTTTGAATTTCCCTTTTATTCAATTTAAATAACATCCCAATATAATTTTTTTAGCTTTGTTTTATAAAAACAGATTTTTCTCATTTTTAAAAAACTTTTGAAATATTTACTTTTAGCAACTTCATCTCGTACAAATATACCTATAAATGAAAATATTGTACTAGTTTATGAAATTCTCTCAATCTTATACTTATAAATACTATACTATAAGTAATAATAATAAAAATCTTTAATACTGACTTTCGTCACCAAAAATTTTACCCAACCTTTCACAAGCTTGTCAGAAATCATTGAGAGAAACATGGCCAAATTGAAAACTTTTTACTTTCGTCTTGCATCGGTTGAAAAATCTACAATGTAAGCTGTCGAATTGCACTGCAGTAAGATAGACGCGCTTTGAAGAAAATAAACCGACGAAAAAAAAAACAACCTCCAAATCGTCACTCCAGCTGATCTCATCACCCTACCATCCTGCAATCCATACAAGTCTATGGGCATTCAGGACCCTTAGCAAATATCTTAGCCGAATCTGGACTACCCTCAATCGCAGAACTAATTGAATATCTTATCGCACTTATTATCCAAAAAGTAAACCCCGGATAGCGCCGGGGAGACTTTAATATCTTAAAAAGTCCACCCAAAATGAGGTCTACAGAATTCTCCTCCATAAAAACACTTGCTTGTCAATTGAACACCTGACTCTTAAATGCCAACAAATTAACTCAACCGTGAGACAACTGTGTGAAAGGAAAAATCTATTGAATCTTTTGAAAATTCCTTTAGAACCGAATATAAGTAAGAAATGTTAACAAAATAGTTTCAACTCTTAGAGTTCTTGACAGTATCTAAGTTGTATCTTTTTCATCTCTTTTGGTTCTTTACAAATCTATAAACTTAAATTCATATAAGAGCCTAGCCAAAAGCCGTGGTAGTAAGTGCTTTAGAAAATAAGTATTAATATTATAATTAATTACGTATTAATAAAATTATAATAATAACAATAATAAACCGGCACAACGCCAAGGAATCGAAAAATGAGTTATATCTCTTCCGCCAACTTTGTAATTGGCAATTTCTGTTCAGCTCATTTGATGCCTTTCAAACCTCGACAGCTTTTTTCGGAAAAAAAGAACTTTCCCCAAATTCTTCAATTTTTGGTTTTTATTAAATTAAAAAAGTTTTTTCCCACCAAAGCACCTGGTGGCAGCTTAAATATTCAAAGTCAAACCGACGCGATGCGACGCCCGCTTTCTTCCAAACTCGTGATTGATAAATTGGATGGACTCCAGTGTAATGCTTTTCATAACACAAAATGCAATCCCGGTGGCATCCTGAGGAATCGAAACTCACAATCTCATCTATTATTGAAATTTCCGATATAAATGATGATTACATTGTTGCCGAAACATAAGAGCCCTCCATTCTAGTCTAAACATCGTAAACGTGACCGTAATTCTATAGCCTGTCCCGATCCCGGTCCCGACTCTGGAGTCAGAGTGTAAATATTTGATTAGAAGTTTTTTTTTATTCTCTTTCTCTTTCTGGCGTACCCTTTTGTTGGGGAAACTTTATTCGTTCAAGCGATTATGTGCCAAGAAGGCCGACAAATAATAAAGCTTATTTGGCACAGATAGGATCGAAATGGTGCCGGCGAACGCGGACAGTAGTGGAAGTATTCTCGTACTCACGCTGGCTGGCCTTCGTGTCCTGGAGTTTATTTGATAATTCATCTAAGCGGATGGGAAAATATTATGATGACTGAAGTGATTGCTCTCTAAGGCGTTATTCTTTGGATTTGCTGATGCCAATCAGTTATGGTAGCAGCTCGAGAGGAGTATCGGTTCACCGTCGTGAAGATGAGTCAATGGCCTTTGGTGCACGAAAACGTAGCATCCATTTAATTGTTCATTCTTCAGGAAAGTACTCGTCCCTTGTCAGTCGTGACAAATTACAACTCAGAACTGGCATAACTAATTCACTTATTCAATTTTGGAATTTGCATGATGCAACAGCGCCATAGTGGGTATGTCCAAATGCGTAATGCGTAATGCGTGGTGCGAGAGCCAAAAACCCAAGGAAAATTAATTATTTTTCATTTGAAGCAAAAAATCAAACACTTCGAAACGTGACTTGGAACAATTTGTTTTCACGAAAACTGGACACTTTCTACGTGTTCCAGACAACATGGCCGGCCGGCGGCTTAAAACAATGAAGATGTCGATCTCTTTCGTGAGTCCAAAGTTCTCATGCATAGTTGGCATTGGCACTTGCGAGTTGTGTCTGTTTTACTGCCAATTAATTGGAATTGCGTGGGTGCGGAGAATCTAGTGATGTAAAATTTTTGCCAAGTCTTTTTTGTGTTAATTGATCACGATGTTTTTTATCCATAATTTGTTTTGGCTCGATTGGGCACTTTTTTTTTATTTCGTCTTTAATCATGCTATTGAGTTAAAATTTATTTGAAAACAGGTTCATAACAATTGTCCTTAAATTAATAACTTATTTCTAATCAGGTCATCGCTCCCTGAAGAATCTAAGTTAAGATTAAAGCTTTCAATTCTTCATGGTCCCGAGCAAGCGGCTCGAGCGGTTGAAACCAAAGTTCATGCCATGCGCGATTGCTTCATCTTTGACCCAGAGGTTCGCTTTTTCTCATTTTCTGTGAACCTGGTGGCTGTGAATTAAGGACACTCTAAGCTGGAGCATGTTCTCAATGTGGCTGAGTCATTGTGTACGACGGATTTTTGCCTTCTGTATTAGACAAACGTCTTTGTATGATTATTTTCCACTCTTTAAGACAGAAGCGTATGTCTAATGGTCTTTCGAAGATCCCTAAAATAAGATCTGCTCTCTTGCTTGTCATCCAAAACTTGGCGGCAAGATCTGGAAAGACGAGTGTTGAGTAGAGTTGGAGCACATATTTGTCCCGCGATTTACAAACAAATAAAACAACACTTGTGTTATTTTCGAGTAAACGTGTGGCCATACGACGGCGTAACCCATGAACTAGCTGCTGAGGTTAAACATTTAGGAGTAATTGTAGATACTGAGCTAGATACGTCTGTAGTTTGTTGGCCAAGAACGACAGCAAAGTCTGCTTGCATTGTTTTCACCAGATTACAAAGAGCAGTTTGCCTTGGAGTCACTGGTGCCATGCGTATGCTTTGCTTAACTAACTGTCACTGGATTTGACTATTTAGAAGGAGGCAGTGAAATCGATGTGTCTTTTTGGAGTCTGGTACGAGGGACTTGACTTTCGATATGGAGCACTTTTTCTTAAGATTTCTGAACAACTTCCGTGAGAGGGTTAAATGGGAAAACCAAAAGGATCTTTTTCAACACAGAGGGCTCAAGTACAGAAAATGGAACTGAATATACTTCCTTATCAAAATCGAGTTTGTCTCATTTTAGTTTACGGCCACAGGGGAATCGCAGGCAACGAAATCTCTGACGCTTTAACGAAAGATGGTTCGGTGCCTATTCCTCTGAGGTCCGGTGACAATAATCAGTGTAGGTATGGCGAAGGTTATGTCCGGTATCAATCCTCATATGGTATCTGTACATAAAGAGAGAACGTAAACTTCTAAATGCTTTGTCGAAAGACCTGAGCAAAGTACCGCTCAAGCTTTCCAAAATTGACACTGCGTATGGACATGGTCCACTCTCTATCCCTGGTCGATTTGGCTAAGAAGATTTAGGGATACGAGTTCAATAGACTTGGGATAAACTTATGTGTAATTCAAACACACAAACCGTGAATAAGAGAATAAACCTTGACCTATCACTATTAAACTCAATTATGGACTTGTTGCTCTATGTTAAGTACCTGTTTAGGCCATTCTTTAATTTTTAAAAGTTAAAATAATTTTAATCATGTATGCTTGGAGACTCTCATGTCATCAGGAGAGATAGACAGATCTTAATCATATTTATTTGCTTTGTTCGATTTCATTAGTTAATGAAACGAATGCGCTTGGTTCTAAATGAGTAACCTGAGGTACTCCAGAAACTGACGATCTAAAAATAAATTCGTTATGTCGATTTTCACAGCATGATCTTATCCTAGATCCGAAAATCGGGGAAGTTATAAGGTCTTTCTAAAATCGGAAGCTCTAATCAACAAGTTTCCATTGCTTGCAAGCTTTCAATACAAAAAAACTGAATAGCTTGAAAAAGAAAACAACTGGTACGAAGGTCGAGGGACCTCTGAAAACGTTGTTTAAGCCAGACGTTATGCCTTCAATATCTTTTTTATCCATCAAAGCTTTTATTTTGTTCGGTACAAATACGGCGATGTAAATGGTTGTGGATTTTCCTTTTCAAAAATCGTGTTGCTTTAAAGAAAATGTAGATCGGCTTAATTGAAGATTACGCAGTTACATTAAATCTCCTGAAAGCAGAACAAGAAATAACAAAATTGTTGCAATGGCTCGGCAAACTTCCTTTTAAAATTCTTCCTTAATCTGTTAAGTCTGCCGAGCCATTGCAGAAAGTAGACCAATCAATTTTGTCATTTCTTGGTCGACTTAAATGAGATTGAATATAACTGCCGATCAATATTCTCTTTAAAGCAACACGATTTTTCGAATCAACACTGTTCACTAAAATGTCTCTCAGAATTGATAAGCCAGAGACTACTTCTATTAATCCTCACTTTTTACATAAGGCGAACAAATTTTTAAGTTGAATCCATCTAGGACATAGTGCTATGTGCATTTTTTCTGCTATGCAGACAAAACTTTCCAGCTCATCAGCTGGTGACCTCATGATTTTTCATTGGATCACAAAATACACAAAACAGAGCCAATCCATTTCAGTCGTAGTATCCGTAGAACTGAATCAATTCTGCGCCATTATTCCATGTCCAAATAGGTCACACATACCGATGGATTTGAATGGATTCACACAAAGGAATGCGCCATCGACGTCGTCACAAAATTTCCGTTTATCCCGCCTATTTGCCAATAACGCTATCCATGGTTCAAATCTTTCCAAAAGGATTTTCTCCCAAATCCTTTTGAAAGAAATTGAATTAAATCAAGAGCTTAAAAAAAAAAGAGAAAAAATCTCGTCATCATTTAATTGAAATTAGGATACTTCCGTCAGCTTTTTTCACAGATCCAAAGTGTCCCTCAGACAGGATATCTATACTTTCGATGGATAGATAAATAGTCGTTTTCAATTCTAGGACGAGCAGGATTATACCTAAGAACCAACTGGCAAAGGAAAAAACTAAGTATTGTGTTGATAAATTATTAATTTTGAGCTCAAGGACAACGGATGTGGTAGCCGCTTGAAGACGGTCCTTTTGGCCAATCGATTTGTCTCGGAAGCACTTTTTGAAACAATTTATTTATAATGTTGATTTAGCTAGAGGGGCGGGGTGGTGGGGCATCCACGACTAAGGAATGGCAACCAAAATTGTTAATGATGTTGACTTTGATTTTGGAAAGGCGATGCCAGCTAGAGCGGAAGGCCAAAGCCGTCCTTCTGTGTAAGCTGTTAGTGTTTTAATTCGATTTTTATGTTTGACCTGGATAAGGAAGAATAGAGGCGGTTGAGTGCTTCAAGAGCTGTTTGTTTTCGGATGAATAACTTTTTATGGGACCTGAAAATAAGTATTGAAATATTATTGAAAATTTCTGTCGTGAAAATAGAATTATATTTGTACCCAGTTCTCGTAGGCAGATGTAGAATATGCTTATTTTTAAGGACTTGAGTCTTGGCTGCTCAGTTGAAAGTTTAAGTGTAGCTTGTAAGAAAGTTTTTTGCCAGTGAACAGGTTCGGCTACGTAAGGCAGGGTGTGTTGCCATCGAAAATTGGACCAACTGAAGCTGGTGTAAGCAGTGCTACTGGTGGCGAAAGTGTTGGCCTTAACTTGAGAACATTAACACGCCAAAAAGCTCTGCGGCTTTACTCAATGCATAAAGATTTCCAACTATTTGCTTCCAGCCCGCTTTGTTACCGGCTCTATGATAGAGCTTAAGCGCAGCTCGAGATGGATAAAAATATGCTCCAGAAGGTGCGTTTCCAAGTCGGCGGCGCCGTACACAAGCTAAATTGCCGTATTTGGAGCTCGGCAAATCCAGCCTAGTCATGTGACTTTTTGGAATGGTATGTTATTTGGCATTATTGACGCATTTTTGTAAAAAGACGACCGTAAAAGTTATTCAAATGTAGAAAGGATTCATATTAAATCTGACGGTTTCATAGTTACTTAGCTTGTTTGTACTAAGTACGGTATGCATTATGCGCCGCTCAAATTACTTTAGCAAAATGCCGCAATTATGAATGGGAGCCTAGAAAGTTAAAGCAGCTGAAGAACAATATTCTCATCGACTTGGCTTGATACACAAAAGTTTGGATGGCTTATCTCCTTACTATGTCAGTGCAGACCCGTGCTTTTGTCAGGTCATTTTACTCACAACAAGAGGACAAATATAATGAAAATAATTACCGCTTAAAATGTCAAGGCATGCTGTGGGAACATCATTAAAGTTGTACAACAGCTTCGTGAGATGGCAACTTTTGGTAGAAAGCGGCCAGCACATGTTATTTCTGCAGACATTAAAAACTTACAAACCATAAAGTTGGATGTCTAATCGCAATTTATGTTGATGAGTAACATTTTTCATGTCCGGCTGGTGAATTGCGCAATGGATATTGTGACAATGAAATGCCCTTTTCTGTAGGGAAGTCTATAGGAGGAAAGGTGCGCCTCACGTGTCCACAAATGACAGGGCCCAACCATTGATTACGCAGTGATCGACTAAGCAACTAAGCATTTTGCAGAGGGTCAATTTGATGTGGCATTTAATCGCGTTGCACCTTTAAAAGTAATATAGAGGTAACTAAATCTCGATAAGAAATCTCTGACCGTAATAACGGTTTGGGTGCATGACCACGATTCACGGGGTGTTGGAAAACCGAAGCCCGAGCTCTATTCATGACAGAGAAATTTGGTTTTAAAATTTCGACCGTTCCATTAAAGAACCAGAATAAGTTCAAGTAAATATAATAATATAATAATTTTATTGCATTCATCGAGAATGATTTGAAGCCATTTTGCTTTAAAATTCTGCGACTAAAAAAAACCTGTCAACATTCTTCTGAAGACAGAAACTGGGCACTCAATTCTGACAAATCATTGACTTAAGTAAAATGTAAAAGTAAGTCTCTCTGAGACTTGTTGGAGCAATGGCTCTTAACCGAAGCCTTCACTTCAGTTTATGCCATATGTACTCGATCCGATAAAGGTCCGTACTTCGAGCATGCTAGTCTAAAACCGGCATGTGCGTATCGAATCATTTAAGCTGTAACGTGATCTTTGACATTGACGTGCATAAGAACTAAGTTTTCACCGACATATGCATAGCATAGCACCTGCTCTTGCAGCACATCTTCAATGTATCGATGAGCAGTCAATCCGGCAGCTTCAAGCCTCTGATTTGCTCCTGCATTAAACTGGAGATCCGTCTATGGAAAAATTTCCTCAAACCAAACCAGCTTAAGAACTCAATTAAGGTGCTCTTGAGAGAAACGCAGTCGAGCTTCCCGATATGCTGAGGTCAGTTTTGGACCATTAGCAGGTCTTTGTGTAGTGAGACCACCTACTGCGAATCTTCTGCGGACTTTCCAGTGACTTACACTTACGTAACGTGTCTGTTTGGGCCCAATTTAACTGCATCGAAGTGTCGATTTTTGAGTGACGTAGCTTCCAGACTTCACGTATCGCTGGTAGACGCGCCAAACAGAATGTCTGCTCAAATCGAGTTGTCGAGCGCCTTCACTTCATTGTGCCACGTTAGAACTAAATCAACAACCTAAGCAGCTTCCGCGGGTGTAGTATCCGTTTCAGTATCTCATGATAAAAAACTTCACATGTACGAGTAAGGCTTTTCTGAACACTCGCTTCAGAAACTATCGAGTTTACCAGCGATGTACACAAACTTTATTCTCGCACAACTGCGATGGGATGACTGCCTGATGGTTCTGTCCTCAGAGACATATCAAGTAACAACAATTTAATATTTATTGTTCGGATATATTTTTGATTGACTTTGATCTTTGACTTATAACTAGTATAAATAAATTTCTGTGAGCGCCTACGGCTCTGCGTTAGCCCAAAGGCTTAAATATTTACATTTTTTCTAAAAATAACACAACACTTTTTTTTCTTATGTATTTATAGTATATATATACTGTCTTAATATAAGTTAAAGATGATGATGATGATGATGATGATGATGATTATGCTGTTGATGATGGCTAGAATGCTTCTAGTTTCTTAGTGTCAGCCCCAGTTGATTCTGCATTCTGCTTACTCTTGTCGAAGTCGTCTATGAATTCTTCTTCATGAGCTACTCTCTATCCCGGGTCAATTGTGGAAGGGACATTGAGATAGTGATCTTCAATAAACTGTAATTATGTTAGTAATATTCTAACCCCGGAAGGGAATTGCGAAGCATCTTTGAGCACACTGCGCATAGATACTTTTCTATGAGTGGCATGTTTGCTGTATTGTTCAGTATATCATTACTGTAGAAATGACGGGTGACAGACATATCAAGTATATACATATGTATAAATAATCCTTCTTAAGCTACGAAAATCTAAATCCATCTAAATCGACCAAAACTTTAAAAAAAAATGTGTGTCGATTTTGCAATATAAGGTGACCTGACTTTAAAAAGTAACGATGACGGAGTTCCCTATAAATTTCCTGATTGCCATCCAAATAATTAGTGCTTCTTTTGCGCATCTACAATATTGCGGGATGATATCGTCCTGCTGAAGTAGAATGGTGTGCGATGTCTGGACTGAAGTACAGTCGCCTGTCTATACCTGAACGGACGATGTGGAAATAAGCTGCATCGCCATTCTGTTCTGTACTTAAACTTTAAGAGTCGAAAAAAGGAAGGCCTCCGGAGTAATAAAACCAATTAGGTGCACAGTTTCGTGGTACGAAGACGTTGTCTTCTAAAAACCCGAACATTATTTTTCATCAAATTTGCTGTCACGTTGAACCGCACGGGACACTTATAAGCGTTCTTTGATCTATGAAATAATACACTCTCGGTTCACATCTAGAGCTACATCGATAGGTAACCTTCAAGATATACCCTATTCAGGTAAAAAAATGACGATAAACATCGGTTGCGAATCACATCGTGATGAACATCTTTGAAATACTATAGACATGAGAACTCTTAAGCTAAGTTAGGAATCACATAAATACTGGGCTCGAATCGGACCTACCTCGAACGGTATTAAAACTTACTCACGATAAATTTTTTTTTCGCAAGATTGTTTATCGTATCGAGATGAGCCTTGGCTCGACAGCCCTTTACGAGCAAGCTTTATTATTTTTGTGTATGTCTTCGCACAAAAGGCGGTGGCTCGACCTACGGTCTGTAATTAACTTATCTCCTTTAAATATCCAAACAAAAGTAGAACCACTTTTCTGTGTAGTTAAAATACTCAACGCTAAAATGGTGCAGAGCTTGGTAGTACAAAAGAGGCCAAACATAAGGTTGGATAGAAAAAAAAAACTGAGATAGATTCCCATTAATATGACGTCGTTGCTGTTACTTCGTTAAATCCCCTCTCCGACATGACCTAACACATGAACTACATAAATCAGCCCATCACGTACAATTTCTGTGATGAAACGAAGGAGTTCCCACTTCTATTTTTCACCCGGTGATTGACTTCACCATATTCGAACTGCAAACGAAAGAGGGTTGATCGAGAAAGAAAACGAAAAATATTCCTGTCGTAACCTATGACACTATAACTGTGTGCACGTGCCAAATGCCAACTTAAATCCCAAGAAAATTCGAATCGACGGAAAGTTTCCCCCTTCAAAAAGTAGTAGGCAACAAGGGTCTCCGCCAAGGCCACCCCAGACTCAATTTTTGAGGCAATTCATCTCAGACACACGATGAACCATGTAGAGTCGGTATTTGACAGATCCTGTTTGTTGGGTGCCGAATCGCCCACTGGCAATCTGCCTGCCAGCAATACTTCTATGACGCCAATTGACTGCTGTTTGGTTGGAATTCTACGAATACGCTGAATATCCCAAAATGTTGTGATGCAAAATGGCTTCCTTCAATTGTCTCTTGCGTTCAAAATCGATATGCGATAAAAATCGAGTTCCGAGTAGAGTTTTCCTGGATGTGTTTGACAGCAATTTATTGGCAGTAAAAAAGGGATCTCAGCATATCTAATTCATTGCAAGTTTAAATATTAAAATATCACCCATGACGCTGTTGTTTAGCATCGCATCTACGCATTAATTGAGGCGACCTGTGGTGCCATTCTATCAACTTTCTTTCATCATTGTTGGTGGGGGAAAATTTATGCGAGGACCACGTTCGTATCCATCTCTGTCTATGTCTAAACGATTGTCGAATTTTTTTCTTTTACTAGTATCTGACCACAACAGAAAAAAAAGTGAGAGTTAGATACGAGTTACGAGTACGTATCTAACAGTTGCAAATGAACGTAGTTTTTTTTTTGTTTTGCCTTTGGTTGTGTCTATTTCTTAGGGGTTTATTATGCAGAGAAAGGGGGTTCGCGGTTTGATGATGCATTACATTAGCCTGGCGTTTAAGTGTTGCATTAGCATATTCTTGTTGCAGCAATAATACTCGTTGCTGGATGCTTTGTTATGATGGTCATAAGTGATATGCAAGTAATTAGCATAAACGTGAATTTACTTTTTCTTTTTCGTCTCTCGGTTGGGAAACGAAGCGCGAGACTTATAGCCAATTTAATTAGATCGTAAGAAACATGTTGCTTAATGTTCTATGTGCTTTGTAGTTCTTGTGAAATCTTTTTAGAAAGCACCAGAGTAGATTTCAACACGACATATGCTGAGAATTAAAGAACACCAAGCATTCTCTGTAATTATTTCCTCTTTATGATCTGACTTGCACTTTATTACTTCATTATTTCTCTAACAAAATAAGACAGATTTAAAGATGAATGAGGTTGATAGACTTCAGATTATCTTATCACAGGAATCATGGTATCCAAAACAGAATATTTTGCATCAATGATGTCAACCTAATTGCCCACGACTCGTGTTTATCTGGAAGACGATCTGACCGGGTTCTCAACCTGGTACAAAAAAAGAAGTCCTTGTTATGAATATAGTTAAATGTCAATCTGCAAGCGTCTCCTACAACCTTCCAGAGCCTGAACAATCTGCAACGCACCCATTAAGGTGTCATCTGTGATTGAGAACCAAATTTTTATTCGCATATTGACTCTAGTATGAACCGACTTTACTCTGCACTGCGCTACATAAAACGATGTCCTAAGGAGCTCTTAAAAGACTTTCACATAACCTAATTCAAAATGACCGCCGTTACAAGATGCCGGATGATGTATGTATGTTTCGTCCGTCAACGCTGTTAATATGGGTAACAAGTGAAAGAGCTTAAAGGAATAGACAAAATGAGTGGCGTCATTTCTAAGTGGCCGCATCTACAAGTTAGCGGATTAGAATTTCTTTTCAACCCCTTTTACCACCTCAATGGTTAACAGACATGAAATTTAGTAAGCACAAGCAATTATATTCATATTGACCAGGCCGCTGCTCCAAAATGAAATTCACAGGTTGATGAGGAAGGCATTAGGTGGAACGCTGGAGGGCGGATTTGGCGAAAGCGAGTTTTGGCTCATTTTGGTTGTCTTGACCAGCACTCTGATTTTAGAATCTGATTATTGAGCGGATCGACTATTTAATAAAATATAAATATTCAAATGAGAAAGACATTACAGTACTTTATGGCTGGAAAAGATCCAGAACATTTTAATAGATGGCGCCACTAGAAAATGATCAAGACACATTGCGACAGGCTCATCTGTCTTTTGTTTATGTATGATGTTTCATGACATTTCCACCATACGTTTGCAAGTTATAGTCCTTTGAGACACGATACTTTCGCCGCAGGAAAAATAATGGAAACACAGGATTATCACATCTTGATCAAACTTTTTTTATGGGAATAACTTCCGAGCAATCATTGCAATGTTCGCAGAAATGTTATCCTTGACAATCTGCTCTTTCGAGAACAACAGTTTATCGGTGCTTATTACAAGTACTGAGGGCGCACTTCGCTCTGGGAGGCCAAAAGAGCTACGAATGCGGAAATCATCGAATAGTTTTGAGTGATCGGAAAGTAAAGTTGCGCGAGTTAGTTGAGGCCGTGGGTATCTCAAAGGAACGGGCGTCATACATTTTGCACGACGTCTTTGAGATAAAAACCTATTAGTACAATGGGTGCCGCGCTCATTATTCAATTGCCGGTTTAGTTTTGTCGCAGCGTAATCGACGTTTTGTGACGATAGAAATGTGGGTCCATTACCATATGCCTGAGTCCAGTCTTGGCTCCCGACCACTATTATCTTTTCCAAAATTTTAAGCAGGGACTCCAGGGAAAGAGATTCAGATTGACTGAGGAAGTCATCGTGGAAACCGGGGCGTTTTTCGAAGGCTTGGACGTTTCGTACTACAGAAAGGACATCGAATTGTTGGAAACTCGGTATACTAAGTGTATTGCTCGCGAAGGCAACGACGTTGAGGAAAAAATATAATTTCGTCTAAAAAACGCTTGTTTTCATTAAAAATCACGGGACATCATTAATACTAAGAATTTTTTTTATAGAAAAACCTTATAGCTATGGTCGAATATGTTTCCCAAGTTTGGTTCGTTAATATGAAATATGTACATATTTGGCGAATTGAGGACGTTTGTTATATGAAGTTTGGGTAAACAGCTTCTACATCTACATCCATCACTTGGAACTTATAATTTTGTAGGCCCTCGAGTATCGCTGTGAAATTGCTGTAATTCTGAAAAGTGAAAAGTTGTAAAAAGCAGTGTTCACATCAATAACCGTGCGCATAGATTGAGACGAATTCTTTATGAAATTTCTAACGTTGCGAGTCTTTTCTGAGACACAGTTATCCATTTTATATGAATAAAAAAAAACTGAATTTTCCTCCTCCGTCAGAGCAATGAAACAAGCGGTCTTCTAAAAAATTAATTATATTATTAATACAAACTTGTAAATTTGTTTATTAGCATAAGTTCCGCTGGGCTTTGTCTTTACATATTTTTCATAAACGTATTCCAACAGTAATTAAAAATTCATTCATTCACATGTATACATAAGTCCGGGCTAGGGGCTGATTGATGAAAATGTGGTCAAGTCAAACGATATTTTCAAAATTTTGAATTGGCATTAATACACTCATCAAATTGCTTCGCATTTAATCCAAAGGTGTGGTTGCCACCAGAATAGAATGAGGCGTAATCTGTTTTTCTGCTATATACCTTAAAGTTATTCAGATCTAGAATACTGGCACAGCAGAGAATTTCGGCTCTTTCTGGCCATTTGATATGTAGAAAAGCCTCTCGAACTTTTTTCAGACTTGGACTTTTTCGTCACTGACTTGGACTTTTTTTTCACTGGTTTCATATGATCTCTCCTTTGACAGCACCAAACTGAGGCGGTGACGCTCCACACTTATCGCGATGGATTGTTTGACATGAAAACTTTCTCGAATCCTTGGGCATCTTCACTTCAGCTGCTGTCAATTTGTTCTTATAGTTTTGCTTCATTAAGCCATATGCCACCTGACGTAGAACCGCAATAAAGAGTATTGTTCGCAAGCCTTTGTAACTGCAGGTTTCCGAAGATGATGTCATTTGGTCAGGTAAACTGGAATAACACTGACAGTATAGTGATGACGCAAAACCCACAAGCTGCACTTTTATATTTATACCTTGGTTTTTCATAAAAACCTGCGAATGGTGAGGTATTTCAAACATGCAGTTAGCAAACATCTCGTCCCCTCCCTGACCACAACTATGGGGTAATAGGTATTAAAAAACGTATGATTTTTAGGGTTCCGTACCCAATTTGTGCCAACGGAACCTTATTACTAAGAGTCTACTGTCTGTCCGTCTGTCACAGTGCTTTTGAACTATGTGTACAAATAACAAAAAAGTATAGTATTAAAAAAGAAAGGAGTCTCCATTTAAAAAACAAAAAATTATTTTTCAAAATAGCAACTTTGTTTTACACCAAGAAGTAGGTTATGAAAAATTGGATAAAAAAAGGCATATTTAAAGGACCGTTTTCTTCGCTACGAAGGGAAATCTATCAAATACTTTTGGTTTTGCTTGCTAAATATAATGTTTCCCCGTAGGGGACCCTTAGTTGAGTTGGGCGAATGATTTTTGGAACGTTCATTCGCTCCTTGTACGGTGGTATGGAACCCTTTGTGTGCGTGTCGGACTCACACTTGGCCACTTTTTATAACACTTCTTAGGTAGTCTTTATCCGTTATTATAAAAATAATATTCCTTTCTTTGCAAGGTAATAAAACTTCATAATGATTTTTTTAATATGATAAATACTTTACAGGGTGGCTCTACTACAATAATCCGACGTCGTCTTGGTATATATTTAAAATGAAAAAACACACGTAAATTGTAAATTGTTTTTTCAAATTGTAAATTGTTTTTTTCAAATCATAATGTTTAGAATAGCGTCAGCGAACTTATCGTTATTGGTGACAATTTGTGTGCTTTATACCTTTACTTTTCATTCGTTTTGGCGAAAAATTCGAGCGAAACGAGCCGGAAACGCATCATTCAAAATGCCTTGTGCACTGAATCAAATGTCGTACAGTCCCAATTTATCGATATGCGTCAATAAAAAATCGATTCCATCAAAAGCGTTTAACACACGGTTTTCTCGAACAAATTTGATTAACGTAGTCCTTAAGATGGAATTGTGCCTCATCGCTCAAGCTAAATATCGACCGAAAATCGTCCTTTTAGTCGTTGAGGGTCAGGAGAGCGTAATTTGGACGTGATTAAAGGTCTGCGTGTTCTTTTTTGGCAAAATTTTCAATTTTCTCATTGATGCAGAGATGAATGTGTAATGTTCAAAATTATCCGTTTATCTGTAGCATCTTTAGCCTCAGCGGTTATATTCACGATGAAAAAAAACGCTCCATGGGGCTTAACTTCGCCGCGTCAATCACGTTCCAGTCCCTTCGAAGCAACTAGCTAAACAGCTTAGATTTAAGCCTGTTTTCGTATCATCACCGGAAGATCTACGCCAAAATTTAATTTAAAATTGGTAACATATTTGGCGATTGGATTTACCTCACAACTGTCAAAATGAAACTGACGGTTGCAAATATTTTCAAAAGGTGCCATACCTTTCAATATGTATTTAACTGATATGTATCCAACTGTATCAGATCATGCATTTCATGGTCCGTGTTCCAGCGCTATCTGCTTGTTTTCGTTTGAGAAAATAAAAATGTGAAGAACACAACTTAGTCATCGACAGCTGCACGGAAGTAAAGTATCGCAACAATCGATGAATGCTTATCGCCTTCCTACTGTCTCATGATAAGTATCGATATATCCGCGATGGTTAATTAAATTCGCATAGATAATGCAAATGCGAGTGCGCAAATACTGAAACGTATAAAGATACGTATTTACCGGATTAATGTGAGTATCGATCAAACCATCAACGACGTCGACGTTGGTCGTAATCAACCGCAAATGCATCGGAATTGAAGTCGCAAAGCAGCCTATTCGTACCAGTAGCTATTAGCTAAGGCTTCCTGTTTGTCCAAGTTAAAGATACATGCACAAGACAATTAGATATCCCATTCGTTTCCGTAGAACGCTCGTCAAGAGGAGATTCGATTTATTCTGTTGTTCTGGCGTGTGGTCTTGTGGTGCCACTTGTGGTTGCAGTGTTCTTCTACCGGTCTTCAGCTTCAGTGGATCAGGGACACACAGGGAGAGCAATTTACAATCTCCTAGCATAATTACATGGAACAGCTCCGAGAATAATCATTATCATCAGGATGTATCATCAAGTAGGAAAGCCCGAGCCACAAAAAAATAAAAACATGATTTCACATAACCTAATGACGCTATAGGAAGCTCTATCGTGATCTAAGTGTGTATGCACATGGTTTGCCTTCCGATAAGATCATGCAGTCTTCCGTCCGTCATCTTCGTCGTGCTTCTTGTTGGATTCTTCCATACGCTTCGCTTCATGCAGCCAAGCAGCTAAGAAGTTCAACAAACCAAGCCAAACACACTAACCCGGCGAACGGTGCAATCTTACATTGGCACATCTACGAGCTGATGACTTACCGTCCAACCGCATCAACCTTTCACTTAATTTTCTTTTATGATCAACGGATCCGTTTGCGGCTGCATACTGGAATATCTGTTAGACCAGAACTTTCTTACCGCGGTCTTGTCGAGAAGTCCAGAGTTCATACAAACCACCACCGCGGCGCCGCGTCTTTAAACTTTTCTTAAGTCGTTTCCCTAAGTTCGATGCAATTGATTTCGGATGCTAGCTGTAGTACTGACCAAGAAGTGCACTTCCTTTTCTTGTAACGCACCGTCTTTATGAGAGATTTCACGTGTCAGTTTCTATGAATTTAATTAGGTACCGAAAAAAATGAGCAACGGTTGTCGTTATTGTTTGTCGAAAGAGGGTTTAGAAAAAAGCATAAACCTATAATGAAAAAAAAGTAATTAGCATTCTTTCGAACTGGATATGAATTGCTCTACATTAGGCTTTGTGACTTTTTTTATTTTCATCTTTCTAGGAAGTATAAACGTAATACGACAATTTTAACATTTATGGTGTTGAAAAACCTCTTTTGAATTGGAATCCCATCTTTCGTTTGTGCCTTCGTATGCCTGAGGTAATAAGTGAGAGAGAAGGAGTCGTGATATTCCCAAGATTTATTATAATGAAAAGTGGTGTCTGAGAACGGCTTACGAAGTATAGAACAATGAATAAATGCGCAATTTTAATCGGACGAACAATAGGCGGTTGTGTGAAGTTTATTTTTTTTTTCGTTGGTATTAAATTGTTTAAATTTTGACAACAGGCTTAAATTCAGAAGGTTTGAGTTTTAGAAGATACACAGTAGAAAGTAGAATAGCATGTTCTCCATGTTGAGATATGCGTAAGGATGTTATGGCCTAATGCAAGTTCGACTGTATTTTCGCATTCTTCTTAACATTCTTCGCTCACTTCAAAGGCAGATCTACAAGTTATCGTTGGTTAAACTGTCGGAATCCATCGAGAAAAATAAGCGATCCAACTTATTCATAAAAAGAATGAAGTAATAGCCAATCTGGGAAATTTATCCATCTTAGGGTATTTTAAAAAGGTAATCAATAGATCACAGACTCAGTGGATTAAGACGAAATACCATTCCGGATCGGGATAACCGTGCATACTGCTTAAATTGTATAGGATATGCTCATCAGTTTACCTGAAAGTCTATTCTCGAGCATACGGTGAAATTGAGGGAGTCTTTTAAAGGCCGAGCATCGCGATTGTAGAATGCGTTACCTCGCTCTACTTTTCCTCTGCACTACAATTTACACCAATTTAAGACCAATCAGCACGAGTAACTTCTTTCTCTCCCTTTTAATTTTCCTTCTGCCGTTGTTGTATAAACGCACTACACACAATCCCTTGAGCACGTGCACAATCAAAAAAAAAATAATATCCAGTGGAGCAAGTAAGGCTCCGAAAAAAGTTGTGGTTGCAGCGACTATCTTTGAAAAGATAGACACACATGTGACCTTTGACGTTAAGAACGGCCCACGACAAAGTGTAGTTTATTTGCCGACTTTATTCAATTTTTTTTCTGGCGATCTCGAAGGTTTTCCCACTTGCGCACGCCAAATAAAATATCGAGTCCTGAGCGTTTTGGGCATTAACTTAGAAATCGCGCTATATTGCTACGATTGGAATATAACAATAAGTACGTATTTTATAAAGGAATCTATTTTAGAGGACTTTTTATGATACCAGCAATAAATGTGGTTCACTCAATATATGTACATAGCCCAATGTGATTGGTTTGCCCATCACACTCCAGGTTGCACACGCTTTTTTTTCTTACACATTTTCAATGATAGTTGCTTAGCTTTTTATAATGTAAGATTTTTCTGTAAACACTAAGGAACAAGCTACGATCGAATGATCATATAAATACTTTGTCTGAAGCAGTAAGAAACTGCTAAAGATAAAGACAACTGACAACTGTATTATCCGCGATCAATCAATGAACTCGTATTTTTTAAAATCCAAGCTGCAAATGATATAATTTGTTGAGGCAGGGCAAATTGTAATAATCCAAGGGCACGCAATACGAATTTAACGCAGAGTAAATCGCAAAACTCCAAGCTTTTATTTGTTAAAGAGCCTTGAAAGTATTCCGTTAAGGGATCCGATTCGATTCGATTCTCGTCACTTAGTTAAAAGACTCTACATTAGTATTTCAAACTTATTTATAAATAGTATCTTATTAAAACAAGAATTGTAAACTCAAAACTTTGTACAATATAAAAACAATTCCACATTCGTCGATTGATCGGTATTCTTGGTGACATGAGTGATACGGAAAAGTTGGAATGAAGCTAACTATTTCGCTGGAGCACTGTTTGCATAAAAAGCAATAAAACATGGGAAGACGGAAGAAGTTGCAATGATGTTAAAGTGGCTCAAGTGCAGTGTTGAATATGAGACATCAGGTTTTGGTTTTTTACGAACGTCCAGAAAATATTGTTACATCTGATATATTGTAGAACTTTTTGTCTCAATTTTTTTCTCTAAGTAAACTGTCACTCGACGAAACAGTGGAGCTTCTAAAGACGTTACTTAGGCTATTTCAGTTGACTTTTTCATGTAGCCGATTAGCTCTCTCAGAAGTGAGTGCTTTAATATTGATTTTAGTGATCCAAAAATAAGTCTATGTGGAAAAATTGTCCAACGAGTCTATATAAGCGAAAATAGTCTAATGTGTGCTTATCATGGTGAGAAAAAAAGATATAAGTCTAAAGTGATTTGCCTTGAAAAGCGTACAAGCAGGGTCCCATTGGTGACCGCAGCAAAGATCTCGTCATACCTACGGGTGCTGTCTTTCCACAACGTTAGAATTGAGTACAAGAAAAAAGGAATTCGTTTCTCAACATTGAATCTGACAATAAATAACACTATATACCAGTAAAATTTCTGTCCTGATTGGTTATGGAACAGTCGTATTCCGAGGCACCTGCAACAACTTTAAACATAAAAATGTCTAAACAGCGGTGAGAAAAGAACTAAGCTATATCCACGTAAGCTCACATATGTTTGACTTATTGGCAAAAAAGTGGCATGTGCTTAGACCCATGCCTCGCAAAACGAATGAGTGAATCCGATTAACATTTTTAGGAAAAGAAATTATTAAGAACATTTGTAGAGATGATCGGATTGTAGCTTTGTTTTCCATTTTTCTTTATAACCAAATATGTAAATTCTATTATCTGCATTGTATTTTTGTGTGCTGGAGCTATTTAAACGATCTTTTTTCTTGGAGGTTTTATTAATTTACGTACTGTCTTCGAGACTAAATAACTGCGGACCAAAAATGTGAGTACTATTCTTTGTTGGATCAGTTTTTTCTTCTTTATTTTAAGGATTTGCTCTTGACATTGACATTGATATCTTTTATGGCACATGATTTCACACACGTTTTTAAGCATATTGAATGGGCGCATTGACTATGAGAATGTATGGACCTAAAAAACTTAACTTCAGTTCAAAATATATGATTTTCACTCTTCTGAACCTAAGACGCAATCTTCATTATAAGATGCTTTGGAAAAGTTGACCATTTAACGAACACGAAACATATTCTTTGTCCAAATGGTATGCATTGACTGCCGTTTTTTGTCGACTATAAAATCAATTTATTCCTATCAGTTTAAACGCATCTCATGAAGGTGCTTATATAAAGTGTTCCATTCCATCTGCCAAACGGAGATCAACCCATCCTTAGGAATGTGTCTATGTAAACAACTTTGTCGTGTGTCAAATGTCCACTGATATAAAAAAGAGGATATGTATATCAGACGAAATTTCTTTTTTCAGAAACTGACTCCTTGCAATGTACGAATGTGCTGCTCTGTTGTGCGAGTAAATTGATTCTGATAGATTTCCACTTTCCGCATGCAGATATCTAATGCAATTTCATCCAACAAAATTTAAATTTTTGTTGTTTTGTTTTGTTTTCCAGGAAGACAAATACGTTCCACCCAATTGAAAGACGAGTTTTCGGGATCCATGCCAAAGAGGCATGCCATCAGCACAAGTGAATACTTATTAGTTTCCATTCCTACAGGAAACCAAATGAAAAAAAGTCGTAGTCGCCTGTCTGGCTGTCTATTGCGGAGACAAAAACTCGTCTTTATGACCATCATTGAGACGTTTTACTATGTCTTGTCCTTTGATTTTTCTGGGATCTATCCTTGTATAATAACAAATTTAAGATTTGTATCCATACATGAACATTTGTTTAATCTTTAACTTTATTTGTCTTTAAAAAAATGGAATTTTTCATTTAATGGATTTCTCACCTCACTTTTAGAACTGATTCTTTGCTATGGAAATCGAGAAGAAAATTGACTGTATTATTAGGCGTGTTAGTAAAACTATTCTTCTTTGAACATTTTTTAAAAATTAGAAAAAATTTAAATGTTGGAAAATGCTTTAGATTTCGATTTTATTCATTTCATTCAATTCCTAGGTTTGATTATTACTTGAATATTAATAGATATATTTGTTATTGGCTTACGGAGAGTAAAATTCTTCTTTGTCTGTTATGGATAGTAGCAAGTTTCTTTAACCTTAAAGGAACCAATGAATTTCAATATATAGCACGTCCAAGCGACAGAGCCTTTACTTCTTACATCAAGATTGAATATCATTACTCCAATTATCTGGTTGCTTTAGAATTTTCATTAGTGGAAGCACCATATCAACAGCAAAAGCGGTAACATTTTCAATTATTGAAAGACTTAAGAAATATTTATAAGGACAAGTAATAGTCATTGGACTGACCCTTGAGGAATCCCTGAAATTGGACAAATTAGACGAAAAAACTGTTTTCTCTTTTGAAGAAAGGAAGTGAACTACAATAGTTAAAAAAGTTATCAATATAGCCATACGTGGAAAAAATCTTAAGCAACTAATTGTAACCGACTAGGGTAAAAACATTCGTCAAATGAAGAAACAGAGCAGGAGCTTTGTTGCCCTTCTAATCTAATTCGTGGCTTATGATAGCTAAAAGAAACTTAATATTAATCAAAAAAAATACCATTCTTTTGAAAAAAAAAACACATTTTTTGTATATGAGACTTAAAATTGCCATATTTAAATTTTACTCTTGAATTAAACAGCTTTCAAAACAAGGGTTCTTAAGATTTGTTGTAAGTACAATGAATAAATCTCTATTTTTCTTTATTTCTAAGTATTTCTGCTTCAGTCACTCCACAAAAAACAGGGGGAAGATGGAATCAGTGATATGTTTTTAAAAGACATCTTCAAGGTTGGATAAGGAACTAGGTTTGTGTCTTTCAGTCGCATTTTTTAAAAATACAATAAAAATATACAATACAATTTTAACGTCATTGACTGATATTTTTTTCTGCAAACTTGATGTTTTTTTTTACTTTGTTATCTTTACATAAATAACGTAAAAAAATATTTATGATATTCCATTACTTTTAAAATTCTATTCTATTTTCTATAGAAGATCGAGTCAAGATTAGAGTTTACACGTCAATTAAACAAATTGGGTAACAAAAACTGTGTTTTGAGACGCGTTTCTGGTTTGGCTTTAAAAAAGAGTACCAAACTGTCAGGAACTGTTTAAGGAAGAAAGAACAACATAGAAGAAGAGCCAGACTGAGGGTCTCACCTGACGCATATCGCTCTGGTACTTAACATTTTTGTTTGCTTGTATCTTTCGCCTCCTAACCGAACAACAATTAGTACACTTACGTATTTGTGGTATTATTTAAGCCAGTTTATCATTCCTGTAATTGGTGCTATGGTGCAAAGTACCATAACAAAAAGTTCTTTATAAAGTGTTCGAAATGATAGGTAATAAACAGTGATAATACCGCTGTAGATTTATTAGACATGGGGCGTGGTAGGCATTGTTCTAATGACAAGAAACGGTAAGACCAAGCAAAGACTGTTAAATTGTTTGTGAATGTCAAAAAAGTCTGTTTAAGTGTTTAAGGAAAAAGAGATTTACCTCGAGTGTAGGAACAAAACATCAAATTAAATATTAAACACTAGCAGTCGTCTGCGAACTCAAAAATATTAATTCGTCGCACGCTGACTCCATAGCGTACGAATCGTCAAAACAATGTTGTTTTGAGGCAATATTTATCTACATACAATTTTCTCCTTATTTGAATTTGATGAGAATTATTTAACATTATTAACTTAAAATAGAACTCATGGATTAAAATTAATTTTTTATATAATTTTATGTCTTATTTAAAAAATTGCGTAGTTACCTGAACATACATGCCTTTTGAGTTCAACAATTTTTCAACGTTAATGCAGCGTTCGTGAAAAATCTCATCGCTAAACTGTTTTTTTTTTATCAACTTCAGTTACAATAATAGCCTTGAAATGCAAACTTGATTGAAAAACAAAAACCAACTAGTCTGATTAAGCTGTCCTCAAGTAGATTAAGTTTGATGATAGCTTGCAGAGCATAGTTATAAAAAAATAAATATATAAAGAAAAACATAAAATAATTTTAAGATTTGTTTTAAGGCTGGAATTCAATTACGGGTATTTTGAGAAAGATTGCATTTGTTGCTAATTTTATTTATATGTCCTTATTTAAGCAAATAATTCAAAATCTGTTCATTCATAAAGTTTTTTCAAACCTTTCAATTCTTTTCTATTTTTTTTCTTAATTCAGATTTAAATAAATAAATTTAAGTACTGTCTTCCAAAGATAAAGGATGAGCTTAGAACGTTAGCATGAAGCCAGTTATATTATCATTATAAGTTATTTTTAAGCTATGTAGTTCAAACATTCTTAACATTGCATAGAAGTAGCTCTACTTAACCACTATTATTTTGATTAAGCGTGTTTTTATCTCCTTTATACACATTAATAAACAGTGTGATTTTCATAAGATGCGAAAAAAGGCTAGGGCGAGTAGGTTGGATCAAGACAAGATCATAGAGGAGGGGAATTTTCTGAAAATTTTACTTTAAAGAGAAAAAGCTATTAAACATAAAAGAAGGCATATTTGATCATGTAATATAGCTTTTTTTAAGGCCAAAGTTCCATAATTTTATTTGATAAATAATATTTCAAAGACACAATTTTGACGTTTGTTGTCCTCAAATTGAATTTTTGCAAAATTTTGCAAAACTAACAAAATCTGGTGCCAAAAGTTTTTGCGAAACTTTAAGCCTTATTAGCAAATATTAAAAAAAACTTGATTTAGACGACTTTCCCCTGTTGTCTTAGAACAATTGTTCGATTTAATAAATTCGGCGTGCCTACCAGGTGAAGCCGATTAAAAAGGGCTTCTAACGTTAAAATATTAGGAAACCCAAATTTGTTTTACCTCAATACACTTACAGAAATGAGCTGCGATATTGTATGGGAAACTTCTTCCAATTGTACATGTCAAATCGTTGACACAAAACGATGGTAAGCTTAAGTTAATCTCGGGAAAAATTTACAGATATGCACTACTAGGAGATGTCCCAATAAGTCACTTCTTTCAAGACTTCACAATGGCCTATCGAAGGAGAGAAAGGTCATCTTTTGAATCATTAAACAAAGGGAATCTTAGGAATTAGGCGAAATTCTGCCAAAAAAGTCCAAAAAAGTTTTTTTTTTTGGAAAAAAAGTTGCTTTCATTGATTTGGAATTTCTCAAAAACTGAGACAACTTTTGGAACTACGTTTTTGTTTTTTGACAGACAACTAATAAAGGCAGTGAATATTGGCAAAAAAGTCGCACTCAGGAAAATCAATTTTTCAACATTTTGATTTCAAAAATGATTAAATAAACCAACTTGAGTCAAATATCAAATTGAAAATATGGGTTATTGCTTTAAAGCATTTTTTTTTTTACATTTTCGTTTGTGCTTAAAACTTTTTTCCCATTTTTAGTAAATTTTTCAGACGATGGCTCCTTCCGCCTAAACGGTGGCTACACCCCATTCCCATACGACTTTTTCTTTATCTTGACCTAAGCAACTAGTTCTGGCCTTCTCTCGCGTCCTTATCCCTAAAAATTATTTTGTTCGTAAGTATGTCGCTGAACTCCTCTTAAACCGCTGGATCGATTTTGATGCAATTTTTTATTTGAATCTGAGCGGGTCCCTGGATGGTTAAGGTTAACCAATTTGTTTTTCAAAAACTATAACCGATAAACCTTCTGAGAAAACAAGCTGAAGCTGCTTTTACTTACGCCTTAATTCTATAAAATGTACGGCGTGTTACACGGCTCATTGAAAGTAAAATATAAAACTCAATGAAAAATGTCACCAAGTAGGTACGTACTTATGCTTGCTGAACCCACTTATAGTAGGCCAATATTCGGGCATGACTTCATCTGTATCGGGTCCGCTAGTTATATGTTAAAAAAATATATATACCCGATGTAAAATTAACCTATAGCAACAAGCTAACATATTTCTTATTTTCAAATGACTATGTCATCATCAGCACGATTTTTTTTCGAAGAAGTTCATGTCATGATAAATGTTCATTTGTATATGTATACGATGGCAAGTGACGTTAAAAGCATTGAACTACTAATCCCATAACGCGAACAAAGACAGCTATGTAACTCCAACCATTAGCGCAGCCACAAATCAATTACAATATCAGCCCGTTCGGCATACAAATTGTGAAGCAAACAAAGCAATCACCGCCTGTGGTGTCATATTTCCCTCACCCGATTAGCCGGTTTATCTTATCACCTCACCTTAGCAGTTCAAATTAAAAATATACTCGTACATACAAGCAGATTCAGATATATTGCAAAAATTGAGTACGAAGTTTTTAAATAAATTGTGACATTGAGCGCGGAGACTTATCTTCAAACGCGAAATCCGATAACAGACTAACCAGTCTGCGTTCAGTCAGTTACCCATATTCAGACTTATCAAAGCTTTACACTTTATTGCCCATTGTTTTTTTTTGTATTATTTTCCAATACATGGAAATCGAAACACAAACAGATGTTAAAAAATACCCTTGAGAGTTCGGTGTCCACCAGTAGCGTGCCTGATGTACCCTCGTCAGTATTGCAATTGAACGTAATGAATGAATGGGTACGTGATGAAACCCTTTATTGGTTTTTGCATAGTCAAGCATCTGATAAGGTTACTTAACTTGGTGTATACATACATTTAATTTCATTAAATGGAGTTGTACTCACCTGGAGTACTTTACTGCCATATTTTTTTTATTTATTTTCAAAAGATTTTGTGTTGCGTGATTTTTTTTTGGGTTGCGGCTGTGTGTATACTTTGAATCTTCACAATCTGTTGTAAAAAGGGGGGTTGCATCCTCCTCTCATATTGTTTGAAAGGACAAAGGGTGCATTGGATTTATCCATTCATAATAGACCTTCTGAAGATAAAATATAAATCGTTTTGAAAGAACGAACTAAAGCTGGTTTGTGGCCTCGTTTTATAACTCCTAGGTCTTCTTTAAATTTATACCAAAAAACGCGATGCACATATTTCAAAGAAAGACTGAATCATATTTTATTTGCATCTTCAAAAACAAATATCTGTAACTCATTTATGACATTGTTGAACAAAAGCCAATATTCGTAGAACAAAGCCCCAAAAACACAAGGGAAAAAAGCAAACAAACCACGAAAAAATAAACATCGCTTTTACGAGAAAACTGCCGGTGAAAATGCTGGTGACCGAATGACTTCCTCACTCACTCCAATGCTTTGCGTTTTGCATTTCCATTTTTTTTAAGGTACACGAACATTCCCGGTGGGCCATATATCACTTGAGGGATTTCTATCCACAGCGGGAGCTTGCTTCTACATGCTGCTGGATACTCCGAGGGTTATTTAAATGAGTGCCAGTGGATGTGATCTTGGTAGGTGCGTTGCCGCTACTAGCGTCAGACACTGGTCACGATTGATTCCATAAATGGTTTACCAATATTCTTAATAATGAAGTCATCTACATACTTTATATCACGTTTGGTAGTTGATGATGCCTAATGGCGTGCTGATGTCAGAATGGTCGGTGCATTTGGTGACCTCATAAACAAGTTGGTGTCACATAATCGAAGCTCTGAATGGGCATGGGGTTTTGCCTTACGTAGAAGTAAATATGCAAATACTTTAAGGCTTAAAAGCTTGAAATATTGAATCTTGATATTGTTTTTCTTTAAAATGTTGGCTTATAAGCGATGAGTTGAAATGATATTTGGGATGGCGCATCAAGGACGGAATAAATTGAGAATGCAACTTCTGTTGTAAGCATGCATAAAGAAGTTAGCTAAGAGGAATTCAGCTGCAGCAAAGAAGAATTAATTTCTCAAAATAAGGCGGTTCCACATTATTAAAAAAATCAAAAAAATCTTCTAATCTACTCTGTGGCCACCTCAACACTTGAGGAACAATCTGTGGACTAATCGTTTTCCCGAGTAAAACCGAGCTGTTTCTGTTTTCATTACAGACAAAATAACATCCTTTAAGGCTGTCTCGTTGTCATCCTGGATAAGAAGCTTAGTTGGAAACTAAAATTAGCGACAAATATTGTGTTGATTGAGGTCTTTATTCAGAAATAAATTTGTTCGCCCTATCGTCACATATGCATCACTAGTTTGGTGGGCTGCAGTCAGGAATGCCTTTACCATAAATAAACTGAGTCGAGTTCAGTTGCTGTACGGTCATTTCCAACCGATGCGCTTGACGTGCTCCTGCATACAGCTTTGTGGTCACCCAGGCCCTAAGACTACTGCAAGTTTCTGGAGCGCTACGGGGATCTTTCCTCAAACTTGACTGACTACGTGATTATATGATACCCAAATACTATTTTCTCTTCCAGAGAGGAGAACGAATATGTCGCCATTGCACAAAATAATCGAATACTTAGCAAAGGTGTTGGAAAGATTATTCACATAAATTCAGAATAGCAAAATCTTGCAGCCTCTCAGCCTCTGACACACGGGCGGCTATATTATGAGAAGAGTGAACTGCATTACCTCAGATGGAAGCAACTGTTTAGATACCAGAAAGATCTGGGTGACTGTTGACGGCTTTGTGGCATGGTTGTTTTAGCTCTTGCCTTTCAGTTAGATCGACTGATAGACTGCCTTGAACTTGAATCCCGTTTGGAGTCCACTTTATTTACAATTTGTCGTTGGAATCACTTTAATGGTGCTATCACTGAAAGGGATCGACGAGTTATAGTAGTTTGAGTAATTGAGAAGGTGTATAAACTGATGGCATATAAAATACTGCGAATTGAGCGAATGCAAAAAAGTCAAGACAACTTTTTTTCCATTATTCTTCTCATCTTTCTACTCACAGAATGCAATATATGTGTTATCATAATTGCTTTAGAGAGAAAGCAAAATTAAGAACTGACAAGCTTTAAATGGAAACAGAATAGAGGCTTCTTTCATAAACCCGAGACTCAACGAGATTGCAATGAACTGAACGGGAGCGTATCACAGCCTTACCCGTCGAACGAAAGACTGATGATGAGCGAAGGTATAGAAAGTAACGAACTCTCATGTTAATGAACAACAATGCCACTCGAAACGAAGTTTAGGCAGTGGCAGCCAAGGTATAAAAGTACATAATCGGTAAAGCTGTTGGTGCTTTCCTTGGATTGCAGACAGTGAAGTTGCCTATTACATAAGTATATTAGAGGTCTGAGCCTATGTTGACTCCGGGAACGTCCGGACTTTCATAATAGTCAAAGAGTATCTTGCATAAATCGCAATGTGACGAATTTGGTTGACGGCTTGATGATCTAGAGATCGCCAATTCCCTCTGCTGATGTTGATGTTGTGTGGTTTCGTGATGCAGCGAAATCTGTCAGGCTTATAGTGCTATCGGAGGTGTCATTGATAAAAATTCCAAATAGAATGGATCAAGATTTGAGCTCTGTGAGATTCCACACAAATGAGGTAAGCAGAACAGCCGAAAACATTACATAAAATGAATTACTTTGTCGAAGGCTTTGAAGAAGTCAAGAAATTCCAAAATTGAAGTAGTTTTCATCGCACTCTACCTTGATGTTATCAAGTATCTTGCCAACTGCTGTAGTGCAGCTTTATAGTGCCCGTAATTCAGGCTGATATTTGGACAAAGACTCTTTGATACAACGTATATGATGAATTTACTTCTCTGCGATAATCTTCATTTAAGGTAGCATAGACTTTGATTACTGCCTGAATTGCAGAAGTGTAGATAAATATGCTCATATGAACTGTCTTAAGAGGAACATGACTCTCGAATAACTCAACAATTACTGTGAGAAATTTAGTTGGTCATAAACGCAAGTAAAGGATCGAAAGCTGTTCAAGGACAAGAGATTTGCATTGGGATTAAGTTAGTTTGGGCTTAAGTCACTATATAGGAACTTAATGGATCTCATTGTATGTGAAGTCTTGATCACAAGTTCAGAGGAAAAGATCATGATCTGATAAACTATCAAGGGATAACTCTTCAGATAAAAGTAAAATGTTCTTAGATATATCATAGAATGGGCAAGATGTGAGTTTATCATTTCAAGACGAATATAATTGGTTGGATAAAGAAATTAAGGTCTGAATCTAAGATTCCGGTGACAATTTAGGACTCCAATGTAGGCGAGACCCCGGTTTTTAGAGAAAGACGTGGGAACATCGGTCCTAAATCATGTTTCACCTAGACTCTTGGAGAAGTCGAGCTTAGATCGCCTTAATGTGACAGATTTTAAACCCACAATTCGCGTTTCATAGAACTTTTTGCGTTATGTGAATCGAGTCGTTGCTCTTTTGCCATACCAAGTGATACGACAAAGTCTTAGTATACTTTTAATATATTATATGCACCGATATATTTCAGCCTTGTTTTTTTTTTGTTTTTTAAACTTTGCTAGCTGAACAACTTTGCTGATTATTGCTGCATACTGATACCTTGCAATTGTTTTTAGACTTTGCTACCTGAACAACTTTGATTATTGCTGCATAACGATACCTTGGAACTAGGTCATGGAACATTAACAACATTCCATTCCGAATCATATGCTCCATTCGCATGCTCATCTAAAGTTATCGATTTGTATTTATCCATTAAAATGTACTTCCGCTAATGTAAAAAAAAAAATGCTGATGCATGTTGGAAGCAATCCGATCGATACTACTCGTACTGTTGAATCGGGTCTCCACCAACAACAACCATTTCAATGGATTTGTGTTTTATTATTCTGTTGCACAATCCAACATTTCATTATTGTTCTGCCATTCATAAATGTCACTAGGTTACTGTACTAGAAAAGTAACAAAAAAACGGCTGCACTTTGTTTAAATTGACCATTGTCTACACTCTGTGTAATTAGATACAAACAAACACATTCAAGTAGCGTAAGCGGGAAGCGGTGGTGGCAACAATTTGCCCATGTCAAATGCAGTTAATCTTGCAATTTGGCTGGCACAGGAATCTAGAACATTGCCAAAGGCAGTGCACTTTTCGCTTTTATAGTTCCAAATTCCATCTGCGGTTTTTTGCCTATGTAATAAACTTTTATTCATTGAAGGAGGGACAAAAGTCATTGCCTGAAGGGCGGGAAGAGTGCTGGTATAACTTGTGATAATCACTGGACTGCATTTGAAGCGGTCGACAGTGGCGATGTGAATCACATGTTTAATTGGCGTGTTTGGGCTTTCAATGATATTCACAAAGCCAGTTTAGCATAAACCAATTCTTGATCTCAAATGGATTTGACACTCAAATCTGTCTATGGGATTAGATTGTGTGTGGCTGATAACATAATTAAGGTCATTTGCATAAGCCAGCGCTGCTATTCAGATGAAGTTCCGTATGGAGGAAATTGTGTTGCTCCACTTAGTGTTGTTTTAACACTGCATGCATCAACTAGAGCGCACGACTTTCGATTGAAGTTTGGACTCTAATTAGTTTTAAAATAAAATTGATGCAAAAGGTGTTTGACATTTTCACACGTTTCGAAAACGTGGCAGAGTAACGCAGGTGGCCGAAATGAAAAACTATTGACACTTTCTGGTATTTAAGTGTTTCTTTTTTTAAATTCAAGCACTTTTACGAATTTGAAACCTTATTGTAAATATTCTGGAATTAAGTCGTTCGAGATGCTGATAAAATGTATTAATTGATTTGCTTCTCTTGGTCCTACCATTTGACAGTTGAGAAAATTTTCACTCAAGTTCTTTTCCTGTGAATGGAAAACCAAAAAAACTTCTTTTTGTTAGCTTCTTTATAAGAATACTTAAAAGATGTTATTGATGTGCAAGCAACGTTTTAAATTACAGGTGTAAAAATTAAAATACATAACTACACGCACAAAATAAGAATTTGTTTAAGTGCTGATCAAAGCCCGTAAAGTGTTTCAACTTTTGAGCGTCTTGGTTAGCCGATTATTATCTTCGATAATTTTAATCCAAAGATGAGCACAGCATACTTTGCCAAGACTTAAACGGTTTTGCGTCACAGAATGCTTAAATTCCAGGACTTTGAGTATGGTAATAAATAAATAAAATAATGTCGATCTGGAAAGTTGCGATTTCTTCTCAAATTTTCATTCTCGTCCGATATTCGGATAATGTCAGCTAATTTGAAAAATTATAACATAATTGGTATTTGAAGGCTTAAGGTTCGGTTTGTTTTTGATTGCGCCATTTCTTTTCCTTATCTTGAGACTCTCTTAAATGTTTCTACAGCAGGTAGTTCCTAACTTCTTACGCGTGAACTACTTTTTCAAGCCGGTGAAAGAGCACTCAAAATCTTCTTAGTAAGCTTATCGCAAATCATTTTGAAAATGATCTTTCTCCACTGCTGTTTGTGACCAAAAGTGAGAGATAGATTCTTAGAGCAGACTTGTTATTAGGAAAAAAATCTTTTACGATTTTTTCAAAGGAGTTTATACACCCAGCTCTAGTGACTTATCACTTTTTCACCTTCTTTACCTTTTTGAAACGCTTGGTAAAAAGCCTTAAGCTGAACTAGTTTGTATGCCCCAAGCCTCTGCCTCAATGAAGATTCAAATTGATCATTGCCAGGTAAGAAACTCTGGCTTCGAAATTTTTCTGATGGAGTAAGCTCAACTTCAAGTGCTTGGGCACAGTCCAGAGGTGTCAAGCACACGTTTATTTTGCGCTGCCGCTGTGATTTGTTCTCGTACTCCAAACAATAAGCTAACCCAGCATCATTAACCTCATATATTTCAAAACTATTCCGTTTCGTTCCTATGAAGCTTTCTAACGATTCCAATGGTTTTGACGTCCAGTCTAGGTTTCTGCAAAGCTTCGCTTGTTTTGTTTACTTGTCAAAGATATCAACCCAAACTACTGTGTGCAGCCCTGTTTCCATCTTTGACATTTAATTATGCAAACTTAACGTAGTAAAGCGTGATTTTCCTGAGTCTTCTATGACTTCTGAAATTTCAAAAAGTGCATTTTTTTAATCTCTTTATATCCTTGCAAGAGGTCTTTTGAAGCAATCACTCGACATGACCAACGTGTTGTTGTAGTCCGTTTTGGCAGAAGAATGGGTTTGTCAGTTTCCAATTTTTTCAAGCAATCGGTTAAAACTGTACATCATTGGGTTTGAATAATTTTTAATGCGGCCATAACTTGTTCTCGAGTTTTGGTATTTTTTAAGGCACCAAAATAAACCGACTTAGAAAAAGTATGAGAGATATAAGTTTTTAGATCATAGAGTCTTATTTCACTGCACTCTACTTAACGAAGTGTTGGCGAAGTGTTGTGATGCGGGCCCCTTTGTTGTGCGGGTCCATAGACTTCGGCCTACCGCAGTCAAGGGTAAATCCGGTCCTGTCGCAATCTTCTGTCTTGGTCTGCGTAGTAGGCTCTATTTTTAAGGTTATCTAATAAAACACTTTGCTCGGAATCCAAAAGTTCATACCCCTTAAGCAAGCCTACAAAGGTGTATTTCTTCAGTGTCTGAGAAGTCGGTGTTTTCAGGTCACAGAAAGTTGCTTCGTTTCGGGGTCAATGTGATGAATTCAGCTCTTGCTGTCGGCTATAGATCTTAAAATTTGCTCTTGTAATATCAACTCGTTTCAAGTTTTTTTTGGGCATACACAGCGCACCGATTCCTTGTTTTCGTTCACTTTGAAGGATCCTCTACATGCATGTTAAAAAACGTTCTTCTAGCCCTAACATTCTAGTAGGGTAGGGGTATGGGTGAAGCGTATCCCTTTTATCATGTTTCAGCATTTACTTCTTCTACAACATGAGAGGAACCCTTACTTATGTGATAAACTTATTGGACAATTCATAACACAATAGTCATATTCCTTAAACGTGATAATTTATTGAACAATATTTCTCATTTGAAAGCATTCCTTAAGGTTGGGAAATAAACAATTTCTTAATTTTTCTATTTCTTTATATTAATTTTCCCGCAGATTTAAATACACGTCTTCAATTCAGTCTATTCGGAGTTGAAGGCTTTGATAAAGCATCATCATTGTAAGAGGACAAAGTAATCCTTATATTATTCCCAAACGTTTCAGCATAGAAAATTCAAAGAATTCAGCACACCAAATTAAAGAAGCATCCTTGCTCAGGGAAAAGGGGCTCTTCAAAACAGTGTAGTAAACCGTAGTCCTTGAAAAGTAGTCCCCTCCATCATAGAATCTACTCAACTCGTGGCAGAACCACTCGTATCATTCTGCTGGCGCGCTCATTTCGCATTCTAAGCGTTTTCTGCATCATTTTAAGAAAAATAAAACTTTCCCAACAAAAACTCGCAAATCCAACGAAACCAAGCAAGTTCACTTTCACACTCCTTTTCCTCTCTTTGATAAAGTCGTGCGTACACACAAATTCAAACTTTCTCAACATCCTTTCAAAGGAGACAGAGTAACTAACAGAAGATGATGATGAGAAAAGGGGTCAAGTACTCTGTATACCCGGTTAATCCACCAAAGCCTTAATAGTTTTGCAATTCTTGCATAAATTCGTTGAATACAAGTAATCGACAGGAATATCCTGCCAATAAAATGAATTTTATACTTTCCATGATCTAATATAAATCTTTTTTTTTTATTGCAGGCCTTCTTACGGAACGTTTTCGATAGTAAATCGGATTCAATGAAAGTCAGGAGAATCACTTTTACACTACACACTCCATCCATTCACCTTAATGCAACGACTACTGAAAGCACCACCAGACTACACACCATCAACACTTCACAAATACAATGTCCGAAACAACAGAACCCTCCCCGGAGCCAAATCATGCACTAAAAACCGAGAAACCACAGCAAAGACGACCTATACCAGCACCACGTGAATCCATTCCAGCGAAGACGCAAACCACATCGATAGTACAGCCATCTGTTGCTGGTGAAAACGAATCGAAAACCTGTGATAAATCAAATTTTGAAATTAACGATACCGGCACTGTTGTCATCCCAACAACGCCAACAAGTACAAAGTCAATTCTTTTGGCGAATGGTACTGGACCCCAAACAAAACCGATCCTCAAAAAATCGGTATCCTTCGATCCCGAGGACGAAAGTGTCAAAAAATTTACCTCCGGTGAGGTTATAATCGACAAGCAGAATCCCTTCAAGAAGGCCAACGGCGTAGCATTAGGAAAACTCAGAAAAACTCCTCCGCCGGTACCGATCAAGACGTCCACCTTATCTACGGTCAAGCCTGTGCTGACGTCTAAATCGAAAGAGCTAAAGGAAGATTCGGAGTATATAACAACCGAAGAGGTCTTAAAGCAATCCAAGTACGTCAAGACATACATTAGAAATCCGGATAAATATTTTGAGTACGATCCGACAGTCCTAGCGCGAATTAAATTCGAGGAACTTAAGGAATTAAGCACTACTAAGCCACCCAAAAAAGTCAAACTCACGCAACAAACTCAAGATCGTCTGAGAGACTTGAAGAAAAAATGTTCTCCGCCAACAAAAGCTTCGAAAATTCCAGGTTTCAAGAAAGTTTCAAAGCCGAACTACCCAGATTTGTCGGACATTAAAGTGAAAACTGGTACCGATCTTGAAGACTCCCTCTTCAATCCCGAAGAAGTGACCAAAAACGCCAAGAAGTTCGACGAGCGTGTCAAGAAACTACAAATTGGATCTGATGATGATTTAGAAGACATCGAAGAGCCCCTTACAAAAAGTGATTCTAGCGAAGAAGTTAAGTTGCCAAACGGAACAGGCGGAAAATCAGAAGAGGATCAAGCCGACAGTGTGCCCGCAGTGAATGGTGAAGTAAAATCCTTTACGAATACAGTGAACTCTCAAGAATTTCAGGAATTTCTAAAAAAGAAAGGACTATCATTGACACCTAAAAGGGAATCTACAAAGGCCAACGGTACAAAGCCAAACGGTACGTTATTAGAGCCACCCCGAGTGCAGATCGTGATCGAGAAACAACCATCAACGGAGCAAATATATTCCGATCCCGACCCAATCATGGAGACGCCAAAGAAAGTTAAAAAACCTTCGGTATTCCAGAGGCTTCTGCCGAATGGGATATTCTCATCGAAGCGGAAGACCACACCAAAAGAACAAGTTCCTATACCGCAAAGCTTATACGGGGGTGGTACAAATCCCACAGAAAATGGTGGCATAAAGATCTCTTCGTCAATGAAAAGGGTTATCCTGGAGCGACAAAGCTTTCACGGAAGCCCAGGCAATGGACTGCTCAGCAATGCAAGTGAGCTTAAGAAGCAAATGGAACGATCGAGGAAGAGCTATGCAGCTGGTGATGATCGTTCCAGCTCGATCTCAAGTGCCTTAACGAATGCCGAAGATTTCACACTTCAAGATGAAGAAACTAATGTCAAGGTTAAGAAAGAAGAACGGTCACGCTCAGCGAGTGAAGGAACACTAAACAAGACCAATCGAAGTCGTTCATCTTCAAAGGAGCGCTTGCACACTTCACAGTCCCGAGACGGACTGGGAAGAACCCGTCTGCAAAGAGCTCAGATCCCTGTGAGCTCATTACGGCCATTGCCCAGTAAGAGCCTTGAAAGAAATGCAGCAGAGAAACAACAACAGCAAGCGGTGCAACAACCACAACAAGTTCAGCTACGCAGATCAGTTGCCGAGCGGCAGTCCTATGTTCCGAAACGTTCAACTCCACAAGCAGCTGACAAACGCCAGATTTTCGGACGATCATCGTCAATGGATCGCCAAGAGATTTCAAAGAGAAACAACTCCCGTTTAAATAGTTCACTACCAAAATCAAAAAGTGCTTCATCGACACCGAAGGGGATTTTGACTCCGAAGAGCTCCAAAGAAAACCTGCTCGATGGAGGTCCGAAGCAAACATCGACTCCTATTCGAGAAGGCGTAGAGGTAATAAAGCCATCTTCTCTGGTTCCAAAACCGTCGGTATCCCCAATATGTACGACGACACCATCATCACCGCAACCTTCTAAAATAGTTCAAGTTGGCCAGCAAGAATGGGTCAAATTGAGGGAAATGAAGGAACGGACTGATCGTGAGCTATATAACAAAGTTATTCAACAAACCCACAATGGAACCACTCAGCATCCTCAACAGCTGGCGGTTGCACATAATCCAGAAAATATCTACGAGCGTCTACCTGCTTACCAGATCCAAGTTGGGCAATCAATGTCGCCGCCTTACCAGCCTATTTACGCCCAACTTGTTCCTGAGGGAGCCGCACAGAATTTTACTCGAGGATCACCACAGAGAAACACCTTCACTGGTGTCTTCCGGAATCGCAACGCCAAGATCATCGATGGGAATGCAGTTTTGATTCCGGAAAATCAGCAGGTTGACCATCGGTCGCAGGCGTACAAGGGCGAAATCCAAGTGAACGCCGATCAACCTCCAAGATGTCAAAGCGTGCTAGACGAGATGATGACACCCTTGCAGCGCGACAAAGGCTACCGCAGTGATTCCGAGACTCCTGTTGTAATGAGGAAGAAGGATCATGGCACACCCCGCAACGGAACATTGAGCCGAGAAGAAATCCTCCAGAAAGTCAAGGAATTCTGTCGAAAATCAATGAACAAAACACCAACCAAGCTTGGCAGCTCAAACCAGATCAATCACAAGGAAATGAATGGCAAAGTACCGAATGATCTAACCCCGGTTTCCTATGTTTCAGTCGAGACCCATAACCGGCCATCATCAAGAATAGCAGCTCCACAAGTTCCGCAAAGAATGCAAAGTCTGCCGGCGGATCACGTAGCGACAACTATCATTCAACCACAAGCCGCCACTCCAACCACATCACCCATATATGCGCATGTGATTAAGCGAAACAGTATTCAGTCGAATGTCTCCGACCAACTTGACAGTCCACAGAGGAGAGCCTCTTCCTCGGCGGACTATTTTTACCACCAACCGAGGCGGCTGGTCGCCCAATCAAGTGAAACCGACTCGGGGGTGTTTGGTCGCCCCGATACAGCATCGCCCGCGAGATTTGTCGTCATGGACAGCGAAAAGGTGACTCCGGCTCACTTAATGACATACGGGCAGTACGGACAGGTACAAATGCCAAGTCCCTATGGGTACATCCAAATCAAGCCGCAACAACAAGGCCGTCCCAGGATGGATGGTCGTGCAACACCGTTGATTCTTGAACGCGGCAATCAGGTTGGCTCCCAGATCTATTGGAGTCCAACGAGGGCACTCCAGCATAGCCCCCGATTGCCAGTTCAGTTAAGTCCGCGATATGCGCCTCAAGCTCAACAGCACTTAAACAGGCAACAAGGTATCGGTGCCTTTGTCCCACAATCACAACCGCAACAGCAGCAACAACAACAGAATGGAAATGTCGTATATGTAAAGGTGCAGGATCAACTTTATCGACCGCTGAATATACGTTCTGGTCCGCCACCATCTAACACGCCAATACAGCAGCGAGCATACAAAATGCCGCCACAAGGAGCAATGATGCAACCAATACAACAGCATCCATCCCCGCAAACAATCCATCCGCAGATGTACGAGAGTGAAAGTGGCTCAGAAGCCGGCGAAGTTCAGCGCATTATGGAAAGGCAAAGGATACGTAAGTAAAAACCCAAATTTTATATGGTACCTGCTTGGTGCCTTTAGTTTACGACGCTTATATGCTTTACATGACGTCATTTTAGAGGTCTGTTCGCCAAAGTTTTGAAGTTGAACAAAATTTATTTTGATTGGGGAAATATTTTTTAGGGTTAGGGTTCCGAACGCAAAGGGTGTCCTATAAGTCGAGAAATAATGAAATAATATAATGGACGAGAAATGAGAAATTTAAAATTAAAAAAATATTTAGTGTTGCATATTGTACGGTGGTACGGAATCCTTTGTGTGTGGGTGTCGCACTTAGATGCTTTTTATTTTATTTTTCATTTAGACTCATTAACTCCGACGATTCTGTCTTACATCTTGAAAAAACGTTCTAGTCTTAAATGAATTTAAATCATCAAATGGAACGACATCTTGATAGCTCCAATCAGCGATGACTCGACTTGCGGCTGTCATTTTCTGCTAGCACCTATGGATACAACATTTCTGACGTGAAAGTGTTAGTTTCATGATATCGGCGCGCAACGAAGGCAACCTTAGGCGATGTTCTTTGAAGCTTTCTTCTTTCGCCGTTAGGGCTCCGTTTAAACTTATTACTGACAAAATTGACTGGTCGGGTTAAAAGTCATTCTATAAATACCAATATTTGTGGCATAGAGTACAATAATATGAACTTTCATTGCAGTGCAATCTCGCGAAAAACAATATAAGCTCACGTTGGTTACAATCAAGCACCCTAATGTGGACACCGTAATCGTTCCCGTGTGTAAGGATTGTTTCTAGGCCCGATGCACACTTGCGTTATTTTAACGCACGTCGCACAGCGGCAACGCGTTTGAGTCGAACAGTTCTCACAAATAGACTAATATGCATTCACACTTGCGGTACCGCGTGTAATATTTGCGAGGAACAAAGCTCGCAGCACCCAACGACACCGCAGCGTCACCGCACATGCACCGCGCGTTAAATTCACGCAAGTATTAATCGGGCTTTAACAGAATTTTAAACGAGCTGACAAAGAATGATGTTGGCCGATTGAACACTTATAATAAATTTGAGAAAAGAAATTTCTTGGACTACAATTCACAGCAGAAAGGAAGGCTCACTTCGAAATTTCCCCCGGACGCGAACAGCTTTCCAAAGTTTTCAAACTTATTCGATAAATGGATTTTCTGTAAAACTTTGAGAGTCTCTGGTGGCCTTAGATTTTGTGGAAATTGTTGAAGATGCAAGATGAGCTTTTGAATTATAACAGTGAGGCGAGTGTCTGTGATATGAATAATTCAAAAATATAGCAAATGCATGAACCAATGATGAAAAGCTACAACATAAACAGCAGAGTTACCATAGCGACAGTTTAAAATAAAACAATGCTTTTGGGTTAGTATTATATTCACTCAGAGTCTGCGACTTTTCTGTTTCATGTTGTTAAAGGTTCACACGCATTTGACTCTAAAGGAATGTGAACAAATGTGTTCTCGGTGGTACAAAGAAATCTGGAAGTCCATACAGTCTAGTTGCAATATCTACTCAAAGCTTCAGATTAAGTTTTACCCAGTTAACACAGTTTTAAGTCTGGGACATCTACTCGTTTGTCCTCTTTTGAGTTTTTTTTGCTGCTTAAGTCGTCCGTGTGAAAGTCAGTAACTCGCCGCATTGCCATTTGCAGCTTTCCCCAGTTTAAAACGAGAGAAATTGTTTTGCCGCTGTTCAAAAACTTTCCAGAATTTATCGTCACTTTCGTCGTAATCTTGAACGCGCGTGGTTTCCTTTCTTTAGCAAATTGTGTATGCAATTGATTTTTTGATCCCAGTAAATCGTCAGCTTTCTACGGCTTCAATAAAAATTTGACTTTCTTGACAAAAAACTTGCATCTGCTAATAACCTAGAAAAGAAGGGATTTCGAGAATCGTGTTAAGCTCAAAACAGCTCGTTTAATGTTAGTTCACGAAGAACTCAGCTCCGTGAATGCCTTCAAAGCGAGCCAATGGTGTTCATTTCATATCCCTCTTTTAGTGCCAAGCTGCATTGAATGTCCTCTGCTCTTATTGCTCATGTGTCAGATCCAAGCTGGTATTTGCAAATCACTCCGTGAACCTAGACAAAAGGTAACAAATAGGCAAACAAATTTGGTGTGATTACAGGAGGTGAATTAACCCGATCTAAGAATTTATAAGCTGTTAAGCCGTTAGGCGACAGTTATTTCGTTGGACTTCAGCATATGTAGCCTTCCAGCCAAACATGTTATCGACTCACATCCTGAAACGAAAAATCTTTCGGTTTCGGTACGCTGGCATTTCCTTTCCACGGCCCGATAAGGCCCGAAGGGTGGTGCTCTGAGAGTGAATAAGAAAAACAAGCGGAAACAAAACGGAACCCTGCGGCACGCCAGATATTACATAGAAGAGTTCGCAGTTTTTGATTGTTGATGCCTAATGCATTTATCAGTTGATTTTCTATCAGTTGAAGGGAAGAATTACCATCTGGACCAACGGCTTTTTGAGTGTCAAGGTCTCTGAGAAAGCTTCTTACTGTACGAGTATGAAAATTGGCCGCTCAAATACAGGTGGAGGTTACGCTTGCACTTAAGTCGTCTTGCCATGGACTTGAAAGCCGCTTCATCGTAAACGATCGTTGGGAAGAAAGATGAGACGCAAATATTCTTGCTAGCTTTGGGGACATTTTGGCGAATCATCACCGTTTAAGCCTCCATGCATCATGAGTTTTCCTATGGCATGTTGCTATTTACCTTATGGGGGATAAATCCACCATCCCCAGTTGCCCAGTTGGCTTTCCTCTATCGCCAAACAACTCACTTAGAAGTGTTTTCTTAAACTGAGGGTTTGTGTTAACCTTAGGTTAAGAGCGCCGCCTACTTATTCACCTTGCTTAACACTTTTTCTAAGCAAAATCCTTAAGAAGAGTCTGAACACACCCAACACACAGTCCAAACACTTAAATAAAAACCATCAATTCAGTCAACTCACAACGAATCTTTGAACTTAAATTAATCATGCTCTTCCATCGGAACATGAATATGCAATTGAGTCCAGAGAATCACACCCCCCTGCTCTAAAAAAACTCAGCCCTCCTATTTGCTTGTCCTTGTTCTTGTAAATAAACTTCACATCGTAATGATGGAAGCAAAAAAAGAGAAAACATAATAAGAAACATGTTTCATACGTTCTCAACCTCTATCCCCACTTGAAAACTACAGCAAGTAGTTCAGCAAACAGGACCAAATAAAGCAAACCAAAACAACCGAGCAAATATGAAAGAAAAACTTTTACATGAAGGGACAACTAATTGTCAAGGTGGTTTCTCCGGATGCAAGCATTTGATGCACTTCAACCTTTCGATGCAAATTCATTACATACACACTGTGTCGTGAAATTCCTTCTCAGGTCCTCCCAAATGTTTACCGACCCATGGCAATCATTACGTCATACGCGCGTCGCTCTAAGGATGCTGTACTATGTGCCAATGTGTGGGTTCAAGTAAAATTTGCTTACGTATGCACACACCGAAGAGAGGCAGGGTTGCATATTATACATGCCATTTTGTAGACGTCACGAAATACCCATGACGGGGGTTAGTTAACTGAAAATCGAAAATACGGAGAGAGAGAACAGAAGAAGTACATATCAAGTATGAAGGATCACTGCGAAGGGTGGATTTCATGAATTTCTAATGCCACACCATTATTATGTTTACCGAGGTCGTAGTTATCAAACTCCTTGAGAGAAACACCCCGTCTTTGCCAGCCTTCTTTAAAATACAAGTTCCCCATGTCCGTTGGATCAACTAGAATAAAATTCTTTTGGGGGAAGTAAGTAAGGAAGGACATCATCGTCATAAAGGTAGAACCATAAGGTGAATATTTTATGAGCCACCATTCCAACCATCCTTTCGACCCATGACATTCGGGGGGATATATTTTCAGAGCAACGCATGCGCCTCCCAAATGGTTTGGGACTGAACTAAAGTCGAGGGAATTTCCTTTTACTGCGCACAGAATGCCGGTGCAGACTGTTGGAAAGAGCGCGCACGTTGGTCACACGAATATTTTCGTACGTGGGAAATTTCGTCTTTTGCGTGCAGGGCCAAATGCCAAAAGACTCTTTTTGGGCGGAAACTCGTCGAATTTTCCATCTAACGGAGCGCAGCACTATACACCAAATATCTCCGCCACAATTCGAGTCGGTCGGCTTACATCAACGGATGCCTCGGTGTGAATAGTACAGACGAGCGCGTCAAGACGATAAAGGGATGGTTTTTCCTTTTGATTTCTATCTTAAATGAAGTAAAAAATCATTTTGCAAACCCTAGGAAGTTAAAAACCCAATTTTCCAAGTGTAAAGTGTTTCAAATAAGTTTGTGACGTAGAAAAAGTTATAAGTTGAATTCAGTGAAGCGAGGAAAATCAAGATTTCCATTCGAAAACCGAAATTAGTGGATTAAGTGCATACTTCTAGGTGCTACTTTTTTTCAAGATTCGAAATTCACTTTTTTTCTGGTGAAAATATGTGAGAATAAAGAAAAGAAAAGTTTTTAAGTTTTGAAAGTTTTAATCGGTTGGTGGGGGCAACATTTTCTTTCTTTTTCTTTTAATTGTCGCATTTGGGGAAGGTGTTCTTGTGTACATATTTGGGAGAGGTGGTAGATAGATGCCGCAAAGTATGTTGCGAAAAGACCGAAGAAAATCCACCACCGTAGACAGCAAAAAAAAACAGCACAAAATGATGAGAATAAAAGACAACAAAGCTTTCAAGAGGGTTTCGAAGTTTTTTCGAAAAATATTAATATTTTTTTTTTGAGGATGAAAAAAATATGATAGAGAATCAAATCTCCCGATCAAATTTCCTTCTTCTTCTTCGTTTTGGTTCAATTTTTATTTCGGGGTCGTTTTCTCTGTCAACAGAGATTTTTCTTTGGTTTCCTTGTAAATTTTCGAGGAGAAAATACGGAAAAGTTCAAGTTGGAAAATCTAGACGTGCTCTTAAATTTAGGCGAAAAAGAGAATTTTTGCATTTGAGATATTTTCTCTTTTATGCTGGGAAATTGTTTTTTCTCATATAGTGTTGTTATTTTGATTTCCTTTTTTTACATAAACTTTGACATGGAACCGAATTAGGAATGCAAAAAATAAAAAATAAACCAATGAATGTGGGAACATGGTCGGCCCTGTTGCCCAGGCGTCCTCTTCTCCACCGTCGTCGCAAGAGCGCATTAGTGCATCACCTAGTGTTGTGGTGTGATGGGATATTTTCTATCCTTAGTTTTTTTTTTCTTTTTCTGGCTTACCCTTCGGTGTACTCTTGCAATTTGGATTTGTATATTTTATGTGTGTTGAGAGACTGAGGGTGGTGGTGTTCAAATGCATTGAGCAAAAGGACAATAACCTCTAGGAATTGATAGTGTTTGCGTTCTTGTTTTTGTATACACTTTTTTATCGTTTTTCGTTCTTTTATTTGCCGTGTTTTTTTTTACCCTATATGTATGTCCGTTTAGTTCATTGAGCCCTTGGCATACTATATAGATAGATCGCGTTTACGTTTGTCTGATTCGATTTTGCGGTTCTGCGGTTTTAGTTGTTCTACCTCTGGTATCGATATCATTCACAAAAAAACAAAGAAAAAATTCTTTTATAAGTCCACATTCGATAAAATTATTTATTTATTTATTTATGCCCTTTTTTAAGCCGTCTCTGGTATTTTTACGAAGAGATATGTTGTTGTGGTTGACCAACAAACAAATGTTAATCGTTGTTGTAGGGGAAGGTATGCGAATCAGAGAAATAGACTGCAGTTCGTGCGTAAAATGAACACCAATTAAGGGACGTTATACTATATACCTACTCATATATTTTCTGCTTTACAGTTGGGTGGAAAATTATAAAATTAATGATGACGCCTTTTAATAGTGAGAAGCATCGAAGTTTATTTTCATATTATTAATGAAAGTTTTCATCATAATTACGAGCGGAGAATTTTAATAATTATGCAGTGGTTGGTAGTAGACTTTTTATTTTTGGTTTAATTAATTCAAAGGAAATATAAGTTGTGCGGAGTTAAATTTCTACGTGGCTAGTTCTTCTTTAATTTACAATTAATTTTTTAAAACAAGCACGCACAATTTAATTTCTGTTGAAACTCCTCATTATTCATTTACTTAGCAGGTCAATGATTTTTAGAGAATTTGAGCCCAAGCTACGGCTGTTTGCTGCCTAACTCAACCTTCTTACATCCAAGATTGCTTGATCCTTGAATCGCAGGTTTTATCTTCCTCCCTTCTGTGAATCTGGTGTCCGAGACTTGAGATATCGAGCTTAAAGAGTCTGTGGTCTGTTCTCACCGAAACGTGACACACCTTTCAGGCTACCTTGTATTTGATAAACAATTCTTCTGACATCTTCGATCACCATGAAAGCTTTGATGAAGGCATGTTGGATGCCGGATTGAAGAAATCACAAGACTGCGTCTCCGTTCTCGAATATGACGCCATTCTGTAAAAATTCGAAGGTTCTTGGTGCATCATACGTTTTTGAATAATCAAGTTATAACTAAATCTGTTATCCTGGGATACCGAATTCGGCCATCGCTTTGTATAGTATATTCTGATGGATACTACCTTACGTGGCTTTGAATTCCATGAAAATATGTCGAGTACTATTGCCCTTTTCCAGGATTTGGCACGATATGAAACTTTGGTGTGGATATGAGTCGGAAGTTATTGCAAGACACCACGTCTTTTGGTAGATGGTAGGGATAGTGCTGATATACCAGTCGTCTGGCCCGCTAAAATCCTTCTAAATCTGACTTTGAATCTGAATCTTTTAAAGGTCACACTAAATGATTCTACAGTGGGTGGAAGAAATACTTCAAAGGCTTGAGTTTTCCCAATACCCACCGAGTTGTTCTGGGTCACTAAGAGGTGATTTATTCGTTCACAACCCGCTGGAGATCAGATTTCCTCCAGCAAAACATTTGGCTTTATCCATTTTTTTGCAGTTATTTCATATCTTTTCTTCGTTTGGCTCGGTAGTCACTCATTGCTAAGAGCATCTTCTGCAAGCTGTCGTTTACTGGATTAAAGTGCGAGATTATATTTCTGACGTATTTGCTAGGAGCATATTTCGCCTTAATACTTTATGCAGGCACTGACTGTTTCCTGGGTGCTCTTGTGCTCCAGCGTACCTCGCCTTTGTTGTATCTACTGTCGCTTTCTTTTAAGAATTAGATATGCGGTCTTCGAATCGAGTTGCTACTTATAATTCTCTTATAGGCAATACCTGCTGTAAATAACGACAGCTTAACGTTTCTTACCCTCCCTTAACACTGATTTTGGTCTATTATATTTGAAATTCAGCAACTTGAGCAGTTTAGGATTTCATCTTAACTTTTCTTGTTTCTTAAATGTTCTGATTTCACTCCACTCCATCCACATTTTCAAAGTGTTAATCTGAGAAGTCTTCAGCGTTTTACGTGAGTCATTTAACTGTAAATCAATTAGTCTGCCAAAAATAACCTCGGGTCAAAGGCGGCATCCAATTATCGCCCCTCTCCCAACTATGTACGCGCGATATTCTAAAGAACCCCTGCAGAGCCCATCACCCGATAAACTGAGCAATTAAAGTTTAATTTCAACAACCATCAACTTTACCAGAAAAAAAAAATCATCCCCTCGTAGAGGAAAACATTTCGACTGGAAATCCAAAATCAATTTAAAAGTTCACGAGTGAAAAAAAACCCTTCCAAATCAAAATTGCTGTCTGATCAACCACCCCTGACAGAAGAAGTGTTAATTGAACGTTCAACGCGGGTAGCCACTTAGACGAAGACTACCACATTCAACCAGACTCGGAATCGGACATTCATCTGCAATTGGCAGGGGCTAATAAAACCTAAAGAACGGAAGATAACACTTCGAGTTATAACATGGCAGCTACATTTCTGTTCCTTCGTATGGTTATTTCAGTTTGAATGGTCCAAGCGTGATAAAACTGAGGAGAGCAGCAAATTCAGCATCACCATCCTGTCATCCTCACACTTGAAACTCAAACACTTTCACAATGTTGATTCGATGGAAGAGCAAGGATAAGAGTTCATCAAACCAAAGCAACAACAGCAGCAGCAGCAGTAGTTCATCGAAAAAGAAACGCAAAGGACGCGATGGAGGTAAACGTTTCATTTTCTTTTTTTCTATTTAATCCAAACATGTGTATGTCTATGGCAATGTGAATGTATCTCGTTGTTTTTAATTACAGCAAGGATGTGCATGTGAAGAGAATAATTCTTTGAAAAAATAATGACAACAATTCAGTTAGGAACAAATGAGAATGCGGCTTTAAGCATATGGCTGGTTTGCTTATCAGCAAGTACTAAAGGTCACGCCAAATCGTGCCTTATCGAAGGCTAAGCAGTACTGTCTTGCGGATCAATTTAGTCAATATATTTCTAATCATTGTCTGGTAACGTTATCCTAGTCTTGTCACTAAAACAAGATTTTCTGAGGTTGACTTAAGGCTGTTCGGGAGCGTTATCGGTTGATCTTCAGGAACACCTTCACTCATAATCTTTTCTACCTTTCGCGAATTTCAATCAAACAAAACTGAGCAAAATTTCAAAAATGACAAAACAGTGCCGTCCATAATTTCCCGTACAGAAATTTATGAATCATATTAAGGAGGACTTTGTCCTCGGCACTTTAAAAGAATCAATTTGTTTTGACGAATTCTTAATCTATATCTAAGTTTAAATTGATCTATCAGAGTGTTTCCCGGATATTGAACGTTTACAATATTTTAAACGCGTTTGAAATTGACATCGTCAGCGCGCTCTGACCATTCACGGGTCACAGCAAGGACCGAGCGCGCGGAGAGGCGGGAGATATAAGCGGCATTGCCGATTATTGGGAGAAGTAAACACATTTGTGTAAATACATTACAAAACTTTAAACGTGTTTTTTCGAAAACACGTTTTTAAAAATGGCTGACATTCACCTGACCGTCAAAATATGTCTTTACGGAATGACGGATCGTTTTTTCGAAAGATAAATTTTTGCATTTGTTATTAATCTTTTTATGCGAAAAAAAAAATGCGAATATTCGATATTTGGTTTTTTAATTACCGCCATTTTGTACTAAACGAAAAACTCATCCATCATTCTATGACCAAAGGGTCACAGATTGATAATACGTTTTGAATTTGTGTTTCAGATCAACAAAGAGGAAGCAGTGATGTCAGCCGTTTACCTCCCGCGATCTGAGGAGGTGTTTTCGCGGAGCTGCAATGGCCGCCATTTTGATTTTTTTTTAAGAAATTTTTTTTTTAGCTTTCTGTTTATCATGAACAAGAGCAAGAAAGAAACCGCACTCAAAAAGCTTTATCGATTTCCTTTAACAAATTAAATGTAAAAAAATAAAATGAAATATGGCACTCCAAAGACAAAGTCTCCCTTAACTGAGATCATTCTTGGACCACTTAAGGGAACAATCTAACATTCTATCAACTCGAATCTCTCTGTCGTGTTCGTTCCAAAGAAGCTATAAGATAGTCCATTTTAGATTTTTTGTTGTTCTTGTTACAATTGTCGGCAGAGCTTGGCAGAGTTTTTCGGATCGTTAATATGCATTAATGTGAATTCAGGGTTTCATATTTCGATTTCATCGTCCACCTTCGGTTGATATCAAAACTAGGTGATCTTTAGCTCTAATCGCTTGACTTTCTTTTAAGTTCATTTATTAAGTGTTACTCCACCATAAAGAAGAAGCGGTAATATATCGAATTCTTTGTTGCGATATCTGATTTGACTATGATGGGAATGCAACCCTTCACTAAGAATAGTTTTGTATATATTAATAAAGCGGCAAAGTGCGAGTCGGGCAAGCTCACAAAGAGTTCCGTTCCACCGAAAAATATTAACCATTACATATTTTTAAATACTTCACTAAAGTTCGATTGGAACTACGGATCCGTTAAAAATCATGATCTTTTCAATTCGATATCGACTTGTTTGTGTTAGCTCGAAAGTCGCCCGAGAACTTACAACACGTATTTTATGGTTTCAGGATCTTGTTATTCTTCTTAAGCAGTTTACATTAGATACAATGACCAGTCTGATTTCCGCAGGGCCAATGGTATAATGTCCCGCCAAAACAGGGTTCAAGATATGTAAATTGGAAGACTTATAGTTCTAGTTTTGTTTATTTCTGGTCATAGGCGTCGGGTAACATCAAATATCACATTCTCGAATTTATAGGCCAATTCCTTCAAGCTCTAAATATGTACCTTTTCTGGCAACTTCATCTACAAATGACACAGATTGCCAGATCGGAGCCAGGAGTTTGATAGCTCTGCATTAATGTTCTGTTCCTTCATCTTAGTGGGGAGCCTTCCGTGCATTGACATGGCCTTCAACTGCGCATATATATCTTGGAGAAGACTCAGTGCGCTTACAAGATGGTCCTCATTTTTCATATCTACTGGGGAGATATTGTCATCGGCATTGAAGACAGCGCATTGGAGAGGCGATGTTGCTACTTTCCTGATGTAATAAGTTTTGCTCATTCACCAGGTTCTTGATGTTAACTATCCCTCTGCCTCCCCTATCTCTGGACAGAAAGAGTCACTGAATTGCGGCTTGATTTTGGTCGGTTGTGCTCCATTTGACAACACGAGCTGAGTAGGTATGTGTTTTGAGTTGAGCGATGTCTGAACTACTACTATCAGTGATTGCGTACAATTTAATGTCATCATATCTCCTTGAAATATACTCCATAAAATCTTTATTTTACTTGATGTTATTGACTCCAGTTTAAGCCTCGTATTATTTGCGGATTGATTTTGTTAAAATTTACGACCTGTATTAGCAAGGTTTGTGGTACCATATCGAAGGCTTTCTTATAGTCAACAAACGCCATGAACATCTTTCGCTGTCTGATGCAAGCCTGACCTGTGACAACAGAATCAATGACCAGCTGTTCCATACATCCAGCCGTTTTTACATACCTTCTGTTGTTCTGCAATTATATTGTTATCATTATAATAGCCGGGTCTTGAATGGATGTTTTGGTCCAGTAATTAGGAACTCCATCATTGCCTGTTGCTTTCCATTTATGCAGTTTTCTGGTAACTGCAGAGAAGATTTCCGGAATGATGTTAGCGACCGTCATGAGTTGAATGGAAGACGTCTTGATTTTTTGCAGAAGTTGGGAGAAGCGGTTATGGCATTTGCTAGGTGACCGTATACCTGACCGAAAATAAAAAAATAAAGCAGGATGCTCTCTTGAGGGAAAGTTCCACCTCTTACATTATTCTCCTCAAGTTTCTTGAAGAAATTTTTCTGCGACTTAAAGAACAGCGCGTTGTCGTCTCTTCTTTGCTTTGACTTTAAAAGGGCGAAGGCTCTTGGCATAGAGTCTTTATTTTTGTTTTACTGTAGGCATCCACCACTTCAACAAGGTGGAGGTTTGCATCATTATGCGAAGCATAATTTTACGGAGCAGCTTAAGAACTTTTTTCCGGATTCCACGGTTCGGGCTGGCAATAAAAGATGTAAGCCTACCAGCGTGCACATGTAAGTCTTCGATTTTGTTAAGGAGTCATCTCAGCCAAGGTGGGTGAAAATTGTTTTGATCTATGCTGGACTTCCCTTTTTTCTCAGGGATTTTCCCTCCTATTGACTTGATAACGGCATATGATGCGGAATAAAGAAACAGGTCCAACAGTTTAAAGTAAGTATATCGCGGGAGGATAAGTTCATTCATGAGTCCAGCATTCGTGTTTAGCTTGTAGTTTGGACGTTGTTTTGGTAGGCTGTGTCTAAACGCCGGTGCTATCGAGGTGAACTTGAGAATAGCAGCATCAAATTCATGCTGAAGAATCTGTATGCTAACATCATCGGTGTCAATAACATCTACTTCGTTGTTTCATGCTCGACATCTTGAAGTACAGCGTTGTTATTTATTTGGTGCTCGTAGTTGAGCTCAGACGTACACCTTGTTTAATAGCGTCAATGAGTGGTCTGGCTAATAGTCCTTTTTGGACAATCACTGCTCTACGGTCTGCAATATTTTGTTCAGTTATCTCATTATTATTATGTTTTTTATTATTATTGTAAGAATAATTATTATTATTATTCTTAGTATTATTATTATTAACCTTTTCTCCATGCCTTTTTTGTATTTAAAAGTCAAGTCTATTACGAATCGAAGATTTTTTGGTGCTTTTGGAAAATTTCACGGGAATTTCTTTTGAGGCAAAGTAGATTGAACATTTCGATTTTCCTTATCCTTATGAATTGGACAAAATAAATTTTCCTGGTATTGGCACTAGAGCAACTTGTGTAAGCTTGCAACTGCCTTCTGATTGCAGGGAAGTATTTACCATTTCTTCTATTAATTTCTTTGCCCATCGTTATAAGCTTTTAAAGCTTATTTTAGCAACAAAAATTGTTTGATCCATGTTTTTCGAAAGTAAAAAATTAATGCTCATAGGTGGGAGCAAAAGTCAACACTTTTTTAAAGCCGTGAAATTCCAAGCAATTATTATGTTCGGAAAGCCAAAGAGCTTTATTGCCAAATGCATTTGCTGGCTATATAAACTCACTACACTTGAACATTTATCGCAAAGTGTTTTACAAATAAGATGGGGCTTAGAGAAAAAATTTCAATCCAAATAACACGCCAACTCCAGGCGGTATACGCAAGCTAGTAAAGACATTTCGTGAGATTGCTTTACTGATTCATAATCACTGATTTGTGTGGTTTTTGAAGTTGAAGCAGAAAAACGTTTCTCGTTCAGACAATGGAACTGCCGAGCCCTGTTCCAAATTATGGCCAGAAATTGAGTATGTGGACTTGGTTCTAGTCCTGTCGCTTTACCGTCACAGAGCTACTATTAAACGCCACTGGACTTATTTTATTTTGTGTGCATTAACAGCTCGCTACCATCCGAGCAATCCAGATACGATTCAGCCACTCGAAAAAAACATAACTCAAGCTATTTTTTATCAAGTCAGCCAGGCAGTTATTTGAATAAAATAATATTTCATAGTTAATCGAGAGGTTAACTTTTTTCAATCAACAAACCTTGAAAAATGTTAGAAAGTATTTTATTTAAAAATAATCCAACTGATTCAAATTGGCGTTTTCCAACAATGCAATGTTTCTAAAACTATTTTCGGAAAGAGGATTTGAACTTCATGTGAATTAAACACAATGAGATTTCGTCTGTTTCATGTAAAAGCGTTGTCCGTTTTAGGGTTCCGTACCAAAAGAGTGCGAACGGAACACAAGTACTTCGCTATCCTACTATCCTCCCGTCTATCACAGCGTGGTATCTGTTGAACCATTAAAGGCAGAAACTTGCAGTATGTGGAGTACTCTGGTTGCAATAACAACAAATAAAACAAATAATATAAAGTTAAAAATTAAGCGGAATTTCATATCCAAAAAAACGTGTTTTTAAAATTGCAATTCAATATTACACAAACAAGTGGTCAAAGAAATTTTTAATTCGCTTAAAAACACAGAACAATTCTGTGGCAAGATGAAGACAATGACAAATTCAAAAAGTTACTCAATTTAAAGTCATATATGTACGTTGAACCCTTCGCTTTTTCTAATTACAGTACAAGGCTGGAAAAACTTTGTGTCTTCCGAAGAAGTTATCGCAGACAGATGGTATGGAAAATTGTCATTCAAATGCACATCGAAATGGACATAACCACATGAGTTTTTTTTTAGATACAAATTTAATTCGCAAACAAACGTCTAAACGCCTTTCGATTGAACTAACTAGATCCTTCGTCGTAAGTGTACACCATGCTGGTTACCCATCATTATGTGTCGCGAAAACCCTCCGGCAATGACCATAATAAAGATGATGGTGTAGATAATGATAATGATGATGAGCACCGCATCCGCTTGTTAGAATTCACACTTTCCGTAAGCGCACAATACCCAGCGACGAAAAAGGATAGCATGATAGTCAATTGCTAGTCGACCGTTTGCGTTTAAATTATTCATGCAGCTCCATGGGAATGTCAGCGCCAAGGGGCCGAAGATTCCCATGCAGCCTCTCAAATAGTTGCCTGTCCTTTGCTATGCCTTATAGCCTTTATTTCCTATTCCCTTGCTAACACAGAACACTCAGAGGTTACTAACCCATTCCGGGGTGTCATTCTGTTGTGTGTGTGGGTTTGTATCCCTTAATAATTCACTTTTGGATTTCATGTACATTAATTCTTTTCGGTTTTAGTCTTCACATGCAATGGAATGAATAAAGAATATCTATGTAGTGGTCTCCTCTTCCATTCATTCAGTGTCCTTTCTCGAGCCTTTTCCTCCTTCCATCTGACGGCTGTGTCCTTTTTATGGAAAGATGTCGTTGTCGACGTTGTCGTTTGCGTTTTCGTATAAGTCGACGACGACAAGGAAGTTGCGAGTCAATTCACATTGTATCTAAGTTGATTCTCCCGCACATTCTGGACGAACCGAATGTTGTGTCTACTTTTTTTTTGTATTTGTCACATCTCGTCGGCAAGGACTATGGTCCGGCATTACCCCCTTGCGCATCCGGTTGTTATTTATACATTTTTTTCGTTTCTCCATTATTTTTCCTCATCCGCAAGGAGAGACTGAACAGAGAAGACAACAAACACAAGATTAAGTTTAATACTTTATGACTTTCGTCTACAGCAGAATAATGAGGCCGGCTCTCTGTGTGTTTGTGTGCTAGGGTGGTGGTAACAAAAAAAAAAATAAAAATATGTTGATTTTCTCCAGTTCGAATGAGGGGAGGAAGAACCGGATGTTGCCATGTGTGGCAACTGTGTAAGAACCGGGTCTATATGGATGGGTTGGGGTGGGAAAAAAAGCTCTTTGGCGTGTCGTAAATTGCGCCGTTGTCTACCAAAAGAGAGAAACAGTGATAAAATGTGTGATGATGGTGGTATAGGTGCGGGGGATGTTTAAAGCTATGCTCTCTTGTATCTTAAGGTGACATTCATGGGGGGGATTATAAATTTAACGACAGCTTTTCGAGTTCTGATCGGCTCTTGAAGATAAATTTGAATGGGCAATTAATTTGCAAGTGATTGGGACCTATTGAATGAAGGCTCGCATGATGGACTTTAGAATGGCGATGAGCTACTACCTTTTGTAAAGGTGATAAAATTCTTGTCGTAAATTTGTATGTCGGCTAATGAGATCTTCTCTTGGGAAGATTTTCCACTGGGACTACTTCCGATAAGCTGCTAATCTGTCAAATTTCATGGTCTTGTGTGTTTTATTATCAGGCCCAATGACTTTTGCTTTATTGGAAACGATTACCTTAAGTTTGGACTGGGAGTATGATTTTAATCACTTTTCTGGCAGTTGTGTTGGTAACTGTTTGATAGATATTCATCTTTCTAATGTTTCTAAGAGGATCTCAGAACTCCGACCAGTCGTCGAGACAGGTACGAAAACCCGAAAATTCAACTTATAATTGTTGAGCTTCGCTTATACAGGGTAGCAGAAAAAAACAGAAGTTGCTTTAGTATATTTTTAAATTTTAGAATTTTTTTTCTAAATGATTACTTGGACATTCCCGATGATGTTCACCATTGCTGTAGAGAAACTGAGTTTGGGCCTTAAAGCAGACTGAAAGAAACTTAGTACTTTATCTTAGCATAAATGTGCTGGATCTGTTTGGCTTATGTTTTTTCAAAGACCTTTGACAAGCAGGGTAGAATGATGATAGGCTTGTTGTCAATTAGAGAACCCGCATTTGACGATTTAGTAATTATGAAAACTCTGGCATTTTTAAATGATTCCGGGATGGTTGAGTATCGAAAATGCGAACTTGCGTTTATCTGCGATAAATATATATGACCTGCGATGTCGTTTGCCACGATATCCCAGGTCATATATAAGCTTCCTCTGTGCGCATAGATGTCATGTCCCTCGTCCTTCGTCTTCAAAGAGTTGACTTTTTTCAGTGGGTGTTGTTTGATTTAAGGACTTTCATGCTTCGGAAGTCTGGTACAAATCGGTTCGAGCCGTTCCTTTCCTTTTGACTTCGAACTCTACTGTTAACATTCCTGATGTCACTGTTAACGAAGTGCTTTGATTGATTGTGCAAAAAAGCAATGAAGCTCTTAAACTTGTTGAAAAAGATATTTCCTTAACGTGACCCACAGCTGGCGATTCATTCAATATTTCGTTCGTTCCATTCACCCCTTCGGATGCGGAAATTGCAGTTCTATGGTCATGCTATGTTTCTATGATTTTCTCTTTCAATAACTTAAAAATCATCGTTTTCGTTTTGAAACTGAACTTTGTGGATAAACTTTTAAGGAGAATTAAGTAATTAAGGTCAGTCCCTGGTGCTGAGCAAACGTCAAAACCGAAATCTACAATTAAAACTTTTCGTGCCATTAATAAATAAAAACATATTAAAAAAATCTTGAGTGCTGTCACATCCTTGCAACCCTTTCTTACTTAAAAAATAACGACCCAAGTTAAACGAACCTTACCTAAAGTGATATGAATTCACAGAAGTTTGAGGTTATCTCCCCCACAACAGCTTTCATTTATTTTTAAATTACTTTTGCAGTCAATTGATGATTCGCATGTCGTGATTTTTCGCGCCAACAAAACGAACTCGTATTTTTTAAATTAATTTAAGCTCTAATAATATTATGTCAAAGGATAAACATACTACGACTTTGAATAGATAACCTGAGCCATAAAAATTGACATATGGCCTAACGTGACTGTGCCACCTGCCAGTCGTAAGGTAATGGCCAATTTGCAGAACTAACAGAATGACCCGAGACCTCCACGCCCATTGATATGCTCGAAGTTGGTTTTGTATCCTCCCTGCTAGGTTTCGTGTTCATTTGGTTTGACAGAATATATATTTCATTTATCACGCATCGACTTCTATGGCTCTTCCTTATAGTCATCATCTCCTCTGCCGGCCGCTGCCCATCACTGTTATTACTTTCATTACCATTATTGGTCCGATGCAAAGGCGCCATGACAAATGAAAATCCGCGCTGAGAGATTCATGTGACAAGATTATGAGTGTGGGTCTGCAGGAGCTGGTTTTTTTGGCGTTGCTGTAGATTTGACTGGGGCGTGTATAATTGGTCATTTAGGAGGCCCACCGCCATCTGATTAATGGATCAGTGTTTGGTGCTTGCCATATGGACATCTATGGCGAAGAAGTAGCTTACAGTCTGATAACGTTTTACACAAGCAAGCAAAAAAACTGAGTGATGAAAGTCTGGTTTATTTTATGAATAGGTGAATAGTCCTAGTAGTCATTGTGAAAGGAAGTGTTTAAGATTTGTTTATCTTGAAGTTTCACTGTGTTGTGGATGAATACAGCAAATGTTTTAAAAGCAGTAAATCGCTTGTTGACTCATAAAAGAGCTTTTGATCCTTAAAAAGATGTACCAGGGGTTCATTTTATAATTATTGTAAGAAAATATTTCATTATAAGTGCATTTGTTTTAGCAGTATTTATTTACCCTGTTTTGAATAGATTCTTATAACGAACTACATTTCTCAAGTGACCTGCTTTTCAGTGCAATTAAGGACAAATGTAATTTTCATTCAATATGGTTTTTTTTACAGTGTCGGGTCAACCCTTTTCTGGATTATAGCCAGAGGTCATTCAAAGGTGATGAATTGAATTAATGTTTCTTTGTCGTTAAGAAAATAATCAGCTTACTAAGATCTAGTCGTTGATTACTGTTTGCCAAGAAATCAACAAGTTCGTTTTTCAGTCGCTGTACTGTATCCACTCTACATATGCTTGGTTGTTTCTAGTGACCGACCCAAACATGATTTTCAGCCGAAACCGAAACCGTAACCGAACATTCGGCCTCGGTCTAAATTTCGGTCGAAACCGAAACCAAAACGGAAACCGAACCTTTTTTAGACAAGTTGAAATTGATTATGTATTTAAGTTATTATATAAATTTAGCATATTTTACACATGCAGAAAGTTATCTCGTCCGAAGTCACCTGACGAGGAAATAAACAAATTCAAAAATGCGGCTCACGGACCAAGAACTCAGGCGAAAATAACCGTGCAAGTCAAACAACAAACTTTGTGTTGGCAAGACTCAATGCAATCTCGCCATGCACCAGAGTTGATTTTGATCAGTCCTCAATCTTTGGAGAAGATTTGCCTTCCAACAGTTATAAACTGTCAAGAACAAATTTTCCGATATCGGCCGGCCCCACCAGAATAACAACCGATGGATCAGAGCTCGAACGAAAAGTGGAAGTTTATCTTTTTGAGTAATCTTAGTTTAGAACTCTCCTTCCATGTTTTATCACGACCTAGAAATCGCTCTTGCATAGTAACATTTCTTGAAATATTCACTTCGACCGACAGCCAAGCTGCCATAAAATCTACATCTAAGCTTGTCAAGGAACGCCGCGTATCTCTTAAGAACACAGCGGGCTTTTTAAAGGTTCACATTTACGGGGTTCAGGACATATGGAAATCCACGGAAACTGCAGAGGAGATATGAGCTTGCCTGTGAAGGTACAATGCACCTTCACAGATCCACGTTACAATATATTGACACACCATTAGCTGCGGTCAAACTAAGCATAAAAAATAAATACATCAAACATCTTGCAACATAACAAAGAACCAAAAAGCTAATAAATCTCCTCTTTGAATATCCGACCATAGTAATATTAAGACATAGAAAGCTATGTTCCCATTTCTTCACAGCTTTGGCCCAACTTGCTAAAGCAAATTTGAGAAGCAAACTAGTTCTCTCCACCTTCTCCTTCTTCACCGTCCGGGAAGAAAACCTCTCGATACTCGCTTACGCCCCAATGTAGGTAGATACGTTAATCCACATAACCCTCGCGTTATCACAATGGGCCAAATCGCTGTGTGCCTTGTGGAAGACTGAGTTTCGGCCCAAACCGAAACTGTGGCCGAAGCCAATTTTTTGGACGAATCTGGCCGAAACCGAATGTTCGAGCGGTCACTAGTTATTTTAAATGGATTTAAAATGGATCAATTAATTGGCCATAGATTCCAATCCACATAAAAAGCCTTCGAATCTGGTCTAGTATCTTTTTGCCACTGGAGTAAAAAAAAGGCGCTATCACTGATATGTCATAGACTCCGCTGTGAACGCATTACACTGACAGCAGCAGCTGCTTAAAACATCATTTAAAACACAACTTTCTTTTATGTTTATCAACGTATAATGTCGAATCAAATCTTGCGCATTAAGTGAAAGCTAATAAGTCGATAAAAAATACGAGTAATGGAAACCAAAATACATCTTTTTTTCAAACCAATGAACAATCTTTCCATTCTACTCCTAATCCTCCTGCTTGCTCTGCAAAATTAACATTATTTACCAAATATTTGTTTCGAAACGGAATACGATTTTAAGGTACATTAGGCATTAGCTAAGTTTAGTTTGGTGTTTCGGTCTGTACATTGTCGGAACTGTTTTATATTTTGTGACAGCATTTAAGAGCCAACAATCTCGTCCATGTTTGAAGGCTAAAAACATACCTGAAACAATTGTTTTAAGCAACATTTAAAATATGTGTCAATATGCACTCCCCATTGATTCGAACGTTTTTCCATTGTCAATACTGCCACTTCAAAAACTACACCTCACAATAACACAATTATGATTCGTAGACTTCGTTTCATTTTTCAAGCCCAATTAGACAAAGTTAGCTTGCTATCATAGCTGCCGAGAGCCTTATCTGAAAAAATGAGTTTTTTCGCTGAAATGTTTATTAAGTTCGAACTCTTAGCCCCGAACAGAGAAGCGGTGGTTTGAATTATGTGCGATTAAGAAAACAAAAATAAAAAAAAATCAAGTGGCCGCAAACCAAAAAAGGAAAAAGAACGTTCTTGATAATGATTTCAAACGAGGTTTGGATTTCAAGAAAACAACAAACAAATTTGTGCAAAAAATAAAATCCAGTAAGATTTTATTTTAAATCGAATCAATGATTTAAAATTTGATGATGCACGTACGTATATTCTAGAATCAGAATATCAATATTATTGTTTTATTTATTGTGAAACTCAAAAGATTTTGTAAAGCCTGTCTTACAATTCAAAGTGCACGCGTATTGCAATATAGCAATTCGAAAGAATTCTATTATATGTAATGAGAGCCAATTTTTAGTTGGCCATTTACGAAAATGTTAATTTATTGATTTAGCGTTTATCTTGTTTCTCGTTAAGAAAATTGTTAAAATTATGGTGGAAATAAACAAGTTTGAAAAAAAAATTAAAAAAAATTCGAAAGAATTCCGTCCATTTAATTATATTCAATAAATAATTATATTCGATATGACAAAGTGATACCTACTTGAGATCACTGCTTTCAATATCACTTCAAAGGGAGTTGAACTTTGTTTTGTATTGCGGGTATTTTTGAAAGTTTCCACCATTTAATCGATAAATTGCAGCTTAACTAGAGAAGCATCAATGTCAACTATCGTTTCTCCGATACACACATTCTTTTAGATTGTGAGATCAAGAATCATAAAGCCGCTCAGATGCGGACAACAAAACTCTGGGTCTTGTCAAAAATATTAACAATCAATGATTGCAGAGAAAAATTAACCACAAGGTCGCATTTTATCTGTCAAAATACATTTGTTTTTATCGAAAATAAAGAAGACCTTAAAACAGTAGCCTTTAGAAATGAGCTCTTATCTCATGTAAACGGTGTGCTACAAAATAAAGCCTACAACGAGAAAAAGCATTTTTTTGCAAATAAGAAGATTTAATGGTCGACCATGGAAAATATTAAGACCATTCTTGTCAAGATATTAGTCTCCGCATGTCAGCAATATTACATTATCTGTAGTCAGCATGCATGAAGCAAAAACCGCGACTTTGTTATTGGCTTCACATCACCGTTGAAATCCAGTTCCCCGTCAAAAAGGTGACATAATTCCTACTTTCACTACGACCGAAAATTATTTATTGTTATCATATTTAAAAATTTTAAACAGCCCTTTTTGTAATGTTTATGTACATTTTGATTTGTCCTCGAATTTGCTTTATCTGTTTTCTGCACACTCTCTAAAAGTTGAGTAAAAGTCTTGTCAAGCATTATTATTATTTTAATTTTGCAAAACAAAAGCTTATAAGTACACTAAAGTCTTTGATATTTTCATTCAAGAAAGACTTAGGTTGATCTCATAGCAAAACCTTGGAAAACTCACTTTAGAGCCATGCATCTTTTCTCGTTCTAATTGAAAAGTATTAAAATATTCCACCGCTGTCAAGTATCCCTGTTGCAGTTGACATGTTTAGAGATAACGGCTCGATACACTTTACAGGATCCATTCCGCTGGGCATATTTTCACGTGCAGTTTTCTTTTACATTCCAACAACATCAGCATAAATCTTTCCAAATATTCTTTTGAACGACGATGTAACTTGCCTTCGTTGAATTCGTTCTGCGAGCGGCTTAATATCCTGGCCATATTTAAGAGCAGTGCATAGTTATTTCTTTGACTTAAAATTGATAGACATTCACAATTTTATTTGACGGAATTGTCACTGTGTTTCTGACACTCGAATGTTATTTTTTTTAAATTTGTTTGAAGTGTGCCAAGGACAGACTTGTAGTAAATTATTTCATATCAGATAATCGTGCTTCAATGGCAAACATTATAAAATCCACCCTTTTCTCAATCGATTCATCTTTGTTCGGTGTTCGTTTGTAGACAGCTATCTCCCATCCTTGACGAAGGTTGGTGTGGGTTTGACAGGAACAAGTTGGCTTTTACGGAATCCATGCAAAAAAAAACAAATTTGTTTGCATAAACTCGTATGTAAGCATGTTTATAAAATGTCATATACTTAAATGTTGATTGAATTTAAAAGACAAAAAGTTTAAACGTAAAATATCTGAATTAAATTAATAAAAAAAAATGTTGGTTATAAAACACAGTTTTCGTCAAAAAAATTAACGGAATTGATTTTCATGATACTCCCAAATTCTCGCAAAGCTTTTCATTCACATTAGATGCCGTGTTCATTCCAATGAAGTTCTATAGCTTTGATGCTAGATTAAAGATAAAGTTCCCTCTCTTCCTGACCCTTTTGGATCATGTATCTGAAAAAAAATATTTCGGACCATTACTGAAATTACGAAAAAAGAAGCATTCGTTTTTAACACATTTTTTAATTAATGAAAATTTAACACTTAATCTACTTGACAAAAATGCTTAAATCTAACTAAATATAACTCATTTATACTCTCTTGTCTACTGGCTCTTCGCAAGCGCTCTTAACAGAAAAAGAAAAATTATTTTGTTTCTCAACTTTAACTTAATATTTAAAACTTAGAGACGATAGCGTTTTTCGATTTTATTAAAAGGAAAGCGAATCCTACGAAAATAAAACTTCCTTAAATCTAATTTAATTATTGCCGAGTTGACTCGTACTTACACTGAGTACTAGCCCTCTCGATTGCGCCCCACTGCTGAGACCGAATACGTAGACTTATTGTTACTTCCTTAATTTAATTGGTGACTATCAAGATAGCGCCCTGTCATGAAAGTACTGCGCCTAACTAGCTTAATTTTGCAGCCACCAAAATTTCTTGATTTGTTGTTCCATCTTGATTTTGTCCGTTCTCAGATCGAGGTTCTAAATCGGAGGAGCTAAGGGATATTGGCGACGTTCCTGTCGTTCTGAGCACACCTATCACTGGTACCGCGGCGAAAGTGGTCAATAACCGGAATACCGTCTCTATTCTGGATAAAACCCTCTTTATCCAAGTAGCGGAAAGCCTCCGGTGGAATAAAGCCAGCGTGCTTTCGTGATATCTATCATTTGGGTAGTAACCCCCGGAGATCAGGATATTATCGCTGGCTATTGCTCTAGCAACATGCCTTCGAGTCAATTTAATAAGGAAATTGTCGATCCTGTTCAGACGCGCCCTATCGAAAGAACTTTGTTGGGGTAGTATTTCATTTACTGTGACTCTGGCGTTCTGTGCAATCCAAGACATGATCTAAGGCATCGTCTTTCAAATACACGAATCTTTTCCATGTTAATGTAAGATATAACCTTAACCCTTGACTCAGGAAGTTTATTTTCAGCCTCCATTCATCACAATATCTTTTGGCTTGATCGAAGTCATTTTTTAAGGCAGAGCTAATAGCACCAAGTCATCTGCGTACGCTATGGAGTGCCTGAGAGAACCTACAAGATCGCTTGTGAAAAGGCTAAAAAGCGTTGAAGAACTTACCGGGAAAGACGTTACTTGAAGTAACCCCACCACATTTAACTACGAACTTCTTCTCTTAAGCATATCATAGCACATGTACAGCAGAGGTTGTTCCATACCTAGCCTTGTTAGCTTTACGGTATCAAAAGCTTTCTCAAAATCAACTAAACATGCGCCAGCGCAATGTGTTTTGCTTTTATGCCACTGGATGCCAATTTGGATGCAGCGTGAATGATGTCATGTCTCGCCCTAAATCCAAATCAGGTATAATATAATTTTGTTCTACCCACTTTATAAACGCTCTATTGACTACTTTTTCGAATACCTTACTTACATTCGGGATGTTTGAAAACCATCTATCCCAAAAGACTTTTTAATTTTCAATGAATAAAGGATTCTTTGAGTTCATCGCTTCGCACAAAAAATTAAGTTGACTGCCCGTCGCCGAATGTACCATTTGCATATCCAAACCATTATCCCATGCAGGATCAAAAATTCATATTAATTAATTAATTAATTCATATTAACATCGACGATTTTTTAACGATTTATTCTGATGGCCTCAATTCCCTAATCCAGCAGTTTCGCTCTCTCGTTTTGTAGGTATTCCAGATATCCAGGTATCTATATATACATCAGGTTTCGTCTCGGAAGAGCTGATGTGACTGCAAGGCCGGTCTTTTACTTTAAGTGTCTGAAAGTGCATTCTCAGAGTTTCAAGGTTACTGTCGGTGTAAGCATCATCCGAAGTTTCTTCTTATTTAGGTTTCTGTATAAGTCTCAGATTACAATTTGACTCACTTTTATTTCTAGTCGTTCCCGCATAAACTTATTAAGAAAGTTCAGTTTCTAGCCTTAACGATCCTCAATGCACTGCTTCCAGTTGCTTTCTGGTGACCATGATTGATTGATCCTAAAACCGGAGGTTCAGTCTTCCCGTTCCTCTTGAACATGCTGGCCTAGGTTCAAAGACTCGCTTGGTTGGAGCGTTATTGCTCATTCTCTCTGTGTGGCTAGTTTAGTCTACGGATTTTTGCCTTCCGAGTTTGCTGTTATACCCTCGCCCCCACGCAGATAAGACCAAATATCCGACGAAGGATTTTTCTTTCGAAAGATCCGACTATTTGTTTAGCTGCTTTGCTTATCGTCCAACATTCAACTGCACAAAGCAGGACTGGAAAAATCGGTGTCCTGTAGAGCAGTATTATTGTCCTTCGTTTTAGAGGCTTAAACCCCTGTTGTTTCGAAAACCGAAGTAACAATGGTTGCCTAGGTTAAGTGTCCGTCGGATCTTCATTGTGCTTTACTTTGTGGAAGATATATTAGTGCCGAAGTATATTTACTCCATTACTTCCTCAAAATTGTAGATTTTAATCGTTAAGTTCTGACCGAGATGATGCTCTACGGATCTTAAATCGCCGTGAATGGTTCAACTAAGGCACGCTGGCGCTTGGAACGAGCGATGAGGTCGATAACTTCTAAGGAGCGCAAAAGCTAGGTAGACCTGAACAAGGTACTACTTTCTGTGTCGTACTATCTGTTCCAAGGCAAGATTGAAGAAGTCACATGACAGTATATCTCCTGGCCGGTGCATGTTTGAAGGAGGCTTTGGGTCCAAACTGCATGGTGTAACTTGTATTTTCGAGCTTTGTACGACACAACCGGATCAGATTTCCCAGGATTCCGAATTAGGCCATCATATCAGACTTTGAAGTCGATGATTAGATGGTGGATATAAATGGTTTTTACCAGGATTTGTCATGGTGTGAAAATTTGTTCTAACGTCGGTTTATCGGGCCGCCGGAAGCCCCACTGGTATTATTCGATTTGAGTGGAGTAATAGGGCGTTAGACGTTCAGACAGCACGCTGGATAGGATCTTGTAGGCGACATTGAGAGGGGATATCTCATAGGATTGCCTCTTTTGAAGATGAGGAAGATAGAGTTTATATTCTAGTCTTCGGGCAAGCTATCATTCTCCCTAACTTGACAGATGTTCTGGTACATGATCCTTACCATCACCAGCATCGCCACCACATTAAGAAACTGAAAATTTGTCTGAACGGCCTTGTTGTTCTGCAGCTTTTTAATATCTGCTCGGACTTCTTTTAAAGTGGGTGAAGGAACTATTTTGTCGACCAGATTTGGATTCTTTGTTTTAGTCGTTCACTTTCTTTTATTCGTTCAGACTTTATAAATTCTTGAATTTTTTTTTCTGTATTGTGGACATCCTGTAGATTTCTAAGAGACACCAAATACTTGTTTTTTGTGCTTCTTTTAAAATTCTCAAATAACTCAAATTTAATTGCTTCACCCAAGGATGTTTGCTTTTCTTATACAATCTTTGAAATGTAATAAACGCGGCATCATCATAATTGATAAAATAAAATAATTAATATAACAGTCCATTAATCTTATTTACTCAGATGATAAAGCCAATATATCCCCAAATTACTCCAACAAGTTCCGCAGATAAAAATTCAACTCTCCCCAACAAGCCAAGGAGTTCCTATTACTTGGCATTCTCGGTACTCGGCAGTAACTCACAAAATTCCTTATCCTCCTCATTTAGCAGAGAATCACTCAAATTCTCATTCCTTTTTTGCGCAATAACCATAAATCTAAGTGTAGGATGTCAACGACTGATATCCAATATACTTCCTCCGCAGTTCCCTGACGAAAAATTTAAGCGAAACTCTAAACCACACAAATTTGCTGTTCGCTTTCATCCCTCAGGACTCAGGCGTATCTCTGCGACAATTTGGGTGGGAACACAATTGATAAAGAAAAAAAAAACAGATTTAACTACACACACTCTATAAGTACAACCATCGCATACACATGCGTATCCCAAGGAAACCTATCAATTTCCCAAAGAAACACACAAAAGTCCTTACCGCATCGAACTATGCACAAGTGTACTCGTACATGCGATACATTTTTTTACTTATTTTTCAAAGGCACAAAAATCCTTATTGATTCCTTTGCGCAACACAGAACACAAAGAGAACAAACACAACGTTAAGTCATTCGTCCTTTTGGAATTTTAAGGCCTGGAGAATTATTGTGTTTTTTTTTTCTAAGTTTTTCGTCCTTTGATGATTGCCTACAAAAAGAGAAAAACATGACGCCAACAAGCGAACATGGAAAACATTTGCCATATTGATTAGGGAATAAATTGACAAGGATTTTTTTAGAAGTAGATTGGATGAATGATTGAGCTGAGGTAATGTAGCTTTTAAGAAAACGACAAGGATTTCGCATGTGGCACGACACATGCGTATCTACAGAAATGGTTGTCGATACATTTGGTTTAACATGGCATATTCGAGCTCCTAAAGAATAAATGTAAAACTCGGGGACATTTACGGTTCGTAAAAATAAACTCATGTGCCTTGCTTCTATGTCCGTCAAATTTTTAACCTGCTGCCCATCTTACCAAAAAAACCAAACTTGGAAATGCTTTAATCCTTTTATTGAGCGCAGCCGCTTTGTTGCGGATCAATTTTGTTTGGCTCCCAATTTGAGTTTAGTTAAAGTGACATTTTTGATCTGCAGTTTGACCGATAACATTTTATTGAAAAGCTGCAAACGTCTCAGCAACGTGTTTAAATTATTTGAGAAAACAAGGACAATCCCTTGGCGACAGCTCTTTTTTTGGCCTACCTTCACTTGTTTTACTTTGCGCGTTTGACCCAAGACAGGGGGTTAGACAAACATTTTATTGATTTATCGCCGGTTACAAACTGTTGAGCAAGCTTTGTAATGGCTCCGCAGAGTTGTCAACCACACTTGAAAGGTAGTTAGGAAATGCCAGATCAGACATTACGCTAAAGTGTCCGACCTACTAAGCGATCTGGCATATCTGGTGTTAGCTTGATCCTTCAAGGTAAATTACGGTTTTCTTTGTAGCTTGAACGTGGAGCAGCTCATAATGTGTATATAGAGTATAGCAGAAATGACCATCTGCATTTTATCTTCCGAGTTAGGAGTTATAAATTTATTTGTTGCACAAAACCGAAGAAGCAGGGGTTTCGGTGAGGGAGTTGATCCAATTCGAAGTTACTATCATTTTTCCTTAGGCGGTGGATGGATACATCTTTGTTTGATGCAAACATCTGTTTGATTTTGTTCTCAGTTACTTCAATGCCGAGTCTTTACGCTTTTTTTTCGTCAAGAGCCAGGCCTTGGTCACATTGCCTGCCTTTATGTTTAACATAACGACGTTTTGACTGGAATTGTTGCCCAGCAATACTGCATTTTATTAACCATGATGAATATTATACTGCGAACTGAGTGGATTCAAATAAGTCGATATAGAATCCTCCATATCTATTCAAACTCTATTCATTGACGAATCAAAAACAAAGTACATCTGAGTTTCAAACCACAACACAATCTTTCAATTCTCTTCCAAGTCCTTCTGCTAGCTGTATGCAAATTGCACTTTAAGGGTAGTCTAAATCCCTTGAGCGCGAGTTCTGCACAAGTTTACAGTTACGCTGTACTTTCCTCTCAAAGAACCTGCCTTGCGCCATTTTTTGAATTACTTTTTTGAATTGCAGTCAGCACTTGCAATGGTGGAGCCCCTTTTGGTTTTAAAACAACACAACAAAACTTATTTCAATTACCTATTTTTTGTTCAAGTCAAACAGAATTCGTTCCTTTTGCCAGTTCTTGGCTATCCTCTGCGCTACTTGATGCAAACTTATTCAAAGTAAAGATGAAAAAACAAAACTGAAAGTTTAACTAAACATTTGTAGCTGGGAGTAGTACACCCACATAGCTCCAATATTTCTTCCACCATTGCTGACATCAAACACTCGGTTCTGTGCCTCGAGCGCAAACGGTCGAACAGTCACACTTCCTCCACATGATGCACTGTTTACTCTAATCTGGCATAACTCAAGGGATGATAATTACGGGGATTTCTATTCCTCCACTGATAATGTGACATTTTACCACTGCGCTGCCTCTGCCATTTCGAAAACCGTGTCAAAACCACCCCAATCCCACCAACAGCGGCTCCCACACATCAAGCCGCTGTGATTCTGTTTGACTTTGTTGTTTAGCTTCTGTACCCAGTGTCCCTTTGCAGTCTGCATGAGTATGCCATTTGGAATGAATAAACTTTCTTTTTTTTGTCTTTTTCGTTTGCCTGCACTGACCTAGTTTCGCTTTAGCTGGAAAATGTCGGGATTGTTTTAATTACACAAAAAAAAAAACAACGAAGGAGAGTAACAAAAAAATAACTACGAGTGCATAGTTCTTCGTAAATTCCTTTTATTTGTTCTTCCTTCAGAATGGACATAAATGAGAGGCGCAAATTGTAATTTCGAAAAACATCTGTCAAAAGTCGTACACAAATCTAAATGGAAAGTAATGAGACGAGATCCCCTCGGTTCTGTCACATGTGGGTCTATTTATTTGATTTTGTGAAATTGATTAACTGCGAAAGCGAGGGGGAGCCAAATAGAAGTTAATTAAAAGGGATGTGTACACATGAAAGGTTCCGTCAGATAGCGATTCTCAGTCCCAAGGGGGACGGGGTGGGAACCGTGAGTTGTAGATCCTAGGGCGTGGCATTAAATAGTGCAGATTACACATGCCAAACTCGAGTGCCAAATAAATGAAGACATACAGAAGGATCTGAACACAAGTATATATTGAAGATTCAAAGCATCCTCATATTTTGACTCAGATACTGTTGACACTTCCGATTGGAAAAACAGGAACTCAATATGAATGGAATATCTCAGCAATCAAATATCCGCTCCCAAAGTTTGGTCTCGTATCCATGATACTTCATGGTATAGATTATGTATTTCCATAGGGTTTTTCAAGAGCTGGTATTTGACAGTTGTAAGAACTCACATCAGCGATTTCATCTTCTTTGCCAAGTTTTTCTGAGACGATTTATCGCCAAGGAATTGAAAAAATCACCTTTTTCGTAGTACTTTTTAAAGGTTTCTTACCTCAAAAGGAAATCAGAACGTTGTAAGATCACTTTGTTGTCCTTCTGTCTGGCTGTCAAGACCCTTTTTTTCAGGAACGCATGTAGATATAAATTTTAAATCAATTTCAAATAAGTTCTTATAATTGCGTTTGATTAAAGTTATAAATCTTCTTTTCAATCTCAATCGATGCAGTCCAAAGAAATGTCCAAACCTATATGGTACTTCCCGGGACCTAGTATCATGAAATTTGACAAGAAACAATGTTTAATTGAACGAGTAAAAGTAAAATCCGAAACACGTAAATTTGTTTGAGGCTAAAAAGTAGACTATGAGAAATTTAAAATTAGAAAAATATGTTGTAGTACGGAACCCTTCGTGTGCATGTCCGACCCACACATGACCACTTTTTTTATCCTCTCCTCCTCTAGCTCTGAAGTCTTCCCTTACTGCTCAAGATTTTTTCTGCAGCGTGCTCTAGTGGCCTCATTAGTAACCTTGTTCCTTGGATACCCACTTTGAGGGTGTGTTAAGGCGTTCACTGCCTCCTTGGTGCAGCTTCTAGCATGGGATAATCGGACTCTAAATCGAGCTGCTCCTAAAAATTGGAGCGCTAAGCCCCGCTGAACGCAAGCGCATCCTATCTTGCGTTACTTAGCTCGTGCTCGATTTGGTACATAGTTTAATCGTCTGAAGAAATTCGGGTTGTTGTGTGGATCTTTTTGGTTCAGAATTTTGCCACCGTTTTCTCTGGAATTTTTGGTAACCCTGCCAAAGATGTTTTCTCTACAAGTTAAGAACTGAAGCTTCCAAATATGATTTTGACCTCGTCCTTGCGACAGTTTACTCTGGTTCCGGTTATGAGTTCTTAGAATTCACCTTTAATAGAACTGCACTTCGTCGGTGGGGGCATTTGCACCTTGGAGTCTGATGCCTGTTTTACAATACCGTCAAATCATTTCCAAACAAAGAAACTGTATGAAGTAAAACATAAAAATGCGAGACTCGTCGCCTCGCAACGCGGGTATTTCGGAAATCAAAAAACTCCAGCCGTGAGACGGCGTGACGTGTATTCGTTTTTCATACAGTGTAGTTCGTAATTTTTAAATTTTATTTTGAACGAAATGAATAATTTAAATTGTATTCAGGTTGAAAAATGAATAGTTTAAAAAAAGAAACACCTTTGATTTTTAATAAAGCAATTAAATAGATAAAGTCGTTCCTCCACTCACCAGCGACACTTTCATTATCTATAATTCGGTAAGCATAATATAATGGACAAAATTTCAAACTGAGGTATTTCTAACTTGTTATTTAATAAAAGTTTTCTAAAAGAACTTTGCTAAGATTCCTCCATCGCTTTGACTTCCGTAAACCCCTATGTCAACCATCGTTAAGGAATAAGGAATCACAAACAGCTAACAATTCAATGCTGTGTTTTTTTTTTAATTTTTTGAAATGTTGTTTCATAAAAACCCAATTTACTCCTCGATTGCTAGCTTGTTCCAATCCACCACCTTTTTCTGTTGATTTTCTCGCGGCATTGTTAAACAGGCATGACATTGTAGAATTTTCCCTCAATGCGAATCACACCCAACTGATCGCTTTTGGGTTTGAAATGGGTAACTTTAAATCGTTGCCGTTTTACCACAATGAAATCGCATCCTTCAATGTTTGAATCCTTACTTTCTGTCGCCTTCCTTTTAGTGTTTCGTCGATGTCCGAGGCAGCTTGATTGGGATGTTGTTCGAGGTTGGCGGTCTTCAACATAAGGTCTGCAAACATAAGCATGCAACCACTTTGCTGTTGCTGAGTTGGTTATCAAAGGATCGATGCTGTATGCGAGCCTGAATTGCTCAGCGACTGATATTCGTAACTTAAAAAAAAAACTTTTAACACAGAAAGCACTGATTTGAAATATGTACATTCACATCTGACCTCAAATGGCAAAAAATTCCTTTTATTAGATTTTTCCATAACAAATTAATTTTTTGAAATTAGCTCGAAACACTTAAACATTAAATTTTATTTGTAGATAGAATAAAAAACATAACAACTAATGGGAGATTGAAGAAGCAAACTCATGACCGTGAATTAATTGAAGATTTGCAGAGTAGACTTCTGTCGAGATTTGTTTTTTGTGTATCAGTGCGGATCACTTATTTGTCGAAGACGAAGGTATGGATGACGAACAAAAGAAATTTTTCAATTTTTCTACGTGGATATTTGATTGCGTTAATCTTTCATAAAGTCACCCCGATGGTCGGAACTGAAAATGATAACCCTACACCTTTAACGGTTTTATAAATGAATTACAACTGTAGTGCATTCGTCTAATATGTATATACTATAGTAAACGGCTTTTCTACAAATTAGTGTCAGCCATTCCTGACAAAACCAATGGCTTGTGCGGGTATCACTAAGCCCCCTTTGCTCACCCGTTTCCATGATGCATGAGTCATCCAAATAAATCTTACAATAAAGCAGAGAATGTTACTGGATATTTAGAAAACTTGAAACCGTTTCAAGATAACTCAACATATAAGACACCAGTTGCCTTGCTCAGAAAAATACTCTGACGAGAGAAAAAATAGTTTTACAATACTTGCAATCCTGATGGTATCCGGTATAATGATTGATCGGAATTGTATAATGTACATGCTGCGCTGGCTGGTGCTGCAGTCCTTGGACACAATCTTTTTAAAGTAATATGCCATTGATGTATGTATCTGCATCCTCTTTGACAGCCAAGCTACTCTAGGGGCCCTCAACCCTGTCGGCTAACTTGGGAATCTACTCAGTCACTGCTAAAAAACAACAGAGTAACTGCTGCATAAACTCCACATCGTGAAGGATGTTAAGGAAACGTAGTTTCTCTGCGTAATCTACACTCACAAATTTGCTGTGGTGGAAGTCGTAATGTGAGTATTTTGCAAGGCTCAACATTCGTGACGTTGGCTCAAATCGACTGGCTAGTTCGTCCGCAATTTCATTGCCTTCGATTCCATGATGACCTGGAATCCATCCTAACCTAACTTTGTTACGTCGGGCCAGGAATTGTAAGGCGTCGTAGCAGCTTTTGACACATTTGTATTCCATTAGATTGGATGAGAGTGCCTTGAGCGTGGCTTGGCTGTCTGAATATATTAAAATTCTGGCCCCTTTATGGCCTATTGCAAGGTTTTCTATGGCGCAGTAGTTCAGTCTGGAAAACACTTGGTTGTTTTCCCATGGGTATAGAGATTTTAGTTTTGGGTCCATAGAAACCGGCACCTACTCCATTTGCCATTTTTGAGCCATCAGTATACCAGATTAAGTTTCTGGGGTCGGAGGCAAGTGTGTTGCTCGACCACTGTTAGAAATGTCTACATCAAAGAGACTTTCAAACAAAATAACTGAGAACTATAGATCTTTAACCATTCTTGGCTCAAATTGTTATTATCTACTTCACTAAAAGAATAATGAATGCATACTCCGCACATTCTCTCTACACTATGCAACTGCAGCTTCTTATTTTCTGTATACCTAACCCACCAATCGTACTCAAGTAATGATCCGTCAGCGTTGAGAATTCGCGCAGCAAACATCAAAAGGAGGCAATATGCGATTTTTTCTTCTGCTTTGTGTGGTATGACTGGAAAAGAGAAAATATGCGCGAACTTAATGCATATTCATTTGAAACGATGCATAATTCTAAAACAATGTGCATCAGTAACTGTCTTTACTTCCTCCCTTATCTTTTTCAACTGCGTTGGGTATCAACATTATAAGGGTTATCATAACCCCTTAAGTGTGTTATTTAATCAAAAGCCTTGCTTAAGTAGTTTGGCATGAAATTCTATTCCACCTTCCAATGCTTGCAGTGCTTGCAGATGTCAAACTTGCTTTAACAAATCCGCGATACTTTTAAGAGGTTATTGATTTGCAATAAAAAGCTTACGTACCGTAGAGAGTTTCGCGAGTACACAATAATTTGATATTTCATCCCCTTAACAATTTTTTTTCATGGGTTGGGATAATAAATGCGGCTTTCAAAATTATTGGCAACGACCTGGGTTAGGGATAGTAGAAAAAGTGTCGAAAAATGTTTTGGTGAAAAGACTAAATATTCAGGCCGAAATTTAGCAATATAGGTTTATCAGAAGCCTTTACTTCACTGGGGAGTTGAAAGAGGCATATGACGCATAGGGGTATTTTGCTTTATAGCCTTAACCAAATCGCTTGATTGATGACAATCTTTAATCCCACAAGCCACGTCCTATAATTTATATGACGCGAATTCATTTTCCTGTACAAACACAAGCATAATCAATTTCACGCAGCAACAAACAACTGTTCCTTAATGTAATCCGTGTGCCAAAAATGTCGCCACAATTACCGGTCACCAAATAATCCGTGTGTTTTTTCTTTGGCTGCTTAATATCTCGCTGTATTTACCAAATAATTCCACTTAATCTCTAGATCCTAATCCAATGTCATAAAAGCTACAATTATGTAAATTGTTAGTACGACAAATATATGAGTATGGTGGTCTTCTTCGTCCTTTGCTGAAACAAAATGTACGTACACATGTTTGAAGGTACCTCCATCATTCATCAATTGGAAATATTGCGAATATGGAAGCACGTTCCATTTCCGCTCGCTTCCAGGATGTGTGTGCTCCTTGCACGCCCACTCAGTTCCACACGTACATAGATATCACACACATTGAACAGAAAAAAAATATAAGAAACAAAATTACTGTATCCTCTGTGAACTTTCCGAGTAGACATTTCGCTCCTAATGTAGGCCATAATTCTTAGGCAAAAGTACGTGCCACATTGTTAGGCAACGTCGCTAGCCTAAGCAACGCATGTGGGTGGCAGTTCAAGAGGGTGGGTAGTTATCGTTAGATTCTCAACTCCACAGCTTTAACGTAAATGATTTAGTCTGGCGCTCGATTTTGTGTGTAATCCACGTGTATGCGTGTGTATCCAAGTGTATTTGAATGTTTTTAACTAACGTTGTCCTTAGGGCAGGCACTTGCGTAGTTGTTGTTCGTTTCGATGGCCTCTCCACCTGCTTTGTCTTGATACGGAATTTAATAAACCTTAAGTCATTACATATATTAAAAAATTCCCCAGTAACGTTCAGGTGAGTTCCTCCTTCGTCCCTTGGCGAAGACATGCCTGGTCCTTTAGTGGGCCCCAGAAGGTGTAAATCGTATTAATTTTTAGGTTCTTCTTCGCCCGGGAATTAATGAGATGTAATTTGAAGGGAATAAAATAACGAGGGTCATTAGACATCGTGACAGGTGGAGTTGAATTCCGATTTAAATGTGAAACTGTCTATCATTAGGAATGAACCGTTTGCAATAGATTAGCGGATAGAAATTTTCTAAAAATAGATCGAAGTGGTTGTCGTACATTTTGGAGCTTTGACGATTGAAATTCGGGGAATAAATCGGTAAGTTTTAAGAAGTCAACCTATCAGAAGCATCGCTTCAAAACCTTCTTGGTGGTGGAAAATGATTGATCGATTAGATCTAGGATTTTGAACCTTCCATCTGGAAGTTCTTTTTTATTTTGTGTAAGTTTGTGGGCGGAACATTTCTTAGGCACTTAGACTAAGAGGACTGGAAGCGCGTGTGGGATTTCTTCTCTTTAAAATTAAAAAAAAACATCTCGTCTCCATAGGAGCTACATAAATGTCAACCTTGAAAAATAGATTTAGTTCAAAAAAAACAAATGGAATGTTCTAAAATAAACGGTCAAGAGTGAGTCGAACACACACGAAGGGTTCCGAGCCACCGTCCATAGCCTACTTTTAAGTGTTAATTGAGAAGCTTTAAAATTAAAGTACACATTCGGTCTTCTATGCAGACACTTGCTTCATACAGCCCTATGACAGATATATGGAAGGAAGGATGAACAGCGCGGCATTGGTAATAGTGTTCCGTTGGCACGCTTTGGCTACGGAACCCGCATTACTGAAAGCTTTTAGTCATTCTGAAACTCGATCTGGCTTAGCTTTTGGCTTTTTGCTGAGTTTTTTTTCGCCCTGATCCGCCTCTTGTGGTGTGTGCTTTTAGAGTCAACCGACACTTGATTAAACTACATCGAAGGGACGGCGAACTACTGATCTAAAAGCCGTTGAACACGAATAGCTGTGGAAACAAACTTCCACAATTTTGTTAAGTTTCTTCTTAATTTCTATCTTTATCAAAACAAAGCTCTTTTCAATGGGATCAATGGATGACTCAAATGGGTCTTGTAGTGAATAGAAAACTTCGAACTGAACGAATGCAAAAAAGTTGATTTTAAAATCGGCGTTTCTATTTGGACTCCAACCGTAACATTTGAAAACCAAAAGAAAACATCTAACTTTCGAAACATTTTCAAGTGTTTTTCCCAATCATTATTTTAATTCCTCTTTACATTATTTGTATAAAAGAAAACAATATTGTATATGAGGAGGCACGGCTCACGTAAGAATAATTCTATTTTAAAACCAGACTGTTTTGAACGTGAAAATCAATAAGCTATGATTTATTTTTCTTCAAATAAAGCCCGTGTTTAAAACAAGAGACCGATTTAACACAAATCAAGGTAATCCCTTTTCTCCTGTCTAATAATAGATAATAGATATCCAGGAAGCGTACTGTATTATTAAATTAAACAGGAATAAAGGACAAAAGCCACCATCATAAAGAACGGACAGAATAGAAAGAGGTCAACATGTACACAAAAAAAAAGGAAATCTCATATGAGTAAACAATTGTGTCAAAACCACCATACCACACGCGGCCTTACGGCCTTAAAGGGATACCACATGACACAATAAACATCCCTTTTTGTCAAGAGTATGGGGGTTAATTTTTTATACTATACCTTTGTACTCGCCTCCTCGTCCGACCAAGGTAACGGGGAGAAAAATCGATAGTCGATTAATAAATTTATCAGCTCTTGTGACACACACGTATACGCTATAGGGCCAGTGTCGAGTACCAATGCTGCCCCTTTGATGATGAGTGGTTGTGATGATCGTTACGTGGCACCGATTTTTACTCTCGATACATCAATTGACCCTGGATATTGATAAAAGAGGATATGACACTTCCGGTGAGGAAATAATAAAGCACGGAGTCCACATGACGAGCTGATATTGTTCTGCAAGGCTTATATGTGGTAAGGAGGGAATAAATGCGACAGACAGCTTTTTACAATAACTTCAAAATATTGAATGCTGAGTGATGGCTTCAACGAAGTGAACTGATTGCTGAAAAAGGTTTATGAACAATGCTGCTTCCTTTTAAACTTGATCTTTTAATTCACCCCGGATTTTGTAGTTTACTTTATTAACTATAAGCGAAAACATTTTTTGCTTATATGAACACCTTACACGCTTTTTCTAAGATCATCTGATCATGGTAGATAAAGATAACTTTTTTCAAAGAAGTTATAAGCTTAATTTTTAAAGCATCGGATAGCATACATTCGTAAAAATAAAAAAAAATATACGATGCAAAAGGTACCCAAAAGATATTTAAAAAGTACTCACAAAAATTTGTTTAGACCATTTGTGTCAGTATGAATATATGTGAATTAATAAAGAAAACCGGCCAAGTGCAAGTGGGACTCGCACAACAAGGGTTCCGTACAAACTCGCAGGTATGTAATTAGTTCCTCCATCTTGGAAATCGAGTCTCGAATAGTATTCTCCGCTTTTAATTGTATGAAGTAACCTTAAGGTTTTGATTTCCTTGCCAGTATAAAAATATGCGGCACACTTCACATGTTTCTAACTTTTAATTTTACAAATGTGCCACTTTTTTTGGCGTACAATTGAATTTATATAAAAAGAACGTCCAAATTCACGGTTTTCGTATTTTCCCCATTAACTTGGTCTATAAGACATTGCTTCTTTCCAAATTTAATGATTCTTGGGCAACGAGAAGTTCGCCATAGGTTTTGATTCTTCTTGCGAGTATCAAAATATGGAGGAAAAACGTCCGTATATTCTGACTGCTTCAATTTAGAAGCTTGTTTGGGACCACATATTCCCTTTAAGATACCTCCATACGTTCCTGAGAAAAAGGGAGTTGGCCGACAATAAACATAAACAAAAATTACGTAAATGGATTGTTTAGGAAATTAATAGTTATTAAACAGAAGAGGATAAAACAGAACCAAATTATAACTTCAATTATATTTTAAAAGAAACTTATATTTAAATAAATTAAAAAAATAAATAACAAGGTAATGAATAAATTAGTGAACTAATAAATACCTTAATATTGAAATTAAGGTTATACACGTTGTATCACATGTTATTCTAGACATTTAATGAATTTGAAAATAAGCCATTTTACCAAAATCGTCGAGCTGGACAAAGTAATTTCTGTCGTCGGTTTTCCAAATTGGACGGATTATATCCAGCGTCATGTGATGTTTTCTTAGATTTTTGTTGATCCATAAAATAACAGATTTATACTCTCAGTTCGCTTTCATTTTTGGAACTCTGTCGGTTTCTTTTGAATTTGTTCTTATGTGAGGCTGTTGTGTGCTCTCTTAGGGCACAATTGTCGCTAGTTTTCTGAATCGCAATGTTTATATCCCGCCTGAATTACAGTAATACTTTTCCTCCGAAGTAAGAGGGATTGGTGTAAGCACCTGGTCATCTACAGCTGCGTTGAAAAGTTCGGCAAGAAGTCCGTCGGCAACAGTTTGACTATCACAGTGCTCACTGTTCACTTCTTAGTCTAGTGGACAGCATTTTTGTGGGCAATCACGAATATTGAATGATTTCATTTGTTTGACAATGGTGGTCCTCGCCGTTCTTCTGTGTCTCTGGTATTCGTGCAGTCTTCAGTTCTGTGTATAGCTCGTTGGTATTTTTGTTTAACCTGTTTGTCAAATTTACAAACGTTCTTCTTTTCTTAGTACCTCTCAAGGCATTTGATCCCGCTCTTTTGGTGGTCCTTCGTTTTTTTTCTGAGAAGCCGAATGTGGTATTTTCTTCTTTAATCGCGAAGGTCGTAATACAGCAAAGCTTTGTTAGCCTCCCGTTAAGCTCAACGTCAAATAATAGATATCGTTATTTTGGTCAGATGAAATCTAGTACAACAGAAGTGATAATCAGGACCAGATGCTGGCGGTGTAGGTTTTTGAGAGATTTTGGGAAGCGGAATCAGCGCGCGTCCTTATGCAAGCTGCTTTTTCACTTTCTTTCTGCCAACTTCTCTGCCCACCTTCTCAATACAATTGTAATTATTGCGAAGGAGCTCGTAGAAGCTTTCAACTTTCTTTGGAGCTGTTACCTTTCTCCTGGTGAGACTGGATGAGATTGGTGTTGGAAAACAGCACTGTTTTCGCTTACTTCCGAATACTTGGAAATATCCAGCGGGCATCACAGGTAGGTGGTGATTCGTTTATGCCCACCGCTTGGACAGTACAAAATAGGAAAAAATTCCATTCATGCAAGTGACTCATCAGCAACTTGGCCATTTCATTAACTTTTTCTTGAAAAACAAAGTTTAACTGTTCCACTTCAGTCCAGGACGCTGCTAGACAGAAGCAAGAAAGAGTCAACCTAATTGAAAGTGAATATTTAATCGGTCGAGAGCAGTAAAACTTTATTTTCATGAATTTACTAAAAACCACTTCAGTTAAGTTAAGCCTGCACGGGTTCTCTGTCCCTCTTTTTTGTGCGAGACTTTGCATTTACAGGCCAAGTTAATTAAATATTATCCTCCACTGTGTTGGCAGAAAGTTCAGGCTAAAACGTTTCCTTTTTGAAGTGAACTTGAAGTGTGCTGTAATCAAATTATGCATCCTTTTGCACATTTTTATCATCCAGCGAACAGTTTTTACCATCATATAACGTGCTTTAATTGAATTTCACGAGTACCGGGTCGCTATGGATGAAAATGCGTTTGTACGTATCTGTAGCCTGTCTCGGGTTGATTTATTAAATTTACTTTGTAATTAAGCTAAAGGAAGCTGGGTGGATGTCCCGATTAATGCTTAAATATGCATAAAGCTCAATCTGTGGAACTGTTAAATCAAAGTTAAATAGTGTTCCTGTTTGAAAGACCGATGTGCGCAGATAAAGCGATTAAGGAAAGCGATAAAGATTAATAACGCGGAGGACTCCAGTCACCTTTTTTTGGATCACCAGTCGACTCATATCTTGAAAACGGGGTTGAGAACCATCTACGCATACTATGCTCTAGCTCATGGGGTTGATGGTTCAATATTTTTCTATATGTTGTATACATCTGTATCCGCTTTTGTGGAGAAAAATCGTCATGCAGTTAAGCTTTGTCAGTTTTTCAAGTGTCCCGAAGTCAGACGATGAGTTTTGTTTTCGAATTTAGAGAAACACAAGATTTGAACTTTACTATAGGTCTCCTTCCTATTACATTTCTTGGATAGTACCTAAAAATATAGTATTCCAGCTTCTAAACGAGATCAACGACAATGTTAATCAGACTAAACTTTATTTCAGTTATTTCAAAATTTTCGAAGAGTCAAGAGCGCGAATTCCTTCTTAAAAAAAAAAAATTATCTTGACTTTCTTAAAATAATATGTGGAAAATTTGGTGAGTTCAAATTGCTCGTTTTTACAAAAAAAAAAAATCATGATCTGACGGCCCATTTGTTGTTGCGAAAACAGGCGTCTTATATTCATCACAATTGGTTCGATAATCAGGGGAATTTTTGAAATAAGTGTCCGCTGAAAAGGTCGCTGCATGGAACTCGGGTCAATAGAAAAATTTTAAGCCTTTTTGAAAATATACTTGATATGCAGTTTATTAAAAAGGATGTTTATACGCTCGATATCAAAATTATGCTTAAATAATAATGATAATGTGTTTCGAAATATGTTTCTCAGATGGATGATAAAACTAGTGATGTGAAGAATTTATTATGTTATTTAAATTATTTTTTTTCCGTTTGTGAAAAATACTTAAAACGTGTTGTTTTTCCTTGACGTATTTTTGATTTTAAAATTTTGTTTGTGGCAATACGAAGTGGTATATTGTAGCTGTTCTGCATAAATTCTTGATGTACAGTCGGTGGCAAAATTCCTTGCACAATGCAGTTTTTATACTTTACCTCATCACCAAAATTATTTCACTTTTTAAGTTTTCAATATTAAGCTTATTTGTTACTAATTTTACTCTATTTTTAAAATAGTAAAAATAATAAAAAGAGTTTAAAAATTCATTTCTATGCATTAAATCCTGCCAAAATTATTGTTGCATTTCGAAAAAGGGGCAAATTTATCTGCACAGGTGCAATTATTTTGTTAAGAAGTCTGAAAGCCGAAATAAGTAAATGTTTGTACATCGATCACAATCATACGCACATTTCTGCTTCTACATTATTAACTGAAACTTCCGCTTCTAGAATCTATGATATCAATTTTTCAATTTGCTATTCCGAAAATAACCTCCCGGCGGTTATAATATCCTTCCAAGTTTCTTAAGCTGTTATTAGAACACTTTGTTGAACTGGATTTGGTCAGAATTTAATAATATTGCAATCCGGATTTTGTTGAGACAATTTTGCATGATCATGTTTTTATATAAAATCGGTCCTGATAATCACCCTGCTAGCAGTGCACTATCATTTTGTGTCTCTGTTTAAAGTCATCGAGTCACCCCAGAAATTACCCAAAAACGATATGTATCCCCTCGCAGAAGCCTAATTGGTTTCATATAATTTTTTGGTTCAGAGCAAAAAACTTTCGCCAAAAGGTGCCCTGTAAGGAACAAATTGCTTTCTTTGTGCAAACAACATTTCTCTATCTCTCTCTAGGAAACTTTTTCCTGTTTGTTTTTTTCAAATGTTTTTTACTGGCAGGCACAGGCTCAGATTTTGTTTTCACGATTAATTCGCTATGATTTCAACGCAATTTTCACATTAATATTCCGCCTTATATATTTATTTGCATATCAAAATGTTTTCATTTTTTCTATTTTATAATTTATCGTAATTAATGGTATTTCACGTAACATTATTGAACGAAAAACAACTTTCGTATCATGAAACAAATGTTGTACGCGTTTTTTCTGTACTTTACTTAGTTTTTGGCATTTTGCCACATTCTTTCTCACGAATTTTTCAGTTATTTATGGGATATGATAATTTATTTATATTATAATATCTTGGGAAAATGCTTAAGATTGATAATTTATAAACCAATTGCCAAAATATTCAGTTTTTGAAAAGCAAAATCATTTCATCAGAGAGGTAAAGTATTTTATCTGCATTGTGCAAATAATTTTGTAATCGACTGTATTTTTGAGCATTCGTTTTTGAGCATAAATTTTCCAATTGTTCACGTATATCGGATGGTATACTGCCGAACAAAAGTCTTTGAACAGTATAGAATGACAGAGAAAATTCTCATAAAACACTTTGACTTTGGCAAGGTTGTATATATCTTTCCAAATGAAAAATTATGTGAAGCTTATAAATTAAGAGACTTGGATAGTAAGAAGAAACAAGATGTTTTAATCGTCGGAAAATTAATCGCGTATTTGCACGACTTTGTCCGTCTATTTAGGCTAGGCACTCTATCAATCATTTTCTTGAAAGATTTCATTGTTATTAATCCACAGGCTTGTTGAAGGATCTCACAAAGTCTTTTGACTCTGCTTCGGGTCATAATTTTTCACTTATGTGAATTCAGATCTCTTTTATTTTTTGTCAAAAAGCTCCTATTCGTGACCGTTCATATGAAACAAACTGTACGAAAAATCTAAACGTTTCTGTTTTCGAGTTAACTTTATGGTAAGTTAGTTTATTTGGACTCCGCTTCCTTTCTTAAAAACTATTCAAAATCCGATATCGGGATGTGAACTTATTTCGTTCCTTCAAGTCCTACATAAATAATTTGTAGAAAATGGTTCGGCCGAAATCTTAAGCTCGGTAGTATCAACACTCTTTGAAAAACAATTGATTTTAATTTCATCTCCTATCCTTTTTGGTTAATTTTTTATTCGACGTCCAACTTCCATTTCCCTTCACAGTTGTTCTTAAAAAAGTTTCTATTGCCGAGCCACCCTTCCCACTTGGCGCCGGTGCGGTGTCACCTTGTCGTCGCTAGTAATAATGCCATTTATGTTTGCCGGTGTGTACTCAACAATGCACACGCAGAGATAACTTGATTCCATCCATCCATCTAAAGGGCGCAAAACATCAATAAATATTGGACCTGAAGTTTATCACTGTTCTGAAGTGGCACAGCGGGGTGCAGATTTGTTTGGGTTGTTGTAGTCGCCACCCATCGAATGCCAACGACAACGACACTGACAATGATGACGACGACGACGATGATAATGTTAATGATGATGATGATGACGATGATGACGACACTCCCTAGTAAGGAGAATCTATTCAACTGTGATATTGGTTTTTCCACTCATTGAGAAAATATTACACACTACTCTCCTCCTTGGAGCTCACCGGTCCGTGCCTCAGCCCCAGCTTCGCTCCACCATCACCATCATCACCGATTGCCAGTTAATGTCTGAATCTCGTGCAAACTAGGTGCTGAAATTTGAGTCGCATACGGATACGTGTACACACAAGTATCGAGTTCGCAATAAAATCTCAAGTTTAATGAATCTTTATATCTACAAAAGTATTCCCGCAGGACATTGTCCTCAAAGCCCTTCGCAGATCCACACTTTCTTTTGCACTTATTTCCGGTGTTTTTCAAAAAAGTATCTTATTGTTTCCATTTAAGGATTAGGTTAAGTGAAAAAAATTAAAAATTGTATCTCTCGTCGGATAGTGGTATAGAAAATAGCTTGAGTGTATTACACACTCAATGTGCTTGACATGTTTTTGTGTTGCGATTTCGGGACGGGCGACATCGCACACCGCGCCGCGACGTTTGGTTTTCTGTCTCTGCATCCTTTCAGTGGATAACCGGAAGATGACATCTGAAGAGAACACATTTGAAAAGGAATATGTGAGGAATTATATCTGAAGAACGTTGAGAGTTGAGTTTATTGTACTGTGCGCACCAAGGAAGCCGACGACGACAGCAAGAGGATGTTTGTTATAAAAAGTTGTGTTGATCTACGAGGTGAGTGCCAGTGGTGCAATGTCCTTTGCTTGAAAGTGCAGATGTGGTTATTCGGACTGACTGTGGTGGAGGGCAGATAGAGCTTTGGATAATTAGATTTTTTTTTTCGTTTTGGTCGTTCCGGAAGGACGAGTTAATGAGTTTTCCAATGGATAATGGACTATGGGCGTGGATTCGTAATATTTTCTTCACTGATAACTAAGGGAAGAGTGGGCAGGATATGTAGAAAAATTACTGTGCCAAACTAATGGGAATTTTCATGAGTAATAGACTCAGGGTTAATGCTCGAAATGGAATGGTTTCATGCACCTGCGGATTTTTTTGCAGAATGGTAAACGAATTTTTACCGGGAAATTGATATTTAATTGTTTTCGTGTGCTTACTTGCGTGTGCAACTATTAATGTATAAAGGACTAAATGACTTCGTTCAAATGCTTTGAAAAACACTTTTTTTAAATCGATAACGAAATTAAAAATTAACAAGCAGTTTGAAAAATAGAAGCTCGAAACAGTCGTAAATAAATTGAGACTGAAATTTTGTGGTTGAAGTAAATATTTCAGTTTTAATTTTTGCAGGATCCAGGAGCTTCTATTAGAGAATGTATTACAAAGTTCAGGGATAGATACTGTTGTTGTTTTTTGCCGCGATTTGTAGTATCTCACCCCGGAAAGCATCAATGTGTAAACTGCCAATTCTCGAAGTACCAAAAGGCTCCACTTTGTGACCTCTGATGTTTTTGATTACATGTTGATGAGCTCCCTGAACTAATCAAGCAGATTTTAGTGACATATCCGCGGTAGATGTGTAAATAGCTATGAGCAATAAACCAATTGAACTAAGACTTGCCTAAAATTTTGCAGTGAGCAAAAGCACGCAAAATTTCTATAGAATATTGAAAAATCTTTTTTATTTACAAAGAAAAAGGTCGACACGAACTATTTCCCATCAGAAAATTAGAATTAAAAAAACTGTCATACAGCTTGTACCTTGAGTCTTATTTTTATTCCGATCCACCTCATCATTCGGAATTCCGTTACCGGAATAAATGTATAGAGTCGACTTGCTATGAGCCACCCAAAGATTCATGCCAACAAAAAATAAAATGATATGGTTCAAGCGCTTATCTTTGACTGTTTATACGTATTTATAGGCTTATTCGAAAGATTGATGAATCTTTAAAGGAAAACAGTTTGATACATCGCCAAACCAGGAAAGAACGAACTTTTTTTTGGCCATGTCAGATCACACATTGAAGCATCACAGATACCAGCGAACAAAAAAAATATAATTTTGGATAATTAAACTTTTCTTCTATATTTTGAACCGTCTCATGAACAAAACATATTTTCTTAGCAAAATACTATTATTTAAATGCCTTTAGTTTTCTTTCGTATCTTCAAACATAGTTCAGTGTTGCTTTTTAAGGTTCCGTGTCTCAAAGGGCAAAACGGAACCCTTATAGGATAACTTCGCTATCCATCTGTCTGTCATCAACCTTTATATCAGGAATGCGTGGGTGCTAGAATCTAAAGTAGGAAAATATTTCGAGACTCATTTCGCGTGATGGACGAATTATTTATACCTACAAGTTTGTTCGGAACCCTCGTTGCACTAGTCCGACTCGCACTTTGCCGGCATTTTCATACGATTTGACCGTTGAAACAATGAACACCCTTGTCATGATTTTTTCATTCTATTTCATAACATCAACATCATGACCTTCACCGCAGAAGCAGTGACGTTATGAAATTGAAACTCCAGTATGACAGACTGATAGATTTATCACTTCAGCACAGCCACCCAGATAGTCAGACTTCGGGATTCGATTCTCCTACCTATAAATGGATCTGATTTAAAGCCAATTGCAGTGCACATTCTTCTTTCACCTTAAGAGATAGTCTAAGGTCACAAAAGGTTTGCATTTCAAGTTTTGCTGCTTCTGGCAACGTGCCAAGCATCTGAATAAGAGTCAGGGGTTTTTACTTAATAAGATTGTATTTTAATCAGAAATAAAAACCAATTTAATTCAGATTCGAACTTTGTTGCATATTGAAACAATTTTCCATCAGATGTTGGCATATTTGAAGCTCCATTTTATGGGTTATGACTCTAAGGTTGGCTTTGAGTGAGGACTTTTGCATGGGCTCAGTAAAAAATGTAACTCGATTTCGGGATAAGACTTGGTCAGGAAACTCAGCAGATCAATCGTTTCATCGTAACTTCAACGTTCCAAATGCGATAATTCAATTTATTAAAAAAAATGAATTGATTGTTTTTTTAATTAATATATTTTGCAAGGTCGTTTGCTGCCTACGTTAATTAATCTGTTTTTTGTCCTCTTTTATTTCCTTTCAGAAGAAGACTGGCAAAATGACAAATCTGGACGCAATCAATCAAATGAACAAGGTAAGGCCAATAAATTTTAAAGCTAACAAAAATAACTGCTCAACATTTTTCAACGCTTACTGCTTTATTGAAAGCAGGCTATCTTGTCAACATAATTTTTCAATACATTTTCAATGGGTTAACTCCGTATACAACAAATACCTTGACAAATATTGTCTCCGAGTTTCTGATTCGCAACTCAGTGGTGGTCAAGCAACATCACTAAAACGACTTTAGTAAATCGATTGTTGGTCGGCTTTTTATACACATAGTTCCATTACGCTAAAACCATTGAAACCAACAAATTCTGGCAACGAAAAATTGGTCATCATTCCTCGCTCACTCCGAAAACCTTCCCAAACAGTCACACGTTCATTTGCTTCTGTATGACTTCTCGCGGGTTTTCCGAGCCACAAACTTCGGCCTCTAATATGTAGACGTGCCTCATCTGACAGTGTGATCTTTTTGAGCAAAATTTTCATCCGTTTAGAGTATCCCGAACAGAGAAGCAAAAATGAAGCCAGAGGACCTTCTGCAGAAAGAGTTCCTGCCAATTTTTTGAGCGCTTGAGAGCTCTCAGTGTCAAAATAACATCAAACAGATCCTCCCGGTATTACTCGAGCGGCAACACTTGTTGTCCTTTAACGTGGCAATATATTCTGCTCTGCTTAGTATGCCCGATTCGGCACCTTCTGTGATACATTCAAATAGGGTACATATGTTGAAAAAATCAATCTCCAGATGTTTCCATAACATTTAGCAACTACTTTTTCAACCTTGCCGTAGCTGTTATTTAGGATCACTTTTGTATTCATTTTCATCCCATTGCTTAAATAATTCATCACGATACAAGAAATAAAACGTTCTACATAACCATACGTCTATTTCAAGAGCATGAAAACAAACCCAAAGTCCTTCCCTGAAGGTGCCACATAGCATTTCAATATAATCAACATCACCACTAACAGATCTTTCTCCCAAAGCACCCTACCAATACTCCGATTGCCGGCAGTTGACGTCGTTTGCCTTCAATCTTTATAAACACACACACACAATCAGCTCTCCTTGCGAAACCACGCAATGTCCCAGAAAACCAGCATCTCCATTGACACTCTCCTAACCATAACTGCTACCGACCAGGGACGACAGCCACTTCTCCATCCACTTGTTCCCAGAATTCACTGGGCGGAATTAAACAATTCCATTTCCTTTGCCCAATTTGAATATAAATTCATTTTGTCCTTTTTGTCTTAAAGCCGAAACCGGAATTTTGCGTCAGTAAAAACTACACTCGAAGGCTAATATCTTATCCCATCCGGGTATGCTTACCTCAGTCGACGGACGTCTTATTGAAGCCGCTAAGGGCGGAAAAAATTAAATTTGCATATCCATCATCCTGTGGCCGTTGCTCTGTCATCCATCCTTGTACTTAACTGTGCCAAAGTGTATTGACTTTTATTTTAGACGAGTGAAATTTGGAGTGATAGAGAGAAAGACAAAGAACAGACTTAAGATAGTGAAGACCGAAGACTAAGGATCATCATTGTGCTTGTCGTCATTGCAGTGATTTTCTGTCTTTCATTGTACCAACACCATCCTTACGAAAACAAAAGTTAAAATGGGCGGGCGGAGAAATGTAAAAGAAAATCCGGCTAATATCCTTTTTCAGTTGGGCGGGTTTTCATTTCATTCTGTTTCATTTGCCGTCCTTCTCTCCCCACGCAAAATGATGAAAACCAACTTTAGCTTAGAACAAGACCTAAAGACACGAAGGAGTCGGCAACAAATTATGCATGCCATTAGCGAAGGACACACGAAACGCGCCACCAAAGAGTATCCTCGAGAGTATGGCATTACTTGTAATTTTTCTTCTGGTCAATATTCTTAAAAGCAGCATAATTGTCGGAGATGGGCGAATATCCTTGAAAAAATATTCTTAATGATTTTTTTTGTTTGTGTTTCTTCTTTCGTTTCTTCGATGAAGTTCGTCTCAGTGGGGTTCAAGAAATTCCACCCTTATTGACTAAACGTAAAGGTTGAATTGAAAAGATTCAAGCATCCCTGAGAAATTCTTTACGCCATTGTGAATCCATCAACAGCGAAAAAGCTTAAAAATTCGGGTTTCAGTTGAGTTCTTCGTCAGGCCCTCCAAACTTCGGGGGTTGCTTCTTTCTCTGTGGCTAGTGTTGGAAAAGTACATTTGATCCACGGAGATGTATTTTTTTTTCTTCTAAGTGAGAACTTAGAGTGTAAGTTTCTGCTCGCAGAGAAAAGCAATTGAATTTCACAGCCTTGATTTTAGGGAATGTCTATTGGCGCGAAATCAAACTTTCAAGGGACTGTCGCTGGCAAAGTTAATTGAGCTTCTTTGAACTCTTATATTTATGTAGTAGTCAATGTCTTTTGCACAGATTTATCTGAAAGAGGCGAGAACTTTTGACGAATTTAGAGAATTTATCGGTACATTAAATTCCTTGACTGTCTTTCGGCCAAGCCAATTGACAATATTGAATTTCACGCTATTCCTTATCGTCATGCAAAGGATGCCAGGAATACTGATTCGATCATATCCCACAACGCTCGCTACGCTGTTTCAAAAAAACCCGTTCAAATTATTTCAGCCTTGCCTTTATCCGGATACCGGCCAAGAAATACGCTGTGGTGTATGTCTACAAACTTTTTTTTTAATCCTTCCATCTATTAGGACATACGTGTCGTCTTTGAAGCTAACACAGCAATTGAAAAAGGATAAACCAAGATATATAGTATGCTGACAAAAAAAAAACTGATCCTTTTAACACTGTCTTGGATTACATGTCACAATCGATAAATATAACATTGCGGTTATAAAAGATTTTATAGATTCATTCACAGTAATCGATGATTCTTCCGTTTGACCAACAACTTGGATCAACATTTTTAACTTGAAGGACAAAACACTTGATTGAGAATATCCTCATCTTAACAGTTTTCTCTAATGAGGCTGCAAGGGTGGCGAATGAAGAGAAGCTACATCCTCTAACTCTTCAAGCTGTATAAACATTTGAGTCTAGTCTAGTCAATAGGTCAACTGAATGAATAACAATACTCCAGCTAAGAGTATCTTCGAATCACAGCAACTAGTCTCACGAAAAAAGAGAAGGCCGAAACTGCGGTTCAAGAACGCAGCGATAGCAGATGCTAGGAAGCAGCGTGCCCGAAATTTAGTAGATTTAGTATTTAGCAGTAACACTTCAAACCTTAGTCCTCCAAAGAGCCTGACAATTGAGTCAGTAGAAGAGTCCCCAGATCCAACGTGCAAATGATCACTGAGGGAACTGGCAAACCAATTAAAGAAAGATGTTTGTCCTTTGCAGTGATTTGAATTTCGTTTGATTCAGGCATTTTGCCGTTATGCAGTTTAAAACCCTTTAACAGTGAAGCAGGTTCCTTGAACTCACAGAGACACCGAAAGGATTGCGGAAGCGCTATCGTGAATAAAATGCAAATCCTTCCAAAGTTTTTGATTCCAATCATGATTTCCTCTAGACCTTCAGAAAATTTGTGTTTACAGCGCTACTTTTCAAAAACCCGCTGAAATAAAATAAAGAGCTGATGTAGGAATTGTTAAAAGCACCTGGTCCAAAGTATTATTGAGAATTTATTTTCAATTTGTTGTGTTATTCCTGGGAACTTCCTGCTCGCGGAGTTTCCTAATCCTGCACAGAACTTTCTCTATCAATTCCTTTGAAGTCTCTTTTAGTTTTGAGTGCCTAAAAGATCCGATCTTATTCTTTTTTCTCCAAGAGAATCTTCTGAACGCGACCATTTTTTTTTATTGACTCTTGAGCAGCATATTAGCAGCATTTTAGTAAAATTTTTGAAGCTTTTGTTTCTTCTAGTTCTTTAGATTCATTGCGGAGTCATAAAATTGGTTTTTGTCAAAGGATTTTTTATTTTTAATGATCACGCGCATACAAGGGGTTATGACTACCCTTAAAATGTTAATACATAACACGAGTGGAAGGGATAAGGGAGGGAATTGATGAGCATTCCTGGCGAGACGGGTGTTACGGTGAAAGTGATAAGAGGGTGGAATATAGCAAGCTAATTCGCTAGAGCACTGCTTGTGATAGAAGCGATAAATTATGGTTAGGAAGGAGACGTTACGACGGTGGTGAAGAGAGTCAATTGACTGATATGAGTTTTACCAATCGATTTTGAATTCTATCAAGCAGGCTCAACATGGTATTTGGAGCACCTGTACGGTTATGTGATCACTCCAACCGAGGTTCTTGTTGATATACATACCAAGTACTGAAAGTTTTTCGGCTTCAGCAATGCAAGTACCATTCATGGAAAATGGGCGAGGGTATGCTGTTAATATCGGAATTTAATGAGTAAATCATACGCTGTCATTCCATTTCCACGGCCGAAGATGAGGGACGTGAATTTGGAAACGAATATGAAAAACTGAGAGTACTATCATCAGTGAATGAGTGTATTGGATTAGATTTAGCCGACAGAAGATCGTTAATGAAAATTAAAAAGAGAGTCGGTGACAAAACGGAACCGTGGGGAACACCAACATTTATATGGTGAATATCAGACTTGGCACCGTTCAATACAACATGAACGGCCCGAAAGAAAGTTTCTAATCCTTTTTCTAATTTTTAATCTAATTTAACGGCGAAGCCCAGAGTGGTCCGTCGCATGTGAAGATGCTTTAGTCCTTCTCTCAGTTCATGAACTTTGTGCATTTCGTCTAAGCAGAGAGACTCAATAGTTATTCAATTACCTCGTTACGTCAAAGGATGGAGCCTTGAAAGGAATCCAGTGGTTTATCTTTTCATGGAGTAAGTCAGATCGGCTGGTTTAACTCTGCCTTGCTTGTGAAAATTATCAATCGATCCTCCTATACATTTTTTAAGAAAGAAGCTATTGGTAGCAGAATTCTTGACGAAATTTCAAGAAATGCTCATGGGGATGAATACGAGTTCTTAGAGCATTTGATTTAAATCGGAGAGATATAAAAAACTTTCAGCCCATATCTTTACTTCCATTTTTTTCCAAACTGTTAGAGAAACTTTTAAAGCCCCGCATGATTTCTTTTTTGGAAAATCAGAATTTTTTTTCGAAAAATCATTTTGGTTTCAGATCAAGTAAATCCACGGAAGATGCGATTCTAAAATTATATTCTCAATTGTATGAAGCATATTATCGTTCGAAACCTACTTTGGCGTTCTTCAATGATATATCGAAAGCTTTCGATATACAATAGTAAACCAAAAGTTGCTTTTGGATAAATTGTAAATATAATTCAAGTTTTAAAGGAGCTATACTGGACTGGTTTACTTCTTATCTTAAAGACAGGATGGAAAAAGTAAAAATAAATGGGAACTTGAGCAACTGTCTTAGTATCAAGAATGGAGTCCCACAGGGATCTGTACTAGATCCTCTGTTATTTCTAGTTTTTCTATTAATCTTTCAATGAGGAATCCACAGCATTCGCAGATGATATAGCTTTCGCCGTATAAAGAACATAATGCATTTAACTGCATTGCCAGTTTAAGTGAAGACGTCCATTAGCTAAGGCAATGGTTAGTTGTCAGCGGCAAGACCAAGCTAATGGCTTTAAATATGATGGGTAGTGATGGTTTTGTTTCAACGTTGTATTCTATTCAAATGATTGTAAGAGATTTTCTTTACCACTTCATAGCTGTGGTTTTGCTAACTATAATGATAATCTTGGATGTTCAGATAAGTGTTTTAAAATTGAATCTGTTAGCGAATACAAGTATTTGGGTTTCAATATGTTTAATTAGAATAATTTGTGGTAAAATCTTTCTACTCATTGTTGGCTTCATAATCTTCCCTTAAAACATCTTTACGTATTCAAAGTCCTTAGGGAATTCTTTAAACGTAGTGGTAACTATTTGAACAGAACATCGAATTATTACAGTCTACGCATTAATAATCAAGCCTTGGTAGTATTTACCCCACATAAGTCTCCATTTGTAATATAAATCATTCAACAATAACTTATGTTTAAAGTTAAAGAATGATAATCTTCTTTCTTCTAAGTTTTATATGAATCATTTATAAATTATTGAAAGTTGAATTGAAAGAATATTAAATGAAATGAAAATGAAAATGATGTTAAACAAATTGGTAATGTAATACAGTGCCCACGCAAAAACTGCTTAACACCTGCATGATGGACTTAGAGAAAATCTGGTTTGTTAGAACTATGTTTTAAAGATTCGTCTATTTTTGTCACCAAACCAAATTTTTACGCCCCTCAAGTTGCACGTTTGTAATAAAGATGTATGAATACTCTTGTACCGAATTGCAATCACCATTTGATATTCTTTTGCCAATCATTTTTAGTGACAAAGAGAACTTCAGAACTAAAAGAATACCACAAGCAACTCGTACTTAAACTCGAATCACAAGAAATTAAATTCCCAAAATAATGGAATAAAAAAACACTAAAAAAGTTTTAGGAAATCAAAAGAACCAAGGTGAACCAGCACACCGCCATAGTTGAGTGGAGTTTTGAAATTAATTATAAATGTTCCTGGAGCAGGATAATTAAGAAAACAAAAAACAAAAAAAATGCACGTGGCTATACAGAGAAGGGCTTCGTGGAGGGATAAAAGTTTTAACTTTATTCTACCATGAAAAAGGCGAAAAGGTAAAAAAAATCTTTCCATCTCACATGTTTTCCCGTGATGCGATGGGTGAAATGTGAACTTCCTTGCGCAACCTTCATAGCAGGCATCCTTTTAACGCCTTTTCCCTTGTACCCTTATTTTTGAAGTTTCGCTGTCAGTGTTTTGATGTTGATGCCTGCCAAAGTAGTCAGCCTCTGTAGAGTGGTGCCAGCATTTCTGAGTAATCGATTTGGTCAAAAGGGCGGTTGAAGTTTGTGGGTAGAATGCCAGTTTTCCATTTAGGAAACTTTGCTTTTGTAGAGTTGGCCAATCATTTTCATATTTATTTGCGAAGTCAACAGAAGCGTGGCTTCCAAAATTATACTTGTCAAATTATTATTTTTTATAACTTAGTTTTAATAGCTATTTATTGCCGCAACAAGCATTGTCGTCCTTCAATATTGTCGACCATCTATCAATTTATTATTGGCTTTTGATAAATATGGTAACTAACCTCCTCGCTTAATGTCAAACTTGTCCTTTGAATTTTATTAAAATGATATTATTTTTACGCAACTAAACCAATAATTATTCCTGGCAAACAAAGCAAGTCTCCATTATTCAATCTAGATTAATTGACCATGATGGATGGCCCTCTTAAATGCAACCATCCCTCTCGGGCCCATTGCTAAGCAATAATGAATTGTTTTGATGCTTATGACAACATAGAGTCAGGAATTTTAATGGTCCTCTGTCATTTGTGACAATTAATTTTGAAAGGATACTCGGCTGTCGTCTCATTCAATGGTGATGGAAATGATGATGATAATGATTCGAAGAGCTTCCTTTTTTTCGAGTAAAATTTAAGTCTACATATTGCCCGTCATCTCTGGAAAATGGTGATGGAAATCTACGTCATGTGAAAGTAAATCATCTTAGTGGCACTTTTTTTAAATGGAAGCTCCCATGAGCAGTTTTTTTCTATCTAAAAGCTTACTCTTCAATGATGGCACTTTTGCGAGAGCATATTTGGGGTGGCAGCTCAGAAGACGTACATATACACATGTGTATATTGATGGAATACGAGTATATGGTTAAGGAAATATCAGATTGCTTCTATGCGCTAGTGAACAAATCTGTTTTTTGTCCCAGTCCATCAGCCTGGATTATTTTTTTTTACTAAATTTAAAAGCTGATGATGAGATTAATTTTGTTTATCTGTCTCCCGAGTCTTAGTTTATGGTTTATCGAAATAGTGTAAACCATAACTATAGAATTTCGGATTTAAACGAACTGAGAACTCACTCCACGGAATGTTTAAATTGAAAGAATATGTACAATATTGGAGTAGCCGCCACAGACGGACTCTTTGGGCATAAATTGGTCCTTTTTGACCACAGCCGAGTATGCGAATCGGAAACTACTTGAGAATGTTTTTAGCTCAATGACAGTTCTTTTAAACTATGCATAATGATGATGCATCAAAATTAAATAAGACAATTTGTAAAAAAAGAAAGGGATGAAAGTCAATTTTTGAAAACCGTTTTTATACAACAATCTAAAGACGGATTAGCCACCTTAAATCCGAAAAGGGTTCCCGAAACCACGGTTTCAGATTTTTTTGGGTATTCCCAATTGTTTTTTTTTGTTTTTAGAGAAACAGGGGATAAAAGTTTGCATATGATCGTCGGTTTCTTTAAAAATAATTTCAAACGTGGCATTATTAAGTTAAATATTTATCATATTTTTTGTATAAAGCTTTTTTTTGCTTGTATGAAGCTGAAAACCAACATAAATATATGAATATACAAGTACCTAGGTATGTGCGTGATTGTGGAGGTGTCAATAAGACAGGGGTTCCTACTCGCTTTTGATTCGTAGTCGTACCCACTTTCGACACCCTTGGTTAATTAATTAGGTTATGTCGAGGAAATTTTGTTTAGATAAAAATGACCTTTTCACGAGAACTCGCCAAAGCGAAAGGACGTCAAATTTTCCGGCGATACAACCCATATTTGAATCTCATAAATTTTATCTCAACATTGAAATGAACCTCAATCGCGTTATTCATGCTTTCTCCCCAAAAGATACATTCTAATGGAAATAAATTTAGTTTGGCACCAGTCTTTAAAGTAAGGAATGCACACCAAATTCACATTCAAACAAAAATTTCCTGACGGGAAGTTAAAAATACATTCCAAGAATTCAAATAAAATAAAAGAAATTATGAAAATAAAATTTATATCCATAAGGTTATCTTCCATGTGCATTGTCTAACGACACATACGATTGTAATAAGAATAAAAAGTCTCGAAAATCAAGTAATTGTTCGAGGTCAGGAAAGTATCCACTATTATTATTGTGGCTACGAGGAAAAGACTATATTAGAATAATGTTTATACTGGCACCTGAATCTTTAAATAACAGGCAACAAACCTTAAAAAAGTATCTCTCGAAAACCCGAATTTTTTCCATTGAGCCTGCTTCCCCACATTTTAATTGCTAAGGAGCCCTTTCAACGCGGCTTCGAACGCCTTTTCAAAGTTAACCAGACAAGTACATGTGCAATGATATCAGTTAACATGCGGCATCTTTGAAGCGTGATCGATCGATGTAGATTGAGTGCTTTAGGCTAGTGTTATGAAAGACTTCTTAAATCCGTCTTTTCACTATAGCTATGAAAATGCTTCATTAGAGTTAAAAATATGCTATATAATATTAGAGTTAAAAATATGCTTTATAAATTATGCCCCACTCTGAAATCGAATTGATTATCTGGTTCGACTATTTTTGACCATTTAGTAAGGCTCTTATGATGCCCGGAAGTAGACTTATGCATTGGAAATAAGTTAGACTGGCTGTCTCAATGCTTTTTAATGGCTTGCAAAACCGCGGCTTACCGGATGATGTGCCTTGTTCCACCAAGTTTATAACAAGGTCGTTTAAATTTATTTAACTCTTAGAACGAGATGTCTTAGAACAGTGTCTGATATTCAGTCGATATTCTCTTACGAAACCCGAATCAAAGAATTCAAAATTTTTATAAATGCTGATTAAATTAATAAAGTCTGCGATTTAAAAAGACTCAATTGAACATACTTTTGAAGTCATTTTTTAATGCCTTTAATTTTAAGCAATCATAGAATTGAAATCGATTTCACCTAAAAAAAGTTGAAATCAGGAATGAATTCATATATTACGTTGAAGTCATTAGTGAATTCACTTACAATCAGTTGAAGTCAGCGAATTGATCTGATATTAGTGAAACTTATCTAAAGTAAATGCATTTATTTCACAAATATGTGGTTCTCAAATAAGTATTTGCTTCCTCCCACTATTCTGCCTTCCTTCGGGACCTCCTATGAAGTTCGGCGGTTAAGGTATCTAAGCATTCAGTACATTCAGGGAGTTCGAGGCAAGTGCTTTTGTTTGGGCTGGAATACTAAGGGTTTAATTTTGAACGTGGTGCAAGAATTCCAAGAAACTGAATCATCAGTTGATGTGTAATCATCAATACATGTTTGCGCAAGACGTTCATGAGGTTACATAAACTCGATAGTCTGATGACTATGAATTCGATTTAAATAAGCTCACTTTCAAAATTTGGTTAGTTTAAAACTAATTCAATTCACGCGCCTTACGTTTGCGGAATTGATGCGCGGACGAGCAAAACTTGATTTCGATATTTCAAAGGATATCTTGGGTAATGAGGCTCATTTCACTTTAGCGAATACGTTACTTTTTTTGAAATTGCACCATTTAAATAGTTCGAAGGGCAGAAGATATTGTCGAAAAATCGATGCGTCTTCAAAGGGTTGAAGTAATTATTGAGATATCTTTTTTTTTACTCGTGGTCGTTATAGCTTCATAATATAAACAGTGAACGCAGAAATATGAATGTGGGCGAGTGCCTATATTTCCACGCAAATATTTCGGGATAAGAAGCAATCATTTAAATTGACTTCTGAAACAGTGCCCTTAGACATCCTTGGACATCTTTCTTTGGGATTATCTCAAAAGTAAGGTCTATTTGTAAAAGGAAACAAACGTCATTACAGATATCAATGAAAACGATTGGATTTAAATATGGGTTTTTCGGGTGTATGTTTATTTTGAAGTTTGTCTGACCTCATTCAAAATGTCAAGTCTCACTCAAATTCTCTTTCCGACACATGCCAATCAAATGGAAGATCCACTTTTTCAATTAGTCATCCCCTTCAATTCCCGTCGAACTCCATGAATCACAATTTGGCTATAAATTTTCCAAAAGACCCAAAATCATTGACAATGTCAACTAATTTATTACGAACTCACCGTGTGCCTTACAAGTGCCTTGATCCCAAATCTTCTTCAAAACCCTCTCATGCCAGTTCTAAAATCCGTATCTTTTTTGTATCATTGTTGTGTGTCGTCGAACACACGTCCTTTTATTGTGTCACCGAGGAAGAGACTGTCAAAAGTGCTATGAAACACAGCACCCGTGACAGAGACCTTTTTGAAACTTTGCCCATCTAACGCTTATTCTTTTGCACGGTGGGGTCCTTTCTATTTCAAAGGAAGCAGGAAATTGCAAAAAGTGTCAACTGCCTATGACAAGTCAACGAAACAGCAATAAGCCAAATCTCAATTGAAACGGGGACGGTGGTGATGGTGGTGGATATAAAAAAGAAAGCAACAAAACCGCATATTCTCATGGTTTTCTCGAAAAGGATATCAAATGAATTTTCTGCTTTACCGGCACAAAGTTTAATAACATGATTTTTTTTTTCTTAGCCAACGAAAAGTGCAGACGACTTCTTAAATTTTATGTAGGTGTCAGTATGTCGCAAGCTAGCCGGTTAGTCGTCGTGTGTCTTGAACACAACTGGAACGGAAACGAGGTCACGACAAAGGATCCACAACGGAAACCGGAAAACCTCGTATAATTCCGACTGTGTGGGTAGTTTTTTATTTTATTTTGTGGCTTTCTTTATCGTTCCCTGCTTATAGTGTGTGTACTTCATGAGTGGGCTAAATTGATATTAATCGGGATGAGCTAAGAGAAAAGTCTTAAGGATTTTTTTCGTTTCGGAAATATTCTATTTTATTAGAGGATGATATCAGAATTCGGTTGTCATGTGAATCTCACTCAAAGGACAGGCGAATTTCGAACTAAATTGGTAATCCATTGTGACGTTGCATCCTTTTGGCACTCTAGGCAAAGGCAGGCAGCCAAGCACTACTCCAGACAAAAAGGCTTTGATTGTGAGCTATTGAGAGATGGCAAATGAAAGGGAATTCGAATGAAGTGCACCTAATGGAAGGACTTTTCCCTCCGAAAAGGGATATGACGAGTGCAAGCATGTTCGTGTTTTTTTTTGTATTCGTGAGGCTTAGATCTCATGAAGTTCTCCTGTTTCCGAAAAGTATCACACTTCCCCATGTGCTTTTTGCATATGATTTTGGTTGAGCGGTTTCATCTAGAAAGACCAATACCTTGCCTTTGATGATATAATCTGGAAAAGTGCAAACATGACGCCTCTGGAGGCAACTCGGCTTTTGACATCTAACTTATCGCATTTCATGGATGAAGGACATGAAGGACGTCGTTCATATACGAAGAACATGCTGGAAGTGTCTTTGGTGGGGTCTAGTAAGTAAGCTAAACTATACTTTTCTGGACAAAATCTCTTCAGGTTATGCTCAATGTCCAGGATGTAGAAACCTATTTTATGCGATTCGGTTGAGAATTCCTACATCTTGTTATGAAAATTTATTGTTCAATAAACTACTGTCTAAAAATTGACCTCATGAGAATAGCCTATCTGCTGCTGCCAATAATTTCACAGTTAACAGTTCAAAGCTTTGCAAAACTGATCTCAACAAAATGTAAAGCATTGCACATCTACCTCCGACAAAGTGAATCAATTAAGACCAGGGTTTAAGCCCTTAAAGAAGTCCTAAACGAAAGCTTTATGATGAGTACATCACTTCGATGGGAGGTCAGGGATACCTGTTGACCTTTCCTTAGTTAAGTTTATTATTGTGAACCACCTAGTTTGGTAGGAAAGGAGATGAAAACGGCTCAAAAAGTCAATAATTTGTTGTTAAAGCAATGGTAATATCAACAACTAGCTAATAGAATACTTCTGGATAGACAAGCCATAGGAAATGTTTTCTTAAAATTTCAAATTGATAGTTAAATCGGATTATATATAGTATATTAATGATTGCACTTTGTGTCGGTCCCGTGACATAAGGTCATAACACAAAATATGGTCTTATAAAGCTTTCATAAAGTGACAGAGCCAGATTTTTAGATATGACCTTATGTCACGGTACCCTTTGCGTCAAGTAAGGAGGACGAAATTCGACCAGTACCTTAAACATTCTTCAGACTTAAATAATCTTAGTTTTATGTTTTCGAAGAATGAGAAAGATGCTTGATTTTTTAAAAAGCTTAAAGGTCACTCCAAAAACCACCCCTCGCGTTGCATTAGCTTCTCTTTGGCTACGTGCGGCTCCGATTTCGACAATTTAGCCTGTTTAAGTAGCCGTGGAGATGTACAAGCGCATTATATGAAAACATGATTTTTGGATCAAAATTAATATCAATTTTGAACTGCTCTAAAGCCCAAATATATTGCTAGATTGATCTCAAGCTTTTTTGACTGATGTAAAGTTAATGAGTGCACGGGGTATCAAGGTTTAGATGCAATATTTTTCATTGGGTGCAAACTGCCTCTACGATAACAAATATTAAAAGTTAATCAGAACAGCAATAATAAATGATATTTTCTCTTAATTCAAACTAAATTATAGCTATGTTATGTATATATTAGGTATGTTGAGAAAGCTTTTAAGTTAGAATTCCTGGAGTTTTATGAGTTTTTATTTTAGTTTGCAATAAAAACTGTTGCCCTCAGCTTAGCCTGGCCAAATGCTCTTAGTAAGGATGGAAATTAATTCGCTTTTTCTATATCACACAAATAATAAATTTCTTATTTATTGTTTTACATTCACTGGAAGATTACAAAAATAATTCTTGTTCCCAAAAGCAGATCAGCAGTTGTCTTTTATCGATAAGCATCTTATCAAGTCTTTCTGAAGTTTTATAGAAAAGAATTGATTCGCATAATTCAAACCAAGTGGATACTAGGTCCTTGGCCACTTTACAATGCGCATATTACATTTCTAAAGCCTTTCATAATGTAAATCCTTGTTTTTTACAATACAATTATCCGACTTTATCCGACTTTTAAAGAATGCTTTGTACAGGACAAGGATAAAGAAAATAAGAAAAGGTTTCAATCCCTCCATCATTTTGTCGAACAGAGATGTTGATTCTTATCTACAAAAGAAATATTCAGTCGTGAACGTGAAGGATCAGTTTTGTAAATTTGCTCATATATGGTAATTTCGACGAAGCTAAATTGGGGGACGGATCATGAAGGATAATATTTTGGCCTTAATTTTATGCTGTTTAATTCATGAATAACAAGAATACTTACTTGTCGAAGAAAAATACGAGCAAAGTATCTGATTTCACTTTCCACGATAGCCATGTCGAAATCTCTGTAGATATCATTGTTCCAAATAAACCAGGGGCCCCATAAACCATAAGCTCGTATATGTTTAATAACAAGCTTGTATAAAAGATATAAGGAACACTTAATATGCAACAGCTTCGAACTAGCCAAACACACTTCTCTGTATCTACATTCAGGATCATGGCATTTCGTAGCTAAACGAGGTATATCTCTTGTGTACAAATAGTAGATTGCCGGGCCACGGACACTTCTTTGTGGAACTTTTGCAGCAGTACCTTGAAATAAATAGTAATTATTTCATTATTTAACACATATGAGTAAATTTTCTTTTCTAAATAATTGCTTTGCATTATGGTCAAATGGTTGATCATGAAACTAAATTGATGGTCAGTTGGTTGATCGGTTGTAAAGGCTTAAATAAGCTTTTCAAGCACTTTCGGCATAATTGGCAAAAACGAAACGACGCCGGTGATTTTCCTGGTCTTAAAGCTTTAATCGCTGCAGCAACCTTGCACAGGTCTGCAACATTTTGCAACCTTATGGCAGCACTAATAGTTTGCAAGATTTTGGTGACTTCCTGAGGACTTGTCCAATTATTCAATCGTGACTCGGAGCCTTTTGTTTGTTTTCAAATTTTTCGATTGATATTCGCCCATTAAGCGCCACCTTTTTTACTAGATAGTTATAAGGTTCTGTAACGGATATCGAACGACTTAAGCTTACTTGCGATTAAGCCAATGATTTTTGATTAAATCCGAATTCAACTGTTGGTTTCTGATCAGTTTCATAGCTTTCTAAATGTAAGTTGCAAGTTGAAATCAATCTTAGTTTTTTTCTAAGTGCAGAATTTATATCCTCGCCTCCATTCGCAGATTTAGATTATACTATATATTTTGCTCTGTTAAGTCGGCATAATTGGAGGTGTCCCTGCGAAAAGGAGTCAACCCCGAATTGCATGCCGGAGTCATTTAGACTTTTGTCATTCAAGGTTTGAGTTGAAATCACCTCCTTTGAAACAAGTGGTTTAGAAGCGATTTCTTGAAGCCAATTTAAAAATATGTTCAAGCTCTCAACTTTTGTAAAAGTTGTCTGATTATTCTTTGCTCTCCACTTCGCTTTGTTGAAATATCAGCATTGCAACTAAGTAATTGCGGATTTTTTTTAGAAAATAATAGACAGTTTTTTCATGGAACGAAATAACTTTATTCTGTGGTGTATTGCCCATTTTCAGCAATGGCCTTTTCCTATCTTTCCACGTTCATAAAACTTCTGGTTTTTATCAGCAAAAAACTCTACCATGTACGATTTGACATCATCACAATTATTGAAATTTTTACCACTCAAGGAGTTTTGCAAAGATCGAAATAAAAAGTAATCAGATGGTGCAAGGTCAGGACTATATGGTGGATGTGGCAAAACATCCCAACCAAGCTCCAAAAATTTTTGACGAGTAACCGAAGATGTGTGTGGCCTTGTATTGTCATGATGGAATACAACACCTTTTCAGTTTGTCAATTCGGGCCGCTTTTCTTCTGCATTGTTCAAATTTGTTAGTTGTTCAATGTAGACATCTGAATTGATTGTTCGGTTGGGTAAAAGTTCAAAGTAAACAATTCCTTTGTAATCCCACCAAACTGATAACATACCTGTTTTTTTGATGAATATCAGCTTTTGATGTTTTTTGAGCTAGTTCACCTGGCTTGCTGCACGATCTTTTCCGATTGACATTGTTTTAAACCACCCATTTTTTATCACCAGTTATCAATCGTTTTGAAAATGGATCATTTTCATTACGTTTCTCAAACAAATCGCAGATGTTAATGCGTTGTGTTAAACGATTTTCTTTCAGTTCATGAGGAACCCATATATCGAGTTTTCGTACATAACAAAGTTGTTTTAAGCGATTTTCAATGCATGAGTGTGATACATGAAGCTTTTCTGCAATCTCACCTTCAACCGGATGACCAGAGCGTTTTTCATCTTTGAGTGAAAAATCACCAGAACGAAATTTGGCAAACCAATTTTGACACTGCTGTTCTTTTAAAGCTTCATAGCCATGAATAGCACATAACTTTTTGTGAGCAGACGCCAAACAAAAACTTCACAACCGACCAACACATTTTTTTTACTGATTGACAGTTGAAGTACCAACTATCAAATAACAAAATGTGTTTGACATTTCGATTACGTCAGCAAACCTTAAAATTCAACTAAAGCCATCTATGAGTGAAATCCGCAATTATTTAGTTGCCAACCCAATAATAGGCAAAAACTGCGAGATTTTAGCCAACACATGCCGATTTCTGCTTTTTTTCTCTATTGAGCATATAGTTTATTAAGGTACGTCAACCTGCTTTCGTCGATCCGTCTTATTTTCATAAGTGTATCATTTTGTATCATTTCGGCATTTAATTTTTTTGGAATTGTGTGGTGCACGTCGGGGTCGTCGACATTAATTTCATCACCATAAGCAGCACTTCAAATTTCGACTTGACAAATTATTTAAGAAGAATTTCCAGAGGCGGTGAACTTCTACTCGTTTCAGTCGCTTCTTTTGTGTAACTCGGTGGTTTCCTATTTTCACACATGGATTTCATCTTGAATAACGACTTACCTTTCATCTCCTCGAGAATGTGTTACAAAGTGACCGACTTGCATTTGTCCGCTACAGCTGAACAACTGAACCGAAACAAACATATAAAAAGTTTGACTTAGAAATCTAAATAATCAATAAACTTGTATATATTTTAAACGCAAGTTTTGATTTCACATCAGAGAAATTTGCTGCTTGGTCTCGTTTCAATCAGCCCATCCAAGTTGCCTCATTCTGTTGAAAGAGAACATGTACACCATTCTTACAAGGCAATCGAAAATACTTCAATCCAGCCAGAAACCCTTCGCTACAATTATTTCTTAGACTGTCTGTGGGTTGTGTCATCCTGTTTGGCATTCACACAGAAACGTTGATGATAGTCATCGTCTTCATCATCATCATAATTTCAGATTTTTGAAAGCATCCAAACTATCAGAATCTCATCCGAATAAAAGCTTCAATTGTGCAAATTAAAACCAACAAATAAGAAATACAAATTCCTTCCTTTCATTAACCGGTGCGATTTCAAATACATATACGAGTACGTTTCTATGTATGTATGAAAAAAAAAATTGAAAATTATTAATTCCTCCACATCTGGTCAATCTGAAGAGAGATCTCAAGTAGTCGAGAACCACCCGCACGCCAGGAGAAAGCCCTCAACCGCCTCCTCTCATGCTTAGATTCAATGGAAACGGTCGGTGGAGCGGCGCTATAGCTGCGGGCTACCCCAGGCGTTCTGCTTTCAGAATTTCAGTTTCATTCACGCGTTCGGATCGTGTTGGTCGCCGCGCGGTATTCCAAACAGTTTTGCTCGATTCGAAGATTTATTTGTATCTGCGTACACACATGTGTTGTGTGTATCCATTAATTACATTCGAGTTTGATTGTAAACACCAAAAGAATCCTCCGCGCTCCTCATCCATGTAAATTCCTGTTGTTGTTTGGAATTTATTGTGTACGAAGGGGAGGAACCTTTGCACCACCCCACTTTTGTTTATAGTTTTTCTGTTTATCGGTTTTTACGATTCGATTTTCTCATTTCTCACGTGCTTGACGTTTCATTGCCCTTTTTTGTTCGTGGCGTGTGCGAGTTCGTTCTGCATGACGCGCATAAGTTTACTAGTGCAACACGTCGACCTCCTTTTCGATTTTGTTTACTTTTCATTCCCATTGTGTTGAGTTTTTTTTTTTTGTCTTATTTGATTTGTTTTCCTTGTAAAACTCTCAGAATTGAAAAAAAAAGGTACGCGAAAAGAATCTCGCACCATAGTGCATTTCCTATTTGATATCACGCGTACACCCGAAAACGGATGAGAATCTTTTAATTGTTGTTAATGCTTGAGTTGATTGTTTTTCGTTCGTTTTCAAACAAGAAACGGAAAACGGAATAAACAAACAAAATTAAAGGGGCAGAAAAGATTCCTGTGAAGGAGGTGAGATGAAATTATGAGATACGAACTTATGGCTCCTTTTTTTTGGAATTCAATTCGGAGAAGGACCAAAGTTTAAGTGAAGAGATGTTGTCTTTGTAGTGAAAAGTTCCCAGAAATTTAACTGTTACGATTGAAGATTGTTTAAACAGGGTCGTCCATTTGGTGGTAACAAAAGTAAATTTAATTTTTACACATTAAAGATTTGGATTTCGGTCAAATTTTTGTTTGAGTGTATTGATCGTCATGGACGAATATTCATCTTCAGAGCATCAATTTTTTTTTATATTGAACTTCCTATTTCGAAGTTCTTGTATTGGTTCCGATTTTCTAAACTCATAATGTAAGCGCATTTCCACGATTCTAGGTCACAGGTGTAGGATTACATTGTCCTTAGAAGGATTCCGGTATGTGATTGTGAACGTACATATATACGTATGTGTGTTCGTTTGTGCGGATTTTTTCTTCTCGCAATTCTTGAGAAGGAATCAAGGTATCGAATCCAAATTAGTATCTATCGAAATTGTAAATTAGACAATTTCACTTGTTCAATAAGATGCAAATTATTTTTCTAATAAAAAAAGTTCAAAATCCATTTCACTCATATTTTTTAAGTTCCTTAGAAGACATGTACAGTAAAATGTCCCTTAGGCGTACAGTGACGGTGACAATATCCCGTCCAAGAGAACAAAAATATGTTAAACTTCTTTTTCCAAAATAAAATTAATACTTTATTTCATTAAAAACAAAACAAACATTCTAAGGGGATGTCCATTAATCACGTGAGGCTCGAAAGGGGAAGGTGGAGGAGTCCTTAAAAATGACGAAATATCACAAGGGGAGAGGGGGGGGGGTTGTAGTAATATATCACGTGTATTTATTTTTTCGTCAAACGCGTTCAAAATCGAAAGCGCCTTTTAGTGGGACCTTGATTCGGCGTTATGCCAGGCAACGAACAAAGTGAAGTTCCCGTGAACCGCGGCAACTGTCCGCCGGACTTAGCGGAGTTCTATTTGATCCATTCTTTCGGAACGCTTCGTTCTACCTCCTTACCCGATTTTGCAGTTGTCCAGTGACCTAAATATTCCAAAGCCTCAAGAGCATGATGGCAAGACCTTTGCTCCATTTCTTCTGCGTTGGTCTCTTGAAATTACACCAAAGTATGAAGGGTTCGGCAAATTGATTTATGACCTGTATAACCCTAGCATGCAGAAGGATCGTTAAATACTTTTGGAAAGGACATGTCAGCGGTGTGCATTGTACCTTTGTGGAAAGAAAGAAGCTAAGGCACATGTGAATTCTTGCCACAAGCAACTGAATCCGGGCAGTAATAGTGTAGAGTTGCATAATGTTCGTCCTTCCCGCTTACTTACGCGACGGTCGAACCGTAGATCGAGAGAGATTCTCTGTGTAGTGCGCGAAACTGATGACGCCGAGTGGCTTGATGAAACCGATGTTGATCTTCAACAAAGCACTGTGTCAACAACTGACTTGCAAGATTTTGAAGAAAAGGCAAAAAAACATTAGGTGATAGGCCCCTTAGGAATAAAGCAATTTCAAAATAATTTTTAATCAAATCAATGTTTTAATTACAATTGTTTAAAGTACAAAAATCGGTACGAACGGTTGGTTATTTTTTGCGTGGTAGTTGAGAAAGCTTCAAAATGGGTTTGCAAATCAATAAGAATCTGATATGCTTATGCATCGTTTTTTTGGCTGAAAATATTTTGAATTTTTTAACTGCAGTTTGTACTTCTTAATATGAGCTGATAATTGTTTCATCCAGTTGATCCTGCTTTACCTCGTCCTCTTCAAAGCTGCTACTTATTTCGACACTTCCTATTACTGCCTATGGTGTGACATCGACATCTTTGTTAACGTTCTCGTCAATACGAATAAAATCTTGGGGTTCAACATCATATTGACACTCTTGAAGGATTTGAAAAAAATATTTCTAAGCTCTGCAAGTGGCAAATCATCTTCTCCTTCGAATTCGCCGACGTTTGAAATAACTTGTTGTCCAAACCTAGATTTCTTAAAAGAATTTTCTATGGTTTTGGATGTTACTTTTTGCTACGCAGTGTTAATGAAGCAAATGGCATCCGAGACGTTCACGGTTTTTAATAGATCGTTTATAGTTCCAACATTATCAACACCGCTTACAGTATGCTTGGGTATAAGCGGTCTGTAATGAATCTTTAAATTGCCAATGATACCTTGATCTAGAGGTTGGCAGACAGATGTGGTGTTGGGTGGAAGGTAAATTTTTGAGATGCAAATCCTTTGGGTGGGAAGCAGCATTGTCCAAAAAAAATAAAGAAGTTTTTAAGAAGAAAATTTTGAAGCCCCACTCTTTTATCGAAGGAGCGAAGCCAGTCGATCATAATTTCCTGTGTCATCCACGCTTTCTTGTTATGTTTCCATCCCACTGGCTTTAAATTATGAAAAGCTCCTGAACAAAAGTTTTTCTTTTTTTCCTGCCATATTTGCGCAGCGTAAAATTGTGAGTCGGTATTTTGCCAACTTTCAACCTGTGCACTTATCTCCCTTTAGATTCATTGTCTTAGTAGGCAGAAACCAAAAGAAAGGCATGTTTCATCCGAAACTGCAATCAGAGCTTTAGTTTTCGGTTACTGATGGTAACTTTTCTTAAAATATCTTGACGTCCACACGATTAACACCAGAAATGCTTTTGAATACTATACCATGGCGTTTCCGACACTTCTGAAGCCGGTCTGTTGAAGTCTTAAAATATTCAATGCCTAAAACTTCCGCGACCGATTTTGCCATCTGCCTGATTAGTACTGTCGAAATCGGCACATTTTTATTCCGTACGACTCTAAACCACTTGAACACTTTTTCATCGACAATGCTCCCACCCAATGTAACAAAACGCCATTGTGTGTTAGTTGCGGAGGAATTTGACTGCCATGTTTCCAAAATTTTGTCTTTATTCTTTAAAATATCAGCAGCTTGAGTTTTCCCAATTTTAAAGTCAATTGCAATTTCACGGGCAGTTTGTTTTTGTTTTTCACATAAGAATTTATCAAATCAATTTTTTCTTTAAGAGTCAATACGTTTCGATTTTGTGGCATCTTGGGCGAAATAAATAAAAACCCCGGTAAGGACGACCACGTTGTTGCATACACGAAACTAAAGTTGTTGTCCGCGTCCGTTCAAGGGAATGTCCACCTAAGGGAACGTAAAATATATGCAATCTGAAAGAAAAAAGTTTGTGTAGGAAAATATGTCCGTTTAAGAGACCTGTCCACCTAAGACAGCTGTACGCCATGGGAGAAATATATATACATATATATACATATATATTTACCCGCGCTGCTTTTTATAAGTGTCCGGACATTTTGTATTGTCAGAGAAATATAAAATTAAAAATACATGAAGCGTCATATAAAATCATTTGCCTTCTCTATTATAAAATTTTATTGCAAATATTTTTATCAATGTTACATGCAATAAGCAAAATAACGAAATCAGGTTCACCAAAAAACTGAAAAGACAATTATAATAAAATATGGTTCTTCCTCATCTTCCAGATCTTCCTCAGCTTCTTCTTCGCTTTCACGACACTAGATTTTTCATTACTTGACTAAAGTAATCATTTATTTTTTTGTACCATTTGTTCAAACTTTTCTCATCCTTTAATTGATTGTCCTTGAATTTTTTTTTTTGAGGTTCAAGAATATCAAATGTTCCATCGAATGCCATGCTAAATTCCCTTGATATAATGCGTTCTTTTTTTTTCAACTCATTTATTTCCACTATAAACAATATTGTAACATGAAGCAAAAACAAGAAAAAATGCTTATAAACTATCTGAATTACAAAATACAAGGCCACAAAAGAAAAGGGGGTGGCACGCAATACATGAGATATATTACTTAAACATAGATAGCAGGTAATTATTAAATTTATGTTTAGGATATATATGTATTTATAATAATATAATTTCAGAGAAACAAAAATGTGGAGGAAAAATTTCTCTTTATATATTTTACTTAAAGACTACCTACAATAATAAAAAAAAACTAAAACTAACCTAACCTAAGCGTCAGCTTCAACCCAGTCAAGCCACCAGTATTTTTTTCGATTTTTTCTGGATTCATCACTTGTATCTCGTTCAGGTACGCTCATGCAGTATCTCCAGACATTGGCTACGTCCCCCGAGTGGGCAGGTACATAAAGGATTCTTTTGTCTGTGGCCCTTCTAGCAGCATGATATATGATAGGTACGTTGCACGAGTCCGATATATAACCGTGTGCATCCAGATACAAAAACGCCTCAGGCGGTATGTGTCCACTTGACAATGCATTTTTAAAGTACCCCGGGTTAGGGTAAAACAAACCCGATATAAATTCGTTTTCAATAACATCCGCCGAGCGCGCAAAATGATTCCTCACAAGGCCCAGGATAACATTGTCTATCCTGGACACACCGGAAGCATCCAATAGTCTCTTGTTGCTGACGTAATGCCGAAAGTCGTAATGGACGCTTCTGTACATTCTCATACAGGCTCGAAGACATTTTCGCTCAAAGGCTCGATATTTTTCCAAAATGGGAACTTGAGCTGATGTGGCGAAATCATTAGATATTTTTTTGGCCTCGTTATATACTGCTTATTATATAATATAAAATACAATTTATTATAATAGAAGATTATGTAGATAAAATAATAAAAAAGTTGACTAGCGAAACATAACAAATAAATCCAAATGGAAAAAACCAAAAGTTTAGAATGATTTATTTTGCACTTAGGTAGTTTGGAAATGGAAAACTGTTTCGGTAATTTAGGCTTATTGCTAAAAGAGTTACGATTAAGGACTCCCACATTTTTGGGGCATTAGTAGAGATAACTTTCTAAAATATTGTAGCTGTATTCAAACAATATTGGACAAATTGAAAACAAACAGGTATCTTCAGTGTCATTCTCTTTACACTGCAGGTCCTGTCTGCGTGGTAAATAGTTCTGTCGATGAAGTTCATTCCTCGTCTTGAAAATAGTACTTGCTCAGGTCACTGGAGCGCTATTAAGCCAAATTGTGTGGTTGAGTGTCCTATAAACAAGTCTCGTTTTAGAATTTTGTGCCCTTCTCAAGCATTTTCCATACATAGATTCGTCAACTTTCTTAATGCAGCCATAGAATATCGTTTCCCATTCATCGATATTAATTATGCTAGTCCCAATACAAAATCGTGTCTTAACAGCTCATGCCAGTTATTTAATGGCGACAGACTGCATTTAAATGCATACTTCATTAATCGTTTTTGAAGATTTTCTGTACGCCTTCGCATCCCTTTATCTATGTAATCGGCATTTGCTTTAAGTTTCGTAAATATTTATATTTCGATAAGACTTCAAGAGCTTCTTACAAAAATTAACCGTATTTAGTGGACGTGGGCCAAAGCATTTCACCGCTGACATTAACGATATTTTGTTTACACCATTTGAAGGTGAAGAGAAAAATAAAAAATCCTTAGATAACTTCGGAAACACCGATGGACCTACTCGTGTAATTTTTTAATAGCTCTGATTCATAAAGTTGATTCATAGTTATCTCATGAAACAAGACTGCAAGTCACATCACTCCTCCATAATGTGCTCCAGGAGGTATTCATATCGGGGCGCAGTATTTCTTCTCATTCAAGCCTTTATTCAAATCAAACCTTGGACAAAGGAACAAAACAAAAGCCGCCGAGCATCGATCGCAAAGCTCAGTAGAATCCTGCCTTTCCAACTAAGGCAAATAAATTGCTTACATAAATCCTTTCAATAATTAAAACTAACCGAAAAATATTCCAAAAACATTGCTGGCTGCATATAAACCTTGTTTTTCTCCCAACACACTCTTATCAATAAATATGTTTATCTTATTTCATAAAAAGATTTGTTCTCAATTTTGAATAATTTAATGGACGTGGGCCAAAGCATTTCAAGTTGAACAAAAAATAAAAACAACGAAAGTTGGAATACTCAAATATTTCCTCTTACGTCAAAAACACAACCACAGATAGCACTCCATTAATCTTTTGTACGCATGCTAAATTTATTTTTAAAAACACACGATCTACCTCAAAAATTCATGATGCTCTTGAAACATTTCAAAAATTGTTGCGTTAGCAAACCACTACAAGCTTCTTCAAAATTTGCGAGGTATTGTGTCAAAAATTTCGCGTTTCCTGTTAGTGCGTTCAAAAATAGTTTTTAGAACACATGTGCCAAAGAGTATATTTCATAAAAGTTTGCCAAGGACGGTCTTTTCAGACAGCAGATGAAAATGACGTAGCATTTTTGCATCAACATGAATACGTTGCCCGCAAAACAGGTGTGACGTTTGCGTTGAAAAACTTTCAGATAGTGGCAAAATGTAGCTGGATTTTTGAGTGAATTTTCCCGACTTGTCATATGAACAATGTGCATTGTTCAATGGTCAGAAGTCTAGTTCAATTGGCGTTGTTAATTTTCCAGGCTCAACTTCCACGGACAAAGGCGCCTAATGAAAGTCCACAGGCCAATGCTCTGATCAACATAAATTAAGGCCATATTCAGAAATAAGAGTATTCTTAATACATTGAACGCGGGAATGTTGTGTGTGATATTTTGTGACACAGTTTGTTGGGGTATTAGGGTGACAAATGTTTAGTCATTGTTGTCATAATTAAGTCTCCGCTGTCGCGATAAATATAGGCACAGTCGTAAAGGGATTTTTTCTAAATGGTTTGAACGTTTGAACTCTCTGGTGGTGAGGTTAACATATGGATTATGCGGTTAAAAAATTGCTTAGCGGTTTATGTGTGACAGAAAAAGTGCTTTTAAATTTCAAAGCAGAAGCATTAAAACTTTTCCATTCAAATGCTTCCAGATGAGTTTGAAGTGATAAAAGGGTGTAAGCTATTTAAAAGTGAATAAAATTGACTAAGTGAGGAAACGATCCGGCTTTTCAGAAGATCATTTTGTTCACTCTATTTCATTTTGTGTAGTTCATGGAAATGTTTGAGCCTAAGTATGGATAAGGCTGGGTTGGAGTTTGGAGTTTGAAGAATGGTTTCCTTCCCGTCTTTTGAATTTTAGCCTCATAAATATTTCCACACGTCTGTTTATATAACCGTGAAACGAACCAAGTTTTATATTCAGCAGTTTTCTACTACTATCAAATTAAGATATACCCAAAAATCGTGCAGCTTGACTTTAAATGATTGTGTGTTTTATACAATTGTTCGAATCCATCATTATTAATTCTATGATTTCATTTCCGAAGACGCTGCAGTGATCGCTAATTTTCTGACCCAGTTTTAACCCAACATCAAAATACGTATATGACGATGGAGTCGTTAGGTATTGCGGGGAAACGTTTCACCGGAGATGATGCTGGCCTAAATATTGAGGTTATTTAAAATGCAATCCATAACAGAAGCAAAAGGGATGTAATTTTTTACGATCGTAGAGTGATCAAAGGTCTTCCTTGCCCATGGTGAGAATGCCAACATTTGGTTGTCAAGTAGTGAGCAAATTTGCCAATTTGTCCAATTCACCTTACTGAAAAGTCTCTAATTTATGCCAACTGATTCTTATAGAAAAAGGTAAAGATTGAAGTGATTTTAATATGAACACAAATACACAGCCGCCTTTTGCAAGTCATTGGCAATCCTCTGGAGGTGTAATTATTATAAGAAAGTTTCCGGGTCAGTTCGGATTTGCCAATAAACTCCAGGATCAACTTGCACCATTTGTGCTAACATTTTCTGCGAGCTGCTCAATCTTGAAACAAAACTTCTCTTCATTATATGGAACCGCAACGACTTGATGATTTGCGTTTAGACCAACGAATGATTGCAATAGCAATCTTTAAGGCATAGGTCAATTATATTTTCATAGGGAACCACAATGGATGCGTAGGATAGATTAATCCTCTCTTTTGAAAATGTACTAAGCCTTTGGCTTGTATGCCATTAGCATCGTTTTAATTTATTTCAATCTCAAAACGCACTTAAAAATCCTAAGTAGTTCTTCAATATGGAAATAAATAAATTTTCTTTTTATTTGTACCTTTTAGTATCCGACGATAGAAGACGTAACGCCCGCCGTGAAGATCCCAGACGCCACACTTTGGGGGGTGATATGCTTCAATATGGAAACGTCGGCGGTGTCGGCATTGGCATGGCCAACGCCGGTGGCGGTATGGGTGGCCAAGGTCAGCCCCAACAGCGAGCCATGGATCTGGAGGTAAATCGTCGATACATACCTTACACTCAACTTTATGTTTCACAGATTACGAATGTTTAAAAAACTACAGTGAAACAGATACGTAGATAAATTTTGCTATATGAAAAAAAAAACACTAACAAAAGAATAAATAAACAAACTTTGTAAATTAAGTTTTCTTTTGCTAATAAAACATCCACATTACCGCGGCGAAATGTGTGGTGTTTTCTAAGTGTGACTGTGTTGAGTGTGGGCATCTCATGTTCTATAAATCACGACGCCATTTGCACACAACACCACATGACTGGCAATCCAGGATTTCTTCACACGTCTATAAATGTTGTTTAGTTATTTTTTTCGTTAATTTAATTTTTTATTTGTGTTTTTGATTAAATGAAAAACAAAAAATATTTAGTTTTTAAGTTGAAAATATTATCTTTTTGTTGTATTTTACTAACACTTCAATATAAAAAATAATATATATACAAAAATAAAAAAAAATAAAATTATCGTTGTGATTATTTTGTTTACTAACACTTATTTAAACATTTATTTTTGTTTATAAATATTTACATAGTCTTAAAGAAAATGTTTAAATCTTACCATCTATCTTCATTTTGTTAATACTAATGCATTAAATATTTTTTTAAAATACATGATTTCTTTCCTTTGACGTATTTTACTTTATAATTTGCAAAAAATGTATCGATAAATAGAAAACAATTACTTTGCATTGCTTTGAAGAATTAATTTTTTTTTTGTTTTATTTAAGAAAATCTTTAGTTGCTTTTTGTTTAGTTATTTTCCTTAAATTTTCCTCTGAAAACTTAAACAGTGAGTTTTATAAAGCCTAGGCATTGTAAAAACGACAAAATTTTATTTAAATATACATCTAAATAAAAAATAAGTATAAATATAAATATATATATATATCAATCTATACATTTAATTTTGCTGCAATAAATGAAGCTTCGGTGAAATGTTCTTTAATTAAAAAAAAAATATTATTATTATCAATTTGTTTCTTTCCTTTTATTTCGAATTTTGAACTTTGTTTCCTTCTTATAAGGCGGTAAACGGGATTTTGTTGTGACACTAGTTACATCTCTACACAGTAAACACATTTTTCATTTTATCTTGAACACAAAACATTGTTAGTACACCACTTTTCCATTTCACACACAAACATATTCCATTAATTTAGGAAACGCCATGGTTTGGATAAATTAACCTTTCTTGAAGCACATAATTCATTAAATTTTAAGCACGACATTTATGTGTGGGCAATATTTTACGCGACATATTCACCCTTAATCATATCTGAAGGTCACATTTCTAATCCTTGAATATCTGAAGGATTTTTTTATTTTTATTAACAGACAACTGCAAATGAAGATTACCTGTGACTTAAAAAGGTTTAAATTTAAATTTAAATTAAAGTAAAAAAATTTAGGAAAAACAGAATGAAGTAGATTATGTGTATCCGCGCCCCAACTAAGTGAACAATGCAAAAATGTACCAAACTTAAAACTTAAACAAATGAATATAACAAATTCTTAACTTTTACACTGCGAATCACGAGGTATAATAATTTTTCGGACGAATTTCGTGCGGGAAATTTAAAACGTCAAAATTAAACTATTTTGTTTGAATGTAATGTGTGCATTGCGAGAAGAAAGAAAGAAGAAAGAAGAAGAAGAAGAAATAATAATTTAAAATTTAAAGCAATGCGCACAGCAGTTTGATCGTGAACGTCACACGTACTGCAAATACTCGACTGTAGGCAACTATGAGTAGCAAAATTTGGAGTAGCATAGTTGTCTACAAATTGTATGCCACCTACTTTTCGATAACGACATGTCCAAACGTTTTCGTGAAAACTTAAGCCTGAAGAATTTGCGGCCAAGAATCGAGCTTCTGTAATAATGTTTTATAATTTTTTAAAAACAAATGTTCAATCTATTTGCATTTAATGTTGTGGAAACAATCTCCAATTCTATTGCGCAAAAGCAGGCAATAGCGCTCGTCAACAGAAATAAAAGTTGTTACTATCGGAACCGCCAAGATTAAGAATTTATTTCATCCCAAAGGACAACAGGTTCCACTTCTCCTTGTGCATTTTCTTCAGAACTTTTGTTCAGCCTTCTTGGTATTTCTTTGTCCAAGAATCACAAATCCTTCAAAGCATTTATTTGTCTTGTCGCTGTCAACGATTTTTCGGGTTTCATATCAAAGGAGAAATGCAATTTTAGCAATTTCTCAAAACTGTTGAATATTTGCTTGAAAAAAAATGTGTATATAATACCCTTTTTCTATAGTTCATTATTTGATTCTATGAAATTCCAATGGACTATTCTAATAAGTCCATTATTATTCATACGTTGTAAATGTTTCCGGAAAAAAAACGTTTAAACCGTTTATGTGGTATCTCAGAAACTGTGACCTCATCCCAGTGATCCGCAGTGTAAGACCACAGAATTACGAAAACTTATTTCTATTAAATTTGTGAATTCTTTTGAAAAATACTCTCAATCATTCTCTTCATCGTCTGATCTGTTAACGTTTTTGAGGTATTATCGCATGATTATGCGCTGTAAAGGACCCTCAGTTTGGTTGTGCTCTCTGGGCAACGTTGAAACAGTATGTTGGTCGTGCCACTCCATAATTATATTTTTCCATGAGACAAGATTATGCCTTATAACATAGATGATTCGCAGAACTTGTGAAACACACTCATTCACATAATATTCGATATTTTTCGCGCAGTTTTGATGACTCCTGCGTCCGAATGAACAAATTGTATGCCGAACAAGGTTTGAAGGTTTGAAAACTTCACAGTACCGTTAGCCTACCATACAACCAGAACCATACAGACAAGTAAAGCGTTGTATAAAAACTGGTTAAAAGAAATAATATCAAAAATTTCACTGGTTCCTTGGCTAAATTATTTTAGTTCTCATTCAGGTTTTTGCTTTTTTGATCAAATTTCTTTTGAAGTTTTTCAGAACACTTAAATGATTTTTGGTATCTTTTTATTAAAAAAAACTAAGCTTAGCCAAAAAAACTAATCAAGCCAAGGCCTTTTTTGCTGATATGACTTTGTCCATTTCAGTTATGCAAGTGAATTTAGTAACGGAACTTTTGTCTCTAGTTCAGGTTCCATGTTGTTCGTTTTAATGCTAATTTATTAGTGAGGTTATCAACGAAGAATTTAAAGAAGACTAATACCATCAATTGATAGTTCCCAGGTTCAATGTAATTTGGTGTACGCATAGAGCTTAGAAAGAATTAGCTAGTGAATCTGCTTTTTCCCTAGCTCCTGTATTACGACGTGTAGTTAGCCAGTAGTTTCAGTTCATAAATAATAACTTGATTGTTGTAACCTTCAACGCTGGGACTTATCGAGGTTTTTTGAAACAATGTTACGCCTACATATTTTACCTTCTCTTATCTAAAATCGCCATAAACAAGAGTTTTAATCCCATGTATGGGCATACGCTTCAAAATAGCAACAGCAATAAAATTCATAGGAAACTAATAGAGTGAAGTGGGTGCACATTGTATCGCCTCAAATCAGTTCATCCACAAGTCAAATTTATATTTACATCAACTTTAGGTATTACGAATTTTCGCCGCGTTCTCGTTTAATTTCTCACGGATTCCTTCCACCATTACCGCTGCTATATTTTTGCATGATAGATGGAACATACAAATTTGTTTATCCTTATTTTGAACTTCAATTTCAAGGGTCTGTTTCAGTGTTCCCTGATTTCAATGAAATCAATCATGCCTGAATTTTGTTTATAACGCCAATAATATGGGAGATGAGTTCACTGCTGCCTCTCGCCTATAAAACGCTCTCGATTAAAAAATTAATGGCGACTTTCAACACTGACTACTGCACACTAGGCTAATCTCGGATCGTAATCTCCCGGATTACGATTTCGGCAGAAAGCTGAAGTTCTCATTTCTAGCATTTGCCACGCAAAAGAATTATGTTTCACAAGTTGGCACTCGAGACTCGCGAGTTGTGATTCTCGTCGACAACTTGAAGAAGGTTAAATTGAAAACCGAGCTCTTCGACACAGAATCGAATAAAAAAGTCCTCTTCGAACATGATAGCGCACCTCCTCACATTTCCGCAGTTTTCACTGCCAATTTTTCCGAATTCCACTTCAAATCCGCCTATCTTATTTACCAAATTTGGTTCATTGCGACTTCTTTTTGATCACAAACCCTAAAATATGGTTTAGTAAGATTTCGATCAGTTGATGAGACGATATCGGCCACAAATTCATATTTTGAAATTTTGGATAAATCGTATTTTAGGGAAGGAAGAATTAGCTGAAAGGCAACTTCGTTGAGAAGTAAATCGAAACTACACGGAAAATGTTGCGCTTTCTGGCGTCTTCAAGGAAGTTTGCCAAGTAATTTTTTATGCACCAATGTGCGTGGGCGAATGATTCGCAGAGGGTATTAGTTTTAGTGACTTTCAAATCAGAATTCAAATATACTACTTCATTAATATCATAGTTCTTTCCAAAAGTATTTCTGCAGTGTTTTTATTTAAAAGCAGCAACGAGAATACATGGATTCTTCTTCATACCAAAAATCAATAAACCAATAAGCTTATCTGTTTATTTACCAAATCGATTTATGCTTCTTAAAAATCCAGTGACGCTCAGTGTACGTTAAAGTAATACAACCTTCTCAAACCCAGATTTGGACATGATCACTTGTTAAGTGCCACTTTGAAGTACATAAGCTAGTACAAGTATCACGTTGTTCCTTAATCGGTAGCAATATAATTACTGTTCCCGATGATTGATGATGTTCAAAAATTAGGTTCCTCAAGTGGTCTTAATAAGTCAAATAAGATTCCATCGAAGTCCCACGCGAAAAAAGAGATGTTAAGCAAACAATCTCGAGTGTTTACACAACTTTAAATTCATTATATAGATTTTTGGAGTAGAGAAAGTTACTGTGCAGAATCAAGAGGAATTTACGCCAAAATGTCACGTTATTCTATGAATCACGTTCAGCGACCGTGCAGGTTGTAAATTAAGGAAATAGTTCCGAGGACACTCTGACTCAGATTTTCATGTTAAAAATTGCTAGCCTTTCGAATATCCTTCATTGTCAAAATATTTTTTTGAAAAGTTGCGATTTTCTTAAACATAAAAATGCTTAAATTTAACTTCACAAAAATAAATATATTTTATATAATATCAACCTTGGAATCATTTTAAAGATTCAACTCAAAGTCTAAACTTTCGGATGGTACTAATGAGAATTCGAGGGAATCGGCCGAATATCAGCGTTTGGGGAGAACGAAAAAATTAGAATTCGTCGAAATGTGACAAAAGGCGATTCGAAATCGCAGCATCCAAAATGTTAATTACAGCGCGAGCTTGCGTACGATTGCACCGTTTTCTTGGAATCTAAGTCTCGTTGATCATGCATCTGAATCGCTTACTAGTAACAGCAACCGTGTTGCCCATGGCGTCCTATAAAATGTTAAGCCTGATGACTCCTCGGTATCTTTGAGTGAATGGCTCTTCGTCAATGACGCGCCAAATATTTGTGTCAAGCAGCTCAAATGATGATCGCTTATAATGAACTTCGACCAAAAATCGTGCAATGCTTTGACGCAAGTGAAGCTCTGTAGGCAGTATGGACAACGTCGACGTTCTCGTCGGAATGAGCGCTACGATTCAACGCCTTTCTGAGTTTCATCCGTCACGTGTTATTCCATATTACTGGTCTCTTCATGGCGAGCGCCGAAGCACTCAATGTTTGAATAGCTGGCGTAGAAAGGCCGAAAAATCTGTGTCAAAATTCAAGTTGCGCCATAACCACTGAAGCATTCCGTAAAAAGAATTGTCAATGTAGAGTAGCGTTCCATGGCTTCTCGGCGTGCGTCTGAAACAAAACTTACAGTTGTCCCCAATTGCAAAAGTTTCAAACACTCTCTTATAAGGTGATATACTTCGGACCATCTTGTACATCGCAATAAAGAAGCAAGCACACTCCACTTGATGATTCATTTAGAAATTCTTTAGATAACAGGACACCCCCGGTATATACAAATTGAAGGAACCCCTATAAATTATGTAAATCCCAACGATTTAAAAACTCCAAACTCACTCTGACATAAACAAGTCGCAACTTAGGTTTAAGGCAACTTAAACAATATAACAAGAAGTCTCAAAACAATATAACACACACCAATTTATTACACCATCAAAAAAAAGGTTTCCCTTACTTTAAACCATTGGCAAAACAACTCCCAATAGACTTTTTAAACAGACATCATTAAATAAGCATTCACTATATAAAACATATCGTAAAATAAAAGAAACCAAACAAAAAATTCTTATAGCAAAAATAAAATAATAATAAAAAAACAACACAAAACTCTTCCACATGGCTGTTCACATTTTTTGAATATCATCTCTTGTTTATTTTTGTAGATGGGTACACGAGCTCAAAAGAATAAAAAGGTAAACAAAATTCATTCCATAACTAGACAATAAAAATGTTAAAAAAAAGTGAACACATAAATAAAACGATATCAATGTAGAAAAATAAAATCCGTCTCTTTGCATGACGGTTGAATAAAAAAAGATACATCCTTTCACGATAATCCTTCACAGTTCTAATTTGATGCGAAATTCAAAAAATAAAAGAAAACACACAACTGTAGACCTAAACAGGACTTCTCTTCTGCATTAAATAGACTGTTGTTTTGATTATTTACTCGGTTTTCAATAATTTAACTTGTACTATTTGTTGGGTTAAAATATTTTTTGTTTTTATTTTTGTGGATTTTATGATTATTTTGTTTATTTTTTTTTGAGAATATGAATGCCAGTTCAAAATTTGTTTGTTGAAAGTCCGTTGCTGTAGGAGTAGCGTATGTTTTTGAATAAGTTAAATTCGTTTGTTTCTTTTATGGCTTCACTGTCATGTTTTGATATGAAGATTGTACTTAGATTGTTTTCTTCTCTTCACAAAAGGATGCTGACGTTAAATTGTTGAAATATGATAAAGAGTTTTTGCATGTTTTCTTAAAGTTTAAGAATTGATTTAAATATTTTGATATATGATAAATTGCTGGACAATACACATATGTAGTGGGGGGACTTAGAGATGATAAGTCATCACTCGATTATTATATTTCTAAAGTCCGTGTATTTGCGTAGCTTTATTAGATAGGGTTTTATGCATTCCGATTCTCGAGTGCTGAGAGATGATTCCTTTGAATATTCTTAGCAAACGAAATTATGCTTAATAAAAACGGGCCGTTTTCCTGTCTTTTAGAATTTTTATTTATTGATTAATGTAAAAGGAACTAAGGAAACACGTCAAATGTTCTGAATCACGATTAATTTATTCATTCATAATTTTATTTAGACAAAAAAAAGTACATGTTCATATTAATAAATAAAGTATTATATTAATATCTGGCCTAACAATAGTTTATAATTCTAGTATAAATGCGTACAATCCATAAATCTTTTTCATTCACGAAAATATTATCAATTTTCCTTTGTAGTTAGTGAAATGTGCTTGTTCCCGACACATTTCGAAAATTTGACTCATTAAGGCCAACTTAAAACAAATATACGACAGACCAAAAGACCATCAAAATTAGTGGTTGAAAAGAGTCAAATCAAATGAACTGAAGCGCGTCCAATTAAAAATTCGATTTCATCAAATTAACGGTTTACAAAATATTTGTCGAAATAAATTAAACCCACTGTAAGAGATGTTGTGCCTTCTTTCTGGAAAAAATTGTACCCAAGACATTGCCATTTAGTGTAAACATATTTAAAAAGAAAAGGAACCATTTATGCATTCATACTTTCAAATTTTGCTGCACAAGTTGAATCTTATGCGGGTGTTGGCCAAGAGCATCGTCTTTAATCCAATTATAGAAATAAACATAGAAAAGCTCCGCAGATGAGCGACTATGGGCACCTTTAATTGGGCGTAGGTCTCTAAAAGTTTGGCGCTCAGAATGCGAATAAAAAAAATTCACGATTTCTTAATGGTGTTTCGATGTGATTAGTTTGTCATAATCATCTTGGTTTGCCACTTAAGCTCTTTGGTCAAGGGGGGTATATTCGAATAGTCTAAAGAACTCAATTCTTTGAAGGTCAAAGTAGGTGCCAGTAGTCGGAAAACGTGGAAATGTAGAGCGCAACACATGAATATGTTCTTACGAATATATACTATACATATAATGCGAATATAAACCATCATCCCTGGAAATCAAGTAGTAACTAGTTCTTGCACAGGTGTGTGATTATATGGAAAGACATTCTGCATTAAGGGTATTATCACAATCTTAAATGAAGAAACGATTAACTGTATGAATAAAATTTAGAAAAAATCCATTCCTCCGTACAAATATGTATTGGATGTGACTCTCCGCATCGCTCTGAAAACAAACCTGTTTCTCAAAGTTTTTTAAATGTATCAGGTTGGCAACTAAGTAATTGCGGATTTTTTTTTGAAAATAAAAGACAATTTTCTCATGGAACGAAATAACTTAATCCTGTAATGTATTGCCCATTTTGAGCAATGGCCTTTTCCCATCTTTTAGGCAGCATCAAAATTCCACGTTCATAAAACTTCTGATTTTTACCAGCAAAAAACTCTACCATGTACGATTTGACATCATCATTATTATTGAAATTTTAACTATTCAAGGAGTTTTGCAAAAATCGAAATAAAAACTAATCAGATGGTGCAAGGTCAGGACTATATGGTGGAAGTGGCAAAACAACCGTGTGACGAAAGATGTGTGTGGTCTTGTATTGTCATGATGGAATACAACACCTTTTCGATTTGCCCATTCGGGCCGCTTTTCTTCAACTGCATTGTTCAATTTTGTTAGTTGTTCAATGTAGACATCTGAATTGATCGTTCGGTTGGGTGGTAAAACTTTAAAGTAGACAATTCCTTTGTAATCCCACAAAACTGATTACATAACTTTTTTTTGATGAATATAAACTTTTGATGTTATGTCAGCTGGTTCACCTGGCTTGCTCCACGATCTTTTCCGATAGACATTGTCATCACCAGTTATCAATCGTTTTTTAAATGGATCATTTTTATTACGTTTCTTTCACAAGTCGCAGATGTTAATGCGTTGTGTTAAATGATTTTCTTTCAGTTCATGAGGAACCCATATCTCGAGTTTTCGTATACAGCAAAGTTGTTTTAAGCGATTTTCAATTTGAACTGTGACGATCCGAATCGATTATTGCTTTGATTTTGTCTTCACCGCCTTCAACCGGACGACCAAAGCGTTTTTCGTCTTTGAGTGAAAAATCAGCAGAATGAAATTTGGCAAACCAATTTTGACACTGCCGTTCTTTTAAAGCTTCGTCACCACAAACAGTACATAACTTTTTGTGAGCTTGCGATGCGTTTTTTCCTTTCCGTAAAATATAACGTAAATGTTCGATTTGATTTTCCATATTTCAACAGACGCCAAACAAAAACTACACAACTGATGAAAACAAAATTTGTACTGATTGACAGTTGAAGTACCAACTATCAAATAACAAAATGTGTTTTACATTTCGAATACGCCAGCAAACACAAAAATTCAACTAAAGCCATCTATGAGTGAAATCCCCAATTACTTAGTTGCCAACCCAAAACATATATCAAGATTTTCTAACCTCAAATAAGCTCCGATTGTGTTATCTTCTTCTGCATAGTAAGCGAAAGTAAATCACCTGAAATTACAAACGCTTACTTTAAAGTGTTTGTTATTTTTTTTTAATATTGAAATTCCATGGTAAATTTATGAACAGACTCTTATACGAAGTTGATGGACTAAATATACTTTGAAAATTCCAGCTCCGTCATAAAATGGTTTCGAAATAATTGGTTATTATTTGATTGCTAATTTTAATCCTTTTCCAGGGTGTTCCCAGTTAATAACTGATTGTTAAGTTTGTAGTTGGAAGTATCTTATTAATTATTGTTATCATAAGGAATTCATTATTGGAAGATAATTAATGGATATGATGAAAATTAGGTAGCTATAGAATTAAATGTTTTAATTTAAAATTAAAACTGACCTGGGCTGAATTTTTGTTTCCAAATAAAGGAAAATGAATATACTTAAAAAAAACTCGTACCAGATTACGATACAGTTAAAATTCCAGGAGCTATGGAACCTTTTATTAATAAGGGTACCAGAAAGTAGGGATTGTCCTGAATTCATTGAATCTCAGTGGATATTGGAGTGAGCCCCAACTCGGGGCCTTTTGTATTCTTAAAATGTTTTCAGGAATCATCCCTCAAAAGATTACCAACGTGCAGAAAAATCTGAATCAAATTGGCATATGGACACCAAAGATTAAAGAAAGGATACATGTTTTTTTTTAATGAGAAAACAAAAAACTGTAAGACTTGATAATATTTTCATATTAGCCTTTGTTTTTAAAGATAGAATGAAAATAAAAATCCATTGATGGATTGAGCTTTTTATTTTAATTACAACTCGTTTAAATGTTCACCTTTTTGCAAGGTCTGTGTTCACATGTTGAAGATTTTGTAGGTGTAGAAGGACCTTTTCGAATTCGACCTCTATATGGTCGCATAGCATGTATGATATAGTACTACGTTCAGATTACAGTTGAATTCAGAAAATATAGATCATGGTTCAATCTTTTAAATTTCCTAAAAAATGTTTCTCCTTCTCATCAGCTTATATCCATCACTGATCTTCATCTATTAGTGATGAAGACTTTCTGAGCCATGTTTCTGTCCAAAGTATTAATGCAACTTTGACGCCAACAAAGAGCCAACTAACGTATTTGGTGTTGCTGCAACGGAGCTCTAGATTGAGGAAAAACTTGTAACAATGTGGTGGTGAGAAGTCTGGGGGATCTGGAGTTCGAACAAGCGGCAACTCATTCACTGACTTCATTATCAAACCGTTTCGATTGTAAATCGGTTACTTGTGGTGCTTCACAGGGAAATGTCGTTTCAACCCATCTAAGGGTTTAAATCATTATTGGTACCCTTAAGAAGTAAAGCATTAAGGCGAATCGAGCTAGTCCTTGTTTTCATGAAAAAATTAAAAAAATAATTTAACATCCTTCAAACATACAGTGTATATCTGTTGCTATTAGACTGGGAAACTGATCTAGTGGACAATTTATCTCAAATAGTCAAGGTGAATTGTAGGCATAACATGTGCCTTACGCACTTCTCGGCTGGAAACGTTCGTACATCTTCTGCCACTTGTTCTCTGGCTTTCGTATGCTCCTTAAAGACTATCGAATTAAAATAACAAAATACTGATTCTAAAACAGCGATTGATTGGGTGTCTCGGTATCTGCTCAATGGCACCACATCGAATAGCGTCTCTAAAGCTTCCGGACTCCAAAAGTGTAAATCAAGCAGAGATTCTAGATTGCCTCAAACAATTCAAGATATACAGTCAGGTCAGATTAAAGCTCTGGAATCAGAGTATCAAGGCTCTAATTAGCACTCCGAGGAAACAGTCGGTAGGCTAAAATTCGAGGGCACATAATTTCAAGGTTCTTAGGCCTGCCTTACATTTTCAAAGAATGTGGAACCACTTAAAGATGAAGGGGAAGCAACTCTGATAAAAGTCATATCGGGGCACAACCTTTTGAGGAAACTTAACAAGAGAAAAACGGATTTGTCCAGTCATCGCCCGGACCCGTAGGACATATTTAAGCAACTAGTTTTTTTAATGATCAATTTAAGCAAGCTATCTGTAAATATAGGGTTTTGAATTGATATTTTGAGCATGGCTTACACGAGGCAAAAATGGGGCTCATTTATAGGTGCCTGTATCCTTGAAGAATAATCTTTCTTACTTTCTTTTGTACATTTCCAATGCGCGCTTTTCTTTTGCAACTAACGGTCTTTTTATTGTTTTCTCATATTCATACGCATGGTTTTACCTTTTTTCTTGATTTGGTTGGCTTTTTATTCTTCAAATAACAATCAAATTCTTTACACTCTCTCCTTATTGTAAGTCTCACTTTTCAGCTAGCACCCCCTGCAACACTTACCTTAGAACTCTAAAAAAACGATTTTCTTTTTTAAGTATTTGTAAATTGTGTGTGAAAAATTGTGTTGAAAACAATTCCGTTGAACCCTCGTCAATTTAGAGTCAACCAATGCGTGGCTATGCGCCCATTAATCAAGGACCTCTGTTCGATGAGGACCCTGGAATTATGTCAGAGGTGGAAACAGCTAGTACAGGATTTCGCCGAGGCGGTAAGCAGCGATCATCACTGCCTGTAGTTCGAACACCTTCGAAAACATTGGAAAGGCCTCTTGGTGGGTGTAACTGATTAATTTTATCCTTTCATGAGTTTTTTTTGCATATGTTTCAAGATGTTTTAATGGAGCTTCCTTGTAGGATTAGTATTTCTTCAATATCGTTCCGAAACAAAGAGGGCACTGCTTCCGAATGAGATCACATCAATCGATACAGTTCGGGCATTGTTCGTGCGATCATTTCCACGCCAATTGACTATGGCCTATTTGGAGGGGCCGAATGTGAAGATTTATATACATGATGCGAGCAAGGATATGTTTTATGAACTGGAGGATGTGCGCTCACATTTGAGGGAGATCCGGGATAGATCAGTGTTACGGTTATTCGAGTCAAATGAAGTTGCTGCACCGCCGCAAGTGTTGCCTGGCGGACCTGGAATACCGCAACCATTGCCGCAGGCACAACCGACTCACTGGGATCAGGACCAGGTAAGAATTAAAATTTATTTTAGTTTTAGATTTGAAAGACTATTCATAGTTCATTGGATGGACAGCTTTCTGAATGAGGATGGTTGGTCATGTTTTTGATGAGACTATGAATTTACTAGTAAGATTCTGATCTTGTCGTGTCTTTTCTGCCTAATGCGAAGCACATCTCGCTAGCGATCAAAATCAGTAATCGGGTTTTTATGATTGACTTGTTGATCTCCGTCAATTTGTTTCGATGTACCCTGCTACGCTGCTTAGAGCTGTCCAGAGCAAGCGCTCTGGTTTCCGATAGAACCTGGGGCTGAGTTTGAGGGTTCTGGACCATTGTTTCAATGTGGCCGAACCAGTGTAGAAGACGTGTTTTTTTAGATTACATCCTCATCCTGCTCATAGAGTTCTCCATTCTTGCTTCTCACTTCGAATGTTGTACGAAGAATTCGAAAGTATTCAATGCCTGTTTGGATTTTCGCTTGACATCCAGCCTTTCAGCATGGGCCGGATCAATGAATTTTGTCTTCTTTTCGCGCATCTCGTGTTTTCCAGCATAACGCGGCATAGTTGAATCACTTTTGCCAGGATCGATGACGATGAATGCAACTTTATGTGGTTTTGAAGTCAATGGCGAGACTTAAAGGTTCAACTTCTTTTCCAGGTTTTGCCTTAGTATGAACAGACGTCCACACAATACGTTCTAAGACCTATGAACGTCTTATATGTGACATTATCTGTAAGCAGGGAATTGCCTTGATCGCTCATTGATAATGAACAAAACATCTTCACCATATTTTAAAGATGTTCTTTTCGTTCTTCAGCATTTTAATAGCTGTAAGGACCTTCTTCTTGCATATGAGCTTCTTACATATGAGCAAGGTGGCGTTTTCATTAACTAGATGCGTTATCTCTTCTTACTCCCTCTAACAAGAATGCTATAAATGAAGCTTTAAACATCTTGTGTTCCCTCCGCTTCGGTGACCAGATCGCCTCCTCTCAGTTGAAGAGCCAGCATTTCGGATTTGAAGCCAGCTGCTAGGTATTTGACTTTTGTAAATAAAAAAACTCCTATCACGGGAATTTTCTATATCCTCGAGCTGGGAAACTGCGGAGAACTTTTCCTTTTTGCACAGACTCTCTTCTCCCTCGACGGTTACGTTTATAGGTGTGAATTTCTGGCTCATGCCTTCATCATCAGATGAAAGTTTTTTTTTCCATGTTGCACTGTTAACATCACGCTGCGTTCGTCCTGTTATGTTAGTAAAGGGTTTTTCAATAAGAGCGCTACAAAAGTATAACAAAAACGGTTTTGGATATCAATGAAATTCTTTATTCCTGTGAAAGTACGTTCTATGCCATTATGTATGGAACTCGATTTCTTTTGCATGGCCACCACGGGCACGCTTGCAGAAGTCCAGACGCCGAACCCAATTTTCGACGGTTTTCAAGCATAAATCGGCCAATACTGCTGCAATTTCACGTTCGATATTCGTACGAAGTTCATCAATCGTCGCTGGCTTGTTGGCATAGACCATAGACTTAACGTAGACAGGAAATAGTCTAACGGCGTCAAATCGCACGACCGAGGCGGTCAAGCGACTGGACCATTTCGTGAAATAACACGTTCTCCAAACTTGGTTTCCAATAAATTGATACTGACATTCGCTGTGTGGCTTGTGGCGCCGTCCTGTTGGAACTACATGTCCTCCAAGTCCATATCATCCAATTGGGGCCAAAAATATTCAGTTATCATTGAACGGTAGCGTAACTTCATCACGGAAGAAGTACGGCCCAATGACGCCGCACGCCCATAAACCACATCCAAACCGTAATATACAAAGATGACTCATGGAGTACGTGTGGGTTGCTGCCTGACCAACACCGCATATTTTGTTTATTGACATTTTCAAGTTGTTGCTCAGTCAAGCGGCTTCAGTTCTTGCGTCAATTTAATCTTGTTAGGATGTTGACGTAGATCTTTTCGCAAAATTCGCCACAACGACGTCACAGAGATGCCCAACTGAAGCCTCAGCGGCAACAATATTCTCGACACTGCGGGCACTTCTTTGTCTCTCTGGCACGGGAACATTTTGTACTGTGCCTGTGGATTCAAATTTTTCCACTAGACGCTCAATTGTTGATCTGCTAGGACGATTATGACGACCCTAAATTGGACGTAGCGCTCTTAACGTTGAGGCCACTGACTCCGATTTCGGTAGTAAATTTTAATAATTTCGACTCGTTGTTGGCTCGGATATCTTTCCATCATGAAATGGCAAACCTCACTGAAGAGAAATGTTAAAAGAGCGGCAAGAAATATGGCGTCGTTTGCTGTCTTGTCGCTCTACTTTTATAGCGTCCTTGTTGAAAAACCCTTTATTATCGGCGTAAGGAGTAGTTGAACAGACCTTTGCACCTGGCAGCGCAAAAACCTTTTTTGACGTCAAAGGAATCGGTAAGGTCTTTGCCAAACTTAATGGAACAGCGTGAGTTCTACATTGTCATCCTGCATAAGCTTGGCAGTGTAGCCAAAACTAGACATGGCGGCCTTAAAATCGACGAAAAGGTCGGTGCCGATTTGGAGCTCCTTGGTTCTTTCCAAAGCCGTTCTTCCAAAGCCGTGTGGCATTTTATAAGAAAAGTAGGTTTTTGACAAACGGCTTCAGATGCTCACTTAATAGGGCAGAAAATATATTAAGGAGTCTGATACCGCTGTAGTTGGCGCAGCTTAGAAGAACTCATTTCCTTGGAATCGGGCAAACTTGCTTGGTGATGCTATTTTAACTTCGTCTAGGTCGACCAGATAGTATTGGTGACCTGCCTCATCTTCATCGAATGGTTCAGCCTGTCGTATAGCAGAATTTGATTAACTATCGTCGTTATGCAGTCTGCAGAAATGGTTGTTCCAACTCCTCAGCATTGATTCAGCAATTACTATGCAAATGTTCTGAAATGTTGCTTTGATGCAGATAATAGTCAAGCAATCGCTGATCGGTTTTATTGTTATCATTAAGCGTAGCCGATTGCCTGTGGCGAATTCGCATCCTCACATGTCCAGTAATAATTGCAATTATTTTTTTGATACCTGATCCTAATCAATGCATCTCCTGGATCAAAATAAAATATGTCTTGAACAGGAGTAAGTACCTGTGTAAGAGTATGCACGTTGTACCTTCTTTATGATGTTGGTGATTTTGTATTTTTCTTAAGTTCTCAGACACGAGTGATCCATTGCACTCGTACTCCTGATTCCCTCTTTAGGTAGGCCGACCCTTATTCTGCAGTCTTTTCTTCTTTAATTGAGAAGGAATTTCGCGGTACTATGTTGACTGCAATTCCCCTGTTACACGGAACTTATATGAGATAAATTTCCTTAACCAGTCTTGTGCCACACAATCCCATAAAATGTGTTCGGATGTTTCATCCTCTTCCACAGCCGACATTCCCTATTTCGGCATAGGTTCATTTTGTTATGGTGATAGTTCAGTCCGCAGTGGTGAGCAAGAAAACTTGTTATCTTTCTTATATTTTCCTTGTCAATTCTTAGGACTCACTTGTTGGAATTAGGCATGATTAGTCGCTTGGATTGCCTAAGACCTTCCTCATTGGAACAGTGGTCTAGGCGAAGTTCGTTTTCCCATTCATTAATCAGTTTTTAGCTATTGTCCAATAGACACTACAATATGGTTCGGGACCTATGAACTCAGTTTTCCAAGTCACCCCTATCAAGCTTATCCATAGATTCGTTCCCTGCAATCCCCTTGTGTGCAGGGACCCAGCCCAGCTTCACTTTATTGTAACTGGCAAGGGATTGCAAGATTACTTGGTTTCATTTTCCAAATACCAATCATCCCCAGATCCATTTTCTGTACTAAAGCCATCTACAGACATAAGTATGCTTTCTCTCAGTGCGTGATCATTTCGGGTCTGTGTCAACCCATAAGCTGAAGTTTCACTGAAAGAAACTCGTAGGACGAGGAGTCGGCTTTCATATCGATACGATATGAAAGCCGATAAGGGCTGTCTTTGTCTTTATACAGTCCCATCCACCATGTTCTCATTATATATAAAACATAGTTTTCACCCTGACTTGATATTGAGGCTTAAGTGCAATTTTATCGGCTCAACCATCTACCTGTGTCAGCACCGAAGTTGATCTCCCACGCCTTTCCATAATAAAATGTCTAAAGCTTCTATTTTCTTTTCCAGAGCTACTTCAGCGAACCGGAGTTCGATTCGGAATATCAACATCAGCATATCCACAAATCAAAGGTAAGTTCCATTTTCATTTGTTTTTATTTTTATTTATTTACTTTTTGCAGAGTCATAAATTATTTGAAAGAAAAGAGACAAAAAAATATAATACAATCTCATCACTTAAAGAAATAAAAAAATAAACAATTTTAATCCTAGTTACATAAATGTAAACAAATGTATAGGTGTGTGGTGTGGTGGCTCAATGATGTTCTTTATTTTTATTTTTCGCTGACTAGTGAAACTAAATTCCTAAAATTGCTAAAAGCTAAAAGTTACCACATCTTCCGACACTTTGCCCTTGAAGTGCATTCTCTATGGTTTCCATGGCATTCTTCCAGGCGAACACGATCGCACCCTGGAATGGCTCAAGGTCACAGGCGCCACAATACGCCATAACAGCTTTGACTTCCTCCTCAGCAGGCTCACGATCATGCTCCTTGATCTCATCTTCGATGTCTTCGACTTCGCGATTCATTTTCAACCTCAAATCGTGTTTGAAATTTTTACCACCGTACTCGGCAAGACCTTCGAACTTGAAGCTGTCATCGTCGATAATGGTACCATCGTCTAGGAAGACTAAGCCTCGCTTATTAAGGATCTTAGCTTGTCGATTTGGCATAATTTTTTTGCTGTCAATGCTGCGTTTGAAAATTAATCGGCTGTCAGAGTCGTCGAGTATTTGAGCATTCAAGGAGCTTGGAATGCGACCACTAAATACTGAAAATCGTTGAGGCAATCCAGCCGGTCCCGACGGTCCATTTAATCCCGAAGAGGCGGTAGGACTTGGCTGGTTCCCTACCAACTGCTGGGCAATCAGTCGGCTATTGGGATGGTATTGTCCATTCACAAAATTCGTGCTGATTGTCGCTTGTGAAGGATTGACGCCTGCTTGCTGACCGATAATATTGTTCAAGTTTTGTGCCGGCTGCGCAAAGTTTATCCTTACTCTCGTGGGTATTTGTCCATTCGCCAGAAGACTGTTCATAATTTGAGGCTGATTCTAAGAAGAGGAAAAAATTGGAAGATACTTCAAAGTTTTACAAGTTTGTACATACATTCGTTGGTGGGGCCTTTGTGGTGGTCAACTCATGTCCCTCATGGTCGAAATGATGCACGTGATGGTGCTTGTGATCACGGTGCGCTTTCCCGGCACTCAATGCTACGCGATAAATTTGTATCAGGGTCAGCTCAAAGTGCAGTCCATTTGCAACTTCTCCAGTTGCCGAAGGTCCACCGGCATAGAGAACTCCATTTGCGGGAATCTTATGCGAAACCAGCTGTTCAAGAAAAAGAAAAAAAAAATAACTCAGTTAATCACTCACTGTCAAGTTACGCAACACGCCAAAGAGGCGTCGATGGCGGAAATCGGATAAAACGACACCATTGAGGTGGTTCAGGAAGAGAGCTGCAACCAGCAGGTTTTCCACTGTCACCGTTGTGCTTACCGCCAGTTTGAAATGCTCATATATAGCCAGATACATTCATTTCTGTGCATGAAAGGCTGACATGGGAGCAGCATTGGGTTAGATAGTCACTCAGTCAGTCTGTTAGTTGGCTTTTTGGTCGTTTTTTGTCCACGATATAAGATACAGATGCACCAAGGAAGCAAAGGAAACTATTGTAGACGGAAGTTTGCTATTTTCACCTTCCACGCGATGAGACAGACGTTTCTACAAAAAACAGGTTGAAGCTGTGCGTAATTCTGCAGTGGGTAGGAAGACACAGGCAAGCCAGCGTTGACATCGCAAATTGTGAGGATGAAGATGATGATGATGATTATGGCACAGATGGTGCGATACAGGAAAATTGGCAGCAAAAATTAATTCACATGTACTTTCATTTTCCGCGAAGATGATTTCTCAGTTTGATGTTGTGTGCAGATAGGAGGGGACTTTTGCACGATTCTACAACGTAAATGTCGGCAGTTTGAAGAAACTATAATTGTGAATCTGGCAGCAGCTCTGGGTACTGGAAAACATGCACAGGTGTCGATGCTATTGTGTCGTAGACGGAACTCGATTGAAACTTTCAAGGTGACAATTAACATGCAAGTTGCCAAATACAATTTCTCTTAATGTGATCCTGCATATGAACAAGTTTCTAAACTGCACTTTGCATGTTAGTTCAGTTTTGAAAGGGAAGTTGAATCAGTTCATTTTAATTTTATGGATTGATTTACGCTAAAAAAAAAATACTTCAAGAATCGGTGCAGTCAAGAGACAGGTTTGTTGGTTGATAGCCGGCCTTAGAGCAATGCGCAATTGATGAGAGTTTTGCTGAAAGAATCAATTTGAAGCTCATTTCCATCTCAGCGGCAACGTAAACAAGTGAAATTGTTTGGGATGAAAGATTTGTTAATCCATTTTTCTTACAAAACGGCATTGAAAAAAAACTTTTTCAAAAACTGGATAGTGCTACCGAAGCCTGATTAGCCTCATTTTGGTTCCAGCAAGATGGGGCTAAGCTTCAAACAAGCCGTCCTACAATCTATTTATTGCACAAAGTGCTTTTCGCCGACGCTGCCCATTAGTTTTTTGAGTGCGTCGAAAATTGATTGAAACATTGGATTGACAGCGTGGACTACTGCAAAAAACAGCCGAAGATATATTATTTTAATCTGCAGTTTTATTGGACAGTGTTTTCTTTAACCAAAAAATGGGTCACCCCTTAAACCCCGAAGAAGTTTTGTTTTTTTAGTTAGATGGTTAGATGGATCGTAAAAGTTAACTTTAACTTAGCCCAAAATAAAAATATAATGGTGTACAATGACTCTCACTAAATGACAAATTATGTTTTATCGGCAAATTATACGTGGCGCCGCGCTTTCTTCAGTTTCAGTCAACATCGATTGCTTAGACAATCGCTGCACTAAAACGTTGTACCAGCTGCTTAAAAAATAATGCCGAATTCCAAAAACCGCACCAAATAGTCACTTGTTTTTCTTGGGTTTCAGAGTCACAGATTCTACCATTTTGTTTGTTTATGTACCCAGGTAGATGGAATTAAACCACAATACTCAGAATAATTGCAAGTTACATACTTTGCTAAATTTGTGTTTAATTTTTTGAAAGCAGCCAGTTAATTAGACCTTAAGTGGACAAACCTGGATTTTCAGTCACTTTTTCAATAACATCTTCTATATTTTGCAGCTGATTTTGCCGGACGAGTCTTTAAATCACTAACCTGTCTGAGACATTCAAATATACCGATTGCAATTCATACACTCAAAGCTGTGCTAAAAGGGGCTTAATATTGATCAAAAGTAGTGCAGACCTATCAAAACGTTTCTAACATATTTTCACAAAATCTAATTGTTGTTTTCAAATTTTATACTCTTATTAATTATGTATCAATTTCCAAAAGCGGAAAGGAAATATGCGTCTTAGTTGTTGAGAAATTGAAAAACAATGGAAGGTATCTTTTATCAGATAAACACTTTTTTTAAAGTTTCTCTGAGTTACCAACGGATTGTCCTTCTTTATTTTTCATTTTTTTTTTAACTAAATTTTACCCTTTTGACTTTTTATAAAATTGACCTGCCTTCCTGTTGCACCCAAAAAAAAAAAAGATTTGTAATAATTAATCTAATAAAAATATTTATTACCGTGATGCATAGAAATTGTGCCATTAATTTTTTTTTTAAACATCACAATCGTTGTCGGGAACATGAGGTACTGGAGTATCGAAGTATACAAAGGTCATTTGCTGGATTAACAAACCAGGAGAATAGATAAATTTTAAAAAAGTCGAACCTAACAAAGTCCAAATGTAGAAAAACTCAAAAAAGTGTTTTTCTGGAAAAAGTAACTTTAATTGTTTTTTAATTTCTCAAAAACTAAGACAATCTTTATACAGATATGGGGTTAAAATAGTTGGCTACGCGGATGATATGGTGATCTTAGTATCAGGAAAGTTTTCCGGTGATCAGTGAGATCATGGAGGGCGCACTGGGTAAAATTTGCACCTGGGCTTCAAAATGCGGTCTTGGTATCAACTCAAGCAAAACGGAATTGATGGTCTTCACCACTAAAACCAAGATACCCAACTTCCCACTCCCCCGTCTGAACGATCAACCGCTTTCACTGTCTACCAGCACTAAGTGCCAAGGCGTTACCATAGACCCTAAACTCAGCTGGAAGCAAAATGTTGATTAGCGAGTTAAGAAGGCGTGATAGCTTTTTACAACTGCAGTAGAACCTTTGGCAAAAAATGATGTCTCCAATAAAAGTTGATCCTTTGAATGTACACGGCGGTGTTTCGCCCGATTCTAACATACGGATCACTAGTATGAAGGCCGGCCCCTAGGAAAAAATACAACGTTATTAAACTCAAGAAGATACAGAGAACAGCATGCATAGGTACCACAGGCACTCTGCGATCGACTCCATTAGATGCTCTGACGGTAATGCTGTATCTCCGGCGTTGGACCTACACATTAAAAACACTACAGCACCCAGCGCCATCAGGCTCTGAGAGTCTGATTGCTGGACTACAAAACCATATGGTCATAGCATTATACTTGATCTTATACCAAGCGATTTGGTATCATCACCAACGGACTATACGGTCCCTAGAATTTATCCATCAAATAACTTTGACATTCTAATCCCAGAAGATCGGAATGGAATAGTGGGCAGATATGCAAGGATTTTAACTGCACAATCTACACTGACGGCTCTAAGATGGGCGACGTAGTCGGTGCGGGTGTGTTCTCAGAATCCCTGAATATCAGTAAAGCCTATAGACTGCCCGACTATTCCAGCGTTTTCCAAGCGGAACTTTTTGCAATCTGGGAAGCATCTCGACAAATCAAAATACATCCAAATATCCTACCAAGCCAGGTTGCCATATTCATTAATATCCAAGCAGCTATCAAAGCTATTGCCTCCTTTACTTTACATTCAAAATTAGTACAGGTCGGCTCATTTCCCTTATATGGGTTCCCGAGAAGGACGGCTCATTTCCCTTATATGGGTTCCCCAGATAATGAGATGGCCGATGAGCTTGCTAGGCAGGGATCTGTCCTTCAGTGCTCGCCTGATGGTTTCGTCTCACTACATGCAGTTAAGGCTATTATATCCTCATACTTCCTTGAAGCAACAAACATAAGATGGGCCATCTGACGAACTGTGCATCATCAAGGAATATATGGCCTGAGTACAATCAATCAAAAACAAAAGATCTCCTTCGGCGAACCCGTCATAATATTGCTAGATTAGTGGCGGTCTGCACAGGACACAGCTGAAAGTGAATCCCTTACACACTTCCTTTGCGCTTGTCCGGCGCTTTGTAGAGCCAGACTGCGAACGCTTGGTAGACCCTTCTTCAATTTAATTGATGAGATTTCTGCTAAGGACATTAAGCAACAAATGTCCTTCCTAAATACCTCAGGCTGAATTAAGAGATTTCTCAAAAACACATCATAAATAAGGTAACAGAGCTGTGGCATTAAAACGGCATATCGTGCTAATTAGGTTTGTGAACCACCACTTTTACCTACCTACCTATGACACCCTTCGGAACCAGGATTTTGGGATTTGACTTTTTACGTTGTCGTATATGCTTTTGTAGATTTTTAATACCTTATATTATTTGTACATTTTCAATAATTTTTTCAAAAAATAGCCCCTTTAGCCTAAATATTAGAAGGAAGACACTCCGTTCCAACTTTACCGTCTAACCAGTAAATCACACTGTATTTATTTTATAATTTCGTAGCTTGTATTTATTCAAAGTTATCGCAATTGTAGTTCAAGATTAATAATTCAATAATGGCGTAGAATGACCTTTGCTGAAAGACACTAGCTTTATTTTCTTTAAACAAAAAAAAAATAAATAGATGCTAAGCTATACTCAAATAATAAATACTCTTTATCTTCTCTGATTTTGCAAACAAAGTCCTCTGTAAAAAAATAGTCATGTGAATTCTGCTATCTCGAGTAGTAATAACTTGTCGGTGTGCATCATTCCTTGGCAAAAATCACATCAAAACTGACAGTTGCCAACTTTAACAAAAGTGAGATCATCCTGCGATCGGTTAATCCATTTTGGGCCACCTTATACAAGGCGGAGGAAAACTAATGAGCGGAGGAGAACTAATGTTAGAAATGAAAAGAAAAATATGCTCCATTTCAAAAGAAAGTTTATAAAAAATGATGGTATCGAAGTGAAAATAACGGTCAGGTGCACCAACGTTCAATATTAAATTGTGGCTACAATTTAGTTTTTTAATATTGGCTGTCAAAATGTCCAAGGCTTACTGTGGTTAATACGAAATTTCAAACTTCAAACGCTTAAAGACAACGAACAATGACATTTGACCCCATTTGCAAAAATAATGGCACCTTTACACTTTGACATTACTTTTTGAGACGCTCTCTCATGTTATCAAGGTTTTCAAAAACTTAATTTTATATTTTGAGTGCGTCATTGAGAATCTTGTTTCCTCTTCTGATTTTACTTTTGAAAAACATAAAACTTACTTCACGTATGGAAGCAATTCCGTGAATGGAAAACTTTCTCATTTAAGACTTTTAGTTTTTTAGCCTCGCTTGAGGTAAAGAAGCCAATGGCTTTTTTATATCTTAAACTGGATTATGCTTATTAAATTTATTCCAATTATTAAAGGTTTGAAAGCATGCAAAAACTGGTCACTTAAATGACCACATCATACGTTCGAACCTTGACTTTGTCAAGTTTTTACCTTCAAATAACTAACAAAAACAAAAGCAAACATAGACCGCAAAGTTGTTCAACTACTTTAAAGATAACAACCATAGTTACAAAAGTGATTGCACCGCCAATATTAACACCTCCTGTGCTCATTTAGACCGCATGTCAGCAGAAAAAAACAAAAAATAAACAATCGGCAAAAACTCAATTAAAACTCAATAGCTAGAGATCAAGTCTTCCGACAGATATCTGGAAAACTTTATCCCATTGTTTGCTGCCCTAATGCTGAGATAGGTCGCACCCTCCTCCCAAAAAGTGGGCAAAGTTATGGCTCGTAAATTTTCATCTGCTTCTCCTCCGGTTTCGAATCGAGTTGAGATTCACAAATACTCCAAATGCCGAGCATCGAAAAGTAAAAGATACTTTTTTGTTGTTCCTAAAATGTTGTTATTGCTCCACGTCGTTCAACAAATCAACAAAAGGATTACGATCTTAATTACATTTTGTTATATTCACACACATACAAACATTTGAGAAACGGATAACGTTCATTGATTGGCGAGCATACTCGTAGGAAGGCTTTGCTCAGACCTACGTTGTATTGTGATTAAAAAGTTGACACTAAGAAAGGAGACAATCCAAAAGCCAAAAAATTTCACTAGGAAGGGTCGATAAAAGTTCGAGATGTCTCCAAGTATTCCAGACAGACGACATACGTTCCCTGGATTGGATTTATAAACAATAAAAGTTAGTTGGAGATAATTTTTCTCTGTGAATGCAATTCGATTCATGAGATAACGATTTTTTCTTTCGTTGATTTCAAAAGCATTTTGAAATGATTGTTGGATGGAAGGGGGCGCTGCGCTGGTTGGAGTGAGTTCACCATGGCAATGACGTATTCAATTCGTTCAATTTATTCATTTTAATGAAATTTACACTTGAAGACTGAACTGAGTCGATGAATATCTTAATTTCGTGACCTTTGTTTAAAGAAGGAATAGGAGAATTTTAAATCATTCAAATTCTCAGGTCTGCTAAAAGATGTCCTCGTCTTTGGCTATAATGAGTCACTCTTTGAATGTAATAATTGATGTCGTTTTCGCAAAATTTGGAGAAAAACATCTTTGACATTTCCTTGTAGTCCAAGCATCGTATATGGAGCATTGACGTTGACTTTATCTTTAGAAAAGCCTGAAAAGGAAAAAACCTGATGGCGTTATAAAGCATGATTTCGGCGGTCAACTGAAGTATCCATTTCCAGAAATCGAACGTCGAGGAAATTGGTTAGCCAAAAGAGCCATTGTTTCAACAGCTGTGCGGAATCCATGTCAATATCAACATTCTAAGGTACAATCAAGTCAGTTATCGCCTAACAACACCGCAATCTAGCATAATTTTCGAAGAAAATATTGGAAGCTCCTAGAAACGCTTGGGTCTTCAAATATTTTTATCTGAACTGGCGGACGAACAAAAGCCCTTGGTTTCACCAGTCTCTCCGAGACAGTCAGGTATTTATATGAGCTTTAATAAATGTTTCCGCGGTAATTTAATTTTTTTTTTAAATTAAAACTAAATTTACTTATCAGTGCGGTGATTATAAATTCTTGACTGTTCAAAATGGTGCAAACTTCTTTTTTTTTTTTTTTTTTGTTTATTGTATTTGTAAGTATTACTTAGTAGAAACAATATATTGCACGAAGTACAGAGATATGGTATAACGCTACCTTACAACTGAAATATTATTATATACGGGTTTTTAGATATATAAGAAAACTTTAACTATAATAACAATGTTGAAGGAAAACTACAATCAAAAACCTTCATGAAGCTAGCCTTAATATATTCCAGGAAGAGAGAGCGGAGGGGTTTGCATAGATATCAGAACATCTTTACAGATCTTGCATATATTTTACAACTTAATATAGTATTTTGTGTACATTAAATTAAAAAAATCACCTTAAGAAACATTAAGGTAGACAAGAAAATTTAAAAAAATAAATAAATAATTAAATAAAAAAAAAAAATTAAGTGTATAAATAAATAACTGAATAAATAATAAATAAATAAATAAATGGATAAATAAATAAATATATAAATAAATAAATAAAAAAATAAATATATAAATAAATAACTGAATAAATAATAAATAAATAAATAAATAGATAAATAAATAAATATATAAATAAATAAATAAATATTTAAATAAATAAATGTATAAATAAATAACTATATAAATCAATAAATAGGTAAATAAATAAGTAATAATAAATAATAAAATGAAAATAACCAACAAAAAGAAATTAAAACAAAAACAGAGATCAACACTATTCACAATGAGTCCAATCTGACAATGCGCTGGAATGCTTGGACGTAGCCTGAGCTGCTTTCTACCCTTCACCAGTCTAGATACGCTGCTTCCAACTGTTAGGATCAAGCTTCCTGGCTTCATCGATTGCGATTCGTTTTTCTTTTTATGAACCTGTTGCATGGGATTCGAAGATACTGGAATACGGCCGAGTCCGGAAGTCGTTGGAATATTGCCTTCCGAATTAGATACACATCATTGTACAGCTCGTAGAGTTCGTTTTTGAACACTCTCCCCCATACGCCGTTCAAACAGACAGAAATTTCTTTTCGATGGTGCTTAGTATTTGTTCTGCTATTTTGCCCATCATTCAATAGTCAACTCCATATTAAAGAACTTGTAAAATGATTTTGGTCTTTCCAACAAAGTTTTGGTTAAAAAGTGGGTATTTGTTCCGAGATAGTTAAACGCCTTTAATTAGCACAATGTTATAGCTTTCGATTGTGATGTTTCATCCCATCTCGTGAAGGGCCTCTTCTGGTCTCTTCCTTGATCACCGTAAAAGCTTCAATGATGGCAAATTTGGTGCCAGCGATGATGTTAAACAAATGGACTGATTTGAAAAAGTTATTGCATTTCGTGTTGACACATTCCCGCCACAATATCTGTTCAATAATAAGGTTTTTGTTTTAAACGATCACGCGCATACAAGGGGTTATGACTACCTTTAAAATGTTGATACATAACGCGAGTGGAAGGGATCAAGGATGAAATAGGGATAATTACTGATGCACTTTGTTTTTGAATTTCTGCAGATTGTTATGTGTAGATAATACCGAGCGTGGTAGAGCGTTTCACATTCGTGTTGTGCGGCTTATAAACGAGTCTCTATACTTGACTATACGACCGATGTTGGGCTTGAGGGTGAACTAATGAACATTCCTGGCGTGACTGGTGTTACGGTGAAAGTAATAAGGGGGTGGAATGCAGCTGGCTTATTCGCTAGACCACTTCTTGTGGCAGAAGCGAAAAAATATGGTTAGACAGGAGACCTTACGACGGTGATGAAGAACGTCAAGCGACTTTGTAATATTTTTGTCACATATGAGTTTTATCGCTCGATATTGAATTCTATCAAGCAGGCCCAAGATGGTCTTTGGAACACCTAGACATATCGCAGCATTTTTGGCGATAACGGTTACGTGATCACTCCAACCAAGGTTTGTTGTTGATACACATACCAAGTACTGAAAGTTTTTCCGCTTCAGGAACGCAAGTGCCATTCATGGATAATGGTCGAGGGTATGCTGTTAATATCGGAATTTAATGAGTAAATCATACGCTGTCGTTCCATTTCCACGGCCGAAGATGAGGGACGTGAATTTGGAAACTAATATGAAAAGCTGAGAGTACTATCATCAGCGAATGAGTGTACTGGATTAGATGAAGGAGACAGAAGATCGTTAATGAAAATTAAAAAGAAAGTCGAATACAAAATGAAGCCCTGGGGAACACCAGCATTTATATGTTGGATATCAGACTTGGCACCGTCCAATACAACTTGAATTGAACGGCCCGAAAGAAAGTTTCTAATCCATTGAATACGAGATTTGTCGATACCAAATGCATGCATTTTTGACCATAGAGCCTGGTGCCAAACTTTGCTAAATGCTTTACAAATATCAAGCGCAACAATCTTGCTTTCCACAGAAAGATGTAGAGAGTGGTTGCACTTTTCGGTGAGATATACCATCAAATCACTAGAGGATCTTTTGCTATGAAAACCGTATTGCCGGTCATTGAGGAGTTTTCGTGATTCGAGAAAAATTAATTAATTGACGGTTTATCAGCGTTTCCTGGCTTGGGACGTTAGTGCAATGGGTCGATAGTTGGAGGGAGAAGAAGATTCGCCTTTTTTAGGGATAGGTTGGACAAATGCTGTTTTCCATCTTCTCGCGAAGAGGCCAGAAGCGTAGGACAGATGAAAAAGCTTACGCAATGGTTTTGCAAACGTGGAAGAACATCTTGCTACTGTACAAGTGCGGAATTAAATTCGTCCCATGGAAAAATTGACCTACTTGAGTACAGGAGGCAGCCAAGCAAGTTCTTGAAGTGTTGAGTTGGCGGCAAAATGGGCCGCGAAAAGATTCGCTTTGTCCACAAAGCTGACAGCTGGGGTGTCATTGTAAACCAGTGTTGGGATGGAAGAGAAGAACACAATTTTTTATACTCTTCACGAACGACCTTTTGGTCCCAATTGGCTTTCTCGTATTGCCAAACTACTCTTTAAGGAATTGGTTCTGGTTGTGGTACGAGAAATTAGCCGATATGACATAGTGGTCCGACGAGCCTAGAGGCGACAATACGTCTAAGCTGTATTTATCAGGGTGGGAGGTAAGAAACAAGTGTGTTGGCGGCATGACCATCAATGTCTAGAATCCGTGTACACCGCATTTGTTTTTCATTGAGAAAAGAAGGTGGTTCAGCCTAAGGTTTTGGCTTCTTACATCAGAATTATTGTTAAATTAAAAAGGTTTTAAATCTGCAATGAATGAAGAATGGGAAATCGGGAAAAAATTTTACACTTAACGCCCATATTAAAGAAAACAAATCGCAACGCGAAATTGCTTCCCAGTTGAAAGTATCAAGACTCTGCGTTCAACGTACCATTAAACAACGAGCTCAAGCCGGAAGGCTGGATAATAAATTACGGTCAGGTTATAACGTAACACGAGGATCGTTTAATAGTCACAAGTAAAGCGAACGAAGTAGTAGATCATTTGGGCGATTTCGTAAACGAAAATATGTGCTGTTTCTACAAAAGACTGAAAATTCATCAGGAAATATTTATGAAGCGATAAATGCAAGCTCGTACCAGACTCTGTGGTTCCTACAACAAGATTGAAGAGAAATTTTCCCATGTTTCTCTTCAAATGCAGCGGATGATCTAGTTCGGGTGATTGAAGATTTGAAATAAGTATGCCTACAAAACAATATTGGAAAAAAACTTTCTAATCTATGGGCTTGGATAAATTGGCGAATAACCCGTATTTCAACATAACGAATTTAAAAACACGTCTAGATTTTCTCACGTGCGAAGATTAAGAAATCTTCAAGATCATGATATGGCCGTTATCATAAGATTAAAACGCAAAAAAGCTGTTATTTGAGTAGCTCGATAGAATGATTCGAAATCCATGATAATTGTCAGAATCTGCATTGTAAGCAAGCATCAATTTAAAAATGAATACTAGTTTAAAAAAAACGTAATCGAAGTAAGAGCCGACATTTCCGATAAAAAAATCAGTTTTAGTTTCTTTTAGTAATTTTAATTAATTTGTTTATATCAAGGAACATTCGTTATTTGGTTCCAGCCCTTCATATGTTATTATTTCATTATTGTACCACTTAAGCCTTTTTTTTCGATGATAGTTTTTACTTTTCCTCCAAGCACTGAGATTAGCCCAAAACTTTTGACCTGCAAAGTAGAGCACTTTATCAAATTAATGTTTCAGTACAAAAAACTCCTGAAGTGCATTAAAGGGTGGGTCCTTATTTCGTTTCTGTTTAAATAATACGTTTATGACAGCTATTATGCTATTAAAAAATCTAGAGAACATCAGTATTACTTGAACAACGTTGAGAAATGTTGGAAAGGAACTTAAGTGAATGAGCTCATTTTGAAAAGCAATGTCTTTGGAAATACATACACAGTACACACAAGTTTCTGAAAATAGTTCTTGAGACTGGTTAACTGATTGACTGCAGCTTTGGGCGAATCCGTGCACTTAAGCCCATCAAGGATCTCAAGAATTAAATATCAATAGCACTAGCCTCAGGAGAGTTTTGCATAAAGATCTCAGACTATTCGTTTACAACGTCCAACTGATTCAGGAATTGAAACAAAATGACCACCTGTTTTGTTATCACTTCCCTGTTTCACTCGAAAAATGTACACATAGATCAGCCATTGCATCCTGAATGTGTGACTGTTTGATGTTGCATTTGGGGTCTCGGCCTTGTTGGCATACAAACAGGCATGATTAGCCTGGCTCCGGTTTCATCAGGATGAGATTATATGTCATACAAGCCGTCCAACAATCGATTTATTGCACAAGAAGTTCAATATTCCAGCTGCGATTTGGATGCCTTTGGATTTATTTTTTGCGTGGTGCTATTAATTTGGAGACTTCAGCAGCAACTTAAGAACAATATTGTTGAATCTCTTCGTGAAAAAGTGTCAAAAATCATCAAATTAACAAATTGGTTTAACAGTATGGCTTACTGCCAAAAAAGCATATCCAGTAAGTAAGTAATCCTCTCTAAAAGGAAACCAACAGATGACAAACCCAGATAGTGATCTAGAATATCTGTATCATCTTCATCATCGTTGCGAGCTACCTTGGTACTTAAAAACCTAAACAAGTCCTATGTCATATACATTTTAATTGCTGCATCACGATGAAAGTTAGATCCTTTATTTAATCGCTCTAATCCCGAGCTCTTGCGTGAAGAATCTCACTTCATCTGAAAAGTTATGGATAGATTTGCGCGTCTCCCTTTCACTGTCCATCTATTTAATGATAGCATTAATTAAAATAATTTCGTTTTACACAGAAGTCCTCATTAAATTCAATTACCCACTAGCACTCGTAGTGCGCTTCCTTCACTGGATGGAGTGGCCGACGTCGCTCCTCTAAATTAATAGCGCTTGTACACCTGTCCACAGGTACCCGTAAACACAATAGCATCTACGCTCTCAACGTTTTGCAGCAAATTAACATTTCTGTGTTTGACAGAGCATTAAATGCATTTTACTGCAAAATAATATCATTAATATTCAGCACGGCGACAGATGCATAGAGATAGGGAGAATGGGTGAGCTAGTGGGAGGCAATTTAATGAATGCAACTGCTTTCCGGGCCGTTCCCATCGGGGTGTTTGAGCCTTAAATACATGCATACTGGTACAAACATACGTGCCTTATATGGTTTCGGGACGTACAGGACGAATTATAAAAATGTCACGAAGGGTTGAAAACATTTATGCAGATGAAAACAGCATCCACAGGAGGATATCGTAAAATTTCATGAAATGCCTCTCCTCGCAAGATGTTGTATCTTTTAGGGTTATTTGAACCCATAGCTATCGGCCAGACAAGTCGAGTACGTATAAAGGGCATACTCCTAATTCGATTTTCAACTGGAATTTCAGCCCTAGTTCAAGAGTCACACACGGATACTCACTCAGTGTCTGCACGGTACGTGACCAAGAACTCACAATGGAATGGTATTTGCATTTTAATTCGATGTGCACACGGCTTAATAGTCCAAGAAGTACAGTTGCTTGTTAAGTAGAAATCAACTCTCCTTTGACATTTTCATTGGGAAAAACGATTTCTCTAGATGCCCTCGACGGGGTGATGGTGACGCACCTCTTCGAGAGCTGCATCCGGTTGTGAAGAAAGGAATTTCAACACACTGAACGATGAAGAGAAAATCTGCTATGTCAGTTGAAATTGACCCCTTTGACAAGCTTGCTACGGTGATGCAGGTTCTGCTGCTGTTCAGTAAATCAAAAGTTTGAACGGAAAATGAGACTTGAAGGCCAATATAGTGAATCGTGAAGAGTTTTTTTAGTTCCTGCTTTTGCAGAGTTTTGTGTACACGCATATGATAATTTTGGATAATCTTGCAATGTCAAACACAACGCAAAAATGATACTCATTCGATTAGTTTTTATAGTAAATGCATCCTTTTTATTAAATTAACTGAGGAAGACGAAGCTAGACTTCAAAACTCAGTCCACTTAATATGCCCATGTTAAATGAGAAGACGACAACGACAAACTCCACCACCAAATTGGGGGTGAGTGCTCCACGCTATGTCTCTTTTATAGCATTTTTGCTTGTCTTATATTTTCCGGACAAAGAAGCTTTTTGGTACAGCATGCCTACCTTGAATCTGACAGTTAAAGTGTAAATGGACAAAATCATCTAACAACATCGAAGAGGTCATTGTCTCAATGGCCATATGCTTCTTAATCAACTAAATTGTCCCATTGTAAAGTACCTCGTAAGAACACACCTTTTATGCTGAAATTCTGGAGTTCTACATAAATGCAGTCAGGTCTTATGACATAACCTCTTCAAAATCCTGAAACGTAATCTTTTCCATCAAGGCTGTACATCAACTTTACTTTCACATCGAGTTGGCTGTTGAACTGGAAACAGCAGGTAGTGCTTATAGACTTTGGACTCGTGTAGACTTATTCGACGCAAGCAGTCAACTTCTTTTTCAGTGAACATAAACTGACGGGATAAATGATCTTGTCAATTTTATTCGCCCAGTTACCCGGTTCATTTTGTATAAGCAAAATTACCGTCCTTTTTTATGTAGGCATCCATTCGGAATGACTCGGGATACCCTACCAAACTTGTGCAGAAACCAGCTAAAGAAGGAAAGTGTACTCTAGACAGTCGATAAGCCGAAAAGCCTTTTTTATTTACTGACGTCTTCCATAATAAATCTTTGTATGGGCATTATGAATCCGAATTGCGGTCCCATCGAGTCACCGGACACATCTACCAACCAACCAGTTAATTCCAGGTACTGAGCTTGACACACTTTACTACTCTTCGACTCACCAATGGCTGCAGTTACTATCCAACGAAAGAGAACCTTCGCCAACTCTGTCTGATATCCCAAAGGCCCGAATATCCCAAAGGCCCGAATATTCCAAAGGCCCGAATACCCCAAAGGCAATAAATACGTTTTACAAAATGTATAATTCAAGGGAGTCTGTTGCAGAAAATTTCAAGCGCCCCACATTCATATTGTGCGCTTAAACCGAATCCCCTATAATACAAAAATAATTGTGCCTAAGACTTAATCTGGCGAGGCGGGTGTTACGACGAAACCATAATGTTTTTGAGGCAATAAATTCCTGCATATATTGAAATTTTGTGGGTTTTAATTACACTGTCATTCCATTTCCACGGCCGGACGTTGATTTGCGAACAAATATTAAAATCTGATTAAGATCGTGGACGTAAAGGAGCCCTGTGGCACACCAGCATTTATCTATGACTTGCAGTAACCGTCCAAAACTACTAGAATTCCACATGATTTTCTATTAGATAACCAGTGCACCATTTCTTGGGAAAATCTTGCTGCCGGTCAATAAAAATTTTCATTTCCTGACCATTTATATGAATAACCATAACCAAAGGAATAAGAGACGTACTTTTTATGGGTCAATACTTGATAATGATATTGCCAGGAAGAAATAAACCTCTTTAAAAAAAAAACCGGCATAGTGCGAATAGGACTCGCATACCGTACAGACCCTTTAGGTTTATAAGTAAAAGTTCACCCATCACGACAATCTATAAAAAAAAACACTGCCTCATGCCAAATTTCAATATTCTAGGTCGACTGGAAGTACGATTTAGGTTTTGATTCTATTGCGACTAGTTGCGCGTTTGAAAATATGCTGCTTAATTTGCTGTTTACTTTGATTGCGATGACATAGAAGTTTGAATTTCTTACAGCTTAAAGGTATTGTGGATCTGAGTATTTGATATGAATTTCTACACCTTCATGAGGAAAGTGGCAGTAAGATTTAAATTATTAAAAATATTTTTATTATATGATGTAACTAAAAATTTACGGATTTCGGAATTTTTCCTTTAACTGTGCTATAAAACGTTGCTTCATACCAAATTTCAAGATTCTGAGTTCATGGGAAGTACCCTGTAGGTTTTGATTCCCTTGCGAATGTCGAAAATTTGCGGCATTAACGTCTTTATCTTTTGATTGCATTGGCTTAGGAGCTCCAAGGGACATAAGACCTGAGTATTTGGCATAAATTCCAGCTTGATACCTCCACGCGTTCCTGAGAAAAAAAGTCTTGACAAAAAGACGGACAACAAAGTGATCCTATAAGGGTTCCGTTTTTACATTTTATGGAACCCTAAAAATTGAGGGAAATCCCGTCTAAGCTAGTGATTTGTAAATCAAGTCAAAATCTTAGATCACTTTTGTAACTGTACGAAGGAAAAAGTAAGCAAACATAGAAGAGTATCCAAGAATAATTTGGAAGTGCTAAACTAACTTTTTGTAAACGATCATTGTGGTGGAAGATGGGGAACTATTTGAAACATTCTTCCTAAAGTTCTAGCATTTTTTGCAAGAATATCATTGCAATCATCACTTCATTGGTCGCAGTAGCGAAGTGACCTGAAACCGAGTGTCTTTTTGATGGTTGTTAAGGCGAAACCAACAAGTCCCACAATCAAACCAGTGCGGATGCATAAAAATTCGCACGTTTATCTCTGCACTGCATTTTGGTGAAAGAGTTGAAGGAACTGCACTATAGAGTGTTGATTGTCCGTCAGTTGAACTCTGCATACCGTCAAAACTACACTTACGCTCTCCTGAACCTTGATGACGAGGTTCATTTCCATTGATCCAATATGTCATCCCAGTTTGTTTTAGAAAACGCTGCCGTTGGCAACATGGTTCCAGTAAGTTTTGAAAAACAAAAAACCATGATCAAGGAATTTTTTAAAATTGAAGGATGCGCTTCCAGTTCAACTAGACGCTGATTTGGGCGATTAACATCACCTTATTCGACCGCGATCAGCACAGATCTACAAAAAGAAGCAACAGACACGAAAAGCACTGGAAGAGACTATCCAAGAAGAAGACGAAAGCTTCAGAGTTCTAACCCAAAAGTTTACAAATACGATTAAAACTATCCCAACTGGACATCAACAAAAATAGCGCCAGCTGGACCGATATCACAGTCAAAAAGGAAATGAAAATTATGAAATTATACTTCACTTTAAAGATATAGCAAAACAACATTGGGTGAGTGGCTTTGAGCCACTCTGTGCATATGAATTTATCTGTCATTATTTTTCCATATGTTTAAGACAACACGTTGGTGGCACTTGAAAAATCATCTATTTCAGCGGACACAAACTGGTTGTTGTTCATTTTACCGGCAGTCAATTACCCAATGCTGTGGACAGGTTCATGCAGACGCAAGTCAAGCTTTATTTTTTGAGCTTGATCTCAATTTTCCTGTTTTCTGTCAGGCCTAGGACATTGATTATTGGATTTTGAAAGTGGTTTGCTGTGCTTACATAAAGCAGCCAAGAGCCAAGTGCAAGATTTCCTGTCATACAAGGCTGACATGGATAGGATGTTTTTTTTCGGAAGTTTAACAAAAAAATCTCTTCCGGATTCAATCCAACTCAGTGGTAAATTCAAAATTTGACAAGACTTAGCTCATCGGAAGACATTTTTGTCCAAAGTACAACTATGCAAATGGACTTTCCAAATTTCTAGACGTCGTGTCGTGCACCTTTTTTGCATACATATATGTATGTATGAAAATCATTTTTAACAACTTATCGTCTAATCCTTCTCGTCCTACCCAAATTCGAGTGGATAGCGCAAGTATTAACACCTGGCGTGCAATAAATGCTTCCTCAATTTGCATATGTGACGCATCGAAGTGCTCGTTGCTTATTTCGCAACTCCTCGTAAATCGCAATTACAAAGCGTGAATGAAAATTTGTAACGCAGCTGGGCTGGCATTCGGGCACGCTAAACGCGTTTGTAAGCGCATTCACGTAATTACGCGGCGATTGCATAATTTTATTTTTATTTTCTGCTTTTATAAATTATTGCATTTATCTGTTTGTTTATTGCGCGAGATTAATTGCATCGAACATGACATCGCAGGGGGAATGCTAGGCAAAGTAATTTAACACACTTACCGCGTTATGGAAGCCACGTCCGATGCGTTCCGCTTTTAGCCAGACTTGCCATTCACCGGTCTTGCCATTCCATGAAGTGCATATGTGATGCCACTGTCGGGTTCTCAGTGGATAGTTAAGTCTAAAATGAGTGGAGTGGGATTATTGCAAAGATACACATTGGTTCGAGATAGATAAAATCCTTTGTGATGAGAATAAGTTATCGAGTTAAGTTCACCTGTACACTTGTTGTCCTCGGATGGCCATCGATACGAAGCTAGAATTCTTTGAATTTGCCACCCAAAATTGAATTTGACGTTGCTCCTCTTTGGCTGCAAAAGAGAGAAAGTTTGGTTTCGAATTAGTTGGAAAAAATAAGGACAAAAAAAAACAAAGTTCTAGTTTGAGTAGTGTTCTTGAAAAGCTGTAAGAGTGGTTTTGGAAGGAAATCGTTGACATCGTGTATGGTTGTAGCGATTTCATTTTACAACGCGTGCTTGCTCCGTCTGCTTGCTAATCGATTTCTGAGTGGAAAATGGTTAGACGCCTTATTGAGAAAACTTGTTTGGTCTAAGACTGTGATGTTTGATGCAATGAGTATTGCAAATTTGAGCCGTATTCATTTATGATCAGCGCTTAATCGACATGGTTGCATTCCTCATGCTTCTGCTTAAAAATATTTATAAATATCCGTAAAAGAAAATGTTGGCTATATTTACTACGAGCGGAATCAACTAACAGTTAATTTGTTATGAAAAACTCGTTTAGCTTTGAAAAAAGAAAAAAGAGTATTACTGTGGGAAAGAAATCAAGTTAAATATGTTTAATTAAACTCATTTAACCGTAACATCGAAATTTAGTCTTCTTCTCCATCAAAATAAAATGAGCTCCAAGTAACCTTATGGATCTTAAATGTGACCGATTTAAATTTGGACTCTTTAGATTTCGAAAAAATTATGAATAAGTACTTTTTTTTGTATGCAAAAAATGGTAATGGTTCCTTAAATTTAGCCGTTCTATTTGCAGGATTTATGCGTTATAATTATATGTCGTTTGCACCCACACAAAGCTTGTACAACAAAAGCCGGTTTTTGCAGTTAGTCTGACCTACAAGACAGCTCCAGACTCCTTTGGACTCATTCAAGTACATTGGGCTATGAGAACAAATTCAGGAAAATTTCAAAGGGAATATCCGACAATAGTGCGAAAATTTCTCGCCAAGAGATTGCACCAAATTGATTGAAAATACAGCAACAATAGTTTTTTTTTTAAATACCGTGCGCTCTTCCTCTTCAACATATTCACCGGTGACCTTGTAAGATCCCTTCCCCATACCCTATCGTACGCAGATGACTTGATTGCGTACAGATCAGGTTCGAAAATAGACGTCATTAGAAAACTCTTGTAGCGTGACTTCGATGAGATTCAGCGTTATTGCGATGATTGGAAGCTTAAGATCGACTTAGTAGTTAAGTACGCCATTGTCTGGGGCCTCTAGGGATACTATAAAGAATTGGCGAAAGCTGTCAATTGTGGGACCGCACGGACAGCCACTGGCGAGTCGAAGTGTAGTCCGATATATCAGTATTTGGCTAGACCAGTTTTTATATTTCAACAAAAATGTAGGCGCTGTTCTGAGAGACGCTCTCAAGAGAACCAAGGGTGCTTTTGCCCAAACAAAGAGACTGTTTTAAAACCAGCAACTCCATGTCAGGGTACAAGTAATCTGCTACATGGCGCTCATCTGACCTATGCTCGTCTACGAATGCCCCGTGTGGTTCAACGTGGGAGCAAGCTTAATGGAAATGATTCGGTTTTTTGAGAGGCGATGTCTCAGGGCTTGCATGGGTTTATACGGAACTCCTGAGTCTGAATACAAAAAGTTCTATCCCAACGAGGTCCTATACAATAGAGCGAACGTAATAACTAAACTGACACGAAATCACGTTGCAAGAGCAATGAACTCTGTCAACAATCTGATGCGCGGTGCCTACTATTTCAGTGACAGGTATTACGAGCAGGTGCCTCTTGACGGTTTCATCGCTCTAGAGGCTTTTCTCTATCTAGATACGGTAGGTCTCATTCAGGATAGCTTTGCGGTACCTGTGGATAAGCGGCTTGACTATGAGTGAGAGTTTAGTAGGGCGGTTTCTGACCGTGATCTATAAGAAGCCGAACGCCAGCACCGAAATTTTTGGTGGCTTAAACATTAAATAGACGGAACTCCATCGTCAATTCCTTCTTATGTCTAGAAGCCCTTGAGGTAAAGTTGGTCGACTTCGACGCGAACGTTTTTCGCACGGGTTGCTGACTTACGGTAGTTAAGGTCGATTAGGTTAAGTTTTTATATGTTCGCATATCCGTATATGTGGGTATATGTTGACATATGTGCCTCTAACTGCTTTGCATGTATATATGAGGTTAATATTAAAGTAAAACTAAGTTGTTTTAAGTTAGATAATAAGTATTTATAAGTCTCTGTAACTATGTTTTTCTTAAGATCGATTTTCTTAGTTTTAAGTTATCTTTGCTTAAAAATAAAGCAACCGCAAGTATGAGTCGAAAGACAAACATATGTACTATGTAGACTAAGGTTTGGCTTAGAGCCCATGTAGGGTCAGTGAGCTATGCAAGAATATTTCTATACATTAAGCTAGTTAAGCACTTAAGAAATAGCAAACAAAAAAAAATTATTAAAATCATAATAACATTAGGTGAAGGTTTTGGGTCGCGTAACAATCCTCTTCAAAACTGGTCATATTGTGGTGTTCAGATGAACATATCACAAAATATTTTCGAGCGTGAAGGCTATTTACCAAGTAGCTGTATAGAAAACTAGGCAACGATTGAAATTTTAACATCATCATCAAAACATTTTCAAGCTAAAATTTTAAAATCTTTGTTTTGCTCGTATCTGCAAAATACACAATATTTGTCAAACTGGCTTTGGAGTGTTTTTCATCTTCGCTGATGTACTATGTGTCTTCATTCCTTTAGCCAATAATTTTGTTTATGTAATCTCAAAGTTGAAAAGCGTATTTCTACAGTTTGTATCATTAACTCAACTTTCTTTAAGGGCGTTATGCTGGTTTTGAAGGCCAAAAAGAACATATTTTATAGAAGTCTTTGTTTATATATTAAAAGAATAATTTTATTCGTTTGAGCAGATAAAACAGCAATGTTTTAATAAGTTTTTTTAAAATAAAATATTTAGAAAATTTTAAAGAGTTGTTTCAGTCCTGAATGTAAGGTGTGAGATATGATAACGAAGATAAACATTGAGTAAAAGACAAAATTAACAAAATGAGTTTATTTAAATTTAAAATCGTTACAAGTACAAGCAGAATAATTGAAAGAAATAAATGACACAACTTAAGTTGAGCATGTTTTATAGAGCAACGATTTTGTTGCATTTCGAATTTCCATCGCATCCTTTTGCTCTTGTCTGAAACAAAATTTTGCTGTCCGATTCGTAGCCTATTCGATATTTATTTTCATTCCGTGCATACCTACTCACTGCGTTTTCGACCAAGTTTTATATTTATGTATGTATATCCTGCGAAATTGCTTTGTTGAATTAAAGAATAAGTTGGAAGTAAATTTTCAATAATCAAGTAAATTTCGATTGTCGGTTTCGGAGCTGCCGCGGATTTTTAAGATTTGTTTTCGACACAAATTCAATTCGTTGGTCAGTCTCTAAAAAACTGCTGATTTATCGATTTGTTAACTTCAAATTTGATTTTACACTCAGTTGTTTGCAATATTTTTACAGCTATTTTTTATATGTTAAATAACCACGCAACCACATGCCCATCGTCATTTCTAAATTCCTACGCATTCTTTTTAACCTTGATACGTGTGATGCATTTTTACTTGGTACGAGGGAGTTTAAGAGTAGAATTAAAAGACTATCTAAAATTTCGAAACTCAGATGTAATTTTTATTTCTCCTTGAGTGGACTACTGTAAAAATCAATACAGACCCAAAATTTGCATTCGCTCAATTCGCAGTATATTGGAAGACTAAGGCTTCGCTCTGCTGCTTCTGTTTTTCTTGCTATCAGACACAAAGACATCATCTTCATATACCATTATTATGACAATACAAACTTTGAGCTCCAAAATCACATGCTGATAAACTAATCGCTTCATCAGAACCACAGAACTACCCAGTTAGTCAGACTTCTATAGCTGGCCAGCTGCTCAAGTGATAGGTCCTAAGAAATTGTAATTGTTCCAGATTCGAAAACAAGAAAAAATTCGAGACTAACTTTAGGATTCGAACCTGCGACCTTTCAATTTAAAAAAAAAAGTCAAGACTTACTTTAGGATTCGTTACCCTGCCTGAACCTTTTACAAATGCTTGCAGAACTTTCCTAGACAAATATCCAACACGAAAGCAGTACCGTAAAATTATGTATGCCCGTTCTTCCCATTGCCATCAGTCACTTCGCTCGAAGGCTTAATCAAAGGCGCTTCAGTGCCAACTTATCAATTTGACAGGTTTAATTTCGTTCTATAACAAATGAATATTGAGTTCGGCATTGTGAGTTGAATTTGAGTAGTCATCTCCTTTAATTTTATGGGAAATGACTAAGCAACTCGATCAAGTTTGAATAGAGCAAACAGAAAATTAAAAAACAAAGTTTTCCCTTCATTCATTTCCACTAAACACATCGCCATACATCCTTAATGCTCTCTCTCTACAAGTATATTATCTCGTATCTGCTGATTTAATTAATTATGGTACATATTACACATGCCTTTGGCGGTATTCATTATAATTTGAATGAATTCTATCAGCACAAGACAAACGTCCTTCGTAAGTCTAATCGAATTTCGCATTATTAAATCCTTCATTAGGAATAAGAACAGTTCCTTTGTAACACAAACATATTCATTTAGCTGATCCTTTAGTTTTGGCATAATTTCAGATAAAGTGACAAAATGAATACCTCCTTTGGATTAGAGTGTTAAGTTATGAACTTTATTCGAAGCAAACTTCATTAGAGAATTCATAATGGATGTGAAATATGCTTGGGAACTTTTCCTTCAAAAGGATTAATTCGAGTTCGAACAGAAGAAACTTTTTCGACAGCGAGAGATGATTAATAGAAATGATGGAATTGTGCAAACAATGCGAAATATCGCAAGAAAACAAATTGAAAGTAAAATTAATTGTCAAAGTTGTGGGTGTAAGGATTAGATAGCGAAGTGAAGTAAGAAAGAATAATACTGAAAGTCATTGAAAAACAGATATGCTTGAAACTGTAGCTGGACGAGAAACTGAGGCCACACTCAATGCTCAAAAGGAACACAAAATCTAACATATAAAAAAATACTCATCAGGTTCTAAGTATATTAAATCATGATAAGAATTATATTATGTTGCAAGCAAGGCTTAAGCTGAGTTTCCACCGAAGTAGCCGATTTGATTACGTTTTTTACTCAAAAACGTATACTCCAAATTGCAATTTTCGCGCAAGCTGTGTTCGCCGTCGCACGTTCCTCGTAGAAACACAAATTCTTCAGTTTGAATTCAAAGACACAAAATAGGTTTGGATGCGAGTAGGTCCGCCCGTACCATAAACTTCCCATCTCAAGATAAAAATTATTGCCGCCACCATCAAATTCCATTTGGGTTATGAAAACATCATTCATTCTCTAGATATGTGCATTGCAATCAAAAATAAAATTCATATTTTTTTTTAAGCTTTGAATCATTTAAAAAAGTATTTGCGAATTAAATATTAATTTTTCACACTTTTCTCTCGAAACTACTTAAGTCGCCTTCATCCGCTTTTGAAAGTATCCATGCTTCTGCGCCATATAGTAGGACGGGACTGGGTTAGACGTCTTATAAAGCGACACTTAAATTCCTTCGAGAAAGGGCTTAATATAATTGCTTACTTAGCCATGGGTATTCTTCGTTTGATGTCAGCGTTAGTGCTATTATCTGTGTTTGCAGCGAAGCCTAGACAGAAAAACCCATTCGTCGAATTTGGGTGTCCTTTCTTGATGACAGCATATGTTTCTATACCGCCAGAGTTTTGTCTGAACATTCATAAACTTTTGCACTATTGTTTCAAGTATAATGTTGAAGAAATCGCATGACAGTGCATCACCATGCCTAAAACGTGGTTTGACATCAAATGGGCAGCTTGAGTTCTCCATTGTCTTCCTGTCCAAAAGGACAAGCTTGGATGGGATGTCAAACCTAGACATGGCTTCATACATCTTGTCTCTGTTGAAGAAACAGAAACCAAAACCAACCTTGAATTTGATGAAAAGGGGTAGCGTTCGTTTTTTCCAAGATCTGCCGATATGTAAATATTTAGTCTATTGTGGACTTTTCTGGTCGAAAGCCACATTGATATGAACCTATCAGGTTGTTGAAGAATGGTTTAAAATGTTCACATTATATGGTGGGAAAGGTGTTTTAGGCAATGTTAAAAAGATTGATACCTCTATAATTGGCACAGCTTAGATGGTCTCCTTTCTTCAAGATTGGGCAAACAATACTGATATTCCATCCATCTTTGATGCCTTATTGTGTCATTGCCGCCGCATTGAACAGTTCGACAGCTAAAGCGGCTTTATAAGATTTAAACTTGTACAATTTATTGCTATCTTTACTTCGTCCGGTCCGGTAGACGCTGTTGGCCTGCGTCGTCTTTATCGAAAGGTTTAGGCTCTTCCATGTCCTCAGCATTGACTGCAATTCTACTATGATTTTTCCAGTTTGAACTATGCAGGCTTTGGTTTGGGGTCTATAACCCTGACAATCTTTCTATCTAACCTATCTGTTGGTAGAATTTTCGAACCTCTTTCCTGTTTTTAATTTATCAACATCCTCGATCGCGCGCTTCTCATGCTCTTTCATAGACCTTGCGACCGTTTTCCAAGCACTGCCATGGAAACGTGGATCAAGAAATAGAGAACGCGAAACGTGAAAATATGAAATGGGCTCAACTAAATACTGTTGAGGTCTTTAAATAAGTCTTTATAGTTCAGAAGTAACCCGTTTGTTCCAACAGTTCGGCCAATTGCATTTATTTTTCTGGTCAACAGAAAACAAGAGCTGGCAGTTTCTGAACTCCATTTAATGCGTATTTTCTTAGTGACCACAGTGCTTTAACTTTTTAACTTAACTTATTGCCAATCGAGTTTGAAAAAATAAAGAACCAACGAGCCAAATTCTAAGCCAGTCTTCTGTAGGCACATAGAGGCACACAGGCATCACTCTAAGAGAATAGAACTCTACGATAAGCTAAGATGTGTCAAATCTGGAGTTATATTACCTTGGAAGTTGATTTGTTGTTCACTTACAAAATATCACTATTCTAGTAAAAAAAGAAATTTGTTTTGGAATGAGAAGAGGTTAAATTTGTAACCAGAGTTTGGAGTTGTTTTGATATAAATATTGTGAAAAACCGCTCATATCAACTCCTTGTCTAATGTATTTTCGATATTATTTCTGCGACCATGTACGGGAACTTGTTGTGCCTGGATATAAAAGCGTGTCATTTAAGTCCAAAAAATACATAGTTTCAGTGGATAAATTTCCACTACCTCTTCCGTACGAGCTGGGGAAATGATCAGCATCGGATCTCTTTCTTTCTGGTAAAAAGGTTGCTCCAAGAGGATTACATTCAGTCTAGTTTTCTTTGGGGAAATGAAAGTTGTTTCCAGGCCGATCTCGAGAGATTGTTTATATCTATGTCATTTTCTTGTAAGACCTCTAGATTTTCGTTCATGAAAAGAAACCACAAAAGTCGTAAACAAACTAAATCTTCTGATGTAATGGTCTTTCTTACTACGCTTTTTAATGTATGAGTAATGCAATTTTATCCATATTTTCATGTGTCAGTATTGTAGACGTCATTCGGAATCATGAAAAATTAATAAGATTTCCACATTTCTGTGAAAGCATGGAAAGCTGAACATCAAAATATAAATTAGACTCAAAGTTAAAGTTTTTAAATTAGCTCCTTGACTTGGTCAATTGTTGATACATTACATAATATTGATGAAAATTTTGGAATTGAACCAAAAAAAATGCAAATGAATGTCCCGAAACTTATGAACGGCAGTGTATATATTTATACAGATTTTTTTTTTTTGAAAACTATAAATTTAATTAATTTTGAACTTTTTGTATTGGAAAACTAAATTAATTTAATTGAAGAAGTGGAATTGTCGCTTTTTTTGACAGTTTTTTCGTCATAAAATTTAAACCACAGCTTTTACCAAAAGCTTTTATGCACATACGCTTCGAAAGAAAATTAGTTGGATTCGATAGCTTGATTTGCTCGCTAGTTATGCTTGATGAAAAATTTCACACAAACTTACGTACGTACGTACATACACAAACACGGACATCTTTCTAAAAACAATGGAATCCTGCTACTGGAACCTCGAATCGTGGAGAAATGTTAGAACTTCCTGATGGGAAGTTAATAAAATAAAATTGAGGCCCGATCTTACCTCTGCCGTAAATGACGCACAATATAACGTCTTTAGTGTATGCTTGTCGTCAATGATGCGTGGATTCTCTGTGGCTCAGAAGCGTTATTTTTGACCTCCCTGCTCATGATGAACTTCGACTATAGATGGCGCAATGCGTTGTTGAAGTTCAGGATATAGTTAGCGAAGCTCCAAAGCGTTTGACGGTTTGCATGCCGTATGGAATGCCGGTGACATCTTAAACAACAGCGGCAATATTTTCATCGAAACAAGCGCTACGAGTCCTCCCATCGCTTCTATTTCTTATCCCTTCGCGGAGATTGGCCAAACGCCTTAACGTTCAATCAGTTGGCCCAGGTCGGCCGGTAAAATTTGCGTCGAAATTCACGTTGTGTACAAATTAGGTATGAGTTTTCCGCGATCTCGGTGAGAAGATTTCTTCATCTTTCGTCTTTTACCGCCTTGACAAATTATTGTATATTAGTCCAAGAGGTTGCAGCTTTTTCTTCCAATATTGGTTTGTATACATCTTCATACATTTTTTTAAATAGATCTTGCAATTAATTTTAAGAACCTGCTCTGACCTTTAAAAAACCACCACCAAGCTTGATGGTAGCCTGATAGCATCTTTATGTTATTTCACTTGGATTTGTTGATCCATATAATTCTATTGAAATCGTCTTTGTGATATTTGCCAACCTCTTCTGCAAATAAATTCTTCTGACTAAATAATGTGACGGATATGTTACACCCTTGCAATCAAATTCGACATATTTACACACTTAAGTTTTGCAAACGGCTTGATGTAAGGAGTCACAATCTGTTTTTTGAGCAGTGTGACATCGTTTTTGGATGCCAGGATAAGTTTCGCTTCTGGTGAATAAATGCTGGAGGTTAAACCCTCAGTTAATTGTCAACTCTGAATGGCTTAAGTAGTTTTTTCGTGGATGCAATTTTACGGATTGGAACCAAGGCTCTCACACTCAGAAATTTAAAGCACTATCAATTAAGCCACTTATCCGAATACAGAATCCCAAACACTACTCAATGATCAATCAGGTAAAAAATAAAGAAAAAAGTCAGATATGCACACAAAGGGTTCCGTACCACCGTAGAGTGTTTCTAATTTTATATATCGCATAGATTCTGTTATAACTACAAATTTAGGAAAATTCCTTCTATATTTTTTGCCTGAGTCAATATAGAAGCTAAATTTTTCTTAGCTTTAAGAGACTGGGGTCGCAATATTTGGTTAACTCCCAACTGAATGCTTCCACTTGTTCGTGAAACAAATGATGAGTGGAAATCTGCTTCAAGAGGCATTTATGATTCAGGCAGTGCAGGGTTATCTTTCAGACTATACGAACATGCCTGAAATATAATATTTCAGTAGTGTCGTTTTTCAAGTGAGTAGTGCATCGCCGCGTACACACAAATAAACTAGGTCCTTGCTCCTGAAAGAACTGCTCCTGCTGCTGAAACAACTGCTGATCAAATTATGATATAAAGTATATATTTTATTTTTAAGTTTCACTTTCTTTTAGTTTTAAGTTTCTTTACCTGGTCCGAGCAAGCATCTCATTCGTGAGTATATCTTAAGATATGGTCCGCTGAAGTAAGATTAAACAACGTACGTAATATCCTTAGCAGACACACCTGTTTGTAGTTGTGAACCACAATTTCTTATCTTCAAATTAAATTTTATACGACAAAAAAAGATCACTCAAGTCCAACACAGTTTTAATTTGTTTAAAGAATAAATTTCTTACAATATCGTTAGGCTTTGGCGTACCAGTTTAAGATGGCGCTAGAATATTATTTGAAGAGAATTGCATTTCACCAAGCTCAGTCGTAGACCCAGAAATTCTCTCAATGCATTAAATATTATAATATCTGCAAACTTCAATCTGTCTGTTTCGCAACGGGGTGTTGTAAGAGCTTCAACATTTATGGAGTCACTTGCAAATACCGCTGAATTTAACGTCTGCCCGTCGCCTTAAATATTCATTCACTTTCCCAATTTATATTGACAAAGAAAAAATCGTTTTTTTTTTATTAAGAAATGCTATGATTATTTAAAGGAGTTCGATATGAAAAAAAATCTCAAACAATGTTCGTTTCCGTGTGACTTTGGTCATTAAAACTTTAACAACACTACGAACTCTCTGCCGACATAAAAACAGTGAAAGCGAACTTATCTAAAGTGTTTGACTGATATCGAATTTCAATCCGCGAACGGATGCATTTTATGTTTCAAAAACCAATAAAACAAAGCACCATTTTTGGATTGAAGCCAAAAGTACTTCTACTTTGCCTGCGGATCATTACTTAAATCTTTGTTGCGAACTGTTGCATTCTTCGATCCTAATTGCCGACTGCATGCCATGAAACTTGGCACGAAGCCTTCACCTTCCTAAGTTTTCTTTAAGAGGTTCGCTGGAAGTCACGTGTTACTCCTGTCAGTGAACTTAGGAATGGGTTCACAATTGATTGCCAGAAAACAGATGGACTTTAAGGAAATGTTTGCATGCCTCAAGCGAATCTCTGTTTATTGAGCTTTATATGAATACAAATCGAGTAAAAATTTTTGGGCGTCCTCACGCAACTGAGTTTGTTTACCCGTGGATATTTAAAGAAAGTTTTGAGGATAAATCAAAATAAATAGTCACACTAATCAAGCGAAGTAGACGAGAACTGCTGCCTTTGACAACGGCCAAACCAAGGAACTTGTTGTTGACCCAATTTCTAATCTACCACAAAAAAGTAACAATATTGTCGTCGACGTTAGTGCATGAATACTGAACTTGCAATGATCGACCTTAAACTTATGTCAAGATGAAACTTATGTCAAGATGAAGGAGAAACTTTTTGTCGTGGTATGGTATGATGAATACCTGTTTTCTCTACGGTAACGAAATGGCGAGGAAACTTGTCCGGATTGCGGCTGAACATCGCCAAGCACTCAATCAAAGTGTAAGCAATCGTCCCAAACCCTTAGCCATCTCACGTACTTTAATTCTCCGATCGTTCAATATCATTCATGGATTAACTCATCTCTCTAACTTATTCTTCCGTCAAATATTTAAATTGGAAGCAAGTCAAGTCAGCTCAGATGAAGATGATTCGCATAACAGCAAGAGTCATTCCAATTTCCCATCAGAAGAGCCATACCCATTAGCATTCCAATCCAATTGGGCAGGGGACATCACCAGTATTCACACTGCCGTCCATAAGATTTCAAACAATAATTGTCTCAAAGCGTTGTTATGAAGGGCACGTTAAACATTTTATTTTTGATCTTGTCTATTTTACTGAAGCACTTCCTCAAGACTCAGTCCTTTGACCATGATCAGCCTTAAATAATGTATACACATCTGACTTTTCTACTTTACCTAGCCGTGATATAGCAATATCCGCTGACGACACGGAAATTTTATCATCGCATGAATTCAGTCTCAACATTGAGACGAACCTAATGATTTTTGAAACAAAGCTTCGCAAAATGGAAAATAAACCTAGAAGAATGTCTTGCTTCTTCCCTGCAAATCAGCTTCATGAATCCGGCAATAATCTGCCAACAATAAGGCAAAATAGGCATATTTCTCGACATAGAGCTAACTTCTACGCAGCACATCTCGCAGCTTTTCAAGAACAGAAAGTCCTTACTGAAAAAAATATGTATACAAAGTGATGTTTCAAGCAACTCTCTTGCACGGATGCCAAGCTTATGGAATGCAAATTACAAGATGACTACTTAATGATACTTAATTTCTTTGGCATCACTCTACCTTTGACTTGCATCATAATGCAAATGCTGATTTCATCTACAACAGAATCCAGGATAATCCTTTAATTGATGAACTTATCACTCAATAACCTACTAGTATGCGACTCGTTTATCTAGGTATTGCATATTTTTAAATCTCATATCTGTATTTATATATTCTTGTATTTGTCTAATTTTTTTCAAAAATATTTAATTTTATTTAATTAATTTCACATATTTAATTTATTTTATTTGCTTTATTTATTATTCTTATTATTATCATAATATTTGATGAATAGTATTAATTAATTTTTATTATACTATATATATTATTATATAATTTTTGTTATTTTGGGTTTTCCTTTTGTACTTTCCCAAAACTTATAAATCCATGCTAAAACTAAATATCCTTCAAATATGTTGAAAGTGGGTTCTCAATAGAAAGCTTATTTACTTAATCGTATCTCTGTCTGAATAATGTAAATTCTGCGGCAACAACATGCCATTTACCATTCTACCTTACTACATTTCTATATTGCGAAATAACCAAACTTAGTAATAAATAATAATAATTATTAATTATTTAACTTGGTAAAATCCCCCTCGTATAGAAAAATTCTTTCAATCAATTTTCCAAAGCTTTTGATTTCCACGATATTTAGAGGGAAATTTTCGACTATTTTCGAACCAGTCTTTCATATTCTCTCAAAGCAGTTTAATTTGGTTGAGCACTGGAAATTCATTTTATATGAGAAGCTGGAAAGAAAGTTCCTGATCATTCACTTATACAAGTGGTGTGTTCACCTTTTATCTACCTTTATCCCGGCCTATTCATGATCCCATCGATATAATCTATGTCTCCAAAGCGAGGCTTTTATTAAGTTTTTGAATTTGGTCTTGTCACCATTTGCCTTTAGAAGCAAATTTATGTCACCCCCGCCAACACTGGAAGTCTAAAATCTTTCAGACGCACAAGTTCTACTCTTGCTAGTACATCAGCAAATAAAATACTTCGAATTGAGCGAATGGAAAAAATTCGATGTTAAAATCTTCAAAATTAAATAAATAAAAACCAGATTACATCTTAATCTTTAATTAGTCCGGTATAACACATTGACTCTTTTGAGTCTGCATCTCTTGGCCATTCTCTTTAAAAAAGTCATTCTGCGAGGCTTATGCTATTGCACATTGACTCTTTCGTTGACTCTTTTCCGTCTCCGACAGCTATTCTTTCATTCCATGTTTCGTTATAGAAGTTCACTTGCACTAACGAATAGAAGTGAAGAAAAGCAGACAAACAATAGAAAATGAGGGGAGAAAATTCTTCTAACTCATTTTATTTAATCCGTCTTCTCTCTTTCACTTGTGTGAGTCTAGATTCACAAGTCGACGTGTAAAACCGGACTTACTACACAGCCCTATCATGATCCTATATCATATGATATGCTCTTTGGTAAAGAAAATACAACGGTTTTTATAATTCCTTGAGAGCAAACGAATTACAGAGCAAAATATTGACGAAGCTACAAAGTCAAAAATTTTGGAATTTCGACTAGTCCGTGTATAACGTTTTTGACCGGACTGAAGCTTGCGGTAGCTAAACAAATCTTAAGTTAGGAGATTAATGATTTGTCCAGACACTATTTGAGGACAGTTAAACTGTCCAGTGGTGAAATTATCGGAGACGGAGACAAAGATGCTTTTCGATATCTTTTAAGACCAAATCAGCAAGCCGAACAAGGAGAAGTAAAGAGGGAGATGATGGAATCTTTAATCCTGATCATAACGTCTTCTGTAAAGTAAGAAGAAAAATAATTCAGCATTTACATAAGTAAATTTTGTCCTTTTTACATCAGAGCACCATCTAGCTATTTTAAGTTCTCATCCAATTCCACTTGAAGTTGTTCTTGCAACTTTAAGACTTTTGCTTTCACCAAAAATAAATCATTTTTGAAATGATAAAAAAAAACTAACAAATCTTTATTTTTGCTTTTTATCTTTGCAGGTAAGCAATTTACATTTCACTATCAATACTCCGAAAAAGAACGTAGTCCTTTCCGGTGAGTGCATTCAAAATCGATTTGAAAAGTCTTCCTTTTGTTTTGACTACCATCTACGTATGTAGGTACACTTGAAGAACATTGTCTGTGTGAATATAGCTGTGAAGTGGAAATCATGTTACACTCCTGAGACTGTTCCAGGATTGCTTTTGTCTTTTTGTCGCTTCAAAATTGAAGAATTGTTGAGCCAAATGCATATAAACTGAGAATATGAAAGGGAAAAACTTTTAAGTTCCTCGACGTGCACTTTGCAAATTTTCACCGGGGACGGAAGTGGAGTTAGCTTTTCGAAAAGTAGTTTAATGGAAACATCTGGTTGTAAAGACAATTTTTGCATAAACCACTTTACGTGAGGGAATTCGTGTTAACTTAAGCTGTTATGGCATGCAAATTGTTTATTGTTTGGAATGTCCAGAACCTCCCACAACAAACTTGCTTAGTAAAAACAAATTTTCATTTTAAATTTACTTCTTGGCATTATTTAATCGGCTTAGTTTGTAGACGAAATGCAGTTTGTTTGAATATGACGAGTTCATTATTGTGCGTTGTGATAATGTACTGTACGATAAAATCAAAATCTTGGAACAATTGAATATTTAAGAATTTTTCTCTTCACAAAAACTTCCAGAACAAAACCATAAGATACTGCGAATTAAATTCAAATCCGAGAAATAACATCCGGCAATTTTCCTAGGTCCACCTTACCTCAGAAAATGGCAATCCGCCGGAGAGTCCTCAGAAGTTAACAATACATTGTAGTTCCCATCCGCCGCCATTTATGTGATAAAAAGAATGCTCTGTGCAGCTGGTCCTTGCTTCAAATAGAGTTTTCGAACTTAAATTTTATGTATGTACTTGAGATAAAGGCCTTAAAAGGTTCAAGGAAATTTATAAAGAATACAATAACTACATGAACTTTTTATTTTTCAAAAAACATCATCCAACGAAAGAGATTGCTTTCAAAAATAAGTCTTGTTAAACCGATATGGAAAAACGTCCTGTGAAATGCAATGATATCAAATAACTTCAATCGATCAGCAGTGTAAACAGAGAGCTTGAAAGTACAAGTACAATCTAAACTGTCCTTGGCGGAATGATTGTAAATGTCTTTGCATCCAAAAAAGATATTTCTTTAAAAACTGCGTCCAAGAAATACCAAGATAATAACCTTATCATTTGCTGGACATTACGCCGGCTCTGCTCTTTTCTCTATTCCTGGTCCCCTACATTTGTCTCGAAAGTCAAGGAGCATTGATTAGAAAACTAAAAGTTACAATTACTTCCTTCATTAAAAACAGATGCCTTTTGAATGGTTTGTGGAATGAAATGTAAGGCTTCTTCAACAATTTTGAGCCATTTGATGAGCTCTACGCTTATACAAGTAGCTGTAGCCTTTAACTTCCTATAACCGCGTCAAACATAAAAACAATACATTGTCTTAGCGACCAAAACTTAAAGAGTCTGTTTTTATTTCATATTTCGAAAATATTTATAAAACTCATCTAAATCAACAGAATAACATATGAAATGAAACAATTTTGTATACAATAAAGTATTTTTCAAATGCCTTTTTAAAAAGGACGGAAAAGTAAATAGTCCGTCTGACAGACTAACATACGGTTATTATGTTGGCACATCAATCAGTATAACAGTTTAGCTTCTAAACCTATTTTGGATAACTGATATTCTCGCTTTGTAATTGTCCTTTAAATCTGTTCTTCTTGTAAAAGCTTCAAATTTATGTACGATGTGATGTATGCACCAGATGAATTTTATCCCCCATAAAGGGATAGATAAAGAAAAGGACTTAATCAGGACAATGATACTTATTTGCAGATTTGCAATGAAATAATGGCTGGTTTATTAACTTCCCATCAGGAAGTTCTTGTAATCGGTCCGATTTTCGAAATTCAAAATTTTTACATTTCTCCACAATTGGCGGTCCCAGTAGTCGGATTCCATGATTTTTAGAAAGATGTCTGTGTGTGTGTGTGTACGTACGTACGTACGTACGTACGTACGTACGTACGTACGTACGTTTGTGCGGATTCTTTCGTACAGCCTAACTCGAGAACAAATCAAGCTATCGAAGCCAAATTGGTTTCATTCGAAGCGTGTGTGCATAAAGATCACCTGAAAAGCTTTTGGTTAAATTTCACAGGGTGGTTTGAATTTTATGACGAAAAAACTGTCAAAAAAAGGGACAATTTGACTTCTTCAATTAAAATCAATTTAGTTTTCCAATAAAAAAGCTCAAAATTAATTAAATTTATAGTGTACAGCTACCTTATCAGATAAAAAAATATGCATAAATATATACACTGCCGTTCATAAGTTTCCGGACAAATTCATATAAAAATTTTTTTTTTTGTTCATTTTTAATGCCAAAAGTCTCATCAATATTATGTTTATTTAGTCAATTGACTAAACTAAGTAAGTTAATAACTATAGAGACTACCAAAAAGACTAAAACAGTTTTTAGTTGATGCCATTTCATACATTGATATGCCAATTTCTCTATTTCCTGATCCAAATTTCCACTCAATTTCTTTGAAAATTGCTTCAGAAATGTGAATCTTGTAGGTCTTTCCCATTTTTCAAGACTCAGAGTGACGTCTGCAACACTGACACATGAAAATATCCTTAGAAAATTATGTAGCCACCAGTTTTTTTGTTCAAAACCTGCTCGGCTGTAGCTTGACGCTTTTTTATAGTTATAATATATTAGCAAAAAGAAGCTCATGGCGCAAATTACATGAGGCAATTGAATTTAAGGCAAAAGCATCGAGAGAAACCTGAATGGCAAAGATAAAACACATGGCTAAAACTGCATCACTCGTATATTGCAATTGTATATTGTGGTGTCTTATCATGAACCCAATCCTAGAGGTCTTTCAAGAAAATGACACAGAGATAAAAAAATCTCTTGGAATCGGCGTGGAAAATCCTATCAAAATCTGCAAAGAAAACTGGACTGAATGTGATCCTCTTTAAGCCATATATTTACCAGACAAAAAAAGTTCCTTTGCTGAGCAGTAACCAGCTCGGAAGGAAGAGGCGGTGGAAATCTCTGGATTGAAACTATGTACTTTTGAACCCTTTTAAAAAGGACATAAAGTTAATCACGCCTTAATTATCCGAGTAGTGGTTAATATCTTCCAAAGAAAAGCAATCAAACAAATTTGATTGATTAAAAATAATTCCAGAAATACATGAAGTTGAGATAAGTAGTTGGTCCTCAAATTTTTGAAATATGAATCCCTATAAACAGAGTTCTTACAGAATATAATACTTTTGAAACTTATAACACTTTATTGAAGAAGTTGAAAAACAACTGCCAAAAGCAAATACAAATTAAACTTCCAATGTTAAAGTTGTTGTTATGAAATCGATTTTCGCAACTCTAAATTTAAAATATCTTAGCTTCACGTTGAGTTGGATACTCTTAGAGGGATGACTGTATAAGATTACAGACGAAAATGCTTTCATTGAGTCGTTTAATGCAAGCCATGGACAGCCAGCCAGCAAAAACAATTATCTTAAGGTTAAACACCCCAAACCGAAGCCTGCAAATTCGAAATGGAAATATCATAGTATTGGTTGCCCAATCCTGAAGGAAGGAAGCCAATTATAGAGGTATCAATCTCCTCAAAATTTCCTTTAACATCTTTTCCGCCGTATGATGTGAACATCTGAAGCAGTTCGTCAACATCCTGATAGGTCCGCATAAATGTGGTTTTCGACCGGAAAAGTCCACCATAAACCAAATATTAACATAACGGCAGATCTCGAAAAAAACCCAGGAGCGCCAAGTCAGTACGCATCACCTTTTCATCAATTTCAAGGTTGGTTTTGGTGTCTGTCCACCACAGAGAGGAGATTTATGAAGTCATGTCTAGGTTTGGCATCCCTGCCAAGCTCGTACTTTTGTGCAGGATGGCGATGGAGATTTCAAGCTGCTCCATTGAGGTCGGCAAAGACGTCATCGACCCACTTGATGTCAAACAACATTTTAGACAAGGTGATGCGATTTCTTCAACATCATACTTGGGACAGTAGTGCAAAAGAACCTTGTCAATGCCAGAAGGCAAAAAGAGGCATATGCAGAAATAAGGAAAGACCAAACCCTGATCAGAACGTTACCATAAACAGCTATAACTTTGAGGTAATTGGGGCTTTGTCTATCTTGGCTCCGCTATAAATACAGATAATAACATCAGCACTGAGATCAAACGAAGAATACCTCTAGCTATTAAAACTAAGCCCTCTTTCGAAGAACTGAAGTGTCGCTCTATGAGACCAATATCATCCCCGTCCTACTTTATGGTGTAGAAGCAAGGATACTTTCAAAAGCGGATGAAGGCCCCGTTGTTTCCAGAGAAAAGTGTGATATTTTGTCCCATCTGCATTGACGGTGAGTGGAGGAGGAGATTCAACAGCCAATTGACTTAGCCAAAAGGATACAATGCCAATCCTACGTGGACTGTAGCGCCACCTCAAGTTAATAATTAAATGATTAATGACAAAAAAGTCCAACCAGGTAACATGTTTAAAAAAACGGTAATAGTAAATTATTTCTGCAGTCAAACTAAAAATCTAATTTTCCTTTAGTATCATAGAAAGGTAACTCAATCTGAAAAAAAGTATTTCCAAATTGAAATATGTTTAGCTATCAAACTTTTCAATCTTGTGCACAACATTAGATAAATGTTACTAAATCAAAAACGATTATTTCCAAATTGTTGTCCTGATCACTTAAAAGAATACTTTCGTAAGTAAGTAATTACCGAAATGTTGTATTAAAATTAATGTTGAATACTCAACTTTACCTTCATAGCAGCTTACCATTCCCCTACTTATCCCCATTTCAAGTAATAAATGTGATTTTAATTTTAAAGAATTTTAACTGAACTAGATAAATTTTGCTAATGATTCAACTCAATTATTATAATCTTATACCTAATATTTCATCATGAATTTGTTTTAATTTTGTTTAAATCCTTATACTTATATATTTAATTTATTAGTCTAATATGTTTAAATTCAATTTAACCAACGTATTCTTTACATCGCTAATCTTCCACAGATTTATAAGTATTTCTAACTGTGTAAGCATGTACATAATAAGTATACCCTTTAATCTATACTTTAGACGCAAATCGTATTTTATATGATTCAAAGATGCGAAAACAAATATAAACTTACGGGGAGCTAAAAAAATGAGTATCTTAAAGTTGATGTTGGGAACAAATTAAATAGCACCTGTATGTTTTTTTTTATCATGAGATGGGAAGTTCATGGTATGGGCGGGTCTACTCGCACCCAAACCAATTTTTCATTTCGGATTGTTTTCCTGGATAAATGTGCAAATCTTGCCATATATTGCATTTAAACACAAATTGTTATTAAAAGGATATGGAGCTCGTCATAGCGTATTTCAACATTTAGTAAAAAATTAATTTACTCCTCAACTGAAGCATTTTCTTGAAAAACATATTTTTCATTTCGAAGAAGTATGATTTTAATAGGAACGGTTGAAAATTTCGTTTTTTTTTTTCAAAAATCAATGCTTTATTGAGGGAAAATAGATATAAATTCAATATTCAAAGTATTGCCCATCGCTAGCCGCACATATTTCCCATTTTTCTGGCAATTCATGAATACCCGTTCTGAGAAATTCGACCAGTTTGGTCGCAGGTGCAGGTTGTGTAGAACATCCCTTTTGAGCGTTTCAAGGTAAGTTTTGACGACATTTGCAACATGTGGCCGAGCATTGTCATGTTGCAAAATAACTTTATCGTGTCTTGCGACCGTTTCCGGCCGTTTTTCCTTCAGTGCTCGGCTCAAACGCATCAATTGTCGTCGGTAGACCTTGCCTGTGATTGTTTCATTCGGTTTTAGCAGCTCATAATACACAACACCCTTCTGGTCCCACCAAATGCACAGCAAAACCTTCAGGCCATAAATATTTTGAACGGGGGTTGATGTTGAGGCATGTCCGGGGTATCCATACGTTGCCCGACGTTTTGGATTATCGTTTTGTACCAATTTTTCATCACCAGTGACGATTCGATGCAAAAAAGACTTCTTTTTGTGAGGTTCAAGCAGCATTTCGGACATGGAAAATCGCCGTTCGACGTCTCGTGGCTTCAATTCATACGGCACCCAATGTCCTACCTTTCGGATCATTCCTATTGCTTTCAAATGATCGGAAATGGTTTGCTGAGCGACGCCAAGTGATTTTGCAAGTTCTTCTTGGATTTGTGACGGATCTTGATCGAGCAATGCCTCCAATTCATGGTCTTCAAACTTTTTCACCTGGCCGGGGCGTTCTTTGTCTTCGGTGTCGAAATCACCATCTTTGAACCGCTTAGACCACCGCTGACACATTCTAACGTCTAAAGTATAGCCCGGGTAAGCTTCGGTAAGCAATTTATGTGCTTCGGTTGCTTTTTTCTTTAAATGAAAGAAGCATATTAAAACTTCCCGCAAATGTTGTGGTACGAATGTAGACATATTACGGCTTTACAAAAACTTGTGTGTTTTCACTAATGACCAATAACCTAGACTCAAATAATTAGACAATGACATGAATTTTCTGATGTGACAGCTGTCGTGGTCAAAATTCACCTCAGAGTAATAGATATGAAGTTGTCTGCAAGAACGACATTTTCAACCGGTAGTCCTATTAATTTTTTCACTGCAGTCAGTAATACTTATCATTAAGTGAATCCGACCTTATTCAAAGTTCTTGTTTGTTGCAATAAGATATGTAGGGGAGCGGGGGGCAAATTGTAACAGGGGCAAGTAGTAAGAAGCCTTTTTTACCTACATAATAGAAGAATATTCGCTTGATTTTCAACCTAACCTACTACGTAATACCCATTCTTTGATATAAGCGCGATCAGTACCCCTCCGGACGGCCCAGGAAGCGGTGTTGTGCAGGCGCTCCGATTAAGCCAGCTAATGGACTTTTTTTTGTTTATTCAAAATTGATTATCGTAGATTTCAAATTGTTTAGCAGTTGTTGATTTATACAAATACACTTAGTGTTTGTTTACTTTGATTATATTAAGTGTAATTTCATACCAAGTAAGTGACTTTTGTTTTAATAGAGGTGATTTTAAAAAACCTCGCAGTGGGGCATGTTGTAACACTTTTACGGGGCAAGTTGTAAATTATTACTTGTAAGTTATTTATAAGTTCTGTGTCCTCACAGACACGCCAGAGAGGAACGAATTACAATAAGAACATGATGAAAAGTTAAATAAGACAAAGGCAAAGGAAAGGACAAAAGAACGATGACAAAAGATCAAGAGGAAAAAGATAAGATAAAGATAGTTAAAAGACAAGGGATAAAAAAAGTCAAAAAGAAATTTTTAAATTCTGAATCTGAACCCGAAGAATGGTTTTGTTTAGCTTGTAGGGAAACTTATGAAAATTCAAACGAGAAGTGGATACAATGCATCATGTGCAAGATGTGGGCACATGTAAAATGTGCAACAGGAAGTAAGATCTCATTTTTGTGTCTCAATTGTGATTCCGATGAAGACTGATTTCATATTTTACCTACGTCAATCAAAAGACTGTTTACTGAAGAAATAGAGATTTCGTTATCGTAAATGGCTATGTTCCTTTGTAGTTTAAGAAAGACCTCGTTTTTGTTAATATTGGATTATTTTTCTATTGCATTAAGAATAAAACTTAAAAGTCTAAGTTTGTGATAACGTGCCTAAGGTTTAAAATGCCAAATGAATCAAAAGTCTGATTACTGAAGTAGTTAAGATTATAAATGGCTGTAAGCCTAAAATGTCTTAATATTTTAAGTAATGAAAGAACATGTTATTTGTTTATTTTTGAATATTTTCTGTTAGATTAAAAATTTAACTTAAAAGTCTAAACCTGTTTTAGCGTTTGTAAAGTTTCTTATGCTAAATATGCCAAATAAATCTTTATAAAATATAAAATTGGTTTTCAATTCCTAATGTTACAATTTGCCCCAAGCCTGTTTCAACTAGCCCCAATCACGGGGTAAGTTGTAACATTCGTCAGTTTCTTTTTAAAGCTGTTTCTACAAAAAATCGTTACAGGTTTGATCAAAAGTTTATATGGAATCGATAGTTGAATAGCTGTTAATTGGAATAGTACTGCTAGATTTCATAAATACAAGAAAAGTAAGCTTCCAAGAAGCGATTAATTGTTACAACTAGCCCCCGCTCCCCTATCTACACAAACTGAAACTAGTTAGGCTTTTTGCAAAAACAAAAAAAGTGAAAGACTTTAAAATACCCTTGGTCAATTTTCGTTCCCACCATAAGAATTTATATGAAATATTGTTGAAGTTTCGAAAATTATTTGCTAATTTCGTAAAAGTTATTGAAACAAATTCGTCCATGCTAACCGATCATGTGCTATTTCAAGAAACATTAGATTAAAATCTCGAAAAATGGTTCATACTTCTTGAGTCTTCTCAGTTTCAATAGCAATAATTCTACTTACTACCTCATCGTTTCTTGTGGAAATAAAAACACTCAGTTGCAAACTAAGCTGCTGATATACGGACGGCTTGAGTAACGTTTTTGCAAGTTGATCATGTAACGCAAAGATAACCTTTTGTTTTTTTCAAAATTTGGTGGAGTTTTGTTTGTGATGTGACCAATTCCTGATAAAATGGGCTTGCGACAACACATCGAGCTACAAGGCAATGCTTCTAGCTCCAATGTTTAACAATTTTGAAAAAAATTTTAATGTTCTTATGTTACAAAGTCTAACTGTCCTTTACTTGTCAGCACATTTGACAGTTGGCTTAATAGCAGGTTATTGAATTTAAAATTCATTCATTTCCATTATTTTTTAAAAGGATTCTCGCTCTCATTTGCACGGACGCAAAATTTGATGTCGACTTATTATATATTTTATTGGCCAATAGATGACATCCCAGCAAGTGTAGGTTTTTGTTTGTTTTTTTTTTGGCTTGCCTTTAAAGCAGAGAAAATGACAATGTTTTCAAAAAACAATCAATTTATCCACACGAACTTGGAACTTCAATACGACAAGACGAAAGATCACTACACCCAGGCTGTTTATTTCAATGGTAACTGAACCAGATTCGAAAACAAGAAATAAGTTCAAGATATAATCTATTGAGCCCTGTGTGCGTCAATTTGCAAACCTTTTCGGTGAAAAATGTGAAATCAATTTGTTTGTGAAGTAATGAATTAAGCTAGTCTGTTTTTTTTTATAATTGAGATTTCGAAGCACTGCTTTTAACGGTTGCTTCATAAATTTCAATAGTCACGTTCATGGCCGCTTTTAAATTCATTAATTATTTAACAAACACCATCACCCAATCAATGGAATATCGTTCGTATAGTCAGATTCAAAAACGCTCTTCCAATAATCGACCGAAATCTCCAATTGAATTGAAAAACGGTAGAAAAATAAACCGCATCAACCAATATCACAGTTTAATCTTTTCCATCTTCGGTTGGATAGAAAAAATTGATTTCATCATAAAAATATATTAAAGACGGACGTCAAAAAGAAAAACACCCGGCAGCTATGAAAAACCAGCCACCTACCTATCAAATCTCTCCTCACACATAGAAAAAATAAGACAGAATCCTTCGGCTCTTTGCACAGTTGTTTGATAAAGCATCGTCAAATACCCCGAGGTATTGATTTCCGAACAGACTTTACTTCCCAAGAAATGGAAGTACCACTCCCCGGGAAGTTGACAAAGACAAACAAAACGAAAAAAAAAATCTGCAAAACACTTTTTCTCCATTTTGGGGGTAATAATCTCTAGACTTTGTAAACATGACGTGTCTCAATTTTTCTCATCCTTTCTTCAGCTCAGACAAAAAAGAAATACTATCAGAAAAATGAAAATGGGCGTAAAGCTCAAAGTTTTTCCACGCCAACATCTCTGTTCCTTGTTTGAGTAGGCTTTTACTTTTTTTTTCCGGGATATTGTTGCAGAAAATGCAAACCAGCAGAATACATTCAGGTAAAAATAAGGTAATCCAAAGACATCCTTTATGGCCATGCCACTGGTGCTTCATATCGTTATGGAATACCTCGAACACATTTATTAGTTTTTCTTATCTTGCAAAGAGTTTTTATATCGTTGGTGATCCCCTTTCCTGGCTCGTTAATGGCTTTGGGGGAATGTTGGTTTTTCCCGACAAGCGGATAGGGTATTATCCTCATGACAGACAGCTGGCAGTGTACTTGTTTGCTTATCACCTGAATCTGTGGATGTTTATGCACTTAGAATGCGTCTTGGAACGAGATGATTTATGTTGTTCAAGAAGATGTTGCTTTTATGTTGATTGTTCGGGCAAAGTTTTAGGGTCTTCTGAGAAAGGAGTATACACATAATCTGTTACAGTGTTTCACTAGGGTTCAATCGATCTTATGGTAATAAAAAGATATGTAAAGTTTATAAAATGAACTGGTCACTATGTCTGCCATCTGATATATTGATCTTGTATCATATTGCTTTGAATCCATTCGCATTGATATCAAAAACCGTCCTTGACTTGAAATCTAGATCTCTTATTAAATAATCCAACTTTTGCTTGACTTTCGATGTGATTTAGAAAGTAAGAGGAACCTTGACTTCCGGGTGTTTTTCCCTTCAAATATGACAAAACCGGAATTCGAATGTTACAGGCCTCATTTAAATTAAGTATAAATGAAAGAGACCCAATTCAAATCGCAGTATCTTGTACATTAGGTACAAATGTAGGCTTGTCGGTTTTTATTGACTTCCATTTGCAGGTTTATATTATTCGAGAAAATAAATTGTTATATTTTGTTCCAAATCGGGTGCTAAAGATCCACCATTAAGGATTCTTTTTGGTGCATTGTAAAAGTTCCTAAACTCAATAACAGGCTTAAGAATGGAGTCTGTAAGTGGTGAAAAGACTCAACACATTTACTACATTAATTCTTTTTGCTCTTTAAGCCGGGGAAACAGAAAGAAGTCGAGGTAATCGAGGATTTCGAAACCCCAATTATCGAATGGCAGTTCGAAACTTCGAATTTGTGCGCTGTTACGTTGTTTTTGGGAAACCGAACTCCAGCTCAAAGTTTTTTCCATCTCTTTTCCTTGACATTTTCTCGTAATTTTCTGATTTGGTCTGCGTTGTAATGCTCATTAAAAGTTAAAACCCAGTTAAAATTCCCTCGGCATCTCAAAAAAAAGCCGCCATAACCTTTTCCATTGAACTTGCTGCTTTGAAAGTTCTCAGTGTCGGCGAAGACGGTCAAAGGATCAAAATTTTGAATCCAAATATCGGGTATGGTATATGTCAGCTATGTGACTCTTAAGATTTACTCCTGGGATATTAACTCGTTTCTTCTTTTATTTTGCGGATAACATTATGATTACGTACCCGAAGCGCCGATGCCTTAATCATGTGAGAGATCATATGCTAGCTGCCTTGCTGCGAGATGCCTGTGGCGTTATCTAAATGTTCGATGGTTTCTCTCTGGAAAGCCATTAAATGTTCACGTTTCTACACTGTGGGATCCGGATGCTAGTCTTTTATCGATTTCCTGCCAAGCTTTAAATGCTTACACCAGTGTGCAACTGTAGAATATGGATGAACAAGGTCCTTCAACGTTGGGCGTGTATATCTTTGATATAGATTTTTTTTCAGGTAGATGCTTTATGACGGATCCGACTACGTTTTTTTCTATTTTCGTGAAATGAGTCTTCGTATTCAAGCGAATATAATTTTCCAGGACAATGTGTTATTGACATGATTGCCCAACCAAACCTGGCAACTTTAATTATAAAAAATTAAGAATTTATTTACATGCAAAAGTTCTCACACAGTCATTTATCCGCAAACTTCAACTTTAAATATGATATCAACTACTGATCCTTTCGAAGGTAAACAATCGGGGCTAATTTTTAGGTCATCTATCCAACAACTTCATTAAGGAACTTCATTTTAATGATAACTTCACTTAATATCCCAGACCTTCGATAAAGACTGCCCCTGTAACTTTGACTTTTCCTGAGATCATAAAATCCGCATGAAGCTCTGGACCGTTTAATTTTAGATCTTGTGGTGTGTAGCCTTTTAAAGGAACCGGATGTGGCTTAAAATAGCTGAGAAAGTGAAAACGTGATTTACCTGGCAACCAAAGAACGATGTTCTCAGTCGCGTTTGCTTTATAAAAATTCAAAATCTCATATCAGTTTGTGTACGAAGTTTTTTTTCAATATTTTTTAAAAATGGACCCCATTTTCCTTCTGTGGATAAAAGTGAAGAGAGAACATTTAGCACTCCAAAAAAAAGTTTTCATCTCTAAAGGAATCTGATTGTGCAATGCACAATGACAAAAAGTAATGCGAAACATAGATGTGCACTCTAAATTGCATTTTTTAGAGCAATAAGATCCACTTCCACCTGAATAGTTACGCAAAAGCATAACTGCCTCCTCAAACATGTAATCCACGTAAGACATTGTGTAGTATTACGATTTGATGCACCTTTGCGACGTAGGGAATCTTCGGACCCAAATTTTATTAAAATTCCATGGGACAGTAACGAATGTGACCAGGGAAGGTTTTTGATTTTTGCGAGTCGAAAATTAAGTTTATGCCACGAATCTCCGTTGGACGGACGTATGACAGTGATAATCTTGGAAAGGAGTTTACAGTGAAAAAAAGACCTACGCACAGTTTTGTTTTGGAAATGTAAAGTTTGTTAGTCGGCTTTGACTTATCCTTCCTCATTCTCAGCAGTCCGTACATATTTTGTACAAATTACCTGCAGCGACAATTAACATTTGTTAATTATCAGTCTTGAAAACATGATTAATTTATTCAGAAAAATTCTTGAATACTACAGCGAAACATACTTCTTTTTTCATTTAAACCCTCAATGATGTTTAATTGATTGTAGTTTCATTAAATCCATCGGCGGTTGAGGCCTTGTTCTCGAATTGACTTGGCGTCACCTTGGAGTTTTTTTAATTAATCTTATTCTTATGCAAATAAATAAATAAATTTTTAAAAAAAATTTATAAACATTTAAGAAAAAAAAATGTACCTAATTTGCATTTGGATGAAACGGCTTAGCTTGAAATGGAAGTCTGTTTAAAAATGGAACAGGGTTTAAGTGGTTGGAACTCTTGAAATTTCTTAGGATAAGATAATAGGAACACTTTCTTCCATCTTAACAACGTGTTACCCTATTTCACACGTTCAAGGGATGCAGTAAACACACAAAGTGAGAAGAGGATTCCCCAGTGTAATGCACTCACTCATGATGCAATAAAGTCTGCACACAAATGCATATTTCGTAAAATGACATCGCAACTTAGTCTCAGATTACCCAACTCTCTGGAGGACTAAATTCGACAAAGTGTTAAGCGAAATAAGGGTAAACATTCTGTCGTACTGTCGCACTCGACAGGACACTTCTCCCTTCATTTGTGTCTATTTGTTTATCTTTATGATTTGCTTTTGCTGTTTGCACGTTGCATATAATTCTTTCTTTTCTTTTCTTTTGAGTTTTTACAATTGTTACACCCTACTTTAGTTACACACACACACAAAAAGAAAAGTTGTTATGGTAATTTACGTGCAAACAAACTCGCACACCGATTTATGGCAGATTATGAGGCGTATACGTAATCTCCGCCCTGTATCTGAGTGATGAATTGCACTGTGCCTTTTTTTCTGTGTTATTGTTGCTTTGGCATAAAAGTAATTGTCACAGAAAAAAAAGAAAGAAATATGACAAAAAATGTGTTTTCTGAAAACGAAGGAGCAATGAATTCCATATGATTGCGCTGCGGTATTAAAAAAAAAGAAATGAGAAATTCATTCGACAAGGGAGTCCCTGTTGCGATGATTAATGTCCTTTTTAATGTGTTTGACTTCATTGCTTTAAGGTTTGAAAATTTTCCAGTGAATTCACTTAATTTTGTTAGAAATGGAAGAAGACAAAAGGGTTGTCCGACAAGAGTATCCTTCTTTCAGCTGTATCCTTTTCTTGCGTACATTTCTCATTTGAAGTAATGCACCACGGGGTTTTCTTTTTCTTTTAGGGAAGATCAATAAGTTGAAAAAGTATGTCCATAAAGTATGACTTTTTACTCGTTTAAAATGTCCAGGGAATCGCTTTCTTAACTCCAAGGAATTTTTTCACCGTATCATATAAAATGCAATTATATTGACTAAATTAGCCCCAATAGATGTCCTTTATCTGTTCTAAGTTCTTTGATATGACTTTCTTAGCCACAACATTGTTAAGGTTCTTGTACTTTAATTTAAATAAACGGGTTGTCTGGGCTGAAACGTCTTCAGCACGTTGTAAATTAGCGTGCGCTTGAAATGTGTCGATAATTAAAGGACTGTTAATAGGAGAAACAAGTATATGATTGTGGTGAATGATTTTTGTTGGACAATATACCATGCAATTGGCCATTGCACTTTCGTTTCTTATTTAATTGAAAAGTTAGAAGATATTCCCCAATAATATTCGAATCCTAGAGTAGTTCTAGAACTTTTATCTTATTTTTCAACATGATCCAATCACTATTTCTGAAATGATGAAATTTAATACGCTATTACTGGAGGGCTCGACCAGCTCAACCAGAGGCAAATATGATCAAGTGGTTGGCCTGGCTGTAGCAATGGCTGCATTGGATTGAGATGCATCGAATAAAATATTGCGAATATATCAAATGCAAATAACTTGATATGAAAATCACGGTTCCAATTCAGACTTCTCCCATTGAACTATTTAAATCAAAATACATCTGATTTTCGAATCACTACACAATATTTTCATTTTTCTCCTAATTCTTTTGCTCGCCCCCTGCGAAATGCATAATAAGGGTAGTCAAAATCCCTTGGCAGCAAACAAACAATTTAAGAAGAGGATTTTTTTTTATTTTTTTATTGAGACAATATGCAATGTTTTTTCTTTGAATAAAACATAATATTTACAAATGCAGCCGACTGAAAAGTATGTCTCTCTGAAAAGTTTTAAATGAGGATATTTAAAATACCTATTATTTTTTGCACCATTTTATTTTCTTATATAGAATTTGTTTAGAACTAATGACTAGATATTCAGACAGGACAAGTAAATAAAAACAGTTTTTGATTTTTATTAACAATATTTTGTTTATATCAACTTTTAGAAGAAGCGTTGTAAAATTGTTTTGAAAAGATTTCCTTAATATGCTATATAAATGTTTTCTTATATAGGAACAAGGAAGCTAAATATTCTACAAGTTATCCTCATAGGTAAGGCGGTGAAGCTTTTTCATAAAGCGGCGGTAATGAATTTCCGTTATGCTGTGTTACCGGTCGCGATCTTTCGTTAATAAGGTTTAAAGGTGAAAGGTAGTTTTGGTCGTAAACACTTTCGCTAACGTTAAGATCCCAAAGCGCTTTGATGAGCGGATGTGGTGTGGGCAGCACTATTCAGCCTTTTTTTTACGGTCTCCATCATGTATAACAAAAGGGGTGTGACTCTTGTCGTTTCATAAAGTGTAATATTAGAAAACCATTTTTTGTTCGGTCCTCTAAATTTTCCACAACATTATCTTAAAATGTGCCTTTCGAACAACTCAAGCTCTTTTGCTACAGTAGGTGAGATACTGAACCAACAGCTATATGTATATTAAAAATTTAGTCTTCATTGAAACGCCTTTGGAGGATAAAAATTGTTTTAGATTAGAAGCAGCCATTTTAGCTTTATTCAGTAGCTACCATGTTTGTTGAACAGGAATTTGTTTTCAATAAGTATCTCCAGATATTTTAGTTCTGTTTTTAGGGGTATTGTTGTATCTTCGATTTATAGGGAAATAGTTTTGCTTTCTTTGACCGCAAGTCTATGCCCTTTTCCATACGATTTTCTGAAACACATTTTTGCGCATAAATAGCTAAGCCCCAAGATTTAAAAAAGGAAATCAGAAAAGATATAAGTTCTTTACTTTATCTTAAGCGGTGTGTGGCCTTGTTCCGCTTGCTAGAATAATTGTGTCATCAGCGTACAAAATAACACCAGGTTCATTAAAGACAGGAACGCCTATACGGAAGTCGTAAAGAGAGACGTTATACAGCTTAGGATCCATAATTGTTCCTTGGGCAATACCTGAGAGTATTGGAAATTCTTCTGAGGACTTCGAACCAATGAAAATTGAAGCGGTTCGCAAATTCAAAAAACAGATTATTATTTTGATAATTGATGCAGGAAATCTATGATTTATTTGTTTATAAATTAAACCTTTGTGCCAGATGGAATCAAAGGCTGCTTGGAATTCAATCGCTAGTTCGGCGGTGCTCATTTTCTCCCTTAGATTGTGAGTAATCTTGTTTCCCAAAAGAAATAGAGAGAGTGCTGCTGAGTGACCTTTTTTAAACCCAAACTGGTTTTTGGGGATTATGTTGAAGTCATCGCAAATCTTGTCCAAGGTTTCAGACAAAAGAGGCAGTTTTATTAGTCTAAACTATGCTCTCGATTTGCAAAACCTCAACGACTTGGTAGACGAAATTCTTTATGAGCGACGACTATCGCCTAACTGGTTTCGCGAAAACATAAAATTTGCCTTTTTGGGGCACTCACTGCATGGTGCGCTATTTACAACGAACGTGTAACAAATAAATAGTTCTGCATGTAACTCTCGTACTCGTATGAAACACTTCAAATCAGATGATCTCTGTGAGATTTCCACTAGAACCCTAAAAATTTGTAAAAGCGACAAAAATCTTTATTTTCGATGATAAATTATGAAATTTTTGTTTTAGAAAATTTAAAAACATACAAAGATACTTTAAACGCACTTATTTCGTATGAGGAGATGTAGATAATCGTACAGTAAATATTTTGACAATTTAACAAGAAATAAATACACATTTTCTTCTTTTATGTATTTCATTCGATTGAACTTAGAGGCATATTTTGAAGTCTTATATGGAAACATTAAATTTTAAAATACCTTAATCCTTCAATTCGAAGTCATTATATGAGAAATCATTAAATCGATTGAAAAGCTTCAAGTTCTCTAGAGTTCTTAAATTATTTGAAGTCTTTTTGAAATCATTAATTATTAAGTTGAAGCCCTTCGGTTTCATTTCCATCTTATATTTTTGATTTTGACTGCTTTGAAGTCGTGTACTACTTTAAAGCCTTTCAACGTTTTAAAAGGCTTTTTTTCTCTTGATTAAAATATTTTCAATTGCTTCCAAACTCTTGAATAAAAGACTTCACTCGTTTTATAAATTTCTACATTCATAAACAATACAGCTTATGGTTTAAGGTATTGTTTGGGTTCTATACAGATACAAGTGCTCAAAGTAAAATCTCTTATCCAGAGACTAAATTTCGGTTAAAGAATGAAAAATTTCATAATATTATTGAAGGATTTTGTTGAAATTTGTATAGTCAATTGAAATATTCCACTATGCTGTATAATATAGTTCGAGAAACGAGAAACAAGACTTCTACGCCTAAAGTTGATGACTTGGTTAGATTAGCAGACCATTATTTACTCAGGCTACAGGACTTAAACCCAACTGATAGTTATATTTCGAAAAAAAAAATTGAACAAATGAACAGTGTTAGAATTTCTTAACCGAAGGATTTTTCATTACACCAGGTGAAGATTCATTCCCTGAAATGGAAAGCGATGACGAAGATGACTATAGTAACACGGATGATAAAATTTTCATTCAAAACGTTCATCCATCTTTTCAACGCCACTTCATTAACATTCAAATTAAAAGAGTCATAACCATGTTTGCTGAAAACAAAATTCACACATTCTCTCAAAATTCGGTCTTTACACTTAGCAACAGAGTCTTCTGATCCTGTCATGAGTAGACATTGCGTGCAGAGAGGATTTCTAGAAAATAAATAATTTGCGAGGATCTTGTTTTTGGAATTTTTAAAACGCTTGCCTTTCAGACTTGTGTCAATGTATTTGAAAGACATCCTTCAGCAAATATTTATCATATTTTTAATTTGAGGTTGAAATTTGTAAAGAACGTACTGAATACCTTAATTAACTCAACTATCAGAAATTCAAATCTAGCGATACTTACTCGAATAAGTCAGCAATGTATGGTCACCAGTGTGATTGGTGAATCGCATCCAATAGCAAATGGTGAATTGATCCATTTCGGGGATTTTATTACGAAAATGCACCGTACCCTCATAATCGAATGCGTACTTTTTCACACTACACGGATCCTAAATCATAAAATAACCAAACAGACAAAAAACCAAAAAAACATTATCGACAAATTTCACTTTAAAAACCACTAACAAAAGGCACACACCTCTCCGAAAATTGCACTCGTCACCTCCCTAGGATCATGATACTTGTAACCGAAAATATCTTCCAGACCACTCGGATCCGGGTTGATGATTGCGGGTAATTTCACATCGGAGCCAGAGAATTTTAAAGGAATATCACTACCCCCGATGGTGTTAATCGAATGCGATTGCGAATTGTATCCGGGATGTGATTGATGCAAGCTAAATGTGGTCGATTGGCCAATTATTGGCTTCCAGCAATCAATCGATGGAGTTAGGCTCACCAAAAGCAACCACACCACGGGAAACGATTCCCACGAAACACGCATAGTTCTCGATAGATAGATACAACCGACACAAACAATTTCAAATCAAAGAGATTAACGCAACCGATCTCTAGCAGTTACAGCGATTAACTGAAATTTCGCGACGCTTTCCGACTGACGAAAATCTGCACGCTGACGCCGAGGTACAAGTCGCAGCCAGCGATCGATGTAGAAAACCACTGGAAGGGAGGCTCCACTTCACTGTCAGGTTGTTGTGCTTTTGAGGTACAGATACAGACAACACGCCTGTGAGTGTTTACATCAGGGGGGACCAGTGATCGCGTACCTCTCTAAGTTTGGCTTATGCACAACATGTTGGCCCGAACTCGAACTCAAAGTGGGCACGGGTATAAATAGAAAATTCAATATAATCGAAACCGATTGAACGGATCGATGCAAAATGAACAGACAATAAGTGTGTGAAGAAAAAAAAATCTAAATTGGAATAAGTGTCGGGGATCCTCAATGAAAATGAAAGTTTGGCACACGGTGATGAATAGGAATGATCTCACGGTCGTAGAGTGGGCTGCGAATCAATTTTCCACAACCCATCCGATGAAAACTCTGCGAGGAGTGGCGCATACTTAGATACCGCGCGGCGGCTCAGAATCAATCAATTAATCGACGATACCCTCGATCGATAAATACCCTCGACAGTAAGTGCGCTTGATTTGTGATGTATTTCGCGAAAAAGTTTTAAGCATGACTTGAGATGTATGGCAGTATGCGAGGAATATTAATGGCTGCATGAAGATGGTGTAATGAAGAGTTTTGAAAGACTGTTGGAAAAAATTAAAGGCCCATTAATTTTCCTCAAGAGTTGTCGTTAAACAAACAAAATGTATGTTAATATGAAAAGAGATAAACCGAGTGAATCGAACCTTAGGCTGAGCGATCTAGTCAAAGTCGTACCTATCAAACGCATTGATCTAAGCACCGATAAAGTAGTCTTTGAGGCTAATCACTCACCAGCTACCTCCAACTTTCGATAGCAAATCGTTTACCTCGTTAACACTTTCAACATCATATATATCAATTTTGGGCTTATTGAGGTAATATATCTTTGGGTCCCACAGAAGGCCTTATGTCATATGGCATGGAAATGGAAAGTGCATGTACTATTTTATATATATAATATTTCTGGTATTTGTTATTGCAAAGTGATTTATGAATTTTAAATTTTATGTTAGCTCTTGAGGTGTTATGATTAGTGAGCGGATAGAAAGGAGCATGTGTTTTAGCTATAAATGAACGGATAATTGGTCGAATTTTATACTTTGTAGTCATCTGACTTCAAAGTTATAAGCAAGGTTAGTTAATGGCAAGTGTCACGAGTTGACGACAGGAGTGATAAGTATTTCTTAAAAAAAAGCAAATCAAAGATTGAGATACAATTTTACCAAAACATTCAAAATTTCATAAACGTGGGTGTCAAATTTCAAGAATCGATGTTTTTTCAAGTATCAGGTGGTGTGGTTTGTACACATTTAGATCAGCTTTGGTTTCGATTTTGGCCTTGAGGTCGTAAGATGACAGTTAAAAAAATCAAGATTCCAGCCACATCTGCTTAGATTCCCAATTGACGCGACCCATTCTTCATGAATTTATTTATTACTTACCAGTAATGAGCCTGAGTCATAACTTTTACTTTGTACATACGAGTTGGTATCAATTCGTTCAACAGCTTCATGTGTATAGAAATTGGGGTGATAAAATAAACAATCATGACCATATTCTGGTGTCTGGTTGCAAGCAAAACCTTAAATGAAGACATGCTCTACTTCACGATACACTTTTACTTCTTCAACGACCTCAAAAGACTATTATTACCCTTGTTCTGTACAGAAGGAGTAGAGAAAGAGAGAAAGAATTTGAGGATTTTGAAGTGGTTTGAAATTTAAATGCATTTTGGTTTCGATTGCTTTTTGGGTTGAGTTTGAATAAAAACGGAGAATTTAATATCAACCTATTTGCATTCGTTTAGTTCTTGAAATTTCGAATCGATATATAGTGTAGCTTTCGAGACTTGGAAGATAGCTTACAACTTCTTCCACCGAATACATGAATTGCATAACAATAGTGTCGATATTTTCTGACAGCCAGAACACTTTCAAATCCATCTGCTTGGACACCATTTCCTCAATTTCTACATCTACATCGAAGGTATTAAACGTTTAATCTTTGATGGAATAATGTATCAACAAATTGCAGAGCCGACCTACTAGTCAAGCCTTGGCTGCAGAAGGCATACATGCTCAGCTCAAGGACGTGAAAAAAGAACTTCATAATTATTTACTATTGGAAGAGACTAAGCAACTGAAAATTTGCCAGAAACAGATCAAGAAAACTGGTAAAGAGGCAAGCTAGTGGCAGTCAGAACAAAACACTGGTCAAAAGGCACATACACGCCCCAACTATCTGTCGAGATCATTCAAAGTTAGCCCCGATTAATTTGACCAAACTAATTCTCTGTATCAATTCAACCCGACTTTCAAAATAAAGAAAAAACAAGATGGCACATTTGCCATACTCCAAGAATAATCGTTTTTCAAATTCAATAATATCCGGTTCTTGATTTCTGAATTCTAGGACAACAATTAAAAATATGTTAACGTTGCAGTTTTTAGGTATAATGCCGGCTAAATATTGAAAAAGTCGGTCGTTCAATTTTTGAAAATCCATTTAACTAATAACTTCGACAGAGTGTGCAGCCCGGCTTAAGACTGCGGCACTCTGGAGAAATAAATAAAGAATATTAAAAATAAATTTATTTTGTTGAATTAAGTAAACGAAAATATATAAGTCGCGTGAACCCTTCTTTCGTACAGCATTTATAACAGGTAATAATATGAAGTTTTAAATCCACGCTTTAAGTAGCAATTGTGAGGGACTAAACATATTTCCCTTAAGAACTCCTGCATTTTCGAATGTGCTCCTATTTTTTGGTTTATATTAAAAACGAAAAATAAATGTTTTTGTAACAAAAAAAAAAGTTTAAATTAGATTTCATTTTGAAATCATCGACATATTGGGACTTCTAGGAAAATATAGATTTAGGCAACGCCTTTCGCGTATTCGGAAAATTAGCAGGCCTCAATATCAATAATATTCACTCAGTTTGACAGATTATTATTCCAGGCGATGTTGATGGCTGTATTATTTCTATGAGTTTGACCTTTAGTTAAATAACTACGAAAGTATAACTTAGCAGGAATTTTAATACTCAAGATCTTAAATTATTATAAACAAACAAAATTATTTATTATATTACATTATTATATTATATTTATATAATAACAGCTGGAACCTGTGTCTAGCTAAACCATGTGTATTTAGACGTTATATTTTTTGTACAAATTGCTTAGACATATTTATTTATCGGGGTCGCTTGCGTGGAGTTAAGTTGATATTTTTTTTCTCGGAGCCCGATGCACTAACCACTCAGCTTCGAACACCCAATTTTTACAAGTCATGTTTAAACGTTCGATGCGTTTTTTGATGAGCGCTCTATGGCCAGCAAAATTATAAATTTAAATCTTTCTAGCCATTTGAGAACACAAAAAATCATAAAAAAATGATTTTTCTTAAAGGCATTTATATATATTCTAGTTAAATATACATTGAGGGTATAAAGGGCCCCTATTTTATAATTCTACTGGCAAATTTCTGTACTTTTTCTTGCGTCTTCGTTGAATATGACTTTCTAAAAAGAGTTTTAATTTGAATCCAAAGGAAATACAACATTTTGATAAAAGGAAGTGATACCTTTGACTTTAAAGAAAAGGTCTGAACTCTGAGAATAATATGTAGAGTCCCATTCGCCTCTGTCTTCGAATATAATTCCACCCTTCCATTGATAGAATTGCTCATCAAGTTTTTGGATAATTAAGAGCATTATGCGAATAACGGCCCTGATATTTTGGTGCACCATTTTTTACGGTATTAAATCAAACTACTACGGAGTCATTTGTGAAATCTCACTTCCAGGGAATTAATAGCCCGGAAAATTCCTCGACCAACAGTATCAAAATGTCTATCCCACCCGAACTCTTGAAATATAGTTCTAAATCATAAATATTATTAATCGTGGAAACAGTTTGAGGAATTATATTATTATTGTCATTTATTACAAAAAAAAATAAAATTACAACACAAGAAAAAAAAAGGATCCCAGTTGTGGAGAATATTGGCTCTGTTTAATGTACAGTAAAAGCTAAAGACTTATGTTTATATAGGAAAGAAATTTGCAAAAATTGTAGTAGTTTGAAAAGTCATCGGTGACAAACACTTTAAGATACGTTTATTCAATGTTTTGCTTTTGAATTTCCAGAATACTCGTATATTTTAACTGTTTTAGCTCAAGTCCACAAATAAATAAACATTAATTCGTGTGCAGAGTTTTTTTTACAATTACTTCAATCGTCTTTAATCGTCAATAAGTAACGTTTGACATTTCAAGTTGCTGCTTTAGTCATCGATTTTACTTGGCAACCTCATGCAGCACGACTGTCGCTAATAAATATTTAATAAATGCAATTTTCCACACTAAACAAGTTTTTAATTTGTTTTTAATTATATGGACTTCACAAAGAAAGAAGCCAGATGAAAAACCATGTGCCTTTGATTACTGCCTTTGATATAAAAACAGATGCCAATTGCGTATTTGTCATGATGTACATCACTTGGTTTGGGTCAACAATCATCATCAACATCAACACCAGAAGCCACACGGCGGCATTAATGTTAATGCATGTCACTCTTTCATAAATTTTTAGTGAATTACAAAACTGTCCAGTGCACCAGCTCCGGACACAAGTCCAGTGCCAAAGTCGAGAGTGAAATGCAAAACTTTAATTAAGAAAGTTTTTTGTTTGCTTTTTTTCTTGCGTCTTGAAGGAGCAGAGAGTGTTAGTTTAGGCAGACATTTCCATTTGTAAGGTGAAACAGCGCTCTGGCTCTTGTAGATTTATATGGGTTCGGTCTGACAATTGTTGTATGGATTATGAATTGCCATTCACTTTTTTGGCATCCGTATTGTAAGCTGAAAACGCGTGTGGAATTGACATGGAAACAATGGGTAGGGCTTGGGGCTGACACAAGTGAAAAGCTAAAAATTAGCAACAGAAATAGTTTGAGTGCGTATACGTAACTTTTGACGAGGTTGAAGGTTCTTTAAATGGACCGTTTTTATGTTGATCTAGTTGTAGGTGCCGTGATTGATTGAGGTATTTCATAACAAGGTTATTTCGAAGTTTCCACGAAATACATTTATTTTTTTCTCATTTATTCTCTTTTCTCGACTTCAAAAAGGTTATCTTTGCAGCATTTGATAGCTTCGAAGCTGGATATGATAGTAAAACGTTTTATTCCTGCCCTTTTCGATGATTTTTTTTATGGACTGGATGAAAGCGTCGCGGATGCATGTCTTGACAATGAGTATATTGCTCATTCGGTTGAAAACAGCGTTCCGAATATCACAGCATAACATTTAACAAATAATTAAAAAAGAAAGCGAAGCATTTAAAAAATAATAATTATCGCTTTGTTTCTTCTAGCTAGATTTCTAAAAGAATCCTTCCTTAAATCGGGAAGATATTTGATATTATCATGATGAAGTTAATCTGTTTCATATACGTTAATAAAGGGAAAATACCGGGAATCAATTTGGATCTAAACGATTGTTTGTAATTTATTTTATTTGGTAAAAATTAACAAATAGGTATGTTACCGCACATTTTACATACAAAGATTTTATTTTTAAGTATCTATATCTTTCTACTGAAAAACAATTTAGTTCCTATACAATCATGTTGTTCAAATAAGAAAAACTGTTCTGAAGGATTTAAAAGAAACAATTCAATAATTCAAATAATTTTTTTGAAAATTACAAATATTGCGTCACTAAATCCATTGTAACTTATAAGCTTAATAAGAAATATTAAAAAACACATTAATTCTGTATTTGTGGCGCCATCTGTCTGACCGGGAACTTATCAGCCGATGTTTTAACAGCAATCAGCGTTTTAAGAGAGTCGGCTTATGAAATCAATTTATTCAATTCAAACTTCAATTTATTCGATTCAGACTATACCAACAAGTGGGGATTGGTTATGGCTGTCCAGTGTGGTTCAACGTGACAGCAAATTCCATGGACAAGATTTTGGTTTTTGAGAGACAATGTCTCAGGGCTTGTCTTCGTTTATATAGAACTCCAGAGTCCCAATAAAAAAATTCTATCGCAATGAGGGCCAACCTTGTCAGTGGATAATTTCCTTATAATGCTAATTCGAAGGCACGTTGCAAGGGCAATGACTTCGTTCAACAACCTGATCTCCGGGCCTTTCTACCCTAATGATTGGTACTATGAGAGTGTTCGCCTAAGTTGGTTCGTCCTTCCGGAGGCCTTCCTCTACTTCGCTTCTAAAGGTTTGATACAGAATATTAGGGCGATGCCGCTTATCTTCCACGTCGTCCGTTCAGGTGTAGACAGGCGACTCGATTACAATCCAGACATCGCCCACAGTTCCGAAGATTGTCTCCGGTTCAGCAGAGCGGTATCAACGATGTGATAGATACACAGAAGCAACACCAACAATTCTGGTGGCTATTAGAAAATTGACAGGAAACTCTGTCGCCGCTACCCTTCAAAGTCAGGTAACCTTATGGGGAAACTTCCCAACATGAAGCTCCTGTTAGTGCGTTGGCCGGCTTACATAGACTTCAGTTTTCTTAGCGTAAGTAGGATTAGTTAGGAAAATATATATTATTATATTATATATATATTAAAATATATATTATTATAAATATATTCTATATTTATATATTTATATAAATACTATATATTGTCGTGGATTATCTAGTGTCTTAAAAGTTGAATGAGAAAATAAAAAAATGCATTCAAAAGTAAAAAAAAGTACCAACATGTGGGGTATTCTCAGTCACTAATGTTCTACTGCGGGCTACATTTTCTGGCAATGCGGTCGGAAAAAAACTCGACCTTTAAAATGAGCTTCAAAGCAAAGTTTACATATACCAGGAATAATAACTAGAAAATTAATTCTGAAAAATGCGAAATTATACTGTTTCGCAACCCATCAAGGCAAGGCGTTTTAGGGTTAAGAAGCAGTTGATGAAAACTAAAGGTAACGAGTTTCAGTCGCATACATGTGCAATCAAAGACGATTTCTCTTCGACGAATTTTCTTACCACAATGAACACATAGTTATACAATTTGTCTAGCTTGTAAGACTATTCTACACCAATTGCTTGAGATGCGGTACCAAGCTTGCATCCGTTCAGTTATGCCCTTTGTAACTCCATAAGTCCGTTTTTCATGGGAATGTCTCGCTTATTTGAAAGGAAATGTCTCAGAGCTTGTACATTCTTAATTTAAAAATTATTTTGTCATCAAGTGGCTGTTAAATGACTCCGACGTTTCGAGAATTCTAGACGATTTTGCGAACGTTCCCATAGTATACCACCATGCTGGAAGGCCAACAGGTGATCGAATCCTCTGTTAGCTCATGGGATTTCTATCTTTTAACTTGAAAAATTATTGACAGGTAAAACAGAAAAATGCTAATGGCTCGATTTGCTCGCCACCATCTGTTTTGAGAGACATTATACCACCTTTATGGGCGAGATGCAATAAATAGCATTGTGGGGCTTAAACTCATGTCAAACTAGAGTAAGTTGATTTGATAAAATAATTTTTTTTTTGTAAAGAATGTAGAAAACAAGAATTTATTGTTGCTGTTCATCGTTGTTATTCATCCTTCGTGCTACCGGGCACGCTGCTTCTAGGTGGTTAAACCAAAGTTCCTGGCATTTGCGATTATTTGATCCTTGCAGCGGAAGAAGCCCAAGCGGTGACATAAGCGAATGAAAAAGTTTACTTAGCTATTCAAGGCAGAAATGTTACCACATCAGAGCTCTCCAAACCAGACTCGATGCTTTCCATTTCGAAGAATTATTTATAAGACATTTTGTAGAAAGGCAGACAATGCAATTTTTGGGTTGGGTTGGCATAAGCTCAACTTGCTTTCTAACTTATCAGGCAATCGATGGTAGAACGATTTGATCATGAGTTAAACCTGCTTTCCATCATTCGCGATTCTAGACTGCTTCAGTTTTCCGCGATTGCTTGATCATTGAACTGTAGGTTTTGTCTTTCTATTTATCGTGATCTGGTGTCTGAGATTCGAATACACTATTATTTGGAGCGTTATTGTCCATCTGCCTAAAGTGTTCGAGAGATTTCAGTCGACGCATTTAAGCCTGGCAGACCAGATCCATATTACTGTGTAGCTTAAAGGGTTCACGATTTTATCTTCTTCGTCATATTCGCCCTCCTTGCAGTCAGAACCATATATCAGACAGAGAATTTTACTTAAAAAGTGCTGTTTCGCTGATTGAGCATACTTTTGATTCTTCGGTTTGGAAATAACTCAAGTAGCATCGAATGGCTGTGATTTCCACCTAAGTGTGTAGAGCTCCTTTTGGCCTTCAGTTTGTAGGGGAACAGTTCGATGTTATAAGCAGCATTGAAGTCGATAAAAATTTGATGACAATCGACTTTCAATTCGATAGTCTTTGGTGTATAAGGGACTTTGGTCGATTGTATCCGATTAGCCGGGCAACTTGTATATGCAATTTTGCTTGGGACGAATAGAGCTCAAATTAAAGTCGTCATCGTACATGCCTACATTCTGTAAAATTTTGTTGAGGGGGTAGGCATGGGCTATCTTAAATGTACACACCCTCTAAATCTCTCTCTTAGTCATTTTCGTTAAGCAGCTGATGAATAAATATGTAAGAGTATATTGCTTACATAGCAAAGCACTTTAAGACAGTTCGCTTCGAAGTAACTCTAGTCAAAATGACATCAGCCATTCCCACACATTGAAACATTTTCTAGGTTGCCGGATACTGCATTGTCGAAAGCAATGATTGGCAACTGAACTAGAAAGTAAAGCTAGAACCTAGAATTGAGGGTCAATGCGGGCAAGCATATGTGATGCAAAAAAAAGTCATTTGACCAACTTGAACTTCCAGAGACTTCCAGAAACGATTGCTCAATAGTTTCTAATCTACTATTAATAAAAAAAACAACCAAGATATCCGTTCGTTTTCGAAACTGCCTTATGGAATAAAGTTCGAAAACAACCACCTCAGAGTTTCAAATTACTTCACTACCAGAGTTAAAGTCAAACTCTTATTTTACTTAAAAGAGAAACCTATAAATTAACATGTTCGCTGCATAAAGATTATAACAAATGGTCTTATTCTTGCAACACGTTCGGACATATGCTCTTGAACAGATTCAGCCTATGGGTTATTAAATCCAAGATTGTTAAAAATAAAAATAAACACGGCCGCGAGGGTTTCTGCAATTCAATCTACTACCAAAATGTACAATTAAGCCAACAAACAAACCGTCTTTGTCAGCCCAGTTCATCTTAACCGCAACGATAATTTAATTACAAATGCCATTGTAAGTAGGTAAACACTTGATATGAATTCCATTGCCTTTATGATTAAAACAAACAAAAGCCAGAGGCACAAATCAACGTGTTTCTTTGTTGAATACTCAGTATCTTTGATGTGCCATCAGATACTCGTACATAATTATTCATCTAAAAAATAATTAGAAACAATTGAAATGCAGTTTGTGCCGGCATTTTCATTTGCATTTGGCCGTATCATTAACTTCAAATTCCACTCCCTCCTTAGCTGGCACTTTCATTTGTACCTTTTAGAAAAAAAAGCGAAATAAAATTCGTATCTACTAAACATTTCAATCCGACTGACGTCGATTGTGTAAGTTTTTTTTCTGTTGTTTTTTTTTCAAAAAATTACACGTACATTTAAATGTAAACAAAGGCCTGATATCTGGTATTGTTAAGAGATACATAGATACGATTTCAAAGTCTGCAGTTACCAGTTACGATTCAACTTTAACGCCATAATTAAGTCGTTTGGGGGCAATAAATTTACAAGTCTTTTGATCTGAAAAATCGATTACAATTTGAAGGCATGTTATATAATTTTTTGTTTTGTCTGATTTTATTGGAAATTATATCGACTAGTTCGATTTGCAGGCTTTCAAATTTGACTCCATTTCTCTGCTGACGAGTACCTACGCCTTTGTGAATGACGGATAATTGTTTTCAATTGATTACAAGTCATTTACCATGAATGAATTACTTTAATATCCCTGCGGTGGCAACGAACTCATAAACACTTGCGAATAATTTATAGTTTGGCAACGTTTAGCTGGTTAGTTGGTGCTTTTAGCACTCACTCCGGAGGGTAATTGAGACCTGAAATACCATAATTCAAATGCGTTGAATTTTTTAGCACACTTAATTAATCTATTAAATGAGTTCATTTTTTATTTCTGATTTTTGAGATATTATTTTTGAAAATAACATCTCCTCAATGGAACCAATTTTTACGTTCGCCCTAGAAGCTTTTGTATGCTACTTTGATTATATTCATATACCTCTGTCGGGAAGAAAACACGGTGGGCTGTTGAAATTTTAAAAACCCGATAATATTTGATCGGCAAAAATTGTTGCATGAGCTGGGGCTCCATTTTTTTGGAACCGCAATTCAGAATTGTTCTGCATCTATGACCAAACGTTAATGTAACTCCTTCGCCGGAAAATCTTTACCCTTTAGGATGACTTTTTTGTTCGTTTATTTGTCAGCGTCGATTTTCTCAGGAACGCGTGGAAATATCAAGTGTTCATACCAAACACTTTTGACTGCGGTCCATTTAAGCTGTAAAAAACTCAAGCTTCTAACTCGACTCAATCGAAAGATACGGCTATTTCTACCGCTGTTGATAATCGCTGTAGAATCAAAACTTGAAGGGTACTACATCTTCGAGACTCTTTTCCCGTGAAGGAATTTTATTGCAAGGCCTTGATGACTTACCTGCAGGAAATCATATGGCAACAATATGTTTATGCCCAGCGGTTTCGAATTCAAGCGTCTTGGAGTGATAGCGCATAATTCAGCGCTTGAGCCGAAGCATTGAAGAAAAAGCATCAACTGGAATCATCTCGAACCTCCCTTCATAATATTCAAAGAATACTAAACAGAACCCAAAAATGAATTTCAGGAACTTAAGCTAGCAGATTATTGGACAGCGTATGGTGTTTTCTATCCAGATCAAGTTATTCAGATCAAAGTTAGTTTTTTTATCGAGTTTTCGAATTTCGCCAAATCACCATTTGCAGTGGAGATAAAATTAACAGCGCAAGCAAAAGAGCAGTCAACTACCGATAGTAAACTGTAAACTCCTCTTTGGCTTACGACAGCCGTGCGCCATGGTGACCATGCTGCAGTTATTCCTCAATCACCATTTCAAAGTCACGTTGGCATAATTATGATTTGTTATAAATAAATTATTGACTGTAAAGGCATGATGTTGCTGGAATAGTGTTGAACCTGTTTACCAAAACACAAAAACCAAAAATTGTTAACTGATCAGAAATAAATAACTGTGAATTGAGTGAATGCAAATAAGTCGATATCATGGAATAATCGAAACCCAAATACATTCAAATTTTTAACTTGTATCAAATGCTTTAACCCTTCTCCAATGCACTATAAGCGAAGTCGTTATAACTTGATTTTACATTTTCATTTAACATTTATTAAAGACTTTGTATCTTTATACTTGTAAAAGTGTAATCAGGATACATTATTATAGCAAATAAAAAACAGAGAGAGGATTAACACATATACATAATTAATTAATAACTAAGACAATTTCATGTAGCAATATTAATAATTAAGCTTAGTTAATGTTGCTTTTATTAATCTACCTACTAGCTAGATAAAGAAATAGATTTTTATTAAATCGATTAGAATTGTGCAGTCTTCTTATGTCGAGGGGCAGTGCATCCCAAACACGTGTGGCATGAATGAAAAATTGGCGTTTAGTAGTAGGACATGAAAAATCAGGTTGAATAATGGAGGGTGAGCGAGATGACCGAAATAAATGAATTTGTTCGTGTAGATATGGTGGCTTTCCACTGATTATGATTTTATGCAAATAAATTATGACTAAGTAATCCAAGTAGGCTTCCAAAGTACAGCCGAGAATTTTGTTGCGAAAAGTGGAAACGTGGCCTTATCTTCTGATTTGAAAAACATACCGAATAATATTAATAAAGACAACCACAAGTTTTCTTTTCATTGCAGCGCTCGGACTACAGAATATTTCGGACCCATTAGTGATTAGCGGAAGAATTAATGTCTTTTCCAGCATCAATCTTGTATCGAGCGGCGTGAAATATTGAGATAGTGATAAATTTCTTAGACAACCATACACTTTACTTATAATTGTCTTAATATTATCATCCAAACTGAGAGTTCGGTTAAACCATATGTATAAGTTTTTTGCTTTGTCAACGTACTCGTTTTCAGAAGTTCCAAGGTATATCTTTGGGAAATAATTCGAATCTATTTTACTTGTGTGAAGGACTATACACTTCGATTTATGTGGATTCAAATTTAATGAAAACCTGTCTGAGGTCATCATTTAATCGATGAGCTCCATCTTCAATAAGGCCCAGCTTATAGCTTAAATATAGTATATGTATCTGTACGTCATCAGCATACAAACGTATAGCGCTATTTTTGACTGACAGTGGAAGGTCATTAATGAAGATGGAAAACAACAAAGGACCTAAGATTGACCCTTGAGGGACTCCTGAAGAAACATTTTTAAATTTGAATACTTTGTTTTTTAGTACTACGGCTTGCTTCCTTTCTGCAAGATAAGAACATAAAAGTTTTGCAGCTGCCGGAGAGAAACGGTACATACTCTCTAGGGTTATATAGAGTACTAAAGTTTGATTCAATGATTTGTTAATACACTAAAAGAAAACTTGATAAAAATTTCTTTAAAATAAAGACTATTGGCAGGTACAGCTGAGGCAGAATTTTGTAAGACTTTCATTTCATTCTCTAACCTTCATTGAAAAACGTTTACAACTTTTTATAAATGCTTTGCTTGTCTCAACTGACATAAATTACATATTTTTTGAAAACTTCACAGAAGATTTTGTTCACTCAACAAAGCTTGAAACCACAACAATTGTATTCCAATTCTTAATTAAATTAGCCCCAATAATTTCTTGTATTATTTCTCATTAAGATAAACAAAAAATTGTTCCTTCTAACTACCGAAACTCTCTCTCATTGCATTCCAGCATAGAAAATATAAGTTCTGTATCTGACGCACGTAACAATATGAAACAGTCATTCTGAGGTCATTCTTTTTTATCAAAGAAGCATGGGAAAAACTCAAGAAAAAAAAAACAATTTTGTGTGTGCAACCTTGGGAAACCAAATTCAAAAATATTCCCGCTCCCTTATTGTGACGGATTACTCGCCCTTGAGTATTCACCCATGGACCTTCAGCTTTTAAACAAACCCGTAAGAATAACGATTTGGACCTCCACGTGTGACCCGGTTTGGCAATCTCGAAGTAATGACGAATTACGAGGCAATTCTCCCGTATAGCTTCCGAATCGTAAAGAAGCAACGAAGGCCCATCAGATGTTGTTATGGGCGTTCACCAACATCATACATCACAAACTTGCTGCCGCTCTAAACACATTAATCCGAGCAATCAACGATCAGAAGGTTGATTGTAATCAAGTTCCGACGAGGTGAGCACAATGTGCATCTTAACCTTTTTTTTACGCCCGCCAGCGATTGCAGAGACAAAATTAATTGAATAGCAAAGAATAAAAAGTTTCGGGATATAAATCTCGGCAGAAAATAAAGGCACACGGAAAACGAGGACAAATATCCATTGCGGAACCGTATTGCTTGCACTCGTCTCATGCTCAGCCATGGTGTTCGGTGGCGTTCCATTAAATCATTAAACTGTTTCGCTGCAATGAATTAATAATCAATGATCCTAGGAGCAGAGCAAAAGTGCAACGTGTCCATTTATTATGTTCACTGGAAAGGGGATCCCTTACCAGAGCCACCGCACACAGTAGTCTGCCGGGCAAATTTAATTTAATGCAAAGTAAGAAATTGGGTCAGTCAATTTTTCGTACATAGAGGAGAATGGTGTGGTGTGTTGGCGAAGGCTAGATATGGGATATATCGTGCTTGTATAAATATTTCACATACTATCAGGGGTTGCGATGGCCGGTCCTATATGAGCGACTGCTTTTGAAAAGTCAGAGGTTAAAAGCGGCCTGGAGACTCACACATTATTCAGTATAATCGTTCCAAAAAGAAACTATCCGGGTGGAGGATGCTTGTTTTTTATTTCCGTACCGCGACCACTTTACTCGGAAACGCAAAACTGTTTTGCAAACTCATCCAAAAATGTTTCAAGCACCCGTTCAATATGATGTTTCTGCTGCGGTTTCTAGTCTAGAGAGTTCATTTCACCCTAACTGTTTAGTGAATTGTAAATTATTGCATCCACTATACTGATGACATTGAAGGCGGCGGGGCGGGCGGCGCCGTTTCAAACTGCAAATGATTTGGATTGCGATTTGGCTCGTTAGAAGTATCTTTTGGACTGTATGAATAGAAATGTAACTGCTTAAGGTGATTGAGTGGTTCTAGCCAAATCCCAGTGGAAATAAGGGTGCGCAAAAAAGGCAATATCAACGGGTGGACTGTGCACGTTGATGTACGTCATGATAATTTGCTTTACTAGGCTTAGTTTCATGAACGTGATTGCAATGTGCATATGTACAATCACACATTTGGGGTTCAAGGACGATGAAAGGAGTATGCTTGAGCCTTGACGTTGGCATGAAAGGGCAATGTTTAAGTTTGGAACGTTAAGTGGAGTTACTTTGTTGACTTTCTATTAACATTAATTGCTGTGTGTATGTTTTAAGCCACAAATGAACACTTTTTGATTGGTTTGCTAAATAACCCATAATGGTTTTCTTTTAAGGACGGAAATGCAATATTTTGATTTTCCGTCGCAGTTTATATCTGAATTGTATCATTGAACTTAAACTCCCATACTTTATACATTCTGCAGAATTGTTATCTTTATAAGCAGTATAATCCTACGAACATTAATCTACAACTTTTGAATACAAAATTGTGTGACAAATTTTGACGTGGATCGCATACTTAAAACCTCAAATATGAAATTATCTGAATAGGACCTTTTAGTTATATCCTGCGGGCAAACAATATTATCTTATTGCCAAAACACCCTCAGATTACAAACGATTTCAAGAATCAGATAGAAATCCTACTACGCGACCGACAGAAGGTTAAGATACTAAACAACGCTGTAGCCTTCGTACAATACCACTATTGGCTTAGAACAATAAAAAAAAATCTTAAGAAAGACAGATAAACTTAATTATTTGAGCTTTGCTTAAAATCATCTTCATGGAATATCATACTGTACCCTACATAGTCAGAGTTGTGAACAGAAACAATCTTTAAACAAGGATTTGCAAGAAAATCTTTTAATAAACAGCAGCTAACTTGCAAAACTCTGTGCGGAGACAGAAGTCCAAGATAAACAACGTTTAAGGTGCCTCAACCTTAAATGGAGAAAATGGTGTTGCAAGTAAATTTAACATTTGGAGCAAAGAGACAATTAAAAAACGCACACAGTAAACACAACTCGACTAAAAGGTTAACCCAAACTGTGCAATAAAATTTTCAACCCTTCCGACCTACCTTCTTTCTATTTAGCGTACTTTTGATCAAGCAGTAAGATCACTCCAATATCTTGACAGGTCTGCCCAAGACCATCCAATGAATACTCGAAAGACGAAAAACATGTTCAACATGTTCTATTAAGAGCCGACTGGTGGAGTATAAGCCATGCTATGGTTTGCGGGAACGAAAAAATGCATCTCTCCGAACCAAGTTGCTTTTTAAGCTAACAAAGAATGTGTTGATGCTCATCTCCATATAGATTATTATATTTCCAAAGCTCTTTCCTTAAAAAAAATCATGTCTCTATTTTATCGTTGGATTTTGAAAGAGCATTCGATAGAATCAGTTTGCATATCGTCCTTGCCAAATTAAAATAATGATGTGTTGGACACAAAATATTAAGTTATGTTAAATTTTTCTAACAAACTGGAAATTTCTTACAAAAACGAACAATTTCTACTCTCCATTTTCCGCAGTCTTATTTATAATAGCCTAAAATGATATTTCCACAATCTTAAACATATATAAACTACTAGACTTTTGTTTTTACGCAGACGATGTATATATCTTAAGCACAGTAAATGATCTTACTAAATGTAAAACTCTCTTTAGTAATGCCCTAAAAGATATATTGAAATGGTCACTTAGTTCAGGAGCAAAACTATCATTAAACAAATGTAAACTACTTCATGTGCGTCGTAAAATTCACTGCCCTGAACTTATTCTTGGCCTTAATGATGTAAATATTATAAATGTTCAAAACATTAGCATCTTAGGCATCTTAGTATTTAATAACAAATAAAATTGGAAAGAAAGAAAGAAAATTCATGTTCATATAAACACCATCTCATATACTATTTAACAAAAATGTTGGTTCTAAGTAAAATAGATTATGGAATTTATAGGAATTTATATATACGGCAGTTGCCCGAAATCAACTCAACAGCAAGGGAAACGCATTCCCGACAACGCCAATTAAAAATATTCTCACAGAAGCAGGATTCCCAACCGTTGAACAATGAATCGAAGATATCACATCAGATCTTGTTGCCAAATTGGTCTTTTCGAAAAACTCGGTCATTGAAAAGGACATCCATCAATCCATTGAGAAGGCCCGGAAGAGTCATCTGCCGATAAGAAAGACACATAACACAGTACTATTCGTACCGCCATGATTTATAAGATTCAATGCTTTTGACACCTGCACAATATGAAAAAACAAAAACTAACGAAACCATACACCATTCACCATTCTCGGCCATATCATCGAAGTTAAGAAACAAGGGATGGACATTTATCTTCACTGACGGATCTAAATCGGAAAACAATACTTCCTTTGCTGTCACATCAGAAGACGGCTATATCCTAAGTATTGGAAATCTTCCTGATTACTCATTAACTTGTACTGCAGAAGCTTTTGCTATCCTGCAAGCGACGAAGAAAATAGTATGCCGCAGTGGAAATCTACTGTCCGAGCGTAATATATAAAATATATTATAAAATATATTACGCTCGGACAGTAGATCAGTCTTAAAAGCAATCAGCAATCCAAATAACGACTCCCACCTTATTTCCGAAAAAAGAAATAAAATAGCTTTGATGCCAAAAAGAATAAAGCTGATGTGGGTCCCAAGCCATGTCAATATACGAGGTAAAGAGAAGCGGATAAAGCTGCTGGCTCAGCCAAAAACGGACCAGTGTTCAACTTTAACGTTTTTACAAACAAAGACCTCAAATCAAATATTCAAAAATATCTGAGAATCAAACAGCAAGTCGAGTGGTACCTTTATCACCATCATTGCAAAAAAGTAAATGCCGATTAATCTCACCCACGTTATCCTTATAATATATCGAAAACAAAGATTTCAAACTTCGTTCGATTAAGGCTTGGGCATACCGAAGCTACCCACCAACACCTGCTTAGCAAAGCAAACACTCCAATTTTTCCCGCCTGCAACGTAACTTTAGATATATCTGATATATTTTAAAAATAGTCTTATTCTTTAATCCTATAGTTGAATTCTTATATAAAAATGATGTACTAAGAAACCCTAATAACAAAAACATTGTTTATATTGACAAATTTCTTTCCGCCATAAAAATAAGTCTTTAGTTTCCTTGTACTTTATATAAAACAGAGCCAATAGTCTCCGCAGCTAGGCTCCTTTAATCATTTTTATGTTATCATGTAATTTTGATTACTCGCTAATAAACGATAATAATAATAATAATAATAATCATAAGCAAAAAATCAGTACAGACATAAAACAATTTCGAGGAAAAACTATCATCTCCTGCCCTAAACTCAGCGGAAAAAAATTCTGTAGCGATATGCAAGACTTCGGTTTAGGAATGACAGATACCAGAATGCTAGGTCAAGACAACTTCGATGTTCTTAGCGGGGTCTTTCAAGTCTTGAAGCAGATCTTATCTTATCTTATTTTTAATTACAGAAATAACAAAACAAAAGCTTTATATTTTTTTCTTGAAATGTTTCATAGGCAATACAAGCATTTGCTAACTTACTTAAGGTTGTGTTGCATTCCAGGGTTGTAGCTGCTGCTTCCAGTTTCGCACACATACTTGGTTAAGGTCCCTTTCCACTTGCGTGCGCCACATGAGTCGCAGTCTTGCTCCGTCTTTTGGGGCCGGATTCGAAGACTTCGGGCCGGAGCATTGGTTTCCATCTGCTCCACATGACTAAGCCATCTCAATCGATGGACCTTCACTCTTCTGACTAAGTCGATGTCGCTGAACAGCTCGTTCGTTGTTATATCTTCTCCTCCACTTACCACCACCCGAAGAATTTTTTCTCAAAGCAGCCAAGAGCAACTTCGTCCGCTTTTGAAAAAATCCATGTCTCTGCGCCATATAGCAGGACTGGGATGTTAAAGGTCTTATACAGGGTGACATAGGTTGTTCAAGAGAGGGCTTTGCTTATCAATTGCATTCTTAGCCCACCGAAGAGGAGATTGGCAAGAGTTATTCTTCGTTTGATTTCAGCCCTGGTTGTTTGTGTTGATAGCGTAGCCAAAGTCTTTGGCTACCTCAAAGTTATAGCTGTCTACTATGACATTATGTCTGAGACGTCGGTGTTGTCACTCCTTTCTCGTTGATAGCATATACTTTATCTTGCCCTCATTTACCGTTGGCATATGCGAGTAGTTGGACGGGCTTCTGAAAGATTGTTCCTCTGGTGTTGGCGGGCGAATTTCGAACTATACGGACAATCATTTGAGTGGTGCCTCCCTTTTTGATATTGAAGAATGCTTCGTTCTTAATTCACTGTCCTGCAACTGCATGGTGAATAAATAAACCCCTTCCCAAGTATCGATAAAAATCTGCGGCCACTTGCATAATTTGAACCGATGGTAATATCAACTTACAGCAGATCAATAGGTTGATTATGCAAAACCATTTGAAATTTGGCTTATTTTCTATTCCCTGAAATTAATCGCTTACTTCATCCGAAAACAAAAGCCTGTAGAAAGCAAACTGCCTTGATGCCTCATAACAGACATTATCGAACGATCCTGCCGATCGCCACCCAAGTAATTGAGCTTCTTATTCACATATTTCCTTTCATTTCCCTGTTGTTGGAGCTTAGGAGCTAATAAGATCTGGTATAGGGTAGATTCTCTGTATGATAAGACTAATAACGAAGAGTATTTTCCATGAAAGGTATTACACAGCAATTGTACCCACAATAAATTGACCCAGGCATGCGTGTATCCGTTGGGACCTGCACGGGACCCTTTGTGTTCGTTTGAATTGAATTTAATATAATTTAAGCTTTGTAATGTTTGTTAGATAATTTATTATTATTTAATGGTACTTGCACCAAAACTGAAAATTTTGATATGTTGCGTATCCGTTCAGATAAAAATGGACCTCGAGAGGGACTGTAAACGTAAAATCGATGGTCTGAAGTCACCAACTGATGGACTCTCCACATTTCGCAGTGGAATATCTTCTACTCATTTCTAGAACTCCACATATAACATTTTCTTCTGGCGCCTCGTTTTTGCACGTGGTCTATTAAAGTCTCTTCGAGGCTAGCAAAATTCTCGTTGCGCTGAAATCACTAACGAATTATTCCTTTGAAAAATGGCACTTTGTGTACTTTGCGTATGTAAACTTCACAAATACAGTTCAATTTTCCCCATCTTCCGATACGCTGATAAAAGAGTGAGCTGAATTAAAGACGATCATTTTAAAATAAGTGTTTTTGTTTTTCCTCCGAAACGAACCCACTCTTTTGTGGCCAAAAAAACTTCGTTCGCTTTGTTATCCAGTTAAGATATTATGGTCGCAAAATTTCAAAAAAATTGACTTGACAGTAATTATAAATCATAACTTATATTTGAAACAGTCAGAGTCGAAACGGACACATGCATTGTTAAGGATTAAGTACCAAATTTAGGCTCCTTGAAGTAGATCGGTGACTACTAGTCTCCAAACGATTTCCTCTCTACTTGACAATTGTACATTGCCTGAAATGCAGATATCCCAGATTGAGATTAACTACATATAAACTTAAGGACTCAATAAAACAGAACTTGTGATAATAACTTCTTAATAAGGTTTCATTCTGTGAACATTCTAGGGGTAAAGTCAACCACTACAAAGCCAGCATTAAATAAAACATGGTGTTAACATATAAACAAAATTTGCATTTCGTTGGTTTAGCACATGCCTTTGAGGATCCCAGAATTCGTATATAAGACACCAATTGCCGTTGGGATCAAACGAACATCTACCATTGGAGTGGTCGACCAGCGACAGTAGTCGATAATCTAAAAATAATGGATAGTGTGGGTGATTTGTCATGGGCTCTGTTGAACAGGCACACCACTGACAGCATGGTAATGAACCAAATTTCCTCAAACATAATATGCTAGTATTTCAACTAATGCCGAACAAAATACCGCGAATTAAGTGAATACAAATAAGTTGATATCAAATTAAGCAATTCTCTACAAAATACTCTCAAAATTCTATCTTCAGAGCTAGAAAATCAAAAAAAAAAAATTGGTTTTGACATTAAATATTTCCAAAACAATAAAATAAACTCATATCAAAACATAGAGTATCGCACAATCTGTTATCGATCAAATTCATTTTCGCGTTGTTCCTCCTTATTTTGGTCCCAAAATGAAAATCACGCTCCTATACCGGCAATATTTTTCAGTCATAATCAGCGACCTATTATCCAACACTCTTGAGATTGAGTTGCATTTTATCGTGCTCCAATTTTATGCCCAAGCCAGCCATAGCTTTACATATATTCATAAACCGATGGCTGTGATTTTCCCACCGAAACCCGATAGTCGTTACCGCACATTTACGTTTGTCTGTCTTGACAGTTTCTTAATGCACCTTCAAAAGTAAACTGCAGCTGATTGCATAAGACATCCGTCGGTAGTCGCACAATGAAACCAAAGTTTGTTCCAATTCCATCGGTTTGGCTTTGTGTGTTAATATCGTTATTTTGACCCAAAAGAAAAAAGATACTTTTCCTAAGTGGTGGTTCTGTTCGACTCGGTTGACGACCAAACGATCGACCGAAGTTACGTAATGTTGGGGGCAACACAGAAACCGAATTCATCGCATGCTGCGGTCTAAATGGTGCTCCCAGTGTGAACGGTCAACTGAAATGGGAAATTTTATTCAGATGGACGGTTTTGGAGGTTTTGAAATTCAACTTTTAGTATGCATTTTAAAGAGAAGCATGCGTTCAAATTAGAGTGTGGCAGTACTAATGGATGCAGATGTAATGATATGGGTAACGAAAACCAACCTTATAGATGATGTGCCGCAATGGTTGCCCTTGACCAGATTATAAAACTCGGCTTTGACAGCTGTTATAAACGTATTCTATTTAACATTACTCATGCAACAACTATTTTTATCTCTGGCTTATTATGTCGTCAACTTTAAATGGTATTGATTATAAGGAATGTTGATGCTGAATCGATCGCTTCTGCTGGCGGATGTCTTGAATTTGTACAAACGGTTCGGACGAGAGAAAGGATTTTCGTACATTCCCCTTTATGTGGGTCAACGCTTAGCTGCAAATCGAACTTAATTGATGTTGCAGTGTGAGCTGTGTGGTGCAATGAAACTATTTCAGTGACCAATTAATTGGGCAATTGGTGGATAACACGCATACTCGTACATGCAGGCATTGAAGCCAAACGCTTGTTCTTCTAATTAAGAGGTTAAGACATTTGCGGCCAATTCAAACGGAAAGCCATTAAATTGTTGTGCCTTATTATGCATTGGGTGTGAACTTATTTTCGTGTAAATTAATAAATCTATATTGTCTTCCAGAAGCTATGAAAATACTTCGCTTTGGATGTGATTATTATAACAATCATCCGAGTATGTTTTTCTAAGTGATATCTTTGAGCTATGTAACTAGGCACGTGCCTTTGACATCGGTTTATTTATCACGATCCCGGGTACTCGGCTCCACTTGTTGAGAGCAAGTTTCCTGATATGCGCGATTGCTTCAAAATTGAACCCGACTACCTTTCGTCTCATTTTTCATTTCATAGTTGGAGCAATGTTGTCCATTCGTTCAATACGGCCGAGACATTGTAGCTTTCTATGCCTTTAAAAAATCGCTCCTTTCAAAATATGTCCATCAAGATTTCGCATAAATGCGGCTCTATGAATGAAATAAGCTTGGTTTATGAATCGCTTTGGCTTTGTGTTTCTAACTTTTAGCTTTCGAAAAAATTTGATAACGCAAGCCAAAAAACCTGCGCAAAACTATCACTCGTTGTAACTGGCAAGGCAAAACTATACAAACAAGACGAATATCTTTGTATTTAAAGCGGTTCCAAGTACATAGTTGTGTATAGGCCTGAATGATGTGATAGTCTCGAAATTGATCCACCTGGATTTTTAGTCACACTCTCCCACTCGCATTGCTGTATGAACACGAGTTGTATGCTTCTAATAACTTATCTAACTATGATTTTAACATTTTATAGCTGTGTGAGAAAACGCAAGATGATTCCCAAAAGAGATAGATATGTAGATATTTATTCCGTACAAATTACAATTATGTAGACCTGCAACCGCACAATTTACAGTACAGAGAAAAGATATTTCAAATTACCTTTTAACTGAACTATTTTTACAATTTATTTTACAATGTTTAAAATGGTAAATTACCCGGTATATTTGAGTGAAAAGTACAAGAAAAAGTCACTATGTACAAAAAAATTAAATAAAAAAAAGAACATATAAATATCACAGCTTTAACAAATATAGAACAATAAATATAAATATTTAAATAAATAAGAAGACAAATAAAAAATAACTAAATAATTGAATTAATAAATAGTTGACAAATTTTAAAATAAAATAAATAATTCAACAAAAAAGATAAATAAATAAATACATACATTAATTAATAAGTTGATAAATAAATAAATATAAACCAAAAAATTGAGGTAAATAAATAAATATGTTAATAAATAAATAAATATAAATAAATAGATAACCGAAATATATAAATTTCCACATGAATAAATATTTTGACAGGTAAATAAATAAACACAAGCTTAATGAAAAATTGTGACAAACGTGAAATAAACATGGTGAATTATGCGTGCTACTTAAGTGAAGGATTATTCAACTGATTTATCAATGGATTATCAGGGAAATCACATCTGACCAAGAAAGTATCGGTGAGTTTTCGAATTCTGACAGAGTGATGCCAGGGAAGATTTAACATCATTTTGAATAGTTTGTAAATCCGCAAATTTTTTATATATTTGCATAAACTGTTAATTTTGAGTCCAAATATGCGTAGATACTTGACGGAGGATTACCAAAAGAGGTGCTAACTTCACGAAACGTTTCCCTAATTGAGTATCAATCCATACTTGGACGCTTTACATATTTAAGATCCTGAAAGTTTTGCCTGTTATCCTATGAAATAATCATGTGTTAGGTAAAAGCGTAAAATTGTTTCTGAGGCTCCATCGTCCCCTAATCTTTTTAATTTTTCTTAGCGTTTAGGGAAAATGTTCGCTCCTTTATTGGTGTGGAACTTAGTCAACCGACCAGTGACGTATGAACTACGAAGCAAGAGTAGCAATTACTTCCGTACACATGAAGCTCTGCGCACCTAGACTAGCATTGATATCAAAGATTTTCGTTAGCTAAGCTATAATAACGTCTGCAAAATGAGCGGGAAACACAACGACCTACAAGCATCTTTACACGCAATATGCTCTTTATAAATCGGTATATGCGTATGCACATATTTTCAACATTAAAGTGAAAAACGAATTGAGAAACTCGATGTGACAATAACATCTAAGTCATCTCTTTTTTATGAATATAAGATTTGCTCATAAAAATTGATACGAATAATATCATTTCTCAAAGGCCCCCGCACTGCTTCAATCCGGCACTGCAACCAACTTAGAAATAGCGTACCTTTAAAGTATGATAATTTTTTATGCGAAAGTTGCTGGCAGCTTTTTAACTTAAATTGTCCTCTCTCATTTTATGCAGACACTCTTGCATTTAGCGCACAGTTCAGTGTCCTCAAAATTGCTAAAATATATGCTGCTGCTTTTAAAACTACTATTAGCATCCTTTCAACCGAAATTAGCAACATTCAGCCCAAATTTGTCGCAAATTATAGCTACAAATGCCAACTACATCACCATGATGCAAAAATTGCTGCAGCGAATGTAATACAATGTATTTAAATTCCTGCAAATAAACCAAACATGGAAAGCGTCCAAATTTGCATCGCGAAATGAAAGAATGTATGGAATTAATGTGAGAGCCCCCCAAATGTTAGCCATGGGCCCTCCTCAGAAAAGACAAAAGATACAAAATTGTGTTGCATAAACAAGAAGGAAAAACTTTGTGAAGTAGCTGTGCACTGCATAAACAATTTAAAATGTTTTAAGTCCGCATTAAATGAGCTGTCACTTTGGCGCGAAAACAAACAACAAGCGTTTCTGCTAAATTTACTGGCAAGCCCAAGATTAATAGCCTTCCGTGGACAACTCCAGCGTTGTGGAATAAATTTAAATGATGGAAGTAATGTTTTTTTTTCTTGATGTCAAATTGCATCATTCCTTGACCCACACTTCTTCGGTTTATTGAGATAGTGGCAAGCTTCAAACAGAGCAATAATTTGCAATGTTAAGTAAAAGGTCTCTTCAAAAGGGATAGGTTTTTTAATAATTATTCCACGACGAGCTACGAGCCTTACAATAGATATTAAATATACTGAGGATGGTCAGGTACAAAAGTTTATTATAGGGTGATCCATCTGCAGCTTTCTTTTAATTACATATTATTTCGACTGGCAGCTCGTATATGCTCAAAAAATTAACAGGAACGGGACGAAATGGAGCGTTCTGTTAACTTTATGACATTGTTTTGCTGATTGATAACTTAACATATTTTTGCTTCAATGAAGATTATTCCAGCTGTTGCCAAAAGTTTGCACCTAAGTCCGAGAAACTTATCGCGCTAAAAATCTCTGCCACTGAACATGTGTAAGTCGATCTAGCCTGAGCAGAATTTTCATTCAGGTATCGAAGCAAAATAACTATTTTTATCGTTTCTCACCTTCCGTCAAAATTGACGACATTGCTTTTCAGATAAGGAAAATGCCACAACTCGAAAAATGCACACGAAATCATAGAAAAGTCCTATCTTATCTATCTGGTAGAAAACAAGTAACGATGGGTTCGTCAGGGTTCCATATTAGGTACATTGCTCTGCTTTCTTTACATTAACGAAATTGCAGCTGCCCTTAAATGCAAATTGATGAATGTATAATACATATTAACGACAATTTACAAAAAATCTATGATTGGGGGAAATTCAATGGTCTTATAAAGGGTGATTTTTTAGCTATTATCTTTTTGGCAACACTGGTTTAAACAACTGACGCACGTTTCGTGTTTTGTTTCATTGTCAAACATCTTCAGTTTGGTCTATAATTTAACCATGAATCGTCTTACAAGCGAACAAGTCTTGCAAATTATTGAATTTTATTATTAAAATGCGTGCTCTGTTAAGAAAGTTCATCGCGCGCTTTTTACCGAAAAATTGTGTTCAGCGATGAAACTCATAAGCAGAATTGTCGATTTTAACGTGAATATCAGCCAGAAGCATTGCAAGAGCTACCAATGCATCCAGAAAAAGTCACAGTTTGGTGCGGTTTATGGGCTGGTGGCATCATTGGACCGTACTTCTTCAAAGATGATGCGAATCGTACGTAACTGTGAATGGTGAGCGCTACCGTGAGATGATATCCAACTTTTTTTTGCCCAAAATGCAAGAGCTTGACTTGCATGACATGTGGTTTCAACAAGACGGTGCCACATGCCACACAGCACGCGCAACAATGGACTTATTGAGAGGCGAGTTTGGTGAACATTTTATTTCACGTTCGGGACCGGTCAATTGGCCGCCTAGATCGTGCGATTTATCGCCTTTTTTTTTTTTGTGGGGCTATGTTAAAGCTCATGTCTATACAAACAAGCCCGCTTCAACTGACGCATTGGAAGACAACATTGAAGCATTTACTCGTGAGATACTGGCCGAAATGTTGGAAAGAGTATGCCAAAATTGGACTAAGCGGATGCACCATTTGAAGCACCATGAAATAATCTTCAAACATTAAATTATATGGACCGTACTATCGATTCAAATAAAGATTTCATGCATTTTTTTTAATTTTATGTGTTTTTTTTTTGAAAAACTTTCCTATAGCTTTTTAAAAATCACCCTTTACTTAATCCTGAAAAATCAAAGTGCATTGTTATTTCAAAAAGAATATCGCTAGATCTGTCCCACTTTCCTCCAATTGTTCTCTGTAGTGCTCCAATAGAATATGTTTATACTATGAACAATCTATGTATCGTTTTTAATCGAAACCTAACTTGGGATGACCACATAAATAAGATTGTTGCTACTCAATAGGCCGAAGGAAGCTCAATATCACATTTAGTAATATTACACGTAACATTTACGGCCTGAGGAGATTCGATCACGTGTCTCGTTTCTCAAAAAATATAAACGGTATGTCTTTTGACAACTCATTGAAATACAGAACGCTTAATTTGTTATTTAATATTCTCAAATCACGCCAACCTTCGTATATCTTTAGAAGGTTTCAATTCTAAGCATCACCGAGACTAACTAATCACTTTGTGCCTTGGTTCTCATGTCTGTAAAAAACTGCAATCCTGTCTTTCCTCCTTTTAGAAGGACAACAACATTAATAGTGTAACCTTAAGCTTAACTATCTTTTCACCCTTAAACTTTTAATTTATTTTTAATTTTAACGTAAATGTTCAATATATGTACATAAAGCCGTACATATATAAAGAAGATATTGTTAATAAATTAATAAAAAATAAAAGTCAATTCGTCGTTTTGGTGTGACTATTTATTAGTGCCTCATTTTTCTTCTATGGCGGCAAATGGAGGAGAGTGCTGTTGAGACACGATTATCAAATTTGTATGGCCAAAAATTTATAACTTCTATATGGACGTGCTATGTATCATCGCAGCTACTTCCAACACAAGCAGTCCAACAATCGATGTATTACACACTAAGCTCATAATTAGAGTATTCAGTCATTTAAAGAACTGCAGAGAAGATTCAGGTACTCAAGAACAATATTGGCCAAGGTATTCGTGATATGGAGGTTGAAACCATTGAAATTTATTGAAAACTATCAAATCATCCGAGGCAGTCACGGCTTATTCTTTTCAATAAAGCTATAATCGTTTAAAAATATTGAGCACCATTTTCCGATCGCTTTTTTGAAACGAAAGCAACGAATGGCCAACCCTTTATGATGTTTTGTTTTTCTAGTCATTTCGAACTTAAGGGGCATAATCATTCATCCTTTATATCCTTAATAACTAAGTGCTTAAAAGCTAACATTACATTGAAAGCCAAACTAAAATAGGCGAACAACTACGTATTGGAAACACCCAAGGCCTTGAGAATCTTTTCGCCATATTGCAGAATGCTGATGTTCTTAGTCTAACCTTACTCAAGTGAAACATTATGACGGGTACCAAACTCAGCAACTGGCTTGGTTACCTCTAAACCAGGTACTTTATCTAGCTTTTCAATTGGGTAAATTTGTATTGGAAGCACACACTTTCGGCGGGTCATGTTGTAATTCCATCTTGGTATTCCAATCAAAATCCGGAAGGCGAAATCTTGCCCGAAGAACGAGGAAGTAGTCTTACACAATAATTAAATAAAATAAAATTATTAATCCACTACGTTGGTTAATGGCGAATTGAGCGAATGCAAAAAAAGGTCGATATCGAAACTTTTACGCTTTCAGTAAATCTTCTGTAAGTTCTCTGTAAATTTATTATCAGGGCTAGGTCTACCCTCCTGTAAGAGCCAACATAATTATATAAAGGATTAATTTTATACCACTTTGTCTAATTGTCTTAACGAACTCAACAATTTTTGTTAAATAAAATACTGAAACGATTTGGAGGTGCTGTCTACCACCAATGGGATATCTATCTATATCTATTTCAATTTATGGTGCCAGCTTGAAGCCAGGAACTTGAATCGACTTCCTATGTGTCGTGTAAGACACCAAATTGACCTGAAAAGCAAACACATCCCTCTAAGGTACATGGTCAATGTATCAACAAAGATGAATTAAACCTAGGTCAAGAATAAATAACGTAACAAGGGCAAACAGAAAAATTAAAATAAAGAGCCAATAGAGGGAAAGTAGTCAATGGCCAATAAAAGTCTTTATGTAAGAGCTGTGAAATATCTAGAGCGTAGAAAAGATACAGATCTGGAAAATAGAATACAACCTTACCTTTTCCTTTACTATTAATTTTGTGTTGGACATATTATAATGTTTTTTTTAATTTCTTTACTCGTAGATAACCTCCATTGACAAGATCTAAGCAAAAAAATTATAAAGATAAATATAATTACGGCCTTCACTTTGAATCTTAGCCGTCCATGTATCTCAGAGTACTTTTTTTTCATGTCATGAATACATCGTTTGAAGTAAAAGTCTTTTATTTGATTCCTCTCTAATAATATAGTACATCGGAGGAGTAATTAAAGTAATTCATCGAGGCAAATGACATAATTAAACGCAGGTGGTAGACAACATCGAAAGTAAAAGTGTTTGAGACCCCAAAGATTGGGTCTGATAAGAATTTGTTAATAAATTTGCTCTACAATTTTGTAATAATTGCGTCATTGCACTTTCATGTTTTTGGAACTTATTATATCAGAGTACCTGCCACATTTCATAATGACTATTGATGTTTATTTGCAGAAAGACATAATAAATAAAATATTACAATGACAATTAAATGGCAATAATTAAATGGTATGGTAATAAAAACAAAAATTCGAACTCTTTTTCGATCCGCCATACATGCACCAATTTAGCCTTCAATCGGGACGTTAAATTTACTATCTGAAGGCTCTCTCAAATAATGTCTTTCGAAGTTGAAGACAGCTTTACGTAACTTTCTGTCAAGTTCGTCATTTGAGCTGAGGCAATTTAAAAATTTTTTCGCTCTTTATTGAACTACGTTTCCATAGCAAGGCTTAATTTAATGATTGTTCATTAATGATGATTTCATCAATACGAAAAGTTCTGACACAGACACACGAAAAATATCCTTTGATTATGGCGCCATAGCCTTGCTTATTTGAATACACAAACAAGACACCAAACTTCAACTCGTTCGTAATATCCGCTGGACATTTTAAATCCTAATAAAGGTTTTCGTATTGCTACTCATGGCGCAAGATCTATGAGTCCACTGACTTTGTTAGCGAAGCCTCGAAACACAGCAAAATGATAGCAAGTGGCCCCGTTCAAAGTGAAAGCATCCGAAGATTGAGTATTCTCACCACTATGAACAGAATTATTGGGGCCTTTTTAGAGAAGGGCATAAATTTAGTCGAACATTCGGATGACTTATATTAAATTTTTTGATCCCCGGTTAATGTCGAAATTTGGTAACGATTGAAGATGGAGTCAATTGACCTTAGCAATATATACACAGCCAAGCCTCAATTGGAGGTCTTAGGTGCAGACATTTCACTTTGTCCTTGGAGTGTCATATTTCAGGTGTTTAAATATTATTTTTTTTTAAGGAAACCAAAAAAGCTTTTTGAGTGCGCTTTTTTCCTTGCTTTTGTTCTTGATATAAAGCATGCTAAAAAAAATTAAATTTTTAATTAAAAAAAAACAAAATGGCGGCCATTGTAGCTCAACGAAAACAGGTCTTCAAATCACGGGAGGTAAACGGCCGACAACACTCTTTGTTGATCTGAAACTCAAATTCGGAAAATGGCGGCAGTCAAAAAATCGAATATTCGCATTTTTTTCGCATAAAAAGGTAAATAATAAATGCAAAAATGTATCTATCAGAAAAACGATCCGTCATTCCGAGAAGACATATTTTCTGAGTATGCTCTCAAAATTTCATGCCCATATGTTAATTACAGCGGTCAGGAGAATTTCAGCAATTTTTGAAAACGTGTTTTCGAGAAAAACGCGTTTAAAGTTTTGTAATGTGTTAACATAAATGTGTTTATTATTACCGCTAATCGGCAATGCCTGGTTCCTCCTCTTTTTCAAGCAGCTCATGTTGATCCGCTAACATCTCCCGCTGCTCAATCCGGGTCATTATTGCTGCATCGGTCACCTGCCTCTCCGCGCGCTCGATCCTTGCTCTGTCCCGTGAATGGTCAGAGCGCGCTGACATTGTCGATTTCAAACACGTTTAAAATATCGTTAACGTTCGAAGTCCGGGAAAAGTATCGATAGATTTACTTCTACTAACATGTAGATTAAGAATCCGTGATACATTGAATTTTTTAAAAAATTTAAAACACAAAATCCCCCTTAAGCCGTAAATATTTAATCCGTATAAAGTACACCTTACATTCTTCTATATTTAAAAATACCAAACACTCTTTGGCCATAAAAAATTGCCTCAAGTATGCTCACTGAAGAAAAATCTCGGTGCACTTTGACATTCGAAGCGAATTCGTAAATCGCAGACCAAGCAATTCTTCGTTAGTGGAATCGATAGAGCTTATATTCCAGTCTTCTCTGCCAGAAAATTTCGCCAAAAGGATACTTGTCAACTACCGGCACCAGCAGCTTGGTTGCTTTTTTTCTTTTTAAAAGTGAAAGACGAGGTTTCATTCATATTATTACATTACTTTTTAGCAGCTTTATCCACAAAGTGAAATCAACAAACACGTGTTGGAATTAAAGATTTGTCCTTCCAAAAATAAGTTCGTAAAAAAACAAACCAGTTTTAAAAATCAGTCCTCAAGCACTTGTCAGTTATTTTTTTAACTATTTTATAAAATGTAACGAAAACTCTGATCAAGAAACTTTCATAATTGTTTGGCAGAGAGAAGGCAAAAAACCAATAAAAAAATTAAAACTATAAATATTTAAAAAAAATTAATTTTGGGTCTGAACACCTCCCATCTATTTGTGTATCTATTAAACCGAAGCATGTTCTCTCCACGTATGTAACTATGGAAAAGTATAAAAATTTCACCTTCATCTACACAAATCTGATAGTGATACCACAACACTTATCTAAAAGGAATATCCTCCTTGCAAACTGTAATTAAAATGACTAACTACTGTCCTTTTTGCCAAATGAAATTGGCTTTTCAAATTATCATATCCTTCTCATCTGTACTGACCTCAAAAACCACATTCGTCTTGAAGGCAAACAATGAAAGCATAGTTCCCAGTGTAACCCGCTTCCTCATTATACGCCTCACATGCTTCGGGAACCATCTAACCATAAAAACGAAAAATAGTTAAGAATCAGAATAATGTAATACAGAACACGTTCTACTTTATGGCAACGTTCGTATCACGCTACAAAAAATATGTTTCATAATCTTAACCATTCCGAAGTTTTGGTCCTGGCCGCGTACCCTCTAATCACACGAGCTCGACATCCCAACAAAAAAAAAAGGTGAAAACATACGAGCGAGAAAATAAAGTAACTTTTCCAAAAGTCGCCCCAAAAACCTAATGCCTTATCCACTTGCAACAATGAAACAAATTGAAAGTTTAATAATGAATCCTGCTTACCATATATCCTTTGGGTGCAGACGGCAGGCAGCAGGTTAAACTTGACTACGTATGCATACATATGAACGAAGAAGGCACTTTGAAATCCCATTATCTGCAGGTCTAGGAGCAGTTTTAGGTGCAACCACTAAGTACATTCAAAAGTAGAAGTTACCCTTTAGGAATCCTTCTTTTTTGTATGTTTAAATCGATTCTGGCAAAGTTTTTTACCTTTTTGTTTTTTTTTTGACTCCTTGTCTTACTTTGCCTTGAGGCTGCTGAGCTCTTAGCCTTTGAAGTGTAAAATTATAGAGTGGGCACCTGACAGGCACGAGCAAAGTTTGATTTGAGTAGGTGCAGTTTAATGACCTGATTTATTCAAGGACTTAAGGCTAAGGGCAAGAGATCGTCGATGTGGTGAAACCAATTTAACGATGATTAGCACTGAAGACGAAATGGGATTATGAGTGAGTTTTTTTTGAGTGTCCTCTTATTTTTCCTGCAAAGGCCGAATGGATGGCGATAATTAAATGCAAAAACTCATTAACTGTGCCTTAATTTTCGTATGTTGAAACACACAATCATGGTACACATACCCAAACACACAGCCCTATAAGGAGCTCTCGAATAATAAACGATAATTACATAATGACGTATACGTGTTAGACTTGGCATTATACTGTGCAAGAGGCATCACACAGGGGAGTCGTTTGTGACCACTAATTTTATACGTCATGTGAAGTTCATTGAAATGAATGGCATATCTCTCTGCGGAGTTTTGAATTCTTATGCTTGTTATGTGCAGTGCGGTAATGTGGTATATTCGAGGTTCATTGTGAAATGTTCACAGCCAAGCCCATGTTAAATGGGAAGACTTGAGTTTTGTGCTTTAAATTAGTCATACGTTAGCAGGCGAACATTTTACGTGCTTTTGATTACTTTTGTTTGTCTTAAGTGGGGCATTCTTAAATATTTAACGCAGCAAGTTGAACTGAAAAACCTAAATATAACTCTGGTTTCTTTTTATGTTAATATTCAATTGACCTTCTAGAAAGAAACTTATCAGAAATAAGGTATTTTCTTTTGCGAATAAAGTGCTAACAGAGGCACAATATTCTATATTGGGCTCTTTTAAAATTGTATTTTTGAGGATCCGTACCTCAAAAGGAAAAACGGAACTTCATAGAATCAGTTCCTTGGCCCTATGTTTGTCTGACTCTCCTTCTGTTTGTCTTGTCACGTGGAGGTATCAAGTTGAATTTAATCAAATACTTATGACTACGTTGTCTTTAATCTGAATAAAAAATAAGATAATAAAATTAAGCTTTTAAGGGAAGTTTTCGTTCTCTTGTTCAGCTCATCGGAAAATCTAGAGTTGGCCAACTTGGGAGTTTGTCTCAACTCTGGAGTTGTTCAACAATTGAAAATTGATTTTGTTCATTATTTCAACTCCTGGAATATTTGTGGTAAAAAACACATCAAATGTCAGACTCTACTTTGGATTTGTTAAAGAAGAAGAAGAACAGGAAAAGACAAATCGAAAAGAAAGCGGAGCAATCTTTTTTTCTATGAATTTTGACACTTGAGTCCGTCAATTTCAGAAAGAACATACAGAATTTTTTTAAATTGGATTTTCGATTCCAAAGAAAAACGAAAATTTTGTAAAATTTTGAAAGAACAAAAAAAAGAAGCAAAAATAGATTACACAGCAGAAGAAGAAGATTGGCTGGTGGGAAACGCATTTGAGTTAAGTTCGACAATCGGAAATTAAAAGACGGACTTGGCTTGGCTTAGACTCGGGATGAAAACAAAGCATGTCACAAAAATAAAGCAGACATTGAAATATTGTGCACTTTATTTCTGCAGAGATGTCAAAAAGATCGAAGGTGGTCCATCCATAAAAAAAAGAATTTCCAGTTCTTAACGAACCCAAGCAACAATAAGCAGTCCTTTTGACACGTTCAACGTTGGGTCTTGCTCCGGTATTCCGTGATAGCGACTAGTTAACAGCAAACAAGTCGACACTGCAATGCGCTAGCCAGAAAATTATTTTATTTTCAAATTAAATGCAAGAAATTTCAATAGAAAATATCATTGTCGACGATGTGACTTTTTGCTAAAATGAAATGAAAGCGTTGAGTGTACAATTACAATATAGTGACGACCATTGTAAAATGGAAAACCAAAACATAGTACCCGTTGCTGCCCAAAGATGGTGCAGTTACTGATCGAACTTAGGAGAGGGTGAATCCTTCCAAATTAAGAAAGCATCTAAACGCCTTATTGCAGAACCCACGTAAAATTGAAAAAAAAGAAATTCGAAATGAAAAGTGGATCTCATCCAAAGAGAAGATACAGTGCACGGAACGCAAACACAAAATTTGAAAAATTAAATTTTGGAGGCAGAGAGAGAACGCTATCAGTTTAAACGCGAACGAGCTGCAATTGAGTGCGAACGGGCTGAGTTGGATCGAGCAATTTCGGCCAAGATGCAAATTTTCGTCATCTTCGTTGCTTGAAGATTTCCTAACTTCCCAATAATAATTGACACGAAACATTTCTAATTCAAAAATTAAACCCAAGTTTATTCCCTTAACTTCTACTTGACTAACTATAGAGTTGAAAATCAAATATTGAAAACGTCACAAGTTGAAATAAAAAATCGACGCCGTCAAAAAGTATCGCTGTTTATGCCAACTATTTTGATAATAGCAAAAGAATCTACCTCCCGTTGACCCACAATTATGATATTTGGCAAGATGTCAAAGTTTGTATTTATTTGTAGTTACATTACACTTTTTTTTATATCGCAATTCGATTTAACTCCAAGAAGTAGGTGTATGAAAAGTTAATAATTTGAAAAAAAAAAAAAAACAAATTTGAGAACATTTATTGGTGTTACGAAACCCTTCGGGTGCTTGTCTGACTCGCGCTTGGCAACTTTTTTTTACAGCTTTTATTTAAATTGCACTATTCGTATGTTAGTTATCTGCTTCAAAATTTACAAATGATTTTCAACCACTTGTTGTTATGGGATTAAGCTGAAATTTTGTTTTGGTAATAATACAATATGCAGTACTCAATATTGAAATGGTTTCAATATGGCCGCCGTTTCAAAAAGGACTATTAAATTTTTTTCAACCCCCAAAATATAGGTATCAAATGAAATGACTTGCAGACTAAATAGCGATACAGAAAGTCCGGTGATAATAAAAAAATCTGGTAGTGAAATTTTGGCGAAGTTGGTAGAGCGCCTGACTTTCAATTGATTCAATTGATAGGTCCCAGGTTCGATTCCTAGAGTGGTCTAGTCTTTGGAATCTGGTTCAGTCACCATTTGCCATTGGGATCAAGTTAATGGTATTATCACTGGATTGGTCGACTAGTTATAGTAGCCTGACTAATGGGTGGCGTTTTTGAAGTGGTTGTTGTATCGGCTTAATTTCTAATTCGTATTTCCAAAATAAGGGTTTGTGTAGTTTATGTGTAGATATCAAACTTATGCCGAATAAACTTCTGCGAATTAGGTGAAATCTAATAGGCCGTCTAAAATCCGTCCCGTTTCTGGCTCCACCCACGGAAGTGAGTTGAAACCAAATAAAACTGAGTTTCTTCTTCCGCTCGCTCTGTGCTACACGCATTATAAGAGTATTAGCAGCAGATAATACAAAAAAAGTGAGACAAAAAAAAGCAGGTAAAGTTTATGAAATTTTTGGTAAATGCGTCATGAAAGTTGCATTTACAACTAAATAACATTACAATATATACAAAACATATGATTCCAATAATCGAATAGTTTTTCCATATAAGCGAAGCATTAAAAAATGCCTGTTCAAGTGAGACGGACTGTATGAATGTTTGAAATATAGATATATTCAGGGTTCAAAATACCCCCTCTATTTATAATTCTTCATCATAATATTTTTGATTAACATAAATGAACGGAGCTTATTATCTAGTACTAATGATAGAAGGTAACCTGAAAATGGGAACCATGCGTATAAAATAAAATCTTTAATCTACATTTATGGGCTTATGATATATTATAAGTAATAAGAAATAAGAATAACTAAGAATTCGAATTTTTCTTCATAACAATTCCAATAACAACAAAATATTATACGCACAAGAGTACGTATCTTCAGGACAATTTTAACAGTCTCTTCAGAAACATTAAATTGTCAACCATAATGGGAAATTTAAATTAAAATATTTCTGTCAACTTACGAGTACATGAATTTTCTTTTATTTTCCAGGGCGGCAAACAAGCACCATACTATGTCGGAGCATCACAGACATTACCCCGTGGCATGTATTCGGATCGAAACAAGGCTGCTGTCGGTGAGTTCCTTCTACATGGAAAAAACCCTTTAAACCTTTTTTTTTTCTTTGTAAACAAAAAATCAATCCTCACAAGTAGAAAGTTCCTTTTAATGGCATTTTCGTCGAATGCATTTATGGTATTTTGTTGGTTTTTGTTACTTTAATTTTAAATTAAATTATAAGCCTTACTTTTGCAACTGAGGATGAAACATTTTTGGTAAATTTTATTTTTAGTTTAGTTAGAGTCCTTGCTTGCTCATTTCGCATGGAATTCCCTGAATTTTAACTTTTCGCAGTGCGTATTTAGCTTTTAGCTTATTAAATTATTTATGGTTGGTTTGTTTTCAATCGTTTTACCTTTTTCATCCTGATGCTTGAAACTCATATGAACTTTCAGACATTTTCATTACAGACGTGGGTAAACGTAAGCCTCAAACTTTGATTCTTTAAACCTTTTATTACTTAAGGAATATGATGTAGATTTTTTTCAAATTGTTGGTTGTTTACACTGGTATTTGTTCGAACTCAAATAATGCCGTAATATTTGCATACGGTTGACTTTACTGAGCTTCCTGTATGATCTCTTAACTACGGTGTCATCCAGTTTTTTGGTTCCAAAAGTCAAGTAAATTCACATTATGAATGGAATATAACGTCACACAAATTGTCACCACGGGACTTTAAGCACGACTCGAGTCTGATAAGGTACATAAGTTTCGATGACATTGCGACAAATAGCTCGGCCTTAACTTAAAGAATGTTCGACTCCGAAGCGTAAAGAGTTTGCGATTTAACCACAATGGCGACGATCACCAAAACGCGAAATGACGCTGCTTCTTTTCTGGCCTTAAACCTAACTTAAGGTTAGCTTGAGGTTTTTGGTAAACCTTGCAACTACTTTTGATTAAAGTTTTCACATTTTTGCAGCTTTTATTGGCTCTCTGTCCATGTGGATCATTCTTCTCTTTTACGCAGAGATATCATTCACAGAATAAGTATCGTACTTTGTTGTCTCTGTTGAATTACTGCAGAATCAGCCAAGGTACTTATGTATGTTATTTCAGGAGATCATTAAATTTTTTATTATTGAGCGCAACAACATTTTACCTTTACATCAATTTGGGCTAAGAACACACCACACTACAATCAATTTCATCGAATTAAAAAGCACATTAAAACTAATTTGAATGTTGACAAAAGCACTGGTATGGTGCTGCTTGATATTGAGAAAGCATTCGATACCTTATGGAAAAACGGGTTGCTGTATAAACTCAATAATCTGAACTTTCCGATATATTAAGTTGAAAATTATGCAGTCCTTTCTCACACGAAGAACCTTCAATAAGAACCTGTCAAAAACTGTCTTTCAAATAATCTTAACACAGATCATGGTGTACCCCAAGGAGCAGTAATAAATCCTATACTTTATTTATACCTCTGACTTTCCGCATCTAATCAACTCTGATTTTGCTATTTTCGCAGACCACTGATTTTAATATCAAAACCAATTTACAATATGCTTTAAATACCATTCAAACCTACTTTAATAATCGAAAAATCAATATAAATGCTTCAAAAACCCAGGCTGTCCTTTTTTCCTCGAAAAAGAAGGGGCTGTCTCTTTCCAAGCAACACGTTACAAACAAATGGTACTAGGATCGACTGGAAGTCTAGTGCCAAGTATCTTGGGGTACACCTAGATAAAACCCTAACCTTTTCTCTTCAATCAAAATACTCTTCCCATTAATAAATCCAAGGTCGAAAATGGTAATATTTAATATGATTATTCACGGTTCACCGGTATGGGGAACCTGCGCTCTTAGCCACATTCGTGGATCGCAAGTCATACAAAATAAACTTTTAAAAATAACTTACAATTTACCTTGGTATTTTTCTACTGACGAACTGCATCGGTTAGAAAATGTTAACAAAGTACGTACAAGAATGTTTAAACTATTCGTGAAATTCAATCGAGCATACGGTATATCCGACAATAACTTCATATGAGAATTAGCTGTTTAAATAGCAATATATTTATTTATTACTAATTTCTTTACTTTTTCTTATAACAACTTAATTATTATTTAACACATATTTGTTTCTATATTTCTGTTTTTTTTTCGATCATTTTTATTTATTATTATGCAACTATTTTATTGTATTCAAGTTTTATTGATTTATTATTAAATTGTTCATTGTTTATTATCAATGAACTATTTTTTATTTATTTATTTATTTTCGTATTAACTAAATTAATTAATTATGTAAATATGTATTTATTTATTTATTTAAACTTATTTATTTTAACCAAAAATTAAGTTGTCTAAGGTCTTTCTAACTAAGATCGAGTAAGGCTTTTCCTTTCCTTCGCTTTGGATTGATTAAGTTTTCTTAAGTTGGTAAAACTTTCAGTGACTAATTTTGCAAATTTGAGTGTAGTTAACTACAAATAGATCAGGACAGATGAGCATGTAAGAACGAAATTTCGTTGCATTCAAATGTTTCACCACATGGTATCCAAGCTGTAAGGCTTGGCATCTCCTTTTAAGACTTATATTACAAAGAGGAGGGAATCGATGCGATGCGAATTTTAAAATAAAAAAAAATATAAAGTATGCTGTATATTGTGAGTTCTAGAAACAAAAGCGGAAAAAATCTTCGAGACTCAGTTCCCGTGATGGATGAGCAATAATCATAATATATTTATACCTTTATATTCGAACCTTCGCGAGCCCTACTCGTTCTTTTATTTAATTAATATCTTCGTGGTAACAAATACCATACTTAAAAATAACGATAAGTACATCAAATGTGTTAGTGCACAAAAAAAACACTAATGCTCTAAGCTATAACATTATTTTACTATAGAGAAACTTAAATATTTGCGATTTCGTACCTCAGTTTTACCAAATGAACCCCATATTTAATACCAAAAGCCTAATTGTTACGACTGCCGCCTGATTTTGGATTTCGTTAATTCAATTTATTCTACCACCCAAATTCCACCAAACATGTTCTCATTCCTTGTCCCATAAAAACGCATTTATGGGCAGTCGACTTGTACGCTTATGTTACCCATCTCTGAATTCATCCATTGGCGGATACTCAACAACTCAAGGGGACAATTTCGTGAAACTGATAGCAATGAAAATGTCATAAAAAGTTGTCAAATTTTATTTTCTGACGCAAAAACTTCGATTTTATTTTCAAATTCGGCGGCTTTGAAGTCAATTTTATGACATCGAACTGTCGACGACCGGTAGCGATTGGTATGGCTTTTAAAATCAGCTTAAAAGTGTATCCCTTTCGGTATTCGAAACAAAGTAAATGAATAACCTGTTAATGCCCATAGGTCGAAAACAATGAATCAACAGTCGTAAGTTACACGATTGCTGAGCCTTATAATACCCTTTGCCCGATATTACCGCATTGCGCAATCAATAATAATATGACATACGTGGATTGGTCATGCCAGAACCACGGTGGCCTCTCGACACCCGCAGACACATTTTTTTATTATAATTTGCGTATTACCCAGCACCCAGTAAAGGCGACAAAAAAAAACAGAATGTTTTTGTAAAGCTTCAATGGAATGATAAAAGCATCTGAAAAAAAGGCGAGGACACCAAATATGAGGGATTGGGAGTATGCCCCCAAAATCGATCTGCGAACAACTGCATGGCAATCGGTGCCTACATCAGAGAACATTCGTCAAATATTTCTAAAACACAATTAGGCCGAATGGAGTTGATTACAATTGAAAATCTACCTCGAGGTCTGTATTCAGGCTTATGGCACTGTAGATTAAGTAACATACGAGTATGTGTGCACATTCTTTACCTCTTGGGCGATTGTGTCTGCTGCTTTATGGCATTGGCACACATGTGCAGCTTGTGGACTCTGGAGCTAATTTATTTTCCCAGCCATTCCAAAGGCTACATATATAAGAAAAAAGTGGTTTTGATTTAATTAAGAAATTGCAGCAAGTTAATGAAAACAAAAATGACCGTAGTCCAATAAAAGGCCCATTTGTCATTGAAAACTAAAATCATAAAGGAATTTTTCCTTCTGGAATTTTTTCGCAAAAAAAAAAACTCATCAAATAATGGGGCTGTTGTAAGAAACAAATTAAAGAACCACAGAGTTGTATTTTTTTAATTAAATATCTGTACTCCTGCATTTATTTTAATTAGTAATGTAATATACCAAAATTATTCAAACAAATTTCGAAGTAATGCAATTGTCCTAACCTACAAAAATGTGACTATGTGCCCGAATAACATATTTTTGATTGTCATCAGAATATTGAACGAAAATAACATTCCATAAAAAAAGATCAACACAGTACAGCACTGTAAAACATTGCTGACAGAACTTTACGCCCCATAGTAACAATAAAAGGGCGCAAAACACATAGTTAATATTAAGAAAAATAAATATATATTCATACAAAATATAATTATGCAGACCTGCTCAATTAACAGTACAGAAATACGACAATATTATATATCTTTCAACTGAACTACTTTTAAAATTTATTTTACAATATTGAAACTGGTAATTTACAAAAACGTAAAAAAAATTAACAAAAGTATAATAAACAGAACAGAAAAGAACATTTTAGTATCATCATAGTATCAATATAAATATATAAATAAAAAAGAACATAAATAAATTAATAGAAATAAAAAAAAGTATAGAAATAAATACCTTAATAAATAAATAACTCAATAACTAAATAATTAAATAAAAAATAAAATTAAATAATAATAACAAGTACACAAGAGTAAAGACAAATAAATAAATAAAATTGTCTTCGACAAGTACTGAAAAATTTTGACAGACCTTCAATAAACATGATGAATTGTGTGTGCAACCCAAGTGAAGAATTTTTCACAGTAAAATATTTGTTTGCCCCCAAATTTTCTTTGTACTTGATAACCGGGCAATTTTTTTTTAATGTGTCATTGCAACAACTACACTTTTAAAAAAGGCTGTTTCTTTTTTTTGCATACCAAACTTCGGAAATCTCTTTATTAAGAAATAGTTTTATGAGTTTGATCTATGATATAAAAAAACTTAAAAAACTTTGCCTTTACGATGGGCTCTTAACACTTTGTTTTAACATTTTCGGTTGATACTTCTCAGAGTAGAAACAATATCAATAGAGTAGGTGAATCCGCATTTAAAGTATTAACTGACCTGAAAACTCTTAAGCTAATTAAACAAACTTTTTGAATTATATATTTATGAATAAAGAATTTCCCAAAACAATACGAAAGAGATATTAGAAGGCAAAACAAATATGAGCATAACTATTATACGCACCAGGCTTAAGTTATACAAGTATTGTTTTTGCATTACATTCGACAGCACTGATCATACCGCCGCATTTGGGAATACTTTCCTAAAAACCACCAAAATATTAATGTTCAAATTATTTTCTTCAATGAGTTCAATAGTAAATTAATGAAATTTCAAATTTGAAGTTATCATTTATTTTGAGAAAGCAAATTGATACCACGCGTAGCGGCTAACCCTCAGTCATTTTCAATCACCTGTTATCGTTGAAATCAAATACAAAGAAAATTTCATTTTTATTTGAACTTAGAATCGATAGTTTTGCTGCTAATGAGTAACTTATTTTATATGTTATTGTTAAATATAAATAAATTATAAAAAAATAAATATTTGACTTTAAGATGAGTCCAAGATCTATTAAGGTATACAGTATTATACTGTTCCTCTTAAAAGACACTTAAAATGTAAAAAATATTTTTTTTTTCGATATCCTTCATTTCCAAATCGCAGACAACAATTTTCCTGAAAGCATAAATCCCACTTTTGTTGTCTTATTTAGCAGTTGCCGTGAATCGTAATGTAAAGCATTTGTTTGGAATACATTTTGTCCATTTTTCCCGAATTTCCTTGTTCCACCCTCGCCTTCATTAGATCTGTATTTTTTCAGTTAATCAATGAATCCACATTTCTAATCAATAATCAATGCAAATGTCATTTCATCCGAATGCACAAAACAAAAGTCGTAAATGTAGAACTGCCAGCTAAACTTCAACTTCAAAAAAGACAAACTGATTTATGGCACCTTAAATAAAATCCTGTCAATAATAACTACAAACAATAAATTTGTACTGAGACTATGTCCTTTCCATTATTGATAACTTCATCATGTTTTCAAATAAGTTCATACGAATATACGAGTAGGTCCCCTGCAACTTTCGTCATAAAAACAAATAGTCCTGCTGATGTTTTTTTTTGCCTACCTATATAACAGAACATCATAACATAATTCCTTAACTTTTCATATGTCGATACTAGAGGTTATGAACAACGTGTTTGGAACTCCTTTATCCTTTCGCTTTTAAAGTTTTGCAACTTTCATTTTGACTTCGAATGTTTTTATTTTTATTGTTTTTTTTTGTTTGTCTTGTTTGATAAAGATAAATATTATTTGGAGATTTATCGAAAGGACTACGTCGAAAATCGTTTGCATCCACATCGACTGATACATATGATTATCGTACTGAGAGGGTAGAATAAACTGCGGTTCCAAGATAAGAAGCAGAAAACTTTGGAACTTAGGGGGGCATTACTTCAGCTAAATGACAAAGAAGAAAAAAGAAAATTCAAAGAAAGTTTGAGTAGTTTGTAGATGCTATCAGACATAAAATTACATGCGTTAAAATGAATGACGAAAAAAGAAAAATTTAAACGATACGAAAATATGATTTTTGAGTTAAGTGTTCATTTAAAATTCAAAAGAATTTTTCCAACAAAAGAATCTTGGACGCATAAAAGCACGACAAAAAACCCCGGTGAAATCACTCGTATCTTTAGAGTTATTCTAACTGGAGTAGAAACGCTCACCGATCTAAATATACGAGGGAAGCAAATAAATACCTGCTCAGAGAGTACTGCGGGAATTAAAACTATCACAAACCCCTTAGATCATCGACACTGGTAAGAGAGTGTAAACGAAAGCAACACTTTCATGGGAAAAGGAGTTCTCATGGGAGCCATTAAAAGTACTATCAACGATTGGCCAAACCATGAATTCGCAAATTACTGGGTAATCCTAATAGAATAACGAGATCAATTATATATGAAAAAACAAGCAATATTGTACATCGAAAAGAACTTCGGTGAGAGTAATCTACGACCCCAATCTCCACTCAGTCAGACGCGATTGAACAGAAACCAAAATCTGCGTCTACTGTGAGGAGGAAGAACACGACCGAGAGCACTTCCTTTACCACTGCCCAGCAGAAGCAAGACTGTGGCACTAAATAATCGGGTCAGCACTGATACCACTACAAAAAACTGCTTACCTAAAACCTTTTCGACACAGAGAATAGGGGAACCCAACGGGCCAAATTCGAGGCCCAAGCGCCGTGATGGTGATCCATCATATAACGCCAACCAAAAAGCCGAGTTTGGCTTAATACAACTCACATCTCAAAAGTTCTTTCAGCGCTACAGTCCTTAAAGCCAAATCCAAACAGTGGTCCTGATGGAATTCCATCTATAATCGTAAAGAACTGCTGCAACTCGCTTTATATTCCGTTGCAATGAATATTTAATCGTTTCCTCGCTGAAGGCACGTTTCTTCATGACTGGTAATCTTCCTTTTTGGTTCCCATTTTTAAGTCAGGATCCAAAAATAATGTTAAGAACTAGTAATTTAGTTTAGTAATAAACAATCAGCGATTCCGAAATATTTCAAAGGTTTGGTAAAAAACCGACTCGAGTTCCTAACAAAAGAGTACATAACTGAGGCCCAACACGGATTTGTATCTGGTGGGTCAACGACTACAAATCTAGCTTATTTTTCAAAATATGTTTTAAATGCAATTGAAAGTAAATATCGAGTTGATGTTATTTATACTGACTTCTGCAAAGCCTTTTTTTCTGTTAATCACAGAATCCTCCTGATGAAACTTAAAAGTTTTGGTATGCATCCAATCACCCTTAAATGGATTTGCTCCTTTTTGGTTGACTCAGAACTCAGAGGGTATTGATAGGCAAATCATTATCGAGACAAATTTATTGCCTTTCTGGGGTCGCTCAAGGTACACATACTGGTCCATTACTTTTTATAATTCTTATAAACGATATCATTGAAGTAATTAAGCATGGTCATTGTCTATTTTATGCGGATGGTCTCAAACTTTTTCTAAAAGTTCGGTCAAAGACTGTGTCTTGATACAAGCCGATTTAAACCGAATTACTGAGTGGTGTCTTACTAACCGTTTGAATCTTGACATAAAGAAATATAATGTAATATCCTTCTCAAAGAAGCTATGCTTTAGATTTGATTATGTAATTAATCATCAACCGCTCAACCGAGTGAAAATAATTACCGATTTACGAGTCATGTTGGATTCTACTCTCTCTTTGAAGAGCCATGTTGATCACATTATTACCAAAGCAAACTCACTAACTGGTTTCATTTAACAAAATGTTAAAGACTTTAAATATATGTATGCTCTTTGTTCTTAGTATTTTTCCTTGATTCGATCCGTTCTGGAATTCACAGATGACATTTGCAATCCTTGCCTAGTTACCTGCGCTAAACGCATCGAAAACATACAGAGGCGCCTTACGAGATTCATTTTTTACAAAATGCGTTGGAATTTTATGCCAGACTGTAAAGCCAGATGCCTCCAGCTTGGTCTGAAGTCATTGGGGCCTGGACGTTTGATAACTTTTGTGCATGATCTGTTATGCTATGACCTCAAGTCTCAACTTTGCTGGCTATGGTTCACATTTATGTCCCAACGAGACCGTTAAGATTGAGGAATTTTCTCTTTCAACGTGCCCACAGAACAACGTTTGGCCAAAATGAGCCAATTTCGAGAGCCATAAGGTCTTTTTGAGGCAAGTAGGGATAGTAGCTACATACATCTCGGCTAAAATTTAAAGTTATTAGCACATACTTTTGAATTTAAGTTCATTTGTGAGTGTTTCTTAAAACTTTGAATATTGTTACTAAATCGTTTGTTCTTAGTTTTAAGTTTAATATTCTTTCTTTTTATTCTTTATTCTTTATTATTATTATTATTCTTTTATATTCTAATATACAAACCAACCAGATAACCGTGTCAATTGTATGTACAATAAGGCTTAGTTGAGTGAAATTTCAGTTAAAGGGCATCAATAATCCGTAATTTTGTGTATTGACGTGGATATTTGGAAAAGCCGATTCCAACACTGTCTTGTAGCTACTTCTTCTCATTTTGGATAATCAGTTCTAAAGTTTACTTTAACGGTTTATTTGAATTCAGTTAATCTCTTGTTGCAAAACAAAATATACAAACAAAAAAAATAGAAACCGCATTTGTCTACATCCTGACAAATATTTACTCCAGAAATTACGTCTACGAAGAGCCGACATAGATTCATCCAAGGCAATTGATGCAACACAACATGCCTTTGAAAATACTTACTTTGCCATTCCTTTTATATGGACCTTTATGCTTGATCATAAGCAAGACAGACAGTCAGACGCTACCAGCGAAAGGCTTAGAGTGTCTTGTTCATGCAAGGAAACCTTGTCTCCGGGATAGCTAGAAGACTTCAGGATCAAATCCTCCAAGTTGATGGCTGTATTTTAACGGAACTATCAGTCATCATCAGGGACCTGACTTTCAATTGGATCAATTGGATCGCAGGTTCGAATGCTTGAACAAGTTTTGAACTTATAACTGACTGAATGTGGTTAAATCGCTGATAATCGGAACTGAAGGTTTAATCTTAAAATTCTAATTCAAAGAACATAACTAATAAGTTAATTCTTAACTTACTTAAGATTATAGGATTGCCCATAAATTATCTGCATAGGCATCGGATTGCATAATAAAAATAAATCGTTTTAAAATAACCCTTGCAAAGTGAGTTGGAAATATATTCAACTCCAAAGACGGTTTAAATTGTCCGAGATTTATTTTTACTACTTGTGGTCCAGTAAAGTGGTCAATTGTGGTCAACATTATTAATAGTGACTCTAAGTGGACAAATGGAAATACTCTCTATGCATTTTTTTTCGTTTTTTTGCCTTATTTAAATCATATTGTTGGAACACTTTTCAATTGCCTTTCTCACTTAATTTTATTTTGCTTATCATAGCTGCTTCGTCATCGACACGCCTTTCATTCGCTTTTATTCGCTCTTATGTTTAATCAATCGATTCATAAGATTATTTTTTATGTTCGATTAAAAATCATCATTATCCTTACTATTTTTGTTGTTGTTTGTGTGTATACATTTTGGTAATAGGAGCTCCAGCGAAGCCAATGAGATCGTACGGCTCAAGGGGTAGCATGGGGCCCCCATTTCCCTATCCCCCGGATCAGCTGTACAGCATCCCAGGTATTATTTTGATTAAATACCCACACAAAATGTTGTGCGCGTACAAATAATGGAATACTTTTGTATTTAATGCAACACACTCAAAAGTAACATTTTTGCATTTCATTTTACATCAATCCGGCATATTCTTCCAAATTGGCATCATTCGAAATACTATTTTTGTTAAATTTACGGCAAATTGAACTTTTCATTTTCCATTTGTTTTTTTGTTTTTGAAAACCCAAAATTTTTATTTATTTATTTACAAGCCCGATATTGTTATTATTTTAATTAGATTGTAAAAAGATAAACATTATCGATAGCGTTACACCCATTTTGTTGATTGAAAGTTGCTTTTTAGTTGAGAGATTTTGAATATTGAAAAATGTGTATTTTTCTATTTTGTTATTTTAAGGAATAATATCCGATTGACAGTATTGAATTTGTAATAAAATTTTATGTTTGATGCTTTCGATTTTCTTACGTTAGATGGATACACCAGCTCGCCGGAAAGAGGAACTCGTGGGAGTTATGAAGAGCCATATTACAGTCAGTATGGGACAAGAGGGGCAGCTGTAGCACCGATTATAGACGAAGAGCACGGGTAAGTGTATCGATTCAAAAACTTGTCAAATTGTTGTTTTTCTCCTGATGTTCGTTTTATAGTGAAGTGGCGCTGAGCGAAGACCAGTACGCTTTATATGGCATGAAAATGGGACCAGGAAGGATACCAAGAAGTGCTAATCAAGTGTATGATCCTACACGGTAAGTGCAATGATATTATTTTACGATACGAGCACATTTCGAAGATTGTTTGGTGGGTGCTTCATTTTTATTTGTGGGAATTTCATAGTGGAGTTTATTCAGCTGATTTTTCATCTCACTTTTGTTTTCCTTTTTTTTCATCGTGGATGGTTTTGAGAATGAAACTAAATCATCAGTCATAAAATATGATATTGAGTGCTTATTTTAAACCTTTATAGTGTCAGTTAAACAAACGATATGGAGATATTTTATCAATCAAAAATTTTTTAAAAATACATACCTTCACGAATGATACCAGTGCGAGTTTTGAAAACAAATAATGATTGGTTTCACACAAATAAATAATTTTTATGATATAACCAAAATATATGTTCGTTGCTCCTTAAATCCTATCCTATTTTTTCACTAAAAGCTTTCATGCAATCAAAGAACTGATTGCGAATTTCTAAAGGAAATTTCGGTCGAAATATTTCGCTAACTGCAGCCGGCGTACGTCAGCATAGTATGAAGAGAATTCTTGAAACTGGTTTGCTGACCAATATGGCGAATGTTGCAGCTGTTGTCTCAACTCGGAAAATTCAACGTGCAAAAGATCTCAGGAACAAAATATCAGGCCCACTAGCCTGAGCAAAATTATTCAAAAGCCTTCGATTTTTCGATTAAGAAGTGGGGTATACACCTAACCAGACTATTCCCAGCTGCTTTAATGTGCCCGGCAAAGAGTCTTCCAACTCGAAGGGAAGTTTTTGCCTAAAATATTGTCATTCTTTACTCGCCTTACTGGAATGAAGTGATAGAATGTGTATGTTGGCCTAATGGCTTGTTATTTCCATATGCTCAGCATCGACTGTATGCCTTGTTGACAAAAGTTTTACATGTGTCATTTCCGTTTGTATAAATCCATCCAGCCATTTGCGGAAATCGTGAGACGCACACACAAATTGTTAAGCTAGCTCATAGCCCTTAAAAGAGTTGTTGCGCCACCATTTTTTTACACATCCACTTCCCTGCGCTCATAACGAATTTATTGTATTGTTATTAGATGCAGCATTCCTGGTCGTTTTATCTACTTAATTCTGGCACCATGAAAAAATATGGGGCTTGCAGCAAAGTTGCTGATTGAGCCTTAAAATCGACACAGTCAAAAGATACGTCTGTTTATGCCGCATATTCTAATACACACAAGGGGAATTAAAGGATAGAGTAAAATACCTTACTGAACTCAACATAAACATTTATTTTTTAAATCGCAACTCAATTTTATGCCAAGAAAAAGGCTATCTTGAATTAAAAATTAGAAAATTATATTGATTTTCGCAAGGGGAATCAAAAGCTATACATATGTTAATACTGCAAAAAAAACCGGGATCCATTTTTGAGACTCGATTTCCGTGAAGGACGAATTTCTAATATATCTACAAACTTTTGTTTCGCTTGTCCAACTCGCACTTGGCCGGTTTTCGCGACACTTGTAGTTTCTTAGATGTGCGTCACATGGCTTATATGCCACTAAAATTGCTTAGTTGTTATTTTCTCTTAGTGGCCTTTTACTACAAGTACTAATTATTCTATGCTCTTCATTTCATGTATAACATACTCCAAAAAGCTCCTATGATGTTTTGAACAAACATGTTCAAATCACCACATCCGGAAAATTCGCAAATATCCTAGTCGAAACGTCCGGCCCCTTAAACGGACTCAACGCTTAGACAAACAAAAATGAGCTCATGCTCTGCAACAGTGGATGCAAATCCTTTCATAACCCAAAAATTAAATGTCAAAACTTTCGTTGTTGGAAGTCAAAGTTTTCCTGGAAAATTAATACCATGCCGAAAGAGTACGGAAAGCCTCTTATGCACTCTTGTCTTCTTAAAAAGCTGAGGGCAAAAGATGGGGGTTGCCGTCAAACATTGTATCTATCATTTTCATTGACAACCTAGTTTCAATAAAATTTCTCGCTGGTGTAAACCCTACGCCTAAGCTTGTCAAAGAATCCCGGGAAGGCCTTAACGAGATAGATAGACGCTCCTCTGTGAATATCCAACCCTTGTACACGAAACAAGGTTTCCCATTCTAAACAGCATTTGCTCAAACAAACCCAAAGTAAGTAAAAGTGTGTTTGCTCAAACAAACCCAAAAGACCTCACCCGGTTCATTCTGTACTCTTCAGATGGAACCCGTCTCAAAACCCTGCCCTCCAAACCTAGATAGATATGCTAAACGCTGGCCTTAGTGTACCTTATCAGAGTCACTCATGTCGTATCTAACCATATGTGTATGCATGTATTATAAGTGTATGAGAAAAGGCTAGATTAACAGTCTAACGACGTATCGCCGATCAGAGAAGGAGGAGAAAACTTGTAAAAACTTTTTTGAAAAGGTGCAAAATTCAAAGATCATCCCAAATCCATAATAATCAATTTCAACTGGCGTCTACAAACTCCAAAGACCTAGCTCTCTATTTCTTCATGGCAGGAAAGTGGTTTCTAACCCCTCCAACCAAATTTGTTTAATAACATGTTTCATGGTATAACAACCCAACCTTACCTGATTCAAGGTAAAGCTTGTTACTACATTTTTCAAAAGAAAGATTTATCATTTGACGCGACGAAGTTGTCCTGTAATTTATGTACAAGACTGTTTCTTGTTCTCCACTGTTCAAAGTATGTTCAATGTCAGGGACGACAATGGTTCAATTACAGACCCAGCCAACAAATAAAATTCCATATCTTTTTTGAATAAATTATTCATTTAATTCCTCACTGACACTGTAAAAGTTTCACTTCAATGAACCCACCCTATTGGCATAGCCTTCAGCGAAATACAGCAGAGCACTATACAATTCTTCCGGATTCGGTCCAGCCAAAGCATAATCATCCGCGTAATTCACTTCCTCGGTTATGTTAGCCATTCTTCTGCTGCGTCTGAAGACTTTAATTTTCTTCAAACCATTGTTGGTAGCCGTGGTGGTCGTTGCAACAGGATGAAAGTAGGTTGTGCCTATGGAACAGATGTACGCGCATAACGATAACAACAAGCTTATCTAGAAATCTTAGAGTTTGTTGCTTACCTTTACTTTTGATCGCTTGAACAATCAAACACAATAGGTATCCGCCAAATGATAGGAAAGCAAGTGCTGTGATGCTTACTTGAAACAGTGTCTGCAGTTTGGTGGGCTTCTCTTGCCATGGCTCGGGGTATGATCTGCACGAGATCAAGTGAACGTAAGATCAATTAATTCACATTGAAATGCTTACCTTGCGTTCGTCAATGGCAAAGCTGATGCACTGTCAATGCTAAGGTTGGTTATGGTTATGGAACTGGTTGCATTAAGTACTTCTTCCGGCTGTTGTTTGTTGTAGCAGGATAACAAATCCATGGAATGCTTCAAACGAAGTAGCGCCGACATTTTTACATCGTTTAAACATGTCAAGTCCTCGACTCTGCACCGGCGGATAAGTGCAATGATGACAAGCAAATATAATCCGATCTGCATTGTGTGACTCTGAAGCGATGACTGACAAAACAGAGGTGCACACGATGCACTCAAGCCTACGTGAAGCGAATAATTAGGCATAAAATAGGGTCCCAATTAGAGCATAGAATTAAGTGTGACAAGTTTTAAATAGTTTCTCCACTTTCAGGCCGGAAGACTTGCATCGCATTCGCGTGGAGCACATGGAACGGCAATTGGCCAACCTCACCGGTCTGGTGCAAAAGGCTTTGGTAAATCAAAATCCGCAAATTGGCGCTTCAGTTACTGGACTAAATCCAAATTATCTGGGTGTGCCCAATCAGTGTCGAGGTAAGTGTGTCACAAAGATACCCTATATGCGAATGATATAATTCACATTTTATTTGTTTTTTTACGAATTAACACTTTTTTTTTTATTTTTCGATTGCTTTTGTTTGTTTGTATTTTCGTTTTATTCGTACTAAAATCTAATAACATTCACTTTCATTCATCTTTCACTGTCATTGTAACACAGACACTATTAATTTTTATAGCTAATCCCACTCACCATTTTTTTTAACACACATGAACATACTTAACCAAAAAAGAAAAAAGAATACAAATGTGACTGTTACTGAACGCCACTTAAATGGAGTGTAGCGTAAGATAAAGTATATGATTGTTTAAATGTGTTACGTCCTTATTGCCTAATACTAATTTTGCCTAAACGATGCGTTGTCCCTGATTGAGGTTAGTTTTTTATGTTCATAAGTAAAATGGTAAACCTACAGTTCACTCGAAAAATAACTTGTTAAGTTTATATGTAAGACTAAAGATACGTATTGGGTTTTTGTTTCAACTTAATGATTAGGTACAGATCATCATCAATCATACAGTATGTTATGCATTCCGATACTTATTGTTTCAGAGATGATTCCTACGATTATTTTGAGAACAGAAAAGAATGTCAATTTTTAGCTACAATTTTTTTTTATTTATCCAAGCACTTTTGCCAACAATCTTCTACGTGCTAAAATTGAGATCAATCGTGATGCAACGTCCCAAAGTTATCATAATTTTTTGGTCGTTCGTAAAAGTCACAAATAATTTGGCCTATCTTAAAACTCGTTTGGAATAATTCTTCAGCTGTCCGCGCCAGATCGTATTTTACCACCACCTAAACGTGAGCTCGTTCGTTCATTAGCAAAAGTTATCAGAGACGGTTGTACGTTCACTGGTGATTTCTCAAAATATCTAACCGAAAACTCTCTCCATCTTTCTAGTTAAATTAATTTGTTGCGCTGGATATTTTATGGGCTATTGATTGATTCTGACATCAGGACCTTTTTTTGAAAATGCTTACATAAGTAAAGACGAATGCCTTCTTCAATTGATTAGAAACTGCATTTCAGGTCGTTCAGTTCGAGAATTATTCGGCGGCCTTCAATTGTCGATTTTAAAAAATGACAGCACACTCGGTTTTTTATGTTCGTACTCGGATTCAAGTTCCAAATCTTCGAACGTGGAATTCCCATTATTAGCACCAAATTTAGGAAAAGAGTGTAAATTAAATGACTCAAAAACTTGATTTATTCATGAGTGGCATTTGAATAATAGATTTTGCGGAACGCTTTACCACTCTATGTATTTCCTGCCAAAAACAACGTGTCTCCACGATTGTTTTTCTACCCGCGTAATGTGTAAAATTTGTCGCTAAAACGCTGCGAAATGCCTTGGTTCCCTAAATTGCTGTCAGAATTTCTTTACCCTGCCAGATTTGATTTCTTACAGCCCCGTTGATACATGAGAAAGGTGCTCCAAAGATCACGCTTGACAAAGTTCAAACTCGATTAAATAAACTCATAGGAAATGAAAGGATTGCGAAATCAAAGGACTTACTTCTTTGTTTTGCTGTCTTTTTTCTAAGGAGTGCTCCAGTGAATCAGCCAGTTTCAAAACTTCCCTTTATAAACATAACACTCTACTCAACAGGAATGCTCATCAGTTCACTCTGTACCCCAATTTGGGTCAAACACTGAAGTACAGGGATTCTTTTATAAGTCCCACAACACGAATTTTGAAAGGTTTTCCTAATCAGCAAACTGTGAATAAATTAGCATGCAAGTTTGCATTAGAATTTATCACTATTTCTTCGCTGCCTATCCATAGTTATGTTTTATCATTAGATCTGTTCGCATACCTTCTGCACCGAAATTCATAGCCTTACTCGAACAGGATTCCGTAAATTTTCGTAAAAATTCGCTGTTTTACGAGGGTACTCGAACAGATCAGGCTATTCTAAACCGCTTAAGGGGGTATTCTAGTCTAGAGCGATTATTTTTATGTAATTTTTGAAATGTCATAAAATAAAGGCAATTAATATTTTTAGTATTCATTTTTTTATTAGTTATTTATTAACATAAGAAGAATACAGAAAAAAATCAAAAAGCAAAAAAGTTGAAACATTCAAAAATTCGCAGTTGATGAAGTGGGGGTCTCAAAAAATTGGCGCGTTACCACACCCACGATTTCAATCCTCCTAGCAATCTAAAACAAAACAAAAAAGATTATTAATTTAGAATAATGTCGCAATGTCTAGAACTACGGAAAAGTTGGAAAGATTTTTTTCCACAAAATGGTGACAAAAACCATTTGTGTACTACTTTGTTCGACTGTTTCAAATTTAAATAAAAAAAGTTGAAAAATAGAAATTTGAGGATGGGGAGTTCCAGTTCCAGTTCCAGACATAGACAAGTCTATGGGGTATTGTTCTTAAAGAGACAGTTTCGAGAAAAACGCGTTTAAAGTTCCTCTTAAAGTTTTTCGCAGTCTTAGTCAAGAAATGGTATTAGAGACTTACATTTTTTCAATCTGCCATTCCTGCTTCATACATCGGATCTTCCTCGTTTTCGAAAAAACTATTTTCCGCGTTTCTCTCTTCATATGGAGCAGGATGCTCGAATCTCGGAGCGGTCAATCCGGGCGTTGTCTCGTTTCACAGCAAATGAATGAGATTCCGGGCCAATTTTCATTCCCATAATTTTAAAAATAGGAATGAAGCCTTCATTAGAAATACAAACAGCAACAAATGTCGATATCTCAATCATCTTTGGTCCGGAATGAATATGTTTTGGATCGAAAGTCAAAATCAAAGAGTTTAGAGACTCATAATTATTTTGAGTTTTTGGACCTAAACATCTTGTGTTACAATATATACTATACAAAGGACAAAAGGTTTTACTGACAAATATGGATTCAAGTAGACGGAGAATCCCTAATGTCTTTTGTTCGATTAGTTCCGGCCGAACGAGTTTGGATGCCGGGTCAGCAAAATACCGATATCTCCGAAAATAATTTGAATTTTGAAAAATCCTCTTGTAGGTGAAAATATAAAAAAAATATCGATTTTTTTTAAATTTCTAGACTGGAATACCCCCTTAAACGCGTTTATATTACGTATTAAAAAAAAAATCATATACTATTTATAGAAATCATAATTCAGGAATGGAAATTACTAAAAATATTTCTCACCTTTCGTCAACATGGACCACTTTCCCGCACAGGTTTAATCAATTTCACCATATCCTACAAGGAAGTGAATTGAAGACTTCGATTCGTGTTTGTTCGGCTAAGTCAGCTGTAAATATCTAGTGTGGAAAACTGAAATAAAGTGCATCCGTAGCTCCTTTGTACAGCAATTTTTATTAAAATTTTGACCACCAACGCTACAAGGGTGTTAAAAGTGAACCCGAATAAGTTCATAATATTTTTCATTAAATTATTTCAAGTGAAAAGAGAAAGAGAAAAAGTGGATGCTACCAAACCTCAACGAACGACCCTAGAATCATAAGTCTTTTATCAAAAGTATAACTTTTAGTAGGCAGAGCCGATGGGGACATCCGGAAAATAAAGTTTTATATTACTTACCTCAGACTGCATTCTTTAGACTGAACTTAAAATATCAAGTTGCGTTTTTGCATTGATTTCAAATCACCTCTTGTTTGATTGGCATGTTTAAGTTTTTAATTTATAATAATTCGGTTTTTTTTTCGACGATATAATATCACATTTATGATGCCAGTCACGACTGAGAACCCATCTTATGGAATAGGTGGGGATGCTCGCAGAAAATCTCAAGACTTGTATCATACTTACTCGCGCTTCCGTCGTGCACCAAAAAGCAATTCTTTTCGTTAAGACCTAACATAATTTTCAGCTTTTACGAATAAGGTCAGCTTACACGGTGTCGATGCAATACTTTTAATCCAAGTTCAAAAACCACCAACAACGACACACAATCCAATCCACATAATCGTCTGCCGTAACAAATGATTTCCCTCTCTTGGCAGGTCTTTGAGGCACAACACTCCAATTCTTCTATTGTTAGACAGCCTATTACTTAATAGAGATTACAAGTGTCACCAGAAGTTTCATCGTATTCACCACAAACAGTCATCCGCATCTCATTTGTGTTTCATACCGTCACTCGTCAGTCTTCATACGCATACCTTTTCGAAAGTAGTGTCTCCTCTCTTTTTCACTCGTTCCTTCAATATGTATCTTTGGCTGGCATTGTTTTTTTAACTTAAAGTTGTTTGATTGTCATCTAGTTTTATTCAGTAATTGTGTGTATGATTTTCAATTTCATGTTCATTTTTTTTATTGCTGTGATAATTTTCTTAACGTTACGCTATAGTTTAATGGCATCATTAAAAAAAGGGAATAATGTTTGCAAGACGCCATCGCCACGCTGTCTGCCAGGCTGAATAGAAAATTTAGACTAGGAATTAGAAAATTGCTTTTGTTTGTCAATGTTATACAAGTTGTTTCAAATTGCATTCATGTTAATTGTGTGTTGAGTCTCTTAAGTATATCGAATGCAGCATAGTGTGGATAGCATAGAAATTCGATCGTAATCAGTTTGAAGACCATAGTTAGCCCAAATGAAACAAACAACAGACCGAAAATCGCTGATTGGGTTGGTATTCTGTAAGATGATCGGTTCAGGAATCATATGATTTAAGGATTGAATCTTTTAAGAAATGCCATTCATAAAATTACATCCGCTATATACGCTACCGAATGATAAGCAAAATGGTTCTTTTAAAGAGGTTTACTTTTTTATAAGTAATAAACGACAGGAATTGATTTTTGACCAAACATTTTTAAAAATTCTTAAGATGGCATAGATACTGGCTTTGAGTTGATTCTTTGGTTGAACATAACTTTTTGCGGAGTTAACAATTGATTCAATTGACTGTGGAGCATTTAGAGAAGATTTATCTCTACCAAGAAGGGCCGAATTTACCCCAATCTGTTTCTCCTCTTAGACATAAATATATCTTTTCAACTTCGCCAATTTTGGATTTTTTATTCCAACGGTCCGGTTAGAAATCGACACTTTAATATATAACCCCGAAGTTGAGCTTTAACTGCTGATATACAATAATTTGTTTTTACGGATCCGTTTCGTACCCAAAAAGTGTCTATTAAACTCTTTTACCAAGGCTCAGTTGTCCATCCGTCCGTCTGTCACAGCGCTGCATCTTCTGAATCGAAATTGGTAGACAATTGCAACCTGCAAAGAATGTATACTGTGCCCGCTATTAATACAAATTATATGAATAATATAAACTTAAAAATGGATGGGGGGCATACAAAAACTGTTTTTACCGCAAGAAAATCTGTCAAATACCATTGCTTTTGTTGGTTATGCAACTCGTCGTTGTTATGATAGATATATAAAAGATACAAAGTTCTTACTGATTGTGACCAAAAAAAAACTGGCAAACCCATTCTCGTTCCAAAAACGTGGTGATGCTATAAAAATGATCTTGCAAGGACATTAAGAAAATGCACTTTTTGAAATTTCAGAGCACAACAAAGATTCAGAAAAAATACGCTTTACTTTTCAAAGTTTGCATAACAAAACGTTTAAAAAGCGAACGGGGATCTACATAAGCTCTGCAGATACCTACACGAGACCTGAGCAAAACCGTCTCATTCATGGCATCGCCAAATATATATACGAGGTGAAAGCTGCTGAGCTTATTGCATTGAGATTTCCTAATTCCGATGTTCTACTGAGAATGGACCTGTTACTAAAGCCACAAACAGCAGTGGAGAGACCTTATTCTTTGATCCGATGACCATTTGCCATTGATTTCAAACTATGAATTGAGTAGTCTATCACTGATTGTATTCGGATTAAGGGGGGTGACCATCCTGTAGTGATTACTCTATCGGCTTTATATGCTTGAGTTCTAAGACCGTGTCGCCATAAAAAGTGGTTTATGAAGATGATGATAATAACTGCGCTGTGAAGCTTTAACATTAACATCCTTCTAGAGAATCAACTAATGACGAATAAAATATTGCGAACTAAGTTAATACAAATAAATTAATATAACATTTATAGGCACTATTTGTGTTTCAACCAAAATGCAATAAAAATACAAAATACAGAGGCTCAAAGTACTAAAACAATCTTTCAATTCTTCAAGTTCTCCGCATAATTTATAATAAGGGATGTCATTGTCCCTTAAAGCGAGTAGATTTATAGTAAAATTATCAACTTAATTTGAAACCGCGTTTCGACGATGGTTCTGCTAAGTGGGCGACATAAAATTCAATCTAATTGAGTCCACGCTATTAATATGCATTGGTCATATCCGTTGCCCAAACGCGAGTTCATAGTAACGCGTTGTGGGTAAAGCTTCTCGATAACCATTTTTGGATTTCCTGAACCCAATTGCTATAATTCTGATTACTCTCAAGTTGGAAATGCATCAACGCTTAAAAAGAGTTCATCCATTTCGCTATTGACAAATATGCAACGAGGATGATGGTCAGTAAACTTGAGCTCCTAGGTTAATTGAACCTTTTAAACGTCATCTTAATTTTTGTAAAATGTGATATGCAAGAACTTTCCCTTGTTCTTGATTCTTCACAGAAAAATGTTGTACGAACGCATACGGGTCCTTTAAGTCTCTTGCGGACTCCTATAAAAGTAAGCCTGTGATCTTAAGCCTCTAGTTCCTGTAAAATTAATTTCTCAACTATCGTAACGTTTTGTTTTGAGAAAGGCACATACAAGTCTTTATATGAATATCTTTGCGGTCGTAAACCTCTGCTGAGAAACTCTCGTTCAACAAGCATACTGGTATATGCAGCGAGCTGTTAACCCGTTCAACGCCTAATGTTGGCCATATTTTGGCTACTTGATCTAATGCTCAGTAACCTCTTCTATTGTAATGACCAGATACCCTGCATATAAACACTTCTTGCATTAAGTTAGTTAACATGGGATGAAACGACAGAATCATATTCGAACTCGTGCGTTCTGAAATCTCTTCCGACCAACCTGCAGAATACCTACCCAAATCATGCGTCCAATTTTCTAAACTTCAAACCTAATTATACCAGTGTAAGTGAATAACGACGTTTAGAGACCAAAATTACTTTTTCTTTTAATTTGAATTTCGTCTGATTATACTTTTAATTAAAAACAAAATCAAAATTGAAAACAAAAACAAATCCCAAATCTACTGCATTGATTGTTATAACCACCGCAGGTTTAGATGATATCGACGGCCACTCAAGTGGTAGCTCAACATCGATTCAAGGTGAGTTCCAAAATTTGTAGAATTTTATAGCCAAAAATCATAAAGAGAAGAGCTTATGCTAGTTGCGCTGGAAAACTTCATTTAAAAAAAAAAATGTTTTCTTATTTTTAAAATTATTTTTTGTTTATTAAAATGTACAAGAAACTTAAAATATGCGTAGGGTTGATGTGATTATGAAAACGAATTAAAATATTATTGTACTTAAAAAATATTAACATTTATCTTATTCTTTTGCTCTGTACTCAAAATCAGTTTTTGTAAAGCTTATAATAGGATGTGTTTTTCATTATGCCCGGAATTCTTTATTGTTCGTTCTCCTTTGCACTCCACCTACGCAAAAGATGGAGTAAAGATAGAAAAAGAAATCACCCGAAGGACTTTCTCTTAAGTCATTTGCATTACAGCACGACCACAGGATAACAAGGGTCAAGTATTCATGAACTCACTACTTTTTCTTGGTTTTCCAAAGATTGTTGTCTTAATTCTTCCTGTGGCTCCTGGCGATACTCTCGGATATATTCCACTGTTCCTAAGTCATGGGAATTTATGCTCAAATTCGTGTTGTCAGTCCAAATTTTTTTTCATTTTTCGTCAGAAGGCAGTACAACACAGCTACCTATTCACCGTCATCAAGTTCCCCGAAAGACTTTTGAACCGATATTTCATTTATGGAACCGTTTCAGCAGTATTTTGCTCAACCCTCCTAAGTTTTTGTTCGATAATAACCGATAATAATACCAAATCGACCTTAAATATAGGTCAAAAGGCAGAACCCGATTTTGATTTTTATTCCGTAACTAAGCCTTGAGCTGATTTCGAAACTGAGCTACAACATGGATACGCATTTGATGTGAAAGAACTGAACTTTGTGAATGTTTTAAAATCATGTGACTATTTTCCTTTAGTTTTTTTTCCCTGTGTTGCTCCTTAAGCCAGTGAAAGAGAGAGATGTCGTATTAGCCAAGTCTGAGGAAAAGAATTGGTGTCACAGCTATTCGAAATCTGCTCCTCGAATGGGAACCATTGCGACTTCGGCTTGGTGTGCGGAGCTTTTTCTTGGAAAAAAAGCACTCCAGCTCAAATTTCGGTAATCTTCCGATTATGGCAGACGCCATACCCTTTTGCGCCGAACTTACTACTTTCTACGGTAAAGACGGTGTTGACCAGGTCATAAATTATTGTTTCGTTTCTGGATCGGAGTGATGGGTAACAATCGCTTGAAAAGTTTGTCCACTTCATCTTGGTAGCTTTCAAGTTCTTTGAACGCTACCATATGAGATGTCTATGACGTTTACTAATTGTCTTATGATCCTTTGCCGCCCTTTATATGTGGATGTTCTTTTGAGCTTATAGTCTTGGCATCACAGTGCAACTCTGAAATATAGAGTAGCAGAGTCCCCCGATCTAGAATGACTTGTTTCAGATGTCAGGACCACAGTTGGATCAACGCTACGTTCCGAATTTGCTACACGCACTTTAATAATGCCCTTCTCCAAAAAATGAGTTGATACAACTTATCTCCTTCGAGAAAGCAAATGCTAATTCTATTGAAGTCGACCGTAAATCCGCTTCCTATTAACCTTGGTTGGCCAGGCCCCTAAATATATCTATGCTTTTTTCGCTAGCAGCTTGTGGCTCAGTGGTAAGTGCATCTGCTGCTTTGCGTGAGGACCCGGGTTTAAATCCGGGTAAGAAGATCTGGCATATTTTCACGGCCCCACCTTTCGGGAATGACTGACAATCCCTCCAACGAGTGCAACTGTTAAGAAAAAGCTTGTTGGCCTTTAAGCGTCCGAAATTTAACTGTAGGTCCAACCACCGCCAATGCAAATGGCGAAGCTAGGCCCTGGCCCTCAAAAGAGCTATCGCGTCATCTATTTATTTATTTTTATTTCTTCGCCACTCGACACATGCACAATCTTCTCGATTTGTAAAGCCTGGCTTCAGTTTTTCGTTTAACAATTTTTAACTTGATCATCCTTCTCAGACAACCTTTGAAGCCTATCGTATTCTGAACGACTTATTCAAAGTATAAGTATTGACAAGACAAGCTTTCCAAAGAAACAATGATCAAATAAGTTGTAATATATGTTTGTTGAAATTTCCAATCAAAAAATATTATTTTTTTTAAATAAAAATTTTTAAATTAATATTTCGTCTCAAATCAAATCAGCACAAAATTTAAAATTATTTTTATCATCACCACCCGTCATGAACATGCAAATCACATCATCTTACTCATATTCAACTCTTGCTTACGTGGTGCAAAATTTATTAATCTCATTTACTAAATCTCTTTACAAAAATCAAAATCATTTACAATTTTATTTAAAACGAATTTGTATTATAAATTATTTTATATCATACACTAAACAACAATAAACATATTAGCAAACGGAACTGGCGATGATATGTACATAAGAGAAAAGGCTCCAAAACTCGGCAAAAGCTCATGTCGTAAGTTGTGTTTTTTTTTCTTTATTATAAGAAAAAATAAATATTATTATTAAAAAAATAGAAATAAAAAAAATATCACAGACTTTTTATTGTTATTTATGTATTGTGTTTGTTTTTAAGTCAATGTTCTTAGCTGTGTTATAGTAAAGTTACAATTCCAATAAACAAACCGTAGATAAATCACCCCAGCACAGTAATAATAATTTTCATAAATAACTTAAAAGAAAAATATATACATATATATAAATTTAGTAGAACTTGCTTACATTGAAAATAAATGAAATTGGGGAAAAAAGTTTATTAAATTTTAACATGGTGATCAAATTTGTATTTTCTGCTTTATTTTTTTTTTAAGAAATTGTTAATTAAAATCCACTTTCCAGATAAATCAGTGTCATTTGAAAAATCGGTCTCATTTAGCGATGACATACAAGGCGTTCCGAAGTCACATAGTCCACAACATGCTGGTAAATCACTTTCACTAAAAATTACCGCAGTTTAAATTGATGATGCGTCAGAAAAAAAAAATAGTTTTATTTGCAAAAAAAAATATTTAATTATTTATATTTTATTTATTGATGTGTACATTTTGGATTGTGTTTTTTTTTTGTTGCAAAAGCAATAATGTTTGAAAATTTGTCTTTTTTCTTATTGTTATTTTGTGTAAATTTTTTTTTTATCTGTGTGGCGGCTTTGTGGGGTTCCATTTGTGATTCGTTTTATTGGTTTACAAAATAGCACATCTCTTTCACCTGGGAAATTGGGTTATATTTTTGTGTGCCTTTGATTAAAATTTTGGGACAGTGTAAATAAGAATCATTTCAATAAATTAAATCTATTTGCAATTATTCTAAAATGATATCTCAGATGCTCATAGTACTTATTATATTTCAATGACACATTTTTACAAATATACCTCGACTTATGTTACAACAACTCGAAAAAGAAGTTTAAAGTATAATTTTAGTCAAATTGAGCCTGTTTATCGTTTGTGAAACCAGCAGCCAGTGAACAAAAGATGGCGCTTTGATTTTTTCCAAATCAATTTGCTGAATTTGACTTGCCAGACTGTTAAGCTTTCCAAAATTAGCAAATCAGTTCCAATAATAATTTTTATTGTAAACAAAAAAAAAAGGGCAGAATATGTGTACAGAATTCAGTTATAAAACAATGGTTCATGATATCCTCAAAATCTTCATTCAAGGCCTGATCGAATTTTAAATGGTTTCGGCCTTTATTTCGCCAAGGGCTTTACCAATTCTGTTCTTAAAGGCCTCAATTGTCTGTTGATTGTTGGCATATCATCAATCCTTGCTGGCATTCCACTACAAAACTCACTGGCTGTAGGCGGCCCAGTAACATCATCAAGACGACTAATCAAACGATTAAAAACGGGCCAAAAACACCGCCATTCAAAAACTACACTAAATAGTCAAACGTTCAGGATCCTTGATTCTGGATTTTCAGAGCCCTTAATACGCAAATTTGATTGCTAACATAGCCGCAGAATTGGAAATACGCTTCATCATGATTTTCTGAGCATGACAGATATTCTCTTCGAGCTGCTCCCAAGTCCGAGAATTAAAAATGTTTCTTAAAAAAAACTACCAAGCAGTACATTTGAATTAAAACGTGACATGAACTACCAATATATTATACATATACAATCTGAAATATATTCGTCTTTTTTCAAAGCTAGGTATACATTTATGGCCTCTTTTTAAGGGCCCTGAAAAACTGCCATTTAGGATATTTGGAATTTATTTGACACTTTAACAGTTAATTTTCGTTCCATATTGTTATTTAACACATTAGCTTCCTTATAATATATTTTTGACTTATTATGCTACTAGAATTTCAAATCGATTTTATACCTTTCAACTGGGACTTTAGTCTACTAACGCTAGGAGGAAGATTGTAGGGTTCCTGTTCAACATATCAGCGTAAAGATCATTAATCATTGTTCATTGACCTTGTGATTTGCACCATTAAGTAAAGCTTTCCGTCAAGTAAGACACTAAAAACAGACACGTTTTTAACGTTGCGCAGTATTTCAACATTCTGATAATAAGCGCAAAATAAATATTTAACACTTGTTAATATTTACAAACAAATTTTCACTGGCAAACACATATTAAGCGCATAAAGATTTAACTGCATGTTAAATTAATAATCAAATTTCAATGAGATGACATGTTGTTAACACCCTTTTTCATTAGTATATAATAAGCTAATGGTACTTTGACTATAGTCTATGTACATGGCACACAGATAAGCCGAAATTAATTTTTTTTTTAAGCTGCCAGTTTGTCTCTCGCAAAAAAATCCCCCTATAGACTTCTCGGCAAAGCAGTAGCAGTTTCGGTAAACTTTTTAAAAATTTCTGCACGAAAAATTAATTTTGTTATCGATTGCTCATCATGCAATACATTAAAAAGGTTTGCAGATGAAGACAAAGGCATCTTTGTCCAGTTGGAAAACTTTAAACTTAGCACGCAATTCAGGTAATATTAATAAAGTTTTTCTTCTAGAAAGCATCTTATTTCCGTGTGCAGAAGAAGTGATTCGTACTGACTTCCCATATCTTTGCCACAGTTTTTTGAACAATCTATGTTGCATTATCTTCACCCTAAAAGTTAATTATGAAGAAAAAAATTGGAATTATAGAAAATTATAAGAAAACTGCGGCAAAAATTTTGTTATGCGAATGCTACCCCTTCTCTGCTTCGGGGAAAAATTTTACCAATATTCCAAATGCTGACTCACTTGTAGTGGAGTCGGAACTTATATTCTGGCAATGATTTTTATGCATACATAGTTAGCACTTCAAGAGTTACAAAAATGAAAAGAAATAAAAAGCTTGAATGAAAACTCAAACTGAGAATTTGAAACAAGTCACAACAACAACAAATTACATGGTTTTTGCTCGGTACATATGGATAAATCTTCCCTTACGCTTTTTAATCACCTAACAATCAGCTAAATGTACTCTATATTTTCTTAACGTTGTTGTTCCTCCATCATCAACCACAGTTTTTGATACTAAGACTTGTTGCGAAAGGAGTCCTGCCGTAAGCCAATAATCCATAATAATTTAAGTTATAGGAGTCTGACAAAACGCTCATTAAAGCTCACACTTTAATAAAAAGAAAAAATAAACGCAAACATTTTTGGAATTGCATACATACAAAAATTATTTTTGTATTTTACTTTTCGTAATTCAAGAAAGTCGCGGAAGACATTTTAAGAACCGAGGGTCTAAGAACACATGTGGCAATAAATACTATATCAGTCAAGTTGTAAAAGGATTTCAAACGGCCAACTATGCCAAAATTGACGCAGTAGCGAGTTTTACAGTTGTTTTATGCAAATTGGCAGGGCAGTTGCTTTTGGTAAAATAACAATCCTGGATGGTCTAATTAAATTTTTTTTAAATTCTCTGTTATTTGAAAAATTCGAATAATTTTTAAAAAAAAAATTTCAAGTGACCAACTTATTTTTCTTTGAAATTTCAATTTTATTAACTTTGTTTCGCACCAAGCTGGATTAAGCGTCTAGAAAAATATCAAACTACATACTATTACAAAATTTACAAAATATAATAATTAACATCATTTTGAATAATGGGCCAGTTGATCAAAAATTGATAGCTATTTAATTATATGAATTTTGTTTTTTGTAATTAAGTTCAAAAAGTTTTAATTTGAAAAAATCAAAAACTTTTAAGAAGTTCTTCTTTAAAGGTGAAATGGAACTTGTTTCGAGTAACGTTTCAAAAAAGAGTCCTCGGTCTTATGAACATGGAACAGATTTGGCAATTCGACTCTACTTTTACCACAGTAGAGTTCAATCATACTACTAAAATAACAGCGTTTCCTGATCCTTTCCTGTATGCTCCTTAACTAGGTTAGTGCAACAAAATTATCCGTGTCTTTGTTATGTGATTTATATGATACTTCTGCAATCTTCGGAAAAGCTAACAAATAGCTTCAAAGAGTTTACTTGAGCTCTCAAATCTCCAAACCTTCCGCTGTACCTATACTAGAAAATACCTGGCCTCAAAGATGGCACCACTTTCCCGGAATAGTCAAAGGTCCTGTAGTATTAGAAATTAGTAGTTAGTAAATCGAACGAAGTAGTACAGTATGGTTGAATGTTGGTATGTTCACTCCAGACAACAAGCGACCTACTTAAACAGTGCTGTAGTCTTAGAGACAACATCTAGTCAACACTCAACGCTGACTCACATTCCTCAGTCACCACTGCTAAAATATTCGGTTTGGCGCCACAAATTCGTTTGTTTAAGAAACCTGAAAAACGTGGCCCCGCAAAAAGAGATTCCTGTCGAACGACGAGTCGTTTTTCGCATTACATTTGTTGATAGAGAGAGAGAGATCCGTTGAGAGAAGACTTTCCAGCTGAAAAATAAATTTTTAAAAAGTGACCTGACTTGAGATTATCCGGAAAATGTTGCGACTTCATTTGTAAAAAAACTTATTTTTATTCCAATAAAAAATACCACACATAAAAAAAAGAGAGCAAATGTTGTGTATGTGGTGTATTATTTATGAGAACAGTCACTTTGACATGTTTAGTACGACTGTGTCACATACGAAGAAAACTGCGGTGGTCATATTTTTTACCTAAAAAATGTACCACAGTAAAAGGCACTTTTCATCCTCCCTAAAACCAATATGAAGTAAGGCTCTTCACACGCTTCAAAAATTTGTGCAGCAGTCCGTTTCTTATTTTCTCGTTGGAACAAAATTCTTGTAAATAGGGATCACATAATCGTGTGCAACGCAAATATTGGGAATTGTTCGCGCAATTCGTTCTTGTAAAACCTATTCTTTTTTGGTACAGCGAGAATTTGAATTTAGCTAAAAACCGACGAAAGTAAAACGTAAATATTGTTTGTTTTCTTGTGTTACTGGGCGGCCATCCGAAGGAGGGTATCCTGTAAAAAATCGTCCTTAAAAGGCATAAGTCGAGGTATCGATGTATCCGATTCTTAGTATTTTCTCCTATTCATGAATGAATGAATTTCCTGTTTGTTATATTTAAGATTAACAGATCTTCTTTTGTCACAAAAGTTTCCTTACACTTTCAAAAACAAAAAAAAAATCAAATTGATCCCCACGCTAGCTCTTTTTTGCAATAACCATATCTTAAAAAAACTAGCTGGTAACAAAAGCGCTCGTTTATTATATTATTTTTTCTCTTACTCTTAATTTTAAGTAAAATATAAAACTGCATCAAATGCATGAACATATTCCATATTAGCTATTAAGTTAAGTTCCAACGAGCAGTGTTTCGTTTTCTTAATTCATTTTTCGTTTATATGTGCTTTTAAAGTTGACAATAAAATTAATATATTTATATAATATTTTTTTTGTGTTTTCGCTTCGAACAATAACAAAAAAAAAAGAAATCAACAACGCACATCAAAAAATATTTATTTATATTTTTTTTACATTCCTTGTGATTCTGAAATCAAAAAGTTCTCTTTCGTCTTTTCTGCTTTCTCTTCTATTCTTGAACTGTGTTTGATTTTTTCGTTCAATATTTTTGGGGTGAATTTTCACATAAAAAAAAAACTTAAAAATTATTCCACACACAAATTAAAAATGTAAACACAGCCGATTCGAAACCACCAAAGCCAGCAATTAAGTCATCAACACTTCCACGTACTTCGTCACAAGGTAATCGAAACTTAAATTTTGTAACAAATTTACAAAATATTTATTTTACAAACTTATGCACGCTTTAGCATTGAGGCTAACTAACAGCTTACTAATATTTAAGAGGCGAAATTTATTCCGAGTACACTAACATTATTTATTTAACTTTTGTCGCATCTTAACAAAAGCTGAACGAGACCGTCTTAAACCTCCACCACCTCCAAAACCACTCGCTCTAGCTTCAACCCACCCAACATACCGGGCGGACATAGCTCTAGCACCTGAGGTGTATAATCATTTGCGTGGTCTGCAGAAAAAAGCCAAAGATCTGCGAATGGAGGTTCGCACCCTACGCCGTTTATCACAGGCTCAAGCTGTTGCTGTAAGGGAGGATATTAAGGATGCATTTATGAGAATTCGTGCAACTCTGCTGGCCAGCAGTGGCAATTATTGGGGTCAAGGAGATCAGGAGAAGACTCGCATTTCAAGAGAGGAAGAACTGTATAAGCAAGAGGTTATACGGCTAGAGAAGGATCTCAGTGATTTGGAATCATCAGTGGAAGGTCTACGAGGTGAGGTCATTAATCGAAGAACTCGAGTTAATATGGCTGCCGTCGAAGATATGGCATTGGTGTTGAGCAGAGCGAGGTACTTCACCAAAATTAAGACGAAACTAAGTTAAAAAAAAACCTTGATTTTATAGTAAAACTGTCGCCGAATTGAAGATGCGTTTTCCGAGCTTGCAAAACGGCTTAAGGAACATTCTATCCAACGAAATGGAAAAGGTAGTTCGTGAGGAAAAATTCTTGAAAGATGAGCCCGATCGATTGGAATCGGCATTGCGAAGGTGTAAAAAGTTAACAGGAACCTTAGTAACATTGAAAAGGTAAGATATTAATTCAATTCTCAGGTTATTTCTAATTTCCCTTACAAACACAGATTGGCTAGTGTTCAAGAACAACGATTACCAGCTAATGAACCAGCAACAGAGGATCCTCCACGTTCAGCTGAAATATCCTCAGCGAATAAAGTGAGTCTTTTTGATTCTTCTAAATGTTGTATCGTGTGTTATTTTTTTTATTTTCTTCCATTAATTAACTTTCCTTAGTTTGAGAATAAAACTTTCTTGAACTATATATACAATAATAATAATCCCCCAGTATGATATTATAAATTGTGTCATTCAGTTATTATTTCTTTTGATAACTTTTTCGTTTTCCGTTCTTTGAAAAGTATGTTGACCAAAAATTAACAGTTGATCTATATTTTTTACAAAAACAAAAAAAAAAACAAGAGTTTTGTTGTTTAAACCGAATAAACTTTTTCATTTTTGTTGTTTTTTTTTCGAAAAATCTATTCAAATTTGAAAATATCTATTGGCATTATTTTTAATTTGCAATTGGCAGCACTTATTGAGCAAATCTAGTATAGTTTCGTTACTTTTTTTACTTTCAATTAAGTTCTGTTCAAATTAATCTATTACAAATATTGGCGAACCATTTACATATCCTTCATTAAGCTCATCATTTAAATCCTTTTATGCATCATTCATCTTCGAGTTTCATTTCATTAATCCTTCAAAATACAAATTCTTGTACATAACTCAACTCAAAAATCATAAAAAGATGCCTTCATACATAAACTTTTTCTATATATATATTTTTATTTTTAATTGCATGATACCATTGTAGCATCTCATGATTATTTTTGCCTTGGTTTACGACTCATTCATTCATGATCATAATTTTATTTCTCTAATTAAATGTTTATGTTTATTATTTTCGCAATCAAATTTTAATTAAAGTCACTGCAAAAGTGTCTCGTGATAAGGGAAGATCTTTTAAACCGCAAAAGCTATTATATCACAAATGCAAACTACTAGCACACATCACACTTAGAAATATGGCAATATTTTATTGTTTTAAAATTAAAAAAAAATCGCATCTAATTTTATTCGGGATATTTACAAACGTTTTAACAAAGATAGATTCAATACACGGATTCCCCTTTTTGACTTAAAATGTTAATGTGTCCTATCAGGTGGGATCACTGTTCTTGTATATAAGAGAATATAACATTTTGTTTTTTAATTTTTAAACAGCTGTTGATTTAAGTTAGATAGATAGATAGATAGATCTTTATTGTAGCGTAAAGTAATATTCTTTTACAAAAGATTTAACTATTGCACATTTTACAGTGATTTGGCATATTGCTACCTTACAACTGAAATATTAATAATAAATTTTACACAATAAAATATCACAGATCTTAATTAACTTTGAAAGGAAAAGCTACTTGAAAAACCTTCATACATGTTGATTTAAGTTTCACAGCTAAAATATTGAAATATAAAAAGATTCCAAAACGACTGCTTTAAGTCAGTTTTAGCAAGATTGATGACAATGATTATAAACACAAATTCATTCAATCATTTGTACGTAACATTGTGTTATTTTTAGCCTTATCTTAAGAAAAAAATTGAATGTTAGTAGTCTGCGAAATGCCCACCTTAACTCTGCCCACAAATAGTTATGCCTTTGATTGAATTTTCCATCCGCAAAAGACAGCGCTGATATTTGTTTTAAGTGCATGAATTATTGGTGAAGCCTATATATATACTATATTTTCAAAAGACCTAAGAGAACGGGTGTTTAGGGTAAAACCTATCGAGCCTGGCGGCCGGTTGAAGTCTCTATTTGAAGAAATCTCGCGCGGATGAAATTTGTCAGGTAATATTAATAAAAGCCCTTGTTGAAGGGGGTATTCTAGTCTAGAGGCATGAATTTCATGTAATTTTTCAAGTGTATTATCCATTTTTTTAGTAGTTATTTATTAACTTAACAAGAATACAGCAAAAAATCAGAAAATAAAAAAAGTTGAAAATTTCAAAAATTAGCAGTTGATGAAGTGAAGCTCTCAAAAAATTGGCGCGTAACCATACCCACGATTTCAACCCTCCTAGCAATCTGAAACAAAACAAAAAAAGATTATTAATCTAAAATAATGTCGCAATGTCTGGAACTACGGAAAAGTTGGAAAGATTTTTCACAAAATGGCGACTGCCTGAAAAAAAAACAATTTTTGTGCCACTTTTTTTGACTGTTTCGATTTTAAAAAAAAAAAAATTAAAAGAAATTTGGGGATGGGGATAGTTCCAGACACAGACAAGTCTATAAAGAAGACTCTCTAAACCTGAGAAATCGTGGGTATTGTTTTGAAAAAGACAGTTTCGAGAAAAACGCGTTTAAAGTTTCGCGTAAAGTTTTTCGTAGTCTAAGTCATGAAATGATATTGTACATTTATTCAATCTGCCATTCCTGCTTCATATATCGGACCTTCGTCGAAACTTCGAAAAAACTTCGAAAAAACTATTTTCCGCGTTTCTCTCTTCATATCGAGCAGTTCTGGCCTCCTTTGATGCACCCATAAAACTGGTGTCTTCCTGTGCCGTAAATCTATTGCCGTGAAATCGTCTTTTTGTTTGTCGATTTGGACGCGTTCTGAGGATCCTTTACGCTGAGGATTTTTTATCCATTTTATTAAAAAAAATATTTCACAATATTTTTACTTCACTCCACTTAGTTTGATGTTTAGAATTCAACTGTTAGCAGTTGTTACAAGTCACCATGGGTTCTTGTATTGCAAAATGTATAAAGGACAAAAGGTTTTACTGAGAAATATGGATTCAGGTAGACGAAGAATCCCTAATGTCTTTTGTTCGATTAGTTCCGGCCGAACCAGTTTGGATGCCGGGTCAGCAAAATACCGATCCTCTTGTAGATATATTCTTGAATAGCTTAACTTTGAAAATATAAAAAAAATCCATTTTTTTAAATTTCTAGACTAGAATACCCCCTTAAGAAGTCGTATGACCACCGTGATTTTTTTTTTGTAATAAGCGTTTTGCACGGAGATAAGAATAGGAGATTAATTTAAAGATTGTGGTTTGATGGCCACCCACTTAGTCTGACTGCTATCGTTGGTCGACGATTCCAGTGAGAGGACTGTCAATTTGATCAACCCGCGACTCATCAATCAATTTTAAAGCATTTATTCCACCAACTATGTTACCCAGCCGTCAATAGTTGTCCTTCTTGTCCATTCACTTAAAGGGTCGCTCAAACATCCAAATAAGCAGTTGTTTTAGATTTTCGGAGTAGCGGATGCTTGTTCTTGTACCTAGACACTTGAAAATGTACTTTATTACTCAAAGTAATTCTTTTTAAAAGAAGATCTTCATTTCCAATTCCAAATTAGGTTAACTACGGCAGTGTGCGTGGTCTTATGGCGTTAATTCGTTTGCCAACTAAATTTTATAAGCATGTAACAAATGAACAAACCTGAATTTTGACCCCCGTGAGTTTTAACTCAATGGGTATTATTTCAATTGATTCAGCAAAATTTTTTCCGAGATCGGAGCTAAACTTGATGCAAATTTTGTTGATCGGAAAAACACAAGAAATACGCTATAAATTAAAACACACTGCGCACGAAGCTAGGCGTCTCGACGGTAACTGCGGCATCCAGGAAGTTCTAGAGAGATTACTTGCTACGATTATTCCTGCAGAGGTCGCTCGAAAGTTCTGGCGCAGAAAATAAAGGTATGTCGGATTCTTATCTGACAAACCTTGTATTCGGTCAACCAACATGAGGTGTTTCATGAATGATTGAAAGGTTTTGCTTACAACTTTGCAGTCATTTATAAATATACTGACTTTCTGAGAAAACTTTTTACAAAGTTACAAAGTTTTGTTTTCTTTATTTCGTCTTGTGAATGAAAAATTCGAGAATTTCTTCCTTTAAGGGGCACATAGGTATATTTTCTCCGTCGTTTCACAGAAATAAGCTTAACCCACTTACAGGACATTATTCGAGTATCACGAGCGACGACAAAAAACATATACACGCCTTTGTACCTGTGCTTGCTTTTATAAGATCACTTCGGATCCTGAAGAGACGAAGTCCTTGTTTGTTTGAAAATAATATTTATTTATTGCGAAGTTCTGTTCAATACATCCTTGTCGACTGTCCTCCCTTTGGGAGCACACATAAAATACATAATCTTACTCGAATTTGACGAACTTTTAAATTTAAATTATTAAGTGTCTCTTTTATCACTGCACACACGCATTCACACAATCACTATTTAGGAAAACAAATAACATTTCAAAATAAATTAAATCCTTTTTTATTTAAACTATCCTTTTAAGTTTACTCTTCATACATTCCATCAAGTGCAAAAAAAAAAAATGAAAACATTTTTTTCAAAAAATAAATAATTTTTCATACGAAAACATATATATAAAGAAAACGAAAACAAAACAAAAGCAAAGTACATAAATTTGAAAATCAAACATTTCCAATGATTTTATTTATTTCGAGGAGGTAATAAATGTTAAACACAAAGAAAAAACAATCCAATGTATGCTTATCAATGAGTTCAATGAGTGTATTTGTGACAGAATGTTGCTAAATGTCGTTTGTTTTTAATTTATTTTTTCTTTCGTTTGACATTTGTTTTGAAATAATAGAATATTATTTTTAAAGTTTAATATTGGGGGGATAAATTTTTAGATACGTATGAAATCGGATAAGCTAGGAGGAGTGGCACAGTGAGATTTGAACATATCCTACGTTTTCTGCCAGATATTAACAACAGCAGGACTCGCATTTGGTTTAAGGTTTTGCCGGTCAAGCTGAGTTGGATAGCTGACAAACTTTCATAATTATTTTTCGGTGACACTTTTAAACCAATCTCTTAAGCTTCTTAAATAGTTGAAGCAATTGTAAATATTACAATTGTAAATATTATTCATCGTATGATAGCCAAAGTTCTAAAACAAGATTATAAAAGGTGTCCTTTTGAATCTTAAAAAAACACAACTATTTTATGAGTTTTTTTTTAATTCAAGATGGACACAAAAAAACAATTGGCCACTTAACACAGACCTTGTATTACTATCCAAAGAAAATTAGCCAAGATTAATAAATCAATCGCGACCAATTCACTGAAATGGTTTTGCAAAAGAAATTGGCCTTATGACACCACCAGCCCAATGATCGCACCAAACAGTTATTCTTTAAAGACTAAGAGGTTGTTGTTGATGACCAACAATATGATGAATCTCATGAAGTTTGTAGTGAATTTACCTTGTTAAATAACTCTCTATTTTATAATTATCCAAATCTGTTTTTGGCCAGTTACACAATTTTTGATGACATCTTTTTTGTTTCTGAATCGGATCGACTTGTGTCCTTCAAGTAAATGTCGTTCCTTCTTATTTCATCGTTTATTCTCAATTTAATCGTAAATTATGAGGAAACGAGCATTCTTCATCATCATTCTCCTTACCCAATTGGACGAGTTTCTAGCCATAATAACCTTACTTATATGGCACAATCAGATTCTTGGCGTTTACACGACTCGGCAGAAAATACCTTACAGGCGGGTCCTTATGTTACGACCCGTCAGACAAATGGAAAATAGTTTACAGTTGAAATGAGTCCTGATAGACTTAAGTAGTTTTCGATCATGCGCATCGTACGTTGCAGTATGCATTCCGGGTTGTTTATTTTAGTTACAGTTTCCACTTTTCAAAAACTTTATACATAAAAAAAAATTGAGTTCTTTTTTATAGTTAATGACTGACCTGTTCGGAAACACAATTACCAAACAAATTACATCGATAAATGTGAAAACCAAATTAAAATGCAAATAAAATAATAATAACAAAAACAAATTGTATTTAGAACCGAAAATGTAGAACAATCTATAACCATACCCATTTCTGGTATCGTTTTCTTCTTTATAGTTCAACTGGCGATGGAGTTCTAACTTCAAAGAAGCAATTACTGAGTAATAATTTATTTCAATGTTATGTTTCAATTTTTACTTTTCATTTCTCTTTAAAGAAAAAAATAATTGCAATCGGACTGTATTTTATTTTTGTTCCTTAAATAATATCATAAATATTTACTTTTCTTTTTCTTTTTTTTGTGACGTGCATTGAACTTAAGTATATTCTATATACATATTTTCACTTTCTAAACGCAAATTCTGTTTGCAAAATAAACATAAAAAAAAATATTATTAATTTTGTAAGAAAAAACTTTTTGCTTCTTATTTTTATTTTATTTTAATTAAAAAAAAATAAATAAATTTTGTTCCATTTAATTGCGTTTTGCTATTATTATTTTAATGATCGATGGTAAATGTTCCATTATGTCGTCATTTCTTATTTGTATATTCTTTTCAAATTACATTTTTTTCATAAATATTGGCAAGAAATAAGAAAATGATTTATCAAAATCAGTCTTCACAAATTCAAAACTGTATCTACACTCAAAGAAATCAAAAAATAGGTTATGAAAAACATGAATAAATTTTCTAATTATATATTTATTCTTATTATTTAAATGTCACAAAACTATTTTCTCTTTATAAAGTATTTTTCAAAATGCATTCCCTCATAATGTTTCATTCACTAAAGTCCCCTGAATGTGATGTCTGTCCGCCCCTTCTTTTTCGTACCATAAGTATGATGTATTTTTTTTGTTCTTCATCTGTTAATCCTTTCGAAAGAAAACAAAATTAGTCTTCATTTTCCCTTTTAAATTTTAATTGTATTTAATTTGGATATTTTTAGTGTGAAATTGAATATTGTACGCACCAACCAGACTATACGTGAATAAAAAATAAATTTTATACTTGTATGTATGTGGCACATTCTTTTCTTAGGGTGTATTGGGGTATTTTTCAAAATTTTTATACATTTTCATTCCTTTCGATAAGAATTTTTTTCAATATATATTTTGTGTATGATTTAAAAAAAATAGGCTAAGAATGTTTCGCTGGCGTACAAGTTTCGAAATTTGAGTTAGGCTTGAAACCGTTCGTTATTATAATCACCCCAGAAAAATATAATCAACAAAAGATATCCAATGTTATTTATTGAACAACTTTCTTTATTTCTTCATATTGTAATACGGACTTTCAAACACTTGTTTAGTCGGTTGCTCTTCACAACGCAAATTTTGCGATTGGAATCAACGCCTTCCCGCAGCATGGGCTCCCCATTTCTTCAGCAAAAAAAAATACTCTTCCGTCTGGAAACTTCTCTTTTATTTAACAAAATTTCCTTTTATAATCCAAAGTTGTGCCAGGACAATCCGGTTTTCAGTCACTACGCTATTAAATAAGCAATTTGAACTATTCTGGTTGTTCTTCATATTTTGTTTATTAACAAAGCCGATAGGTCGCTAATAATAAGCTTAACAATAAAGTCAGTTTCGTGTCATGTTCATTTTTTACTTGCACGCTCCCAAAGGATTGTGACTTGCCTTAAATCGCATCTTTACACAGGTTTCAAACTCAGATGTATTTGGGTTAAGATTTCTTCATGGGTGGTGGCCGAAGAGGCACGGAGAATTTTTTTATTGACGTATTTTTATTCGCCATAAGTTTAACCAGCAAGTGAAATTTTCTACACCTTGGAATACTTCGTCATCTCCCTGTTGTCAATATAGTCCTTCCATAACAGTGTTAATTTGCACAACCTATTCTTTTGACGACGCAAACTTGCATGGCAAATTGATAAAGTAATCACCAAAGAATGGCCATCAGACTACTATCACTAGTTGGTCAGCGACAGCACCGTTCGTTTAATCTCAACGAAAAATGGTGACTGGACAAGAGCCGAAAGCTAGATTTAAGTGGAAGACTTATTATAAAACTCGAACAGTTCCTGTACGTTCTGAGGCTGAGCTTTTGCTGCATTCTGTCCTGCACGATCCCGAACACTTTACTTCCAGTTGCTAAGACCAATCATCCTAGCATCCTCGTTGGACTTGGTGGTTGCGAGACATTGTTATTATGAGCATTGCTGTCGTTGTGGTCGACGGATTTTTGCATCCAAACTAAATTCACATTTTTATATAGCTCATAGAATTCAAAATTGTACCATTAGACCATCCGACATCTTTTTAAAACCTTGAAAACCGCTTCGCTACTGACGTTCTCGTTCAACGCTCGACTCCACATAGAAGGACTCACGAAATTTTTGTAGCTCAGCTGTTATCGGGCATCCACCAAGGCGACGTTTATCTAATTGGCCTTTTAAGACCAACTCAAATGCCGTGAAAGCACATTAACTGTCAGCAATAATACCAATATTGTCTGCGTATTTCAATAGCTGCGCAAAATTAAAAAAGATATAACCTTCCCTGTTAACACTGGTGCAAGTTTGGAATTGCTTTGAGACTGCGGTCTCAAGACGATATCATATTCCGGGGTCGATACCATTGAGGAATTTAAAATTGAGCAGTTACTCAAACCAAATTTCTGTAGATCAAATGTTCAGAGATGGCATCTGTCAGTCAGTCAGTTCCTGTCAGTTCTCTGAAATGCTGTTTATTGACCAACTTTGGTGGTTCACCAAACGAGTGTTGTAAATATGAGCAATGATAAGCTTTCTGATTTAGTTGTCCGGTTGTATGACCGTGAAGCTCAATTGCCATCTTTGCCAAAACTAAGCTCCTTACAGCTGCTCTCATGCTCTCTCAACTTGATGAAGTGTTAAGATTGGTTTTGCAACTCGGTTTTTTTTTTCTGCCTTTGTATGAAGTTTCGTTCGATTGCGGATCTTTCAAGCGGCACTTAAAAGACCTTTCCTCTGTTTTAAACGGTGTTCGCCATTCAACCGCTTTCAAAAACGCTTGACAGAAATTCCGTCATCAGCGGTCGCCTTATTGGACTTCAGTTTGCCAAACGCTGTCGGGTGTTTAGCATTGTTGTCAGTCAAAATGAATGAAGAATGATTCACTCTGCCTGGCAGCGTACGTTTGTTCGTCTTTGCCTTTTAATAGCCTGTATAAGTCCACTATAACATTTCATTTTGTATTTCTCTGATCTGATTCTAACCTGGGTCTAAAAAGCTTTAGCCCACCGTTGCTGAATGCCTCCATGACGATTTTCCTGGAACTTATAAGTAGTTGGAGTCTATGTTGGCTCGCAGTATTTTCCGAAAACGCAGAGTGTATTGCGTTTATTAAACGTGATAATTTTGGTTAATGATATTTTTAATTTGAGACCACCATTTCCTTGGACATTGACATTCACATAACATTTACTTTACTTGATTCCATAAGAATCTATCCTGTCGCAAAATTTATCACGATACATAAATTGATCAGTACAATTTTGAATGGAGCACTGCTCGCATGTCTTGCCGAGGCTCGTAGTCGTGTTCTTCGGTAGCGCCATCTTCTTTCATTTGGATTATACGAGCAGATTCAACTGATTTGGTGAATAAAGTTACTATACGAATTGTTATAAAACATTCAATCACTTAAATAAAAGACTTCTTGCCTTAGTCTTCCTCTGATCATGAATCCACATCAACATATGCATTACTTTTGATCCGTGTAGTCACTGCAGTTGATGTCACAATATTTCACACTCTTTTGGCTTAGTCTATTCTATCGTTTCTTTTGGATGGCCTAGAAATCCTGTCGAAAGTGGGTTGTTCAGCTGCCCGTGGCCTGTAAAATGTTCTGACATTCCACACACAATTCTAATGGTCTTTGCGTGGATCGACATGAGTAAAATCATTCTTAACCGAGGCAAGTGTTGGCTTCCTTTGCGAGAGACTATAAGCCCTTATGAAAAACTGTTTCATTATATTTGTAAAGATGAAACAAATCCGTTTATTCGTCAATAGCAAAGACCAAATTTTCAACAAACATTTTTCAGAAAGTAAAGCATTATTTATTTCTTCAGTCACTTGGATTTATTTCAAAAGTTAAAAAAATAAGTGAAATATTTTTACCCTAACACCAGCGTATGCCTCTTAACGAAATAACTAACATTTCGTTAAATTAGCCTCGAAAATAAACAGAAAGGAGAACAAAGTTATTTTGAATACACTAGCAAACATTAAACTCATCAAATCGCAATAAATAAATGGCAGTCTTCTTTTGTATGTCAACTCCCTTAATAAATTGGATAACATCAAATTTAAATAAAATTCTCTTATAGTAAGGTACGAATGTCATTGGAAATGATTGAATTTCATATTTAAGAAATATTTTTATTTAAAATCTGATTTATAATACAAAAGAGTATATCAATAATATATTGAAAATGCTGTAAGTGGGGGATTTTATTTTTTTCGGAAATCATGATTCTTAATATTTACTAAAGTTCGACAAATTTTTAATAATAAAATAAAACAAAAAACATGAATAAAAATCAGTTCACATGTTCTACCTTACTATAGTGAGGATTTATTATTTCAATTTTTTTTTATTTTTAAAATTCTATTTAGTTTATATTTCTTTGATGTATAATTTTGTATAAAAAATAATAATAATTATGTATATACATATATATTTATTCGCTTCTTGCTTGCACATGTGTAGAAGGCTTCTTTTTTCATTAAATATTTACTTCTGTTTAATTTAATTAAACCGAATATTTGATCAATAATAAATGGTTCTTTTTGGTAGTTGGTATATTCTTTGAATAACAATTCTCTCTAATGTTGAATATGCATGATTTCTTTATGTAATGGGAACTCTTTTATATACCTAAATATATTGATAAATAATTATTAAATGAAAATAAAATAAAAATTTTTACAATGGGTTATTGTGGTGAATTCGACTCAAAGTGATTGATAGACGGAAAGCATAATTGAATTTCAGATTTACCTACGCATCCGTAAAGTTTCATTTGAAACTTCTCGCAATCATAAACAAAAGCTCAAAGACAAAACGTATAATTATTTTAACGTTCTACTCGCCACCACAATCCATCCAATTAAATTGACCGGATGTATCAAATAGTGTTTCAAAGTATCTACACTGAAATTCGTCGTTCTTAAATCTCACTTAAAAATGCACAGATCTTTGAAATGCAATTGGATACGCAACTACTAAAACACCAATCTAAATGTGAAATAACCTTCAATCGATGGTCTACAAACTGTTAACTGTTTAACTTTTCATATTTGTTAGTCGTTGAAAATGTTCAAACAAAAGCACTAAACTGAACTAAGTTGAGTTGTTTTCTTATTTTTTTTCCAAACAGCCAATCCCAAGTCCCAGGTTGGGGTCGGTCTCTGTCGGCGGGGGAATCCCACCCGAAAACGCACTCGATGCTCTGTTAGATGAACTTCAAACCTTTGCTAAACCACTCAATCAGAATAATGATGTAACATTTTAATGAATACGCCTTTCAAGTAACTTTGTTTGATTTTGATTCTAGTTACGCCCTGATGATTCAACATCCGATGACAGCTCACAGGCAATCAATTGCACCGTAACCACGCAACTATCTCAAGCCAGCCTTTATACACCTGGTGAATTGCAATCCCAGCTGGCGACCGCAGCCGCAGCCGTAGTCGCTGGCAACAGCAACACTCTACACGTGAACTCCAACATCAGCAGCCTTCGTCGTTTACACTCCTATCCAAGTGGTTCTGATACCGACACCAGTCCCCCACAACCTATTCGCCCAATGGGTAAACCACCAGTTCCTGAACGCAATGCCGAACTCCTATCGAAGGTGGGCAGTAAACGCATCCCACCGCCTCCACCGCCACGCACCAGCTCCAGAAGCCCCCTGGCAAGCCCAACAAGCCCAAATGTGCCTCAGCGTCTACCATCGCTGAGTGAGTCAGCTGGAGATGTTGTCACCATGGGAAACGGGGATGGCAGCGGCAATTCTAGTGGCAACGAATCAGGCAATGATCATGTCCAGCGGCAAGTAGCCCTAGAAATGCGACACCAAGAGTTGCTTAGAAAACAAAAAATGTTACAAGAGCAATACGCGCGATTGCAACAGTTGAGTAAAAACTCGGTTACCATGCCACCCTCGGATATAATGCAACTGAAAAAAACTGGCAGTGAGTCGAATTTACCCCAAAAAATGGGACTGAATATGGCTGTAACTGGTTCCATGAAGAATCTCAACACTGAGATCAATGTTTCTGAGAAAAATGAAAAAAATCTAGCTAATAATGGTGGCGGTACTGAGCTGATGGGGAATGGTGCTGCAGGAGGTGGTGGACAAGCACAGACCACGACAACAAGTAAAGTCTACGAAACCGATATACTATAACAAAAGGCTAAGACAGCATGGAACGAAACTGAAATCGATTACTAGATTACCAGTTGGAACAATGACAGCACATATAAACACAAACTCACGTTCTATTATCTCACAAATATGGAGGCTAAGCACACAGAAGCACCAGAAGATGCAATATACTCAAAACCAAGTACGTTATGTTATTTCTACAGAGCATAAATCTTTATTCCCTTAAAAATATTTAAGAAAAAAAAATGTAACTAAAAAATTAATTGTCAATGTAAATAGGATGTAGACAGGATATAGTTATATATTGTACTAACACATCACATATGACCGTTCTTTATAGCCAATAGAGAGACTCAAACGTATAGACTTATTTATTATAAAACACAAGCAATGTTGGGATGATCAAATGACAGAGTTGCATCAAAAAATTAAAAAAGCCTTGTTTGAAAAAAGACCCCAAGTCCATTCAAGACCAGCCAGATATATTAGCAGTAGAGTCCTTAATCCAAAAAGGTCACTTATCGAATTTTGTTACAACTATTCTTCCAATACGTTATGCAAATTCAATTTGAAACTTAAAGTGCTAAGCACTCCCTTTACGATTCATCCGTGTCCTATTTAACTCGTGTCATATCCACTCTTGAAAATGAGGAAAGCCATCGGAAAAAAAATTGCTCATCAAATTATATGCTTACAACTTCAACAGAATACTAACTCATTTTCTATAGCTTTGAAAAATAGAAAATAATAACAATCCTTAAACTCCTTAAACCCTCCCATCATTCTCTTTATCATCGCATCTGTTTCCTTTTTTTCAAACCTTCAATTGTATTATTACTTTTAGGCCCATTATTGAGTTCGACCAAATTTTGAGTTTCCGCCTTTTTTTATATTGTCGATATTTTTCTTGTTCCACTTTTTTGCATATAGGAATGAGCCTTATTCTTCTTGAGCCGGCGGCATAGAAAGCATGCCATGAAGATGTTTTATTTCACTAAAAACGTGTGCTGCATTGTCCATTACTGCGCATTTAGTGTCGTCTTAGAACTTTTCGGATCAAACTATCTGACTGTTCCTCCTCTTTCGTCAAATTTCGTTTGCCAAAGCTTGGATGTTTTTGCTGGCACTTAAAAACGTCCTTTGTCTTCTTATCATACCCTGAACCATACTTTTAGTCAAAACCTTGTTTACTCTGAGACAACATCACGGCATCTCCTCAAATCAAAGTTGCATCTTTCCAACTTCGAGTATCCTAGCTAACTTTGATTAATGCAAGATGCCGCTCCGGACGCAAAACTGTCTTCACGCTGCGAATTTATGTTCAAGAAATATGTTAACTCAAAGGAATTTGCTTCAAAACACTCGCAATCACAAGATTTAGAATTAGGCAAATAATTTATATAAATAATGACTTAAATATGGCTCAATCTTAGCACTCACAACATTTCGAAACTTTAATTCGAAAATACTGTATTGTCAAAAAAAAAATTTGAGGAAATGTATTTCTGCGAATAGTTCAAAAATCTTAATCCCATCAGATTAAATTATTTTTCTGGCAACACTAACTTTCATATTCAATTCCGGACAACTTTTTGTGATTAAACGTGTTCTTTAACTTTTATTGAAATTTACTTATCAACCAATCGCTCTTTGGAGGATCAAAGCCTGAGTTAGAGCTGCTTTGCATCTATACGGTCTTGGGCACGCTGATTCCAGCTAATTAGACCAAGCTTTATGGTATCCGCAATCGGAGATTCGGTCTTTCCTTCTTCTGTGATCATGGTGCTAGGATTCGAAGACAATCTAAGCGGGAGTTTTGTAATAAGTTTGCGAAATTTGTCAATGCCACTCTAGTGGACTGAGTTTTACCCTCCGGACTAGAACCGCATCATTATACAGCTTGTAGAGCTCTGCTGTTCTGCTGTTTGGCTTATCCCTTATCTTAGACCTAAAGATTAACGAACTTGGTGAAACTTTACCCCAAATTACTTTAATGCCCACATCAGCAAGTTTGCGCACACTTTGTATCAGCATTTTTCATGACATTTTAGTTCGGTGAACAAGAGACCATACCTGTATGTGTAATCCCACTCAGAGGATCCAAAATTTACTGACTTCGCGAATAGCTTTCAGAAGGTGGCGCTAAACATTGCGTGACAAAATCCAAAAATTGGTTTCCTCTACATATATGGACAGATATAAAACGTGCAATCATAGCTCAACCCAATGCTATTTCGGCCAAAAAGTCCGAGCAACCTACCATAGCAGAAACTTCTTTCAGAGTAAAGTTAATCTTGAAGTAGTTGTCCCTATTCGAGTGAGCCGCAGTGTGATCGGATCGTGACGTTGCCGTTGACTAGAACGGCTAAAATATTCAGAGGACGAAATTCGGATAACATTTTTCTGGTTTGTTTGTATGAGTGTGCCATGAATTATTCATACAGCAAATTAGGTCTTTTAAACGATTAACGATCTATTAATGGTCTCATCCATATTTGCATATATGTATATGTGGATCTGAGAAGTTGCCTGAGCCTAATCGAAACCCTCTTCTCATACTACTTCTATTACTATCTGGACTAAGTATATTTCCTCTTCGTCTCTGCAGCTTCTGGATAAGTATCATTAGTCGCATTACATGGTTACCAACACGAAAGTGACAGATATTGAGCTTCAGTAACTATAAGCTTTGGCAGATTTTTTCATATCAAGTTCTTCATGCTCAACGCCAAACTCCTCATGGTCATCATCTTAATGGATGGTGATGAAATTTGATATTAAAAATGTATCAAATTATAGTCGCTTCCTAAACGGCAGCTGTTTCGGTCAGGGCGACAGAGGAACATCCTCCGTCGTTGGGCATCCACATCCCGTTTGCTTCAAGTCGGAGAATTTCGATGTGAAAACTCTTGACAAATTCAAAATGTTGAGCATAAAGTCCGTTCTGACGCATAGAACAGAATAGAACCATACTTCTATTAAGAGCACAATTCGGGCACATTATGTCCATATAAAAGTTGGCTATGAAAATATCTAAAAAGGAAAAAGAGTGTTCTAATTTTTCTTTGGCCCCATTCATATTATGGCTAGCAGATAATAGACGGATTGCTTTTCTAAGCAAAAGTTTTAAAGTTCGGTAGCTATACCCGATATGAGTCCCTTTCCCAATTAGGTTGGCAAGATCGTTTTTCCTGTGTATTGCTGTGATGCAAAAGTCCCATTATTGTGCACATTTTGAAAAGTTTGCATTTTGTCCATTTTGTCACAGAGTACGCCTTTCTTCACCAAACACAGCAACCGTTGTTCTGGAGGCCTTCTTGTATTCTTCAGTGTTAATATTGATATTGGTCCTTTTTGTTGTGAAGAGCATGAATTCGATTTAAGTCTGACTTATAGTCTAAGTGCTGGCACTAATGAAGACTTCTCTCCCTTACTGACAAAGACGCAGCGTGGTGAGATGTAAGTTTTTCTTAATGAGTTTATTCAAAGTTGTGTTTTTGACTTTTTTTTTAAGTTTTATATCTGTTGAAAGCATATGCATAATCCGTAAGAGGCATTCATTATATTCATTTCTGATGATGAATTGGATTTACTTAACTTCTCACTCCCTAAATGTAGAAATATCCTTCTTAACCAAACTATAATCCACCCAGAATATTCCAGATCTATTTCTTAAATTCAAAAAGACTAGCTCATAGATCCAAAAAAAAAGTTTATCCAATCAAAAATAACCGCCAACCTGCGGCATAAACATATGTGTAGGAATCTTATGAAAGTCAATATTTAACACAAAAATATAAACAATATATATAATATTCAAATGATTTTTATAGTTTTCAAATTTACATAGAAACATATATATAGCACATACACATAGAAATTTTATACTATAGATATAGTTAATTTCTCCTTTTTTTTATAAATCAAACGAAAACGGTGAATACTGTGTGAAAAAAGCTTAAAAAATAATAAAACAATGATTGATATAAATGTTTATTGATTTAAGAAATGAACATTAACTTTAAATTATTGAATGTAATAAGAAGAAAAGTAAATTATTTCTTATAAGAGAATTAGAAAACCAATTATAGGCACCTTATATGTCACTCACTCCATTTTTTATTTTATTTTTTAAATACATGTATCAACAAAAAGAAAATCAAAATAAATTTACAAACACTGTATATAGAAAATTAATAATCTTTAAACAACAGTAATTTATTAAAGTTATTAACTCATTATTGTTGAATTGTACATTTTGTTTTCATATATTTTTTATTTGTTTACATTTAAAATATAGATATTGTGTAGATATTTACAAAATAAATAGTGAATAAATTTAAATGGATAAAATTTTAGGTATTTTAATGTAAATTCTTTCAATTAAATATATGTATAATTGTGTTCTTGCATCTATTAAATTTTTTTATATAAACAAACAGAAAATCAAAAAACACGTGTAAAATATATAAAAATATACACACGCATATAATTCACATGTATTTTTATTACTTTCAAAATAAATGCAAGACGAAAAATAAATTGAAATTCGAAAAAAACCACAAAAATGTATGAATTAAATAATACAAAAAAAGAAATCGAAATAACTTGATGTAGGAGAAACATTTATGAATAAATAGAATTGTATAAGTAAACTCAAAAAATTAAATAAAACTCCGAAGGGTTAATGTGTGTAACCACAAAAATTAAACGAAATAAAATTAATTATGAAACAAAATTCAGTTTAAGCGTTTTTCAATTTCAACATTTTACGGAGAAGTGAGAAAAGTAAACTTTTTCTTTTTTTTTCATAAGTTTTGACAAATAAACATTTTTTTGCTTACAAAAAAAACTTTCGAACGGAGATGGGGTTTAAGGCTACCACACAACTGAAATATTAGTAGCATTTTTTTCTTATAAAGCATATTCTTAAAAGTGGAAAACTAGAAGCAAAACCATAACAATAATTGATTAGGGTACGATAAACTTCCCACTTGAAAGTGAAACAAGAGCCCAATTGCGACTCAGACATACAGAATAAGGTTTTCTTCGCTCCATACAATATTTAACACTACATAGTTTAAAAACAAAACTTTTGGTAAAAAAAATGCCTCAAAATTATTTGTTATAGCAGCCGCAGTAGTACATATTCTACGAAAATTGCCAAAGATACAGCTCTTAACACACGGAGGGACACAGCAGCCTTAGCGAAAAATATTACCAAAAAATTAATTTTTACATGGAAGACAAAAGGGTGGATGATGAGTACCCATCTCATTTCCACACTTTATCGGCGGATTACATTAGATTTGAATGATTTTTTTATAATTTTCTAACTCTCAAGGGTTTATGACCACACTTATAAAGCAGGATAAGAAAAGGTTATAAAATATTGTGTAGTGGTTTGAAACTCGCAATTAGATAAATATTTGTTTCAATTATTCCGTGGGTGGAGTGCGAATTGGGACGGCGAATTTGATATTGATTTACTAGAAATTACGTAATTTTTCGGTTTTGCATTGCTCGCATTCAGGATTCGTAAAGCTTTTGTTGTAACACTCACTATGAAACTGGAAATAAGTTATCACAGCATCACCAAATATTTTAACCGATTTCGTGAAAAAAATTAATCTCCGGGGGTTCCGATCTTTCTTGTAGATTCTTCTGAATGCAGGTTAAACAACAGTCCAAATCGAAACTGATGTCCAGAACGATATTGTGTATTTCAGTGCTGGTGTTAGTCTAAGAGATTGATTTATACGACCGTGAATGGTGGTTTAAAGAGACGATTTACGTTTTAATCGACATTTGTGATCCAAACGGATTCTGATGGTATTCTGCATATTTTTTTTAATGAAAAAATACAGCATTTAATTTGGATGTTTCGAGACCAATAAATTAAATGTTCTCAAACGGATGAGTGAATAAAAGTAACAATAAGTGATTTATTTTATTTTCATTTAAACATTATTCATTAAGGTTAGTTACTTCAAAACTGAACTAACAACTGACATTAATAACACAACTGGCATGAGTTTGATGCTTAAAGTGATCTGCAAAATAGAATTTAAACCGAAGTTTTATTAAACGTTGTATCGAGTTTTATTGTTACATTCACGCGGTTCAAGAATTAAACTTGCATGGCAACTATTAAATTGGGCGTTAGCCCAGTTCCACTAACATTGACTCCTAATTCTCTAATAAACTTTAGATAAACAAAAATTCTTCACGTATTTATGTTGTGTAGGGCTCAGATGTCCATGGTGTCTGTGGAAATTACATCGGAACTGGTAGCATAGAAGATCTCAAAGCTTAAAGATGATATTTGCCCGGGCTCTGACGGTTTGCCCGCTATAGTACTCTGAAAATTCACCAATCTCCTCATGCAGCCCTTAATTTAACTGTTCCAACTTAACATCTCACAAGGCATTCTCCCCATAATCAGAAAGAACTCTTATATAATACCAATTCATAAAAAAGCTCCAAAAATTATGTTGCAAAACTACAGACCATGGCGAAACATTCATAACCTACGATGCTATGCTTTTCCACTGCAAATCCATCTTATCTCCTAATCAACACGGATTTCTCAGAGGAAGTTCGGCAACCACTAACCAAGTAGAATTTGTCTCCCAAACTCTATGTGCCTTGGAGCAAGGTAAAGAAGTTGATGTTGTCGCCACCGACTTGCGTAAAACCTTCGACAAAATACCGCACAAGATAATTCTGGAGCCGCCAAAGAGTGCCACGTTGGTCCTATTATTTTCATCCTAACTATAAATGATGTCGACCTTATTATCCGCAAATCGTACATATCTATATATGCCGACGACATAAAATTGTATTCGCCTATTTCGTCTGCCGCTGACCACCTCCTTCTTCAAGATGATCTGAGCAGGTTTTCAATTTGGTGCCAAAAAAAACTTTCTTGATCTCAACATCAGCAAATGGTAAGCCATCACATACACATGTAAGCGTCTTCCACAGCCCGCCAGGACCTTCTTCATCTTTAACCAACCTGTTCTGTTAGTCTCTTCTCTCCGCGATTTGGATATTATCTGCGATAGAGAACTCAATTTTCGCACACACATGGACTCTATCATCAGTCGAGCTAACTTCGCCCTTGGTTACGTTAAGCGATGGTCCAAAGAATTCTTAAGCCCCTATGTCACCAAAGCCCTCTACATAACTTTTGTTAGACCACTACTAGAATATGCCTCCCAAGTCTGGTCCCCTTACTATGAAACCCATATCCGGCGAATCGAGGCTGTTCAGCGCCGTTTTCTACGATTCGCACTGCGTGGTCTCCATTGGACAGACAGCTTTAACCTACCACCTTATACCCATCGTTTGCAACTCATCAATCTCCAGTCCCTGGAGCTACTCCGTGACATTGCCGACATTCTTCTCATTCACCAGCTCTTATCCGGTATCATTGACTGCCCAACGTTGCCTCAATCGATCTCTTTATTTACCAACTCACGTAATCACAGATCAGTTCATCTATTCCGCTTTTACCCACACTGCACGAACTTCTCATGAACCTATGTTCCGAATGTTTCGTAAGGCCAATGCCACATAGGACATCTTTGATTTCCACCCAAACAGATCCACCCTTAAAAATTTCCTCTTTCTCCTCCTATCTCCTTTCACCTTTCTCATCCACAAAATCCCTAGTTATATAGTAAGTTAGAATATAAGCACTGCACTTAAGTTAAGTCCGTGGTATACTAATGAGGAGCTTTTGGCTCTCAAAAGTTAACCTTTAACCATTTTGAGTGCGTTAGGCGAAATGTCATCTCCAATTCTAGCCAGGTCTAGGTCTTCGTCACGAGGTGCACTGGGTCATTTGTCTAGAGGCTTGGCTTCACTCACGAAAAAACCTTTAACCTACCGCAGGTCTTCATGGTCGAGTTAAAGTGCGAAATCCTATTTTTACAGCCACAAAACAAAGTCCAGCAGCTAGATTCAAGAAAAAAGCCACAGGACTGAATCGCACCCGACAGGTCTGTAGCTCTAAATACGACGGGTTTTTTGACAAGAAAGGAAAGTTAACGTTCGACGTTTTGCAGAAGTAAAAATGCTTCATAGCTGTGTTATGTACCGCTGTTCGGCGGATCCATAAAGAAGGACAGTAGACAAAGATTGTAAAGAACCTATTGCTTACAAATAAAGCTGACACTGCTAAAGGCGCTACAGCGTTGAATTAATAGCCTACCAAATATTTACTTATAGGTACTAGCAATTTATAAAATTAGCTACAAATTATAAGTGCAACTTGGACATGAAATCATCACAAAACCACCCCACATAAGTATGTCCTCATTAGTTTGATCATTAGTTAACAGGCCTCCAAAAAGTCCTCCTAATTAAATCCATTACTACAAAAAACATATCATTAAGACTTATTCGGGGTGAAAAAGGTTTGCAATTAACGACCCAGTCAATACTTATAAAAAGACCTCTGAAAACGTTTTTCTAAATTCAGTTATATTTACAATGACTTCGAGGAAACCCATTCATCATGATCAGAAAAAAGCAACACACGCCAAAATCTTTAGCCAATGGAACTGGTTACGCCGAATATGCTTGGCTCTCCGGGACACGTTCTTTGAGTACACTCAATCGACAAGAGTCAACGGTGTCTGGATGTTACGAATAGACCGTACCAAAGGGCTTCAAAGGTGAGTCAAATCAACGCACTTCTTTCAACTTAATAATTGTCAGTCATAACATGGTCCGTAAAGATTTACATGGTCTAGTCTCTTATTTGGACTTTTCTGCTTGGGCGCTTATCTTTGTTTCCAGCTTTGGATGAAGTTCTACTCGTATCCTATATTAAACACTGTTGGAGCTGATTTATCAATAGCAGACGTCGCATTCCCAGGTATAACAGTGTGCAGTCCCAAGGTTGTTAACTTTGAAAAAGTTCACAACTACGTGCAAAAATTGTAAGCATTGAAAAACGAGTATAGTTCAAACTGCGACATTAAGATACGTAAATGCATCTTTTATAATTCATATTTAAGGAGAATCCCGTATGGCGTTGCACTGAAGGATGTAGTGGCCGGTTTTGACTACCTCAATGCGTTCACTGATCAGAATTGGATTCCTAATAAAACTGGGTACGATGCGACAGACAGCGTTCTGACATACAATAACGTCACAATATATGCAGCCGCATTGGAAGTCAGCGCTGGATGCGAGGACTTCTTCCAGCACTGTTTCTGGGGAGGCATAGAATTCCCATGCAGACAGAAGCACGAATACCTGTCGTTTGTTAGATCTACCTCGTATCTTGGACCTTGTTGCTCATTCAACTACAATCCGACGAATGAGTCGTACGTCCCGTTCTCCACTAACATATTTGGCATTGAAGGCGGTCTGAGTTTTGTTGGACGTGAGGGTTCCGAACGGAATGTGTCTACTGGATTGATTGTACTTGTCCATCACCCGATGGACTACATCACAGAAGCTGCGTCGTCAGTGACGATTACTCCCAAATCGGAGTCATTTGTGGAAATAACACCGACGTTTCAGAGCGCTTCGATTGAAGTGCTGGAATTGGCTGAAAAGAAACGAGATTGTCTAACATCCGACGATGTTACCTTTAAAAGCTACCGCCAGGCAGCTTGCATTGTAGCCTGCCAGGGGAAGGCGATCTTTAAGGCATGTGGATGCCACCCATACAATTTACCAACGAACGAGTACGCGATTCGGGAGTGCAAACTGAAGAATTCCGCATGCTTTGCCATAAATTTTGGTATGTTTTACTAATTATATGTTTGCTTTAGGTCAATCGCATCTGATATGTAGATAAAGGGGGGCCTAAAAAATGTGTTGTGATAAATCGAGGTTCCATTAGAATATTTGAACGGTTAGATACAAACTTCTTGGTCGACCACCAATTAAAGCCCGCAAATATACGTTTTTTTGACAAAGTCCACAAAATTTTTAGCATTCCATTTGCAAATGGAAACTGATGAATTTGTCTGTCTAGCTACGATCTTATTCTTCGACGGATGATCCAGGAAAACTATTCGAAATCGTTTTGAAATTTAAAAACTTCCCACTCATGGTAGCCTTAACGAAACATAGTACATACCTTTGCAAAGGAAGCAAATTTCTTCAAGCTAGTTTGAGTTAATTTTCACAAAACCCATGAAATGTTTCAGTCTTTGTGCCAATTTTGCAGTTGAAACCTGATGTCAATTATTTAAACCTTAAAGCAATTAATAGGCAAGAGAGTTAAGCATCGTTAAATATTATAAAACAAAGTTCCCCTGCCTGTCTGGCTGAACGCGATAAACTCAAAAACTGCCAGACGGATTTTCAAACAGTTTTCCCCAATCGACAGAGTGTGTATTGCCCGAAATGTGACGAAGGTATCAAAAATATCTCCATAAAAGTCTTTATTGTGCGGGCGCTGCCAAAACTATTAAAGATACATAGTGAGAATATACATGTAACTATTGAACCGTGAAAACACGGGTAGAATAGAAAGATGGTGACTAGAGACCGGATTAGCCCATTTCCATCATTATTGCATAATGATGATGCAATTTTTTCCAATATTTGAAATAATGATTGCATTGATATCTATGGCAGAACACATGATAAATGTTTTAATTTCAACAATTGTGAAATTACATTGCATGGCAGAAATCCATGTTCGCAGAATTTAGATATTGTATGAAAGCGACATTCCACCAGCAGTCCATACCTCACAGGTATTTCGGTGAGTATAGTGTTTAATTTGTCTGCGCTATATTTAAAATGTACCATACCACCGGAAAAAAGTGTCTCTTCGTGGATTGTTAACTATCCTAAAATATTTACAAACGATGGAAGTGTTTTAGATTTTCGAGTTTGCGAGAAAAAATGTTCAATGCACAAAAAAGTTTCAAATTGGCCAGCATATACAAGTCTTCATGTCTCAGGATTGCAAAAGAAATTCCCAAAACAACAACTTTTATCAGCGGCAACATTGCAACCAATTTCGTATGGAAATATGTGAAGCATTGCTTTCCAGTAATATTCCTATTCACAAACTTTCAAATCCTACTTTCAAAGATTTTCTGAAAAAATATTGCTTGAATCAGAATATACGAGACGAATCAACATTGCGTTAAAATAACATACCAACAATTTATAAACATGATCTGGAAGAAATACGCAATGATCTCAAGGATAGCATTGTTTGGATTTCAGCTGATAATTTCTGGCCGCTTCATCGCGAATTAATTTTTGGTCTTCTTCTTCCTATTTGGTGGCCTGCAAAAAAACTTGAAAAGCCAAATAATTTTTAAAGTGACAGATTTGTGAATGAGGTTGTTAAAAAAATATTTCCTCAATCTTCTGCAGATGAAAAAGTGTTTATATTTCTCTCACACGCTGCACCTTTTATGATCAAGGCAGCAAAATCCCTCAAAGAGTTTTATCCAAAAATTTATATGCTCTGCTTACGGAGTACATCGACTCGCTGAAGAAGTATGATCCACTTTTAGTAATGTAAACAAACTAATTTCGTCAACGAAGAAAGTGTTTCGTAAGGCAATTGCTCAGATCAAGGCCTATAAAGAAAAACTGCCACATGTGACTTTACCTCCCGAACCAGCGATAACTCGATGGGGAACGTGGATCGAAGCTGCACGGTTCTACAACGAACATTTCGAAGAAATCAAAGCTGTTCTTAATGACTTTGATAGTGCAGAGGCGATGGTAGTTTTGGAGTCTAAGGAAGCTTTTATGATCCTGGTATAAAAAAAAAGACATAGTTATGATTAGCACTCACTTTTCCCACCTACCTGAGAGTATTAAAAGTCTTGAAACTCAAGGTTTGGCGATGAGTGAATCAATTCAGCTAATGAATGAAATCCGTCAAATGAACTCCGCGTGGCCAGATGTGTTCCCCTTTAAACTTAAGGAAAAGTGGGAAATAATTTTAAGCATGAACCTAGGCTTTGAACAATTTTTTAATTATTTAACGTTACATGTTTTTAAACCTTTCATTCATATTTTAAGCATTTTCATTAATATTTTAAGCTTTTTTAATTGCATATATTCCGTTCTTTAATGATGACATTCATATCGTGATATCAAGGTTTATTATGCACACGTTAATTCGTCTTTAAATTATTTTAAATAAGTTACGACATTTAAAAAAATCGAAATGTAAGACAAATCGAAAAGAAAAAAAATGCGGTTTGAGAGAACAATGCGCTATTGTTGTACGCATTAGTTTCCCAAGTTTTTGTTTTGTGTTGTCTTTCGTTAGACCGATATTTATTTTAAATTTAAAATTCAAATCAAAACAATTTTCCTCCCACTAAATGGAACAAAACGCCTTTTAAGGTGAGTTGCACTTGAATTAGATTGTCCTTCACTTATAAGCTCATTCTTCTTTTTTATAAGTCAGCAACCTGGGTTTTTCCTACTTGAAACTCGGATGCTGTTTCACGTACATATGCTTTTCTTATATTTTAGGAAAAGTTAATTAAGTCTATCTTTTCTTTAAGCGTTAAAGTTTTGCTTTTTGTTGGCATTCTGAAAACATCTTAAAAAATAAAGCAAAATAATAAAAAGAAATGCGGTATAAGAGAAAAAAATTTATTATTAACTTCCCATCAGGAAGTTCTTGTTAATATACGTAATTGCTGTCCGTGTCCATTAAAAGGAATGTCCATCCAAGGGAAATTGTAAACTATGCAACTTAAATGGAGCATTTTCCGTTCAAAAAAATATGTCCGTTTTAGGCAGGTGTCCGCAGTGGGAGATTTCACTGCATAAAAAATCAAACCAACATTCAAAGAATAGAAATTTAAGTAAATATGAAGAATGTATCAAGTTTCAAAAATTGTTCTTTAGACGTCACAAAAATGTGTTTATGCTTTGGCTTTGAGTAACTGCCTGCAAAGCAGCCCAAGCGTGAACAATGGACAGGGTATTATTTTAGAAACTAATCTTTTGATTTAAAGTGTTATTCTTATAGAAATCCATTTCGAAACAAAACACGAAAAATCAAAGCCTATATGCTTGCCGAATATCCTTTCAGATAGCTTCAAGAGCCTTAAATGCGAACACTGTTTGCCAAATTGTTTTGACGTCACCTACAAAACATCATCTTACAACACCGACTTGCGGCAGCATAATTTCTCCATTAGCAGTCTTTAGTAAATACCATACTTCCTTATTTACGGATTCGATAACATATACATTTTTAACATTAGTAGGCATAGTGAATTACACGAAGGTAGCTTTATCGGACGCGTTTACATGTCGAAGCAATCGGTTCCTTCGATCAGAAAGGTTACCGTCATGTCGTGGATCAGTTTATTGTGTAAGTTAAAATATGTTCTTTACTTAAATATTTACGTAGCAAGTTTCTTTCTATTTCTCAGCTGATCTTGGTGGCGTTTTTAATCTCTGTTTGGGGTTAAGCATGATCTCTATTACGGAATTTTTCTACTTCTACGTGTACCGCTTCTACAAGAACTACAAACTCCGTCTCATTTTGATGAATAATTGAAATGAAAATTGATTACATACTTAAAAATATATTTGCTTCATAACAATTTAATGTATTTCTATTCATTCCTGTTTTTCTTTCTCTTTCCATTCTTCTCCACAGATTTCCGTTTTGCTGGTTTCTTTTCATTCGATTCATCGACTTCAGAATCAACTTCACTGAAATTTCCAAAAATAAATGTATAGTTTTTTTTGAGTACGATTTAAGTACTTACCAAATCGTCTGCATATTGGAAAAGATTTGTTCGTACTCTTCGTCCTTTTCTTGCGATTGTTCTACCTCATCGTCGCTTTCTTCATGATCCGCTTCGACAAGCACGCAATCATCGTCCCTGGATTTGTCCATTTCTACTCCATTTCGGATTAAAACCGTCGTCGCCTTTGACTTCACATAACACTGATACATCATGACGCAGGAATCCGTGTGATGCACTCGCACGTAACGATCCAAACAGGCAGACGCTAAGTATTTCCCACTATCATCCACTTCAAGATCGCTTATGCTTCCAGTGAAACCCTTATACGTATGAACAAAGTTCTTCATTCGGCGTATATCAAATGCCTTCAGCGCTCCCATCGTAGTGCCAGTATAAATATAGTTTCCGTTTGCGACAAGAGTAGTGAATGGCATCTGTTCGCTGGCTGAATACTTCTGTACAGGTCTTCTCTGAGCGCGCGTATCATAGAGCCTCACGTATCCATATCGCGAGCAAGTGGCTATGTTGTTTGCGTCAAAGAATCCCACATCCGAATCCCAAACAGGAACTTCCAACTGGAGAAAATCATTTGGGAGATTTTTTGAAGAGAAAACTTGTTTTCCAGCTTCCATGTCGAAGATTTTCAAATTATTCTGGCGCCCCCTGCCACCGGTAGCAACAAGTTTCCTTTCTATTTCACACTGTCGAAGGTGGGCTATGTTATCACCGGCCGACAGTATCATGTCACCGCTCATTTGTAGTTTTTGTATCTTTCCTGTTCCGAAGCCAGCAATTATTTGCGTATCATAGCGACAGAGACCCACTATACTGTTCTCTACCATTTCCAGATTCGTTGTTGGCAACTGAGTATCGAGCGAATACACCTGAACGAATTTGTTTAAACGCCCTATCAGGACTTCAGTTTTTTCTTTATTTCCATACCCAAGGGCTGTAATTCGGGAGTCTTTGTTTAACTTGGATATATCCTGAAGGTTCTGTTGATTGAATGGCTTATCCTCGTTGGATACATTGATTTCTGTAAGGAAATGAAGAATAATTATGAGGGTCTGGGTAGAATGTGTGCATCAACTCACTTTTAAATGAACCCGTATGTGTGCCCACATATAATTCATGGTTCTCCGTGTAGTTTGGGTTTTTTAAATTAGCTGTTGTCCACTTCATTTTCGATCATCTACAGAATATTAACCGGGAGCAAGGAAAATCTTTACAAAAACACGCGTGCGAACGAGTAAACGTCAAACATGCCTTCAAACCCGGGTACGTTCAGAGAGTGTAAAAAAATAGTAGAGTAGAGACAAAACTGTTTTAAGAGATATGAATTGGATTTTATGCTCCGAAAAAAAACGAGTACGTGTAAATGGGCCTGAAGAGAATTTATGCCTGCATTTGTGTCTATGTGCACAAATGTGCACATGTGCACATGTCTTTAGTTTTGAAATGAAGTTTAATATAAAAGTAGGATAAGTCATAAGCGCAAACAGGGTATGAATCAGAATTTGTGCCTGTATCGCAAAGTTCATCTTGAAATTAGATTATTTTGAACTAAGGGTTTCGAGAATATGCTTGATTCTTATGAATTGCATGTGTTTGTGAAGATATAGCAAAATTTTATAAGGCAAACGAGATGTGCCTACCTATGCCTCAGCTTTATCAACATAAAAACTGCTTATTTTTCGACCGCCGAGAACTCAGGCCATATGAACTAATGTCAATTTAATTATATTTATTCATTAATTTTAATATTTAATTTAAATTGTTCGCATTTGAAAGTTATTTTACGCCACTATGACTTCAGTTTATATGTCCTTAGCTCACGAAAAGAAATCCTAATATAAAGTTAAAGAATGAACTATACTGAACTTTAACATATAATGTGTCTCTCACAAAAGGAAGAAAAATATATGTAGAGAGAGATATATAGTAAATTTGCTTTATTCCATCCATTTAAACGACTGCAATATTTTCCCTTTTATATAATTTTGGCCCTTTCTGATTGTTCGATCAAATAGAATAAAGGGCTCGATTGATTTCTCTAAGACTCTGATCCTATGGTGATAACAGTCTAATGCATGAATAATTCGTGCTTTTATAACTAAAGAAATCGGTTTGGTTTTGTTTTTAACAACTGCATCTCAATGTCCACGTATAGTTCATGTCTTATGCCGATGCCGGCCGTCAAAGCTTCAATAATGACAAATTAATACGAGAATAAATGTCAATACTCATATAATCTGTAAATTCCAACAGCTAAAACGATTTAAAAATCGCCTTTTATTTTGACACCTGCCCGACTCAGTATCTGTTCAAGAAATATGTTAAAGAAACGCGAGCACATCTTGTCAGAATCCGGTGCAAGTTTGGAATAGTATGGAGGCTCTTGGTGAAAAATACAGAGTACATAATTTGTTTCCAGCGCTTTGCAACATATCCCTGTCAGTTTTTCTGGGATCCCAAATTCGGACATCTTTTTTGTATATTTGAGTCCGAAGAAAATTAAATTCGTTTTCCTTTGTCATAATTTGACGCAGGGTAAAAATTGAGTATTGGCCTGCCGGAAAGCCACTGAAGCCGATCTGCGAGTTGAAAAACCGCTTCAGATGTTGACAATACACAGAGACAACACATTTGTTATGATCATTGTTACGAGGTATAGAAGAGTTAATGCCGATTCGTCATTTTACGGTTGCAAGCGCCATTAAATTCTTATCTAGAAAAGCTTCTTATGTTGTACGAGATAGACATGAATCCGAATGAGATATTTTTCGACAACATTTAATCCAGAATTCAAAAAATAAATCAATTGAAGCTCATACAGATCATAGGAAATGTGATTAGTGAAGAAATATCTTATCTGGAAAATAAATTGAGATAATGAAGTTCTAAAAAAAACTATTGCAGAAAAATTATTTATTATATTATACAATATATACTATGAAAAAGTTTAATGCATGCACATTTAAAAGATGCTTGTTATCTTCTATTGTAAGCAATATCTACGCCAATTGAAGTTGAAATTTATGACGTAATATTCGAAATTAACAACATTCGTTTAATTCATTCAACCAGTTCGCACAAAATTTGAAAAAAAAAAATTGCTTTCTAGTGTAGTTATTTAATATTTTTTTCGACTTCTGACTCAAGTTGACGAAACTTTCGACAACTCAACAGAATTTACAAAGCACTTAGTCCTAATACTTTTGTCCGGTGGGAGTTATAATCAACTCGGTAATTGTTACGTGTTTTGGAGATCCTATGATAAATAAAATCGCTCTAGAAATATCTTCCACCTGCAATATAGCCTCTGAGCCCATAATCCTGTCAGCGTACGGATGTTTTGCTGAGTGGGCTATTTCTGTCTTCACCAATCCCGGACTGATACTCTATGTGATAAAATAAAGTTAAATAAATATTACGAAAAAAAGATGTCAACTCACGGAAATCCTAATGTTCTTTTCAGCGACCAGTTCCTGCCTCAGTACTTCAGTCGTTGCCTTTAGAGCAAATTTGGAAGTGGGGTATAAATTATATGTTAAAGAAGCGAGGCTCGATGGGATAGAATGTCCCAAAATGCTATTCACGTTGATAATATGACACTCTTCGCCATTGCACTCTTTCATAAGTCGATAAGCTTCCTTCGTGCAGTAGACATTCCCCAGTAGGTTTATTTCAATCAGCTCTTTAAGTCCATCTTCATTTCCTTCCGTGAGTATTCCAGAAAACTTCATTATTCCAGCATTGTTAATTAGAATGTTCACTTTCGTAAAATTAGTTTCGATCCACTTGAAAGAATCTTTAATTGACTCAAAGTTCGAAATGTCGCATTTAATTGGGTGAAATGAGCCACGCTCGAATTTGAGATCATCCTGCAGCTTAATCATCTTATCAAGACGTCGTGATAGGCCAATCACAGTCAAACCGGATATAACGAGATCCTTGACGGTTGCCGCGCCGATTCCAGAACTTGCACCGGTCACAACCGCTATTTTTCCCGACCAACGTTCCATGTAGGATGTTTTTGAAATACTTAAAGCAGTAACCAGTTCAAGATGCGAATGAATACTAAATGAGATACATAATTTTCTTAAAGCAGAACATCGTATTACATCAATTACGAGTAATTTGAGGAATATCTGGAGATATATCCAAGGCATTTATATGTCAGTCAAGCTTTGAATTTACATTCCGAAATATTTCATCATTCATTCATTTCAATTATTTTTAAATATATTTAAACTTCAGAAAATGAAACCTTTTGAATGTTACAAGGGGAAAATATTAAAATAAAGGCAAAAACATTCTTTATCGACATTCTTTACTTATGCACTTTATTTACTTTACGTTGTTAAAATATGCCGCGCTCTTGGGCCCTTTTGAGCTTTGCGATTTCGTCATTGATGGCTTTGAAATTCCTACAAGTAGCTTGTATACCAAAGCTTTCCTAACTAAACCAACTCACAAGGAAAACTAACTAGTTGAGATCATCCGTGTTCATGTCCTGTGTCGCCCTCGAATCTTCAACAATTTAAACCTTCACTGAGGAAATATTTCTTAAGTCATTGTCATGGACTGCTTTTTGAATCCAATCTAAGCTGAATGGATTACTTGTGGTTTAATGGACTTGGTATTTAAATACGTCAAGGGTAACAAGTCAATATTTCTTTACAAATATACAAACCAATAAATCTAATAAAAACTCTAAGTGCGACTATGTGCAATGTAAATTTGAAAAGAGAACATCTTTTTACATTATACCTATCAAAATATCCACATTTCATCGATAGAAGAAGAAAAGTGCAATAAATCATCACGAGGTTGATTGAGCTGGATTAGATTTCAAAGCTGTGGTTGATTGAAAAATCATATCCCCTTCCCGCATGTCGCATGAAGAGTCTAATTACAATATAATCGGATGAGATAAGATACATCTGCTTTAATTGTTTACTCATTCATGCCTTAAGCTTCAGGTAAATTTGCAGGTGGTTTTAAACTTTTTTGAGGCCACAGCTAATTTTTCTATAGTGGGTTTCACTTTCTCTTAGTCAAGATCGCTTAGCATCTGCTACTGTTCCTATACTTTTCAATACCTTCGAGCTGAAAGAATTCTTTTGCTCTATCCCGTCCAGCACCGTTGCTGCTGGAAATTTTATCAGCAGCTTCTTCTTCGGTCTCATATATTGCCTTTCTTGTCCGGACACAATCGTCATCTACAACGCATTGTTTAGGAGGAAGTTTGGTAGCCTAATCTGGTTTCGGCTGTTTCCTGAATCATTTAAGAGTCTTTCGATTATATGCCTTATTGAACCTTCTTTTTGTTAAAGCGTCGACATAAGGGTCTCTGAACATTCACAGATCCAGAAGATTCATCGTTTGTCTTGCGCCGATCAACACTGTCTGGGGATAGGTAGGTAGCTGTGTGATGACATCTTGTTTACAACCTTATTAGAAGCTAGCACAAAGTCTGTGCATCGGAAATCGCAATATTTTTTCATTCCGTGGGGGCTGTACTTTTTGGCACTAGAGATGTTTTCTTTATCTAATAGGACGTCCTTCTTAAGATTAATCACATGTATACTATACATGTATAGACTATACTATAAGTCTGAGATTTTTGAAACAGCTAGTTCTAGTTCGAATCAGATTGATCTGATTACTTGGTTGACCTCAGCAGAGCTTATTCTCCAGAGAGGAAATTTGACAGTTTAAAACGCACTGAGTTACATTGTCTTTATAGGTTTTTAATTAACTCTTTGACTATAAGTCCGAGCAAAGTTTTACTAAAAAACATTATACAAATATTTGTTCATTAATTGTCAACTTTAATTTTAAAACAAGTTTTAAGTTTAACTCATTTCAAGGAAGTACTGCAAAAAATAACCCTTTTTCAAGTCGGTGAGCAGATGCTTCGTTTTTTGTTTATACCATGTGGTTTTTCCACTTCGCCGTAAAGGCCTTACGACGGTCCGATACATTTTGTGTGCTGGATACATTTTTTTAAAGATGGTGCCTTCCTCGTTATAAACTATCCATGCACTATCTGTTCCACCATGAGACTGAAGAAGTCATATGATACGGCAAGACACTTTTGGAATCCAGCAAATGCCTGAAATACTCGTAGTTCGGAGTAAATATTTTTGAATTCCACATGATACTGCGTGCTTTCCAGCGTCACGGTGCGTAAACAATTAGATCAATTTTCCAGGATTCCGATTTTTTGTTGCACTTGTCTTGTAGAGCTCACGGGGATGAATGCTTTCATTTGCGACTTTTACGTCATTGAAGAAGGGGAGTTTGAGCAAAAATTGTAAACTAAAAATTTTACGGCGGGACTAGGCATTTTATTGACATCACTTCGTCCACAGATGACATATGTTGTACGTTTTATTCATAAGAAATCTGTAACTTAAATTTGTGTGCCCCAATCATAGACAGATGTAGATTTTAACCATTCTGTGAGAGAAGTTCGATGGATAGGTAGTAACATTTCAGAGTAGTATTGTATGTTTATGTGTCTTGCTTACTAAAGTTGCAGTGAATGTTGTGGAATTCCTTTCTTGCTTCTTTCGTAGCTGTATCGGCAACTTCGTTACCTTTGATTCCAACAAGTCCATAAACGCAGAGGAGCTAAAACCGGCTCTTATTTGAAAGAAGCTTATTACGAATGAACTGTAGCACGGAAATTTTGTTGCTTACATTTTAAATAGCATTCCGAGTCGAAAGGCTGTCAGTGCAAATAATTACTTTCTTGTCTTGGGAATTATTTATTGCTGAAGAAATATCTGTGGCTTCTGCATTGAAGACTGATGGAAAATGAAGAAGAAACCCTTTGGACAGTACGTACGGCATCAATTTTGGTTTCTCTTCATTTTTTCTGTATCACGCGATGAACAGTCGATCTGCTCGATTCTGCCTTAACTTCACTTCTGCACGCCTTTCCTGACATGTTGTTGCTTTGTTGACTCTTCCTTTGCGGGTTTATTCATACTTTTCTGGGTCCTTAATAAAGCTGTGTACAACATGGCGCCGCTTCCAATCTAGTTGGCTATGAAACAGATGGATTTCCCTTGTGCCCGGTAAGCTCGAATTTAACATAAAGCATGGTATCAGGTAGATTAAGCTTCTGTTCGTAATAAAGTGGGACAAAAAATAAGTAAATTTTTTGACCTCTTTGGGAAAAGCATCATAAATGTTGCATTTATCAACTTAATCCCATTTAATTTAACAGTAGATACAATAAATCCTTCATTCCTTGGGCAATTGTTTTTTCACAGATAAGCGTAGGGTTGGAGAATTATCGTAAAAATAAAAGAAAAATACCAACTACAAAAAAATACAACTCGAAAGAGTTAACATTTTCTCCCCTCATAATCCCTCTATTAGCTACAGCATCAGATTAATTTTTTCTCTGATGATTACAATTTCATAAACTTAAAGTCATTTTGGAAGTGTTTTTTTTGTGTTGCGATCAAAATGTTTCTGCAAATAAAGTACAAATTCATGTTTTTTATGCGTTGTAATCCAACTGTAGCATTTTAAAATATATATGTAATGAAAATCCTTAAAAATAAAAACAGCAGCATACCTTACCTCAAGTCTGAGACCGATTTATTTTTTACAGATGATGAAAAAGCGAAAGTCCTAATCCTAATCAAATCCTAATACTCTCGTAGAGAGTGCTATACAGGCTATTAATGTGAGGACCTCTTTAACGCCGTTAGCTGAATTTGTTTCGGTAGGGGACATAGACTGCGTTGTATATAAATTGCTCGTTTATTAAATATTGATTTTGAATTTCCCATCGTAAAATTATCAAACATTTTATGTCTATTCGTCGTTTTAGAGTGTATGTCAATGGTTATGCATAAAATACAATACATTTTTATGCAGGTATACCCCAGGGATCTGTTCTTGAACCAGTATTGTGTAATCTGTACACATGTGATTTCCCCATCCTCCCGCGATGTGAGGCAGCAATATAAGCTGATGACACGGCAATTTTTTCATCGCATGAATTCAGTCTCGACATTGAGGAGAATTTAAGAAATGCGTTTGAACTACAACCGAAGTGGGAAATCCAATTAAATGCCGAAAAATACAAGCCATCGCCCCTACGCGAAATGAAGATTTTGTTATATACTGGTGATTCAGTTATTAATAGGTGTACACTCAATAACCTGGAAACGTTTCGTTAAATATTTGGGCATAAATTTTGACTCAAAATTCACCTTTTTAGAACATATAACGCAAACGCTTAACAAAATAAATGTAATCATAAAAATGTTATATCCTTTATTTCTCTTCAATCAACAATCTGACCATCATTTTATATATTTATCGCAACATCTATGAACCACTAGATGGCACGACAATCGATACTTGATTTTTTTTCCTATTTTACTAACGTCAAGCGGCCCAACGTCATCCACTTGTCATTCAGTTGATTTCACTTTTATCGCCGGGAGGGTGGGTGCAATCTATTATTTGTTTTCGTAACTAAACAAACTAGTCATAAGCAAAACAAACAAATCCTCATGACAATGATGACGGAAATTCGCGTTCGTCCTAGGCAAGTTCTTCTTCTGATTATAATATTCTTTGGCGCGCTAATAATAGTTCACCGTGCCTCGAGGCGATGCCCGTTGCCGGAAAGTCTTCAAAAATTCTACGATAACGACAATTTACCAACAATATATGCCATTACACCCACCTATGCACGTCCAGCACAAAAAGCCGAGCTGACCAGGTATGTAAGAACATTTCATTGCCAAGTGTTGTGTGTTGAATGTGGTCATGTTTGTTTATAGGCTGTCGCATGTGTTCATGCTTGTCCCGAATCTGCATTGGGTCTTGGTGGAGGATGCCAACTTCACCAGCAGTCTGGTTAGAAATCTCTTGATACGCTCTGGCCTTGAGCAAAGATCTACGCAGTTGAATATCAAAACTCCGGCAGCATTTAAGCTGAAGGGAAAAGACCCGAATTGGGTTAAGCCACGTGGGGTAGAACAGCGGAATCTTGCGCTCCAGTGGATTCGTTCGAATGTAAAGCCAGGTGAAAAACACAGCATTGTTTTCTTCATGGATGACGACAATACATACAGCGTTGAGTTGTTCGAGGAGATGTGTAAGATTGAGAGAGGCAAGGTCGGGGTGTGGCCAGTTGGACTCGTTGGCGGTTTGATGGTCGAAAAACCGATACTTAACGAAGACAATCAAGTCATAGGGTTCAACTCGGCTTGGCGTCCAGAGAGACCGTTTCCCATTGATATGGCCGGATTCGCCGTGAGCGCAGATCTTTTGCTCAAATTTCCCGAAGCGGTGTTTTCCTATGAAGTCCAGAGAGGCTATCAGGAGAGTGAGATTTTAAGGTTTCTTACTACTGTCCAGGAAATGCAACCACTAGCGAATTTCTGTAAGGATGTTCTCATCTGGCACACAAGGACTGAGAAAACAAAATTAGACGACGAGAAAGCGCTGATTAAGAAAGGCCAACGCTCAGACGATGGAATGGAAGTTTAATTTAAATTATACCGCTCCTGAGGTGGTCTGCTCATCTACAACTCAGATGGCTGTGACTTATTTTGCTGTCCATTTGGTGTTCATCGCTCTCTTATGTATCTTAAGAAATTTAATTGATATAATTTCGAAAATTAGTATTTTGTTTGTTTTCTGTGTTGTTTTAATTTATTGTAACGACTATTTAAGATATAAAATGCTCAGTAGCGTAGTTTAAAAAAAACGAATATGGACTTTTTAAAATTTCAAAAAAAGTTACTGACGACATAAAACAAAATCGAACGAACGAGTTGCGAATATTTGATTTGATAAATAAAATCATATTTTTTCGCCGCCGCTCCCCCCTTTGAAAATTTCAAAAAAATGATTTTTTTTCAAAGTCATTTTCTAGACTTAATGTGCTTTTAATATTAATTTTTGATTCAAAATGAATACAAATTCACAAAAATTTTACAAGAAAACTGCTTAATGCAAAAAATATTCGAATTTTAAATATAGAAAATGCTTACTTTTTCGAAATATTTTTCCACTCTTGAAATCGAATACGTATCTGTTCCCGACTCTTTTTTCCTACCAGAAAAGAACTGCTTTATTACATATAATGTTGCCTAGGTACTAAGTTAAGCATTAGGACACTGTTTCCTGAACTTTTGGAGTTCAATATTTGCAACAAAATTATGTTAAAATAGATGATGTAAGAAAAAAAAAATCAAGGTTTGATTTTCTCCTATTAATTAAGCGAAATGTTTGTTCAAATGAGCAAGAAGCACGATTTTGAAGCCGGAGTTTCATTAAAAGTATTATTGGAGAACGTCTGAATCGAATTACAAGCATTTTGGGGAAATCCGAAGATATCGAAAAAAAATCATATTTTTTCGCCGCCGCTCCCCCCTTTGAAAATTTCGAAAAAATGATTTTTTTTCAAAGTCATATTCTAGATGAACTGCGCTTTTAATATTAATTTTTGATTCAAACTGAATGCAAATTCACAAAAATTTTACAAGAAAACTGCTTAATGCAAAAAATATTCGAATTTTAAATATAGAAAATGCTTACTTTTTCGAAATATTTTTCCACTCTTGAAATCGAATACGTAGCTGTTCCCGAATCTTTTTTCCTACCAGAAAAGAACTGTTTTATTACATATAATGCTGTCTAGGTACTAAGTTAAGCATTTGGACACTGTTTCCTGAACTTTTGGAGTTCAATATTTGCAACAAAATTATGTTAAAAGAGATGATGTAAGAAAAAAAATCAAGGTTTGATTTTCTCCTATTAATTAAGCGAAATGTTTGTTCAAATGAGCAAGAAGCACGATTTTGAAGCCGGAGTTTCATTAAAAGTATTATTGGAGAACGTCTGAATCGAATTACAAGCATTCTGGGGAAATCCGAAGATATCGAAAAAAAATCATATTTTTTCGCCGCCGCTCCCCCCTTTGAAAATTTCGAAAAAATGATATTTTTTCAAAGTCGTATTCTAGATGAACTGTGCTTCTAATATTAATTTTTGATTCAAACTGAGTACAAATTCACAAAAATTTTACAAGAAAACCGCTTAATGCAAAAAATATTCGAATTTTAAATATAGAAAATTCTTACTTTTTGGAAATATTTTTCCACTCTTGAAATCGAATACGTATCTGTCCCCGAATCTTTTTTCCTACCAGAAAAGAACTGTTTTACTACATATAATGCAGTCTAGGTACAAAGTTAAGCATTTGGACACTGTTTGCTGATATTTTAGAGTTCAATATTTGCAACAAAATTATGTTAAAAGAGATGATGTAAGAAAAAAAATCAAGGTTTGATTTTCTCCTATTAATTAAGCGAAATGTTTGTTTAAATGAGCAAGAAGCACGATTTTGAAGCCGGAGTTTCATTAAAAGTATTATTGGAGAACGTCTGAATCGAATTACAAGCATTTTGGGGAAATCCGAAGATATCGAAAAAAATCATATTTTTTCGCCGCCGCTCCCCCCTTTGAAAATTTCGAAAAAATGATTTTTTCCAAAGTCGTATTCTAGATGAACTGTGCTTCTAATATTAATTTTTGATTCAAACTGAGTACAAATTCACAAAAATTTTACAAGTAAACTGCTTAGTGCAAAAAATATTCGAATTTTAAATATAGAAAATGCTTACTTTTTCGAAATATTTTTCCACTCTTGAAATCGAATACGTATCTGTTCCCGAATCTTTTTTCCTACCAGAAAAGAACTGTTTTATTACATATAATGCTGTCTAGGTACTAAGCTAAGCATTTGGACACTGTTTCCTGATATTTTGGAGTTCAATATTTGCAACAAAATTATGTTAAAAGAGAGGATGTAAGAAAAAAAAATCAAGGTTTGATTTTCTCCTATTAATTAAGCGAAATGTTTGTTTAAACGAGCAAGAAGCACGATTTTGAAGCCGGAGTTTCATTAAAAGTATTATTGGAGAACGTCTGAATCGAATTACAAGCATTTTGGGGAAATCCGAAGATATCGAAAAAAAATCATATTTTTTCGCCGCCGCTCCCCCCTTTGAAAATTTCGAAAAAATGATTTTTTTTCAAAGTCGTATTCTAGATGAACTGTGCTTCTAATATTAATTTTTGATTCAAACTGAGTACAAATTCACAAAAATTTTACAAGAAAACTGCTTAATGCAAAAAATATTCGAAAATGCTTACTTTTTCGAAATATTTTTCCACTCTTGAAATCGAATACGTATCTGTTCCCGAATCTTTTTTCCTACCAGAAAAGAACTGTTTTATTACATATAATGCTGCCTAGGTACTAAGTTAAGCATTTGGACACTTGTTCCTGATATTTTGGAGTTCAATTTTTGCAACAAAATTATGTTAAAAGAGATGATGTAAGAAAAAAAAATCAAGGTTGGATTTTCTCCTATTTATTAAGCGAAATGTTTGTTTAAATGAGCAAGAAGCACGATTTTGAAGCCGGAGTTTCATTAAAAGTATTATTGGAGAACGTCTGAATCGAATTACAAGCATTTTGGGGAAATCCGAAGATATCGAAAAAAATCATATTTTTTCGCCGCCGCTCCCCCCTTTGAAAATTTCGAAAAAATGATTTTTTTTCAGAGTCGTATTCTAGATGAACTGTGCTTCTAATATTAATTTTTGATTCAAACTGAGTACAAATTCACAAAAATTTTACAAGTAAACTGCTTAATGCACAAAATATTCGAATTTTAAATATAGAAAATGCTTACTTTTTCGAAATATTTTTCCACTCTTGAAATCGAATACGTATCTGTTCCCGAATCTTTTTTCCTACCAGAAAAGAACTGTTTTATTACATATAATGCTGTCTAGGTACTAAGTTAAGCATTTGGACACTGTTTCCTGAACTTTTGGAGTTCAATATTTGCAACAAAATTATGTTAAAAGAGATGATGGAAGAAAAAAAAAGCAAGGTTTGATTTTCTCCTATTAATTAAGCAAAATGTTTGTTTAAATGAGCAAGAAGCACGATTTTGAAGCCGGAGTTTCATTAAAAGTATTATTGGAGAACGTCTGAATCGAATTACAAGCATTTTGGGGAAATCCGAAGATATCGAAAAAAAATCATATTTTTTCGCCGCCGCTCCCCCCTTTGAAAATTTCGAAAAAATTATTTTTTTTCAAAGTCATATTCTAGATGAACTGTGCTTTTAATATTAATTTTTGATTCAAACTGAATGCAAATTCACAAAAATTTTACAAGAAAACTGCTTAATGCAAAAAATATTCGAATTTTAAATATAGAAAATGCTTACTTTTTCGAAATATTTTTCCACTCTTGAAATCGAATACGTATCTGTTCCCGATTTTTTTTTCCTACCAGAAAAGAACTGTTTTATTACATATAATGCTGTCTAGGTACCAAGTTAAGCATTTGGACACTGTTTCCTGAACTTTTGGAGTTCAATATTTGCAACAAAATTATGTTAAAAGAGATGATGTAAGAAAAAAAAATCAAGGTTTGATTTTCTCCTACTAATTAAGCAAAATGTTTGTTTAAATGAGCAAGAAGCACGATTTTGAAGCCGGAGTTTCATTAAAAGTATTATTGGAGAACGTCTGAATCGAATTACAAGCATTTTGGGGAAATCCGAAGATATCGAAAAAAAATCGTATTTTTTCGCCGCCGCTCCCCCCTTTGAAAATTTCGAAAAAATGATTTTTTTTCAAAGTCATATTTTAGATGAACTGTGCTTTTAATATTAATTTTTGATTCAAACTGAATACAAATTCACAACAATTTTACAAGAAATCTGCTAAATGCAAAAAAATATTCGAATTTTAAATATAGAAAATGCTTACTTTTTCGAAATATTTTTCCACTCTTGAAATCGAATACGAATCTGTCCCCGAATCTTTTTTTCTACCAGAAAAGAACTGTTTTATTACATATAATGCTGTCTAGGTACTAAGTTAAGCATTTGGACACTGTTTCCTGATATTTTGGAGTTCAATATTTGCAACAAAATTATGTAAAAAGAGATGATGTAGAAAAAAAATCAAGGTTTGATTTTCTCCTATTAATTAAGCGAAATGTTTATTTAAACGAGCAAGAAGCACGATTTTGAAGCCGGAGTTTCATTAAAAGTATTATTGGAGAACGTCTGAATCGAATTACAAGCATTTTGGGGAAATCCGAAGATATCGAAAAAAAATCATATTTTTTCGCCGCCGCTCCCCCTTTGAAAATTTCGAAAAAATGATTTTATTTCAAAGTCGTATTCTAGATGAACTGTGCTTCTAATATTAATTTTTGATTCAAACTGAGTACAAATTTACAAAAATTTTACAAGTAATCAGCTTAATGCAAAAAATATTCGAATTTTAAATTTAGAAAATGCTTACTTTTTCGAAATATTTTTCCACTCTTGAAATCGAATACGCGTCTGTTCCTGAATCTTTTTTCCTACCAGAAAAGAACTGTTTTATTACATATAATGCTGTCTAGGTACTAAGTTAAGCATTTGGACACTGTTTCCTGATATTTGGGAGTTCAATATTTGCAACAAAATTATGTTAAAAGAGATGATGTAAGAAAAAAAAAATCAAGGTTTGATTTTCTCCTATTAATTAAGCGAAATGTTTGTTTAAATGAGCAAGAAGCACGATTTTGAAGCCGGAGTTTCATTAAAAGTATTATTGGAGAACGTCTGAATCGAATTACAAGCATTTTGGGGAAATCCGAAGATATCGAAAAAAAATCATATTTTTTCGCCGCCGCTCCCCCCTCTGAAAATTTCGAAAAAATGATTTTTTTCAAAGTCATATTTAAGATGAACTGTGCTTATAATATTAATTTTTGATTCAAACTGAATACAAATTCACAAAAATTTTACAAGAAATCTGCTTAATGCAAAAAATATTCGAATTTTAAATATAGAAAATGCTTACTATTTCGAAATATTTTTCCACTCTTGAAATCGAATACGTATCTGTCCCCGAATCTTTTTTCCTACCAGAAAAGAACTGCTTTATTACATATAATGCTGTCTAGGTACTAAGTTAAGCATTTGAACACTGTTTCCTGATATTTTGGAGTAATATTCGAATTTTAAATATAGAAAATGCTTACTTTTTCGAAATATTTTTCCACTCTTGAAATCGAATACGTATCTGTCCCCGAATCTTTTTTCCTACCAGAAAAGAACTGTTTTATTACATATAATGTTGTCTAGGTACTAAGTTAATTATTTGGACACTGTTTCCTGATATTTTGGAGTTCAATATTTGCAACAAAATTATGTTAAAAGAGATGATGAAAGAAAAAAAATCAAGGTTGGATTTTCTCCTATTTATTAAGCGAAATGTTTGTTTAAATGAGCAAGAAGCACGATTTTGAAGCCGGAGTTTCATTAAAAGTATTATTGGAGAACGTCTGAATCGAATTACAAGCATTTTGGGGAAATCCGAAGATATCGAAAAAAAATCATATTTTTTCGTTGCCGCTCCCCCCTTTGAAAATTTCAAAAAAATGATTTTTTTTCAAAGTCATATTCTAGATGAACTGTGCTTTTAATATTAATTTTTGATTCAAACTGAATACAAATTCACAAAAATTTTACAAGAAAACTGCTTAATGCAAAAAATATTCGAATTGTAAATATAGAAAATGCTTACTTTTTCGAAATATTTTTCCACTCTTGAAATCGAATACGTATCTGTCCCCGAATCTTTTTTCCTACCAGAAAAGAACTGTTTTATTACATATAATGCTGTCTAGGTACTAAGTTAATTATTTGGACACTGTTTCCTGATATTTTGGAGTTCAATATTTGCAACAAAATTATGTTAAAAGAGATGATGAAAAAAAAAAAAATCAAGGTTGGATTTTCTCCTATTTATTAAGCGAAATGTTTGTTTAAATGAGCAAGAAGCACGATTTTGAAGCCGGAGTTTCATTAAAAGTATTATTGGAGAACGTCTGAATCGAATTACAAGCATTTTGGGGAAATCCGAAGATATCGAAAAAAAAATCATATTTTTTCGTTGCCGCTCCCCCCTTTGAAAATTTCAAATAAATGATTTTTTTTCAAAGTCATATTCTAGATGAACTGTGCTTTTAATATTAATTTTTGATTCAAACTGAGTACAAATTTACAAAAATTTTACAAGAAATCAGCTTAATGCAAAAAATATTCGAATTTTAAATTTAGAAAATGCTTACTTTTTCGAAATATTTTTCCACTCTTGAAATCGAATACGCGTCTGTTCCTGAATCTTTTTTCCTACCAGAAAAGAACTGTTTTATTACATATAATGCTGTCTAGGTACTAAGTTAAGCATTTGGACACTGCTTCCTGAACTTTTGGAGTTCAATATTTGCAACAAAATTATGTTAAAAGAGATGATGTAAGAAAAAAAAAAATCAAGGTTTGATTTTCTCCTATTAATTAAGCGAAATGTTTGTTTAAATGAGCAAGAAGCACGATTTTGAAGCCGGAGTTTCATTAAAAGTATTATTGGAGAACGTCTGAATCGAATTACAAGCATTTTGGGGAAATCCGAAGATATTGAAAAAAAATCATATTTTTTCGCCGCCGCTCCCCCCTGTGAAAATTTCGAAAAAAAGATTTTTTTCAAAGTCATATTTAAGATGAACTGTGCTTATAATATTAATTTTTGATTCAAACTGAATACAAATTCACAAAAATTTTACAAGAAATCTGCTTAATGCAAAAAATATTCGAATTTTAAATATAGAAAATGCGTACTATTTCGAAATATTTTTCCACTCTTGAAATCGAATACGTATCTGTTCCCGAATCTTTTTTCCTACCAGAAAAGAACTGTTTTATTACATATAATGCTGTCTAGGTACTTAGTTAAGCATTTGGACACTGTTTCCTGGTATTTTGGAGTTCAATATTTGCAACAAAATTATGTTAAAAGAGATGATGTAAGAAAAAAAAATCAAGGTTTGATTTTGTCCTATTAATTAAGCGAAATGTTTGTTTAAACCAGCAAGAAGCACGATTTTGAAGCCGGCGTTTCATTAAAAGTATTATTGGAGAACGTCTGAATCGAATTACAAGCATTTTGGGGAAATCCGAAGATATCGAAAAAAATCATATTTTTTCGCCGCCGCTCCCCCCTTTGAAAATTTCGAAAAAATGATTTTTTTTCAAAGTCGTATTCTAGATGAACTGTGCTTCTAATATTAATTTTTGATTCAAACTGAGTACAACTTCACAAAAATTTTACAAGAAATCTGCTTAATGCAAAAAATATTCGAATTTTAAATATAGAAAATGCTTACTTTTTCGAAATATTTTCCACTCTTGAAATCGAATACGTATCTGTTCCCGAATCTTTTTTCCTACCAGAAAAGAACTGTTTTATTGCATATAATGCTGTCTAGGTACTAAGTTAAGCATTTGGACACTGTTTCCTGAACTTTTGGAGTTCAATATTTGCAACAAAATTATGTTAAAAGAGATGATGTAAGAAAAAAAAAATCAAGGTTTGATTTTCTCCTATTAATTAAGCGAAATGTTTGTTTAAATGAGCAAGAAGCACGATTTTGAAGCCGGAGTTTCATTAAAAGTATTATTGGAGAACGTCTGAATCGAATTACAATCATTTTGGGGAAATCCGAAGATATGGAAAAAAAATCATATTTTTTCGCCGCCGCTCCCCCCTTTGAAAATTTCGAAAAAATAAATTTTTTTCAAAGTCATATTTTAGATGAACTGTGCTTTTAATATTAATTTTTGAATCAAACTGAATACAAATTCACAAAAATTTTACAAAAAATCTGCTTAATGCAAAAAATATTCGAATTTTAAATATAGAAAATGCTTACTTTTTCGAAATATTTTTCCACTCTTGAAATCGAATACGTATCTGTTCCCCAATCTTTTTTCCTACCAGAAAAGAACTGTTTTATTACATATAATGCTGTCTAGGTACTAAGTTAAGCATTTGGACACTGTTTCCTGAACTTTTGGAGTTCAATATTTGCAACAAAATTATGTTAAAAGAGATGATGTAAGAAAAAAAAATCAAGGTTTGATTTTCTCCTGTTAATTAAGCGAAATGTTTATTTAAATGAGCAAGAAGCACGATTTTGAAGCCGGAGTTTCATTAAAAGTATTATTGGAGAACGTCTGAATCGAATTACAAGCATTTTGGGGAAATCCAAAGATATCGAAAAAAAAATCATATTTTTTCGCCGCCGCTCCCCCCTTTGAAAATTTCGATAAAATGATTTTTTTTCAAAGTCATATTTTAGATGCACTGTGCTTTTAATATTAATTTTTGATTCAAACTGAATACAAATTCACAAAAATTTTACAAGAAATCTGCTTAATGCAAAAAATATTCGAATTTTAAATATAGAAAATGCTTACTTTTTCGAAATATTTTTCCACTCTTGAAATCGAATACGTATCTGTCCCCGAATCTTTTTTCCTACCAGAAAAGAACTGTTTTATTACATATAATGCTGTCTAGGTACTAAGGTAAGCATTTGGACACTGTTTCCTGATATTTTGGAGTTTCATATTTGCAACAAAATTATGTAAAAAGAGATGATGTAAGAAAAAAAAATCAAGGTTTAATTTTCTCCTATTAATTAAGCGAAATGTTTGTTTAAATGATTCACAAAAATTTTACAAGAAAACTGCTTAATGCAAAAAATATTCGAATTTTAAATATAGAAAATGCTTACTTTTTCGAAATATTTTTCCACTCTTGAAATCGAATACGTATATGTTCCCGAATCTTTTTTCCTACCAGAAAAGAACTGTTTTATTACATATAATGCTGTCTAGGTACTTAGTTAAGCATTTGGACACTGTTTCCTGGTATTTTGGAGTTCAATATTTGCAACAAAATTATGTTAAAAGAGATGATGTAAGAAAAAAAATCAAGGTTTGATTTTCTCCTATTAATTAAGCGAAATGTTTGTTTAAACGAGCAAGGAGCACGATTTTGAAGCCGGCGTTTCATTAAAAGTATTATTGGAGAACGTCTGAATCGAATTACAAGCATTTTGGGGAAATCCGAAGATATCGAAAAAAAATCATATTTTTTCGCCGCCGTACCCCCCTTTGAAAATTTCGAAAAATAGATTTTTTTTTAAAGTCATATTTTAGCCGAACTGTGCTTTTAATATTAATTTTTGATTCAAACTGAATACAAATTCACAAAAAATTTACAAGAAATCTGCTTAATGCAAAAAATATTCGAATTTTAAATATAGAAAATGCTTACTTTTTCGAAATATTTTTCCACTCTTGAAATCGAATACGTATCTGTCCCCGAATCTTTTTTCCTACCAGAAAAGAACTATTTTATTACATATAATGCTGTCTAGGTACTAAGTTAAGCATTTGGACACTGTTTCCTGAACTTTTGGAGTTCAATATTTGCAACAAAATTATGTTAAAAGAGATGATGTAAGAAAAAAAATCAAGGTTTGATTTTCTCCTATTAATAAAGCGAAATGTTTGTTTAAATGAGCAAGAAGCACGATTTTGAAGCCGGAGTTTCATTTAAAGTATTATTGGAGAACGTCTGAATCGAATAACAAGCGTTTATGAGGAAATCCGAAGATATCGAAAAAAAATCATATTTTTTCGCCGCCGCTCCCCCCTTTGAAAATTTCGAAAAAATGATTTTTTTTCAATGTCATATTCTAGATGAACTGTGCTTTTAATATTAATTTTTGATTCAAACTGAATACAAATTCACAAAAATTTTACAAGAAATCTGCTTAATGCAAAAAATATTCGAATTTTAAATAAAGAAAATGCTTACTTTTTCGAAATATTTTTCCACTCTTGAAATCGAATACGTATCTGTTCCCGAATCTTTTTTCCTACCAGAAAAGAATTGTTTTATTACATATAATGCTGTCTAGGTACTAAGTTAAGCATTTGGTCACTGTTTCCTGATATTTTGGAGTTCAATATTTGCAACAAAATTATGTAAAAAGAGATGATGTAAGAAAAAAAAAATCAAGGTTTGATTTTCTCCTATTAATTAAGCGAAATGTTTGTTTAAACGAGCAAGAAGCACGATTTTGAAGCCGGAAATTAATATCAAAAGCACAGTTCATCTAGAATATGACTTTGAGAAAAAAACATTTTTTCGAAACTTTCAAAGGGGGGAGCGGCGGCGAAAAAATATGATTTTTTTTCGATATCTTCGGATTTCCCCAAAATGCTTATAATTCGATTCAGACGTTCTCCAATAATACTTTTAATGAAACGCCGGCATCAAACTCGTGATTCTTGCTCGTTTAAACAAATATTTCGCTTAATTAATAGGAGAAAATCCAACCTTGATTTTTTTTTCTTACATAATCTCTTTTACATAATTTTGTTGCAAATATTGAACTCCAAAATATCAGGAAACAGTGTCCAAATGCTTAACTTAGTACCTAGACAGCATTATATGTAATAAAACAGTTCTTTTCTGGTAGGAAAAAAGATTCGGGAACAGATACCTTTTCGATTTCAAGAGTGGAAAAATATTTCAAAAAGTAAGCATTTTCTATATTTAAATTCGAATTTTTTTTGAATTAAGCAGTTTTTTTTGTAAAATTTTTGTGAATTTGTATTCAGTTTGAATCATAAATTAGTATTAAAAGCACAGTTAGTCTAGAATATGACTTTGAAAAAAAAATCATTTTTTCGAAATTTTCAAAGGGGAGCGGCGGCGAAAAAATATGATTTTTTTCGATATCTTCGGATTTCCCCCAAATGCTTATAATTTGATTCGGACGTTCTCCAATAATACTTTTAATGAAACGCCGGCTTCAAAATCATGCTTCTTGCTCGTTTAAACAAACTTTTCGCTTAATTAATAGGAGAAATTCCAACCTTGATTTTTTTTTCTTACATCATCTCTTTTTACATAATTTTGTTGCAAATATTGAACTTTAAAATATCAGGAAACAGTGTCCAAATGCTTAACTTAGTACCTAGGCAGCATTATATGTAATAATACAGTTCTTTCCTGGTAGGAAAAAAGATTCGGGAACAGATACGTATTCGATTTCAAGAGTGGAAAAATATTTCGAAAAAGTAAGCATTTTCTATATTTAAAATTCGAATATTTTTTGCATTAATCAGATTTCTTGTAAAAGTTTTTTGAATTTGTATTCAGTTTGAATAAAAAATTAATATTAAAAGCACAGTTCATCTAGAATATGACTTTGAAAAAAATCATTTTTTCGAAATTTTCAAAGGGGGAGCGGCGGCGAAAAAATATGATTTGTTTTCGATATCTTCGGATTTCCCCAAATGCTTATAATTCGATTCAGATGTCTCCAATAATACTTTATAATGAAACGCCGGCTTCAAAATCATGCTTCTTGCTCGTTTAAACAAATATTTCGCTTAATTAATAGGAGAAAATCCAACCTTGATTTATGTTTCTTACAAAATCTCTTTTACATAATTTTGTTGCAAATATTGAACTCCAAAATATCAGGAAACAGTGTCCAAATGCTTAACTTAGTACCTAGACAGCATTATATGTAATAAAACAGTTCTTTTCTGGTAGGAAAAAAGATTCGGGAACAGATACCTATTCGATTTCAAGAGTGGAAAAATATTTCAAAAAGTAAGCATTTTCTATATTTAAATTCGAATTTTTTTTGAATTAAGCAGTTTTTTTGTAAAATTTTTGTGAATTTGTATTCAGTTTGAATCATAAATTAATATTAAAAGCACAGTTAGTCTAGAATATGACTTGACAGCATTATATGTAATAAAACAGTTCTTTTCTGGTAGGAAAAAATAATCGGGAACAGATACGTATTCGATTTCAAGAGTGGAAAAATATTTCGAAAAAGTAAGCATTTTCTATATTTAAAATTCGAATATTTTTTGCATTAAGCGGATTTCTTGTAAAATTTTTGTGAATTTGTACTCAGTTTGAATCAAAAATTAATATTAAAAGCACAGTTCATCTAGAATATGACTTTGAGAAAAAAACATTTTTTCGAAACTTTCAAAGGGGGGAGCGGCGGCGAAAAAATATGATTTTTTTTCGATATCTTCGGATTCCCCAAAATGCTTATAATTCGATTCAGACGTTCTCCAATAATACTTTTAATGAAACACCGGCATCAAACTCGTGATTCTTGCTCGTTTAAACAAATATTTCGCTTAATTAATAGGAGAAAATCCAACCTTGATTTATGTTTCTTACAAAATCTCTTTTACATAATTTTGTTGCAAATATTGAACTTTAAAATATCAGGAAACAGTGTCCAAATGGTTAACTTAGTACCTAGGCAGCATTATATGTAATAATACAGTTCTTTTCTGGTAGGAAAAAAGATTCGGGAACAGATACGTATTCGATTTCAAGAGTGGAAAAATATTTCGAAAAAGTAAGCATTTTCTATATTTAGAATTCGAATATTTTTTGCATTAAGCAGATTTCTTGTAAAAGTTTTTTGAATTTGTATTCAGTTTGAATCAAAAATTAATATTAAAAGCACAGTTCATCTAAAATATGACTTTGAAAAAAAATCATTTTTTCTAAATTTTCAAAGGGGGGAGCGGCGGCGAAAAAATATGATTTTTTTTTTATATATTCGGATTTCCCCAAAATGCTTGTAATTCGATTCAGACGTTCTCCAATAATACTTTTAATGAAACTCCGGCTTCAAAATCGTGCTTCTTGCTCATTTAAACAAACATTTCGCTTAATTAATAGGAGATAATCAAACCTTGATTTTTTTTTCTTACATAATCTCTTTTAACATAATTTTGTTGCAAATATTGAACTCCAAAATATCAGGAAACAGTGTCCAAATGCTTAACTTAGTACCTAGACAGCATTATATGTAATAAAACCGTTCTTTTCTGGTAGGAAAAAAGATTCGGGGATAGATACGTATTCGATTTCAAGAGTGGAAAAATATTTCGAAAAAGTAAGCATTTTCTATATTTGAAATTCGAATATTTTTTGCATTAAGCAGATTTCTTGTAAAATTTTTGTGAATTTGTATTCAGTTTGAATCAAAAATTAATATTAAAAGCACAGTTCATCTAGAATATGACTTTGAAAAAAAATCATTTTTTTGAAATTTTCAAAGGGGGGAGCGGCGGCGAAAAAATATGATTTTTTTTCGATATCTTCGGATTTCCCCAAAATGCTTGTAATTCGATTCAGACGTTCTCCAATAATACTTTTAATGAAACGCCGGCTTCAAAATCGTGCTTCTTGCTCGTTTAAACAAACATTTCGCTTAATTAATAGGAGAAAATCAAACCTTGATTTTTTTTTCTTACATCATCTCTTTTTACATAATTTTGTTGCAAATATTGAACTCCAAAATATCAGGAAACAGTGTCCAAATGCTTAACTTAGTACCTAGACAGCATTATATGTAATAAAGCAGTTCTTTTCTGGTAGGAAAAAAGATTAGGGGACAGATACGTATTCGATTTCAAGAGTGGAAAAATATTTCGAAAAAGTAAGCATTTTCTATATTTAAAATTCGATAATTTTTTTTTTGTATTAAGCAGTTTTCTCGTAAAATTTTTGTGAATTTGTATTCAGTTTGAATCAAAAATTAATATTAAAAGCACAGTTCATCTAGAATATGACTTTGAAAAATAATCATTTTTTCGAAATTTTCAAAGGGGGGAGCGGCGGCGAAAAAATATGATTTTTTTTGTATATCTTCGGATTTCCCCAAAATGCTTATAATTCGATTCAGACGTTCTCCAATAATACTTTTAATGAAACACCGGCTTCAAAATCATGCTTTTTGCTCGTTTAAACAAACATTTCGCTTAATTAATAGGAGAAAATCCAATCTTGATTTTTTTTTCTTACATCATCTCTTTTTACATAATTTTGTTGCAAATATTGAACTCCAAAATATCAGGAAACAGTGTCCAAATGCTTAACTTAGTACCTAGTCAGCATTATATGTAATAAAACAGTTCTCTTCTGGTAGGAAAAACGATTCGGGAACAGATACGTGTTCGATTTCAAGAGTGGAAAAATATTTCGAAAAAGTAAGCATTTTCTATATTTAAAATTCGAATATTTTTTGTATTAAGCAGTTTTCTTGTAAAATTTTTGTGAATTTGTATTCAGTTTGAATCATAAATTAATATTAAAAGCACAGTTAATCTAGAATATGACTTTGAAAAAAGAATTTTTGCGAAATTTTCAAAGTGGGGAGCGGCGGCGAAAAAATATGATTTTTTTTCGATATCTTCGGATTTCCCCAAAATGCTTATAATTCGATTCAGACGTTCTCCAATAATACTTTTAATGAAACGCCGGCTTCAAAATCGTGCTTCTTGCTCATTTAAACAAACATTTCGCTTAATTAATAGGAGCAAATCAAACCTTGATTTTTTTTCTTACATCATCTCTTTTAACATAATTTTGTTGCAAATATTGAACTCCAAAATATCAGGAAACAGTGTCCAAATGCTTAACTTAGTACCTAGACAGCATTATATGTAATAAAACAGTTCTTTTCTGGTAGGAAAAAAGATTCGGGGACAGATACGTATTCGATTTCAAGAGTGGAAAAATATTTCGAAAAAGTAAGCATTTTCTATATTTAAAATTCGAATATTTTTTGCATTAAGCAGTTTTCTTGTAAAATTTTTGTGAATTTGTACTCAGTTTGAATCAAAAATTAATATTAGAAGCACAGTTCATCTAGAATACGACTTTAAAAAAAAATCATTTTTTCGAAATTTTCAAATTTTTTTGTCGATATCTTCGGATTTCCCCAAAATGCTTGTAATTCGATTCAGACGTTCTCCAATAATACTTTTAATGAAACTTCGGCTTCAAAATCGTGCTTCTTGCTCATTTAAACAAACATTTCGCTTAATTAATAGGAGAAAATCAAACCTTGATTTTTTTTTCTTACATCATCTCTTTTAACATAATTTTTTTGCAAATATTGAACTCCAAAATATCAGGAAACAGTGTCCAAATGCTTAACTTAGTACCTAGACAGCATTATATGTAATAAAACAGTTCTTTTCTGGTAGAAAAAAAGATTCGGGAACAGATACGTATTCGATTTCAAGAGTGGAAAAATATTTCGAAAAAGTAAGCATTTTCTATATTTACAATTCGAATATTTTTTGCATTAAGCAGTTTTCTTGTAAAATTTTTGTGAATTTGTATTCAGTTTGAATCAAAAATTAATATTAAAAGCACAGTTCATCTAGAATATGACTTTGGAAAAAAAATCATTTTTTCGAAATTTTCAAAGGGGGGAGCGGCGGCGAAAAAATTTGATTTTTTTTTCGAAACGCCGGCTTCAAAATCGTGCTTCTTGCTCGTTTAAACAAACATTTCGCTTAATTAATAGGAGAAAATCAAACCTTGATTTTTTTTCTTACATCATCTCTTTTAACATAATTTTGTTGCAAATATTGAACTCCAAAATATCAGGAAACAGTGTCCAAATGCTTAACTTAGTACCTAGACAGCATTATATGTAACAAAACAGTTCTTTTCTGGTAGGAAAAAAGATTCGGGGACAGATACGTATTCGATTTCAAGAGTGGAAAAATATTTTGAAAAAGTAAGCATTTTCAATATTAAAATTCGAATATTTTTTGCATTAAGCAGATTTCTTGTAAAATTTTTGTGAATTTGTATTCAGTTTGAATCAAAAATTAATATTAAAAGCACAGTTCATCTAACATATGACTATGAAAAAAAAACATTTTTTCGAAATTTTCAAAGGGGGGAGCGGCGGCGAAAAAATATGATTTTTTTTCGATAATTGTAATTCGATTCAGACGTTCTCCAATAATACTTTTAATGAAACTCCGGCTTCAAAATCGTGCTTCTTGCTCATTTAAACAAACATTTCGCTCAATTAATAGGAGAAAATCAAACCTCGATTTTTTTTCTTACATCATCTCTTTTAACATAATTTTGTTGCAAATATTGAACTCCAAAATATCAGGAAACAGTGTCCAAATGCTTAACTTAGTACCTAGACAGCATTATATGTAATAAAACAGTTCTTTTCTGGTAGAAAAAAAGATTCGGGGACAGATTCGTATTCGATTTCAAGAGTGGAAAAATATTTCGAAAAAGTAAGCATTTTCTATATTTAAAATTCGAATATTTTTTGCATTAAGCAGTTTTCTTGTAAAATTTTTGTGAATTTGTACTCAGTTTGATACAAAAATTAATATTAGAAGCACAGTTGATCTAGAATACGACTTTGAAAAAAAATCATTTTTTCGAAATTTTCAAAGGGGGGAGCGGCGGCGAAAAAATATGATTTTTTTTTCGATATCTTCGGATTTCCCCAAAATGCGTGTAATTCGATTCAGACGTTCTCCAATAATACTTTTAATGAAGCTCCGGCTTCAAAATCGTGCTTCTTGCTCATTTAAACAAACATTTCGCTTAATTAATAGGAGAAAATCAAACCTTGATTTTTTTTTCTTACATCATCTCTTTTGACATAATTTTGTTGCAAATATTGAACTCCAAAATATCAGGAAACAGTGTCCAAATACTTAACTTAGTACCTAGACAGCATTTTATGTAATAAAACAGTTCTTTTCTGGTATTAAAAAAGATTCGGGAACATATACGTATTCGATTTCAAGAGTGGAAAAATATTTCGAAAAAGTAAGCATTTTCTATATTTAAATTTGAATATTTTTTGAATTAAGCAGTTTTCTTGTAAAATTTTTGTGAATTTGTATTCGGTTTGAATCATAAATTAATATTAAAAGCACAGTTAGTCTAGAATATGACTTTGAAAAAAAATAATTTTTTCAAAATTTTCAAAGGGGGGAGCGGGGGCGAAAAAATATGATTTTTTTTCGATATCTTCGAATTTCCCCCAAATGCTTATAATTCGACTCAGACGTTCTCCAATAATACTTTTAATGAAACGCCGGCATCAAAGTCATGCTTCTTGCTCGTTTAAACAAACATTTCGCTTAATTAATAGGAGAAAATCCAACCTTGATTTTTCTTTCTTACATCATCTCTTTTTACATAATTTTGTTGCAAATATTGAACTGCAAAATATCAGGAAACAGTGTCCAAATGCTTAACTTAGTACCAAGGCAGCATTATATGTAATAAAACAGTTCTTTTCTGGTAGGAAAAAAGATTCGGGAACAGATACGTATTCGATTTCAAGAGTGGAAAAATATTTCGAAAAAGTAAGCATTTTCTATATTTAAAATTCGAATATTTTTTGTATTAAGCAGTTTTCTTGTAAAATTTTTGTGAATTTGTATTCAGTTTGAATCATAAATTAATATTAAAAGCACAGTTAGTCTAGAATATGACTTTGAAAAAAAAAATAATTTTTTCGAAATTTTCAAAGGGGGGAGCGGCGGCGAAAAAATATGATTTTTTTTTCGATATCTTCGGATTTCCCCAAAATGCTTATAATTCGATTCAGACGTTCTCCAATGATACTTTTAATGAAACACCGGCTTCAAAATCATGCTTCTTGCTCGTTTAAACAAACATTTCGCTTAATTAATAGGAGAAAATCCAACCTTGATTTTTTTTTCTTACATCATCTCTTTTTACATAATTTTGTTGCAAATATTGAACTCCAAAATATCAGGAAACAGTGTCCAAATGCTTAACTTAGTACCTAGACAGCATAATATGTAATAACACAGTTCTTTTCTGGTAGGAAAAAAGATTCGGGAACAGATACGTATTCGATTTCAAGAGTGGAAAAATATTTCGAAAAAGTAAGCATTTTCTATATTTAAAATTCGAATGTTTTTTGCATTAAGCAGATTTCTTGTAAAATTTTTGTGAATTTGTATTCAGTTTGAATCAAAAATTAATATTAAAATCACAGTTCATCTAAAATATGACTTTGAAAAAAAATCATTTTTTCGAAAATTTCAAAGGGGGGAGCGGTGGCGAAAAAATATGATTTTTTTCGATATCTTCGGATTTCCCCGAAATGCTTGTAATTCGATTCAGACGTTCTCCAATAATACTTTTAATGAAACGCCGGCTTCAAAATCGTGCTTCTTGCTCGTTTAAACAAACATTTCGCTAAATTAATAGGAGAAAATCCAACCTTGATTTTTTTTTCTTACATCATCTCTTTTAACATAATTTTGTTGCAAATATTGAACTCCAAAACATCAGGAAACAGTGTCCAAATGCTTAAATTAGAACCTAGACAGCATTATATGTAATAAAACAGTTCTTTTCTGGTAGGAAAAAAGATTCGGGAACAGATACGTATTCGATTTCAAGAGTGGAAAAATATTTCGAAAAAGTAAGCATTTTCTATATTTAAAATTCGAATGTTTTTTGCATTAAGCAGATTTCTTGTAAAATTTTTGTGAATTTGTATTCAGTTTGAATCAAAAATTAATATTAAAAGCACAGTTCATCTAAAATATGACTTTAAAAAAAAATCATTTTTTCGAAAATTTCAAAGGGGGGAGCGGCGACGAAAAAATATGATTTTTTTTCGATATCTTCGGATTTCCCCAAAATGCTTGTAATTCGATTCAGACGTTCTCCAATAATACTTTTAATGAAACGCCGGCCTCAAAATCGTGCTTCTTGCTCGTTTAAACAAACATTTCGCTTAATTAATAGGAGAAAATCAAACCTTGATTTTTTTTCTTACATCATCTCTTTTTAAAATTTTTGTGAATTTGTACTCAGTTTGAATCAAAAATTAATATTAGAAGCACAGTTCATCTAGAATACGACTTTAAAAAAAAATCATTTTTTCGAAAATTTCAAAGGGGGGAGCGGTGGCGAAAAAATATGATTTATTTTTGATATCATCGGATTTCCCCAAAATGCTTGTAATTCGATTAAGACGTTCTCCAATAATACTTTTAATGAAACTCGGGCTTCAAAATCGTGCTTCTTGCTCATTTAAACAAACATTTCGCTTAATTAATAGGAGAAAATCAAACCTTGATTTTTTTTTCTTACATCATCTCTTTTAACATAATTTTGTTGCAAATATTGAACTCCAAAATATCAGGAAACAATGTCCAAATGCTTTACTTAGTACCTAGACAGCATTATATGTAATAAAACAGTTCTTTTCTGGTAGGAAAAAAGATTCGGGAACAGATACGTATTCGATTTCAAGAGTGGAAAAATATTTCGAAAAAGTAAGCATTTTCTATATTTAAAATTCGAATATTTTTTGCATTAAGCAGATTTCTTGTGAAATTTTTGTGAATTTGTATTCAGTTTGAATCATAAATTAATATTAAAAGCACAGTAAGTCTAGAATATGACTTTGAAAAAAAATCATTTTTTCGAAATTTTCAAAAGGGGGGAGCGGCAGCGAAAAAATATGATTTTTTTTTCGATATCTTCGGATTTCCCCAAAATGCTTATAATTCGATTCAGACGTTCTCCAATAATACTTTTAATGAAACGCCGGCTTCAAAATCCTGCTTCTTGCTCGTTTAAACAAACATTTCGCTTAATTAATAGGAGAAAATCCAATCTTGATTTTTTTTTCTTACATCATCTCTTTTTACATAATTTTGTTGCAAATATTGAACTCCAAAATATCAGGAAACAGTGTCCAAATGCTTAACTTAGTACCTAGGCAGCATTATATGTAATAAAACAGTTCTTTTCTGGTAGGAAAAAAGATTCGGGAACAGATACGTATTCGATTTCAAGAGTGGAAAAATATTTCGAAAAGGTAAGCATTTTCTATATTTAAAATTCTAATATTTCTTGCATTAAGCAGTTTTCTTGTAAACTTTTTGTGAATTTGTATTCAGTTTGAATCATAAATTAATATTAAAAGCGCAGTTAGTCTAGAATATGACTTTGAAAAAAAATCATTTTTTCGAAATTTTCAAAAGGGGGGAGCGGCAGCGAAAAAATATGATTTTTTTTTCGATATCTTCGGATTTCCCCAAAATGCTTATAATTCGATTCAGACGTTCTCCAATAATACTTTTAATGAAACGCCGGCTTCAAAATCATGCTTCTTGCTCGTTTAAACAAACATTTCGCTTAATTAATAGCAGAAAATCCAACCTTGATTTTTTTTTCTTACATCATCTCTTTTTACATAATTTTGTTGCAAATATTGAACTCCAAAATATCAGGAAACAGTGTCCAAATGCTTAACTTAGTACCCAGGCAGCATTATATGTAATAAAACAATTCTTTTCTGGTAGGAAAAAAGATTCGGGAACAGATACGTATTCGATTTAAAGAGTGGAAAAATATTTCGATAAAGTAAGCATTTTCTATATTTAAAATTCGAATATTTTTTGTATTAAGCAGTTTTCCTGTAAAATTTTTGTGAATTTGTATTCAGTTTGAATCATAAATTAATATTGAAAGCACAGTTAGTCTAGAATATGACTTTGAAAAAAAAATCATTTTTTCGAAATTTTCAAAGGGGGGAGCGGCGGCGAAAAAATATGATTTTATTTCGATATCTTCGGATTTCCCCAAAATGCTTATAATTCGATTCAGACGTTCTCCAATAATACTTTTAATGAAACGCCGGCTTCAAAATCGTGCTTCCTGCTCGTTTAAACAAACATTTCGCTTAATTTATAGGAGAAAATCAAACCTTGATTTTTTTGTCTTACATAATCTCTTTTTACATAATTTTGTTGCAAATCTTGAACTCCAAAATATCAGGAAACAGTGTCCAAATGCTTAGCTTAGTACCTAGACAGCATTATATGTAATAAAACAGTTCTTGTCTGGTAGGAAAAAAGATTCGGGGACAGATACGTATTCGATTTCAAGAGTGGAAAAATATTTCGAAAAAGTAAGCATTTTCTATATTTAAAATTCGAATATTTTTTGAATTAAGCAGTTTTCTTGTAAAATTTTTGTGAATTTGTACTCAGTTTGAATCAAAAATTAATATAAGAAGCACAGTTCATCTAGAATACGACTTTGAAAAAAAATAATTTTTTCGAAATTTTCAAAGGGGGGAGTGGCGGCGAAAAAATATGATTTTTTTTCGATATTTTCGGATTTCCCCAAAATGCTTGTAATTCGATTCAGACGTTCTCCAATTATACTTTTAATGAAACGCCGGCTTCAAAATCGTGCTTCTTGCTCGTTTAAACAAACATTTCGCTTAATTAATAGGAGAAAATCCAACCTTGATTTTTTTTCTTACATCATCTCTTTTTACATAATTTTGTTGCAAATATTGAACTCCAAAATATCAGGAAACAGTGACCAAATGCTTAACTTAGTACCTAGACAGCATTATATGTAATAAAACAGTATGTTTCTGGTAGGAAAAAAGATTAGGGAACAGATACGTATTCGATTTCAAGAGTGGAAATATATTTCGAAAAAGTAAGCATTTTCTATATTTAAAATTCGAATATTTTTTGCATTAAGCAGTTTTCTTGTAAAATTTTTGTGAATTTGTACTCAGTTTGAATCAAAAATTAATATAAGAAGCACAGTTCATCTAAAATATGACTTCGAAAATAAATCCTTTTTTCAAAATTTTCAAAGGGGGGAGTGGCGGCGAAAAAATATGATTTATTTTCGATATCTTTGGATTTCCCCAAAATTCTTGTAATTCGATTCAGACGTTCTCCAATAATACTTTTAATGAAACTCCGGCTTCAAAATCGTGCTTCTTGCTCATTTAAACAAACATTTCGCTTAATTAATAGGAGAAAATCAAACCTTGATTTTTTTTTTCTTACATCATCTCTCTTAACATAATTTTGTTGCAAATATTGAACTCCAAAAGTTCAGGAAACAGTGTTCAAATGCTTAACTTAGTACCTAGACAGCATTATATGTAATAAAACAGTTCTTTTCTGGTAGGAAAAATGATTCGGGAACAGATACCTATTCGATTTCAAGAGTGGAAAAATATTTCGAAAAAGTAAGCATTTTCTATATTTAAAATTCGAATATTTTTTGCATTAAGCAGTTTTCTTGTAAAATTTTTGTGAATTTGTACTCAGTTTGAATCAAAAATTAATATAAGAAGCACAGTTCATCTAAAATATGACTTCGAAAATAAATCCTTTTTTCAAAATTTTCAAAGGGGGGAGTGGCGGCGAAAAAATATGATTTATTTTCGATATCTTTGGATTTCCCCAAAATTCTTGTAATTCGATTCAGACGTTCTCCAATAATACTTTTAATGAAACTCCGGCTTCAAAATCGTGCTTCTTGCTCGTTTAAACAAACATTTCGCTTAATTAATAGGAGAAAATCCAACCTTGATTTTTTTTTTCTTACATCATCTCTTTTTACATAATTTTGTTGCAAATATTGAACTCCAAAATATCAGGAAACAGTGACCAAATGCTTAACTTAGTACCTAGACAGCATTATATGTAATAAAACAGTATGTTTCTGGTAGGAAAAAAGATTAGGGAACAGATACGTATTCGATTTCAAGAGTGGAAATATATTTCGAAAAAGTAAGCATTTTCTATATTTAAAATTCGAATATTTTTTGCATTAAGCAGTTTTCTTGTAAAATTTTTGTGAATTTGTATTCAGTTTGAATCAAAAATTAATATTAAAAGCACAGTTCATCTAAAATATGAGTTTGAAAAAAAAAAAATCATTTTTTCGAAATTTTCAACGGGGGGAGCGGCGGCGGATAAATATGATTTTTTCCGATATCTTCGGATTTCCCCAAAATGCTTGTAATTCGATTCAGACGTTCTCCAATAATACTTTTAATGAAACTCCGGCTTCAAAATCGTGCTTCTTGCTCATTTAAACAAACATTTCGCTTAATTTATAGGAGAAAATCAAACCTTGATTTTTTTTTCTTACATCATCTCTTTTAACATAGTTTTGTTGCAAATATTGAACTCCAAAATATCAGGAAACAGTGTCCAAATGCTTAACTTAGTACCTAGACAGCGTTCTATATAATAAAACAGTTCTTTTCTGGTAGGAAAAAAGATTCGGGGACAGATACGTATTCGATTTCAAGAGTGGAAAAATTGGTTTGGGTGCGAGTAGACCTGCCCATACCATGAACTTCCCATCTCATGATAAAAAAAAAATATTAAGGTGCTATTTAGTTTGCTCCCAACATCAACTTTAAGATACTCACTTTTTTAGCTCCCCGTAAGTTTATATTTGTTTTCGCATCTTTGAATCATATAAAATACGATTTGCGTCTAAAGTATAGATTAAAGGTATACTTTTTATATACTATACATGTTAACACAGTAGGAAATACTTATAAATCTGTGAAAGATTCGCGGTATAAAGAATACATTGGTCAAATTGAAATAAAACATATAAGACTAATAAATTAAAAATATAAATAAAAAGATTAAATCTAATTTAAAACAAATTCATGTTGAAATATAAGGTATGAGATTATAATAATTGAGTTGAATCATTAGCAAATTATTTAGTTCAGTTAAAATTCTATAAAATTAAAATCACATTTATTACTTAAAATGGGGATTAGTAGGGGAATGGTTAGCTGCTATGAAGGTAAAGTTGAGTATTCAACATTAATTTCAATAGAACATTTCGGTAATTACTTACTTACGAAAGTATTCTTTTAAGTGATCAGGACAACAATTTGGAAATAATCGTTTTTGATTTAGTAACATTTATCTAATGTTGTACACAAGATTGAAAAGTTTGTGAGCTCATTGTAAGAAGTTTCGTTTTGGTTGTTAGAAACTAATATGGGTTGTAAAAGCGTTTTGGAGAAAGCTTTACATTGAAGATGATTCTCATAGAGCGACACTTCAGTTCTTCGAAAGAGGGCTTAGCTTTAAAAGCCAGAGGTATTCTTCGTTTGATCTCAGCGCTGATGTTATTATCTGTATTTATAGCGGAGCCAAGATAGATAAAGCCCCAACTACCTCAAAGTTATAGCTGTTTATGGTAACGTTCTGATCCGGGTTTGGTCTTTCTTCATGACAGCATATGCCTCTTTTTGCCTTCTGGCGTTGACAAGGTTCTTTTGCACTATTGTCCTAAGAATGATTTTGAAGACATCGCATGATAGTGCATCATCTTGTCTAAAATTTTGTTTGACATCATCATCAAACCAACCTTGAAATTGATGAAAATGTAGTGCGTACTGACTTGGCGCTCCTGGGTTTTTTCCAAGATCTGCCGTTATGTTAATATTTGGTTTATGGTGGACTTTTCTGGTTGAAAACCACATTAATACGGACCTATCAGGATGTTGACGAACTGCTTCAGATGTTCACATCATACGGCGAAAAGGATGTTAAAGGCAATTTTGAGGAGATTGATACCTCTATAAATGGCTTCCTTCCTTCAGGATTGGACAACTGACCATGTATTGCAGATGAGTTGGTGCATACTCCCAACTATGTCTTCGCCGCCGCTTTTAGAAGTTCTATCTTGCTATCTGTACTTCGTCTAGGTCAGGTAGATGACATTGTTGGTTCTTCCAAGTCCTCAGCATTCACTGCAATTCTACTATGTTATTTCCATTTTGCAGGCTTCGGTTTGGGGTGTGTAACCTTGAGATAATTGTTTTTGCTGGCTGGCTGTCCATGGCTTGCATTAAACGACTCAATGGAAGCATTTTCGATAGTAATATAGGACCAACGACCCAAAATCTTAGCCAGTCATTCCTCTAAGAGTATCCAACTCAACGTGAAGATAAGATATTTTAAATTTATAGTTGCGAAAATCGATTTCATAACAACAACTTTTACATTGGAAGTTGAATATGTATTTGCTTTTGGCAGTTGTTTTTCAACTTCTTCAATAAAGTGTTATAAATTAGACAGCCAGAATTATCAAAAATTATATAGCTTAGTTTCAAAAGTATTACATTTTGTAAGAACTCTGTTTATAGGTATTCATATTTTAAAATTTGAGGACCAACTGCTTATCTCAACTTCATGTATTTTTGGAATTATTTTTAATCAATCAAATTTGTTTAATTGCTTTTCTTGGGAAGATATAAACCACTGCTCGGAATATTAAGGATTAGCTTTATGTCCTTTTTGAAAATGTTCAAAAGTACATAGTTTCAATCCAGAGATTTCCACCACCTCTTTCTTCCGAGCTGGTAACTGCTCAGCAAAGGATCTTTTTCTGTCTGGTAAATATATGGCTTAAAGAGGATCACATTCAGTCCAGTTTTCTTTGCAGATTTGGATAGGATTTTCCACGCCGATTCCGAGAAATTTTTTTATCTCTGTGTCATTTTCTGGAAAGAGCTCTAGGATTGGGTTCATGATTTAAAACCACAACAGTGGAAAACAAACTAAATCGGATGGTATGGTCTTCCTTGCAATTTACGAGTAATGCAGTTTAATTTTTGTGTTTTAACTTTGTCATTTAGGTTTCTCTCGATGCTTTTGCTTTAAATTCAATTGCCTCATGTAATTTTCGCCATGAGCTTCTTTTTGCTAATATATTATAACGATAAAAAAGCGTCAAGCTACAGCCGAGCGGGTTTTGAACAAAAAAACTGGTCGCTCCATAATTTTCTAAGGATCTTTTCATGTGTCAGTGTTGCAGACGTCAATCTGAGTCTTAAAAAATGGGAAAGACTTACAGGATTCACAATTCTGAAACACTTTTCAAAGAACTTCCTTGGAAATTTGGATCAGGAAATAGAGAAAGGGGCATATCAATGTATGAAATGGCCTCAACTAAAAACTGTTTTAGCTTTTTTGGTAGTCTCTATAGTTAGTAACTTACTTGATTTAGTCAATTGGCTAAATAAACATAATATTGATGAAACTTTTGGCATTAAAATTGAACAAAAAAAAATTTATATGAATTTGTCCGGAAACTTATGAACGGCAGTGTATATATTAATGCATATTTTTTTATCTGATAAGGTAGCTATAAACTATAAATTTAATTAATTTTGAACCTTTTTTATTGGAAAACTTAATTGATTTTAATTGTAGAAGTCAAATAGTCCCTTTTTTTAACAGTTTTTTCGTCATAAAATTCAAACCACCCTGTGAAATTTAACCAAAAGCTTTTCAGGTGATCTTTATGCACACACGCTTCGAATGAAACCAATTTGGCTTCGATAGCTTGATTTGTTCTCGAGTTAGGCTGTACGAAAGGATCCGCACAAACGTACGTACGTACGTACGTACACACACACACACAGGCATCTTTCTAAAAATCATGGAATCCGACTACTGGGACCGCCAAACGTGGAGAAATGTAAAAATTTTGAATTTCGAAAATCGGACCGATTACAAGAACTTCCTGATGGGAAGTTAAAAATATTTCGAAAAAGTAAGCATTTTCTATTTTTAAAACTCGAATATTTTTTGCATTAAGCAGATTTGTTGTAAAATTTTTGTGAATTTGTACTCAGTTTGAATCAAAAATTAATATTAGAAGCACAGTTCATCTAGAATACGACTTTGAAAAAAAATCATTTTTTCGAAATTTACAAAGGGGGGAGCGGCGGCGAAAAAATATGATTTTTTTTCGATATCTTCGGATTTCCCCAAAATGCTTGTAATTCGATTCAGTCCAATAATACTTTTAATGAAACGCCGGCTTCAAAATCGTGCTTCTTGCTCATTTAAACAAACATTTCGCTTAATTTATAGGAGAAAATCAAACCTTGATTTTTTTTTCTTACATCATCTCTTTTAACATAGTTTTGTTGCAAATATTGAACTCCAAAATATCAGGAAACAGTGTCCAAATGCTTAACTTAGTACCTAGACAGCATTATATGTAATAAAACTGTTCTTTTCTGGTAGAAAAAAAGATTCGGGAACAGATACGTATTCGATTTCAAGAGTGGAAAAATATTTCGAAAAAGTAAGCATTTTCTATATTTAAAACTCGAATATTTTTTGCATTAAGCAGATTTGTTGTAAAATTTTTGTGAATTTGTACTCAGTTTGAATCAAAAATTAATATTAGAAGCACAGTTCATCTAGAAAACGACTTTGAAAAAAAAAATCATTTTTTCGAAATTTTCGAAGGGGGGAGCGGCGGCGAAAAAATATGATTTTTTTTTGATATCTTCGGATTTCCCCAAAATGCTTGTAATTCGATTCAGACGTTCTCCAATAATACTTTTAATGAAACTCCGGCTTCAAAATCGTGCTTCTTGCTCGTTTAAACAAACATTTCGCTTAATTAATAGGAGAAAATCAAACCTCGATTTTTTTTTCTTACATGATCTCTTTTAACATAATTTTGTTGCAAATATTGGACTCCAAAATATCAGGAAACAGTGTCCAAATGCTTAACTTAGTACCTAGACAGCGTTCTATATAATAAAACAGTTCTTTTCTGGTAGGAAAAAAGATTCGGGGACAGATACGTATTCGATTTCAAGAGTGGAAAAATATTTCGAAAAAGTAAGCATTTTCTATTTTTAAAACTCGAATATTTTTTGCATTAAGCAGATTTGTTGTAAAATTTTTGTGAATTTGTACTCAGTTTGAATCAAAAATTAATATTAGAAGCACAGTTCATCTAGAATACGACTTTGAAAAAAAATCATTTTTTCGAAATTTTCAAAGGGGGGAGCGGCGGCGAAAAAATATGATTTTTTTTCGATATCTTCGGATTTCCCCAAAATGCTTGTAATTCGATTCAGACGTTCTCCAATAATACTTTTAATGAAACTCCGGCTTCAAAATCGTGCTTCTTGCTCGTTTAAACAAACATTTCGCTTAATTAATAGGAGAAAATCAAACCTTGATTTTTTTTTCTTACATCATCTCTTTAAACATAATTTTGTTGCAAATATTGAACTCCAAAATATCAGGAAACAGTGTCCATATGCTTAACTTAGTACCTAGACAGCATTATATGTAATAAAACAGTTCTTTTCTGGTAGGAAAAAAGATTCGGGAACAGATACGTATTCGATTTCAAGAGTGGAAAAATATTTCGAAAAAGTAAGCATTTTCTATATTAATAATTCGAATATTTTTTTCATTAAGCAGTTTTCTTGTAAAATTTTTGTGAATTTGTACTCAGTTTGAATCAAAAATTAATATTAGAAGCACAGTTCATCTAGAATACGACTTTGAAAAAAAATCATTTTTTCGAAATTTTCAAAGGGGGGAGCGGCGGCGAAAAAATATGATTTTTTTTCGATATCTTCGGATTTCCCCAAAATGCTTGTAATTCGATTCAGACGTTCTCAATAATACTTTTAATGAAACTCCGGCTTCAAAATCGTGCTTCTTGCTCGTTTAAACAAACATTTCGCTTAATTAATAGGAGAAAATCAAACCTTGATTTTTTTTTCTTGCATCATCTCTTTTTACATAATTTTGTTGCAAATATTGAACTCCAAAAGTTCAGGAAACAGTGTCCAAATGCTTAACTAAGTACCTAGACAGCATTATATGTAATGAAACAGTTCTTTTCTGGTAGGAAAAAAGATTCGGGAACAGATACGTATTCGATTTCAAGAGTGGAAAAATATTTCGAAAAAGTAAGCATTTTCTATATTTAAAATTCGAATATTTTTTGCATTAAGCAGTTTTCTTGTAAAATTTTTGTGAATTTGTACTCAGTTTGAATCAAAAATTAATATTAGAAGCACAGTTCATCTAGAATACGACATTGAAAAAAAATCATTTTTTCGAAATTTTCAAAGGGGGGAGCGGCGGCGAAAAAATATGATTTTTTTTCGATATCTTCGGATTTCCCCAAAATGCTTGTAATTCGATTCAGACGTTCTCCAATAATACTTTTAATGAAACTCCGGCTTCAAAATCGTGCTTCTTGCTCGTTTAAACAAACATTTCGCTTAATTAATAGGAGAAAATCAAACCTTGATTTTTTTTTTCTTACATCATCTCTTTTAACATAATTTTGTTGCAAATATTGAACTCCAAAATATCAGGAAACAGTGTCCAAATGCTTAACTAAGTACCTAGACAGCGTTATATATAATAAAACAGTTCTTTTCTGGTAGGAAAAAAGATTCGGGGACAGATACGTATTCGATTTCAAGAGTGGCAAAATATTTCGAAAAAGTAAGCATTTTCTATATTTAAAACTCGAATATTTTTTGCATTAAGCAGATTTGTTGTAAAATTTTTGTGAATTTGTACTCAGTTTGAATCAAAAATTAATATTAGAAGCACAGTTCAACTAGAATACGACTTTGAAAAAAAATCATTTTTTCGAAATTTTCAAAGGGGGGAGCGACGGCGAAAAAATATGATTTTTTTTCGATATCTTCGGATTTCCCCAAAATGCTTGTAATTCGATTCAGACGTTCTCCAATAATACTTTTAATGAAACTCCGGCTTCAAAATCGTGCTTCTTGCTCATTTAAACAAACATTTCGCTTAATTAATAGGAGAAAATCAAACCTTGATTTTTTTTTCTTACATCATCTCTTTTTACATAATTTTTTTGCAAATATTGAGGTTCAAAAGTTCAGGAAACAGTGTCCAAATGCTTAACTTAGTACCTAGACAGCATTATATGTAATGAAACAGTTCTTTTCTGGTAGGAAAAAAGATTCGGGAACAGATACGTATTCGATTTCAAGAGTGGAAAAATATTTCGAAAAAGTAAGCATTTTCTATATTTAAAACTCGAATATTTTTTGCATTAAGCAGTTTTCTTGTAAAATTTTTGTGAATTTGTACTCAGTTTGAATCAAAAATTAATATTAGAAGCACAGTTCATCTAGAATACGACTTTGAAAAAAAAATCATTTTTTCGAAATTTTCAAAGGGGGGAGCGGCGGCGAAAAAATATGATTTTTTTTCGATATCTTCGGATTTCCCCAAAATGCTTGTAATTCGATTCAGACGTTCTCCAATAATACTTTTAATGAAACTCCGGCTTCAAAATCGTGCTTCTTGCTCGTTTAAACAAACATTTCGCTTAATTAATAGGAGAAAATCAAACCTTGATTTTTTTTTCTTGCATCATCTCTTTTTACATAATTTTGTTGCAAATATTGAACTCCAAAAGTTCAGGAAACAGTGTCCAAATGCTTAACTAAGTACCTAGACAGCATTATATGTAATGAAACAGTTCTTTTCTGGTAGGAAAAAAGATTCGGGAACAGATACGTATTCGATTTCAAGAGTGGAAAAATATTTCGAAAAAGTAAGCATTTTCTATATTTAAAATTCGAATATTTTTTGCATTAAGCAGTTTTCTTGTAAAATTTTTGTGAATTTGTACTCAGTTTGAATCAAAAATTAATATTAGAAGCACAGTTCATCTAGAATACGACTTTGAAAAAAAAATCATTTTTTCGAAATTTTCAAAGGGGGGAGCGGCGGCGAAAAAATATGATTTTTTTTCGATATCTTCGGATTTCCCCAAAATGCTTGTAATTCGATTCAGACGTTCTCCAATAATACTTTTAATGAAACTCCGGCTTCAAAATCGTGCTTCTTGCTCGTTTAAACAAACATTTCGCTTCATTAATAGGAGAAAATCAAACCTTGATTTTTTTTTCTTACATCATCTCTTTTAACATAATTTTGTTGCAAATATTGAACTCCAAAATATCAGGAAACAGTGTCCAAATGCTTAACTAAGTACCTAGACCGCGTTATATATAATAAAACAGTTCTTTTCTGGTAGGAAAAAAGACTCGGGGACAGATACGTATTCGATTTCAAGAGTGGAAAAATAATTCGAAAAAGTAAGCATTTTCTATATTTAAAACTCGAATATTTTTTGCATTAAGCAGATTTGTTGTAAAATTTTTGTGAATTTGTACTCAGTTTGAATCAAAAATTAATATTAGAAGCACAGTTCATCTAGAATACGACTTTGAAAAAAAATCATTTTTTCGAAATTTTCAAAGGGGGGAGCGGCGGCGAAAAAATATGATTTTTTTCGATATCTTCGGATTTCCCCAAAATGCTTGTAATTCGATTCAGACGTTCTCCAATAATACTTTTAATGTAACTCCGGCTTCAAAATCGTGCTTCTTGCTCATTTAAACAAACATTTCGCTTAATTAATAGGAGAAAATCAAACCTTGATTTTTTTTTCTTACATCATCTCTTTTTACATAATTTTGTTGCAAATATTGAGCTCCAAAAGTTCAGGAAACAGTGTCCAAATGCTTAACTTAGTACCTAGACAGCATTATATGTAATGAAACAGTTCTTTTCTGGTAGGAAAAAAGATTCGGGAACAGATACGTATTCGATTTCAAGAGGGGAAAAACATTTCGAAAAAGTAAGCATTTTCTATATTTAAAATTCGAATATTTTTTGCATTAAGCAGTTTTCTTGTAAAATTTTTGTGAATTTGTACTCAGTTTGAATCAAAAGTTAATATTAGAAGCACAGTTCATCTAGAATACGACTTTGAAAAACAATCATTTTTTCAAAATTTTCAAAGGGGGGAGCGGCGGCGAAAAAATATGATTTTTTTTCGATATCTTCGGATTTCCCCAAAATGCTTGTAATTCGATTCAGACGTTCTCCAATAATACTTTTAATGAAACTCCGGCTTCAAAATCGTGCTTCTTGCTCGTTTAAACAAACATTTCGCTTAATTAATAGGAGAAAATCAAACCTTGATTTTTTTTTTCTTACATCATCTCTTTTTACATAATTTTGTTGCAAATATTGAACTCCAAAATATCAGGAAACAGTGTCCATATGCTTAACTTAGTACCTAGACAGCATTATATGTAATAAAACAGTTCTTTTCTGGTAGAAAAAAAGATTCGGGAACAGATAGGTATTCGATTTCAAGAGTGGAAAAATATTTCGAAAAAGTAAGCATTTTCTATATTTAAAACTCGAATATTTTTTGCATTAAGCAGATTTGTTGTAAAATTTTTGTGAATTTGTACTCAGTTTGAATCAAAAATTAATGTAAGAAGCACAGTTCATCATTTTCTATATTTAAAACTCGAATATTTTTTGCATTAAGCAGATTTGTTGTAAAATTTTTGTGAATTTGTACTCAGTTTGATTCAAAAATTAATATTAGAAGCACAGTTCATCTAGAATACGACTTTGAAAAAAAATCATTTTTTCGAAATTTTCAAAGGGGGGAGCGGCGGCGAAAAAATATGATTTTTTTTCGATATCTTCGGATTTCCCCAAAATGCTTGTAATTCGATTCAGACGTTCTCCAATAATACTTTTAATGAAACTCCGGCTTCAAAATCGTGCTTCTTGCTCGTTTAAACAAACATTTCGCTTAATTAATAGGAGAAAATCAAACCTTGAATTTTTTTTCTTACGTCATCTCTTTTAACATGATTTTGTTGCAAATATTGATCTCCAAAATATCAGGAAACCTAGACATCGTTATATATAATAAAACAGTTCTTTTCTGGTAGGAAAAAAGATTCGGGGACAGATACGTATTCGATTTCAAGAGTGGAAAAATATTTCGAAAAAAGTAAGCATTTTCTATATTTAAAACTCGAATATTTTTTGCATTAAGCAGATTTGTTGTAAAATTTTTGTGAATTTGTACTCAAAAATTAATATTAGAAGCACAGTTCATCTAGAATACGACTTTGAAAAAAAATCATTTTTTCGAAATTTTCAAAGGGGTAGCGGCGGCGAAAAAATATGATTTTTTTCGATATCTTCGGATTTCCCCAAAATGCTTGTAATTCGATTCAGACGTTCTCCAATAATACTTTTAATGAAACTCCGGCTTCAAAATCGTGCTTCTTGCTCGTTTAAACAAACATTTCGCTTAATTAATAGGAGAAAATCAAACCTTGATTTTTTTTTCTTACGTCATCTCTTTTAACATAGTTTTGTTGCAAATATTGAACTCCAAAATATCAGGAAACAGTGTCCAAATGCTTAACTTAGTACCTAGACAGCATTATATATAATAAAACAGTTCTTTTCTGGTAGGAAAAAAGATTCGGGGACAGATACGTATTCGATTTCAAGAGTGGAAAAATATTTCGAAAAAGTAAGCATTTTCTATATTTAAAACTCGAATATTTTTTGCATTAAGCAGATTTGTTGTAAAATTTTTGTGAATTTGTACTCAGTTTGATTCAAAAATTAATATTAGAAGCACAGTTCATCTAGAATACGACTTTGAAAAAAAATCATTTTTTCGAAATTTTCAAAGGGGGGAGCGGCGGCGAAAAAATATGATTTTTTTTCGATATCTTCGGATTTCCCCAAAATGCTTGTAATTCGATTCAGAAGTTCTCCGATAATACTTTTAATGAAACTCCGGCTTCAAAATCGTGCTTCTTGCTCATTTAAATAAACATTTCGCTTTATTATTAGGAGAAAATCAAACCTTGATTTATTTTTTCTTACATCATCTCTTTTAACATAATTTTGTTGCAAATATTGAACTCCAAAATATCAGGAAACGGTGTCCAAATGCTTAACTTAGTACCTAGACAGCGTTATATATAATAAAACAGTTCTTTTCTGGTAGGAAAAAAGATTCAGGGACAGATACGTATTCGATTTCAAGAGTGGAAAAATATTTCGAAAAAGTAAGCATTTTCTATATTTAAAATTTGAATATTTTTTGCATTAAGCAGATTTGTTGTAAAATTTTTGTGAATTTGTACTCAAAAATTAATATTAGAAGCACAGTTCATCTAGAATACGACTTTGAAAAAAAATCATTTTTTCGAAATTTTCAAAGGGGGGAGCGGCGGCGAAAAAATATGATTTTTTTTCGATATCTTCGGATTTCCCCAAAATGCTTGTAATTCGATTCAGACGTTCTCCAATAATACTTTTAATGAAACTCCGGCTTCAAAATCGCGCTTCTTGCTCATTTAAACAAACATTTCGCTTAATTAATAGGAGAAAATCAAACCTTGATTTTTTTTTCTTACATCATCTCTTTTAACATAATTTTGTTGCAAATATTGAACTCCAAAATATCAGGAAACAGTGTCCAAATGCTTAACTTAGTACCTAGACAGCATTATATGTAATGAAACAGTTCTTTTCTGGTAGGAAAAAAGATTTGGGAACAGATACGTATTCGATTTCAAGAGTGGAAAAATATTTCGAAAAAGTAAGCATTTTCTATATTTAAAATTCGAATATTTTTTGCATTAAGCAGTTTTCTTCTAAAATTTTTGTGAATTTGTACTCAGTTTGAATCAAAAATTAATATTAGAAGCACAGTTCATCTAGAATACGACTTTGAAAAAAAAAACCATTTTTTCGAAATTTTCAAAGGGGGGAGCGGCGGCGAAAAAATATGATTTTTTTTCGATATCTTCGGATTTCCCCAAAATGTTTATAATTCGATTCAGACGTTCCCCAATAATACTTTTAATGAAACTCCGGCTTCAAAGTCGTGCTTCTTGCTCGTTTAAACAAACATTTCGTTTAATTAATTGGAGAAAATCCAACCTTGATTTTTTTTTCTTACATCATCTCTTTTAACATAATTTTGTTGCAAATATTGAACTCCAAAATATCAGGAAACAGTGTCCATATGCTGAACTTAGTACCTAGACAGCATTATATGTAATAAAACAGTTCTTTTCTGGTAGGAAAAAAGATTCGGGGACAGATACGTATTCGATTTCAAGAGTGGAAAAATATTTCGAAAAAGTAAGCATTATCTATATGTAAAATTTGAATATTTTTTGCATTAAGCAGATTTCTTGTAAAATTTTTGTGAATTTGTATTCAGTTTGAATCAAAAATTTATATTAGAAGCACAGTTCATCTAGAATACGACTTTGAAAAAAAATAATTTTTTCGAAATTTTCAAAGGGGGGAGCGGCGGCGAAAAAATATGATTTTTTTCGATATCTTCGGATTTCCCCAAAATGCTTGTAATTCGATTCAGACGTTCTCCAATAATACTTTTAATGAAACTCCGGCTTCAAAATCGTGCTTCTTCCTCGTTTAAACAAACATTTCGCTTAATTAATAGGAGAAAATCCAACCTTGATTTTTTTTTCTTACATCATCTCTTTTAACATAATTTTGTTGCAAATATTGAACTCCAAAATATCAGGAAACAGTGTCCATATGCTTAACTTAGTACCTAGACAGCATTATATGTAATAAAACAGTTCTTTTCTGATAGGAAAAAAGATTCGGGAACAGATACGTATTCGATTTCAAGAGTGGAAAAATATTTCGAAAAAGTAAGCATTTTCTATATTTAAAACTCGAATATTTTTTGCATTAAGCAGATTTGTTGTAAAATTTTTGTGAATTTGTACTCAGTTTGAATCAAAAATTAATATTAGAAGCACAGTTCATCTAGAATACGACTTTGAAAAAAAATCATTTTTTCGAAATTTTCAAAGGGGGGAGCGGCGGCGAAAAAATATGATTTTTTTTCGATATCTTCGGATTTCCCCAAAATGCTTGTAATTCGATTCAGACGTTCTCCAATAATACTTTTAATGAAACTCCGGCTTCAAAATCGTGCTTCTTGCTCGTTTAAACAAACATTTCGCTTAATTAATAGGAGAAAATCCAACCTTGATTTTTTTTTCCTACATCATCTCTTTTAACATAATTTTGTTGCAAATATTGAACTCCAAAATATCAGGAAACAGTGTCCATATGCTTAACTTAGTACCTAGACAGCATTATATGTAATAAAACAGTTCTTTTCTGGTAGAAAAAAAGATTCGGGGACAGATACGTATTCGATTTCAAGAGTGGAAAAATATTTCGAAAAAGTAAGCATTTTCTATATTTAAAACTCGAATATTTTTTGCATTAAGCAGATTTGTTGTAAAATTTTTGTGAATTTGTACTCAGTTTGAATCAAAAATTAATATTAGAAGCACAGTTCATCTAGAATACGACTTTGAAAAAAAAATCATTTTTTCGAAATTTTCAAAGGGGGGAGCGGCGGCGAAAAAATATGATTTTTTTTCGATATCTTCGGATTTCCCCAAAATGCTTGTAATTCGATTCAGACGTTCTCCAATAATACTTTTGATGAAACTCCGGCTTCAAAATCGAGCTTCTTGCTCATTTAAACAAACATTTCGCTTAATTAATAGGAGAAAATCAAACCTTGATTTTTTTTTCTTACATCATCTCTTTTAACATAATTTTGTTGCAAATATTGAACTCCAAAATATCAGGAAACGGTGTCCAAATGCTTAACTTAGTACCTAGACAGCATTATTTGTAATAAAACAGTTCTTTTCTCGTAGAAAAAAAGATTCGGGAACAGATACGTATTCGATTTCAAGAGTGGAAAAATATTTCGAAAAAGTAAGCATTTTCTATATTTAAAATTTGAATATTTTTTGCATTAAGCAGATTTCTTGTAAAATTTTTGTGAATTTGTACTCAAAAATTTATATTAGAAGCACAGTTCATCTAGAATACGACTTTGAAAAAAAATAATTTTTTCGAAATTTTCAAAGGGGGGAGCGGCGGCGAAAAAATATGATTTTTTTCGATATCTTCGGATTTCCCCAAAATGCTTGTAATTCGATTCAGACGTTCTCCAATAATACTTTTAATGAAACTCCGGCTTCAAAATCGTGCTTCTTGCTCGTTTAAACAAACATTTCGCTTAATTAATAGGAGAAAATCCAACCTTGATTTTTTTTTCTTACATCATCTCTTTTAACATAATTTTGTTGCAAATATTGAACTCCAAAATATCAGAAAACAGTGTCCATATAATTAACTTAGTACCTAGACAGCATTATATATAATAAAACAGTTCTTTTCTGGTAGGAAAAAAGATTCGGGGACAGATACGTATTCGATTTCAAGAGTGGAAAAATATTTCGAAAAAGTAAGCATTTTCTATATTTAAAATTTGAATATTTTTTGCATTAAGCAGATTTCTTGTAAAATTTTTGTGAATTTGTATTCAGTTTGAATCAAAAATTAATATTAAAAGCACAGTTCATCTAAATTATGACTTTGAAAAAAAAAAGCATTTTTTCGAAATTTTCAAAGGGGGGAGCGGCGGCGAAAAAATATGATTTTTTTCGATATCTTCGGATTTCCCCAAAATGCTTGTAATTCGATTCAGACGTTCTCCAATAATACTTTTAATGAAACTCCGGCTTCAAAATCGTGCTTCTTGCTCGTTTAAACAAACATTTCGCTTTATTAATAGGAGAGAATCCAACCTTGATTTTTTTTTCTTACGTCATCTCTTTTAACATAATTTTGTTGCAAATATTGAACTCCAAAATATCAGGAAACAGTGTCCAAATGCTTAACTTAGTACCTAGACAGCATTATATGTAATGAAACAGTTCTTTTCTGGTAGGAAAAAAGATTCGGGAACAGATACGTATTCGATTTCAAGAGTGGAAAAATATTTCGAAAAAGTAAGCATTTTCTATATATAAAACTCGAATATTTTTTGCATTAAGCAGATTTGTTGTAAAATTTTTGTGAATTTGTACTCAGTTTGATTCAAAAATTAATATTAGAAGCACAGTTCATCTAGAATACGACTTTGAAAAAAAATCATTTTTTCGAAATTTTCAAAGGGGGGAGCGGCGGCGAAAAAATATGATTTTTTTTCGATATCTTCGGATTTCCCCAAAATGCTTGTAATTCGATTCAGACGTTCTCCAATAATACTTTTAATGAAACTCCGGCTTCAAAATCGTGCTTCTTGCTCGTTTAAACAAACATTTCGCTTTATTAATAGGAGAGAATCCAACCTTGATTTTTTTTTCTTACGTCATCTCTTTTAACATAATTTTGTTGCAAATATTGAACTCCAAAATATCAGGAAACAGTGTCCAAATGCTTAACTTAGTACCTAGACAGCATTATATGTAATAAAACAGTTCTTTTCTGGTAGGAAAAAAGATTCGGGAACAGATACGTATTCGATTTCAAGAGTGGAAAAATATTTCGAAAAAGTAGCATTTTCTATATTTAAAACTCGAATATTTTTTGCATTAAGCTGATTTGTTGTACAATTTTTGTGAATTTGTACTCAGTTTGAATCAACAATTAATATTAGAAGCACAGTTCATCTAGAATACGACTTTGAAAAAAAATCATTTTTTCGAAATTTTCAAAGGGGGAAGCGGCGGCGAAAAAATATGATTTTTTTTCGATATCTTCGGATTTCCCCAAAATGCTTGTAATTCGATTCAGACGTTCTCCAATAATACTTTTAATGAAACTCCGGCTTCAAAATCGTGCTTCTTGCTCATTTAAACAAACATTTCGCTTAATTAATAGGAGAAAATCAAACCTTGATTTTTTTTTCTTACATCATCTCTTTTAACATAATTTTGTTGCAAATATTGAACTCCAAAATATCAGGAAACGGTGTCCAAATGCTTAACTTAGTACCTAGACAGCATTATATGTAATAAAACAGTTCTTTTCTGGTAGAAAAAAAGATTCGGGAACAGATACGTATTCGATTTCAAGAGTGGAAAAATATTTCGAAAAAGTAAGCATCTTCCATATAAAAAATTTGAATATTTTTTGCATTAAGCAGATTTGTTGTAAAATTTTTGTGAATTTGTATTCAGTTTGAATCAAAATTCAATATTAGAAGCACAGTTCATCTAGAATACGACTTTGAAAAAAAATCATTTTTTCGAAATTTTCAAAGGGGGGAGCGGCGGCGAAAAAATATGATTTTTTTTCGATATCTTCGGATTTCCCCAAAATGCTTGTAATTCGATTCAGACGTTCTCCAATAATACTTTTTATGAAACTCCGGCTTCAAAATCGTGGTTCTTGCTCGTTTAAACAAACATTTCGCTTTATTAATAGGAGAAAATCCAACCTTGATTTTTTTTACTTACGTCATCTCTTTTAACATAATTTTGTTGCAAATATTGAATTCCAAAAGTTCAGGAAACAGTGTCCAAATGCTGAACTTAGTACCTAGACAGCATTATATGTAATAAAAGAGTTCTTTTCTGGTAGGAAAAAAGATTCGGGGACAGATACGTATTCGATTTCAAGAGTGGAAAAATATTTCGAAAAAGTAAGCATTTTCTATATTTAAAATTTGAATATATTTTGCATTAAGCAGATTTGTTGTACAATTTTTGTGAATTTGTACTCAGTTTGAATCAAAAATTAATATTAGAAGCACAGTTCATCTAGAATACGACTTTGAAAAAAAACATTTTTTCGAAATTTTCAAAGGGGGGAGCGGCGGCGAAAAAATATGATTTTTTTCGATATCTTCGGATTTCCCCAAAATGCTTGTAATTCGATTCAGACGTTCTCCAATAATACTTTTAATGAAACTCCGGCTTCAAAATCGTGCTTCTTGCTCATTTAAACAAACATTTCGCTTAATTAATAGGAGAAAATCAAACCTTGATTTTTTTTTCTTACGTCATCTCTTTTAACATAATTTTGTTGCAAATATTGAACTCCAAAAGTTCAGGAAACAGTGTCCAAATGCTTAACTTAGTACCTAGACAGCATTATATGTAATAAAACAGTTCTTTTCTGGTAGGAAAAAAGATTCGGGAACAGATACGTATTCGATTTCAAGAGTGGAAAAATATTTCGAAAAAGTAAGCATTTTCTATATATAAAACTCGAATATTTTTTGCATTAAGCAGATTTGTTGTAAAATTTTTGTGAATTTGTACTCAGTTTGAATCAAAAATTAATATTAGAAGCACAGTTCATCTAGAATATGACTTTGAAAAAAAATCATTTTTTCGAAATTTTCAAAGGGGGGAGCGGCGGCGAAAAAATATGATTTTTTTTCGATATCTTCGGATTTCCCCAAAATGCTTGTAATTCGATTCAGACGTTCTCCAATAATACTTTTGATGAAACTCCGGCTTCAAAATCGTGCTTCTTGCTCGTTTAAACAAACATTTCGCTTAATTAATAGGAGAAAATCAAACCTTGATTTTTTTTTCTTACATCATCTCTTTTAACATAATTTTGTTGCAAATATTGAACTCCAAAATATCAGGAAACAGTGTCCAAATGCTTAACTTAGTACCTAGACAGCGTTATATATAAGAAAACAGTTCTTTTCTGGTAGGAAAAAAGATTCGGGGACAGATACGTATTCGATTTCAAGAGTGGAAAAATAATTCGAAAAAGTAAGCATTTTCTATATTTAAAACTCGAATATTTTTTGCATTTAAGCAGATTTGTTGTAAAATTTTTGTGAATTTGTACTCAGTTTGAATCAAAAATTAATATTAGAAGCACAGTTCATCTAGAATACGACTTTGAAAAAAAATCATTTTTTCGAAATTTTCAAAGGGGGGAGCGGCGGCGAAAAAATATGATTTTTTTCGATATCTTCGGATTTCCCCAAAATGCTTGTAATTCGATTCAGACGTTCTCCAATAATACTTTGAATGTAACTCCGGCTTCAAAATCATGCTTCTTGCTCATGTAAACAAATATTTCGCTTAATTAATAGGAGAAAATCAAACCTTGATTTTTTTTTCTTACATCATCTCTTTTAACATAATTTTGTTGCAAATATTGAACTCCAAAATATCAGGAAACAGTGTCCAAATGCTTAACTTAGTACCTAGACAGCGTTATGTATAATAAAACAGTTCTTTTCTGGTAGGAAAATAGATTCGGGGACAGATACGTATTCGATTTGAAGAGTGGAAAAATATTTCGAAAAAGTAAGCATTTTCTATATTTAAAACTCGAATATTTTTTGCATTTAAGCAGATTTGTTGTAAAATTTTTGTGAATTTGTACTCAGTTTGAATCAAAAATTAATATTAGAACCACAGTTCATCTAGAATACGACTTTGAAAAAAAATCATTTTTTCGAAATTTTCAAAGGGGGGAGCGGCGGCGAAAAAATATGATTTTTTTCGATATCTTCGGATTTCCCCAAAATGCTTGTAATTCGATTCAGACGTTCTCCAATAATACTTTTAATGTAACTCCGGCTTCAAAATCGTGCTTCTTGCTCATGTAAACAAACATTTCGCTTAATTAATAGGAGAAAATCAAACCTTGATTTTTTTTTCTTACATCATCTCTTTTAACATAATTTTGTTGCAAATATTGAACTCCAAAATATCAGGAAACAGTGTCCAAATGCTTAACTTAGTACCTAGACAGCGTTATGTATAATAAAACAGTTCTTTTCTGGTAGGAAAATAGATTCGGGGACAGATACGTATTCGATTTGAAGAGTGGAAAAATATTTCGAAAAAGTAAGCATTTTCTATATTTAAAACTCGAATATTTTTTGCATTAAGCAGTTTTCTTGTAAAATTTTTGTGAATTTGTACACAGTTTGACTCAAAAATTAATATAAGAAGCACAGTTCATCTAGAATACGACTTTGAAAAAAAAATCATTTTTTCGAAATTTTCAAAGGGGGGAGCGGCGGCGAAAAAATATGATTTTTTTTCGATATCTTCGGATTTCCCCAAAATGCTTGTAATTCGATTCAGACGTTCTCCAATAATACTTTTAATGAAACTCCGGCTTCAAAATCGTGCTTCTTGCTCGTTTAAACAAACATTTCGCTTAATTAATAGGAGAAAATCAAACCTTGATTTTTTTTTCTTACATCATCTCTTTTTACATAATTTTGTTGCAAATATTGAGCTCCAAAAGTTCAGGAAACAGTGTCCAAATGCTTAACTTAGTACCTAGACAGCATTATATGTAATGAAACAGTTCTTTTCTGGTAGGAAAAAAGATTCGGGAACAGATACGTATTCGATTTCAAGAGTGGAAAAATATTTCGAAAAAGTAAGCATTTTCTATATTTAAAATTCGAATATTTTTTGCATTAAGCAGTTTTCTTGTAAAATTTTTGTGAATTTGTACTCAGTTTGAATCAAAAATTAATATTAGAAGCACAGTTCATCTAGAATACGACTTTGAAAAAAAATCATTTTTTCAAAATTTTCAAAAGGGGGGAGCGGCGGCGAAAAAATATGATTTTTTTTCGATATCTTCGGATTTCCCCAAAATGCTTGTAATTCGATTCAGACGTTCTCCAATAATACTTTTAATGAAACTCCGGCTTCAAAATCGTGCTTCTTGCTCGTTTAAACAAACATTTCGCTTAATTAATAGGAGAAAATCAAACCTTGATTTTTTTTTCTTACATCATCTCTTTTTACATAATTTTGTTGCAAATATTGAACTCCAAAATATCAGGAAACAGTGTCCATATGCTTAACTTAGTACCTAGACAGCATTATATGTAATAAAACAGTTCTTTTCTGGTAGAAAAAAAGATTCGGGAACAGATACGTATTCGATTTCAAGAGTGGAAAAATATTTCGAAAAAGTAAGCATTTTCTATATTTAAAACTCGAATATTTTTTGCATTAAGCAGATTTGTTGTAAAATTTTTGTGAATTTGTACTCAGTTTGAATCAAAAATTAATGTAAGAAGCACAGTTCATCATTTTCTATATTTAAAACTCGAATATTTTTTGCATTAAGCAGATTTGTTGTAAAATTTTTGTGAATTTGTACTCAGTTTGAATCAAAAATTAATATTATAAGCACAGTTCATCTTAAATATGACTTTGAAAAAAATCATTTTTTCGAAATTTTCACAGGGGGGAGCGGCGGCGAAAAAATATGATTTTTTTTCGATATCTTCGGATTTCCCCAAAATGCTTGTAATTCGATTCAGACGTTCTCCAATAATACTTTTAATGAAACTCCGGCTTCAAAATCGTGCTTCTTGCTCGTTTAAACAAACATTTCGCTTAATTAATAGGAGAAAATCAAACCTTGAATTTTTTTTCTTACGTCATCTCTTTTAACATAATTTTGTTGCAAATATTGATCTCCAAAATATCAGGAAACCTAGACATCGTTATATATAATAAAACAGTTCTTTTCTGGTAGGAAAAAAGATTCGGGGACAGATACGTATTCGATTTCAAGAGTGGAAAAATATTTCGAAAAAAGTAAGCATTTTCTATATTTAAAACTCGAATATTTTTTGCATTAAGCAGATTTGTTGTAAAATTTTTGTGAATTTGTACTCAAAAATTAATATTAGAAGCACAGTTCATCTAGAATACGACTTTGAAAAAAAATCATTTTTTCGAAATTTTCAAAGGGGGGAGCGGCGACGAAAAAATATGATTTTTTTTCGATATCTTCGGATTTCCCCAAAATGCTTGTAATTCGATTCAGACGTTCTCCAATAATACTTTTAATGAAACTCCGGCTTCAAAATCGTGCTTCTTGCTCGTTTAAATAAACATTTCGCTTAATTAATAGGAGAAAATCAAACCTTGATTTTTTTTTCTTACATCATCTCTTTTAACATAATTTTGTTGCAAATATTGAACTCCAAAATATCAGGAAACAGTGTCCAAATGCTTAACTTAGAACCTAGACAGCATTATATGTAATGAAACACTTCTTTTCTGGTAGGAAAAAAGATTCGGGAACAGATACGTATTCGATTTCAAGTGTGGAAAAATATTTCGAAAAAGTAAGCATTTTCTATATTTAAAATTCGAATATTTTTTGCATTAAGCAGTTTTCTTGTAAAATTTTTGTGAATTTGTACTCAGTTTGAATCAAAAATTAATATTAGAAGCACAGTTCATCTAGAATACGACTTTGAAAAAAAATCATTTTTTCGAAATTTTCAAAGGGGTAGCGGCGGCGAAAAAATATGATTTTTTTCGATATCTTCGGATTTCCCCAAAATGCTTGTAATTCGATTCAGACGTTCTCCAATAATACTTTTAATGAAACTCCGGCTTCAAAATCGTGCTTCTTGCTCGTTTAAACAAACATTTCGCTTAATTAATAGGAGAAAATCCAACCTTGATTTTTTTTTCTTACATCATCTCTTTTAACATAATTTTGTTGCAAATATTGAACTCCAAAAGTTCAGGAAACAGTGTCCAAATGCTTAACTTAGTACCTAGACAGCATTATATGTAATAAAACAGTTCTTTTCTGGTAGGAAAAAAGATTCGGGAACAGATACGTATTCGATTTCAAGTGTGGAAAAATATTTCGAAAAAGTAAGCATTTTCTATATTTAAAATTCGAATATTTTTTGCATTAAGCAGTTTTCTTGTAAAATTTTTGTGAATTTGTACTCAGTTTGAATCAAAAATTAATATTAGAAGCACAGTTCATCTAGAATACGACTTTGAAAAAAAATCATTTTTTCGAAATTTTCAAAGGGGTAGCGGCGGCGAAAAAATATGATTTTTTTCGATATCTTCGGATTTCCCCAAAATGCTTGTAATTCGATTCAGACGTTCTCCAATAATACTTTTAATGAAACTCCGGCTTCAAAATCGTGCTTCTTGCTCGTTTAAACAAACATTTCGCTTAATTAATAGGAGAAAATCAAACCTTGATTTTTTTTTCTTACGTCATCTCTTTTAACATAGTTTTGTTGCAAATATTGAACTCCAAAATATCAGGAAACAGTGTCCAAATGCTTAACTTAGTACCTAGACAGCATTATATATAATAAAACAGTTCTTTTCTGGTAGGAAAAAAGATTCGGGGACAGATACGTATTCGATTTCAAGAGTGGAAAAATATTTCGAAAAAGTAAGCATTTTCTATATTTAAAACTCGAATATTTTTTGCATTAAGCAGATTTGTTGTAAAATTTTTGTGAATTTGTACTCAGTTTGATTCAAAAATTAATATTAGAAGCACAGTTCATCTAGAATACGACTTTGAAAAAAAATCATTTTTTCGAAATTTTCAAAGGGGGGAGCGGCGGCGAATAAATATGATTTTTTTTCGATATCTTCGGATTTCCCCAAAATGCTTGTAATTCGATTCAGACGTTCTCCGATAATACTTTTAATGAAACTCCGGCTTCAAAATCGTGCTTCTTGCTCATTTAAATAAACATTTCGCTTTATTATTAGGAGAAAATCAAACCTTGATTTATTTTTTCTTACATCATCTCTTTTAACATAATTTTGTTGCAAATATTGAACTCCAAAATATCAGGAAACGGTGTCCAAATGCTTAACTTAGTACCTAGACAGCGTTATATATAATAAAACAGTTCTTTTCTGGTAGGAAAAAAGATTCAGGGACAGATACGTATTCGATTTCAAGAGTGGAAAAATATTTCGAAAAAGTAAGCATTTTCTATATTTAAAATTCGAATATTTTCTGCATTAAGCAGATTTCTTGTAAAATTTTTGTGAATTTGTACTCAAAAATTAATATTAGAAGCACAGTTCATCTAGAATACGACTTTGAAAAAAAATCATTTTTTCGAAATTTTCAAAGGGGGGAGCGGCGGCGAAAAAATGTGATTTTTTTCGATATCTTCGGATTTGCCCAAAATGCTTGTAATTCGATTCAGACGTTCTCCAATAATACTTTTAATGAAACTCCGGCTTCAAAATCGTGCCCTTGCTCATTTAAACAAACATTTCGCTTAATTAATAGGAGAAAATCCAACCTTGATTTTTTTTTTCTTACATCATCTCTTTTAACATAATTTTGTTGCAAATATTGAACTCCAAAATATCAGGAAACAGTGTCCATATGCTTAACCTAGTACCTAGACAGCATTATATGTAATAAAACAGTTCTTTTCTGGTAGGAAAAAAGATTCAAGAGTGGAAAAATATTTCGAAAAAGTAAGCATTTTCTATATTTAAAACTCGAATATTTTTTGCATTAAGCAGATTTGTTGTAAAATTTTGTGAATTTGTACTCAGTTTGAATCAAAAATTAATATTAGAAGCACAGTTCATCTAGAACACGACTTTGAAAAAATATCATTTTTTCGGGGGGAGCGGCGGCGAAAAAATATGATTTTTTTTCGATATCTTCGGATTTCCCCAAAATGCTTGTAATTCGATTCAGACGTTCTCCAATAATACTTTTAATGAAACTCCGGCTTCAAAATCGTGCTTCTTGCTCGTTTAAACAAACATTTCGCTTAATTAATAGGAGAAAATCCAACCTTGATTTTTTTTTCTTACATTATCTCTTTTAACATAATTTTGTTGCAAATATTGAACTCCAATATATCAGGAAACAGTGTCCATATGCTCAACTTAGTACCTAGACAGCATTATATGTAATAAAAAAGTTCTTTTCTGGTAGGAAAAAAGATTCGGGGACAGATACGTATTCGATTTCAAGAGTGGAAAAATATTTCGAAAAAGTAAGCATTTTCTATATTTAAAATTTGAATATTTTTTGCATTAAGCAGATTTGTTGTAAAATTTTTGTGAATTTGTACTCAAAAATTAATATTAGAAGCACAGTTCATCTAGAATACGACTTTGAAAAAAAATCATTTTTTCGAAATTTTCAAAGGGGGGAGCGGCGGCGAAAAAATATGATTTTTTTTCGATATCTTCGGATTTCCCCAAAATGCTTGTAATTCGATTCAGACGTTCTCCAATAATACTTTTAATGAAACTCCGGCTTCAAAATCGTGCTTCTTGCTCATTTAAACAAACATTTCGCTTAATTAATAGGAGAAAATCAAACCTTGATTTTTTTTTCTTACATCATCTCTTTTAACATAATTTTGTTGCAAATATTGAACTCCAAAATATCAGGAAACAGTCTCCAAATGCTTAACTTAGTACCTAGACAGCATTATATGTAATGAAACAGTTCTTTTCTGGTAGGAAAAAAGATTTGGGAACAGATACGTATTCGATTTCGAGAGTGGAAAAATATTTCGAAAAAGTAAGCATTTTCTATATTTAAAATTCGAATATTTTTTGCATTAAGCAGTTTTCTTCTAAAATTTTTGTGAATTTGTACTCAGTTTGAATCAAAAATTAATATTAGAAGCACAGTTCATCTAGAATACGACTTTGAAAAAAAATCATTTTTTCGAAATTTGCAAAGGGGGGAGCGGCGGCGAAAAAATATGATTTTTTTTCGATATCTTCGGATTTCCCCAAAATGCTTGTAATTCGATTCAGACGTTCTCCAATAATACTTTTAATGAAACTCCGGCTTCAAAATCGTGCTTCTTGCTCATTTAAACAAACATTTCGCTTAATTAATAGGAGAAAATCAAACCTTGATTTTTTTTTCTTACATCATCTCTTTTAACATAATTTTGTTGCAAATATTGAACTACAAAATATCAGGAAACAGTGTCCAAATGCTTAACTTAGTACCTAGACAGCATTATATGTAATGAAACAGTTCTTTTCTGGTAGGAAAAAAGATTTGGGAACAGATACGTATTCGATTTCAAGAGTGGAAAAATATTTCGAAAAAGTAAGCATTTTCTATATTTAAAACTCGAATATTTTTTGCATTAAGCAGATTTGTTGTAAAATTTTTGTGAATTTGTACTCAGTTTGAATCAAAAATTAATATAAGAAGCACAGTTCATCTAGAATACGACTTTGAAAAAAAATCATTTTTTCGAAATTTTCAAAGGGGGGAGCGGCGGCGAAAAAATATGATTTTTTTCGATATCTTCGGATTTCCCCAAAATGCTTGTAATTCGATTCAGACGTTCTCCAATAATACTTTTAATGAAACTCCGGCTTCAAAATCGTGCTTCTTGCTCATTTAAACAAACATTTCGCTTAATTAATAGGAGAAAATCAAACTTTGATTTTTTTTCTTACATCATCTCTTTTAACATAATTTTGTTGCAAATATTGAACTCCAAAATATCAGGAAACAGTGTCCAAATGCTTAACTTAGTACCTAGACAGCATTATATTGTAATGAAACAGTTCTTTTCTGGTAGGAAAAAAGATTTGGGAACAGATACGTATTCGATTTCAAGAGTGGAAAAATATTTCGAAAAAGTAAGCATTTTCTATATTTAAAATTCGAATATTTTTTGCATTAAGCAGTTTTCTTCTAAAATTTTTGTGAATTTGTACTCAGTTTGAATCAAAAATTAATATTAGAAGCACAGTTCATCTAGAATACGACTTTGAAAAAAAAATCATTTTTTCGAAATTTTCAAAGGGGGGAGCGGCGGCGAAAAAATATGATTTTTTTTCGATATCTTCGGATTTCCCCAAAATGTTTATAATTCGATTCAGACGTTCTCCAATAATACTTTTAATGAAACTCCGGCTTCAAAATCGTGCTTCTTGCTCGTTTAAACAAACATTTCGCTTAATTAATAGGAGAAAATCCAACCTTGATTTTTTTTCCTACATCATCTCTTTTAACATAATTTTGTTGCAAATATTGAACTCCAAAATATCAGGAAACAGTGTCCATATGCTTAACTTAGTACCTAGACAGCATTATATGTAATAAAACAGTTCTTTTCTGGTAGAAAAATAGATTCGGGAACAGATACGTATTCGATTTCAAGAGTGGGAAAATATTTCGAAAAAGTAAGCATTGTCTATATTCAAAACTCGAAAATTTTTTGCATTAAGCAGATTTGTTGTAAAATTTTTGTGAATTTGTACTCAGTTTGAATCAAAAATTAATATTAGAAGCACAGTTCATCTAGAATACGACTTTGAAAAAAAATCATTTTTTCGAAATTTTCAAAGGGGGGAGCGGCGGCGAAAAAATATGATTTTTTTTCGATATCTTCGGATTTCCCCAAAATGCTTGTAATTCGATTCAGACGTTCTCCAATAATACTTTTGATGAAACTCCGGCTTCAAAATCGAGCTTCTTGCTCATTTAAACAAACATTTCGCTTAATTAATAGGAGAAAATCAAACCTTGATTTTTTTTTCTTACATCATCTCTTTTAACATAATTTTGTTGCAAATATTGAACTCCAAAATATCAGGAAATGGTGTCCAAATGCTTAACTTAGTACCTAGACAGCATTATTTGTAATAAAACAGTTCTTTTCTGGTAGAAAAAAAGATTCGGGAACAGATACGTATTCGATTTCAAGAGTGGAAAAATATTTCGAAAAAGTAAGCATTTTCTATATTTAAAATTTGAATATTTTTTGCATTAAGCAGATTTCTTGTAAAATTTTTGTGAATTTGTACTCAAAAATTTATATTAGAAGCACAGTTCATCTAGAATACGACTTTGAAAAAAAATAATTTTTTCGAAATTTTCAAAGGGGGGAGCGGCGGCGAAAAAATATGATTTTTTTTCGATATCTTCGGATTTCCCCAAAATGCTTGTAATTCGATTCAGACGTTCTCCAATAATACTTTTAATGAAACTCCGGCTTCAAAATCGTGCTTCTTGCTCGTTTAAGCAAACATTTCGCTTAATTAATAGGAGAAAATCCAACCTTGATTTTTTTTTCTTACATCATCTCTTTTAACATAATTTTGTTGCAAATATTGAACTCCAAAATATCAGGAAACAGTGTCCATATAATTAACTTAGTACCTAGACAGCATTATATATAATAAAACAGTTCTTTTCTGGTAGGAAAAAAGATTCGGGGACAGATACGTATTCGATTTCAAGAGTGGAAAAATATTTCGAAAAAGTAAGCATTTTCTATATTTAAAATTTGAATATTTTTTGCATTAAGCAGATTTCTTGTAAAATTTTTGTGAATTTGTATTCAGTTTGAATCAAAAATTAATATTAAAAGCACAGTTCATCTAAATTATGACTTTGAAAAAAAAAGCATTTTTTCGAAATTTTCAAAGGGGGGAGCGGCGGCGAAAAAATATGATTTTTTTTCGATATCTTCGGATTTCCCCAAAATGCTTGTAATTCGATTCAGACGTTCTCCAATAATACTTTTAATGAAACTCCGGCTTCAAAATCGTGCTTCTTGCTCATTTAAACAAACATTTCGCTTAATTAATAGGAGAAAATCAAACCTTGATTTTTTTTTCTTACATCATCTCTTTAAACATAATTTTGTTGCAAATATTGAACTCCAAAATATCAGGAAACGGTGTCCAAATGCTTAACTTAGTACCTAGACAGCATTATATGTAATAAAACAGTTCTTTTCTGGTAGAAAAAAAGATTCGGGAACAGATACGTATTCGATTTCAAGAGTGGAAAAATATTTCGAAAAAGTAAGCATTTTCTATATTTAAAACTCGAATATTTTTTGCATTAAGCAGATTTGTTGTAAATTTTTTGTGAATTTGTACTCAGTTTGAATCAAGAATTAATATTAGAAGCACAGTTCATCTAGAATACGACTTTGAAAAAAAGTCATTTTTTCGAAATTTTCATAGGGGGGAGCGGCGGCGAAAAAATATGATTTTTTTTCGATATCTTCGGATTTCCCCAAAATGCTTGTAATTCGATTCAGACGTTCTCCAATAATACTTTTAATGAAACTCCGGCTTCAAAATCGTGCTTCTTGCTCGTTTAAACAAACATTTCGCTTAATTAATAGGAGAAAATCAAACCTTGATTTTTTTTTTCTTACGTCATCTCTTTTAACATAGTTTTGTTGCAAATATTGAACTCCAAAATATCAGGAAACAGTGTCCAAATGCTTAACTTAGTACCTAGACAGCATTATATATAATAAAACAGTTCTTTTCTGGTAGGAAAAAAGATTCGGGGACAGATACGTATTCGATTTCAAGAGTGGAAAAATATTTCGAAAAAAAAAAAGTAAGCATTTTCTATATTTAAAACTCGAATATTTTTTGCATTAAGCAGATTTGTTGTAAAATTTTTGTGAATTTGTACTCAGTTTGATTCAAAAATTAATATTAGAAGCACAGTTCATCTAGAATACGACTTTGAAAAAAAATCATTTTTTCGAAATTTTCAAAGGGGGGAGCGGTGGCGAAAAAATATGATTTTTTTTCGTCATCTTCGGATTTCCCCAAAATGCTTGTAATTCGATTCAGACGTTCTCGAATAATACTTTTGATGAAACTCCGGCTTCAAAATCGAGCTTCTTGCTCATTTAAACAAACATTTCGCTTAATTAATAGGAGAAAATCAAACCTTGATTTTTTTTTCTTACATCACCTCTTTTAACATAATTTTGTTGCAAATATTGAACTCCAAAATATCAGGAAACAGTGTCCAAATGCTTAACTTAGTACCTAGACAGCATTATATGTAATGAAACAGTTCTTTTCTGGTAGGAAAAAAGATTCGGGAACAGAAACGTATTCGATTTCAAGAGTGGAAAAATATTTAGAAAAAGTAAGCATTTTCTATATTTAAAACTCGAATATTTTTTGCATTAAGCAGTTTTCTTGTAAAAGTTTTGTGAATTTGTACTCAGTTTGAATCAAAAATTAATATTAGAAGCACAGTTCATCTAGAATACGACTTTGAAAAAAAATCATTTTTTTGAAATTTTCAAAGGGGGAAGCGGCGGCGAAAAAATATGATTTTTTTCGATATCTTCGGATTTCCCCAAAATCCTTGTAATTCGATTCAGACGTTCTCCAATAATACTTTTAATGAAACTCCGGCTTCAAAATCGTGCTTCTTGCTCATTTAAACAAACATTTCGCTTAATTAATAGGAGAAAATCAAACCTCGAGTTTTTTTTCTTACATCATCTCTTTTAACATAATTTTGTTGCAAATATTGAACTCCAAAATATCAGGAAACGGTGTCCAAATGCTTAACTAAGTACCTAGACAGCATTATATGTAATAAAACAGTTCTTTTCTGGTAGAAAAAAAGATTCGGGAACAGATACGTATTCGATTTCAACAGTGGAAAAATATTTCGAAAAAGTAAGCATTTTCTATATTTAAAACTCGAATATTTTTTGCATTAAGCAGATTTGTTGTAAAATTTTTGTGAATTTGTACTCAGTTTGAATCAAAAATTAATATTAGAAGCACAGTTCATCTAGAATACGACTTTGAAAAAAAAATCATTTTTTCGAAATTTTCAAAGGGGGGAGCGGCGGCGAAAAAATATGATTTTTTTTCGATATCTTCGGATTTCCCCAAAATGCTTGTAATTTGATTCAGACGTTCTCCAATAATCCTTTAATGAAACTCCGGCTTCAAAATCGTGCTTCTTGCTCGTTTAAACAAACATTTCGCTCAATTAATAGGAGAAAATCAAACCTTGATTTTTTTTTCTTACATCATCTCTTTTAACATAATTTTGTTGCAAATATTGAACTCCAAAATATCAGAAAACGGTGTCCAAATGCTTAACTTAGTACCTAGACAGCATTATATGTTATAAAACAGTTCTTTTCTGGTAGAAAAAAAGATTCGGGAACAGATACGTATTCGATTTCAAGAGTGGAAAAATATTTCGAAAAAGTATGCATTTTCTATATTTAAAACTCGAATATTTTTTGCATTAAGCTGATTTGTTGTACAATTTTTGTGAATTTGTACTCAGTTTGAATCAACAATTAATATTAGAAGCACAGTTCATCTAGAATACGACTTTGAAAAAAAATCATTTTTTCGAAATTTTCAAAGGGGGAAGCGGCGGCGAAAAAATATGATTTTTTTTCGTTATCTTCGGATTTCCCCAAAATGCTTGTAATTCGATTCAGACGTTCTCCAATAATACTTTTAATGAAACTCCGGCTTCAAAATCGTGCTTCTTGCTCATTTAAACAAACATTTCGCTTAATTAATAGGAGAAAATCAAACCTTGATTTTTTTTTCTTACATCATCTCTTTTAACATAATTTTGTTGCAAATATTGAACTCCAAAATATCAGGAAACGGTGTCCAAATGCTTAACTTAGTACCTAGACAGCATTATATGTAATAAAACAGTTCTTTTCTGGTAGAAAAAAAGATTCGGGAACAGATACGTATTCGATTTCAAGAGTGGAAAAATATTTCGAAAAAGTAAGCATCTTCTATATAAAAAATTTGAATATTTTTTGCATTAAGCAGATTTGTTGTAAAATTTTTGTGAATTTGTATTCAGTTTGAATCAAAATTTAATATTAGAAGCACAGTTCATCTAGAATACGACTTTGAAAAAAAATCATTTTTTCGAAATTTTCAAAGGGGGGAGCGGCGGCGAAAAAATATGATTTTTTTTCGATATCTTCGGATTTCCCCAAAATGCTTGTAATTCGATTCAGACGTTCTCCAATAATACTTTTTATGAAACTCCGGCTTCAAAATCGTGGTTCTTGCTCGTTTAAACAAACATTTCGCTTTATTAATAGGAGAAAATCCAACCTTGATTTTTTTTACTTACGTCATCTCTTTTAACATAATTTTGTTGCAAATATTGAATTCCAAAAGTTCAGGAAACAGTGTCCAAATGCTGAACTTAGTACCTAGACAGCATTATATGTAATAAAAGAGTTCTTTTCTGGTAGGAAAAAAGATTCGGGGACAGATACGTATTCGATTTCAAGAGTGGAAAAATATTTCGAAAAAGTAAGCATTTTCTATATTTAAAATTTGAATATATTTTGCATTAAGCAGATTTGTTGTACAATTTTTGTGAATTTGTACTCAGTTTGAATCAAAAATTAATATTAGAAGCACAGTTCATCTAGAATACGACTTTGAAAAAAAATCATTTTTTCGAAATTTTCAAAGGGGGGAGCGGCGGCGAAAAAATATGATTTTTTTTCGATATCTTCGGATTTCCCCAAAATGCTTGTAATTCGATTCAGACGTTCTCCAATAATACTTTTAATGAAACTCCGGCTTCAAAATCGCGCTTCTTGCTCATTTAAACAAACATTTCGCTTAATTAATAGGAGAAAATCAAACCTTGATTTTTTTTTCTTACGTCATCTCTTTTAACATAATTTTGTTGCAAATATTGAACTCCAAAAGTTCAGGAAACAGTGTCCAAATGCTTAACTTAGTACCTAGACAGCATTATATGTAATAAAACAGTTCTTTTCTGGTAGGAAAAAAGATTCGGGAACAGATACGTATTCGATTTCAAGAGTGGAAAAATATTTCGAAAAAGTAAGCATTTTCTATATATAAAACTCGAATATTTTTTGCATTAAGCAGATTTGTTGTAAAATTTTTGTGAATTTGTACTCAGTTTGAATCAAAAATTAATATTAGAAGCACAGTTCATCTAGAATATGACTTTGAAAAAAAAATCATTTTTTCGAAATTTTCAAAGGGGGGAGCGGCGGCGAAAAAATATGATTTTTTTTCGATATCTTCGGATTTCCCCAAAATGCTTGTAATTCGATTCAGACGTTCTCCAATAATACTTTTGATGAAACTCCGGCTTCAAAATCGTGCTTCTTGCTCGTTTAAACAAACATTTCGCTTAATTAATAGGAGAAAATCAAACCTTGATTTTTTTTTTCTTACATCATCTCTTTTAACATAATTTTGTTGCAAATATTGAACTCCAAAATATCAGGAAACGGTATCCAAATGCTTAACTTAGTACCTAGACAGCATTATATGTAATAAAACAGTTCTTTTCTGGTAGAAAAAAAGATTCGGGAACAGATACGTATTCGATTTCAAGAGTGGAAAAATATTTCGAAAAAGTAAGCATTTTCTATATTTAAAACTCGAATATTTTTTGCATGAAGCAGATTTGTTGTACAATTTTTGTGAATTTGTACTCAGTTTGAATCAAAAATTAATATTAGAAGCACAGTTCATCTAGAATACGACTTTGAAAAAAAATCATTTTTTCGAAATTTTCAAGGGGGGGAGCGCTATCTTCGGATTTCTCCAAAATGCTTGTAATTCGATTCAGACGTTCTCCAATAATACTTTTAATGAAACTCCGGCTTCAAAATCGTGCTTCTTGCTCATTTAAACAAACATTTCGCTTAATTAATAGGAGAAAATCAAACCTTGATTTTTTTTTCTTACATCATCTCTTTTAACATAATTTTGTTGCAAATATTGAACTCCAAAATATCAGGAAACGGTGTCCAAATGCTTAACTTAGTACCTAGACAGCATTATATGTAATAAAACAGTTCTTTTCTGGTAGAAAAAAAGATTCGGGAACAGATACGTATTCGATTTCAAGAGTGGAAAAATATTTCGAAAAAGTAAGCATCTTCTATATAAAAAATTTGAATATTTTTTGCATTAAGCAGATTTGTTGTAAAATTTTTGTGAATTTGTACTCAGTTTGAATCAAAAATTAATATAAGAAGCACAGTTCATCTAGAATACGACTTTAAAAAAAATCATTTTTTCGAAATTTTCAAAGGGGGGAGCGGCGGCGAAAAAATATGATTTTTTTTCGATATCTTCAGACGTTCTCCAATAATACTTTTGATGAAACTCCGGCTTCAAAATCGAGCTTCTTGCTCATTTAGACAAACATTTCGCTTAATTAATAGGAGAAAATCAAACCTTGATTTTTTTTTCTTACATCATCTCTTTTAACATAATTTTGTTGCAAATATTGAACTCCAAAATATCAGGAAACAGTGTCCATATGCTTAACTTAGTACCTAGACAGCATTATATGTAATAAAAAAGTTCTTTTCTGGTAGGAAAAAAGATTCGGGGACAGATACGTATTCGATTTCAAGAGTGGAAAAATATTTCGAAAAAGTTAGCTAAAAGTAAGTTTTGCATTAAGCAGTTTTCTTGTAAAATTTTTGTGAGTTTGTACTCAGTTTGAATCAAAAATTAATATTAGAAGCACAGTTCATCTTGAATTCGACTTTGAAAAAAAATCATTTTTTCGAAATTTTCAAAGGGGGGAGCGGCGGCGAAAAAATATGATTTTTTTTCGATATCTTCGGATTTCCCCAAAATGCTTGTAATTCGATTCAGACGTTCTCCAATAATACTTTTAATGAAACTCCGGCTTCAAAATCGTGCTTCTTGCTCATTTAAACAAACATTTCGCTTAATTAATAGGAGAAAATCAAACCTTGATTTTTTTTTCTTACGTCATCTCTTTTAACATAATTTTGTTGCAAATATTGAACTCCTAAAGTTCAGGAAACAGTGTCCAAATGCTTAACTTAGTACCTAGACAGCATTATATGTAATAAAACAGTTCTTTTCTGGTAGGAAAAAAGATTCGGGAACAGATACGTATTCGATTTCAAGAGTGGAAAAATATTTCGAAAAAGTAAGCATTTTCTATATTTAAAATTTGAATATTTTTTGCATTAAGCAGTTTTCTTGTAAAATTTTTGTGAATTTGTACTCAGTTTGAATCAAAAATTAATATTAGAAGCACAGTTCATCTAGAATACGACTTTGAAAAAAAATCATTTTTTCGAAATTTTCAAAGGGGGGAGCGGCGGCGAAAAAATATGATTTTTTTTCGATATCTTCGGATTTCCCCAAAATGCTTGTAATTCGATTCAGACGTTCTCCAATAATACTTTTGATGAAACTCCGGCTTCAAAATCGAGCTTCTTGCTCATTTAAACAAACATTTCGCTTAAGGGGTTATATCCACTTGCGAGGCAGAAAAAACGCGTTTTTTTGTGAATTTTTTCCAAAGAGGCATTTTATTTTATATATTAATGGAAAAAATGTACTTAAACAGAATTTAATGTACTTTAATAATGAGCGGTTTATTTAAAAAAATATTGGATCCCCTAGCTCCTGTAGATGATCTGCGGAGAGACATCCAAAAAAAAGTGCTTGGCGGTGAGCTAGATATCTCTGGTCCAAATTATCTGAAAACCAAAAACCAAAAATATTTAGTTTTGTAATAAATAAATACAGGTAATGATCGAAGGTCTAGTCAAAATTTTGATTTTTGACAAAATGGCGGCTGTTCAAAAAAAAAATTCAGTTTTTCATGAAAATTTTTCACTTCAAAGTGGCTTAAAAAATTATTGTCCAAAACCTTATTCCTTCGATCATTACCTGAAAAATATATCTGAGTAAGTCGTGTGAAAATTTCAAACCGATCGGTTTAGCGGTTTCGGAGAAATTTTGCTCACCGACTCTGAAAACACGGTTTTGAGATAAACGCGTTTGAAGTTTCGGGAACGATTTACACTAAATTAAAAATTTTTTTTTTCAACTTACATCGTGTCATCTATTCCAGCACCATAAGAGGAACCCTCTGCTTCGTCTTTTGCCTCCAAAACGTTTAATTGTTGTTGTCTACGAGTCATCCTCCCCTCGCGCGTCGTCCCTTGCGCTCTTGCGTCCGAAATTGAGATGCGCTCTGCGTCCTCTTTACTCACGTAGGAATGAGCATTGGGTCCAAGTGATAATCCCATAGCACTCATATAACAAAGAAGAGATGTTTTACCTTCATTAAAGACCCCGGCTGCAATGTTTGCAGCTATTTCCACAATTTTAGAGCCAGCTGGAATAATTTTTGGAGTTATTTTCCATATTAGCTGATTATAACTTTCATTTTTGTTCTGGGTAAAACCACCAACGCATCGTTCCAATAATTTTTTGTTACTCAGATCTTCGTAAATTGGAAAAATAGCTGTTGCAACATCAGGTGGTAGGGCCTCATAATCATGTTTATAGCTGGGCAAAGTTCCCAAGGCTCGCGCTTTTTGCCACGAACACCACGAGTTTTCTCCTATAGGACAATTATCATGCTGGGGGTTTTTATCTGTAGAGCAGTTATGGAAATAAGATACCCAAATGGCTTTATACATACTTTCAACAGAATCACAGTATCTCCTAATCGCTAAACCATAGTAAACAGTTAATTTATCAATAAGTTTCCCAGTCAATTTACCTTTGCCACCAAGTAACTTTTTTCTTTTTTTTTTCCATTCTTATCTTCTATTTCTTCTACTGTATTATTTACTATGTCTCTTAGCCGTTTGCCCATTCTTTTTTGAACATGCCCAATACATTCTTTCTTCGTTACTTCTGTCTCACCATAAGGAGCAGCCTTCAAAATCCCCGAATAAGTTTTAGAGTCACCATCACCGATGTAGTTGCTAAAACGAACTTGATACTTTTCCAATGAACATTTGAACATGGTAATAACAGCATCAACTTCCATTTTTCCTGATGACCCATCGTGGTTAGCTGAGCATACGTCTTTGTGCTCTTTCCACCATTCGTGATATTCAGCAGTATCCTTGTGAGATTTCCAAGGCTCGCATTGCTTACAGTAAGAGCATTTAACTAAAAGATCAATTATTTTTCCACTGTAGTATCCAATTAGAGATGTAACTCCAAATAGAGAAGTAAATCCCCTTTTTTTCCAAGTTCCATCTCCCGAGACTGTTAAATCACTCTTATGTTCATCACCCTGCTGTTTAGACGTGGCATTCATTTCCTCAACACAAGCTTTTTTTAAAAGTTTTTCTGTGACTACTGACACACATTCGTGGATATTTTGAACGATGATATCATATGAAGTTTGGAGCAAAAAAGCTGGCATGTCCATTAGCCCACAAAATTGAGTAGCACCTTTCAAACCTAACCCAAGGGTTCTCATCACAAATATAAATCGTCGATTTATTTCATACGAGTGTTTGACAAAGTTACAAGAGTTTACACTACGAGGACTACATTTATCACATAAGATAACAATTTTAAAACCTAGTCCACGTTCTGAAGCTGTTTCAAATTTTACTGGCTCACGGCAAGTTTTACACAATACATACTCACTAATAGCCGTAAACACAGTTATAAAATTTTAAATTCTATATTCAACTGACGTATCGCGAGTTACAAATATTTCCTCTTGCGCTTTAAATTTTTTTGCTGAGGCGCTGAAACTGCTATCATCATATTCCACGGTTTTCGGATTAAAAACGTTCTTCCGTTTATTTCTTCGAGACAAATGTTGATTGGAAGTTCTACGAGTTTCTCTGGTAATTTTACGAGGCATTTTTTACTTTAATTAATTAAACTATACACACTGAGAAATACACAAACTGAGAACAAACACGACTTGTCCACGTGGAAGATCACTTCTAACTGATGAGTTCACATATTTTTAACTTAAAATTCCTCAACATAGGTTTCAGGTATAAACTAGACCATTTGTATTATTATCTTAGGGTCCCAAACACAATATAAGTCGAGAACAAAAGAATTGAAGCTACCAGAAACAGCTGCTACTCCGGCTCGTGCTCCGCCTACTTTCGAATGCTCGGAAACGTTATTAGTAATACGCTCATATCTCCGAAACTAATTGTCGGATCGATTTGAAATTTTCAGAGAATATTCTTGAATATATGTACATTCAAAAAAACGACCCCCCCTTAATTAATAGGAGAAAATCAAACCTTGATTTTTTTTTCTTACATCATCTCTTTTAACAAAATTTTGTTGCAAATATTGAACTCCAAAATATCAGGAAACGGTGTCCAAATGCTTAACTTAGTACCTAGACAGCATTATATGTAATAAAACAGTTCTTTTCTGGTAGAAAAAAAGATTCGGGAACAGATACGTATTCGATTTCAAGAGTGGAAAAATATTTCGAAAAAGTAAGCATTTTCTATATTTAAAACTCGATTATTTTTTGCATTAAGCAGATTTGTTGTAAAATTTTTGTGAATTTGTACTCAGTTTGAATCAAAAATTAATATTAGAAGCACAGTTCATCTAGAATACGACTTTGAAAAAAAAAATCATTTTTTCGAAATTTTCAAAGGGGGGAGCGGCGGCGAAAAAATATGATTTTTTTTCGATATCTTCGGATTTCCCCAAAATGCTTGTTATTCGATTCAGACGTTCTCCAATTATACTTTTTATGAAACTCCGGCTTCAAAATCGTGCTTCTTGCTCGTTTAAACAAACATTTCGCTTAATTAATAGGAGAAAATCAAACCTTGATTTTTTTTTCTTACATCATCTCTTTTAACATAATTTTGTTGCAAATATTGAACTCCAAAATATCAGGAAACGGTGTCCAAATGCTTAACTTAGTACCTAGACAGCATTATATGTAATAAAACAGTTCTTTTCTGGTAGAAAAAAAGATTCGGGAACAGATACGTATTCGATTTCAAGAGTGGAAAAATATTTCGAAAAAGTAAGCATTTTCTATATTTAAAACTCGATTATTTTTTGCATTAAGCAGATTTGTTGTAAAATTTTTGTGAATTTGTACTCAGTTTGAATCAAAAATTAATATTAGAAGCACAGTTCATCTAGAATACGACTTTGAAAAAAAATCATTTTTTCGAAATTTTCAAAGGGGGGAGCGGTGGCGAAAAAATATGATTTTTTTCGATATCTTCGGATTTCCTCAAAATGCTTGTAATTCGATTCAGACGTTCTCCAATAATACTTTTAATGAAACTCCGGCTTCAAAATCGTGCTTCTTGCTCGTTTAAACAAACATTTCGCTTAATTAATAGGAGAAAATCAAACCTTGATTTTTTTTTGTTACATCATCTCTTTTAACATAATTTTGTTGCAAATATTGAACTCCAAAATATCAGGAAACAGTGTCCAAATGCTTAACTTAGTACCTAGACAGCGTTATATATAATAAAACAGTTCTTTTCTGGTGGGAAAAAAGATTCGGGGACAGATACGTATTTGATTTCAAGAGTGGAAAAATAGCATTTTCTATATTTAAAACTCGAATTTTTTTTTGCATTAAGCAGATTTGTTTTAAATTTTTTGTGAATTTGTACTCAGTTTGAATCAAAAATTAATATTAGAAGCACAGTTCATCTAGAATACGACTTTGAAAAAAAATCATTTTTTCGAAATTTTCAAAGGGGGGAGCGGCGACGAAAAAATCTGATTTTTTTTCGATATCTTCGGATTTCCCCAAAATGCTTGTTATTCGATTCAGACGTTCTCCAATAATACTTTTAATGAAACTCCGGCTTCAAAATCGTGCTTCGTGCTCGTTTAAACAAACATTTCGCTTAATTAATAGGAGAAAATCAAACCTTGATTTTTTTTTCTTACATCATCTCTTTTAACATAATTTTGTTGCAAATATTGAACTCCAAAATATCAGGAAACAGTGTCCAAATGCTTAACTTAGTACCTAGACAGAGTTATATATAATAAAACAGTTCTTTTCTGGTAGGAAAAAAGATTCGGGGACAGATACGTATTCGATTTCAAGAGTGGAAAAATATTTCGAAAAAGTAAGCATTTTCTATATTTAAAACTCGAATATTTTTTGCATTAAGCAGATTTGTTGTAAAATTTTTGTGAATTTGTACTCAAAAATTAATATTAGAAGCACAGTTCATCTAGAATACGACTTTGAAAAAAAATCATTTTTTCGAAATTTTCAAAGGGGGGAGCGGCGGCGAAAAAATATGATTTTTTTTTCGATATCTTCGGATTTCCCCAAAATGCTTGTTATTCGATTCAGACGTTCTCCAATTATACTTTTTATGAAACTCCGGCTTCAAAATCGTGCTTCTTGCTCGTTTAAACAAACATTTCGCTTAATTAATAGGAGAAAATCAAACCTTGATTTTTTTTTCTTACATCATCTCTTTTAACATAATTTTGTTGCAAATATTGAACTCCAAAATATCAGGAAACGGTGTCCAAATGCTTAACTTAGTACCTAGACAGCATTATATGTAATAAAACAGTTCTTTTCTGGTAGAAAAAAAGATTCGGGAACAGATACGTATTCGATTTCAAGAGTGGAAAAATATTTCGAAAAAGTAAGCATTTTCTATATTTAAAACTCGATTATTTTTTGCATTAAGCAGATTTGTTGTAAAATTTTTGTGAATTTGTACTCAATTTGAATCAAAAATTAATATTAGAAGCACAGTTCATCTAGAATACGACTTTGAAAAAAAATAATTTTTTCGAAATTTTCAAAGGGGGGAGCGGCGGCGAAAAAATATGATTTTTTTTCGATATCTTCGGATTTCCCCAAAATGCTTGTTATTCGATTCAGACGTTCTCCAATTATACTTTTTATGAAACTCCGGCTTCAAAATCGTGCTTCTTGCTCGTTTAAACAAACATTTCGCTTAATTAATAGGAGAAAATCAAACCTTGATTTTTTTTTCTTACATCATCTCTTTTAACATAATTTTGTTGCAAATATTGAACTCCAAAATATCAGGAAACAGTGTCCAAATGCTTAACTTAGTACCTAGACAGCGTTATATATAATAAAACAGTTCTTTTCTGGTAGGAAAAAAGATTCGGGGACAGATACGTATTCGATTTCAAGAGTGGAAAAATATTTCGAAAAAGTAAGCATTTTCTATATTTAAAACTCGAATATTTTTTGCATTAAGCAGATTTGTTGTAAAATTTTTGTGAATTTGTACTCAAAAATTAATATTAGAAGCACAGTTCATCTAGAATACGACTTTGAAAAAAAATCATTTTTTCGAAATTTTCAAAGGGGTGAGCGGCGGCGAAAAAATATGATTTTTTTTCGATATCTTCGGATTTCCCCAAAATGCTTGTAATTCGATTCAGACGTTCTCCAATAATACTTTTAATGAAACTCCGGCTTCAAAATCGTGCTTCTTGCTCATTTAAACAAACATTTCGCTTGATTAATAGGAGAAAATCAAACCTTGAATTTTTTTTCTTACATCATCTCTTTTAACATAATTTTGTTGCAAATATTGAACTCCAAAATATCAGGAAACGGTGTCCAAATGCTTAACTTAGTACCTAGACAGCATTATATGTAATAAGACAGTTCTTTTCTGGTAGAAAAAAAGATTCGGGAACAGATACGTATTCGATTTCAAGAGTGGAAAAATATTTCGAAAAAGTAAGCATTTTCTATATTTAAAACTCGAATATTTTTTGCATTAAGCAGATTTGTTGTAAAATTTTTGTGAATTTGTACTCAGTTTGAATCAAAAATTAATATTAGAAGCATAGTTCATCTAGAATACGACTTTGAAAAAAAAATCATTTTTTCGAAATTTTCAAAGGAGGGAGCGGCGGCGAAAAAATATGATTTTTTTTCGATATCTTCGGATTTCCCCAAAATGCTTGTAATTCGATTCAGACGTTCTTCAATAATACTTTTAATGAAACTCCGGCTTCAAAATCGTGCTTCTTGCTCGTTTAAACAAACATTTCGCTTAATTAATAGGAGAAAATCCAACCTTTATCTTTTTTTCTTACATCATCTCTTTTAACATAATTTTGTTGCAAATATTGAACTCCAAAATATCTGGAAACAGTGTCCAAATGCTTAACTTAGTACCTAGACAGCGTTATATATAATAAAACAGTTCTTTTCTGGTGGGAAAAAAGATTCGGGGACAGATACGTATTCGATTTCAAGAGTGGAAAAATAGCATTTTCTGTATTTAAAACTCGAATTTTTTTTTGCATTAAGCAGATTTGTTTTAAATTTTTTGTGAATTTGTACTCAGTTTGAATCAAAAATTAATATAAGAAGCACAGTTCATCTAGAATACGACTTTGAAAAAAAATCATTTTTTCGAAATTTTCAAAGGGGGGAGCGGCGACGAAAAAATCTGATTTTTTTTCGATATCTTCGGATTTCCCCAAAATGCTTGTTATTCGATTCAGACGTTCTCCAATAATACTTTTAATGAAACTCCGGCTTCAAAATCGTGCTTCGTGCTCGTTTAAACAAACATTTCGCTTAATTAATAGGAGAAAATCAAACCTTGATTTTTTTTTCTTACATCATCTCTTTTAACATAATTTTGTTGCAAATATTGAACTCCAAAATATCAGGAAACAGTGTCCAAATGCTTAACTTAGTACCTAGACAGAGTTATATATAATAAAACAGTTCTTTTCTGGTAGGAAAAAAGATTCGGGGACAGATACGTATTCGATTTCAAGAGTGGAAAAATATTTCGAAAAAGTAAGCATTTTCTATATTTAAAACTCGAATATTTTTTGCATTAAGCAGATTTGTTGTAAAATTTTTGTGAATTTGTACTCAAAAATTAATATTAGAAGCACAGTTCATCTAGAATACGCCTTTGAAAAAAAATAATTTTTTCGAAATTTTCAAAGGGGGGAGCGGCGGCGAAAAAATATGATTTTTTTTTCGATATCTTCGGATTTTCCCAAAATGCTTGTAATTCGATTCAGACGTTCTCCAATAATACTTTTAATGAACTTCCGGCTTCAAAATCGTGCTTCTTGCTGGTTTAAACAAACATTTCGCTTAATTAATAGGAGAAAATCAAACCTTGATTTTTTTTTCTTACATCATCTCTTTTAACATAATTTTGTTGCAAATATTGAACTCCAAAATATCAGGAAACAGTGTCCATATGCTTAACTTAGTACCTAGACAGCATTATATGTAATAAAACAGTTCTTTTCTGGTAGGAAAAAAGATTCGGGAACAGATACGTATTCGAATTCAAGAGTGGAAAAATATTTCGAAAAAGTAAGCATTTTCTACATTTAAAATTCGAATATTTTTTGCATTAAGCAGATTTGTTGTAAAATTTTTGTGAATTTGTACTCAGTTTGAATCAAAAATTAATATTAGAAGCACAGTTCATCTTGAATTCGACTTTGAAAAAAATCATTTTTTCGAAATTTTCAAAGGGGGGAGCGGCGGCGAAAAAATATGATTTTTTTTCGATATCTTCGGATTTCCCCAAAATGCTTGTAATTCGATTCAGTCGTTCTCCAATAATACTTTTGATGAAACTCCGGCTTGAAAATCGTGCTTCTTGCTCATTTAAACAAACATTTCGCTTAATTAATAGGAGAAAATCAAAACTTTGTTTTTTTTTTCTTACATCATCTCTTTTAACATAATTTTGTTGCAAATATTGAACTCAAAAATATCAGGAAACAGTGTCCAAATGCTTAACTTAGTACCTAGACAGCGTTATATATAATAAAACAGTTCTTTTCTGGTAGGAAAAAAGATTCGGGGACAGATACGTATTCGATTTCAAGAGTGGAAAAATATTTCGAAAAAGTAAGCATTTTCTATATTTAAAACTCGAATATTTTTTGCATTAAGCAGATTTGTTGTAAAATTTTTGTGAATTTGTACTCAAAAATTAATATTAGAAGCACAGTTCATCTAGAATACGACTTTGAAAAAAAATCATTTTTTCGAAATTTTCAAAGGGGTGAGCGGCGGCGAAAAAATATGATTTTTTTTCGATATCTTCGGATTTCCCCAAAATGCTTGTAATTCGATTCAGACGTTCTCCAATAATACTTTTAATGAAACTCCGGCTTCAAAATCGTGCTTCTTGCTCATTTAAACAAACATTTCGCTTAATTAATAGGAGAAAATCAAACCTTGATTTTTTTTTCTTACATCGTCTCTTTTAACATAATTTTGTTGCAAATATTGAACTCCAAAATATCAGGAAACGGTGTCCAAATGCTTAACTTAGTACCTAGACAGCATTATATGTAATAAGACAGTTCTTTTCTGGTAGAAAAAAAGATTCGGGAACAGATACGTATTCGATTTCAAGAGTGGAAAAATATTTCGAAAAAGTAAGCATTTTCTATATTTAAAACTCGAATATTTTTTGCATTAAGCAGATTTGTTGTAAAATTTTTGTGAATTTGTACTCAGTTTGAATCAAAAATTAATATTAGAAGCATAGTTCATCTAGAATACGACTTTGAAAAAAAAATCATTTTTTCGAAATTTTCAAAGGGGGGAGCGGCGGCGAAAAAATATGATTTTTTTTCGATATCTTCGGATTTCCCCAAAATGCTTGTAATTCGATTCAGACGTTCTTCAATAATACTTTTAATGAAACTCCGGCTTCAAAATCGTGCTTCTTGCTCGTTTAAACAAACATTTCGCTTAATAAATAGGAGAAAATCCAACCTTTATCTTTTTTTCTTACATCATCTCTTTTAACATAATTTTGTTGCAAATATTGAACTCCAAAATATCTGGAAACAGTGTCCAAATGCTTAACTTAGTACCTAGACAGCGTTATATATAATAAAACAGTTCTTTTCTGGTAGGAAAAAAGATTCGGGGACAGATACGTATTCGATTTCAAGAGTGGAAAAATATTTCGAAAAAGTAAGCATTTTCTATATTTAAAACTCGAATATTTTTTGCATTAAGCAGATTTGTTGTAAAATTTTTGTGAATTTGTACTCAGTTTGAATCAAAAATTAATATTAGAAGCACAGTTCATCTAGAATACGACTTTGAAACAAAAATCATTTTTTCGAAATTTTCAAAGGGGGGAGCGGTGGCGAAAAAATATGATTTTTTTCGATATCTTCGGATTTCCCCAAAATGCTTGTAATTCGATTCAGACGTTCTCCAATAATACTTTTAATGAAACTCCGGCTTCAAAATCGTGCTTCTTGCTCGTTTAAACAAACATTTCGCTTAATTAATAGGAGAAAATCAAACCTTGATTTTTTTTTGTTACATCATCTCTTTTAACATAATTTTGTTGCAAATATTGAACTCCAAAATATCAGGAAACAGTGTCCAAATGCTTAACTTAGTACCTAGACAGCGTTATATATAATAAAACAGTTCTTTTCTGGTGGGAAAAAAGATTCGGGGACAGATACGTATTCGATTTCAAGAGTGGAAAAATAGCATTTTCTATATTTAAAACTCGAATTTTTTTTTGCATTAAGCAGATTTGTTGTAAAATTTTTGTGAATTTGTACTCAGTTTGAATCAAAAATTAATATTAGAAGCACAGTTCATCTGGAATACGACTTTGAAAAAAAATCATTTTTTCGAAATTTTCAAAGGGGGGAGCGGCGACGAAAAAATATGATTTTTTTTCGATATCTTCGGATTTCCCCAAAATGCTTGTAATTCGATTCAGACGTTCTCCAATAATACTTTTAATGAAACTCCGGCTTCAAAATCGTGCTTCGTGCTCGTTTAAACAAACATTTCGCTTAATTAATAGGAGAAAATCAAACCTTGATTTTTTTTCTTACATCATCTCTTTTAACATAATTTTGTTGCAAATATTGAACTCCAAAATATCAGGAAACAGTGTCCAAATGCTTAACTTAGTACCTAGACAGAGTTATATATAATAAAACAGTTCTTTTCTGGTAGGAAAAAAGATTCGGGGACAGATACGTATTCGATTTCAAGAGTGGAAAAATATTTCGAAAAAGTAAGCATTTTCTATATTTAAAACTCGAATATTTTTTGCATTAAGCAGATTTGTTGTAAAATTTTTGTGAATTTGTACTCAAAAATTAATATTAGAAGCACAGTTCATCTAGAATACGCCTTTGAAAAAAATTATTTTTTTCGAAATTTTCAAAGGGGGGAGCGGCGGCGAAAAAATATGATTTTTTTTCGATATCTTCGGATTTTCCCAAAATGCTTGTAATTCGATTCAGACGTTCTCCAATAATACTTTTAATGAACTTCCGGCTTCAAAATCGTGCTTTTTGCTCGTTTAAACAAACATTTCGCTTAATTAATAGGAGAAAATCAAACCTTGATTTTTTTTTCTTACATCATCTCTTTTAACATAATTTTGTTGCAAATATTGAACTCCAAAATATCAGGAAACAGTGTCCATATGCTTAACTTAGTACCTAGACAGCATTATATGTAATAAAACAGTTCTTTTCTGGTAGGAAAAAAGATTCGGGAACAGATACGTATTCGAATTCAAGAGTGGAAAAATATTTCGAAAAAGTAAGCATTTTCTACATTTAAAATTCGAATATTTTTTGCATTAAGCAGATTTGTTGTAAAATTTTTGTGAATTTGTACTCAGTTTGAATCAAAAATTAATATTAGAAGCACAGTTCATCTTGAATTCGACTTTGAAAAAAATAATTTTTTCGAAATTTTCAAAGGGGGGGAGCGGCGGCGAAAAAATATGATTTTTTTTCGATATCTTCGGATTTCCCCAAAATGCTTGTAATTCGATTCAGACGTTCTCCAATAATACTTTTGATGAAACTCCGGCTTGAAAATCGTGCTTCTTGCTCATTTAAACAAACATTTCGCTTAATTAATAGGAGAAAATCAAAACTTTGTTTTTTTTTCTTACATCATCTCTTTTAACAATATTTTGTTGCAAATATTGAACTCAAAAATATCAGGAAACAGTGTCCAAATGCTTAACTTAGTACCTAGACAGCATTATATGTAATGAAATAGTTCTTTTCTGTTAGGAAAAAAGATTCGGGAACAGATACGTATTCGATTTCAAGAGTGGAAAAATATTTCGAAAAAGTAAACATTTTCTATATTTAAAACTCGAATATTTTTTGCATTAAGCAGATTTGTTGTAAAATTTTTGTGAATTTGTACTCAGTTTGAATCGAAAATTAATATTAGAAGCACAGTTCATCTAGAATACGACTTTGAAAAAAAATCATTTTTTCGAAATTTTCAAAGGGGGGAGCGGCGGCGAAAAAATATGATTTTTTTTCGATATATTCGGATTTCCCCAAAATGCTTGTAATTCGATTCAGACGTTCTCCAATAATACTTTTAATGAAACTCCGGCTTCAAAATCGTGCTTCTTGCTCGTTTAAACAAACATTTCGCTAAATTAATAGGAGAAAATCAAACCTTGATTTTTTTTTCTTACGTCACCTCTTTTAACATAATTTTGTTGCAAATATTGAACTCCAAAATATAAGAAAACAGTGTCCAAATGCTTAACTAAGTACCTAGACAGCGTTATATATAATAAAACAGTTCTTTTCTGGTAGGAAAAAAGATTCGGGGACAGATACGTATTCGATTTCAAGAGTGGAAAAATATTTCGAAAAAGTAAGCATTTTCTATATTTAAAACTCGAATATTTTTTGCATTAAGCAGATTTGTTGTAAAATTTTTGTGAATTTGTACTCAGTTTGAAACAAAAATTAATATTAGAAGCACAGTTCATCTAGAATACGACTTTGAAAAAAAATCATTTTTTCGAAATTTTCAAAGGGGGGAGCGGCGGCGAAAAAATATGATTTCTTTTCGATATCTTCGGATTTCCCCAAAATGCTTGTAATTCGATTCAGACGTTCTCCAATAATACTTTTGATGAAACTCCGGCTTCAAAATCGAGCTTCTTGCTCATTTAAACAAACATTTCGCTTAATTAATAGGAGAAAATCAAACCTTGATTTTTTTTCTTACATCATCTCTTTTAACATAATTTTGTTGCAAATATTGAACTCCAAAATATCAGGAAACGGTGTCCAAATGCTTAACTTAGTACCTAGACAGCATTATATGTAATAAAACAGTTCTTTTCTGGTAGGAAAAAAGATTCGGGGACAGATACGTATTCGATTTCAAGAGTGGGAAAATATTTCGAAAAAGTAAGCATTTTCTATATTTAAAATTTGAATATTTTTTGCATTAAGCAGATTTCTTGTAAAATTTTTGTGAATTTGTACTCAAAAATTAATATTAGAAGCACAGTTCATCTAGAATACGACTTTGAAAAAAAATCATTTTTTCGAAATTTTCAAAGGGGGGAGCGGCGGCGAAAAAATATGATTTTTTTTCGATATCTTCGGATTTCCCCAAAATGCTTGTAATTCGATTCAGACGTTCTCCAATAATACTTTTGATGAAACTCCGGCTTCAAAATCGAGCTTCTTGCTCATTTAAACAAACATTTCGCTTAATTAATAGGAGAAAATCAAACCTTGATTTTTTTTCTTACATCATCTCTTTTAACATAATTTTGTTGCAAATATTGAACTCCAAAATATCAGGAAACAGTGTCCAAATGCTTAACTTAGTACCTAGACAGAGCTATATATAATAAAACAGTTCTTTTCTGGTAGGAAAAAAGATTCGGGGACAGATACGTATTCGATTTCAAGAGTGGAAAAATATTTCGAAAAAGTAAGCATTTTCTACATTTAAAATTCGAATATTTTTTGCATTAAGCAGATTTGTTGTAAAATTTTTGTGAATTTGAACTCAGTTTGAATCAAAAATTAATATTAGAAGCACAGTTCATCTAGAATACGACTTTGAAAAAAAAATCATTTTTTCGAAATTTTCAAAGGGGGGAGCGGCGACGAAAAAATATGATTTTTTTTCGATATCTTCGGATTTCCCCAAAATGCTTGTAATTCGATTCAGACGTTCTCCAATAATACTTTTAATGAAACTCCGGCTTCAAAATCGTGCTTCGTGCTCGTTTAAACAAACATTTCGCTTAATTAATAGGAGAAAATCAAACCTTGATTTTTTTTCTTACATCATCTCTTTTAACATAATTTTGTTGCAAATATTGAACTCCAAAATATCAGGAAACAGTGTCCAAATGCTTAACTTAGTACCTAGACAGAGTTATATATAATAAAACAGTTCTTTTCTGGTAGGAAAAAAGATTCGGGGACAGATACGTATTCGATTTCAAGAGTGGAAAAATATTTCGAAAAAGTAAGCATTTTCTACATTTAAAATTCGAATATTTTTTGCATTAAGCAGATTTGTTGTAAAATTTTTGTGAATTTGTACTCAGTTTGAATCAAAAATTAATATTAGAAGCACAGTTCATCTTGAATTCGACTTTGAAAAAAATAATTTTTTCGAAATTTTCAAAGGGGGGAGCGGCGGCGAAAAAATATGATTTTTTTTCGATATCTTCGGATTTCCCCAAAATGCTTGTAATTCGATTCAGACGTTCTCCAATAATACTTTTGATCCGGCTTGAAAATCGTGCTTCTTGCTCATTTAAACAAACATTTCGCTTAATTAATAGGAGAAAATCAAAACTTTGTTTTTTTTTTCTTACATCATCTCTTTTAACAATATTTTGTTGCAAATATTGAACTCAAAAATATCAGGAAACAGTGTCCAAATGCTTAACTTAGTACCTAGACAGCATTATATGTAATGAAATAGTTCTTTTCTGTTAGGAAAAAAGATTCGGGAACAGATACGTATTCGATTTCAAGAGTGGAAAAATATTTCGAAAAAGTAACATTTTCTATATTTAAAACTCGAATATTTTTTGCATTAAGCAGATTTGTTGTAAAATTTTTGTGAATTTGTACTCAGTTTGAATCAAAAATTAATATTAGAAGCACAGTTCATCTAGAATACGACTTTGAAAAAAAATCATTTTTTCGAAATTTTCAAAGGGGGGAGCGGCGGCGAAAAAATATGATTTTTTTTCGATATATTCGGATTTCCCCAAAATGCTTGTAATTCGATTCAGACGTTCTCCAATAATACTTTTAATGAAACTCCGGCTTCAAAATCGTGCTTCTTGCTCGTTTAAACAAACATTTCGCTAAATTAATAGGAGAAAATCAAACCTTGATTTTTTTTTCTTAAGTCACCTCTTTTAACATAATTTTGTTGCAAATATTGAACTCCAAAATATAAGAAAACAGTGTCCAAATGCTTAACTAAGTACCTAGACAGCGTTATATATAATAAAACAGTTCTTTTCTGGTAGGAAAAAAGATTCGGGGACAGATACGTATTCGATTTCAAGAGTGGAAAAATATTTCGAAAAAGTAAGCATTTTCTATATTTAAAACTCGAATATTTTTTGCATTAAGCAGATTTGTTGTAAAATTTTTGTGAATTTGTACTCAGTTTGAATCAAAAATTAATATTAGAAGCACAGTTCATCTAGAATACGACTTTGAAAAAAAATCATTTTTTCGAAATTTTCAAAGGGGGGAGCGGCGGCGAAAAAATATGATTTCTTTTCGATATCTTCGGATTTCCCCAAAATGCTTGTAATTCGATTCAGACGTTCTCCAATAATACTTTTGATGAAACTCCGGCTTCAAAATCGAGCTTCTTGCTCATTTAAACAAACATTTCGCTTAATTAATAGGAGAAAATCAAACCTTGATTTTTTTTTCTTACATCATCTCTTTTAACATAATTTTGTTGCAAATATTGAACTCCAAAATATCAGGAAACGGTGTCCAAATGCTTAACTTAGTACCTAGACAGCATTATATGTAATAAAACAGTTCTTTTCTGGTAGGAAAAAAGATTCGGGGACAGATACGTATTCGATTTCAAGAGTGGGAAAATATTTCGAAAAAGTAAGCATTTTCTATATTTAAAATTTGAATATTTTTTGCATTAAGCAGATTTCTTGTAAAATTTTTGTGAATTTGTACTCAAAAATTAATATTAGAAGCACAGTTCATCTAGAATACGACTTTGAAAAAAAAATCATTTTTTCGAAATTTTCAAAGGGGGGAGCGGTGGCGAAAAAATATGATTTTTTTTTCGATATCTTCGGATTTCCCCAAAATGCTTGTAATTCGATTCAGACGTTCTCCAATAATACTTTTGATGAAACTCCGGCTTCAAAATCGAGCTTCTTGCTCATTTAAACAAACATTTCGCTTAATTAATAGGAGAAAATCAAACCTTGATTTTTTTTTTTCTTACATCATCTCTTTTAACATAATTTTGTTGCAAATATTGAACTCCAAAATATCAGGAAACAGTGTCCAAATGCTTAACTTAGTACCTAGACAGCATTATATGTAATAAAACAGTTCTTTTCTGGTAGGAAAAAAGATTCGGGAACAGATACGTATTCGATTTCAAGAGTGGAAAAATATTTCGAAAAAGTAAGTATTTTCTATATTTAAAATTCGAATATTTTTTTGCATTAAGCAGTTTTCTTGTAAAATTTTTGTGAATTTGTACTCAGTTTGAATCAAAAATTAATATTAGAAGCACAGTTCATCTTGAATTCGACTTTGAAAAAAAATCATTTTTTCGAAATTTTCAAAGTGGGGAGCGGCGGCGAAAAAATATGATTTTTTTTCGATATCTTCGGATTTCCCCAAAATGCTTGTAATTCGATTCAGACGTTCTTCGATAATACTTTTAATGAAACTCCGGCTTCAAAATCGTGCTTCTTGCTCATTTAAACAAACATTTCGCTTAATTAATAGGAGAAAATCAAACCTTGATTTTTTTTTTCTTACATCATCTCTTTTAACATAATTTTGCTGCAAATATTGAACTCCAAAATATCAGGAAACAGTGTCCAAATGCTTAACTTAGTACCTAGACAGCATTATATGTAATGAAACAGTTCTTTTCTGGTAGGAAAAAAGATTCGGGAACAGATACGTATTCGATTTCAAGAGTGGAAAAATATTTCGAAAAAGTAAGCATTTTCTATATATAAAATTCGAATATTTCTTGAATTTAGCAGTTTTCTTGTAAAATTTTTGTGAATTTGTACTCAGTTTGAATCAAAAATTAATATTAGAAGCACAGTTCATCTAGAATACGACTTTGAAAAAAAATCAGTTTTTCGAAATTTTCAAAGGGGGGAGCGGCGGCGAAAAAATATGATCTTTTTTCGATATCTTCGGATTTGCCCAAAATGCTTGTAATTCGATTCAGACGTTCTCCAATAATACTTTTAATGAAACTCCGGCTTCAAAATCGTGCTTCTTGCTCATTTATACAAACATTTCGCTTAATTAATAGGAGAAAATCCAACCTTGATTTTTTTTTCTTACATCATCTCTTTTAACATAATTTTGTTGC